>CM056809.1:2297500-3562768 GCA_029852735.1 Persea americana | reverse complement strand
GCACCATTTGATCGTCGGGTTCATTTATAAATAAAATAAAAAACTAAAACTTGTTGGCCATTGATAAAAGAGATTGGGATGATTACGCGGGGCCCTTTTTTTGTAGCAAGGAGGTCTCAACCAGATTAAGATTTCCGCGCCCGATCGCATCCCCTAGTGGGCCCCACAGCAAGGGTTGTGTTTAGCCTCGTGTGCACCGGACAACCACCAAACAATGATTTCTTCTTTTAACAAAGACCGGTTGTTGCGCTTACTCTCTTCTTTTAAGAAAGACTAGCGTTAGATCCCGTGCAATGCACAGGTTAACTCGTGAAAATCGAAAAGTTATTACAAGTTAAAATCCAAATAAATTATTGATTAATAAAAAGTTACTAGATTTATTCAATCCATTTAAAATCTCTGGAACAAAAGTTTTACCTATAAAGGCAAGGCAGCGAGCGGCTATGCGTTGATGCTGAACCACGGTCGGTGAAGACCCATCCGACTTTGGCTTTATATCGTTATTCGGCCAAAACTGTGTTTTAATAGCATAAAAATTGAAAATATCTGATTGAGGATCTTGGTTTTTGTGATTACATCATCATAGGTTTTATCCTGACACCAACCCTTGGCTGATGTAAAAGCGAGATTTGAAGCGTCTGGCACCTGTGGCTTGGATTTCAATTCAAAGGTCCGTTTGATATATCAACGGTGGCTCTTGCTGAAAACTAAAAGCCAATGACTTGTGTGCTTCTGTTCCAAAATATGTTTATCACCGTTTTTCCCTAAAATGGGAAACCGCAAACCGTGTTCACCAAAGCACATGGATTTCCTCTTTTTATCTCTCTCTCTCTCTCTCTCTCTCTCTCTCTAGTAGTGTAAAAGGAGGTGAAGCCCTTCAAGGAAGGAACTGTTGTATTGATTCTAAAGTGGTCTCAATTTGGCTTTTTCTGCTATTGAATATATGGAAAGAACCAACAATCGAATGAAGCAATAGATTTGAAAATAAATGAGTGAAAGATAATAATAGGGTTAAGAGAGTAAGAGTTCGAGGGGGAGAAGTGGAAAGGTAGATCCATTCCAAGGTAATAACAGCAGAATCTGAAATCGAGATCGGGAGTTTTAGAAACGTACCAAGAGCCCAGGGTCCGGAAATTCGAGAAGGGAGAGGAGCAGGGAAAACATGCACCCGGCATAGATGATAGTACGGAGAAAGTGCAGTCGTCGATGAAGATGAAAGTCTGTTCCTCGAACGCTAAGCGCTTATTTGAGGAAGGGCAAAAGTCATCTCTTATGGCGTTTCCTGAGGAAAAGATGTAAGTCGTGTAGCCAATGAAATGTTTTATGGACGGCAGGTGTGTTGCTTTTTCTTAAACCGGCTCCTGATGATGATGTAGTTGTTGACGTGGCTCCAGGCGGATCATGGATGAGGCATGATGTTCTAGCCATTTTTCAACTTTAAAGAAGAAGCGGCCCTCTTCGGGTGAGGATTTAATACATGGGCGGGGGTTTAAACAACGGTTGGGTTTAGTGTAACAAGCGAGTCTCTTTCTAATAAGTGGGTGGGGATTTAAATATGTTTTCAGGGCTTCGGCTGGGCCTTACTTTATGGATCGGGCATCTTTTCGTCTCATCTGGGCTTCCTTACGTGGAGGATATATAATAACATGTCATGGTCTTACCGACCCTAACAACCGACGGGATTTGAGGTCACATTGGGGCTTGTTTGGCGCCCATGTTGGACGTCCAAGGGATGCTTGGGCTCCTTCCTTGCTTGCTTAGTCGACTTTCTTTGACTTCCCTTCTCAAATTTCATCAATGTGGGTCCCGTGTTGTTGATTTCGCCTACAAATTGAAAGAAATAAATTTAAGATTAATCACACGTAGGAAAATAAACATGAGTCATGCATTTTCCATATGGGCCCTACAAAAGATTCGACCTAGGCCTAGAGGCGTAAAAATGAAAATGTGTAGGTTTTCCTCCACTCGAAGTGGAGGAAAAGTTGCAAATGCAGCTTTACCGCTGCTCACAACGGCGGTAAAGCTGCAAATGCCGGTTTTCCTCCACTCAGAGAGGAGGAAAACCTGCAAATGCAGATTTCCGCTGCTCATAACGGCGGTAAAGCTGCGAATGCGGGTTTTCCGCCACTTAGAGAGGAGGAGAAGTTGTTTGGAGAGGCGGAAAATCTGCAGTTTGATCCCACTCCGTTTTTTATGCTCTTTTCCCCCCTTTTTTTTTTTTTCTTCTACTTATGGGGATGTGGGGCACTTGCCCAGGGCATTTTCCTTTTGCACGGCACTCACACATCATCATAATGGCGCCCGGCGAATGACTAATCCGAATGGATCACACATAGAGGACGCTCCTTGATTAGGCCGATCACATTTTTTGCTGCCATGTCAGTGGTCTGCACCATTTGATCGTCGGGTTCATTTATAAATAAAATAAAAAACTAAAACTTGTTGGCCATTGATAAAAGAGATTGGGATGATTACGCGGGGCCCTTTTTTTGTAGCAAGGAGGTCTCAACCAGATTAAGATTTCCGCGCCCGATCGCATCCCCTAGTGGGCCCCACAGCAAGGGTTGTGTTTAGCCTCGTGTGCACCGGACAACCACCAAACAATGATTTCTTCTTTTAACAAAGACCGGTTGTTGCGCTTACTCTCTTCTTTTAAGAAAGACTAGCGTTAGATCCCGTGCAATGCACAGGTTAACTCGTGAAAATCGAAAAGTTATTACAAGTTAAAATCCAAATAAATTATTGATTAATAAAAAGTTACTAGATTTATTCAATCCATTTAAAATCTCTGGAACAAAAGTTTTACCTATAAAGGCAAGGCAGCGAGCGGCTATGCGTTGATGCTGAACCACGGTCGGTGAAGACCCATCCGACTTTGGCTTTATATCGTTATTCGGCCAAAACTGTGTTTTAATAGCATAAAAATTGAAAATATCTGATTGAGGATCTTGGTTTTTGTGATTACATCATCATAGGTTTTATCCTGACACCAACCCTTGGCTGATGTAAAAGCGAGATTTGAAGCGTCTGGCACCTGTGGCTTGGATTTCAATTCAAAGGTCCGTTTGATATATCAACGGTGGCTCTTGCTGAAAACTAAAAGCCAATGACTTGTGTGCTTCTGTTCCAAAATATGTTTATCACCGTTTTTCCCTAAAATGGGAAACCGCAAACCGTGTTCACCAAAGCACATGGATTTCCTCTTTTTATCTCTCTCTCTCTCTCTCTCTCTCTCTCTCTAGTAGTGTAAAAGGAGGTGAAGCCCTTCAAGGAAGGAACTGTTGTATTGATTCTAAAGTGGTCTCAATTTGGCTTTTTCTGCTATTGAATATATGGAAAGAACCAACAATCGAATGAAGCAATAGATTTGAAAATAAATGAGTGAAAGATAATAATAGGGTTAAGAGAGTAAGAGTTCGAGGGGGAGAAGTGGAAAGGTAGATCCATTCCAAGGTAATAACAGCAGAATCTGAAATCGAGATCGGGAGTTTTAGAAACGTACCAAGAGCCCAGGGTCCGGAAATTCGAGAAGGGAGAGGAGCAGGGAAAACATGCACCCGGCATAGATGATAGTACGGAGAAAGTGCAGTCGTCGATGAAGATGAAAGTCTGTTCCTCGAACGCTAAGCGCTTATTTGAGGAAGGGCAAAAGTCATCTCTTATGGCGTTTCCTGAGGAAAAGATGTAAGTCGTGTAGCCAATGAAATGTTTTATGGACGGCAGGTGTGTTGCTTTTTCTTAAACCGGCTCCTGATGATGATGTAGTTGTTGACGTGGCTCCAGGCGGATCATGGATGAGGCATGATGTTCTAGCCATTTTTCAACTTTAAAGAAGAAGCGGCCCTCTTCGGGTGAGGATTTAATACATGGGCGGGGGTTTAAACAACGGTTGGGTTTAGTGTAACAAGCGAGTCTCTTTCTAATAAGTGGGTGGGGATTTAAATATGTTTTCAGGGCTTCGGCTGGGCCTTACTTTATGGATCGGGCATCTTTTCGTCTCATCTGGGCTTCCTTACGTGGAGGATATATAATAACATGTCATGGTCTTACCGACCCTAACAACCGACGGGATTTGAGGTCACATTGGGGCTTGTTTGGCGCCCATGTTGGACGTCCAAGGGATGCTTGGGCTCCTTCCTTGCTTGCTTAGTCGACTTTCTTTGACTTCCCTTCTCAAATTTCATCAATGTGGGTCCCGTGTTGTTGATTTCGCCTACAAATTGAAAGAAATAAATTTAAGATTAATCACACGTAAGAAAATAAACATGAGTCATGCATTTTCCATATGGGCCCTACAAAAGATTCGACCTAGGCCTAGAGGCGTAAAAATGAAAATGTGTAGGTTTTCCTCCACTCGAAGTGGAGGAAAAGTTGCAAATGCAGCTTTACCGCTGCTCACAACGGCGGTAAAGCTGCAAATGCCGGTTTTCCTCCACTCAGAGAGGAGGAAAACCTGCAAATGCAGATTTCCGCTGCTCATAACGGCGGTAAAGCTGCGAATGCGGGTTTTCCGCCACTTAGAGAGGAGGAGAAGTTGTTTGGAGAGGCGGAAAATCTGCAGTTTGATCCCACTCCGTTTTTTATGCTCTTTTCCCCCCCTTTTTTTTTTTTTCTTCTACTTATGGGGATGTGGGGCACTTGCCCAGGGCATTTTCCTTTTGCACGGCACTCACACATCATCATAATGGCGCCCGGCGAATGACTAATCCGAATGGATCACACATAGAGGACGCTCCTTGATTAGGCCGATCACATTTTTTGCTGCCATGTCAGTGGTCTGCACCATTTGATCGTCGGGTTCATTTATAAATAAAATAAAAAACTAAAACTTGTTGGCCATTGATAAAAGAGATTGGGATGATTACGCGGGGCCCTTTTTTTGTAGCAAGGAGGTCTCAACCAGATTAAGATTTCCGCGCCCGATCGCATCCCCTAGTGGGCCCCACAGCAAGGGTTGTGTTTAGCCTCGTGTGCACCGGACAACCACCAAACAATGATTTCTTCTTTTAACAAAGACCGGTTGTTGCGCTTACTCTCTTCTTTTAAGAAAGACTAGCGTTAGATCCCGTGCAATGCACAGGTTAACTCGTGAAAATCGAAAAGTTATTACAAGTTAAAATCCAAATAAATTATTGATTAATAAAAAGTTACTAGATTTATTCAATCCATTTAAAATCTCTGGAACAAAAGTTTTACCTATAAAGGCAAGGCAGCGAGCGGCTATGCGTTGATGCTGAACCACAGTCGGTGAAGACCCATCCGACTTTGGCTTTATATCGTTATTCGGCCAAAACTGTGTTTTAATAGCATAAAAATTGAAAATATCTGATTGAGGATCTTGGTTTTTGTGATTACATCATCATAGGTTTTATCCTGACACCAACCCTTGGCTGATGTAAAAGCGAGATTTGAAGCGTCTGGCACCTGTGGCTTGGATTTCAATTCAAAGGTCCGTTTGATATATCAACGGTGGCTCTTGCTGAAAACTAAAAGCCAATGACTTGTGTGCTTCTGTTCCAAAATATGTTTATCACCGTTTTTCCCTAAAATGGGAAACCGCAAACCGTGTTCACCAAAGCACATGGATTTCCTCTTTTTATCTCTCTCTCTCTCTCTAGTAGTGTAAAAGGAGGTGAAGCCCTTCAAGGAAGGAACTGTTGTATTGATTCTAAAGTGGTCTCAATTTGGCTTTTTCTGCTATTGAATATATGGAAAGAACCAACAATCGAATGAAGCAATAGATTTGAAAATAAATGAGTGAAAGATAATAATAGGGTTAAGAGAGTAAGAGTTCGAGGGGGAGAAGTGGAAAGGTAGATCCATTCCAAGGTAATAACAGCAGAATCTGAAATCGAGATCGGGAGTTTTAGAAACGTACCAAGAGCCCAGGGTCCGGAAATTCGAGAAGGGAGAGGAGCAGGGAAAACATGCACCCGGCATAGATGATAGTACGGAGAAAGTGCAGTCGTCGATGAAGATGAAAGTCTGTTCCTCGAACGCTAAGCGCTTATTTGAGGAAGGGCAAAAGTCATCTCTTATGGCGTTTCCTGAGGAAAAGATGTAAGTCGTGTAGCCAATGAAATGTTTTATGGACGGCAGGTGTGTTGCTTTTTCTTAAACCGGCTCCTGATGATGATGTAGTTGTTGACGTGGCTCCAGGCGGATCATGGATGAGGCATGATGTTCTAGCCATTTTTCAACTTTAAAGAAGAAGCGGCCCTCTTCGGGTGAGGATTTAATACATGGGCGGGGGTTTAAACAACGGTTGGGTTTAGTGTAACAAGCGAGTCTCTTTCTAATAAGTGGGTGGGGATTTAAATATGTTTTCAGGGCTTCGGCTGGGCCTTACTTTATGGATCGGGCATCTTTTCGTCTCATCTGGGCTTCCTTACGTGGAGGATATATAATAACATGTCATGGTCTTACCGACCCTAACAACCGACGGGATTTGAGGTCACATTGGGGCTTGTTTGGCGCCCATGTTGGACGTCCAAGGGATGCTTGGGCTCCTTCCTTGCTTGCTTAGTCGACTTTCTTTGACTTCCCTTCTCAAATTTCATCAATGTGGGTCCCGTGTTGTTGATTTCGCCTACAAATTGAAAGAAATAAATTTAAGATTAATCACACGTAGGAAAATAAACATGAGTCATGCATTTTCCATATGGGCCCTACAAAAGATTCGACCTAGGCCTAGAGGCGTAAAAATGAAAATGTGTAGGTTTTCCTCCACTCGAAGTGGAGGAAAAGTTGCAAATGCAGCTTTACCGCTGCTCACAACGGCGGTAAAGCTGCAAATGCCGGCTTTCCTCCACTCAGAGAGGAGGAAAACCTGCAAATGCAGATTTCCGCTGCTCATAACGGCGGTAAAGCTGCGAATGCGGGTTTTCCGCCACTTAGAGAGGAGGAGAAGTTGTTTGGAGAGGCGGAAAATCTGCAGTTTGATCCCACTCCGTTTTTTATGCTCTTTTCCCCCCCTTTTTTTTTTTTCTTCTACTTATGGGGATGTGGGGCACTTGCCCAGGGCATTTTCCTTTTGCACGGCACTCACACATCATCATAATGGCGCCCGGCGAATGACTAATCCGAATGGATCACACATAGAGGACGCTCCTTGATTAGGCCGATCACATTTTTTGCTGCCATGTCAGTGGTCTGCACCATTTGATCGTCGGGTTCATTTATAAATAAAATAAAAAACTAAAACTTGTTGGCCATTGATAAAAGAGATTGGGATGATTACGCGGGGCCCTTTTTTTGTAGCAAGGAGGTCTCAACCAGATTAAGATTTCCGCGCCCGATCGCATCCCCTAGTGGGCCCCACAGCAAGGGTTGTGTTTAGCCTCGTGTGCACCGGACAACCACCAAACAATGATTTCTTCTTTTAACAAAGACCGGTTGTTGCGCTTACTCTCTTCTTTTAAGAAAGACTAGCGTTAGATCCCGTGCAATGCACAGGTTAACTCGTGAAAATCGAAAAGTTATTACAAGTTAAAATCCAAATAAATTATTGATTAATAAAAAGTTACTAGATTTATTCAATCCATTTAAAATCTCTGGAACAAAAGTTTTACCTATAAAGGCAAGGCAGCGAGCGGCTATGCGTTGATGCTGAACCACGGTCGGTGAAGACCCATCCGACTTTGGCTTTATATCGTTATTCGGCCAAAACTGTGTTTTAATAGCATAAAAATTGAAAATATCTGATTGAGGATCTTGGTTTTTGTGATTACATCATCATAGGTTTTATCCTGACACCAACCCTTGGCTGATGTAAAAGCGAGATTTGAAGCGTCTGGCACCTGTGGCTTGGATTTCAATTCAAAGGTCCGTTTGATATATCAACGGTGGCTCTTGCTGAAAACTAAAAGCCAATGACTTGTGTGCTTCTGTTCCAAAATATGTTTATCACCGTTTTTCCCTAAAATGGGAAACCGCAAACCGTGTTCACCAAAGCACATGGATTTCCTCTTTTTATCTCTCTCTCTCTCTCTAGTAGTGTAAAAGGAGGTGAAGCCCTTCAAGGAAGGAACTGTTGTATTGATTCTAAAGTGGTCTCAATTTGGCTTTTTCTGCTATTGAATATATGGAAAGAACCAACAATCGAATGAAGCAATAGATTTGAAAATAAATGAGTGAAAGATAATAATAGGGTTAAGAGAGTAAGAGTTCGAGGGGGAGAAGTGGAAAGGTAGATCCATTCCAAGGTAATAACAGCAGAATCTGAAATCGAGATCGGGAGTTTTAGAAACGTACCAAGAGCCCAGGGTCCGGAAATTCGAGAAGGGAGAGGAGCAGGGAAAACATGCACCCGGCATAGATGATAGTACGGAGAAAGTGCAGTCGTCGATGAAGATGAAAGTCTGTTCCTCGAACGCTAAGCGCTTATTTGAGGAAGGGCAAAAGTCATCTCTTATGGCGTTTCCTGAGGAAAAGATGTAAGTCGTGTAGCCAATGAAATGTTTTATGGACGGCAGGTGTGTTGCTTTTTCTTAAACCGGCTCCTGATGATGATGTAGTTGTTGACGTGGCTCCAGGCGGATCATGGATGAGGCATGATGTTCTAGCCATTTTTCAACTTTAAAGAAGAAGCGGCCCTCTTCGGGTGAGGATTTAATACATGGGCGGGGGTTTAAACAACGGTTGGGTTTAGTGTAACAAGCGAGTCTCTTTCTAATAAGTGGGTGGGGATTTAAATATGTTTTCAGGGCTTCGGCTGGGCCTTACTTTATGGATCGGGCATCTTTTCGTCTCATCTGGGCTTCCTTACGTGGAGGATATATAATAACATGTCATGGTCTTACCGACCCTAACAACCGACGGGATTTGAGGTCACATTGGGGCTTGTTTGGCGCCCATGTTGGACGTCCAAGGGATGCTTGGGCTCCTTCCTTGCTTGCTTAGTCGACTTTCTTTGACTTCCCTTCTCAAATTTCATCAATGTGGGTCCCGTGTTGTTGATTTCGCCTACAAATTGAAAGAAATAAATTTAAGATTAATCACACGTAGGAAAATAAACATGAGTCATGCATTTTCCATATGGGCCCTACAAAAGATTCGACCTAGGCCTAGAGGCGTAAAAATGAAAATGTGTAGGTTTTCCTCCACTCGAAGTGGAGGAAAAGTTGCGAATGCAGCTTTACCGCTGCTCACAACGGCGGTAACGCTGCAAATGCCGGTTTTCCTCCACTCAGAGAGGAGGAAAACCTGCAAATGCAGATTTCCGCTGCTCATAACGGCGGTAAAGCTGCGAATGCGGGTTTTCCGCCACTTAGAGAGGAGGAGAAGTTGTTTGGAGAGGCGGAAAATCTGCAGTTTGATCCCACTCCGTTTTTTATGCTCTTTCCCCCCCCCCTTTTTTTTTTTCTTCTACTTATGGGGATGTGGGGCACTTGCCCAGGGCATTTTCCTTTTGCACGGCACTCACACATCATCATAATGGCGCCCGGCGAATGACTAATCCGAATGGATCACACATAGAGGACGCTCCTTGATTAGGCCGATCACATTTTTTGCTGCCATGTCAGTGGTCTGCACCATTTGATCGTCGGGTTCATTTATAAATAAAATAAAAAACTAAAACTTGTTGGCCATTGATAAAAGAGATTGGGATGATTACGCGGGGCCCTTTTTTTGTAGCAAGGAGGTCTCAACCAGATTAAGATTTCCGCGCCCGATCGCATCCCCTAGTGGGCCCCACAGCAAGGGTTGTGTTTAGCCTCGTGTGCACCGGACAACCACCAAACAATGATTTCTTCTTTTAACAAAGACCGGTTGTTGCGCTTACTCTCTTCTTTTAAGAAAGACTAGCGTTAGATCCCGTGCAATGCACAGGTTAACTCGTGAAAATCGAAAAGTTATTACAAGTTAAAATCCAAATAAATTATTGATTAATAAAAAGTTACTAGATTTATTCAATCCATTTAAAATCTCTGGAACAAAAGTTTTACCTATAAAGGCAAGGCAGCGAGCGGCTATGCGTTGATGCTGAACCACGGTCGGTGAAGACCCATCCGACTTTGGCTTTATATCGTTATTCGGCCAAAACTGTGTTTTAATAGCATAAAAATTGAAAATATCTGATTGAGGATCTTGGTTTTTGTGATTACATCATCATAGGTTTTATCCTGACACCAACCCTTGGCTGATGTAAAAGCGAGATTTGAAGCGTCTGGCACCTGTGGCTTGGATTTCAATTCAAAGGTCCGTTTGATATATCAACGGTGGCTCTTGCTGAAAACTAAAAGCCAATGACTTGTGTGCTTCTGTTCCAAAATATGTTTATCACCGTTTTTCCCTAAAATGGGAAACCGCAAACCGTGTTCACCAAAGCACATGGATTTCCTCTTTTTATCTCTCTCTCTCTCTAGTAGTGTAAAAGGAGGTGAAGCCCTTCAAGGAAGGAACTGTTGTATTGATTCTAAAGTGGTCTCAATTTGGCTTTTTCTGCTATTGAATATATGGAAAGAACCAACAATCGAATGAAGCAATAGATTTGAAAATAAATGAGTGAAAGATAATAATAGGGTTAAGAGAGTAAGAGTTCGAGGGGGAGAAGTGGAAAGGTAGATCCATTCCAAGGTAATAACAGCAGAATCTGAAATCGAGATCGGGAGTTTTAGAAACGTACCAAGAGCCCAGGGTCCGGAAATTCGAGAAGGGAGAGGAGCAGGGAAAACATGCACCCGGCATAGATGATAGTACGGAGAAAGTGCAGTCGTCGATGAAGATGAAAGTCTGTTCCTCGAACGCTAAGCGCTTATTTGAGGAAGGGCAAAAGTCATCTCTTATGGTGTTTCCTGAGGAAAAGATGTAAGTCGTGTAGCCAATGAAATGTTTTATGGACGGCAGGTGTGTTGCTTTTTCTTAAACCGGCTCCTGATGATGATGTAGTTGTTGACGTGGCTCCAGGCGGATCATGGATGAGGCATGATGTTCTAGCCATTTTTCAACTTTAAAGAAGAAGCGGCCCTCTTCGGGTGAGGATTTAATACATGGGCGGGGGTTTAAACAACGGTTGGGTTTAGTGTAACAAGCGAGTCTCTTTCTAATAAGTGGGTGGGGATTTAAATATGTTTTCAGGGCTTCGGCTGGGCCTTACTTTATGGATCGGGCATCTTTTCGTCTCATCTGGGCTTCCTTACGTGGAGGATATATAATAACATGTCATGGTCTTACCGACCCTAACAACCGACGGGATTTGAGGTCACATTGGGGCTTGTTTGGCGCCCATGTTGGACGTCCAAGGGATGCTTGGGCTCCTTCCTTGCTTGCTTAGTCGACTTTCTTTGACTTCCCTTCTCAAATTTCATCAATGTGGGTCCCGTGTTGTTGATTTCGCCTACAAATTGAAAGAAATAAATTTAAGATTAATCACACGTAGGAAAATAAACATGAGTCATGCATTTTCCATATGGGCCCTACAAAAGATTCGACCTAGGCCTAGAGGCGTAAAAATGAAAATGTGTAGGTTTTCCTCCACTCGAAGTGGAGGAAAAGTTGCAAATGCAGCTTTACCGCTGCTCACAACGGCTGTGAAGCTGCAAATGCCGGTTTTCCTCCACTTAGAGAGGAGGAAAACCTGCAAATGCAGATTTCCGCTGCTCATAACGGCGGTAAAGCTGCGAATGCGGGTTTTCCGCCACTTAGAGAGGAGGAGAAGTTGTTTGGAGAGGCGGAAAATCTGCAGTTTGATCCCACTCCGTTTTTTATGCTCTTTTCCCCCCCTTTTTTTTTTTTCTTCTACTTATGGGGATATGGGGCACTTGCCCAGGGCATTTTCCTTTTGCACGGCACTCACACATCATCATAATGGCGCCCGGCGAATGACTAATCCGAATGGATCACACATAGAGGACGCTCCTTGATTAGGCCGATCACATTTTTTGCTGCCATGTCAGTGGTCTGCACCATTTGATCGTCGGGTTCATTTATAAATAAAATAAAAAACTAAAACTTGTTGGCCATTGATAAAAGAGATTGGGATGATTACGCGGGGCCCTTTTTTTGTAGCAAGGAGGTCTCAACCAGATTAAGATTTCCGCGCCCGATCGCATCCCCTAGTGGGCCCCACTGCAAGGGTTGTGTTTAGCCTCGTGTGCACCGGACAACCACCAAACAATGATTTCTTCTTTTAACAAAGACCGGTTGTTGCGCTTACTCTCTTCTTTTAAGAAAGACTAGCGTTAGATCCCGTGCAATGCACAGGTTAACTCGTGAAAATCGAAAAGTTATTACAAGTTAAAATCCAAATAAATTATTGATTAATAAAAAGTTAGTAGATTTATTCAATCCATTTAAAATCTCTGGAACAAAAGTTTTACCTATAAAGGCAAGGCAGCGAGCGGCTATGCGTTGATGCTGAACCACGGTCGGTGAAGACCCATCCGACTTTGGCTTTATATCGTTATTCGGCCAAAACTGTGTTTTAATAGCATAAAAATTGAAAATATCTGATTGAGGATCTTGGTTTTTGTGATTACATCATCATAGGTTTTATCCTGACACCAACCCTTGGCTGATGTAAAAGCGAGATTTGAAGCGTCTGGCACCTGTGGCTTGGATTTCAATTCAAAGGTCCGTTTGATATATCAACGGTGGCTCTTGCTGAAAACTAAAAGCCAATGACTTGTGTGCTTCTGTTCCAAAATATGTTTATCACCGTTTTTCCCTAAAATGGGAAACCGCAAACCGTGTTCACCAAAGCACATGGATTTCCTCTTTTTATCTCTCTCTCTCTCTCTCTCTCTCTCTCTAGTAGTGTAAAAGGAGGTGAAGCCCTTCAAGGAAGGAACTGTTGTATTGATTCTAAAGTGGTCTCAATTTGGCTTTTTCTGCTATTGAATATATGGAAAGAACCAACAATCGAATGAAGCAATAGATTTGAAAATAAATGAGTGAAAGATAATAATAGGGTTAAGAGAGTAAGAGTTCGAGGGGGAGAAGTGGAAAGGTAGATCCATTCCAAGGTAATAACAGCAGAATCTGAAATCGAGATCGGGAGTTTTAGAAACGTACCAAGAGCCCAGGGTCCGGAAATTCGAGAAGGGAGAGGAGCAGGGAAAACATGCACCCGGCATAGATGATAGTACGGAGAAAGTGCAGTCGTCGATGAAGATGAAAGTCTGTTCCTCGAACGCTAAGCGCTTATTTGAGGAAGGGCAAAAGTCATCTCTTATGGCGTTTCCTGAGGAAAAGATGTAAGTCGTGTAGCCAATGAAATGTTTTATGGACGGCAGGTGTGTTGCTTTTTCTTAAACCGGCTCCTGATGATGATGTAGTTGTTGACGTGGCTCCAGGCGGATCATGGATGAGGCATGATGTTCTAGCCATTTTTCAACTTTAAAGAAGAAGCGGCCCTCTTCGGGTGAGGATTTAATACATGGGCGGGGGTTTAAACAACGGTTGGGTTTAGTGTAACAAGCGAGTCTCTTTCTAATAAGTGGGTGGGGATTTAAATATGTTTTCAGGGCTTCGGCTGGGCCTTACTTTATGGATCGGGCATCTTTTCGTCTCATCTGGGCTTCCTTACGTGGAGGATATATAATAACATGTCATGGTCTTACCGACCCTAACAACCGACGGGATTTGAGGTCACATTGGGGCTTGTTTGGCGCCCATGTTGGACGTCCAAGGGATGCTTGGGCTCCTTCCTTGCTTGCTTAGTCGACTTTCTTTGACTTCCCTTCTCAAATTTCATCAATGTGGGTCCCGTGTTGTTGATTTCGCCTACAAATTGAAAGAAATAAATTTAAGATTAATCACACGTAGGAAAATAAACATGAGTCATGCATTTTCCATATGGGCCCTACAAAAGATTCGACCTAGGCCTAGAGGCGTAAAAATGAAAATGTGTAGGTTTTCCTCCACTCGAAGTGGAGGAAAAGTTGCAAATGCAGCTTTACCGCTGCTCACAACGGCGGTGAAGCTGCAAATGCCGGTTTTCCTCCACTCAGAGAGGAGGAAAACCTACAAATGCAGATTTCCGCTGCTCATAACGGCGGTAAAGCTGCGAATGCGGGTTTTCCGCCACTTAGAGAGGAGGAGAAGTTGTTTGGAGAGGCGGAAAATCTGCAGTTTGATCCCACTCCGTTTTTTATGCTCTTTTCCCCCCTTTTTTTTTTTTCTTCTACTTATGGGGATGTGGGGCACTTGCCCAGGGCATTTTCCTTTTGCACGGCACTCACACATCATCATAATGGCGCCCGGCGAATGACTAATCCGAATGGATCACACATAGAGGACGCTCCTTGATTAGGCCGATCACATTTTTTGCTGCCATGTCAGTGGTCTGCACCATTTGATCGTCGGGTTCATTTATAAATAAAATAAAAAACTAAAACTTGTTGGCCATTGATAAAAGAGATTGGGATGATTACGCGGGGCCCTTTTTTTGTAGCAAGGAGGTCTCAACCAGATTAAGATTTCCGCGCCCGATCGCATCCCCTAGTGGGCCCCACTGCAAGGGTTGTGTTTAGCCTCGTGTGCACCGGACAACCACCAAACAATGATTTCTTCTTTTAACAAAGACCGGTTGTTGCGCTTACTCTCTTCTTTTAAGAAAGACTAGCGTTAGATCCCGTGCAATGCACAGGTTAACTCGTGAAAATCGAAAAGTTATTACAAGTTAAAATCCAAATAAATTATTGATTAATAAAAAGTTAGTAGATTTATTCAATCCATTTAAAATCTCTGGAACAAAAGTTTTACCTATAAAGGCAAGGCAGCGAGCGGCTATGCGTTGATGCTGAACCACGGTCGGTGAAGACCCATCCGACTTTGGCTTTATATCGTTATTCGGCCAAAACTGTGTTTTAATAGCATAAAAATTGAAAATATCTGATTGAGGATCTTGGTTTTTGTGATTACATCATCATAGGTTTTATCCTGACACCAACCCTTGGCTGATGTAAAAGCGAGATTTGAAGCGTCTGGCACCTGTGGCTTGGATTTCAATTCAAAGGTCCGTTTGATATATCAACGGTGGCTCTTGCTGAAAACTAAAAGCCAATGACTTGTGTGCTTCTGTTCCAAAATATGTTTATCACCGTTTTTCCCTAAAATGGGAAACCGCAAACCGTGTTCACCAAAGCACATGGATTTCCTCTTTTTATCTCTCTCTCTCTCTCTCTCTCTCTCTCTAGTAGTGTAAAAGGAGGTGAAGCCCTTCAAGGAAGGAACTGTTGTATTGATTCTAAAGTGGTCTCAATTTGGCTTTTTCTGCTATTGAATATATGGAAAGAACCAACAATCGAATGAAGCAATAGATTTGAAAATAAATGAGTGAAAGATAATAATAGGGTTAAGAGAGTAAGAGTTCGAGGGGGAGAAGTGGAAAGGTAGATCCATTCCAAGGTAATAACAGCAGAATCTGAAATCGAGATCGGGAGTTTTAGAAACGTACCAAGAGCCCAGGGTCCGGAAATTCGAGAAGGGAGAGGAGCAGGGAAAACATGCACCCGGCATAGATGATAGTACGGAGAAAGTGCAGTCGTCGATGAAGATGAAAGTCTGTTCCTCGAACGCTAAGCGCTTATTTGAGGAAGGGCAAAAGTCATCTCTTATGGCGTTTCCTGAGGAAAAGATGTAAGTCGTGTAGCCAATGAAATGTTTTATGGACGGCAGGTGTGTTGCTTTTTCTTAAACCGGCTCCTGATGATGATGTAGTTGTTGACGTGGCTCCAGGCGGATCATGGATGAGGCATGATGTTCTAGCCATTTTTCAACTTTAAAGAAGAAGCGGCCCTCTTCGGGTGAGGATTTAATACATGGGCGGGGGTTTAAACAACGGTTGGGTTTAGTGTAACAAGCGAGTCTCTTTCTAATAAGTGGGTGGGGATTTAAATATGTTTTCAGGGCTTCGGCTGGGCCTTACTTTATGGATCGGGCATCTTTTCGTCTCATCTGGGCTTCCTTACGTGGAGGATATATAATAACATGTCATGGTCTTACCGACCCTAACAACCGACGGGATTTGAGGTCACATTGGGGCTTGTTTGGCGCCCATGTTGGACGTCCAAGGGATGCTTGGGCTCCTTCCTTGCTTGCTTAGTCGACTTTCTTTGACTTCCCTTCTCAAATTTCATCAATGTGGGTCCCGTGTTGTTGATTTCGCCTACAAATTGAAAGAAATAAATTTAAGATTAATCACACGTAGGAAAATAAACATGAGTCATGCATTTTCCATATGGGCCCTACAAAAGATTCGACCTAGGCCTAGAGGCGTAAAAATGAAAATGTGTAGGTTTTCCTCCACTCGAAGTGGAGGAAAAGTTGCAAATGCAGCTTTACCGCTGCTCACAACGGCGGTGAAGCTGCAAATGCCGGTTTTCCTCCACTCAGAGAGGAGGAAAACCTGCAAATGCAGATTTCCGCTGCTCATAACGGCGGTAAAGCTGCGAATGCGGGTTTTCCGCCACTTAGAGAGGAGGAGAAGTTGTTTGGAGAGGCGGAAAATCTGCAGTTTGATCCCACTCCGTTTTTTATGCTCTTTTCCCCCCTTTTTTTTTTTTTCTTCTACTTATGGGGATGTGGGGCACTTGCCCAGGGCATTTTCCTTTTGCACGGCACTCACACATCATCATAATGGCGCCCGGCGAATGACTAATCCGAATGGATCACACATAGAGGACGCTCCTTGATTAGGCCGATCACATTTTTTGCTGCCATGTCAGTGGTCTGCACCATTTGATCGTCGGGTTCATTTATAAATAAAATAAAAAACTAAAACTTGTTGGCCATTGATAAAAGAGATTGGGATGATTACGCGGGGCCCTTTTTTTGTAGCAAGGAGGTCTCAACCAGATTAAGATTTCCGCGCCCGATCGCATCCCCTAGTGGGCCCCACAGCAAGGGTTGTGTTTAGCCTCGTGTGCACCGGACAACCACCAAACAATGATTTCTTCTTTTAACAAAGACCGGTTGTTGCGCTTACTCTCTTCTTTTAAGAAAGACTAGCGTTAGATCCCGTGCAATGCACAGGTTAACTCGTGAAAATCGAAAAGTTATTACAAGTTAAAATCCAAATAAATTATTGATTAATAAAAAGTTACTAGATTTATTCAATCCATTTAAAATCTCTGGAACAAAAGTTTTACCTATAAAGGCAAGGCAGCGAGCGGCTATGCGTTGATGCTGAACCACGGTCGGTGAAGACCCATCCGACTTTGGCTTTATATCGTTATTCGGCCAAAACTGTGTTTTAATAGCATAAAAATTGAAAATATCTGATTGAGGATCTTGGTTTTTGTGATTACATCATCATAGGTTTTATCCTGACACCAACCCTTGGCTGATGTAAAAGCGAGATTTGAAGCGTCTGGCACCTGTGGCTTGGATTTCAATTCAAAGGTCCGTTTGATATATCAACGGTGGCTCTTGCTGAAAACTAAAAGCCAATGACTTGTGTGCTTCTGTTCCAAAATATGTTTATCACCGTTTTTCCCTAAAATGGGAAACCGCAAACCGTGTTCACCAAAGCACATGGATTTCCTCTTTTTATCTCTCTCTCTCTCTCTCTCTCTCTCTCTCTAGTAGTGTAAAAGGAGGTGAAGCCCTTCAAGGAAGGAACTGTTGTATTGATTCTAAAGTGGTCTCAATTTGGCTTTTTCTGCTATTGAATATATGGAAAGAACCAACAATCGAATGAAGCAATAGATTTGAAAATAAATGAGTGAAAGATAATAATAGGGTTAAGAGAGTAAGAGTTCGAGGGGGAGAAGTGGAAAGGTAGATCCATTCCAAGGTAATAACAGCAGAATCTGAAATCGAGATCGGGAGTTTTAGAAACGTACCAAGAGCCCAGGGTCCGGAAATTCGAGAAGGGAGAGGAGCAGGGAAAACATGCACCCGGCATAGATGATAGTACGGAGAAAGTGCAGTCGTCGATGAAGATGAAAGTCTGTTCCTCGAACGCTAAGCGCTTATTTGAGGAAGGGCAAAAGTCATCTCTTATGGCGTTTCCTGAGGAAAAGATGTAAGTCGTGTAGCCAATGAAATGTTTTATGGACGGCAGGTGTGTTGCTTTTTCTTAAACCGGCTCCTGATGATGATGTAGTTGTTGACGTGGCTCCAGGCGGATCATGGATGAGGCATGATGTTCTAGCCATTTTTCAACTTTAAAGAAGAAGCGGCCCTCTTCGGGTGAGGATTTAATACATGGGCGGGGGTTTAAACAACGGTTGGGTTTAGTGTAACAAGCGAGTCTCTTTCTAATAAGTGGGTGGGGATTTAAATATGTTTTCAGGGCTTCGGCTGGGCCTTACTTTATGGATCGGGCATCTTTTCGTCTCATCTGGGCTTCCTTACGTGGAGGATATATAATAACATGTCATGGTCTTACCGACCCTAACAACCGACGGGATTTGAGGTCACATTGGGGCTTGTTTGGCGCCCATGTTGGACGTCCAAGGGATGCTTGGGCTCCTTCCTTGCTTGCTTAGTCGACTTTCTTTGACTTCCCTTCTCAAATTTCATCAATGTGGGTCCCGTGTTGTTGATTTCGCCTACAAATTGAAAGAAATAAATTTAAGATTAATCACACGTAGGAAAATAAACATGAGTCATGCATTTTCCATATGGGCCCTACAAAAGATTCGACCTAGGCCTAGAGGCGTAAAAATGAAAATGTGTAGGTTTTCCTCCACTCGAAGTGGAGGAAAAGTTGCAAATGCAGCTTTACCGCTGCTCACAACGGCGGTGAAGCTGCAAATGCCGGTTTTCCTCCACTCAGAGAGGAGGAAAACCTGCAAATGCAGATTTCCGCTGCTCATAACGGCGGTAAAGCTGCGAATGCGGGTTTTCCGCCACTTAGAGAGGAGGAGAAGTTGTTTGGAGAGGCGGAAAATCTGCAGTTTGATCCCACTCCGTTTTTTATGCTCTTTTCCCCCCTTTTTTTTTTTTTCTTCTACTTATGGGGATGTGGGGCACTTGCCCAGGGCATTTTCCTTTTGCACGGCACTCACACATCATCATAATGGCGCCCGGCGAATGACTAATCCGAATGGATCACACATAGAGGACGCTCCTTGATTAGGCCGATCACATTTTTTGCTGCCATGTCAGTGGTCTGCACCATTTGATCGTCGGGTTCATTTATAAATAAAATAAAAAACTAAAACTTGTTGGCCATTGATAAAAGAGATTGGGATGATTACGCGGGGCCCTTTTTTTGTAGCAAGGAGGTCTCAACCAGATTAAGATTTCCGCGCCCGATCGCATCCCCTAGTGGGCCCCACAGCAAGGGTTGTGTTTAGCCTCGTGTGCACCGGACAACCACCAAACAATGATTTCTTCTTTTAACAAAGACCGGTTGTTGCGCTTACTCTCTTCTTTTAAGAAAGACTAGCGTTAGATCCCGTGCAATGCACAGGTTAACTCGTGAAAATCGAAAAGTTATTACAAGTTAAAATCCAAATAAATTATTGATTAATAAAAAGTTAGTAGATTTATTCAATCCATTTAAAATCTCTGGAACAAAAGTTTTACCTATAAAGGCAAGGCAGCGAGCGGCTATGCGTTGATGCTGAACCACGGTCGGTGAAGACCCATCCGACTTTGGCTTTATATCGTTATTCGGCCAAAACTGTGTTTTAATAGCATAAAAATTGAAAATATCTGATTGAGGATCTTGGTTTTTGTGATTACATCATCATAGGTTTTATCCTGACACCAACCCTTGGCTGATGTAAAAGCGAGATTTGAAGCGTCTGGCACCTGTGGCTTGGATTTCAATTCAAAGGTCCGTTTGATATATCAACGGTGGCTCTTGCTGAAAACTAAAAGCCAATGACTTGTGTGCTTCTGTTCCAAAATATGTTTATCACAGTTTTTCCCTAAAATGGGAAACCGCAAACCGTGTTCACCAAAGCACATGGATTTCCTCTTTTTATCTCTCTCTCTCTCTCTCTCTAGTAGTGTAAAAGGAGGTGAAGCCCTTCAAGGAAGGAACTGTTGTATTGATTCTAAAGTGGTCTCAATTTGGCTTTTTCTGCTATTGAATATATGGAAAGAACCAACAATCGAATGAAGCAATAGATTTGAAAATAAATGAGTGAAAGATAATAATAGGGTTAAGAGAGTAAGAGTTCGAGGGGGAGAAGTGGAAAGGTAGATCCATTCCAAGGTAATAACAGCAGAATCTGAAATCGAGATCGGGAGTTTTAGAAACGTACCAAGAGCCCAGGGTCCGGAAATTCGAGAAGGGAGAGGAGCAGGGAAAACATGCACCCGGCATAGATGATAGTACGGAGAAAGTGCAGTCGTCGATGAAGATGAAAGTCTGTTCCTCGAACGCTAAGCGCTTATTTGAGGAAGGGCAAAAGTCATCTCTTATGGCGTTTCCTGAGGAAAAGATGTAAGTCGTGTAGCCAATGAAATGTTTTATGGACGGCAGGTGTGTTGCTTTTTCTTAAACCGGCTCCTGATGATGATGTAGTTGTTGACGTGGCTCCAGGCGGATCATGGATGAGGCATGATGTTCTAGCCATTTTTCAACTTTAAAGAAGAAGCGGCCCTCTTCGGGTGAGGATTTAATACATGGGCGGGGGTTTAAACAACGGTTGGGTTTAGTGTAACAAGCGAGTCTCTTTCTAATAAGTGGGTGGGGATTTAAATATGTTTTCAGGGCTTCGGCTGGGCCTTACTTTATGGATCGGGCATCTTTTCGTCTCATCTGGGCTTCCTTACGTGGAGGATATATAATAACATGTCATGGTCTTACCGACCCTAACAACCGACGGGATTTGAGGTCACATTGGGGCTTGTTTGGCGCCCATGTTGGACGTCCAAGGGATGCTTGGGCTCCTTCCTTGCTTGCTTAGTCGACTTTCTTTGACTTCCCTTCTCAAATTTCATCAATGTGGGTCCCGTGTTGTTGATTTCGCCTACAAATTGAAAGAAATAAATTTAAGATTAATCACACGTAGGAAAATAAACATGAGTCATGCATTTTCCATATGGGCCCTACAAAAGATTCGACCTAGGCCTAGAGGCGTAAAAATGAAAATGTGTAGGTTTTCCTCCACTCGAAGTGGAGGAAAAGTTGCAAATGCAGCTTTACCGCTGCTCACAACGGCGGTGAAGCTGCAAATGCCGGTTTTCCTCCACTCAGAGAGGAGGAAAACCTGCAAATGCAGATTTCCGCTGCTCATAACGGCGGTAAAGCTGCGAATGCGGGTTTTCCGCCACTTAGAGAGGAGGAGAAGTTGTTTGGAGAGGCGGAAAATCTGCAGTTTGATCCCACTCCGTTTTTTATGCTCTTTCCCCCCCCCCCTTTTTTTTTTCTTCTACTTATGGGGATGTGGGGCACTTGCCCAGGGCATTTTCCTTTTGCACGGCACTCACACATCATCATAATGGCGCCCGGCGAATGACTAATCCGAATGGATCACACATAGAGGACGCTCCTTGATTAGGCCGAACACATTTTTTGCTGCCATGTCAGTGGTCTGCACCATTTGATCGTCGGGTTCATTTATAAATAAAATAAAAAACTAAAACTTGTTGGCCATTGATAAAAGAGATTGGGATGATTACGCGGGGCCCTTTTTTTGTAGCAAGGAGGTCTCAACCAGATTAAGATTTCCGCGCCCAATCGCATCCCCTAGTGGGCCCCACAGCAAGGGTTGTGTTTAGCCTCGTGTGCACCGGACAACCACCAAACAATGATTTCTTCTTTTAACAAAGACCGGTTGTTGCGCTTACTCTCTTCTTTTAAGAAAGACTAGCGTTAGATCCCGTGCAATGCACAGGTTAACTCGTGAAAATCGAAAAGTTATTACAAGTTAAAATCCAAATAAATTATTGATTAATTAAAAGTTACTAGATTTATTCAATCCATTTAAAATCTCTGGAACAAAAGTTTTACCTATAAAGGCAAGGCAGCGAGCGGCTATGCGTTGATGCTGAACCACGGTCGGTGAAGACCCATCCGACTTTGGCTTTATATCGTTATTCGGCCAAAACTGTGTTTTAATAGCATAAAAATTGAAAATATCTGATTGAGGATCTTGGTTTTTGTGATTACATCATCATAGGTTTTATCCTGACACCAACCCTTGGCTGATGTAAAAGCGAGATTTGAAGCGTCTGGCACCTGTGGCTTGGATTTCAATTCAAAGGTCCGTTTGATATATCAACGGTGGCTCTTGCTGAAAACTAAAAGCCAATGACTTGTGTGCTTCTGTTCCAAAATATGTTTATCACCGTTTTTCCCTAAAATGGGAAACCGCAAACCGTGTTCACCAAAGCACATGGATTTCCTCTTTTTATCTCTCTCTCTCTCTCTCTCTCTCTCTAGTAGTGTAAAAGGAGGTGAAGCCCTTCAAGGAAGGAACTGTTGTATTGATTCTAAAGTGGTCTCAATTTGGCTTTTTCTGCTATTGAATATATGGAAAGAACCAACAATCGAATGAAGCAATAGATTTGAAAATAAATGAGTGAAAGATAATAATAGGGTTAAGAGAGTAAGAGTTCGAGGGGGAGAAGTGGAAAGGTAGATCCATTCCAAGGTAATAACAGCAGAATCTGAAATCGAGATCGGGAGTTTTAGAAACGTACCAAGAGCCCAGGGTCCGGAAATTCGAGAAGGGAGAGGAGCAGGGAAAACATGCACCCGGCATAGATGATAGTACGGAGAAAGTGCAGTCGTCGATGAAGATGAAAGTCTGTTCCTCGAACGCTAAGCGCTTATTTGAGGAAGGGCAAAAGTCATCTCTTATGGCGTTTCCTGAGGAAAAGATGTAAGTCGTGTAGCCAATGAAATGTTTTATGGACGGCAGGTGTGTTGCTTTTTCTTAAACCGGCTCCTGATGATGATGTAGTTGTTGACGTGGCTCCAGGCGGATCATGGATGAGGCATGATGTTCTAGCCATTTTTCAACTTTAAAGAAGAAGCGGCCCTCTTCGGGTGAGGATTTAATACATGGGCGGGGGTTTAAACAACGGTTGGGTTTAGTGTAACAAGCGAGTCTCTTTCTAATAAGTGGGTGGGGATTTAAATATGTTTTCAGGGCTTCGGCTGGGCCTTACTTTATGGATCGGGCATCTTTTCGTCTCATCTGGGCTTCCTTACGTGGAGGATATATAATAACATGTCATGGTCTTACCGACCCTAACAACCGACGGGATTTGAGGTCACATTGGGGCTTGTTTGGCGCCCATGTTGGACGTCCAAGGGATGCTTGGGCTCCTTCCTTGCTTGCTTAGTCGACTTTCTTTGACTTCCCTTCTCAAATTTCATCAATGTGGGTCCCGTGTTGTTGATTTCGCCTACAAATTGAAAGAAATAAATTTAAGATTAATCACACGTAGGAAAATAAACATGAGTCATGCATTTTCCATATGGGCCCTACAAAAGATTCGACCTAGGCCTAGAGGCGTAAAAATGAAAATGTGTAGGTTTTCCTCCACTCGAAGTGGAGGAAAAGTTGCAAATGAAGCTTTACCGCTGCTCACAACGGCGGTGAAGCTGCAAATGCCGGTTTTCCTCCACTCAGAGAGGAGGAAAACCTGCAAATGCAGATTTCCGCTGCTCATAACGGCGGTAAAGCTGCGAATGCGGGTTTTCCGCCACTTAGAGAGGAGGAGAAGTTGTTTGGAGAGGCGGAAAATCTGCAGTTTGATCCCACTCCGTTTTTTATGCTCTTTTCCCCCCCTTTTTTTTTTTTTCTTCTACTTATGGGGATGTGGGGCACTTGCCCAGGGCATTTTCCTTTTGCACGGCACTCACACATCATCATAATGGCGCCCGGCGAATGACTAATCCGAATGGATCACACATAGAGGACGCTCCTTGATTAGGCCGATCACATTTTTTGCTGCCATGTCAGTGGTCTGCACCATTTGATCGTCGGGTTCATTTATAAATAAAATAAAAAACTAAAACTTGTTGGCCATTGATAAAAGAGATTGGGATGATTACGCGGGGCCCTTTTTTTGTAGCAAGGAGGTCTCAACCAGATTAAGATTTCCGCGCCCGATCGCATCCCCTAGTGGGCCCCACAGCAAGGGTTGTGTTTAGCCTCGTGTGCACCGGACAACCACCAAACAATGATTTCTTCTTTTAACAAAGACCGGTTGTTGCGCTTACTCTCTTCTTTTAAGAAAGACTAGCGTTAGATCCCGTGCAATGCACAGGTTAACTCGTGAAAATCGAAAAGTTATTACAAGTTAAAATCCAAATAAATTATTGATTAATAAAAAGTTACTAGATTTATTCAATCCATTTAAAATCTCTGGAACAAAAGTTTTACCTATAAAGGCAAGGCAGCGAGCGGCTATGCGTTGATGCTGAACCACGGTCGGTGAAGACCCATCCGACTTTGGCTTTATATCGTTATTCGGCCAAAACTGTGTTTTAATAGCATAAAAATTGAAAATATCTGATTGAGGATCTTGGTTTTTGTGATTACATCATCATAGGTTTTATCCTGACACCAACCCTTGGCTGATGTAAAAGCGAGATTTGAAGCGTCTGGCACCTGTGGCTTGGATTTCAATTCAAAGGTCCGTTTGATATATCAACGGTGGCTCTTGCTGAAAACTAAAAGCCAATGACTTGTGTGCTTCTGTTCCAAAATATGTTTATCACCGTTTTTCCCTAAAATGGGAAACCGCAAACCGTGTTCACCAAAGCACATGGATTTCCTCTTTTTATCTCTCTCTCTCTCTCTCTCTCTCTCTCTCTCTCTAGTAGTGTAAAAGGAGGTGAAGCCCTTCAAGGAAGGAACTGTTGTATTGATTCTAAAGTGGTCTCAATTTGGCTTTTTCTGCTATTGAATATATGGAAAGAACCAACAATCGAATGAAGCAATAGATTTGAAAATAAATGAGTGAAAGATAATAATAGGGTTAAGAGAGTAAGAGTTCGAGGGGGAGAAGTGGAAAGGTAGATCCATTCCAAGGTAATAACAGCAGAATCTGAAATCGAGATCGGGAGTTTTAGAAACGTACCAAGAGCCCAGGGTCCGGAAATTCGAGAAGGGAGAGGAGCAGGGAAAACATGCACCCGGCATAGATGATAGTACGGAGAAAGTGCAGTCGTCGATGAAGATGAAAGTCTGTTCCTCGAACGCTAAGCGCTTATTTGAGGAAGGGCAAAAGTCATCTCTTATGGCGTTTCCTGAGGAAAAGATGTAAGTCGTGTAGCCAATGAAATGTTTTATGGACGGCAGGTGTGTTGCTTTTTCTTAAACCGGCTCCTGATGATGATGTAGTTGTTGACGTGGCTCCAGGCGGATCATGGATGAGGCATGATGTTCTAGCCATTTTTCAACTTTAAAGAAGAAGCGGCCCTCTTCGGGTGAGGATTTAATACATGGGCGGGGGTTTAAACAACGGTTGGGTTTAGTGTAACAAGCGAGTCTCTTTCTAATAAGTGGGTGGGGATTTAAATATGTTTTCAGGGCTTCGGCTGGGCCTTACTTTATGGATCGGGCATCTTTTCGTCTCATCTGGGCTTCCTTACGTGGAGGATATATAATAACATGTCATGGTCTTACCGACCCTAACAACCGACGGGATTTGAGGTCACATTGGGGCTTGTTTGGCGCCCATGTTGGACGTCCAAGGGATGCTTGGGCTCCTTCCTTGCTTGCTTAGTCGACTTTCTTTGACTTCCCTTCTCAAATTTCATCAATGTGGGTCCCGTGTTGTTGATTTCGCCTACAAATTGAAAGAAATAAATTTAAGATTAATCACACGTAGGAAAATAAACATGAGTCATGCATTTTCCATATGGGCCCTACAAAAGATTCGACCTAGGCCTAGAGGCGTAAAAATGAAAATGTGTAGGTTTTCCTCCACTCGAAGTGGAGGAAAAGTTGCAAATGCAGCTTTACCGCTGCTCACAACGGCGGTAAAGCTGCAAATGCCGGCTTTCCTCCACTCAGAGAGGAGGAAAACCTGCAAATGCAGATTTCCGCTGCTCATAACGGCGGTAAAGCTGCGAATGCGGGTTTTCCGCCACTTAGAGAGGAGGAGAAGTTGTTTGGAGAGGCGGAAAATCTGCAGTTTGATCCCACTCCGTTTTTTATGCTCTTTTCCCCCCCCTTTTTTTTTTCTTCTACTTATGGGGATGTGGGGCACTTGCCCAGGGCATTTTCCTTTTGCACGGCACTCACACATCATCATAATGGCGCCCGGCGAATGACTAATCCGAATGGATCACACATAGAGGACGCTCCTTGATTAGGCTGATCACATTTTTTGCTGCCATGTCAGTGGTCTGCACCATTTGATCGTCGGGTTCATTTATAAATAAAATAAAAAACTAAAACTTGTTGGCCATTGATAAAAGAGATTGGGATGATTACGCGGGGCCCTTTTTTTGTAGCAAGGAGGTCTCAACCAGATTAAGATTTCCGCGCCCGATCGCATCCCCTAGTGGGCCCCACAGCAAGGGTTGTGTTTGGCCTCGTGTGCACCGGACAACCACCAAACAATGATTTCTTCTTTTAACAAAGACCGGTTGTTGCGCTTACTCTCTTCTTTTAAGAAAGACTAGCGTTAGATCCCGTGCAATGCACAGGTTAACTCGTGAAAATCGAAAAGTTATTACAAGTTAAAATCCAAATAAATTATTGATTAATTAAAAGTTACTAGATTTATTCAATCCATTTAAAATCTCTGGAACAAAAGTTTTACCTATAAAGGCAAGGCAGCGAGCGGCTATGCGTTGATGCTGAACCACGGTCGGTGAAGACCCATCCGACTTTGGCTTTATATCGTTATTCGGCCAAAACTGTGTTTTAATAGCATAAAAATTGAAAATATCTGATTGAGGATCTTGGTTTTTGTGATTACATCATCATAGGTTTTATCCTGACACCAACCCTTGGCTGATGTAAAAGCGAGATTTGAAGCGTCTGGCACCTGTGGCTTGGATTTCAATTCAAAGGTCCGTTTGATATATCAACGGTGGCTCTTGCTGAAAACTAAAAGCCAATGACTTGTGTGCTTCTGTTCCAAAATATGTTTATCACCGTTTTTCCCTAAAATGGGAAACCGCAAACCGTGTTCACCAAAGCACATGGATTTCCTCTTTTTATCTCTCTCTCTCTCTCTCTCTCTCTCTCTCTCTCTCTAGTAGTGTAAAAGGAGGTGAAGCCCTTCAAGGAAGGAACTGTTGTATTGATTCTAAAGTGGTCTCAATTTGGCTTTTTCTGCTATTGAATATATGGAAAGAACCAACAATCGAATGAAGCAATAGATTTGAAAATAAATGAGTGAAAGATAATAATAGGGTTAAGAGAGTAAGAGTTCGAGGGGGAGAAGTGGAAAGGTAGATCCATTCCAAGGTAATAACAGCAGAATCTGAAATCGAGATCGGGAGTTTTAGAAACGTACCAAGAGCCCAGGGTCCGGAAATTCGAGAAGGGAGAGGAGCAGGGAAAACATGCACCCGGCATAGATGATAGTACGGAGAAAGTGCAGTCGTCGATGAAGATGAAAGTCTGTTCCTCGAACGCTAAGCGCTTATTTGAGGAAGGGCAAAAGTCATCTCTTATGGCGTTTCCTGAGGAAAAGATGTAAGTCGTGTAGCCAATGAAATGTTTTATGGACGGCAGGTGTGTTGCTTTTTCTTAAACCGGCTCCTGATGATGATGTAGTTGTTGACGTGGCTCCAGGCGGATCATGGATGAGGCATGATGTTCTAGCCATTTTTCAACTTTAAAGAAGAAGCGGCCCTCTTCGGGTGAGGATTTAATACATGGGCGGGGGTTTAAACAACGGTTGGGTTTAGTGTAACAAGCGAGTCTCTTTCTAATAAGTGGGTGGGGATTTAAATATGTTTTCAGGGCTTCGGCTGGGCCTTACTTTATGGATCGGGCATCTTTTCGTCTCATCTGGGCTTCCTTACGTGGAGGATATATAATAACATGTCATGGTCTTACCGACCCTAACAACCGACGGGATTTGAGGTCACATTGGGGCTTGTTTGGCGCCCATGTTGGACGTCCAAGGGATGCTTGGGCTCCTTCCTTGCTTGCTTAGTCGACTTTCTTTGACTTCCCTTCTCAAATTTCATCAATGTGGGTCCCGTGTTGTTGATTTCGCCTACAAATTGAAAGAAATAAATTTAAGATTAATCACACGTAGGAAAATAAACATGAGTCATGCATTTTCCATATGGGCCCTACAAAAGATTCGACCTAGGCCTAGAGGCGTAAAAATGAAAATGTGTAGGTTTTCCTCCACTCGAAGTGGAGGAAAAGTTGCAAATGCAGCTTTACCGCTGCTCACAACGGCGGTAAAGCTGCAAATGCCGGCTTTCCTCCACTCAGAGAGGAGGAAAACCTGCAAATGCAGATTTCCGCTGCTCATAACGGCGGTAAAGCTGCGAATGCGGGTTTTCCGCCACTTAGAGAGGAGGAGAAGTTGTTTGGAGAGGCGGAAAATCTGCAGTTTGATCCCACTCCGTTTTTTATGCTCTTTTCCCCCCCCTTTTTTTTTTCTTCTACTTATGGGGATGTGGGGCACTTGCCCAGGGCATTTTCCTTTTGCACGGCACTCACACATCATCATAATGGCGCCCGGCGAATGACTAATCCGAATGGATCACACATAGAGGACGCTCCTTGATTAGGCCGATCACATTTTTTGCTGCCATGTCAGTGGTCTGCACCATTTGATCGTCGGGTTCATTTATAAATAAAATAAAAAACTAAAACTTGTTGGCCATTGATAAAAGAGATTGGGATGATTACGCGGGGCCCTTTTTTTGTAGCAAGGAGGTCTCAACCAGATTAAGATTTCCGCGCCCGATCGCATCCCCTAGTGGGCCCCACAGCAAGGGTTGTGTTTAGCCTCGTGTGCACCGGACAACCACCAAACAATGATTTCTTCTTTTAACAAAGACCGGTTGTTGCGCTTACTCTCTTCTTTTAAGAAAGACTAGCGTTAGATCCCGTGCAATGCACAGGTTAACTCGTGAAAATCGAAAAGTTATTACAAGTTAAAATCCAAATAAATTATTGATTAATTAAAAGTTACTAGATTTATTCAATCCATTTAAAATCTCTGGAACAAAAGTTTTACCTATAAAGGCAAGGCAGCGAGCGGCTATGCGTTGATGCTGAACCACGGTCGGTGAAGACCCATCCGACTTTGGCTTTATATCGTTATTCGGCCAAAACTGTGTTTTAATAGCATAAAAATTGAAAATATCTGATTGAGGATCTTGGTTTTTGTGATTACATCATCATAGGTTTTATCCTGACACCAACCCTTGGCTGATGTAAAAGCGAGATTTGAAGCGTCTGGCACCTGTGGCTTGGATTTCAATTCAAAGGTCCGTTTGATATATCAACGGTGGCTCTTGCTGAAAACTAAAAGCCAATGACTTGTGTGCTTCTGTTCCAAAATATGTTTATCACCGTTTTTCCCTAAAATGGGAAACCGCAAACCGTGTTCACCAAAGCACATGGATTTCCTCTTTTTATCTCTCTCTCTCTCTCTCTCTAGTAGTGTAAAAGGAGGTGAAGCCCTTCAAGGAAGGAACTGTTGTATTGATTCTAAAGTGGTCTCAATTTGGCTTTTTCTGCTATTGAATATATGGAAAGAACCAACAATCGAATGAAGCAATAGATTTGAAAATAAATGAGTGAAAGATAATAATAGGGTTAAGAGAGTAAGAGTTCGAGGGGGAGAAGTGGAAAGGTAGATCCATTCCAAGGTAATAACAGCAGAATCTGAAATCGAGATCGGGAGTTTTAGAAACGTACCAAGAGCCCAGGGTCCGGAAATTCGAGAAGGGAGAGGAGCAGGGAAAACATGCACCCGGCATAGATGATAGTACGGAGAAAGTGCAGTCGTCGATGAAGATGAAAGTCTGTTCCTCGAACGCTAAGCGCTTATTTGAGGAAGGGCAAAAGTCATCTCTTATGGCGTTTCCTGAGGAAAAGATGTAAGTCGTGTAGCCAATGAAATGTTTTATGGACGGCAGGTGTGTTGCTTTTTCTTAAACCGGCTCCTGATGATGATGTAGTTGTTGACGTGGCTCCAGGCGGATCATGGATGAGGCATGATGTTCTAGCCATTTTTCAACTTTAAAGAAGAAGCGGCCCTCTTCGGGTGAGGATTTAATACATGGGCGGGGGTTTAAACAACGGTTGGGTTTAGTGTAACAAGCGAGTCTCTTTCTAATAAGTGGGTGGGGATTTAAATATGTTTTCAGGGCTTCGGCTGGGCCTTACTTTATGGATCGGGCATCTTTTCGTCTCATCTGGGCTTCCTTACGTGGAGGATATATAATAACATGTCATGGTCTTACCGACCCTAACAACCGACGGGATTTGAGGTCACATTGGGGCTTGTTTGGCGCCCATGTTGGACGTCCAAGGGATGCTTGGGCTCCTTCCTTGCTTGCTTAGTCGACTTTCTTTGACTTCCCTTCTCAAATTTCATCAATGTGGGTCCCGTGTTGTTGATTTCGCCTACAAATTGAAAGAAATAAATTTAAGATTAATCACACGTAGGAAAATAAACATGAGTCATGCATTTTCCATATGGGCCCTACAAAAGATTCGACCTAGGCCTAGAGGCGTAAAAATGAAAATGTGTAGGTTTTCCTCCACTCGAAGTGGAGGAAAAGTTGCAAATGCAGCTTTACCGCTGCTCACAACGGCGGTAAAGCTGCAAATGCCGGCTTTCCTCCACTCAGAGAGGAGGAAAACCTGCAAATGCAGATTTCCGCTGCTCATAACGGCGGTAAAGCTGCGAATGCGGGTTTTCCGCCACTTAGAGAGGAGGAGAAGTTGTTTGGAGAGGCGGAAAATCTGCAGTTTGATCCCACTCCGTTTTTTATGCTCTTTTCCCCCCCCCTTTTTTTTTTTTCTTCTACTTATGGGGATGTGGGGCACTTGCCCAGGGCATTTTCCTTTTGCACGGCACTCACACATCATCATAATGGCGCCCGGCGAATGACTAATCCGAATGGATCACACATAGAGGACGCTCCTTGATTAGGCCGATCACATTTTTTGCTGCCATGTCAGTGGTCTGCACCATTTGATCGTCGGGTTCATTTATAAATAAAATAAAAAACTAAAACTTGTTGGCCATTGATAAAAGAGATTGGGATGATTACGCGGGGCCCTTTTTTTGTAGCAAGGAGGTCTCAACCAGATTAAGATTTCCGCGCCCGATCGCATCCCCTAGTGGGCCCCACAGCAAGGGTTGTGTTTAGCCTTGTGTGCACCGGACAACCACCAAACAATGATTTCTTCTTTTAACAAAGACCGGTTGTTGCGCTTACTCTCTTCTTTTAAGAAAGACTAGCGTTAGATCCCGTGCAATGCACAGGTTAACTCGTGAAAATCGAAAAGTTATTACAAGTTAAAATCCAAATAAATTATTGATTAATTAAAAGTTACTAGATTTATTCAATCCATTTAAAATCTCTGGAACAAAAGTTTTACCTATAAGGGCAAGGCAGCGAGCGGCTATGCGTTGATGCTGAACCACGGTCGGTGAAGACCCATCCGACTTTGGCTTTATATCGTTATTCGGCCAAAACTGTGTTTTAATAGCATAAAAATTGAAAATATCTGATTGAGGATCTTGGTTTTTGTGATTACATCATCATAGGTTTTATCCTGACACCAACCCTTGGCTGATGTAAAAGCGAGATTTGAAGCGTCTGGCACCTGTGGCTTGGATTTCAATTCAAAGGTCCGTTTGATATATCAACGGTGGCTCTTGCTGAAAACTAAAAGCCAATGACTTGTGTGCTTCTGTTCCAAAATATGTTTATCACCGTTTTTCCCTAAAATGGGAAACCGCAAACCGTGTTCACCAAAGCACATGGATTTCCTCTTTTTATCTCTCTCTCTCTCTCTCTCTAGTAGTGTAAAAGGAGGTGAAGCCCTTCAAGGAAGGAACTGTTGTATTGATTCTAAAGTGGTCTCAATTTGGCTTTTTCTGCTATTGAATATATGGAAAGAACCAACAATCGAATGAAGCAATAGATTTGAAAATAAATGAGTGAAAGATAATAATAGGGTTAAGAGAGTAAGAGTTCGAGGGGGAGAAGTGGAAAGGTAGATCCATTCCAAGGTAATAACAGCAGAATCTGAAATCGAGATCGGGAGTTTTAGAAACGTACCAAGAGCCCAGGGTCCGGAAATTCGAGAAGGGAGAGGAGCAGGGAAAACATGCACCCGGCATAGATGATAGTACGGAGAAAGTGCAGTCGTCGATGAAGATGAAAGTCTGTTCCTCGAACGCTAAGCGCTTATTTGAGGAAGGGCAAAAGTCATCTCTTATGGCGTTTCCTGAGGAAAAGATGTAAGTCGTGTAGCCAATGAAATGTTTTATGGACGGCAGGTGTGTTGCTTTTTCTTAAACCGGCTCCTGATGATGATGTAGTTGTTGACGTGGCTCCAGGCGGATCATGGATGAGGCATGATGTTCTAGCCATTTTTCAACTTTAAAGAAGAAGCGGCCCTCTTCGGGTGAGGATTTAATACATGGGCGGGGGTTTAAACAACGGTTGGGTTTAGTGTAACAAGCGAGTCTCTTTCTAATAAGTGGGTGGGGATTTAAATATGTTTTCAGGGCTTCGGCTGGGCCTTACTTTATGGATCGGGCATCTTTTCGTCTCATCTGGGCTTCCTTACGTGGAGGATATATAATAACATGTCATGGTCTTACCGACCCTAACAACCGACGGGATTTGAGGTCACATTGGGGCTTGTTTGGCGCCCATGTTGGACGTCCAAGGGATGCTTGGGCTCCTTCCTTGCTTGCTTAGTCGACTTTCTTTGACTTCCCTTCTCAAATTTCATCAATGTGGGTCCCGTGTTGTTGATTTCGCCTACAAATTGAAAGAAATAAATTTAAGATTAATCACACGTAGGAAAATAAACATGAGTCATGCATTTTCCATATGGGCCCTACAAAAGATTCGACCTAGGCCTAGAGGCGTAAAAATGAAAATGTGTAGGTTTTCCTCCACTCGAAGTGGAGGAAAAGTTGCAAATGCAGCTTTACCGCTGCTCACAACGGCGGTAAAGCTGCAAATGCCGGCTTTCCTCCACTCAGAGAGGAGGAAAACCTGCAAATGCAGATTTCCGCTGCTCATAACGGCGGTAAAGCTGCGAATGCGGGTTTTCCGCCACTTAGAGAGGAGGAGAAGTTGTTTGGAGAGGCGGAAAATCTGCAGTTTGATCCCACTCCGTTTTTTATGCTCTTTTCCCCCCCCCTTTTTTTTTTCTTCTACTTATGGGGATGTGGGGCACTTGCCCAGGGCATTTTCCTTTTGCACGGCACTCACACATCATCATAATGGCGCCCGGCGAATGACTAATCCGAATGGATCACACATAGAGGACGCTCCTTGATTAGGCCGATCACATTTTTTGCTGCCATGTCAGTGGTCTGCACCATTTGATCGTCGGGTTCATTTATAAATAAAATAAAAAACTAAAACTTGTTGGCCATTGATAAAAGAGATTGGGATGATTACGCGGGGCCCTTTTTTTGTAGCAAGGAGGTCTCAACCAGATTAAGATTTCCGCGCCCGATCGCATCCCCTAGTGGGCCCCACAGCAAGGGTTGTGTTTAGCCTCGTGTGCACCGGACAACCACCAAACAATGATTTCTTCTTTTAACAAAGACCGGTTGTTGCGCTTACTCTCTTCTTTTAAGAAAGACTAGCGTTAGATCCCGTGCAATGCACAGGTTAACTCGTGAAAATCGAAAAGTTATTACAAGTTAAAATCCAAATAAATTATTGATTAATTAAAAGTTACTAGATTTATTCAATCCATTTAAAATCTCTGGAACAAAAGTTTTACCTATAAAGGCAAGGCAGCGAGCGGCTATGCGTTGATGCTGAACCACGGTCGGTGAAGACCCATCCGACTTTGGCTTTATATCGTTATTCGGCCAAAACTGTGTTTTAATAGCATAAAAATTGAAAATATCTGATTGAGGATCTTGGTTTTTGTGATTACATCATCATAGGTTTTATCCTGACACCAACCCTTGGCTGATGTAAAAGCGAGATTTGAAGCGTCTGGCACCTGTGGCTTGGATTTCAATTCAAAGGTCCGTTTGATATATCAACGGTGGCTCTTGCTGAAAACTAAAAGCCAATGACTTGTGTGCTTCTGTTCCAAAATATGTTTATCACCGTTTTTCCCTAAAATGGGAAACCGCAAACCGTGTTCACCAAAGCACATGGATTTCCTCTTTTTATCTCTCTCTCTCTCTCTCTCTAGTAGTGTAAAAGGAGGTGAAGCCCTTCAAGGAAGGAACTGTTGTATTGATTCTAAAGTGGTCTCAATTTGGCTTTTTCTGCTATTGAATATATGGAAAGAACCAACAATCGAATGAAGCAATAGATTTGAAAATAAATGAGTGAAAGATAATAATAGGGTTAAGAGAGTAAGAGTTCGAGGGGGAGAAGTGGAAAGGTAGATCCATTCCAAGGTAATAACAGCAGAATCTGAAATCGAGATCGGGAGTTTTAGAAACGTACCAAGAGCCCAGGGTCCGGAAATTCGAGAAGGGAGAGGAGCAGGGAAAACATGCACCCGGCATAGATGATAGTACGGAGAAAGTGCAGTCGTCGATGAAGATGAAAGTCTGTTCCTCGAACGCTAAGCGCTTATTTGAGGAAGGGCAAAAGTCATCTCTTATGGCGTTTCCTGAGGAAAAGATGTAAGTCGTGTAGCCAATGAAATGTTTTATGGACGGCAGGTGTGTTGCTTTTTCTTAAACCGGCTCCTGATGATGATGTAGTTGTTGACGTGGCTCCAGGCGGATCATGGATGAGGCATGATGTTCTAGCCATTTTTCAACTTTAAAGAAGAAGCGGCCCTCTTCGGGTGAGGATTTAATACATGGGCGGGGGTTTAAACAACGGTTGGGTTTAGTGTAACAAGCGAGTCTCTTTCTAATAAGTGGGTGGGGATTTAAATATGTTTTCAGGGCTTCGGCTGGGCCTTACTTTATGGATCGGGCATCTTTTCGTCTCATCTGGGCTTCCTTACGTGGAGGATATATAATAACATGTCATGGTCTTACCGACCCTAACAACCGACGGGATTTGAGGTCACATTGGGGCTTGTTTGGCGCCCATGTTGGACGTCCAAGGGATGCTTGGGCTCCTTCCTTGCTTGCTTAGTCGACTTTCTTTGACTTCCCTTCTCAAATTTCATCAATGTGGGTCCCGTGTTGTTGATTTCGCCTACAAATTGAAAGAAATAAATTTAAGATTAATCACACGTAGGAAAATAAACATGAGTCATGCATTTTCCATATGGGCCCTACAAAAGATTCGACCTAGGCCTAGAGGCGTAAAAATGAAAATGTGTAGGTTTTCCTCCACTCGAAGTGGAGGAAAAGTTGCAAATGCAGCTTTACCGCTGCTCACAACGGCGGTAAAGCTGCAAATGCCGGTTTTCCTCCACTCAGAGAGGAGGAAAACCTGCAAATGCAGATTTCCGCTGCTCATAACGGCGGTAAAGCTGCGAATGCGGGTTTTCCGCCACTTAGAGAGGAGGAGAAGTTGTTTGGAGAGGCGGAAAATCTGCAGTTTGATCCCACTCCGCTTTTTATGCTCTTTTCCCCCCCTTTTTTTTTTTCTTCTACTTATGGGGATGTGGGGCACTTGCCCAGGGCATTTTCCTTTTGCACGGCACTCACACATCATCATAATGGCGCCCGGCGAATGACTAATCCGAATGGATCACACATAGAGGACGCTCCTTGATTAGGCCGATCACATTTTTTGCTGCCATGTCAGTGGTCTGCACCATTTGATCGTCGGGTTCATTTATAAATAAAATAAAAAACTAAAACTTGTTGGCCATTGATAAAAGAGATTGGGATGATTACGCGGGGCCCTTTTTTTGTAGCAAGGAGGTCTCAACCAGATTAAGATTTCCGCGCCCGATCGCATCCCCTAGTGGGCCCCACTGCAAGGGTTGTGTTTAGCCTCGTGTGCACCGGACAACCACCAAACAATGATTTCTTCTTTTAACAAAGACCGGTTGTTGCGCTTACTCTCTTCTTTTAAGAAAGACTAGCGTTAGATCCCGTGCAATGCACAGGTTAACTCGTGAAAATCGAAAAGTTATTACAAGTTAAAATCCAAATAAATTATTGATTAATAAAAAGTTACTAGATTTATTCAATCCATTTAAAATCTCTGGAACAAAAGTTTTACCTATAAAGGCAAGGCAGCGAGCGGCTATGCGTTGATGCTGAACCACGGTCGGTGAAGACCCATCCGACTTTGGCTTTATATCGTTATTCGGCCAAAACTGTGTTTTAATAGCATAAAAATTGAAAATATCTGATTGAGGATCTTGGTTTTTGTGATTACATCATCATAGGTTTTATCCTGACACCAACCCTTGGCTGATGTAAAAGCGAGATTTGAAGCGTCTGGCACCTGTGGCTTGGATTTCAATTCAAAGGTCCGTTTGATATATCAACGGTGGCTCTTGCTGAAAACTAAAAGCCAATGACTTGTGTGCTTCTGTTCCAAAATATGTTTATCACCGTTTTTCCCTAAAATGGGAAACCGCAAACCGTGTTCACCAAAGCACATGGATTTCCTCCTTTTATCTCTCTCTCTCTCTCTCTCTCTCTCTCTCTCTCTCTAGTAGTGTAAAAGGAGGTGAAGCCCTTCAAGGAAGGAACTGTTGTATTGATTCTAAAGTGGTCTCAATTTGGCTTTTTCTGCTATTGAATATATGGAAAGAACCAACAATCGAATGAAGCAATAGATTTGAAAATAAATGAGTGAAAGATAATAATAGGGTTAAGAGAGTAAGAGTTCGAGGGGGAGAAGTGGAAAGGTAGATCCATTCCAAGGTAATAACAGCAGAATCTGAAATCGAGATCGGGAGTTTTAGAAACGTACCAAGAGCCCAGGGTCCGGAAATTCGAGAAGGGAGAGGAGCAGGGAAAACATGCACCCGGCATAGATGATAGTACGGAGAAAGTGCAGTCGTCGATGAAGATGAAAGTCTGTTCCTCGAACGCTAAGCGCTTATTTGAGGAAGGGCAAAAGTCATCTCTTATGGCGTTTCCTGAGGAAAAGATGTAAGTCGTGTAGCCAATGAAATGTTTTATGGACGGCAGGTGTGTTGCTTTTTCTTAAACCGGCTCCTGATGATGATGTAGTTGTTGACGTGGCTCCAGGCGGATCATGGATGAGGCATGATGTTCTAGCCATTTTTCAACTTTAAAGAAGAAGCGGCCCTCTTCGGGTGAGGATTTAATACATGGGCGGGGGTTTAAACAACGGTTGGGTTTAGTGTAACAAGCGAGTCTCTTTCTAATAAGTGGGTGGGGATTTAAATATGTTTTCAGGGCTTCGGCTGGGCCTTACTTTATGGATCGGGCATCTTTTCGTCTCATCTGGGCTTCCTTACGTGGAGGATATATAATAACATGTCATGGTCTTACCGACCCTAACAACCGACGGGATTTGAGGTCACATTGGGGCTTGTTTGGCGCCCATGTTGGACGTCCAAGGGATGCTTGGGCTCCTTCCTTGCTTGCTTAGTCGACTTTCTTTGACTTCCCTTCTCAAATTTCATCAATGTGGGTCCCGTGTTGTTGATTTCGCCTACAAATTGAAAGAAATAAATTTAAGATTAATCACACGTAGGAAAATAAACATGAGTCATGCATTTTCCATATGGGCCCTACAAAAGATTCGACCTAGGCCTAGAGGCGTAAAAATGAAAATGTGTAGGTTTTCCTCCACTCGAAGTGGAGGAAAAGTTGCAAATGCAGCTTTACCGCTGCTCACAACGGCGGTAAAGCTGCAAATGCCGGCTTTCCTCCACTCAGAGAGGAGGAAAACCTGCAAATGCAGATTTCCGCTGCTCATAACGGCGGTAAAGCTGCGAATGCGGGTTTTCCGCCACTTAGAGAGGAGGAGAAGTTGTTTGGAGAGGCGGAAAATCTGCAGTTTGATCCCACTCCGTTTTTTATGCTCTTTTCCCCCCCCCCTTTTTTTTTTTCTTCTACTTATGGGGATGTGGGGCACTTGCCCAGGGCATTTTCCTTTTGCACGGCACTCACACATCATCATAATGGCGCCCGGCGAATGACTAATCCGAATGGATCACACATAGAGGACGCTCCTTGATTAGGCCGATCACATTTTTTGCTGCCATGTCAGTGGTCTGCACCATTTGATCGTCGGGTTCATTTATAAATAAAATAAAAAACTAAAACTTGTTGGCCATTGATAAAAGAGATTGGGATGATTACGCGGGGCCCTTTTTTTGTAGCAAGGAGGTCTCAACCAGATTAAGATTTCCGCGCCCGATCGCATCCCCTAGTGGGCCCCACAGCAAGGGTTGTGTTTAGCCTTGTGTGCACCGGACAACCACCAAACAATGATTTCTTCTTTTAACAAAGACCGGTTGTTGCGCTTACTCTCTTCTTTTAAGAAAGACTAGCGTTAGATCCCGTGCAATGCACAGGTTAACTCGTGAAAATCGAAAAGTTATTACAAGTTAAAATCCAAATAAATTATTGATTAATTAAAAGTTACTAGATTTATTCAATCCATTTAAAATCTCTGGAACAAAAGTTTTACCTATAAGGGCAAGGCAGCGAGCGGCTATGCGTTGATGCTGAACCACGGTCGGTGAAGACCCATCCGACTTTGGCTTTATATCGTTATTCGGCCAAAACTGTGTTTTAATAGCATAAAAATTGAAAATATCTGATTGAGGATCTTGGTTTTTGTGATTACATCATCATAGGTTTTATCCTGACACCAACCCTTGGCTGATGTAAAAGCGAGATTTGAAGCGTCTGGCACCTGTGGCTTGGATTTCAATTCAAAGGTCCGTTTGATATATCAACGGTGGCTCTTGCTGAAAACTAAAAGCCAATGACTTGTGTGCTTCTGTTCCAAAATATGTTTATCACCGTTTTTCCCTAAAATGGGAAACCGCAAACCGTGTTCACCAAAGCACATGGATTTCCTCTTTTTATCTCTCTCTCTCTCTCTCTCTAGTAGTGTAAAAGGAGGTGAAGCCCTTCAAGGAAGGAACTGTTGTATTGATTCTAAAGTGGTCTCAATTTGGCTTTTTCTGCTATTGAATATATGGAAAGAACCAACAATCGAATGAAGCAATAGATTTGAAAATAAATGAGTGAAAGATAATAATAGGGTTAAGAGAGTAAGAGTTCGAGGGGGAGAAGTGGAAAGGTAGATCCATTCCAAGGTAATAACAGCAGAATCTGAAATCGAGATCGGGAGTTTTAGAAACGTACCAAGAGCCCAGGGTCCGGAAATTCGAGAAGGGAGAGGAGCAGGGAAAACATGCACCCGGCATAGATGATAGTACGGAGAAAGTGCAGTCGTCGATGAAGATGAAAGTCTGTTCCTCGAACGCTAAGCGCTTATTTGAGGAAGGGCAAAAGTCATCTCTTATGGCGTTTCCTGAGGAAAAGATGTAAGTCGTGTAGCCAATGAAATGTTTTATGGACGGCAGGTGTGTTGCTTTTTCTTAAACCGGCTCCTGATGATGATGTAGTTGTTGACGTGGCTCCAGGCGGATCATGGATGAGGCATGATGTTCTAGCCATTTTTCAACTTTAAAGAAGAAGCGGCCCTCTTCGGGTGAGGATTTAATACATGGGCGGGGGTTTAAACAACGGTTGGGTTTAGTGTAACAAGCGAGTCTCTTTCTAATAAGTGGGTGGGGATTTAAATATGTTTTCAGGGCTTCGGCTGGGCCTTACTTTATGGATCGGGCATCTTTTCGTCTCATCTGGGCTTCCTTACGTGGAGGATATATAATAACATGTCATGGTCTTACCGACCCTAACAACCGACGGGATTTGAGGTCACATTGGGGCTTGTTTGGCGCCCATGTTGGACGTCCAAGGGATGCTTGGGCTCCTTCCTTGCTTGCTTAGTCGACTTTCTTTGACTTCCCTTCTCAAATTTCATCAATGTGGGTCCCGTGTTGTTGATTTCGCCTACAAATTGAAAGAAATAAATTTAAGATTAATCACACGTAGGAAAATAAACATGAGTCATGCATTTTCCATATGGGCCCTACAAAAGATTCGACCTAGGCCTAGAGGCGTAAAAATGAAAATGTGTAGGTTTTCCTCCACTCGAAGTGGAGGAAAAGTTGCAAATGCAGCTTTACCGCTGCTCACAACGGCGGTAAAGCTGCAAATGCCGGCTTTCCTCCACTCAGAGAGGAGGAAAACCTGCAAATGCAGATTTCCGCTGCTCATAACGGCGGTAAAGCTGCGAATGCGGGTTTTCCGCCACTTAGAGAGGAGGAGAAGTTGTTTGGAGAGGCGGAAAATCTGCAGTTTGATCCCACTCCGTTTTTTATGCTCTTTTCCCCCCCCTTTTTTTTTTTCTTCTACTTATGGGGATGTGGGGCACTTGCCCAGGGCATTTTCCTTTTGCACGGCACTCACACATCATCATAATGGCGCCCGGCGAATGACTAATCCGAATGGATCACACATAGAGGACGCTCCTTGATTAGGCCGATCACATTTTTTGCTGCCATGTCAGTGGTCTGCACCATTTGATCGTCGGGTTCATTTATAAATAAAATAAAAAACTAAAACTTGTTGGCCATTGATAAAAGAGATTGGGATGATTACGCGGGGCCCTTTTTTTGTAGCAAGGAGGTCTCAACCAGATTAAGATTTCCGCGCCCGATCGCATCCCCTAGTGGGCCCCACAGCAAGGGTTGTGTTTAGCCTCGTGTGCACCGGACAACCACCAAACAATGATTTCTTCTTTTAACAAAGACCGGTTGTTGCGCTTACTCTCTTCTTTTAAGAAAGACTAGCGTTAGATCCCGTGCAATGCACAGGTTAACTCGTGAAAATCGAAAAGTTATTACAAGTTAAAATCCAAATAAATTATTGATTAATTAAAAGTTACTAGATTTATTCAATCCATTTAAAATCTCTGGAACAAAAGTTTTACCTATAAAGGCAAGGCAGCGAGCGGCTATGCGTTGATGCTGAACCACGGTCGGTGAAGACCCATCCGACTTTGGCTTTATATCGTTATTCGGCCAAAACTGTGTTTTAATAGCATAAAAATTGAAAATATCTGATTGAGGATCTTGGTTTTTGTGATTACATCATCATAGGTTTTATCCTGACACCAACCCTTGGCTGATGTAAAAGCGAGATTTGAAGCGTCTGGCACCTGTGGCTTGGATTTCAATTCAAAGGTCCGTTTGATATATCAACGGTGGCTCTTGCTGAAAACTAAAAGCCAATGACTTGTGTGCTTCTGTTCCAAAATATGTTTATCACCGTTTTTCCCTAAAATGGGAAACCGCAAACCGTGTTCACCAAAGCACATGGATTTCCTCTTTTTATCTCTCTCTCTCTCTCTCTCTCTCTCTCTCTCTCTAGTAGTGTAAAAGGAGGTGAAGCCCTTCAAGGAAGGAACTGTTGTATTGATTCTAAAGTGGTCTCAATTTGGCTTTTTCTGCTATTGAATATATGGAAAGAACCAACAATCGAATGAAGCAATAGATTTGAAAATAAATGAGTGAAAGATAATAATAGGGTTAAGAGAGTAAGAGTTCGAGGGGGAGAAGTGGAAAGGTAGATCCATTCCAAGGTAATAACAGCAGAATCTGAAATCGAGATCGGGAGTTTTAGAAACGTACCAAGAGCCCAGGGTCCGGAAATTCGAGAAGGGAGAGGAGCAGGGAAAACATGCACCCGGCATAGATGATAGTACGGAGAAAGTGCAGTCGTCGATGAAGATGAAAGTCTGTTCCTCGAACGCTAAGCGCTTATTTGAGGAAGGGCAAAAGTCATCTCTTATGGCGTTTCCTGAGGAAAAGATGTAAGTCGTGTAGCCAATGAAATGTTTTATGGACGGCAGGTGTGTTGCTTTTTCTTAAACCGGCTCCTGATGATGATGTAGTTGTTGACGTGGCTCCAGGCGGATCATGGATGAGGCATGATGTTCTAGCCATTTTTCAACTTTAAAGAAGAAGCGGCCCTCTTCGGGTGAGGATTTAATACATGGGCGGGGGTTTAAACAACGGTTGGGTTTAGTGTAACAAGCGAGTCTCTTTCTAATAAGTGGGTGGGGATTTAAATATGTTTTCAGGGCTTCGGCTGGGCCTTACTTTATGGATCGGGCATCTTTTCGTCTCATCTGGGCTTCCTTACGTGGAGGATATATAATAACATGTCATGGTCTTACCGACCCTAACAACCGACGGGATTTGAGGTCACATTGGGGCTTGTTTGGCGCCCATGTTGGACGTCCAAGGGATGCTTGGGCTCCTTCCTTGCTTGCTTAGTCGACTTTCTTTGACTTCCCTTCTCAAATTTCATCAATGTGGGTCCCGTGTTGTTGATTTCGCCTACAAATTGAAAGAAATAAATTTAAGATTAATCACACGTAGGAAAATAAACATGAGTCATGCATTTTCCATATGGGCCCTACAAAAGATTCGACCTAGGCCTAGAGGCGTAAAAATGAAAATGTGTAGGTTTTCCTCCACTCGAAGTGGAGGAAAAGTTGCAAATGCAGCTTTACCGCTGCTCACAACGGCGGTAAAGCTGCAAATGCCGGTTTTCCTCCACTCAGAGAGGAGGAAAACCTGCAAATGCAGATTTCCGCTGCTCATAACGGCGGTAAAGCTGCGAATGCGGGTTTTCCGCCACTTAGAGAGGAGGAGAAGTTGTTTGGAGAGGCGGAAAATCTGCAGTTTGATCCCACTCCGTTTTTTATGCTCTTTTCCCCCCCTTTTTTTTTTTCTTCTACTTATGGGGATGTGGGGCACTTGCCCAGGGCATTTTCCTTTTGCACGGCACTCACACATCATCATAATGGCGCCCGGCGAATGACTAATCCGAATGGATCACACATAGAGGACGCTCCTTGATTAGGCCGATCACATTTTTTGCTGCCATGTCAGTGGTCTGCACCATTTGATCGTCGGGTTCATTTATAAATAAAATAAAAAACTAAAACTTGTTGGCCATTGATAAAAGAGATTGGGATGATTACGCGGGGCCCTTTTTTTGTAGCAAGGAGGTCTCAACCAGATTAAGATTTCCGCGCCCGATCGCATCCCCTAGTGGGCCCCACTGCAAGGGTTGTGTTTAGCCTCGTGTGCACCGGACAACCACCAAACAATGATTTCTTCTTTTAACAAAGACCGGTTGTTGCGCTTACTCTCTTCTTTTAAGAAAGACTAGCGTTAGATCCCGTGCAATGCACAGGTTAACTCGTGAAAATCGAAAAGTTATTACAAGTTAAAATCCAAATAAATTATTGATTAATAAAAAGTTACTAGATTTATTCAATCCATTTAAAATCTCTGGAACAAAAGTTTTACCTATAAAGGCAAGGCAGCGAGCGGCTATGCGTTGATGCTGAACCACGGTCGGTGAAGACCCATCCGACTTTGGCTTTATATCGTTATTCGGCCAAAACTGTGTTTTAATAGCATAAAAATTGAAAATATCTGATTGAGGATCTTGGTTTTTGTGATTACATCATCATAGGTTTTATCCTGACACCAACCCTTGGCTGATGTAAAAGCGAGATTTGAAGCGTCTGGCACCTGTGGCTTGGATTTCAATTCAAAGGTCCGTTTGATATATCAACGGTGGCTCTTGCTGAAAACTAAAAGCCAATGACTTGTGTGCTTCTGTTCCAAAATATGTTTATCACCGTTTTTCCCTAAAATGGGAAACCGCAAACCGTGTTCACCAAAGCACATGGATTTCCTCCTTTTATCTCTCTCTCTCTCTCTCTCTCTCTCTCTCTCTCTCTAGTAGTGTAAAAGGAGGTGAAGCCCTTCAAGGAAGGAACTGTTGTATTGATTCTAAAGTGGTCTCAATTTGGCTTTTTCTGCTATTGAATATATGGAAAGAACCAACAATCGAATGAAGCAATAGATTTGAAAATAAATGAGTGAAAGATAATAATAGGGTTAAGAGAGTAAGAGTTCGAGGGGGAGAAGTGGAAAGGTAGATCCATTCCAAGGTAATAACAGCAGAATCTGAAATCGAGATCGGGAGTTTTAGAAACGTACCAAGAGCCCAGGGTCCGGAAATTCGAGAAGGGAGAGGAGCAGGGAAAACATGCACCCGGCATAGATGATAGTACGGAGAAAGTGCAGTCGTCGATGAAGATGAAAGTCTGTTCCTCGAACGCTAAGCGCTTATTTGAGGAAGGGCAAAAGTCATCTCTTATGGCGTTTCCTGAGGAAAAGATGTAAGTCGTGTAGCCAATGAAATGTTTTATGGACGGCAGGTGTGTTGCTTTTTCTTAAACCGGCTCCTGATGATGATGTAGTTGTTGACGTGGCTCCAGGCGGATCATGGATGAGGCATGATGTTCTAGCCATTTTTCAACTTTAAAGAAGAAGCGGCCCTCTTCGGGTGAGGATTTAATACATGGGCGGGGGTTTAAACAACGGTTGGGTTTAGTGTAACAAGCGAGTCTCTTTCTAATAAGTGGGTGGGGATTTAAATATGTTTTCAGGGCTTCGGCTGGGCCTTACTTTATGGATCGGGCATCTTTTCGTCTCATCTGGGCTTCCTTACGTGGAGGATATATAATAACATGTCATGGTCTTACCGACCCTAACAACCGACGGGATTTGAGGTCACATTGGGGCTTGTTTGGCGCCCATGTTGGACGTCCAAGGGATGCTTGGGCTCCTTCCTTGCTTGCTTAGTCGACTTTCTTTGACTTCCCTTCTCAAATTTCATCAATGTGGGTCCCGTGTTGTTGATTTCGCCTACAAATTGAAAGAAATAAATTTAAGATTAATCACACGTAGGAAAATAAACATGAGTCATGCATTTTCCATATGGGCCCTACAAAAGATTCGACCTAGGCCTAGAGGCGTAAAAATGAAAATGTGTAGGTTTTCCTCCACTCGAAGTGGAGGAAAAGTTGCAAATGCAGCTTTACCGCTGCTCACAACGGCGGTAAAGCTGCAAATGCCGGTTTTCCTCCACTCAGAGAGGAGGAAAACCTGCAAATGCAGATTTCCGCTGCTCATAACGGCGGTAAAGCTGCGAATGCGGGTTTTCCGCCACTTAGAGAGGAGGAGAAGTTGTTTGGAGAGGCGGAAAATCTGCAGTTTGATCCCACTCCGCTTTTTATGCTCTTTTCCCCCCCTTTTTTTTTTTCTTCTACTTATGGGGATGTGGGGCACTTGCCCAGGGCATTTTCCTTTTGCACGGCACTCACACATCATCATAATGGCGCCCGGCGAATGACTAATCCGAATGGATCACACATAGAGGACGCTCCTTGATTAGGCCGATCACATTTTTTGCTGCCATGTCAGTGGTCTGCACCATTTGATCGTCGGGTTCATTTATAAATAAAATAAAAAACTAAAACTTGTTGGCCATTGATAAAAGAGATTGGGATGATTACGCGGGGCCCTTTTTTTGTAGCAAGGAGGTCTCAACCAGATTAAGATTTCCGCGCCCGATCGCATCCCCTAGTGGGCCCCACTGCAAGGGTTGTGTTTAGCCTCGTGTGCACCGGACAACCACCAAACAATGATTTCTTCTTTTAACAAAGACCGGTTGTTGCGCTTACTCTCTTCTTTTAAGAAAGACTAGCGTTAGATCCCGTGCAATGCACAGGTTAACTCGTGAAAATCGAAAAGTTATTACAAGTTAAAATCCAAATAAATTATTGATTAATAAAAAGTTACTAGATTTATTCAATCCATTTAAAATCTCTGGAACAAAAGTTTTACCTATAAAGGCAAGGCAGCGAGCGGCTATGCGTTGATGCTGAACCACGGTCGGTGAAGACCCATCCGACTTTGGCTTTATATCGTTATTCGGCCAAAACTGTGTTTTAATAGCATAAAAATTGAAAATATCTGATTGAGGATCTTGGTTTTTGTGATTACATCATCATAGGTTTTATCCTGACACCAACCCTTGGCTGATGTAAAAGCGAGATTTGAAGCGTCTGGCACCTGTGGCTTGGATTTCAATTCAAAGGTCCGTTTGATATATCAACGGTGGCTCTTGCTGAAAACTAAAAGCCAATGACTTGTGTGCTTCTGTTCCAAAATATGTTTATCACCGTTTTTCCCTAAAATGGGAAACCGCAAACCGTGTTCACCAAAGCACATGGATTTCCTCCTTTTATCTCTCTCTCTCTCTCTCTCTCTCTCTCTCTCTCTCTAGTAGTGTAAAAGGAGGTGAAGCCCTTCAAGGAAGGAACTGTTGTATTGATTCTAAAGTGGTCTCAATTTGGCTTTTTCTGCTATTGAATATATGGAAAGAACCAACAATCGAATGAAGCAATAGATTTGAAAATAAATGAGTGAAAGATAATAATAGGGTTAAGAGAGTAAGAGTTCGAGGGGGAGAAGTGGAAAGGTAGATCCATTCCAAGGTAATAACAGCAGAATCTGAAATCGAGATCGGGAGTTTTAGAAACGTACCAAGAGCCCAGGGTCCGGAAATTCGAGAAGGGAGAGGAGCAGGGAAAACATGCACCCGGCATAGATGATAGTACGGAGAAAGTGCAGTCGTCGATGAAGATGAAAGTCTGTTCCTCGAACGCTAAGCGCTTATTTGAGGAAGGGCAAAAGTCATCTCTTATGGCGTTTCCTGAGGAAAAGATGTAAGTCGTGTAGCCAATGAAATGTTTTATGGACGGCAGGTGTGTTGCTTTTTCTTAAACCGGCTCCTGATGATGATGTAGTTGTTGACGTGGCTCCAGGCGGATCATGGATGAGGCATGATGTTCTAGCCATTTTTCAACTTTAAAGAAGAAGCGGCCCTCTTCGGGTGAGGATTTAATACATGGGCGGGGGTTTAAACAACGGTTGGGTTTAGTGTAACAAGCGAGTCTCTTTCTAATAAGTGGGTGGGGATTTAAATATGTTTTCAGGGCTTCGGCTGGGCCTTACTTTATGGATCGGGCATCTTTTCGTCTCATCTGGGCTTCCTTACGTGGAGGATATATAATAACATGTCATGGTCTTACCGACCCTAACAACCGACGGGATTTGAGGTCACATTGGGGCTTGTTTGGCGCCCATGTTGGACGTCCAAGGGATGCTTGGGCTCCTTCCTTGCTTGCTTAGTCGACTTTCTTTGACTTCCCTTCTCAAATTTCATCAATGTGGGTCCCGTGTTGTTGATTTCGCCTACAAATTGAAAGAAATAAATTTAAGATTAATCACACGTAGGAAAATAAACATGAGTCATGCATTTTCCATATGGGCCCTACAAAAGATTCGACCTAGGCCTAGAGGCGTAAAAATGAAAATGTGTAGGTTTTCCTCCACTCGAAGTGGAGGAAAAGTTGCAAATGCAGCTTTACCGCTGCTCACAACGGCGGTAAAGCTGCAAATGCCGGTTTTCCTCCACTCAGAGAGGAGGAAAACCTGCAAATGCAGATTTCCGCTGCTCATAACGGCGGTAAAGCTGCGAATGCGGGTTTTCCGCCACTTAGAGAGGAGGAGAAGTTGTTTGGAGAGGCGGAAAATCTGCAGTTTGATCCCACTCCGTTTTTTATGCTCTTTTCCCCCCCCCCCGTTTTTTTTTTCTTCTACTTATGGGGATGTGGGGCACTTGCCCAGGGCATTTTCCTTTTGCACGGCACTCACACATCATCATAATGGCGCCCGGCGAATGACTAATCCGAATGGATCACACATAGAGGACGCTCCTTGATTAGGCCGATCACATTTTTTGCTGCCATGTCAGTGGTCTGCACCATTTGATCGTCGGGTTCATTTATAAATAAAATAAAAAACTAAAACTTGTTGGCCATTGATAAAAGAGATTGGGATGATTACGCGGGGCCCTTTTTTTGTAGCAAGGAGGTCTCAACCAGATTAAGATTTCCGCGCCCGATCGCATCCCCTAGTGGGCCCCACTGCAAGGGTTGTGTTTAGCCTCGTGTGCACCGGACAACCACCAAACAATGATTTCTTCTTTTAACAAAGACCGGTTGTTGCGCTTACTCTCTTCTTTTAAGAAAGACTAGCGTTAGATCCCGTGCAATGCACAGGTTAACTCGTGAAAATCGAAAAGTTATTACAAGTTAAAATCCAAATAAATTATTGATTAATAAAAAGTTACTAGATTTATTCAATCCATTTAAAATCTCTGGAACAAAAGTTTTACCTATAAAGGCAAGGCAGCGAGCGGCTATGCGTTGATGCTGAACCACGGTCGGTGAAGACCCATCCGACTTTGGCTTTATATCGTTATTCGGCCAAAACTGTGTTTTAATAGCATAAAAATTGAAAATATCTGATTGAGGATCTTGGTTTTTGTGATTACATCATCATAGGTTTTATCCTGACACCAACCCTTGGCTGATGTAAAAGCGAGATTTGAAGCGTCTGGCACCTGTGGCTTGGATTTCAATTCAAAGGTCCGTTTGATATATCAACGGTGGCTCTTGCTGAAAACTAAAAGCCAATGACTTGTGTGCTTCTGTTCCAAAATATGTTTATCACCGTTTTTCCCTAAAATGGGAAACCGCAAACCGCGTTCACCAAAGCACATGGATTTCCTCCTTTTATCTCTCTCTCTCTCTCTCTCTCTCTCTCTCTCTCTAGTAGTGTAAAAGGAGGTGAAGCCCTTCAAGGAAGGAGCTGTTGTATTGATTCTAAAGTGGTCTCAATTTGGCTTTTTCTGCTATTGAATATATGGAAAGAACCAACAATCGAATGAAGCAATAGATTTGAAAATAAATGAGTGAAAGATAATAATAGGGTTAAGAGAGTAAGAGTTCGAGGGGGAGAAGTGGAAAGGTAGATCCATTCCAAGGTAATAACAGCAGAATCTGAAATCGAGATCGGGAGTTTTAGAAACGTACCAAGAGCCCAGGGTCCGGAAATTCGAGAAGGGAGAGGAGCAGGGAAAACATGCACCCGGCATAGATGATAGTACGGAGAAAGTGCAGTCGTCGATGAAGATGAAAGTCTGTTCCTCGAACGCTAAGCGCTTATTTGAGGAAGGGCAAAAGTCATCTCTTATGGCGTTTCCTGAGGAAAAGATGTAAGTCGTGTAGCCAATGAAATGTTTTATGGACGGCAGGTGTGTTGCTTTTTCTTAAACCGGCTCCTGATGATGATGTAGTTGTTGACGTGGCTCCAGGCGGATCATGGATGAGGCATGATGTTCTAGCCATTTTTCAACTTTAAAGAAGAAGCGGCCCTCTTCGGGTGAGGATTTAATACATGGGCGGGGGTTTAAACAACGGTTGGGTTTAGTGTAACAAGCGAGTCTCTTTCTAATAAGTGGGTGGGGATTTAAATATGTTTTCAGGGCTTCGGCTGGGCCTTACTTTATGGATCGGGCATCTTTTCGTCTCATCTGGGCTTCCTTACGTGGAGGATATATAATAACATGTCATGGTCTTACCGACCCTAACAACCGACGGGATTTGAGGTCACATTGGGGCTTGTTTGGCGCCCATGTTGGATGTCCAAGGGATGCTTGGGCTCCTTCCTTGCTTGCTTAGTCGACTTTCTTTGACTTCCCTTCTCAAATTTCATCAATGTGGGTCCCGTGTTGTTGATTTCGCCTACAAATTGAAAGAAATAAATTTAAGATTAATCACACGTAGAAAAATAAACATGAGTCATGCATTTTCCATATGGGCCCTACAAAAGATTCGACCTAGGCCTAGAGGCGTAAAAATGAAAATGTGTAGGTTTTCCTCCACTCGAAGTGGAGGAAAAGTTGCAAATGCAGCTTTACCGCTGCTCACAACGGCGGTAAAGCTGCAAATGCCGGTTTTCCTCCACTCAGAGAGGAGGAAAACCTGCAAATGCAGATTTCCGCTGCTCATAACGGCGGTAAAGCTGCGAATGCGGGTTTTCCGCCACTTAGAGAGGAGGAGAAGTTGTTTGGAGAGGCGGAAAATCTGCAGTTTGATCCCACTCCGTTTTTTATGCTCTTTTCCCCCCCTTTTTTTTTTTCTTCTACTTATGGGGATGTGGGGCACTTGCCCAGGGCATTTTCCTTTTGCACGGCACTCACACATCATCATAATGGCGCCCGGCGAATGACTAATCCGAATGGATCACACATAGAGGACGCTCCTTGATTAGGCCGATCACATTTTTTGCTGCCATGTCAGTGGTCTGCACCATTTGATCGTCGGGTTCATTTATAAATAAAATAAAAAACTAAAACTTGTTGGCCATTGATAAAAGAGATTGGGATGATTACGCGGGGCCCTTTTTTTGTAGCAAGGAGGTCTCAACCAGATTAAGATTTCCGCGCCCGATCGCATCCCCTAGTGGGCCCCACTGCAAGGGTTGTGTTTAGCCTCGTGTGCACCGGACAACCACCAAACAATGATTTCTTCTTTTAACAAAGACCGGTTGTTGCGCTTACTCTCTTCTTTTAAGAAAGACTAGCGTTAGATCCCGTGCAATGCACAGGTTAACTCGTGAAAATCGAAAAGTTATTACAAGTTAAAATCCAAATAAATTATTGATTAATAAAAAGTTACTAGATTTATTCAATCCATTTAAAATCTCTGGAACAAAAGTTTTACCTATAAAGGCAAGGCAGCGAGCGGCTATGCGTTGATGCTGAACCACGGTCGGTGAAGACCCATCCGACTTTGGCTTTATATCGTTATTCGGCCAAAACTGTGTTTTAATAGCATAAAAATTGAAAATATCTGATTGAGGATCTTGGTTTTTGTGATTACATCATCATAGGTTTTATCCTGACACCAACCCTTGGCTGATGTAAAAGCGAGATTTGAAGCGTCTGGCACCTGTGGCTTGGATTTCAATTCAAAGGTCCGTTTGATATATCAACGGTGGCTCTTGCTGAAAACTAAAAGCCAATGACTTGTGTGCTTCTGTTCCAAAATATGTTTATCACCGTTTTTCCCTAAAATGGGAAACCGCAAACCGCGTTCACCAAAGCACATGGATTTCCTCCTTTTATCTCTCTCTCTCTCTCTCTCTCTCTCTCTCTCTCTAGTAGTGTAAAAGGAGGTGAAGCCCTTCAAGGAAGGAGCTGTTGTATTGATTCTAAAGTGGTCTCAATTTGGCTTTTTCTGCTATTGAATATATGGAAAGAACCAACAATCGAATGAAGCAATAGATTTGAAAATAAATGAGTGAAAGATAATAATAGGGTTAAGAGAGTAAGAGTTCGAGGGGGAGAAGTGGAAAGGTAGATCCATTCCAAGGTAATAACAGCAGAATCTGAAATCGAGATCGGGAGTTTTAGAAACGTACCAAGAGCCCAGGGTCCGGAAATTCGAGAAGGGAGAGGAGCAGGGAAAACATGCACCCGGCATAGATGATAGTACGGAGAAAGTGCAGTCGTCGATGAAGATGAAAGTCTGTTCCTCGAACGCTAAGCGCTTATTTGAGGAAGGGCAAAAGTCATCTCTTATGGCGTTTCCTGAGGAAAAGATGTAAGTCGTGTAGCCAATGAAATGTTTTATGGACGGCAGGTGTGTTGCTTTTTCTTAAACCGGCTCCTGATGATGATGTAGTTGTTGACGTGGCTCCAGGCGGATCATGGATGAGGCATGATGTTCTAGCCATTTTTCAACTTTAAAGAAGAAGCGGCCCTCTTCGGGTGAGGATTTAATACATGGGCGGGGGTTTAAACAACGGTTGGGTTTAGTGTAACAAGCGAGTCTCTTTCTAATAAGTGGGTGGGGATTTAAATATGTTTTCAGGGCTTCGGCTGGGCCTTACTTTATGGATCGGGCATCTTTTCGTCTCATCTGGGCTTCCTTACGTGGAGGATATATAATAACATGTCATGGTCTTACCGACCCTAACAACCGACGGGATTTGAGGTCACATTGGGGCTTGTTTGGCGCCCATGTTGGACGTCCAAGGGATGCTTGGGCTCCTTCCTTGCTTGCTTAGTCGACTTTCTTTGACTTCCCTTCTCAAATTTCATCAATGTGGGTCCCGTGTTGTTGATTTCGCCTACAAATTGAAAGAAATAAATTTAAGATTAATCACACGTAGGAAAATAAACATGAGTCATGCATTTTCCATATGGGCCCTACAAAAGATTCGACCTAGGCCTAGAGGCGTAAAAATGAAAATGTGTAGGTTTTCCTCCACTCGAAGTGGAGGAAAAGTTGCAAATGCAGCTTTACCGCTGCTCACAACGGCGGTAAAGCTGCAAATGCCGGTTTTCCTCCACTCAGAGAGGAGGAAAACCTGCAAATGCAGATTTCCGCTGCTCATAACGGCGGTAAAGCTGCGAATGCGGGTTTTCCGCCACTTAGAGAGGAGGAGAAGTTGTTTGGAGAGGCGGAAAATCTGCAGTTTGATCCCACTCCGTTTTTTATGCTCTTTTCCCCCCCCCCCGTTTTTTTTTTCTTCTACTTATGGGGATGTGGGGCACTTGCCCAGGGCATTTTCCTTTTGCACGGCACTCACACATCATCATAATGGCGCCCGGCGAATGACTAATCCGAATGGATCACACATAGAGGACGCTCCTTGATTAGGCCGATCACATTTTTTGCTGCCATGTCAGTGGTCTGCACCATTTGATCGTCGGGTTCATTTATAAATAAAATAAAAAACTAAAACTTGTTGGCCATTGATAAAAGAGATTGGGATGATTACGCGGGGCCCTTTTTTTGTAGCAAGGAGGTCTCAACCAGATTAAGATTTCCGCGCCCGATCGCATCCCCTAGTGGGCCCCACTGCAAGGGTTGTGTTTAGCCTCGTGTGCACCGGACAACCACCAAACAATGATTTCTTCTTTTAACAAAGACCGGTTGTTGCGCTTACTCTCTTCTTTTAAGAAAGACTAGCGTTAGATCCCGTGCAATGCACAGGTTAACTCGTGAAAGTCGAAAAGTTATTACAAGTTAAAATCCAAATAAATTATTGATTAATAAAAAGTTACTAGATTTATTCAATCCATTTAAAATCTCTGGAACAAAAGTTTTACCTATAAAGGCAAGGCAGCGAGCGGCTATGCGTTGATGCTGAACCACGGTCGGTGAAGACCCATCCGACTTTGGCTTTATATCGTTATTCGGCCAAAACTGTGTTTTAATAGCATAAAAATTGAAAATATCTGATTGAGGATCTTGGTTTTTGTGATTACATCATCATAGGTTTTATCCTGACACCAACCCTTGGCTGATGTAAAAGCGAGATTTGAAGCGTCTGGCACCTGTGGCTTGGATTTCAATTCAAAGGTCCGTTTGATATATCAACGGTGGCTCTTGCTGAAAACTAAAAGCCAATGACTTGTGTGCTTCTGTTCCAAAATATGTTTATCACCGTTTTTCCCTAAAATGGGAAACCGCAAACCGCGTTCACCAAAGCACATGGATTTCCTCCTTTTATCTCTCTCTCTCTCTCTCTCTCTCTCTCTCTCTAGTAGTGTAAAAGGAGGTGAAGCCCTTCAAGGAAGGAGCTGTTGTATTGATTCTAAAGTGGTCTCAATTTGGCTTTTTCTGCTATTGAATATATGGAAAGAACCAACAATCGAATGAAGCAATAGATTTGAAAATAAATGAGTGAAAGATAATAATAGGGTTAAGAGAGTAAGAGTTCGAGGGGGAGAAGTGGAAAGGTAGATCCATTCCAAGGTAATAACAGCAGAATCTGAAATCGAGATCGGGAGTTTTAGAAACGTACCAAGAGCCCAGGGTCCGGAAATTCGAGAAGGGAGAGGAGCAGGGAAAACATGCACCCGGCATAGATGATAGTACGGAGAAAGTGCAGTCGTCGATGAAGATGAAAGTCTGTTCCTCGAACGCTAAGCGCTTATTTGAGGAAGGGCAAAAGTCATCTCTTATGGCGTTTCCTGAGGAAAAGATGTAAGTCGTGTAGCCAATGAAATGTTTTATGGACGGCAGGTGTGTTGCTTTTTCTTAAACCGGCTCCTGATGATGATGTAGTTGTTGACGTGGCTCCAGGCGGATCATGGATGAGGCATGATGTTCTAGCCATTTTTCAACTTTAAAGAAGAAGCGGCCCTCTTCGGGTGAGGATTTAATACATGGGCGGGGGTTTAAACAACGGTTGGGTTTAGTGTAACAAGCGAGTCTCTTTCTAATAAGTGGGTGGGGATTTAAATATGTTTTCAGGGCTTCGGCTGGGCCTTACTTTATGGATCGGGCATCTTTTCGTCTCATCTGGGCTTCCTTACGTGGAGGATATATAATAACATGTCATGGTCTTACCGACCCTAACAACCGACGGGATTTGAGGTCACATTGGGGCTTGTTTGGCGCCCATGTTGGACGTCCAAGGGATGCTTGGGCTCCTTCCTTGCTTGCTTAGTCGACTTTCTTTGACTTCCCTTCTCAAATTTCATCAATGTGGGTCCCGTGTTGTTGATTTCGCCTACAAATTGAAAGAAATAAATTTAAGATTAATCACACGTAGGAAAATAAACATGAGTCATGCATTTTCCATATGGGCCCTACAAAAGATTCGACCTAGGCCTAGAGGCGTAAAAATGAAAATGTGTAGGTTTTCCTCCACTCGAAGTGGAGGAAAAGTTGCAAATGCAGCTTTACCGCTGCTCACAACGGCGGTAAAGCTGCAAATGCCGGTTTTCCTCCACTCAGAGAGGAGGAAAACCTGCAAATGCAGATTTCCGCTGCTCATAACGGCGGTAAAGCTGCGAATGCGGGTTTTCCACCACTTAGAGAGGAGGAGAAGTTGTTTCGAGAGGCGGAAAATCTGCAGTTTGATCCCACTCCGTTTTTTATGCTCTTTTCCCCCCCTTTTTTTTTTTTCTTCTACTTATGGGGATGTGGGGCACTTGCCCAGGGCATTTTCCTTTTGCACGGCACTCACACATCATCATAATGGCGCCCGGCGAATGACTAATCCGAATGGATCACACATAGAGGACGCTCCTTGATTAGGCCGATCACATTTTTTGCTGCCATGTCAGTGGTCTGCACCATTTGATCGTCGGGTTCATTTATAAATAAAATAAAAAACTAAAACTTGTTGGCCATTGATAAAAGAGATTGGGATGATTACGCGGGGCCCTTTTTTTGTAGCAAGGAGGTCTCAACCAGATTAAGATTTCCGCGCCCGATCGCATCCCCTAGTGGGCCCCACTGCAAGGGTTGTGTTTAGCCTCGTGTGCACCGGACAACCACCAAACAATGATTTCTTCTTTTAACAAAGACCGGTTGTTGCGCTTACTCTCTTCTTTTAAGAAAGACTAGCGTTAGATCCCGTGCAATGCACAGGTTAACTCGTGAAAATCGAAAAGTTATTACAAGTTAAAATCCAAATAAATTATTGATTAATAAAAAGTTACTAGATTTATTCAATCCATTTAAAATCTCTGGAACAAAAGTTTTACCTATAAAGGCAAGGCAGCGAGCGGCTATGCGATGATGCTGAACCACGGTCGGTGAAGACCCATCCGACTTTGGCTTTATATCGTTATTCGGCCAAAACTGTGTTTTAATAGCATAAAAATTGAAAATATCTGATTGAGGATCTTGGTTTTTGTGATTACATCATCATAGGTTTTATCCTGACACCAACCCTTGGCTGATGTAAAAGCGAGATTTGAAGCGTCTGGCACCTGTGGCTTGGATTTCAATTCAAAGGTCCGTTTGATATATCAACGGTGGCTCTTGCTGAAAACTAAAAGCCAATGACTTGTGTGCTTCTGTTCCAAAATATGTTTATCACCGTTTTTCCCTAAAATGGGAAACCGCAAACCGTGTTCACCAAAGCACATGGATTTCCTCCTTTTATCTCTCTCTCTCTCTCTCTCTCTCTCTCTCTCTCTCTCTCTCTCTAGTAGTGTAAAAGGAGGTGAAGCCCTTCAAGGAAGGAGCTGTTGTATTGATTCTAAAGTGGTCTCAATTTGGCTTTTTCTGCTATTGAATATATGGAAAGAACCAACAATCGAATGAAGCAATAGATTTGAAAATAAATGAGTGAAAGATAATAATAGGGTTAAGAGAGTAAGAGTTCGAGGGGGAGAAGTGGAAAGGTAGATCCATTCCAAGGTAATAACAGCAGAATCTGAAATCGAGATCGGGAGTTTTAGAAACGTACCAAGAGCCCAGGGTCCGGAAATTCGAGAAGGGAGAGGAGCAGGGAAAACATGCACCCGGCATAGATGATAGTACGGAGAAAGTGCAGTCGTCGATGAAGATGAAAGTCTGTTCCTCGAACGCTAAGCGCTTATTTGAGGAAGGGCAAAAGTCATCTCTTATGGCGTTTCCTGAGGAAAAGATGTAAGTCGTGTAGCCAATGAAATGTTTTATGGACGGCAGGTGTGTTGCTTTTTCTTAAACCGGCTCCTGATGATGATGTAGTTGTTGACGTGGCTCCAGGCGGATCATGGATGAGGCATGATGTTCTAGCCATTTTTCAACTTTAAAGAAGAAGCGGCCCTCTTCGGGTGAGGATTTAATACATGGGCGGGGGTTTAAACAACGGTTGGGTTTAGTGTAACAAGCGAGTCTCTTTCTAATAAGTGGGTGGGGATTTAAATATGTTTTCAGGGCTTCGGCTGGGCCTTACTTTATGGATCGGGCATCTTTTCGTCTCATCTGGGCTTCCTTACGTGGAGGATATATAATAACATGTCATGGTCTTACCGACCCTAACAACCGACGGGATTTGAGGTCACATTGGGGCTTGTTTGGCGCCCATGTTGGACGTCCAAGGGATGCTTGGGCTCCTTCCTTGCTTGCTTAGTCGACTTTCTTTGACTTCCCTTCTCAAATTTCATCAATGTGGGTCCCGTGTTGTTGATTTCGCCTACAAATTGAAAGAAATAAATTTAAGATTAATCACACGTAGGAAAATAAACATGAGTCATGCATTTTCCATATGGGCCCTACAAAAGATTCGACCTAGGCCTAGAGGCGTAAAAATGAAAATGTGTAGGTTTTCCTCCACTCGAAGTGGAGGAAAAGATGCAAATGCAGCTTTACCGCTGCTCAGAACGGCGGTAAAGCTGCAAATGCCGGTTTTCCTCCACTCAGAGAGGAGGAAAACCTGCAAATGCATATTTCCGCTGCTCATAACGGCGGTAAAGCTGCGAATGCGGGTTTTCCGCCACTTAGAGAGGAGGAGAAGTTGTTTGGAGAGGCGGAAAATCTGCAGTTTGATCCCACTCCGTTTTTTATGCTCTTTTCCCCCCCCCTTTTTTTTTTCTTCTACTTATGGGGATGTGGGGCACTTGCCCAGGGCATTTTCCTTTTGCACGGCACTCACACATCATCATAATGGCGCCCGGCGAATGACTAATCCGAATGGATCACACATAGAGGACGCTCCTTGATTAGGCCGATCACATTTTTTGCTGCCATGTCAGTGGTCTGCACCATTTGATCGTCGGGTTCATTTATAAATAAAATAAAAAACTAAAACTTGTTGGCCATTGATAAAAGAGATTGGGATGATTACGCGGGGCCCTTTTTTTGTAGCAAGGAGGTCTCAACCAGATTAAGATTTCCGCGCCCGATCGCATCCCCTAGTGGGCCCCACAGCAAGGGTTGTGTTTAGCCTCGTGTGCACCGGACAACCACCAAACAATGATTTCTTCTTTTAACAAAGACCGGTTGTTGCGCTTACTCTCTTCTTTTAAGAAAGACTAGCGTTAGATCCCGTGCAATGCACAGGTTAACTCGTGAAAATCGAAAAGTTATTACAAGTTAAAATCCAAATAAATTATTGATTAATAAAAAGTTACTAGATTTATTCAATCCATTTAAAATCTCTGGAACAAAAGTTTTACCTATAAAGGCAAGGCAGCGAGCGGCTATGCATTGATGCTGAACCACGGTCGGTGAAGACCCATCCGACTTTGGCTTTATATCGTTATTCGGCCAAAACTGTGTTTTAATAGCATAAAAATTGAAAATATCTGATTGAGGATCTTGGTTTTTGTGATTACATCATCATAGGTTTTATCCTGACACCAACCCTTGGCTGATGTAAAAGCGAGATTTGAAGCGTCTGGCACCTGTGGCTTGGATTTCAATTCAGAGGTCCGTTTGATATATCAACGGTGGCTCTTGCTGAAAACTAAAAGCCAATGACTTGTGTGCTTCTGTTCCAAAATATGTTTATCACCGTTTTTCCCTAAAATGGGAAACCGCAAACCGTGTTCACCAAAGCACATGGATTTCCTCCTTTTATCTCTCTCTCTCTCTCTCTCTCTCTCTCTCTCTAGTAGTGTAAAAGGAGGTGAAGCCCTTCAAGGAAGGAACTGTTGTATTGATTCTAAAGTGGTCTCAATTTGGCTTTTTCTGCTATTGAATATATGGAAAGAACCAACAATCGAATGAAGCAATAGATTTGAAAATAAATGAGTGAAAGATAATAATAGGGTTAAGAGAGTAAGAGTTCGAGGGGGAGAAGTGGAAAGGTAGATCCATTCCAAGGTAATAACAGCAGAATCTGAAATCGAGATCGGGAGTTTTAGAAACGTACCAAGAGCCCAGGGTCCGGAAATTCGAGAAGGGAGAGGAGCAGGGAAAACATGCACCCGGCATAGATGATAGTACGGAGAAAGTGCAGTCGTCGATGAAGATGAAAGTCTGTTCCTCGAACGCTAAGCGCTTGTTTGAGGAAGGGCAAAAGTCATCTCTTATGGCGTTTCCTGAGGAAAAGATGTAAGTCGTGTAGCCAATGAAATGTTTTATGGACGGCAAGTGTGTTGCTTTTTCTTAAACCGGCTCCTGATGATGATGTAGTTGTTGACGTGGCTCCAGGCGGATCATGGATGAGGCATGATGTTCTAGCCATTTTTCAACTTTAAAGAAGAAGCGGCCCTCTTCGGGTGAGGATTTAATACATGGGCGGGGGTTTAAACAACGGTTGGGTTTAGTGTAACAAGCGAGTCTCTTTCTAATAAGTGGGTGGGGATTTAAATATGTTTTCAGGGCTTCGGCTGGGCCTTACTTTATGGATCGGGCATCTTTTCGTCTCATCTGGGCTTCCTTACGTGGAGGATATATAATAACATGTCATGGTCTTACCGACCCTAACAACCGACGGGATTTGAGGTCACATTGGGGCTTGTTTGGCGCCCATGTTGGACGTCCAAGGGATGCTTGGGCTCCTTCCTTGCTTGCTTAGTCGACTTTCTTTGACTTCCCTTCTCAAATTTCATCAATGTGGGTCCCGTGTTGTTGATTTCGCCTACAAATTGAAAGAAATAAATTTAAGATTAATCACACGTAGCAAAATAAACATGAGTCATGCATTTTCCATATGGGCCCTACAAAAGATTCGACCTAGGCCTAGAGGCGTAAAAATGAAAATGTGTAGGTTTTCCTCCACTCGAAGTGGAGGAAAAGTTGCAAATGCAGCTTTACCGCTGCTCACAACGGCGGTAAAGCTGCAAATGCCGGCTCTCCTCCACTCAGAGAGGAGCAAAACCTGCAAATGCAGATTTCCGCTGCTCATAACGGCGGTAAAGCTGCGAATGCGGGTTTTCCGCCACTTACTGAGGAGGAGAAGTTGTTTGGAGAGGCGGAAAATCTGCAGTTTGATCCCACTCCGTTTTTTATGCTCTTTCCCCCCCCCCCCCCCCCCCCCTTTTTTTTTTCTTCTACTTATGGGGATGTGGGGCACTTGCCCAGGGCATTTTCCTTTTGCACGGCACTCACACATCATCATAATGGCGACCGGCGAATGACTAATCCGAATGGATCACACATAGAGGACGCTCCTTGATTAGGCCGATCACATTTTTTGCTGCCATGTCAGTGGTCTGCACCATTTGATCGTCGGGTTCATTTATAAATAAAATAAAAAACTAAAACTTGTTGGCCATTGATAAAAGAGATTGGGATGATTACGCGGGGCCCTTTTTTTGTAGCAAGGAGGTCTCAACCAGATTAAGATTTCCGCGCCCGATCGCATCCCCTAGTGGGCCCCACAGCAAGGGTTGTGTTTAGCCTCGTGTGCACCGGACAACCACCAAACAATGATTTCTTCTTTTAACAAAGACCGGTTGTTGCGCTTACTCTCTTCTTTTAAGAAAGACTAGCGTTAGATCCCATGCAATGCACAGGTTAACTCGTGAAAATCGAAAAGTTATTACAAGTTAAAATCCAAATAAATTATTGATTAATAAAAAGTTACTAGATTTATTCAATCCATTTAAAATCTCTGGAACAAAAGTTTTACCTATAAAGGCAAGGCAGCGAGCGGCTATGCGTTGATGCTGAACCACGGTCGGTGAAGACCCATCCGACTTTGTCTTTATATCGTTATTCGGCCAAAACTGTGTTTTAATAGCATAAAAATTGAAAATATCTGATTGAGGATCTTGGTTTTTGTGATTACATCATCATAGGTTTTATCCTGACACCAACCCTTGGCTGATGTAAAAGCGAGATTTGAAGCGTCTGGCACCTGTGGCTTGGATTTCAATTCAGAGGTCCGTTTGATATATCAACGGTGGCTCTTGCTGAAAACTAAAAGCCAATGACTTGTGTGCTTCTGTTCCAAAATATGTTTATCACCGTTTTTCCCTAAAATGGGAAACCGCAAACCGTGTTCACCAAAGCACATGGATTTCCTCCTTTTATCTCTCTCTCTCTCTCTCTCTCTCTCTCTCTAGTAGTGTAAAAGGAGGTGAAGCCCTTCAAGGAAGGAACTGTTGTATTGATTCTAAAGTGGTCTCAATTTGGCTTTTTCTGCTATTGAATATATGGAAAGAACCAACAATCGAATGAAGCAATAGATTTGAAAATAAATGAGTGAAAGATAATAATAGGGTTAAGAGAGTAAGAGTTCGAGGGGGAGAAGTGGAAAGGTAGATCCATTCCAAGGTAATAACAGCAGAATCTGAAATCGAGATCGGGAGTTTTAGAAACGTACCAAGAGCCCAGGGTCCGGAAATTCGAGAAGGGAGAGGAGCAGGGAAAACATGCACCCGGCATAGATGATAGTACGGAGAAAGTGCAGTCGTCGATGAAGATGAAAGTCTGTTCCTCGAACGCTAAGCGCTTATTTGAGGAAGGGCAAAAGTCATCTCTTATGGCGTTTCCTGAGGAAAAGATGTAAGTCGTGTAGCCAATGAAATGTTTTATGGACGGCAGGTGTGTTGCTTTTTCTTAAACCGGCTCCTGATGATGATGTAGTTGTTGACGTGGCTCCAGGCGGATCATGGATGAGGCATGATGTTCTAGCCATTTTTCAACTTTAAAGAAGAAGCGGCCCTCTTCGGGTGAGGATTTAATACATGGGCGGGGGTTTAAACAACGGTTGGGTTTAGTGTAACAAGCGAGTCTCTTTCTAATAAGTGGGTGGGGATTTAAATATGTTTTCAGGGCTTCGGCTGGGCCTTACTTTATGGATCGGGCATCTTTTCGTCTCATCTGGGCTTCCTTACGTGGAGGATATATAATAACATGTCATGGTCTTACCGACCCTAACAACCGACGGGATTTGAGGTCACATTGGGGCTTGTTTGGCGCCCATGTTGGACGTCCAAGGGATGCTTGGGCTCCTTCCTTGCTTGCTTAGTCGACTTTCTTTGACTTCCCTTCTCAAATTTCATCAATGTGGGTCCCGTGTTGTTGATTTCGCCTACAAATTGAAAGAAATAAATTTAAGATTAATCACACGTAGGAAAATAAACATGAGTCATGCATTTTCCATATGGGCCCTACAAAAGATTCGACCTAGGCCTAGAGGCGTAAAAATGAAAATGTGTAGGTTTTCCTCCACTCGAAGTGGAGGAAAAGTTGCAAATGCAGCTTTACCGCTGCTCACAACGGCGGTAAAGCTGCAAATGCCGGCTCTCCTCCACTCAGAGAGGAGCAAAACCTGCAAATGCAGATTTCCGCTGCTCATAACGGCGGTAAAGCTGCGAATGCGGGTTTTCCGCCACTTACAGAGGAGGAGAAGTTGTTTGGAGAGGCGGAAAATCTGCAGTTTGATCCCACTCCGTTTTTTATGCTCTTTTCCCCCCCCCCCCCCTTTTTTTTTTCTTCTACTTATGGGGATGTGGGGCACTTGCCCAGGGCATTTTCCTTTTGCACGGCACTCACACATCATCATAATGGCGCCCGGCGAATGACTAATCCGAATGGATCACACATAGAGGACGCTCCTTGATTAGGCCGATCACATTTTTTGCTGCCATGTCAGTGGTCTGCACCATTTGATCGTCGGGTTCATTTATAAATAAAATAAAAAACTAAAACTTGTTGGCCATTGATAAAAGAGATTGGGATGATTACGCGGGGCCCTTTTTTTGTAGCAAGGAGGTCTCAACCAGATTAAGATTTCCGCGCCCGATCGCATCCCCTAGTGGGCCCCACAGCAAGGGTTGTGTTTAGCCTCGTGTGCACCGGACAACCACCAAACAATGATTTCTTCTTTTAACAAAGACCGGTTGTTGCGCTTACTCTCTTCTTTTAAGAAAGACTAGCGTTAGATCCCGTGCAATGCACAGGTTAACTCGTGAAAATCGAAAAGTTATTACAAGTTAAAATCCAAATAAATTATTGATTAATAAAAAGTTACTAGATTTATTCAATCCATTTAAAATCTCTGGAACAAAAGTTTTACCTATAAAGGCAAGGCAGCGAGCGGCTATGCGTTGATGCTGAACCACGGTCGGTGAAGACCCATCCGACTTTGGCTTTATATCGTTATTCGGCCAAAACTGTGTTTTAATAGCATAAAAATTGAAAATATCTGATTGAGGATCTTGGTTTTTGTGATTACATCATCACAGGTTTTATCCTGACACCAACCCTTGGCTGATGTAAAAGCGAGATTTGAAGCGTCTGGCACCTGTGGCTTGGATTTCAATTCAGAGGTCTGTTTGATATATCAACGGTGGCTCTTGCTGAAAACTAAAAGCCAATGACTTGTGTGCTTCTGTTCCAAAATATGTTTATCACCGTTTTTCCCTAAAATGGGAAACCGCAAACCGTGTTCACCAAAGCACATGGATTTCCTCCTTTTATCTCTCTCTCTCTCTCTCTCTCTCTCTCTAGTAGTGTAAAAGGAGGTGAAGCCCTTCAAGGAAGGAACTGTTGTATTGATTCTAAAGTGGTCTCAATTTGGCTTTTTCTGCTATTGAATATATGGAAAGAACCAACAATCGAATGAAGCAATAGATTTGAAAATAAATGAGTGAAAGATAATAATAGGGTTAAGAGAGTAAGAGTTCGAGGGGGAGAAGTGGAAAGGTAGATCCATTCCAAGGTAATAACAGCAGAATCTGAAATCGAGATCGGGAGTTTTAGAAACGTACCAAGAGCCCAGGGTCCGGAAATTCGAGAAGGGAGAGGAGCAGGGAAAACATGCACCCGGCATAGATGATAGTACGGAGAAAGTGCAGTCGTCGATGAAGATGAAAGTCTGTTCCTCGAACGCTAAGCGCTTATTTGAGGAAGGGCAAAAGTCATCTCTTATGGCGTTTCCTGAGGAAAAGATGTAAGTCGTGTAGCCAATGAAATGTTTTATGGACGGCAGGTGTGTTGCTTTTTCTTAAACCGGCTCCTGATGATGATGTAGTTGTTGACGTGGCTCCAGGCGGATCATGGATGAGGCATGATGTTCTAGCCATTTTTCAACTTTAAAGAAGAAGCGGCCCTCTTCGGGTGAGGATTTAATACATGGGCGGGGGTTTAAACAACGGTTGGGTTTAGTGTAACAAGCGAGTCTCTTTCTAATAAGTGGGTGGGGATTTAAATATGTTTTCAGGGCTTCGGCTGGGCCTTACTTTATGGATCGGGCATCTTTTCGTCTCATCTGGGCTTCCTTACGTGGAGGATATATAATAACATGTCATGGTCTTACCGACCCTAACAACCGACGGGATTTGAGGTCACATTGGGGCTTGTTTGGCGCCCATGTTGGACGTCCAAGGGATGCTTGGGCTCCTTCCTTGCTTGCTTAGTCGACTTTCTTTGACTTCCCTTCTCAAATTTCATCAATGTGGGTCCCGTGTTGTTGATTTCGCCTACAAATTGAAAGAAATAAATTTAAGATTAATCACACGTAGCAAAATAAACATGAGTCATGCATTTTCCATATGGGCCCTACAAAAGATTCGACCTAGGCCTAGAGGCGTAAAAATGAAAATGTGTAGGTTTTCCTCCACTCGAAGTGGAGGAAAAGTTGCAAATGCAGCTTTACCGCTGCTCACAACGGCGGTAAAGCTGCAAATGCCGGCTCTCCTCCACTCAGAGAGGAGCAAAACCTGCAAATGCAGATTTCCGCTGCTCATAACGGCGGTAAAGCTGCGAATGCGGGTTTTCCGCCACTTACAGAGGAGGAGAAGTTGTTTGGAGAGGCGGAAAATCTGCAGTTTGATCCCACTCCGTTTTTTATGCTCTTTTCCCCCCCCCCCCCCCCCTTTTTTTTTTCTTCTACTTATGGGGATGTGGGGCACTTGCCCAGGGCATTTTCCTTTTGCACGGCACTCACACATCATCATAATGGCGCCCGGCGAATGACTAATCCGAATGGATCACACATAGAGGACGCTCCTTGATTAGGCCGATCACATTTTTTGCTGCCATGTCAGTGGTCTGCACCATTTGATCGTCGGGTTCATTTATAAATAAAATAAAAAACTAAAACTTGTTGGCCATTGATAAAAGAGATTGGGATGATTACGCGGGGCCCTTTTTTTGTAGCAAGGAGGTCTCAACCAGATTAAGATTTCCGCGCCCGATCGCATCCCCTAGTGGGCCCCACAGCAAGGGTTGTGTTTAGCCTCGTGTGCACCGGACAACCACCAAACAATGATTTCTTCTTTTAACAAAGACCGGTTGTTGCGCTTACTCTCTTCTTTTAAGAAAGACTAGCGTTAGATCCCGTGCAATGCACAGGTTAACTCGTGAAAATCGAAAAGTTATTTCAAGTTAAAATCCAAATAAATTATTGATTAATAAAAAGTTACTAGATTTATTCAATCCATTTAAAATCTCTGGAACAAAAGTTTTACCTATAAAGGCAAGGCAGCGAGCGGCTATGCGTTGATGCTGAACCACGGTCGGTGAAGACCCATCCGACTTTGGCTTTATATCGTTATTCGGCCAAAACTGTGTTTTAATAGCATAAAAATTGAAAATATCTGATTGAGGATCTTGGTTTTTGTGATTACATCATCATAGGTTTTATCCTGACACCAACCCTTGGCTGATGTAAAAGCGAGATTTGAAGCGTCTGGCACCTGTGGCTTGGATTTCAATTCAGAGGTCCGTTTGATATATCAACGGTGGCTCTTGCTGAAAACTAAAAGCCAATGACTTGTGTGCTTCTGTTCCAAAATATGTTTATCACCGTTTTTCCCTAAAATGGGAAACCGCAAACCGTGTTCACCAAAGCACATGGATTTCCTCCTTTTATCTCTCTCTCTCTCTCTCTCTCTCTCTCTCTAGTAGTGTAAAAGGAGGTGAAGCCCTTCAAGGAAGGAACTGTTGTATTGATTCTAAAGTGGTCTCAATTTGGCTTTTTCTGCTATTGAATATATGGAAAGAACCAACAATCGAATGAAGCAATAGATTTGAAAATAAATGAGTGAAAGATAATAATAGGGTTAAGAGAGTAAGAGTTCGAGGGGGAGAAGTGGAAAGGTAGATCCATTCCAAGGTAATAACAGCAGAATCTGAAATCGAGATCGGGAGTTTTAGAAACGTACCAAGAGCCCAGGGTCCGGAAATTCGAGAAGGGAGAGGAGCAGGGAAAACATGCACCCGGCATAGATGATAGTACGGAGAAAGTGCAGTCGTCGATGAAGATGAAAGTCTGTTCCTCGAACGCTAAGCGCTTATTTGAGGAAGGGCAAAAGTCATCTCTTATGGCGTTTCCTGAGGAAAAGATGTAAGTCGTGTAGCCAATGAAATGTTTTATGGACGGCAGGTGTGTTGCTTTTTCTTAAACCGGCTCCTGATGATGATGTAGTTGTTGACGTGGCTCCAGGCGGATCATGGATGAGGCATGATGTTCTAGCCATTTTTCAACTTTAAAGAAGAAGCGGCCCTCTTCGGGTGAGGATTTAATACATGGGCGGGGGTTTAAACAACGGTTGGGTTTAGTGTAACAAGCGAGTCTCTTTCTAATAAGTGGGTGGGGATTTAAATATGTTTTCAGGGCTTCGGCTGGGCCTTACTTTATGGATCGGGCATCTTTTCGTCTCATCTGGGCTTCCTTACGTGGAGGATATATAATAACATGTCATGGTCTTACCGACCCTAACAACCGACGGGATTTGAGGTCACATTGGGGCTTGTTTGGCGCCCATGTTGGACGTCCAAGGGATGCTTGGGCTCCTTCCTTGCTTGCTTAGTCGACTTTCTTTGACTTCCCTTCTCAAATTTCATCAATGTGGGTCCCGTGTTGTTGATTTCGCCTACAAATTGAAAGAAATAAATTTAAGATTAATCACACGTAGCAAAATAAACATGAGTCATGCATTTTCCATATGGGCCCTACAAAAGATTCGACCTAGGCCTAGAGGCGTAAAAATGAAAATGTGTAGGTTTTCCTCCACTCGAAGTGGAGGAAAAGTTGCAAATGCAGCTTTACCGCTGCTCACAACGGCGGTAAAGCTGCAAATGCCGGCTCTCCTCCACTCAGAGAGGAGCAAAACCTGCAAATGCAGATTTCCGCTGCTCATAACGGCGGTAAAGCTGCGAATGCGGGTTTTCCGCCACTTAGAGAGGAGGAGAAGTTGTTTGGAGAGGCGGAAAATCTGCAGTTTGATCCCACTCCGTTTTTTATGCTCTTTTCCCCCCCTTTTTTTTTTTTTTCTTCTACTTATGGGGATGTGGGGCACTTGCCCAGGGCATTTTCCTTTTGCACGGCACTCACACATCATCATAATGGCGCCCGGCGAATGACTAATCCGAATGGATCACACATAGAGGACGCTCCTTGATTAGGCCGATCACATTTTTTGCTGCCATGTCAGTGGTCTGCACCATTTGATCGTCGGGTTCATTTATAAATAAAATAAAAAACTAAAACTTGTTGGCCATTGATAAAAGAGATTGGGATGATTACGCGGGGCCCTTTTTTTGTAGCAAGGAGGTCTCAACCAGATTAAGATTTCCGCGCCCGATCGCATCCCCTAGTGGGCCCCACAGCAAGGGTTGTGTTTAGCCTCGTGTGCACCGGACAACCACCAAACAATGATTTCTTCTTTTAACAAAGACCGGTTGTTGCGCTTACTCTCTTCTTTTAAGAAAGACTAGCGTTAGATCCCGTGCAATGCACAGGTTAACTCGTGAAAATCGAAAAGTTATTACAAGTTAAAATCCAAATAAATTATTGATTAATAAAAAGTTACTAGATTTATTCAATCCATTTAAAATCTCTGGAACAAAAGTTTTACCTATAAAGGCAAGGCAGCGAGCGGCTATGCGTTGATGCTGAACCACGGTCGGTGAAGACCCATCCGACTTTGGCTTTATATCGTTATTCGGCCAAAACTGTGTTTTAATAGCATAAAAATTGAAACTATCTGATTGAGGATCTTGGTTTTTGTGATTACATCATCATAGGTTTTATCCTGACACCAACCCTTGGCTGATGTAAAAGCGAGATTTGAAGCGTCTGGCACCTGTGGCTTGGATTTCAATTCAGAGGTCCGTTTGATATATCAACGGTGGCTCTTGCTGAAAACTAAAAGCCAATGACTTGTGTGCTTCTGTTCCAAAATATGTTTATCACCGTTTTTCCCTAAAATGGGAAACCGCAAACCGTGTTCACCAAAGCACATGGATTTCCTCCTTTTATCTCTCTCTCTCTCTCTCTAGTAGTGTAAAAGGAGGTGAAGCCCTTCAAGGAAGGAACTGTTGTATTGATTCTAAAGTGGTCTCAATTTGGCTTTTTCTGCTATTGAATATATGGAAAGAACCAACAATCGAATGAAGCAATAGATTTGAAAATAAATGAGTGAAAGATAATAATAGGGTTAAGAGAGTAAGAGTTCGATGGGGAGAAGTGGAAAGGTAGATCCATTCCAAGGTAATAACAGCAGAATCTGAAATCGAGATCGGGAGTTTTAGAAACGTACCAAGAGCCCAGGGTCCGGAAATTCGAGAAGGGAGAGGAGCAGGGAAAACATGCACCCGGCATAGATGATAGTACGGAGAAAGTGCAGTCGTCGATGAAGATGAAAGTCTGTTCCTCGAACGCTAAGCGCTTATTTGAGGAAGGGCAAAAGTCATCTCTTATGGCGTTTCCTGAGGAAAAGATGTAAGTCGTGTAGCCAATGAAATGTTTTATGGACGGCAGGTGTGTTGCTTTTTCTTAAACCGGCTCCTGATGATGATGTAGTTGTTGACGTGGCTCCAGGCGGATCATGGATGAGGCATGATGTTCTAGCCATTTTTCAACTTTAAAGAAGAAGCGGCCCTCTTCGGGTGAGGATTTAATACATGGGCGGGGGTTTAAACAACGGTTGGGTTTAGTGTAACAAGCGAGTCTCTTTCTAATAAGTGGGTGGGGATTTAAATATGTTTTCAGGGCTTCGGCTGGGCCTTACTTTATGGATCGGGCATCTTTTCGTCTCATCTGGGCTTCCTTACGTGGAGGATATATAATAACATGTCATGGTCTTACCGACCCTAACAACCGACGGGATTTGAGGTCACATTGGGGCTTGTTTGGCGCCCATGTTGGACGTCCAAGGGATGCTTGGGCTCCTTCCTTGCTTGCTTAGTCGACTTTCTTTGACTTCCCTTCTCAAATTTCATCAATGTGGGTCCCGTGTTGTTGATTTCGCCTACAAATTGAAAGAAATAAATTTAAGATTAATCACACGTAGGAAAATAAACATGAGTCATGCATTTTCCATATGGGCCCTACAAAAGATTCGACCTAGGCCTAGAGGCGTAAAAATGAAAATGTGTAGGTTTTCCTCCACTCGAAGTGGAGGAAAAGTTGCAAATGCAGCTTTACCGCTGCTCACAACGGCGGTAAAGCTGCAAATGCCGGCTCTCCTCCACTCAGAGAGGAGCAAAACCTGCAAATGCAGATTTCCGCTGCTCATAACGGCGGTAAAGCTGCGAATGCGGGTTTTCCGCCACTTAGAGAGGAGGAGAAGTTGTTTGGAGAGGCGGAAAATCTGCAGTTTGATCCCACTCCGTTTTTTATGCTCTTTTCCCCCCCTTTTTTTTTTTTTCTTCTACTTATGGGGATGTGGGGCACTTGCCCAGGGCATTTTCCTTTTGCACGGCACTCACACATCATCATAATGGCGCCCGGCGAATGACTAATCCGAATGGATCACACATAGAGGACGCTCCTTGATTAGGCCGATCACATTTTTTGCTGCCATGTCAGTGGTCTGCACCATTTGATCGTCGGGTTCATTTATAAATAAAATAAAAAACTAAAACTTGTTGGCCATTGATAAAAGAGATTGGGATGATTACGCGGGGCCCTTTTTTTGTAGCAAGGAGGTCTCAACCAGATTAAGATTTCCGCGCCCGATCGCATCCCCTAGTGGGCCCCACAGCAAGGGTTGTGTTTAGCCTCGTGTGCACCGGACAACCACCAAACAATGATTTCTTCTTTTAACAAAGACCGGTTGTTGCGCTTACTCTCTTCTTTTAAGAAAGACTAGCGTTAGATCCCGTGCAATGCACAGGTTAACTCGTGAAAATCGAAAAGTTATTACAAGTTAAAATCCAAATAAATTATTGATTAATAAAAAGTTACTAGATTTATTCAATCCATTTAAAATCTCTGGAACAAAAGTTTTACCTATAAAGGCAAGGCAGCGAGCGGCTATGCGTTGATGCTGAACCACGGTCGGTGAAGACCCATCCGACTTTGGCTTTATATCGTTATTCGGCCAAAACTGTGTTTTAATAGCATAAAAATTGAAAATATCTGATTGAGGATCTTGGTTTTTGTGATTACATCATCACAGGTTTTATCCTGACACCAACCCTTGGCTGATGTAAAAGCGAGATTTGAAGCGTCTGGCACCTGTGGCTTGGATTTCAATTCAGAGGTCCGTTTGATATATCAACGGTGGCTCTTGCTGAAAACTAAAAGCCAATGACTTGTGTGCTTCTGTTCCAAAATATGTTTATCACCGTTTTTCCCTAAAATGGGAAACCGCAAACCGTGTTCACCAAAGCACATGGATTTCCTCCTTTTATCTCTCTCTCTCTCTCTCTAGTAGTGTAAAAGGAGGTGAAGCCCTTCAAGGAAGGAACTGTTGTATTGATTCTAAAGTGGTCTCAATTTGGCTTTTTCTGCTATTGAATATATGGAAAGAACCAACAATCGAATGAAGCAATAGATTTGAAAATAAATGAGTGAAAGATAATAATAGGGTTAAGAGAGTAAGAGTTCGATGGGGAGAAGTGGAAAGGTAGATCCATTCCAAGGTAATAACAGCAGAATCTGAAATCGAGATCGGGAGTTTTAGAAACGTACCAAGAGCCCAGGGTCCGGAAATTCGAGAAGGGAGAGGAGCAGGGAAAACATGCACCCGGCATAGATGATAGTACGGAGAAAGTGCAGTCGTCGATGAAGATGAAAGTCTGTTCCTCGAATGCTAAGCGCTTATTTGAGGAAGGGCAAAAGTCATCTCTTATGGCGTTTCCTGAGGAAAAGATGTAAGTCGTGTAGCCAATGAAATGTTTTATGGACGGCAGGTGTGTTGCTTTTTCTTAAACCGGCTCCTGATGATGATGTAGTTGTTGACGTGGCTCCAGGCGGATCATGGATGAGGCATGATGTTCTAGCCATTTTTCAACTTTAAAGAAGAAGCGGCCCTCTTCGGGTGAGGATTTAATACATGGGCGGGGGTTTAAACAACGGTTGGGTTTAGTGTAACAAGCGAGTCTCTTTCTAATAAGTGGGTGGGGATTTAAATATGTTTTCAGGGCTTCGGCTGGGCCTTACTTTATGGATCGGGCATCTTTTCGTCTCATCTGGGCTTCCTTACGTGGAGGATATATAATAACATGTCATGGTCTTACCGACCCTAACAACCGACGGGATTTGAGGTCACATTGGGGCTTGTTTGGCGCCCATGTTGGACGTCCAAGGGATGCTTGGGCTCCTTCCTTGCTTGCTTAGTCGACTTTCTTTGACTTCCCTTCTCAAATTTCATCAATGTGGGTCCCGTGTTGTTGATTTCGCCTACAAATTGAAAGAAATAAATTTAAGATTAATCACACGTAGCAAAATAAACATGAGTCATGCATTTTCCATATGGGCCCTACAAAAGATTCGACCTAGGCCTAGAGGCGTAAAAATGAAAATGTGTAGGTTTTCCTCCACTCGAAGTGGAGGAAAAGTTGCAAATGCAGCTTTACCGCTGCTCACAACGGCGGTAAAGCTGCAAATGCCGGCTCTCCTCCACTCAGAGAGGAGCAAAACCTGCAAATGCAGATTTCCGCTGCTCATAACGGCGGTAAAGCTGCGAATGCGGGTTTTCCGCCACTTAGAGAGGAGGAGAAGTTGTTTGGAGAGGCGGAAAATCTGCAGTTTGATCCCACTCCGTTTTTTATGCTCTTTTCCCCCCCTTTTTTTTTTTTTTCTTCTACTTATGGGGATGTGGGGCACTTGCCCAGGGCATTTTCCTTTTGCACGGCACTCACACATCATCATAATGGCGCCCGGCGAATGACTAATCCGAATGGATCACACATAGAGGACGCTCCTTGATTAGGCCGATCACATTTTTTGCTGCCATGTCAGTGGTCTGCACCATTTGATCGTCGGGTTCATTTATAAATAAAATAAAAAACTAAAACTTGTTGGCCATTGATAAAAGAGATTGGGATGATTACGCGGGGCCCTTTTTTTGTAGCAAGGAGGTCTCAACCAGATTAAGATTTCCGCGCCCGATCGCATCCCCTAGTGGGCCCCACAGCAAGGGTTGTGTTTAGCCTCGTGTGCACCGGACAACCACCAAACAATGATTTCTTCTTTTAACAAAGACCGGTTGTTGCGCTTACTCTCTTCTTTTAAGAAAGACTAGCGTTAGATCCCGTGCAATGCACAGGTTAACTCGTGAAAATCGAAAAGTTATTACAAGTTAAAATCCAAATAAATTATTGATTAATAAAAAGTTACTAGATTTATTCAATCCATTTAAAATCTCTGGAACAAAAGTTTTACCTATAAAGGCAAGGCAGCGAGCGGCTATGCGTTGATGCTGAACCACGGTCGGTGAAGACCCATCCGACTTTGGCTTTATATCGTTATTCGGCCAAAACTGTGTTTTAATAGCATAAAAATTGAAACTATCTGATTGAGGATCTTGGTTTTTGTGATTACATCATCATAGGTTTTATCCTGACACCAACCCTTGGCTGATGTAAAAGCGAGATTTGAAGCGTCTGGCACCTGTGGCTTGGATTTCAATTCAGAGGTCCGTTTGATATATCAACGGTGGCTCTTGCTGAAAACTAAAAGCCAATGACTTGTGTGCTTCTGTTCCAAAATATGTTTATCACCGTTTTTCCCTAAAATGGGAAACCGCAAACCGTGTTCACCAAAGCACATGGATTTCCTCCTTTTATCTCTCTCTCTCTCTCTCTAGTAGTGTAAAAGGAGGTGAAGCCCTTCAAGGAAGGAACTGTTGTATTGATTCTAAAGTGGTCTCAATTTGGCTTTTTCTGCTATTGAATATATGGAAAGAACCAACAATCGAATGAAGCAATAGATTTGAAAATAAATGAGTGAAAGATAATAATAGGGTTAAGAGAGTAAGAGTTCGATGGGGAGAAGTGGAAAGGTAGATCCATTCCAAGGTAATAACAGCAGAATCTGAAATCGAGATCGGGAGTTTTAGAAACGTACCAAGAGCCCAGGGTCCGGAAATTCGAGAAGGGAGAGGAGCAGGGAAAACATGCACCCGGCATAGATGATAGTACGGAGAAAGTGCAGTCGTCGATGAAGATGAAAGTCTGTTCCTCGAACGCTAAGCGCTTATTTGAGGAAGGGCAAAAGTCATCTCTTATGGCGTTTCCTGAGGAAAAGATGTAAGTCGTGTAGCCAATGAAATGTTTTATGGACGGCAGGTGTGTTGCTTTTTCTTAAACCGGCTCCTGATGATGATGTAGTTGTTGACGTGGCTCCAGGCGGATCATGGATGAGGCATGATGTTCTAGCCATTTTTCAACTTTAAAGAAGAAGCGGCCCTCTTCGGGTGAGGATTTAATACATGGGCGGGGGTTTAAACAACGGTTGGGTTTAGTGTAACAAGCGAGTCTCTTTCTAATAAGTGGGTGGGGATTTAAATATGTTTTCAGGGCTTCGGCTGGGCCTTACTTTATGGATCGGGCATCTTTTCGTCTCATCTGGGCTTCCTTACGTGGAGGATATATAATAACATGTCATGGTCTTACCGACCCTAACAACCGACGGGATTTGAGGTCACATTGGGGCTTGTTTGGCGCCCATGTTGGACGTCCAAGGGATGCTTGGGCTCCTTCCTTGCTTGCTTAGTCGACTTTCTTTGACTTCCCTTCTCAAATTTCATCAATGTGGGTCCCGTGTTGTTGATTTCGCCTACAAATTGAAAGAAATAAATTTAAGATTAATCACACGTAGGAAAATAAACATGAGTCATGCATTTTCCATATGGGCCCTACAAAAGATTCGACCTAGGCCTAGAGGCGTAAAAATGAAAATGTGTAGGTTTTCCTCCACTCGAAGTGGAGGAAAAGTTGCAAATGCAGCTTTACCGCTGCTCACAACGGCGGTAAAGCTGCAAATGCCGGCTCTCCTCCACTCAGAGAGGAGCAAAACCTGCAAATGCAGATTTCCGCTGCTCATAACGGCGGTAAAGCTGCGAATGCGGGTTTTCCGCCACTTAGAGAGGAGGAGAAGTTGTTTGGAGAGGCGGAAAATCTGCAGTTTGATCCCACTCCGTTTTTTATGCTCTTTTCCCCCCCTTTTTTTTTTTTTCTTCTACTTATGGGGATGTGGGGCACTTGCCCAGGGCATTTTCCTTTTGCACGGCACTCACACATCATCATAATGGCGCCCGGCGAATGACTAATCCGAATGGATCACACATAGAGGACGCTCCTTGATTAGGCCGATCACATTTTTTGCTGCCATGTCAGTGGTCTGCACCATTTGATCGTCGGGTTCATTTATAAATAAAATAAAAAACTAAAACTTGTTGGCCATTGATAAAAGAGATTGGGATGATTACGCGGGGCCCTTTTTTTGTAGCAAGGAGGTCTCAACCAGATTAAGATTTCCGCGCCCGATCGCATCCCCTAGTGGGCCCCACAGCAAGGGTTGTGTTTAGCCTCGTGTGCACCGGACAACCACCAAACAATGATTTCTTCTTTTAACAAAGACCGGTTGTTGCGCTTACTCTCTTCTTTTAAGAAAGACTAGCGTTAGATCCCGTGCAATGCACAGGTTAACTCGTGAAAATCGAAAAGTTATTACAAGTTAAAATCCAAATAAATTATTGATTAATAAAAAGTTACTAGATTTATTCAATCCATTTAAAATCTCTGGAACAAAAGTTTTACCTATAAAGGCAAGGCAGCGAGCGGCTATGCGTTGATGCTGAACCACGGTCGGTGAAGACCCATCCGACTTTGGCTTTATATCGTTATTCGGCCAAAACTGTGTTTTAATAGCATAAAAATTGAAACTATCTGATTGAGGATCTTGGTTTTTGTGATTACATCATCATAGGTTTTATCCTGACACCAACCCTTGGCTGATGTAAAAGCGAGATTTGAAGCGTCTGGCACCTGTGGCTTGGATTTCAATTCAGAGGTCCGTTTGATATATCAACGGTGGCTCTTGCTGAAAACTAAAAGCCAATGACTTGTGTGCTTCTGTTCCAAAATATGTTTATCACCGTTTTTCCCTAAAATGGGAAACCGCAAACCGTGTTCACCAAAGCACATGGATTTCCTCCTTTTATCTCTCTCTCTCTCTCTCTAGTAGTGTAAAAGGAGGTGAAGCCCTTCAAGGAAGGAACTGTTGTATTGATTCTAAAGTGGTCTCAATTTGGCTTTTTCTGCTATTGAATATATGGAAAGAACCAACAATCGAATGAAGCAATAGATTTGAAAATAAATGAGTGAAAGATAATAATAGGGTTAAGAGAGTAAGAGTTCGATGGGGAGAAGTGGAAAGGTAGATCCATTCCAAGGTAATAACAGCAGAATCTGAAATCGAGATCGGGAGTTTTAGAAACGTACCAAGAGCCCAGGGTCCGGAAATTCGAGAAGGGAGAGGAGCAGGGAAAACATGCACCCGGCATAGATGATAGTACGGAGAAAGTGCAGTCGTCGATGAAGATGAAAGTCTGTTCCTCGAACGCTAAGCGCTTATTTGAGGAAGGGCAAAAGTCATCTCTTATGGCGTTTCCTGAGGAAAAGATGTAAGTCGTGTAGCCAATGAAATGTTTTATGGACGGCAGGTGTGTTGCTTTTTCTTAAACCGGCTCCTGATGATGATGTAGTTGTTGACGTGGCTCCAGGCGGATCATGGATGAGGCATGATGTTCTAGCCATTTTTCAACTTTAAAGAAGAAGCGGCCCTCTTCGGGTGAGGATTTAATACATGGGCGGGGGTTTAAACAACGGTTGGGTTTAGTGTAACAAGCGAGTCTCTTTCTAATAAGTGGGTGGGGATTTAAATATGTTTTCAGGGCTTCGGCTGGGCCTTACTTTATGGATCGGGCATCTTTTCGTCTCATCTGGGCTTCCTTACGTGGAGGATATATAATAACATGTCATGGTCTTACCGACCCTAACAACCGACGGGATTTGAGGTCACATTGGGGCTTGTTTGGCGCCCATGTTGGACGTCCAAGGGATGCTTGGGCTCCTTCCTTGCTTGCTTAGTCGACTTTCTTTGACTTCCCTTCTCAAATTTCATCAATGTGGGTCCCGTGTTGTTGATTTCGCCTACAAATTGAAAGAAATAAATTTAAGATTAATCACACGTAGGAAAATAAACATGAGTCATGCATTTTCCATATGGGCCCTACAAAAGATTCGACCTAGGCCTAGAGGCGTAAAAATGAAAATGTGTAGGTTTTCCTCCACTCGAAGTGGAGGAAAAGTTGCAAATGCAGCTTTACCGCTGCTCACAACGGCGGTAAAGCTGCAAATGCCGGCTCTCCTCCACTCAGAGAGGAGCAAAACCTGCAAATGCAGATTTCCGCTGCTCATAACGGCGGTAAAGCTGCGAATGCGGGTTTTCCGCCACTTAGAGAGGAGGAGAAGTTGTTTGGAGAGGCGGAAAATCTGCAGTTTGATCCCACTCCGTTTTTTATGCTCTTTTCCCCCCCTTTTTTTTTTTTTCTTCTACTTATGGGGATGTGGGGCACTTGCCCAGGGCATTTTCCTTTTGCACGGCACTCACACATCATCATAATGGCGCCCGGCGAATGACTAATCCGAATGGATCACACATAGAGGACGCTCCTTGATTAGGCCGATCACATTTTTTGCTGCCATGTCAGTGGTCTGCACCATTTGATCGTCGGGTTCATTTATAAATAAAATAAAAAACTAAAACTTGTTGGCCATTGATAAAAGAGATTGGGATGATTACGCGGGGCCCTTTTTTTGTAGCAAGGAGGTCTCAACCAGATTAAGATTTCCGCGCCCGATCGCATCCCCTAGTGGGCCCCACAGCAAGGGTTGTGTTTAGCCTCGTGTGCACCGGACAACCACCAAACAATGATTTCTTCTTTTAACAAAGACCGGTTGTTGCGCTTACTCTCTTCTTTTAAGAAAGACTAGCGTTAGATCCCGTGCAATGCACAGGTTAACTCGTGAAAATCGAAAAGTTATTACAAGTTAAAATCCAAATAAATTATTGATTAATAAAAAGTTACTAGATTTATTCAATCCATTTAAAATCTCTGGAACAAAAGTTTTACCTATAAAGGCAAGGCAGCGAGCGGCTATGCGTTGATGCTGAACCACGGTCGGTGAAGACCCATCCGACTTTGGCTTTATATCGTTATTCGGCCAAAACTGTGTTTTAATAGCATAAAAATTGAAAATATCTGATTGAGGATCTTGGTTTTTGTGATTACATCATCACAGGTTTTATCCTGACACCAACCCTTGGCTGATGTAAAAGCGAGATTTGAAGCGTCTGGCACCTGTGGCTTGGATTTCAATTCAGAGGTCCGTTTGATATATCAACGGTGGCTCTTGCTGAAAACTAAAAGCCAATGACTTGTGTGCTTCTGTTCCAAAATATGTTTATCACCGTTTTTCCCTAAAATGGGAAACCGCAAACCGTGTTCACCAAAGCACATGGATTTCCTCCTTTTATCTCTCTCTCTCTCTCTCTAGTAGTGTAAAAGGAGGTGAAGCCCTTCAAGGAAGGAACTGTTGTATTGATTCTAAAGTGGTCTCAATTTGGCTTTTTCTGCTATTGAATATATGGAAAGAACCAACAATCGAATGAAGCAATAGATTTGAAAATAAATGAGTGAAAGATAATAATAGGGTTAAGAGAGTAAGAGTTCGATGGGGAGAAGTGGAAAGGTAGATCCATTCCAAGGTAATAACAGCAGAATCTGAAATCGAGATCGGGAGTTTTAGAAACGTACCAAGAGCCCAGGGTCCGGAAATTCGAGAAGGGAGAGGAGCAGGGAAAACATGCACCCGGCATAGATGATAGTACGGAGAAAGTGCAGTCGTCGATGAAGATGAAAGTCTGTTCCTCGAATGCTAAGCGCTTATTTGAGGAAGGGCAAAAGTCATCTCTTATGGCGTTTCCTGAGGAAAAGATGTAAGTCGTGTAGCCAATGAAATGTTTTATGGACGGCAGGTGTGTTGCTTTTTCTTAAACCGGCTCCTGATGATGATGTAGTTGTTGACGTGGCTCCAGGCGGATCATGGATGAGGCATGATGTTCTAGCCATTTTTCAACTTTAAAGAAGAAGCGGCCCTCTTCGGGTGAGGATTTAATACATGGGCGGGGGTTTAAACAACGGTTGGGTTTAGTGTAACAAGCGAGTCTCTTTCTAATAAGTGGGTGGGGATTTAAATATGTTTTCAGGGCTTCGGCTGGGCCTTACTTTATGGATCGGGCATCTTTTCGTCTCATCTGGGCTTCCTTACGTGGAGGATATATAATAACATGTCATGGTCTTACCGACCCTAACAACCGACGGGATTTGAGGTCACATTGGGGCTTGTTTGGCGCCCATGTTGGACGTCCAAGGGATGCTTGGGCTCCTTCCTTGCTTGCTTAGTCGACTTTCTTTGACTTCCCTTCTCAAATTTCATCAATGTGGGTCCCGTGTTGTTGATTTCGCCTACAAATTGAAAGAAATAAATTTAAGATTAATCACACGTAGGAAAATAAACATGAGTCATGCATTTTCCATATGGGCCCTACAAAAGATTCGACCTAGGCCTAGAGGCGTAAAAATGAAAATGTGTAGGTTTTCCTCCACTCGAAGTGGAGGAAAAGTTGCAAATGCAGCTTTACCGCCGCTCACAACGGCGGTAAAGCTGCAAATGCCGGGTTTCCTCCACTCAGAGAGAAGGAAAACCTGCAAATGCAGATTTCCCCTGCTCATAACGGCGGTAAAGCTGCGAATGCGGGTTTTCCGCCACTTAGAGAGGAGGAGAAATTGTTTTGAGAGGCGGAAAATCTGCAGTTTGATCACACTCCGTTTTTTATGCTCTTTTCCCCCCCCTTTTTTTTTCTTCTACTTATGGGGATGTGGGGCACTTGCCCAGGGCATTTTCCTTTTGCACGGCACTCACACATCATCATAATGGCGCCCGGCGAATGACTAATCCGAATGGATCACACATAGAGGACGCTCCTTGATTAGGCCGATCACATTTTTTGCTGCCATGTCAGTGGTCTGCACCATTTGATCGTCGGGTTCATTTATAAATAAAATAAAAAACTAAAACTTGTTGGCCATTGATAAAAGAGATTGGGATGATTACGCGGGGCCCTTTTTTTGTAGCAAGGAGGTCTCAACCAGATTAAGATTTCCGCACCCGATCGCATCCCCTAGTGGGCCCCACAGCAAGGGTTGTGTTTAGCCTCGTGTGCACCGGACAACCACCAAACAATGATTTCTTCTTTTAACAAAGACCGGTTGTTGCGCTTACTCTCTTCTTTTAAGAAAGACTAGCGTTAGATCCCGTGCAATGCACAGGTTAACTCGTGAAAATCGAAAAGTTATTACAAGTTAAAATCCAAATAAATTATTGATTAATAAAAAGTTACTAGATTTATTCAATCCATTTAAAATCTCTGGAACAAAAGTTTTACCTATAAAGGCAAGGCAGCGAGCGGCTATGCGTTGATGCTGAACCACGGTCGGTGAAGACCCATCCGACTTTGGCTTTATATCGTTATTCGGCCAAAACTGTGTTTTAATAGCATAAAAATTGAAAATATCTGATTGAGGATCTTGGTTTTTGTGATTACATCATCATAGGTTTTATCCTGACACCAACCCTTGGCTGATGTAAAAGCGAGATTTGAAGCGTCTGGCACCTGTGGCTTGGATTTCAATTCAGAGGTCCGTTTGATATATCAACGGTGGCTCTTGCTGAAAACTAAAAGCCAATGACTTGTGTGCTTCTGTTCCAAAATATGTTTATCACCGTTTTTCCCTAAAATGGGAAACCGCAAACCGTGTTCACCAAAGCACATGGATTTCCTCTTTTTATCTCTCTCTCTCTCTCTCTAGTAGTGTAAAAGGAGGTGAAGCCCTTCAAGGAAGGAACTGTTGTATTGATTCTAAAGTGGTCTCAATTTGGCTTTTTCTGCTATTGAATATATGGAAAGAACCAACAATCGAATGAAGCAATAGATTTGAAAATAAATGAGTGAAAGATAATAATAGGGTTAAGAGAGTAAGAGTTCGAGGGGGAGAAGTGGAAAGGTACATCCATTCCAAGGTAATAACAGCAGAATCTGAAATCGAGATCGGGAGTTTTAGAAACGTACCAAGAGCCCAGGGTCCGGAAATTCGAGAAGGGAGAGGAGCAGGGAAAACATGCACCCGGCATAGATGATAGTACGGAGAAAGTGCAGTCGTCGATGAAGATGAAAGTCTGTTCCTCGAACGCTAAGCGCTTATTTGAGGAAGGGCAAAAGTCATCTCTTATGGCGTTTCCTGAGGAAAAGATGTAAGTCGTGTAGCCAATGAAATGTTTTATGGACGGCAGGTGTGTTGCTTTTTCTTAAACCGGCTCCTGATGATGATGTAGTTGTTGACGTGGCTCCAGGCGGATCATGGATGAGGCATGATGTTCTAGCCATTTTTCAACTTTAAAGAAGAAGCGGCCCTCTTCGGGTGAGGATTTAATACATGGGCGGGGGTTTAAACAACGGTTGGGTTTAGTGTAACAAGCGAGTCTCTTTCTAATAAGTGGGTGGGGATTTAAATATGTTTTCAGGGCTTCGGCTGGGCCTTACTTTATGGATCGGGCATCTTTTCGTCTCATCTGGGCTTCCTTACGTGGAGGATATATAATAACATGTCATGGTCTTACCGACCCTAACAACCGACGGGATTTGAGGTCACATTGGGGCTTGTTTGGCGCCCATGTTGGACGTCCAAGGGATGCTTGGGCTCCTTCCTTGCTTGCTTAGTCGACTTTCTTTGACTTCCCTTCTCAAATTTCATCAATGTGGGTCCCGTGTTGTTGATTTCGCCTACAAATTGAAAGAAATAAATTTAAGATTAATCACACGTAGGAAAATAAACATGAGTCATGCATTTTCCATATGGGCCCTACAAAAGATTCGACCTAGGCCTAGAGGCGTAAAAATGAAAATGTGTAGGTTTTCCTCCACTCGAAGTGGAGGAAAAGTTGCAAATGCAGCTTTACCGCCGCTCACAACGGCGGTAAAGCTGCAAATGCCGGGTTTCCTCCACTCAGAGAGAAGGAAAACCTGCAAATGCAGATTTCCCCTGCTCATAACGGCGGTAAAGCTGCGAATGCGGGTTTTCCGCCACTTAGAGAGGAGGAGAAGTTGTTTTGAGAGGCGGAAAATCTGCAGTTTGATCACACTCCGTTTTTTATGCTCTTTTCCCCCCCCTTTTTTTTTTCTTCTACTTATGGGGATGTGGGGCACTTGCCCAGGGCATTTTCCTTTTGCACGGCACTCACACATCATCATAATGGCGCCCGGCGAATGACTAATCCGAATGGATCACACATAGAGGACGCTCCTTGATTAGGCCGATCACATTTTTTGCTGCCATGTCAGTGGTCTGCACCATTTGATCGTCGGGTTCATTTATAAATAAAATAAAAAACTAAAACTTGTTGGCCATTGATAAAAGAGATTGGGATGATTACGCGGGGCCCTTTTTTTGTAGCAAGGAGGTCTCAACCAGATTAAGATTTCCGCACCCGATCGCATCCCCTAGTGGGCCCCACAGCAAGGGTTGTGTTTAGCCTCGTGTGCACCGGACAACCACCAAACAATGATTTCTTCTTTTAACAAAGACCGGTTGTTGCGCTTACTCTCTTCTTTTAAGAAAGACTAGCGTTAGATCCCGTGCAATGCACAGGTTAACTCGTGAAAATCGAAAAGTTATTACAAGTTAAAATCCAAATAAATTATTGATTAATAAAAAGTTACTAGATTTATTCAATCCATTTAAAATCTCTGGAACAAAAGTTTTACCTATAAAGGCAAGGCAGCGAGCGGCTATGCGTTGATGCTGAACCACGGTCGGTGAAGACCCATCCGACTTTGGCTTTATATCGTTATTCGGCCAAAACTGTGTTTTAATAGCATAAAAATTGAAAATATCTGATTGTGGATCTTGGTTTTTGTGATTACATCATCATAGGTTTTATCCTGACACCAACCCTTGGCTGATGTAAAAGCGAGATTTGAAGCGTCTGGCACCTGTGGCTTGGATTTCAATTCAGAGGTCCGTTTGATATATCAACGGTGGCTCTTGCTGAAAACTAAAAGCCAATGACTTGTGTGCTTCTGTTCCAAAATATGTTTATCACCGTTTTTCCCTAAAATGGGAAACCGCAAACCGTGTTCACCAAAGCACATGGATTTCCTCTTTTTATCTCTCTCTCTCTCTCTCTCTCTCTCTAGTAGTGTAAAAGGAGGTGAAGCCCTTCAAGGAAGGAACTGTTGTATTGATTCTAAAGTGGTCTCAATTTGGCTTTTTCTGCTATTGAATATATGGAAAGAACCAACAATCGAATGAAGCAATAGATTTGAAAATAAATGAGTGAAAGATAATAATAGGGTTAAGAGAGTAAGAGTTCGAGGGGGAGAAGTGGAAAGGTAGATCCATTCCAAGGTAATAACAGCAGAATCTGAAATCGAGATCGGGAGTTTTAGAAACGTACCAAGAGCCCAGGGTCCGGAAATTCGAGAAGGGAGAGGAGCAGGGAAAACATGCACCCGGCATAGATGATAGTACGGAGAAAGTGCAGTCGTCGATGAAGATGAAAGTCTGTTCCTCGAACGCTAAGCGTTTATTTGAGGAAGGGCAAAAGTCATCTCTTATGGCGTTTCCTGAGGAAAAGATGTAAGTCGTGTAGCCAATGAAATGTTTTATGGACGGCAGGTGTGTTGCTTTTTCTTAAACCGGCTCCTGATGATGATGTAGTTGTTGACGTGGCTCCAGGCGGATCATGGATGAGGCATGATGTTCTAGCCATTTTTCAACTTTAAAGAAGAAGCGGCCCTCTTCGGGTGAGGATTTAATACATGGGCGGGGGTTTAAACAACGGTTGGGTTTAGTGTAACAAGCGAGTCTCTTTCTAATAAGTGGGTGGGGATTTAAATATGTTTTCAGGGCTTCGGCTGGGCCTTACTTTATGGATCGGGCATCTTTTCGTCTCATCTGGGCTTCCTTACGTGGAGGATATATAATAACATGTCATGGTCTTACCGACCCTAACAACCGACGGGATTTGAGGTCACATTGGGGCTTGTTTGGCGCCCATGTTGGACGTCCAAGGGATGCTTGGGCTCCTTCCTTGCTTGCTTAGTCGACTTTCTTTGACTTCCCTTCTCAAATTTCATCAATGTGGGTCCCGTGTTGTTGATTTCGCCTACAAATTGATAGAAATACATTTAAGAATAATCACACGTAGGAAAATAAACATGAGTCATGCATTTTCCATATGGGCCCTACAAAAGATTCGACCTAGGCCTAGAGGCGTAAAAATGAAAATGTGTAGGTTTTCCTCCACTCGAAGTGGAGGAAAAGTTGCAAATGCAGCTTTACCGCTGCTCACAACGGCGGTAAAGCTGCAAATGCCGGTTTTCCTCCACTCAGAGAGAAGGAAAACCTGCAAATGCAGATTTCCGCTGCTCATAACGGCGGTAAAGCTGCGAATGCGGGTTTTCCGCCACTTAGAGAGGAGGAGAAGTTGTTTGGAGAGGCGGAAAATCTGCAGTTTGATCCCACTCCGTTTTTTATGCTCTTTCCCCCCCCCCCCCCCCCCCCCCCCCCCCCCGTTTTTTTTTCTTCTACTTATGGGGATGTGGGGCACTTGCCCAGGGCATTTTCCTTTTGCACGGCACTCACACATCATCATAATGGCGCCCGGCGAATGACTAATCCGAATGGATCACACATAGAGGACGCTCCTTGATTAGGCCGATCACATTTTTTGCTGCCATGTCAGTGGTCTGCACCATTTGATCGTCGGGTTCATTTATAAATAAAATAAAAAACTAAAACTTGTTGGCCATTGATAAAAGAGATTGGGATGATTACGCGGGGCCCTTTTTTTGTAGCAAGGAGGTCTCAACCAGATTAAGATTTCCGCGCCCGATCGCATCCCCTAGTGGGCCCCACAGCAAGGGTTGTGTTTAGCCTCGTGTGCACCGGACAACCACCAAACAATGATTTCTTCTTTTAACAAAGACCGGTTGTTGCGCTTACTCTCTTCTTTTAAGAAAGACTAGCGTTAGATCCCGTGCAATGCACAGGTTAACTCGTGAAAATCGAAAAGTTATTACAAGTTAAAATCCAAATAAATTATTGATTAATAAAAAGTTACTAGATTTATTCAATCCATTTAAAATCTCTGGAACAAAAGTTTTACCTATAAAGGCAAGGCAGCGAGCGGCTATGCGTTGATGCTGAACCACGGTCGGTGAAGACCCATCCGACTTTGGCTTTATATCGTTATTCGGCCAAAACTGTGTTTTAATAGCATAAAAATTGAAAATATCTGATTGAGGATCTTGGTTTTTGTGATTACAACATCATAGGTTTTATCCTGACACCAACCCTTGGCTGATGTAAAAGCGAGATTTGAAGCGTCTGGCACCTGTGGCTTGGATTTCAATTCAGAGGTCCGTTTGATATATCAACGGTGGCTCTTGCTGAAAAGTAAAAGCCAATGACTTGTGTGCTTCTGTTCCAAAATATGTTTATCACCGTTTTTCCCTAAAATGGGAAACCGCAAACCGTGTTCACCAAAGCACATGGATTTCCTCTTTTTATCTCTCTCTCTCTCTCTCTCTCTCTCTCTCTAGTAGTGTAAAAGGAGGTGAAGCCCTTCAAGGAAGGAATTGTTGTATTGATTCTAAAGTGGTCTCAATTTGGCTTTTTCTGCTATTGAATATATGGAAAGAACCAACAATCGAATGAAGCAATAGATTTGAAAATAAATGAGTGAAAGATAATAATAGGGTTAAGAGAGTAAGAGTTCGAGGGGGAGAAGTGGAAAGGTAGATCCATTCCAAGGTAATAACAGCAGAATCTGAAATCGAGATCGGGAGTTTTAGAAACGTACCAAGAGCCCAGGGTCCGGGAATTCGAGAAGGGAGAGGAGCAGGGAAAACATGCACCTGGCATAGATGATAGTACGGAGAAAGTGCAGTCGTCGATGAAGTTGAAAGTCTGTTCCTCGAACGCTAAGCGTTTATTTGAGGAAGGGCAAAAGTCATCTCTTATGGCGTTTCCTGAGGAAAAGATGTAAGTCGTGTAGCCAATGAAATGTTTTATGGACGGCAGGTGTGTTGCTTTTTCTTAAACCGGCTCCTGATGATGATGTAGTTGTTGACGTGGCTCCAGGCGGATCATGGATGAGGCATGATGTTCTAGCCATTTTTCAACTTTAAAGAAGAAGCGGCCCTCTTCGGGTGAGGATTTAATACATGGGCGGGGGTTTAAACAACGGTTGGGTTTAGTGTAACAAGCGAGTCTCTTTCTAATAAGTGGGTGGGGATTTAAATATGTTTTCAGGGCTTCGGCTGGGCCTTACTTTATGGATCGGGCATCTTTTCGTCTCATCTGGGCTTCCTTACGTGGAGGATATATAATAACATGTCATGGTCTTACCGACCCTAACAACCGACGGGATTTGAGGTCACATTGGGGCTTGTTTGGCGCCCATGTTGGACGTCCAAGGGATGCTTGGGCTCCTTCCTTGCTTGCTTAGTCGACTTTCTTTGACTTCCCTTCTCAAATTTCATCAATGTGGGTCCCGTGTTGTTGATTTCGCCTACAAATTGAAAGAAATAAATTTAAGAATAATCACACGTAGGAAAATAAACATGAGTCATGCATTTTCCATATGGGCCCTACAAAAGATTCGACCTAGGCCTAGAGGCGTAAAAATGAAAATGTGTAGGTTTTCCTCCACTCGAAGTGGAGGAAAAGTTGCAAATGCCGCTTCACCGCTGCTCACAACGGCGGTAAAGCTGCAAATGCCGGTTTTCCTCCACTCAGAGAGAAGGAAAACCTGCAAATGCAGATTTCCGCTGCTCATAACGGCGGTAAAGCTGCGAATGCGGGTTTTCCGCCACTTAGAGAGGAGGAGAAGTTGTTTGGAGAGGCGGAAAATCTGCAGTTTGATCCCACTCCGTTTTTTATGCTCTTTTCCCCCCCCCCCTTTTTTTTTTCTTCTACTTATGGGGATGTGGGGCACTTGCCCAGGGCATTTTCCTTTTGCACGGCACTCACACATCATCATAATGGCGCCCGGCGAATGACTAATCCGAATGGATCACACATAGAGGACGCTCCTTGATTAGGCCGATCACATTTTTTGCTGCCATGTCAGTGGTCTGCACCATTTGATCGTCGGGTTCATTTATAAATAAAATAAAAAACTAAAACTTGTTGGCCATTGATAAAAGAGATTGGGATGATTACGCGGGGCCCTTTTTTTGTAGCAAGGAGGTCTCAACCAGATTAAGATTTCCGCGCCCGATCGCATCCCCTAGTGGGCCCCACAGCAAGGGTTGTGTTTAGCCTCGTGTGCACCGGACAACCACCAAACAATGATTTCTTCTTTTAACAAAGACCGGTTGTTGCGCTTACTCTCTTCTTTTAAGAAAGACTAGCGTTAGATCCCGTGCAATGCACAGGTTAACTCGTGAAAATCGAAAAGTTATTACAAGTTAAAATCCAAATAAATTATTGATTAATAAAAAGTTACTAGATTTATTCAATCCATTTAAAATCTCTGGAACAAAAGTTTTACCTATAAAGGCAAGGCAGCGAGCGGCTATGCGTTGATGCTGAACCACGGTCGGTGAAGACCCATCCGACTTTGGCTTTATATCGTTATTCGGCCAAAACTGTGTTTTAATAGCATAAAAATTGAAAATATCTGATTGAGGATCTTGGTTTTTGTGATTACATCATCATAGGTTTTATCCTGACACCAACCCTTGGCTGATGTAAAAGCGAGATTTGAAGCGTCTGGCACCTGTGGCTTGGATTTCAATTCAGAGGTCCGTTTGATATATCAACGGTGGCTCTTGCTGAAAACTAAAAGCCAATGACTTGTGTGCTTCTGTTCCAAAATATGTTTATCACCGTTTTTCCCTAAAATGGGAAACCGCAAACCGTGTTCACCAAAGCACATGGATTTCCTCTTTTTATCTCTCTCTCTCTCTCTCTCTCTCTCTCTCTCTCTAGTAGTGTAAAAGGAGGTGAAGCCCTTCAAGGAAGGAATTGTTGTATTGATTCTAAAGTGGTCTCAATTTGGCTTTTTCTGCTATTGAATATATGGAAAGAACCAACAATCGAATGAAGCAATAGATTTGAAAATAAATGAGTGAAAGATAATAATAGGGTTAAGAGAGTAAGAGTTCGAGGGGGAGAAGTGGAAAGGTAGATCCATTCCAAGGTAATAACAGCAGAATCTGAAATCGAGATCGGGAGTTTTAGAAACGTACCAAGAGCCCAGGGTCCGGAAATTCGAGAAGGGAGAGGAGCAGGGAAAACATGCACCCGGCATAGATGATAGTACGGAGAAAGTGCAGTCGTCGATGAAGATGAAAGTCTGTTCCTCGAACGCTAAGCGTTTATTTGAGGAAGGGCAAAAGTCATCTCTTATGGCGTTTCCTGAGGAAAAGATGGAAGTCGTGTAGCCAATGAAATGTTTTATGGACGGCAGGTGTGTTGCTTTTTCTTAAACCGGCTCCTGATGATGATGTAGTTGTTGACGTGGCTCCAGGCGGATCATGGATGAGGCATGATGTTCTAGCCATTTTTCAACTTTAAAGAAGAAGCGGCCCTCTTCGGGTGAGGATTTAATACATGGGCGGGGGTTTAAACAACGGTTGGGTTTAGTGTAACAAGCGAGTCTCTTTCTAATAAGTGGGTGGGGATTTAAATATGTTTTCAGGGCTTCGGCTGGGCCTTACTTTATGGATCGGGCATCTTTTCGTCTCATCTGGGCTTCCTTACGTGGAGGATATATAATAACATGTCATGGTCTTACCGACCCTAACAACCGACGGGATTTGAGGTCACATTGGGGCTTGTTTGGCGCCCATGTTGGACGTCCAAGGGATGCTTGGGCTCCTTCCTTGCTTGCTTAGTCGACTTTCTTTGACTTCCCTTCTCAAATTTCATCAATGTGGGTCCCGTGTTGTTGATTTCGCCTACAAATTGAAAGAAATAAATTTAAGATTAATCACACGTAGCAAAATAAACATGAGTCATGCATTTTCCATATGGGCCCTACAAAAGATTCGACCTAGGCCTAGAGGCGTAAAAATGAAAATGTGTAGGTTTTCCTCCACTCGAAGTGGAGGAAAAGTTGCAAATGCCGCTTCACCGCTGCTCACAACGGCGGTAAAGCTGCAAATGCCGGTTTTCCTCCACTCAGAGTGAAGGAAAACCTGCAAATGCAGATTTCCGCTGCTCATAACGGCGGTAAAGCTGCGAATGCGGGTTTTCCGCCACTTAGAGAGGAGGAGAAGTTGTTTGGAGAGGCGGAAAATCTGCAGTTTGATCCCACTCCGTTTTTTATGCTCTTTTCCCCCCCCTTTTTTTTTTCTTCTACTTATGGGGATGTGGGGCACTTGCCCAGGGCATTTTCCTTTTGCACGGCACTCACACATCATCATAATGGCGCCCGGCGAATGACTAATCCGAATGGATCACACATAGAGGACGCTCCTTGATTAGGCCGATCACATTTTTTGCTGCCATGTCAGTGGTCTGCACCATTTGATCGTCGGGTTCATTTATAAATAAAATAAAAAACTAAAACTTGTTGGCCATTGATAAAAGAGATTGGGATGATTACGCGGGGCCCTTTTTTTGTAGCAAGGAGGTCTCAACCAGATTAAGATTTCCGCGCCCGATCGCATCCCCTAGTGGGCCCCACAGCAAGGGTTGTGTTTAGCCTCGTGTGCACCGGACAACCACCAAACAATGATTTCTTCTTTTAACAAAGACCGGTTGTTGCGCTTACTCTCTTCTTTTAAGAAAGACTAGCGTTAGATCCCGTGCAATGCACAGGTTAACTCGTGAAAATCGAAAAGTTATTACAAGTTAAAATCCAAATAAATTATTGATTAATAAAAAGTTACTAGATTTATTCAATCCATTTAAAATCTCTGGAACAAAAGTTTTACCTATAAAGGCAAGGCAGCGAGCGGCTATGCGTTGATGCTGAACCACGGTCGGTGAAGACCCATCCGACTTTGGCTTTATATCGTTATTCGGCCAAAACTGTGTTTTAATAGCATAAAAATTGAAAATATCTGATTGAGGATCTTGGTTTTTGTGATTACATCATCATAGGTTTTATCCTGACACCAACCCTTGGCTGATGTAAAAGCGAGATTTGAAGCGTCTGGCACCTGTGGCTTGGATTTCAATTCAGAGGTCCGTTTGATATATCAACGGTGGCTCTTGCTGAAAACTAAAAGCCAATGACTTGTGTGCTTCTGTTCCAAAATATGTTTATCACCGTTTTTCCCTAAAATGGGAAACCGCAAACCGTGTTCACCAAAGCACATGGATTTCCTCTTTTTATCTCTCTCTCTCTCTCTCTCTCTCTCTCTCTCTAGTAGTGTAAAAGGAGGTGAAGCCCTTCAAGGAAGGAATTGTTGTATTGATTCTAAAGTGGTCTCAATTTGGCTTTTTCTGCTATTGAATATATGGAAAGAACCAACAATCGAATGAAGCAATAGATTTGAAAATAAATGAGTGAAAGATAATAATAGGGTTAAGAGAGTAAGAGTTCGAGGGGGAGAAGTGGAAAGGTAGATCCATTCCAAGGTAATAACAGCAGAATCTGAAATCGAGATCGGGAGTTTTAGAAACGTACCAAGAGCCCAGGGTCCGGAAATTCGAGAAGGGAGAGGAGCAGGGAAAACATGCACCCGGCATAGATGATAGTACGGAGAAAGTGCAGTCGTCGATGAAGATGAAAGTCTGTTCCTCGAACGCTAAGCGTTTATTTGAGGAAGGGCAAAAGTCATCTCTTATGGCGTTTCCTGAGGAAAAGATGGAAGTCGTGTAGCCAATGAAATGTTTTATGGACGGCAGGTGTGTTGCTTTTTCTTAAACCGGCTCCTGATGATGATGTAGTTGTTGACGTGGCTCCAGGCGGATCATGGATGAGGCATGATGTTCTAGCCATTTTTCAACTTTAAAGAAGAAGCGGCCCTCTTCGGGTGAGGATTTAATACATGGGCGGGGGTTTAAACAACGGTTGGGTTTAGTGTAACAAGCGAGTCTCTTTCTAATAAGTGGGTGGGGATTTAAATATGTTTTCAGGGCTTCGGCTGGGCCTTACTTTATGGATCGGGCATCTTTTCGTCTCATCTGGGCTTCCTTACGTGGAGGATATATAATAACATGTCATGGTCTTACCGACCCTAACAACCGACGGGATTTGAGGTCACATTGGGGCTTGTTTGGCGCCCATGTTGGACGTCCAAGGGATGCTTGGACTCCTTCCTTGCTTGCTTAGTCGACTTTCTTTGACTTCCCTTCTCAAATTTCATCAATGTGGGTCCCGTGTTGTTGATTTCGCCTACAAATTGAAAGAAATAAATTTAAGATTAATCACACGTAGGAAAATAAACATGAGTCATGCATTTTCCATATGGGCCCTACAAAAGATTCGACCTAGGCCTAGAGGCGTAAAAATGAAAATGTGTAGGTTTTCCTCCACTCGAAGTGGAGGAAAAGTTGCAAATGCCGCTTCACCGCTGCTCACAACGGCGGTAAAGCTGCAAATGCCGGTTTTCCTCCACTCAGAGAGAAGGAAAACCTGCAAATGCAGATTTCCGCTGCTCATAACGGCGGTAAAGCTGCGAATGCGGGTTTTCCGCCACTTAGAGAGGAGGAGAAGTTGTTTGGAGAGGCGGAAAATCTGCAGTTTGATCCCACTCCGTTTTTTATGCTCTTTTCCCCCCCCTTTTTTTTTTCTTCTACTTATGGGGATGTGGGGCACTTGCCCAGGGCATTTTCCTTTTGCACGGCACTCACACATCATCATAATGGCGCCCGGCGAATGACTAATCCGAATGGATCACACATAGAGGACGCTCCTTGATTAGGCCGATCACATTTTTTGCTGCCATGTCAGTGGTCTGCACCATTTGATCGTCGGGTTCATTTATAAATAAAATAAAAAACTAAAACTTGTTGGCCATTGATAAAAGAGATTGGGATGATTACGCGGGGCCCTTTTTTTGTAGCAAGGAGGTCTCAACCAGATTAAGATTTCCGCGCCCGATCGCATCCCCTAGTGGGCCCCACAGCAAGGGTTGTGTTTAGCCTCGTGTGCACCGGACAACCACCAAACAATGATTTCTTCTTTTAACAAAGACCGGTTGTTGCGCTTACTCTCTTCTTTTAAGAAAGACTAGCGTTAGATCCCGTGCAATGCACAGGTTAACTCGTGAAAATCGAAAAGTTATTACAAGTTAAAATCCAAATAAATTATTGATTAATAAAAAGTTACTAGATTTATTCAATCCATTTAAAATCTCTGGAACAAAAGTTTTACCTATAAAGGCAAGGCAGCGAGCGGCTATGCGTTGATGCTGAACCACGGTCGGTGAAGACCCATCCGACTTTGGCTTTATATCGTTATTCGGCCAAAACTGTGTTTTAATAGCATAAAAATTGAAAATATCTGATTGAGGATCTTGGCTTTTGTGATAACATCATCATAGGTTTTATCCTGACACCAACCCTTGGCTGATGTAAAAGCGAGATTTGAAGCGTCTGGCACCTGTGGCTTGGATTTCAATTCAGAGGTCCGTTTGATATATCAACGGTGGCTCTTGCTGAAAACTAAAAGCCAATGACTTGTGTGCTTCTGTTCCAAAATATGTTTATCACCGTTTTTCCCTAAAATGGGAAACCGCAAACCGTGTTCACCAAAGCACATGGATTTCCTCTTTTTATCTCTCTCTCTCTCTCTCTCTCTCTAGTAGTGTAAAAGGAGGTGAAGCCCTTCAAGGAAGGAACTGTTGTATTGATTCTAAAGTGGTCTCAATTTGGCTTTTTCTGCTATTGAATATATGGAAAGAACCAACAATCGAATGAAGCAATAGATTTGAAAATAAATGAGTGAAAGATAATAATAGGGTTAAGAGAGTAAGAGTTCGAGGGGGAGAAGTGGAAAGGTAGATCCATTCCAAGGTAATAACAGCAGAATCTGAAATCGAGATCGGGAGTTTTAGAAACGTACCAAGAGCCCAGGGTCCGGAAATTCGAGAAGGGAGAGGAGCAGGGAAAACATGCACCCGGCATAGATGATAGTACGGAGAAAGTGCAGTCGTCGATGAAGATGAAAGTCTGTTCCTCGAACGCTAAGCGTTTATTTGAGGAAGGGCAAAAGTCATCTCTTATGGCGTTTCCTGAGGAAAAGATGTAAGTCGTGTAGCCAATGAAATGTTTTATGGACGGCAGGTGTGTTGCTTTTTCTTAAACCGGCTCCTGATGATGATGTAGTTGTTGACGTGGCTCCAGGCGGATCATGGATGAGGCATGATGTTCTAGCCATTTTTCAACTTTAAAGAAGAAGCGGCCCTCTTCGGGTGAGGATTTAATACATGGGCGGGGGTTTAAACAACGGTTGGGTTTAGTGTAACAAGCGAGTCTCTTTCTAATAAGTGGGTGGGGATTTAAATATGTGTTCAGGGCTTCGGCTGGGCCTTACTTTATGGATTGGGCATCTTTTCGTCTCATCTGGGCTTCCTTACGTGGAGGATATATAATAACATGTCATGGTCTTACCGACCCTAACAACCGACGGGATTTGAGGTCACATTGGGGCTTGTTTGGCGCCCATGTTGGACGTCCAAGGGATGCTTGGGCTCCTTCCTTGCTTGCTCAGTCGACTTTCTTTGACTTCCCTTCTCAAATTTCATCAATGTGGGTCCCGTGTTGTTGATTTCGCCTACAAATTGAAAGAAATAAATTTAAGATTAATCACACGTAGGAAAATAAACATGAGTCATGCATTTTCCATATGGGCCCTACAAAAGATTCGACCTAGGCCTAGAGGCATAAAAATGAAAATGTGTAGGTTTTCCTCCACTCGAAGTGGAGGAAAGGTTGCAAATGCAGCTTTACCGCTGCTCACAACGGCGGTAAAGCTGCAAATGCCGGTTTCCTCCAGTCAGAGAGGAGGAAAACCTGCAAATGCAGATTTCCGCTGCTCATAACGGCGGTAAAGCTGCGAATGCGGGTTTTCCACCACTTAGAGAGGAGGAGAAGTTGTTTGGAGAGGCGGAAAATCTACAGTTTGATCCCACTCCGTTTTTTATGCTCTTTTCCCCCCCCTTTTTTTTTCTTCTACTTATGGGGATGTGGGGCACTTGCCCAGGGCATTTTCCTTTTGCACGGCACTCACACATCATCATAATGGCGCCCGGCGAATGACTAATCCGAATGGATCACACATAGAGGACGCTCCTTGATTAGGCCGATCACATTTTTTGCTGCCATGTCAGTGGTCTGCACCATTTGATCGTCGGGTTCATTTATAAATAAAATAAAAAACTAAAACTTGTTGGCCATTGATAAAAGAGATTGGGATGATTACGCGGGGCCCTTTTTTTGTAGCAAGGAGGTCTCAACCAGATTAAGATTTCCGCGCCCGATCGCATCCCCTAGTGGGCCCCACAGCAAGGGTTGTGTTTAGCCTCGTGTGCACCGGACAACCACCAAACAATGATTTCTTCTTTTAACAAAGACCGGTTGTTGCGCTTACTCTCTTCTTTTAAGAAAGACTAGCGTTAGATCCCGTGCAATGCACAGGTTAACTCGTGAAAATCGAAAAGTTATTACAAGTTAAAATCCAAATAAATTATTGATTAATAAAAAGTTACTAGATTTATTCAATCCATTTAAAATCTCTGGAACAAAAGTTTTACCTATAAAGGCAAGGCAGCGAGCGGCTATGCGTTGATGCTGAACCACGGTCGGTGAAGACCCATCCGACTTTGGCTTTATATCGTCATTCGGCCAAAACTGTGTTTTAATAGCATAAAAATTGAAAATATCTGATTGAGGATCTTGGTTTTTGTGATTACATCATCATAGGTTTTATCCTGACACCAACCCTTGGCTGATGTAAAAGCGAGATTTGAAGCGTCTGGCACCTGTGGCTTGGATTTCAATTCAAAGGTCCGTTTGATATATCAACGGTGGCTCTTGCTGAAAACTAAAAGCCAATGACTTGTGTGCTTCTGTTCCAAAATATGTTTATCACCGCTTTTCCCTAAAATGGGAAACCGCAAACCGTGTTCACCAAAGCACATGGATTTCCTCTTTTTATCTCTCTCTCTCTCTCTCTCTAGTAGTGTAAAAGGAGGTGAAGCCCTTCAAGGAAGGAACTGTTGTATTGATTCTAAAGTGGTCTCAATTTGGCTTTTTCTGCTATTGAATATATGGAAAGAACCAACAATCGAATGAAGCAATAGATTTGAAAATAAATGAGTGAAAGATAATAATAGGGTTAAGAGAGTAAGAGTTCGAGGGGGAGAAGTGGAAAGGTAGATCCATTCCAAGGTAATAACAGCAGAATCTGAAATCGAGATCGGGAGTTTTAGAAACGTACCAAGAGCCCAGGGTCCGGGAATTCGAGAAGGGAGAGGAGCAGGGAAAACATGCACCCGGCATAGATAATAGTACGGAGAAAGTGCAGTCGTCGATGAAGATGAAAGTCTGTTCCTCGAACGCTAAGCGTTTATTTGAGGAAGGGCAAAAGTCATCTCTTATGGCGTTTCCTGAGGAAAAGATGTAAGTCGTGTAGCCAATGAAATGTTTTATGGACGGCAGGTGTGTTGCTTTTTCTTAAACCGGCTCCTGATGATGATGTAGTTGTTGACGTGGCTCCAGGCGGATCATGGATGAGGCATGATGTTCTAGCCATTTTTCAACTTTAAAGAAGAAGCGGCCCTCTTCGGGTGAGGATTTAATACATGGGCGGGGGTTTAAACAACGGTTGGGTTTAGTGTAACAAGCGAGTCTCTTTCTAATAAGTGGGTGGGGATTTAAATATGTTTTCAGGGCTTCGGCTGGGCCTTACTTTATGGATCGGGCATCTTTTCGTCTCATCTGGGCTTCCTTACGTGGAGGATATATAATAACATGTCATGGTCTTACCGACCCTAACAACCGACGGGATTTGAGGTCACATTGGGGCTTGTTTGGCGCCCATGTTGGACGTCCAAGGGATGCTTGGGCTCCTTCCTTGCTTGCTGAGTCGACTTTCTTTGACTTCCCTTCTCAAATTTCATCAATGTGGGTCCCGTGTTGTTGATTTCGCCTACAAATTGAAAGAAATAAATTTAAGATTAATCACACGTAGGAAAATAAACATGAGTCATGCATTTTCCATATGGGCCCTACAAAAGATTCGACCTAGGCCTAGAGGCGTAAAAATGAAAATGTGTAGGTTTTCCTCCACTCGAAGTGGAGGAAAAGTTGCAAATGCAGCTTTACCGCTGCTCACAACGGCGGTAAAGCTGCAAATGCCGGTTTCCTCCAGTCAGAGAGGAGGAAAACCTGCAAATGCATATTTCCGCTGCTCATAACGGCGGTAAAGCTGCGAATGCGGGTTTTCCGCCACTTAGAGAGGAGGAGAAGTTGTTTGGAGAGGCGGAAAATCTGCAGTTTGATCCCACTCCGTTTTTTATGCTCTTTTCCCCCCCCCCCCCCTTTTTTTTTTCTTCTACTTATGGGGATGTGGGGCACTTGCCCAGGGCATTTTCCTTTTGCACGGCACTCACACATCATCATAATGGCGCCCGGCGAATGACTAATCCGAATGGATCACACATAGAGGACGCTCCTTGATTAGGCCGATCACATTTTTTGCTGCCATGTCAGTGGTCTGCACCATTTGATCGTCGGGTTCATTTATAAATAAAATAAAAAACTAAAACTTGTTGGCCATTGATAAAAGAGATTGGGATGATTACGCGGGGCCCTTTTTTTGTAGCAAGGAGGTCTCAACCAGATTAAGATTTCCGCGCCCGATCGCATCCCCTAGTGGGCCCCACAGCAAGGGTTGTGTTTAGCCTCGTGTGCACCGGACAACCACCAAACAATGATTTCTTCTTTTAACAAAGACCGGTTGTTGCGCTTACTCTCTTCTTTTAAGAAAGACTAGCGTTAGATCCCGTGCAATGCACAGGTTAACTCGTGAAAATCGAAAAGTTATTACAAGTTAAAATCCAAATAAATTATTGATTAATAAAAAGTTACTAGATTTATTCAATCCATTTAAAATCTCTGGAACAAAAGTTTTACCTATAAAGGCAAGGCAGCGAGCGGCTATGCGTTGATGCTGAACCACGGTCGGTGAAGACCCATCCGACTTTGGCTTTATATCGTCATTCGGCCAAAACTGTGTTTTAATAGCATAAAAATTGAAAATATCTGATTGAGGATCTTGGTTTTTGTGATTACATCATCATAGGTTTTATCCTGACACCAACCCTTGGCTGATGTAAAAGCGAGATTTGAAGCGTCTGGCACCTGTGGCTTGGATTTCAATTCAAAGGTCCGTTTGATATATCAACGGTGGCTCTTGCTGAAAACTAAAAGCCAATGACTTGTGTGCTTCTGTTCCAAAATATGTTTATCACCGCTTTTCCCTAAAATGGGAAACCGCAAACCGTGTTCACCAAAGCACATGGATTTCCTCTTTTTATCTCTCTCTCTCTCTCTCTCTCTAGTAGTGTAAAAGGAGGTGAAGCCCTTCAAGGAAGGAACTGTTGTATTGATTCTAAAGTGGTCTCAATTTGGCTTTTTCTGCTATTGAATATATGGAAAGAACCAACAATCGAATGAAGCAATAGATTTGAAAATAAATGAGTGAAAGATAATAATAGGGTTAAGAGAGTAAGAGTTCGAGGGGGAGAAGTGGAAAGGTAGATCCATTCCAAGGTAATAACAGCAGAATCTGAAATCGAGATCGGGAGTTTTAGAAACGTACCAAGAGCCCAGGGTCCGGGAATTCGAGAAGGGAGAGGAGCAGGGAAAACATGCACCCGGCATAGATAATAGTACGGAGAAAGTGCAGTCGTCGATGAAGATGAAAGTCTGTTCCTCGAACGCTAAGCGTTTATTTGAGGAAGGGCAAAAGTCATCTCTTATGGCGTTTCCTGAGGAAAAGATGTAAGTCGTGTAGCCAATGAAATGTTTTATGGACGGCAGGTGTGTTGCTTTTTCTTAAACCGGCTCCTGATGATGATGTAGTTGTTGACGTGGCTCCAGGCGGATCATGGATGAGGCATGATGTTCTAGCCATTTTTCAACTTTAAAGAAGAAGCGGCCCTCTTCGGGTGAGGATTTAATACATGGGCGGGGGTTTAAACAACGGTTGGGTTTAGTGTAACAAGCGAGTCTCTTTCTAATAAGTGGGTGGGGATTTAAATATGTTTTCAGGGCTTCGGCTGGGCCTTACTTTATGGATCGGGCATCTTTTCGTCTCATCTGGGCTTCCTTACGTGGAGGATATATAATAACATGTCATGGTCTTACCGACCCTAACAACCGACGGGATTTGAGGTCACATTGGGGCTTGTTTGGCGCCCATGTTGGACGTCCAAGGGATGCTTGGGCTCCTTCCTTGCTTGCTGAGTCGACTTTCTTTGACTTCCCTTCTCAAATTTCATCAATGTGGGTCCCGTGTTGTTGATTTCGCCTACAAATTGAAAGAAATAAATTTAAGATTAATCACACGTAGGAAAATAAACATGAGTCATGCATTTTCCATATGGGCCCTACAAAAGATTCGACCTAGGCCTAGAGGCGTAAAAATGAAAATGTGTAGGTTTTCCTCCACTCGAAGTGGAGGAAAAGTTGCAAATGCAGCTTTACCGCTGCTCACAACGGCGGTAAAGCTGCAAATGCCGGTTTCCTCCAGTCAGAGAGGAGGAAAACCTGCAAATGCATATTTCCGCTGCTCATAACGGCGGTAAAGCTGCGAATGCGGGTTTTCCGCCACTTAGAGAGGAGGAGAAGTTGTTTGGAGAGGCGGAAAATCTGCAGTTTGATCCCACTCCGTTTTTTATGCTCTTTTCCCCCCCCCCTTTTTTTTTTCTTCTACTTATGGGGATGTGGGGCACTTGCCCAGGGCATTTTCCTTTTGCACGGCACTCACACATCATCATAATGGCGCCCGGCGAATGACTAATCCGAATGGATCACACATAGAGGACGCTCCTTGATTAGGCCGATCACATTTTTTGCTGCCATGTCAGTGGTCTGCACCATTTGATCGTCGGGTTCATTTATAAATAAAATAAAAAACTAAAACTTGTTGGCCATTGATAAAAGAGATTGGGATGATTACGCGGGGCCCTTTTTTTGTAGCAAGGAGGTCTCAACCAGATTAAGATTTCCGCGCCCGATCGCATCCCCTAGTGGGCCCCACAGCAAGGGTTGTGTTTAGCCTCGTGTGCACCGGACAACCACCAAACAATGATTTCTTCTTTTAACAAAGACCGGTTGTTGCGCTTACTCTCTTCTTTTAAGAAAGACTAGCGTTAGATCCCGTGCAATGCACAGGTTAACTCGTGAAAATCGAAAAGTTATTACAAGTTAAAATCCAAATAAATTATTGATTAATAAAAAGTTACTAGATTTATTCAATCCATTTAAAATCTCTGGAACAAAAGTTTTACCTATAAAGGCAAGGCAGCGAGCGGCTATGCGTTGATGCTGAACCACGGTCGGTGAAGACCCATCCGACTTTGGCTTTATATCGTCATTCGGCCAAAACTGTGTTTTAATAGCATAAAAATTGAAAATATCTGATTGAGGATCTTGGTTTTTGTGATTACATCATCATAGGTTTTATCCTGACACCAACCCTTGGCTGATGTAAAAGCGAGATTTGAAGCGTCTGGCACCTGTGGCTTGGATTTCAATTCAAAGGTCCGTTTGATATATCAACGGTGGCTCTTGCTGAAAACTAAAAGCCAATGACTTGTGTGCTTCTGTTCCAAAATATGTTTATCACCGTTTTTCCCTAAAATGGGAAACCGCAAACCGTGTTCACCAAAGCACATGGATTTCCTCTTTTTATCTCTCTCTCTCTCTCTCTCTCTCTAGTAGTGTAAAAGGAGGTGAAGCCCTTCAAGGAAGGAACTGTTGTATTGATTCTAAAGTGGTCTCAATTTGGCTTTTTCTGCTATTGAATATATGGAAAGAACCAACAATCGAATGAAGCAATAGATTTGAAAATAAATGAGTGAAAGATAATAATAGGGTTAAGAGAGTAAGAGTTCGAGGGGGAGAAGTGGAAAGGTAGATCCATTCCAAGGTAATAACAGCAGAATCTGAAATCGAGATCGGGAGTTTTAGAAACGTACCAAGAGCCCAGGGTCCGGGAATTCGAGAAGGGAGAGGAGCAGGGAAAACATGCACCCGGCATAGATGATAGTACGGAGAAAGTGCAGTCGTCGATGAAGATGAAAGTCTGTTCCTCGAACGCTAAGCGTTTATTTGAGGAAGGGCAAAAGTCATCTCTTATGGCGTTTCCTGAGGAAAAGATGTAAGTCGTGTAGCCAATGAAATGTTTTATGGACGGCAGGTGTGTTGCTTTTTCTTAAACCGGCTCCTGATGATGATGTAGTTGTTGACGTGGCTCCAGGCGGATCATGGATGAGGCATGATGTTCTAGCCATTTTTCAACTTTAAAGAAGAAGCGGCCCTCTTCGGGTGAGGATTTAATACATGGGCGGGGGTTTAAACAACGGTTGGGTTTAGTGTAACAAGCGAGTCTCTTTCTAATAAGTGGGTGGGGATTTAAATATGTGTTCAGGGCTTCGGCTGGGCCTTACTTTATGGATTGGGCATCTTTTCGTCTCATCTGGGCTTCCTTACGTGGAGGATATATAATAACATGTCATGGTCTTACCGACCCTAACAACCGACGGGATTTGAGGTCACATTGGGGCTTGTTTGGCGCCCATGTTGGACGTCCAAGGGATGCTTGGGCTCCTTCCTTGCTTGCTCAGTCGACTTTCTTTGACTTCCCTTCTCAAATTTCATCAATGTGGGTCCCGTGTTGTTGATTTCGCCTACAAATTGAAAGAAATAAATTTAAGATTAATCACACGTAGGAAAATAAACATGAGTCATGCATTTTCCATATGGGCCCTACAAAAGATTCGACCTAGGCCTAGAGGCGTAAAAATGAAAATGTGTAGGTTTTCCTCCACTCGAAGTGGAGGAAAAGTTGCAAATGCAGCTTTACCGCTGCTCACAACGGCGGTAAAGCTGCAAATGCCGGTTTCCTCCAGTCAGAGAGGAGGAAAACCTGCAAATGCAGATTTCCGCTGCTCATAACGGCGGTAAAGCTGCGAATGCGGGTTTTCCGCCACTTAGAGAGGAGGAGAAGTTGTTTGGAGAGGCGGAAAATCTACAGTTTGATCCCACTCCGTTTTTTATGCTCTTTTCCCCCCTTTTTTTTTTTCTTCTACTTATGGGGATGTGGGGCACTTGCCCAGGGCATTTTCCTTTTGCACGGCACTCACACATCATCATAATGGCGCCCGGCGAATGACTAATCCGAATGGATCACACATAGAGGACGCTCCTTGATTAGGCCGATCACATTTTTTGCTGCCATGTCAGTGGTCTGCACCATTTGATCGTCGGGTTCATTTATAAATAAAATAAAAAACTAAAACTTGTTGGCCATTGATAAAAGAGATTGGGATGATTACGCGGGGCCCTTTTTTTGTAGCAAGGAGGTCTCAACCAGATTAAGATTTCCGCGCCCGATCGCATCCCCTAGTGGGCCCCACAGCAAGGGTTGTGTTTAGCCTCGTGTGCACCGGACAACCACCAAACAATGATTTCTTCTTTTAACAAAGACCGGTTGTTGCGCTTACTCTCTTCTTTTAAGAAAGACTAGCGTTAGATCCCGTGCAATGCACAGGTTAACTCGTGAAAATCGAAAAGTTATTACAAGTTAAAATCCAAATAAATTATTGATTAATAAAAAGTTACTAGATTTATTCAATCCATTTAAAATCTCTGGAACAAAAGTTTTACCTATAAAGGCAAGGCAGCGAGCGGCTATGCGTTGATGCTGAACCACGGTCGGTGAAGACCCATCCGACTTTGGCTTTATATCGTCATTCGGCCAAAACTGTGTTTTAATAGCATAAAAATTGAAAATATCTGATTGAGGATCTTGGTTTTTGTGATTACATCATCATAGGTTTTATCCTGACACCAACCCTTGGCTGATGTAAAAGCGAGATTTGAAGCGTCTGGCACCTGTGGCTTGGATTTCAATTCAAAGGTCCGTTTGATATATCAACGGTGGCTCTTGCTGAAAACTAAAAGCCAATGACTTGTGTGCTTCTGTTCCAAAATATGTTTATCACCGTTTTTCCCTAAAATGGGAAACCGCAAACCGTGTTCACCAAAGCACATGGATTTCCTCTTTTTATCTCTCTCTCTCTCTCTCTCTCTCTCTAGTAGTGTAAAAGGAGGTGAAGCCCTTCAAGGAAGGAACTGTTGTATTGATTCTAAAGTGGTCTCAATTTGGCTTTTTCTGCTATTGAATATATGGAAAGAACCAACAATCGAATGAAGCAATAGATTTGAAAATAAATGAGTGAAAGATAATAATAGGGTTAAGAGAGTAAGAGTTCGAGGGGGAGAAGTGGAAAGGTAGATCCATTCCAAGGTAATAACAGCAGAATCTGAAATCGAGATCGGGAGTTTTAGAAACGTACCAAGAGCCCAGGGTCCGGGAATTCGAGAAGGGAGAGGAGCAGGGAAAACATGCACCCGGCATAGATGATAGTACGGAGAAAGTGCAGTCGTCGATGAAGATGAAAGTCTGTTCCTCGAACGCTAAGCGTTTATTTGAGGAAGGGCAAAAGTCATCTCTTATGGCGTTTCCTGAGGAAAAGATGTAAGTCGTGTAGCCAATGAAATGTTTTATGGACGGCAGGTGTGTTGCTTTTTCTTAAACCGGCTCCTGATGATGATGTAGTTGTTGATGTGGCTCCAGGCGGATCATGGATGAGGCATGATGTTCTAGCCATTTTTCAACTTTAAAGAAGAAGCGGCCCTCTTCGGGTGAGGATTTAATACATGGGCGGGGGTTTAAACAACGGTTGGGTTTAGTGTAACAAGCGAGTCTCTTTCTAATAAGTGGGTGGGGATTTAAATATGTGTTCAGGGCTTCGGCTGGGCCTTACTTTATGGATTGGGCATCTTTTCGTCTCATCTGGGCTTCCTTACGTGGAGGATATATAATAACATGTCATGGTCTTACCGACCCTAACAACCGACGGGATTTGAGGTCACATTGGGGCTTGTTTGGCGCCCATGTTGGACGTCCAAGGGATGCTTGGGCTCCTTCCTTGCTTGCTCAGTCGACTTTCTTTGACTTCCCTTCTCAAATTTCATCAATGTGGGTCCCGTGTTGTTGATTTCGCCTACAAATTGAAAGAAATAAATTTAAGATTAATCACACGTAGGAAAATAAACATGAGTCATGCATTTTCCATATGGGCCCTACAAAAGATTCGACCTAGGCCTAGAGGCGTAAAAATGAAAATGTGTAGGTTTTCCTCCACTCGAAGTGGAGGAAAAGTTGCAAATGCAGCTTTACCGCTGCTCACAACGGCGGTAAAGCTGCAAATGCCGGTTTCCTCCAGTCAGAGAGGAGGAAAACCTGCAAATGCAGATTTCCGCTGCTCATAACGGCGGTAAAGCTGCGAATGCGGGTTTTCCGCCACTTAGAGAGGAGGAGAAGTTGTTTGGAGAGGCGGAAAATCTACAGTTTGATCCCACTCCGTTTTTTATGCTCTTTTCCCCCCTTTTTTTTTTTCTTCTACTTATGGGGATGTGGGGCACTTGCCCAGGGCATTTTCCTTTTGCACGGCACTCACACATCATCATAATGGCGCCCGGCGAATGACTAATCCGAATGGATCACACATAGAGGACGCTCCTTGATTAGGCCGATCACATTTTTTGCTGCCATGTCAGTGGTCTGCACCATTTGATCGTCGGGTTCATTTATAAATAAAATAAAAAACTAAAACTTGTTGGCCATTGATAAAAGAGATTGGGATGATTACGCGGGGCCCTTTTTTTGTAGCAAGGAGGTCTCAACCAGATTAAGATTTCCGCGCCCGATCGCATCCCCTAGTGGGCCCCACAGCAAGGGTTGTGTTTAGCCTCGTGTGCACCGGACAACCACCAAACAATGATTTCTTCTTTTAACAAAGACCGGTTGTTGCGCTTACTCTCTTCTTTTAAGAAAGACTAGCGTTAGATCCCGTGCAATGCACAGGTTAACTCGTGAAAATCGAAAAGTTATTACAAGTTAAAATCCAAATAAATTATTGATTAATAAAAAGTTACTAGATTTATTCAATCCATTTAAAATCTCTGGAACAAAAGTTTTACCTATAAAGGCAAGGCAGCGAGCGGCTATGCGTTGATGCTGAACCACGGTCGGTGAAGACCCATCCGACTTTGGCTTTATATCGTCATTCGGCCAAAACTGTGTTTTAATAGCATAAAAATTGAAAATATCTGATTGAGGATCTTGGTTTTTGTGAATACATCATCATAGGTTTTATCCTGACACCAACCCTTGGCTGATGTAAAAGCGAGATTTGAAGCGTCTGGCACCTGTGGCTTGGATTTCAATTCAAAGGTCCGTTTGATATATCAACGGTGGCTCTTGCTGAAAACTAAAAGCCAATGACTTGTGTGCTTCTGTTCCAAAATATGTTTATCACCGTTTTTCCCTAAAATGGGAAACCGCAAACCGTGTTCACCAAAGCACATGGATTTCCTCTTTTTATCTCTCTCTCTCTCTCTCTCTCTAGTAGTGTAAAAGGAGGTGAAGCCCTTCAAGGAAGGAACTGTTGTATTGATTCTAAAGTGGTCTCAATTTGGCTTTTTCTGCTATTGAATATATGGAAAGAACCAACAATCGAATGAAGCAATAGATTTGAAAATAAATGAGTGAAAGATAATAATAGGGTTAAGAGAGTAAGAGTTCGAGGGGGAGAAGTGGAAAGGTAGATCCATTCCAAGGTAATAACAGCAGAATCTGAAATCGAGATCGGGAGTTTTAGAAACGTACCAAGAGCCCAGGGTCCGGGAATTCGAGAAGGGAGAGGAGCAGGGAAAACATGCACCCGGCATAGATGATAGTACGGAGAAAGTGCAGTCGTCGATGAAGATGAAAGTCTGTTCCTCGAACGCTAAGCGTTTATTTGAGGAAGGGCAAAAGTCATCTCTTATGGCGTTTCCTGAGGAAAAGATGTAAGTCGTGTAGCCAATGAAATGTTTTATGGACGGCAGGTGTGTTGCTTTTTCTTAAACCGGCTCCTGATGATGATGTAGTTGTTGACGTGGCTCCAGGCGGATCATGGATGAGGCATGATGTTCTAGCCATTTTTCAACTTTAAAGAAGAAGCGGCCCTCTTCGGGTGAGGATTTAATACATGGGCGGGGGTTTAAACAACGGTTGGGTTTAGTGTAACAAGCGAGTCTCTTTCTAATAAGTGGGTGGGGATTTAAATATGTTTTCAGGGCTTCGGCTGGGCCTTACTTTATGGATCGGGCATCTTTTCGTCTCATCTGGGCTTCCTTACGTGGAGGATATATAATAACATGTCATGGTCTTACCGACCCTAACAACCGACGGGATTTGAGGTCACATTGGGGCTTGTTTGGCGCCCATGTTGGACGTCCAAGGGATGCTTGGGCTCCTTCCTTGCTTGCTCAGTCGACTTTCTTTGACTTCCCTTCTCAAATTTCATCAATGTGGGTCCCGTGTTGTTGATTTCGCCTACAAATTGAAAGAAATAAATTTAAGATTAATCACACGTAGGAAAATAAACATGAGTCATGCATTTTCCATATGGGCCCTACAAAAGATTCGACCTAGGCCTAGAGGCGTAAAAATGAAAATGTGTAGGTTTTCCTCCAATCGAAGTGGAGGAAAAGTTGCAAATGCAGCTTTACCGCTGCTCACAACGGCGGTAAAGCTGCAAATGCCGGTTTCCTCCAGTCAGAGAGGAGGAAAACCTGCAAATGCAGATTTCCGCTGCTCATAACGGCGGTAAAGCTGCGAATGCGGGTTTTCCGCCACTTAGAGAGGAGGAGAAGTTGTTTGGAGAGGCGGAAAATCTACAGTTTGATCCCACTCCGTTTTTTATGCTCTTTTCCCCCCTTTTTTTTTTTCTTCTACTTATGGGGATGTGGGGCACTTGCCCAGGGCATTTTCCTTTTGCACGGCACTCACACATCATCATAATGGCGCCCGGCGAATGACTAATCCGAATGGATCACACATAGAGGACGCTCCTTGATTAGGCCGATCACATTTTTTGCTGCCATGTCAGTGGTCTGCACCATTTGATCGTCGGGTTCATTTATAAATAAAATAAAAAACTAAAACTTGTTGGCCATTGATAAAAGAGATTGGGATGATTACGCGGGGCCCTTTTTTTGTAGCAAGGAGGTCTCAACCAGATTAAGATTTCCGCGCCCGATCGCATCCCCTAGTGGGCCCCACAGCAAGGGTTGTGTTTAGCCTCGTGTGCACCGGACAACCACCAAACAATGATTTCTTCTTTTAACAAAGACCGGTTGTTGCGCTTACTCTCTTCTTTTAAGAAAGACTAGCGTTAGATCCCGTGCAATGCACAGGTTAACTCGTGAAAATCGAAAAGTTATTACAAGTTAAAATCCAAATAAATTATTGATTAATAAAAAGTTACTAGATTTATTCAATCCATTTAAAATCTCTGGAACAAAAGTTTTACCTATAAAGGCAAGGCAGCGAGCGGCTATGCGTTGATGCTGAACCACGGTCGGTGAAGACCCATCCGACTTTGGCTTTATATCGTCATTCGGCCAAAACTGTGTTTTAATAGCATAAAAATTGAAAATATCTGATTGAGGATCTTGGTTTTTGTGATTACATCATCATAGGTTTTATCCTGACACCAACCCTTGGCTGATGTAAAAGCGAGATTTGAAGCGTCTGGCACCTGTGGCTTGGATTTCAATTCAAAGGTCCGTTTGATATATCAACGGTGGCTCTTGCTGAAAACTAAAAGCCAATGACTTGTGTGCTTCTGTTCCAAAATATGTTTATCACCGTTTTTCCCTAAAATGGGAAACCGCAAACCGTGTTCACCAAAGCACATGGATTTCCTCTTTTTATCTCTCTCTCTCTCTCTCTCTCTCTCTCTAGTAGTGTAAAAGGAGGTGAAGCCCTTCAAGGAAGGAACTGTTGTATTGATTCTAAAGTGGTCTCAATTTGGCTTTTTCTGCTATTGAATATATGGAAAGAACCAACAATCGAATGAAGCAATAGATTTGAAAATAAATGAGTGAAAGATAATAATAGGGTTAAGAGAGTAAGAGTTCGAGGGGGAGAAGTGGAAAGGTAGATCCATTCCAAGGTAATAACAGCAGAATCTGAAATCGAGATCGGGAGTTTTAGAAACGTACCAAGAGCCCAGGGTCCGGGAATTCGAGAAGGGAGAGGAGCAGGGAAAACATGCACCCGGCATAGATAATAGTACGGAGAAAGTGCAGTCGTCGATGAAGATGAAAGTCTGTTCCTCGAACGCTAAGCGTTTATTTGAGGAAGGGCAAAAGTCATCTCTTATGGCGTTTCCTGAGGAAAAGATGTAAGTCGTGTAGCCAATGAAATGTTTTATGGACGGCAGGTGTGTTGCTTTTTCTTAAACCGGCTCCTGATGATGATGTAGTTGTTGACGTGGCTCCAGGCGGATCATGGATGAGGCATGATGTTCTAGCCATTTTTCAACTTTAAAGAAGAAGCGGCCCTCTTCGGGTGAGGATTTAATACATGGGCGGGGGTTTAAACAACGGTTGGGTTTAGTGTAACAAGCGAGTCTCTTTCTAATAAGTGGGTGGGGATTTAAATATGTTTTCAGGGCGTCGGCTGGGCCTTACTTTATGGATCGGGCATCTTTTCGTCTCATCTGGGCTTCCTTACGTGGAGGATATATAATAACATGTCATGGTCTTACCGACCCTAACAACCGACGGGATTTGAGGTCACATTGGGGCTTGTTTGGCGCCCATGTTGGACGTCCAAGGGATGCTTGGGCTCCTTCCTTGCTTGCTGAGTCGACTTTCTTTGACTTCCCTTCTCAAATTTCATCAATGTGGGTCCCGTGTTGTTGATTTCGCCTACAAATTGAAAGAAATAAATTTAAGATTAATCACACGTAGGAAAATAAACATGAGTCATGCATTTTCCATATGGGCCCTACAAAAGATTCGACCTAGGCCTAGAGGCGTAAAAATGAAAATGTGTAGGTTTTCCTCCACTCGAAGTGGAGGAAAAGTTGCAAATGCAGCTTTACCGCTGCTCACAACGGCGGTAAAGCTGCAAATGCCGGTTTCCTCCAGTCAGAGAGGAGGAAAACCTGCAAATGCATATTTCCGCTGCTCATAACGGCGGTAAAGCTGCGAATGCGGGTTTTCCGCCACTTAGAGAGGAGGAGAAGTTGTTTGGAGAGGCGGAAAATCTGCAGTTTGATCCCACTCCGTTTTTTATGCTCTTTTCCCCCCCCTTTTTTTTTTCTTCTACTTATGGGGATGTGGGGCACTTGCCCAGGGCATTTTCCTTTTGCACGGCACTCACACATCATCATAATGGCGCCCGGCGAATGACTAATCCGAATGGATCACACATAGAGGACGCTCCTTGATTAGGCCGATCACATTTTTTGCTGCCATGTCAGTGGTCTGCACCATTTGATCGTCGGGTTCATTTATAAATAAAATAAAAAACTAAAACTTGTTGGCCATTGATAAAAGAGATTGGGATGATTACGCGGGGCCCTTTTTTTGTAGCAAGGAGGTCTCAACCAGATTAAGATTTCCGCGCCCGATCGCATCCCCTAGTGGGCCCCACAGCAAGGGTTGTGTTTAGCCTCGTGTGCACCGGACAACCACCAAACAATGATTTCTTCTTTTAACAAAGACCGGTTGTTGCGCTTACTCTCTTCTTTTAAGAAAGACTAGCGTTAGATCCCGTGCAATGCACAGGTTAACTCGTGAAAATCGAAAAGTTATTACAAGTTAAAATCCAAATAAATTATTGATTAATAAAAAGTTACTAGATTTATTCAATCCATTTAAAATCTCTGGAACAAAAGTTTTACCTATAAAGGCAAGGCAGCGAGCGGCTATGCGTTGATGCTGAACCACGGTCGGTGAAGACCCATCCGACTTTGGCTTTATATCGTCATTCGGCCAAAACTGTGTTTTAATAGCATAAAAATTGAAAATATCTGATTGAGGATCTTGGTTTTTGTGATTACATCATCATAGGTTTTATCCTGACACCAACCCTTGGCTGATGTAAAAGCGAGATTTGAAGCGTCTGGCACCTGTGGCTTGGATTTCAATTCAAAGGTCCGTTTGATATATCAACGGTGGCTCTTGCTGAAAACTAAAAGCCAATGACTTGTGTGCTTCTGTTCCAAAATGTGTTTATCACCGTTTTTCCCTAAAATGGGAAACCGCAAACCGTGTTCACCAAAGCACATGGATTTCCTCTTTTTATCTCTCTCTCTCTCTCTCTCTCTAGTAGTGTAAAAGGAGGTGAAGCCCTTCAAGGAAGGAACTGTTGTATTGATTCTAAAGTGGTCTCAATTTGGCTTTTTCTGCTATTGAATATATGGAAAGAACCAACAATCGAATGAAGCAATAGATTTGAAAATAAATGAGTGAAAGATAATAATAGGGTTAAGAGAGTAAGAGTTCGAGGGGGAGAAGTGGAAAGGTAGATCCATTCCAAGGTAATAACAGCAGAATCTGAAATCGAGATCGGGAGTTTTAGAAACGTACCAAGAGCCCAGGGTCCGGGAATTCGAGAAGGGAGAGGAGCAGGGAAAACATGCACCCGGCATAGATGATAGTACGGAGAAAGTGCAGTCGTCGATGAAGATGAAAGTCTGTTCCTCGAACGCTAAGCGTTTATTTGAGGAAGGGCAAAAGTCATCTCTTATGGCGTTTCCTGAGGAAAAGATGTAAGTCGTGTAGCCAATGAAATGTTTTATGGACGGCAGGTGTGTTGCTTTTTCTTAAACCGGCTCCTGATGATGATGTAGTTGTTGACGTGGCTCCAGGCGGATCATGGATGAGGCATGATGTTCTAGCCATTTTTCAACTTTAAAGAAGAAGCGGCCCTCTTCGGGTGAGGATTTAATACATGGGCGGGGGTTTAAACAACGGTTGGGTTTAGTGTAACAAGCGAGTCTCTTTCTAATAAGTGGGTGGGGATTTAAATATGTTTTCAGGGCTTCGGCTGGGCCTTACTTTATGGATCGGGCATCTTTTCGTCTCATCTGGGCTTCCTTACGTGGAGGATATATAATAACATGTCATGGTCTTACCGACCCTAACAACCGACGGGATTTGAGGTCACATTGGGGCTTGTTTGGCGCCCATGTTGGACGTCCAAGGGATGCTTGGGCTCCTTCCTTGCTTGCTCAGTCGACTTTCTTTGACTTCCCTTCTCAAATTTCATCAATGTGGGTCCCGTGTTGTTGATTTCGCCTACAAATTGAAAGAAATAAATTTAAGATTAATCACACGTAGGAAAATAAACATGAGTCATGCATTTTCCATATGGGCCCTACAAAAGATTCGACCTAGGCCTAGAGGCGTAAAAATGAAAATGTGTAGGTTTTCCTCCACTCGAAGTGGAGGAAAAGTTGCAAATGCAGCTTTACCGCTGCTCACAACGGCGGTAAAGCTGCAAATGCCGGTTTCCTCCAGTCAGAGAGGAGGAAAACCTGCAAATGCATATTTCCGCTGCTCATAACGGCGGTAAAGCTGCGAATGCGGGTTTTCCGCCACTTAGAGAGGAGGAGAAGTTGTTTGGAGAGGCGGAAAATCTGCAGTTTGATCCCACTCCGTTTTTTATGCTCTTTTCCCCCCCTTTTTTTTTTCTTCTACTTATGGGGATGTGGGGCACTTGCCCAGGGCATTTTCCTTTTGCACGGCACTCACACATCATCATAATGGCGCCCGGCGAATGACTAATCCGAATGGATCACACATAGAGGACGCTCCTTGATTAGGCCGATCACATTTTTTGCTGCCATGTCAGTGGTCTGCACCATTTGATCGTCGGGTTCATTTATAAATAAAATAAAAAACTAAAACTTGTTGGCCATTGATAAAAGAGATTGGGATGATTACGCGGGGCCCTTTTTTTGTAGCAAGGAGGTCTCAACCAGATTAAGATTTCCGCGCCCGATCGCATCCCCTAGTGGGCCCCACAGCAAGGGTTGTGTTTAGCCTCGTGTGCACCGGACAACCACCAAACAATGATTTCTTCTTTTAACAAAGACCGGTTGTTGCGCTTACTCTCTTCTTTTAAGAAAGACTAGCGTTAGATCCCGTGCAATGCACAGGTTAACTCGTGAAAATCGAAAAGTTATTACAAGTTAAAATCCAAATAAATTATTGATTAATAAAAAGTTACTAGATTTATTCAATCCATTTAAAATCTCTGGAACAAAAGTTTTACCTATAAAGGCAAGGCAGCGAGCGGCTATGCGTTGATGCTGAACCACGGTCGGTGAAGACCCATCCGACTTTGGCTTTATATCGTCATTCGGCCAAAACTGTGTTTTAATAGCATAAAAATTGAAAATATCTGATTGAGGATCTTGGTTTTTGTGATTACATCATCATAGGTTTTATCCTGACACCAACCCTTGGCTGATGTAAAAGCGAGATTTGAAGCGTCTGGCACCTGTGGCTTGGATTTCAATTCAAAGGTCCGTTTGATATATCAACGGTGGCTCTTGCTGAAAACTAAAAGCCAATGACTTGTGTGCTTCTGTTCCAAAATATGTTTATCACCGTTTTTCCCTAAAATGGGAAACCGCAAACCGTGTTCACCAAAGCACATGGATTTCCTCTTTTTATCTCTCTCTCTCTCTCTCTCTCTCTCTAGTAGTGTAAAAGGAGGTGAAGCCCTTCAAGGAAGGAACTGTTGTATTGATTCTAAAGTGGTCTCAATTTGGCTTTTTCTGCTATTGAATATATGGAAAGAACCAACAATCGAATGAAGCAATAGATTTGAAAATAAATGAGTGAAAGATAATAATAGGGTTAAGAGAGTAAGAGTTCGAGGGGGAGAAGTGGAAAGGTAGATCCATTCCAAGGTAATAACAGCAGAATCTGAAATCGAGATCGGGAGTTTTAGAAACGTACCAAGAGCCCAGGGTCCGGGAATTCGAGAAGGGAGAGGAGCAGGGAAAACATGCACCCGGCATAGATGATAGTACGGAGAAAGTGCAGTCGTCGATGAAGATGAAAGTCTGTTCCTCGAACGCTAAGCGTTTATTTGAGGAAGGGCAAAAGTCATCTCTTATGGCGTTTCCTGAGGAAAAGATGTAAGTCGTGTAGCCAATGAAATGTTTTATGGACGGCAGGTGTGTTGCTTTTTCTTAAACCGGCTCCTGATGATGATGTAGTTGTTGACGTGGCTCCAGGCGGATCATGGATGAGGCATGATGTTCTAGCCATTTTTCAACTTTAAAGAAGAAGCGGCCCTCTTCGGGTGAGGATTTAATACATGGGCGGGGGTTTAAACAACGGTTGGGTTTAGTGTAACAAGCGAGTCTCTTTCTAATAAGTGGGTGGGGATTTAAATATGTGTTCAGGGCTTCGGCTGGGCCTTACTTTATGGATTGGGCATCTTTTCGTCTCATCTGGGCTTCCTTACGTGGAGGATATATAATAAAATGTCATGGTCTTACCGACCCTAACAACCGACGGGATTTGAGGTCACATTGGGGCTTGTTTGGCGCCCATGTTGGACGTCCAAGGGATGCTTGGGCTCCTTCCTTGCTTGCTCAGTCGACTTTCTTTGACTTCCCTTCTCAAATTTCATCAATGTGGGTCCCGTGTTGTTGATTTCGCCTACAAATTGAAAGAAATAAATTTAAGATTAATCACACGTAGGAAAATAAACATGAGTCATGCATTTTCCATATGGGCCCTACAAAAGATTCGACCTAGGCCTAGAGGCGTAAAAATGAAAATGTGTAGGTTTTCCTCCACTCGAAGTGGAGGAAAAGTTGCAAATGCAGCTTTACCGCTGCTCACAACGGCGGTAAAGCTGCAAATGCCGGTTTCCTCCAGTCAGAGAGGAGGAAAACCTGCAAATGCAGATTTCCGCTGCTCATAACGGCGGTAAAGCTGCGAATGCGGGTTTTCCGCCACTTAGAGAGGAGGAGAAGTTGTTTGGAGAGGCGGAAAATCTGCAGTTTGATCCCACTCCGTTTTTTATGCTCTTTTCCCCCCCTTTTTTTTTTCTTCTACTTATGGGGATGTGGGGCACTTGCCCAGGGCATTTTCCTTTTGCACGGCACTCACACATCATCATAATGGCGCCCGGCGAATGACTAATCCGAATGGATCACACATAGAGGACGCTCCTTGATTAGGCCGATCACATTTTTTGCTGCCATGTCAGTGGTCTGCACCATTTGATCGTCGGGTTCATTTATAAATAAAATAAAAAACTAAAACTTGTTGGCCATTGATAAAAGAGATTGGGATGATTACGCGGGGCCCTTTTTTTGTAGCAAGGAGGTCTCAACCAGATTAAGATTTCCGCGCCCGATCGCATCCCCTAGTGGGCCCCACAGCAAGGGTTGTGTTTAGCCTCGTGTGCACCGGACAACCACCAAACAATGATTTCTTCTTTTAACAAAGACCGGTTGTTGCGCTTACTCTCTTCTTTTAAGAAAGACTAGCGTTAGATCCCGTGCAATGCACAGGTTAACTCGTGAAAATCGAAAAGTTATTACAAGTTAAAATCCAAATAAATTATTGATTAATAAAAAGTTACTAGATTTATTCAATCCATTTAAAATCTCTGGAACAAAAGTTTTACCTATAAAGGCAAGGCAGCGAGCGGCTATGCGTTGATGCTGAACCACGGTCGGTGAAGACCCATCCGACTTTGGCTTTATATCGTCATTCGGCCAAAACTGTGTTTTAATAGCATAAAAATTGAAAATATCTGATTGAGGATCTTGGTTTTTGTGATTACATCATCATAGGTTTTATCCTGACACCAACCCTTGGCTGATGTAAAAGCGAGATTTGAAGCGTCTGGCACCTGTGGCTTGGATTTCAATTCAAAGGTCCGTTTGATATATCAACGGTGGCTCTTGCTGAAAACTAAAAGCCAATGACTTGTGTGCTTCTGTTCCAAAATATGTTTATCACCGTTTTTCCCTAAAATGGGAAACCGCAAACCGTGTTCACCAAAGCACATGGATTTCCTCTTTTTATCTCTCTCTCTCTCTCTCTCTCTCTCTCTCTCTAGTAGTGTAAAAGGAGGTGAAGCCCTTCAAAGAAGGAACTGTTGTATTGATTCTAAAGTGGTCTCAATTTGGCTTTTTCTGCTATTGAATATATGGAAAGAACCAACAATCGAATGAAGCAATAGATTTGAAAATAAATGAGTGAAAGATAATAATAGGGTTAAGAGAGTAAGAGTTCGAGGGGGAGAAGTGGAAAGGTAGATCCATTCCAAGGTAATAACAGCAGAATCTGAAATCGAGATCGGGAGTTTTAGAAACGTACCAAGAGCCCAGGGTCCGGGAATTCGAGAAGGGAGAGGAGCAGGGAAAACATGCACCCGGCATAGATGATAGTACGGAGAAAGTGCAGTCGTCGATGAAGATGAAAGTCTGTTCCTCGAACGCTAAGCGTTTATTTGAGGAAGGGCAAAAGTCATCTCTTATGGCGTTTCCTGAGGAAAAGATGTAAGTCGTGTAGCCAATGAAATGTTTTATGGACGGCAGGTGTGTTGCTTTTTCTTAAACCGGCTTCTGATGATGATGTAGTTGTTGACGTGGCTCCAGGCGGATCATGGATGAGGCATGATGTTCTAGCCATTTTTCAACTTTAAAGAAGAAGCGGCCCTCTTCGGGTGAGGATTTAATACATGGGCGGGGGTTTAAACAACGGTTGGGTTTAGTGTAACAAGCGAGTCTCTTTCTAATAAGTGGGTGGGGATTTAAATATGTGTTCAGGGCTTCGGCTGGGCCTTACTTTATGGATTGGGCATCTTTTCGTCACATCTGGGCTTCCTTACGTGGAGGATATATAATAACATGTCATGGTCTTACCGACCCTAACAACCGACGGGATTTGAGGTCACATTGGGGCTTGTTTGGCGCCCATGTTGGACGTCCAAGGGATGCTTGGGCTCCTTCCTTGCTTGCTCAGTCGACTTTCTTTGACTTCCCTTCTCAAATTTCATCAATGTGGGTCCCGTGTTGTTGATTTCGCCTACAAATTGAAAGAAATAAATTTAAGATTAATCACACGTAGGAAAATAAACATGAGTCATGCATTTTCCATATGGGCCCTACAAAAGATTCGACCTAGGCCTAGAGGCGTAAAAATGAAAATGTGTAGGTTTTCCTCCACTCGAAGTGGAGGAAAAGTTGCAAATGCAGCTTTACCGCTGCTCACAACGGCGGTAAAGCTGCAAATGCCGGTTTCCTCCAGTCAGAGAGGAGGAAAACCTGCAAATGCAGATTTCCGCTGCTCATAACGGCGGTAAAGCTGCGAATGCGGGTTTTCCGCCACTTAGAGAGGAGGAGAAGTTGTTTGGAGAGGCGGAAAATCTACAGTTTGATCCCACTCCGTTTTTTATGCTCTTTTCCCCCCTTTTTTTTTTTCTTCTACTTATGGGGATGTGGGGCACTTGCCCAGGGCATTTTCCTTTTGCACGGCACTCACACATCATCATAATGGCGCCCGGCGAATGACTAATCCGAATGGATCACACATAGAGGACGCTCCTTGATTAGGCCGATCACATTTTTTGCTGCCATGTCAGTGGTCTGCACCATTTGATCGTCGGGTTCATTTATAAATAAAATAAAAAACTAAAACTTGTTGGCCATTGATAAAAGAGATTGGGATGATTACGCGGGGCCCTTTTTTTGTAGTAAGGAGGTCTCAACCAGATTAAGATTTCCGCGCCCGATCGCATCCCCTAGTGGGCCCCACAGCAAGGGTTGTGTTTAGCCTCGTGTGCACCGGACAACCACCAAACAATGATTTCTTCTTTTAACAAAGACCGGTTGTTGCGCTTACTCTCTTCTTTTAAGAAAGACTAGCGTTAGATCCCGTGCAATGCACAGGTTAACTCGTGAAAATCGAAAAGTTATTACAAGTTAAAATCCAAATAAATTATTGATTAATAAAAAGTTACTAGATTTATTCAATCCATTTAAAATCTCTGGAACAAAAGTTTTACCTATAAAGGCAAGGCAGCGAGCAGCTATGCGTTGATGCTGAACCACGGTCGGTGAAGACCCATCCGACTTTGGCTTTATATCGTCATTCGGCCAAAACTGTGTTTTAATAGCATAAAAATTGAAAATATCTGATTGAGGATCTTGGTTTTTGTGATTACATCATCATAGGTTTTATCCTGACACCAACCCTTGGCTGATGTAAAAGCGAGATTTGAAGCGTCTGGCACCTGTGGCTTGGATTTCAATTCAAAGGTCCGTTTGATATATCAACGGTGGCTCTTGCTGAAAACTAAAAGCCAATGACTTGTGTGCTTCTGTTCCAAAATATGTTTATCACCGTTTTTCCCTAAAATGGGAAACCGCAAACCGTGTTCACCAAAGCACATGGATTTCCTCTTTTTATCTCTCTCTCTCTCTCTCTCTCTCTCTAGTAGTGTAAAAGGAGGTGAAGCCCTTCAAGGAAGGAACTGTTGTATTGATTCTAAAGTGGTCTCAATTTGGCTTTTTCTGCTATTGAATATATGGAAAGAACCAACAATCGAATGAAGCAATAGATTTGAAAATAAATGAGTGAAAGATAATAATAGGGTTAAGAGAGTAAGAGTTCGAGGGGGAGAAGTGGAAAGGTAGATCCATTCCAAGGTAATAACAGCAGAATCTGAAATCGAGATCGGGAGTTTTAGAAACGTACCAAGAGCCCAGGGTCCGGGAATTCGAGAAGGGAGAGGAGCAGGGAAAACATGCACCCGGCATAGATGATAGTACGGAGAAAGTGCAGTCGTCGATGAAGATGAAAGTCTGTTCCTCGAACGCTAAGCGTTTATTTGAGGAAGGGCAAAAGTCATCTCTTATGGCGTTTCCTGAGGAAAAGATGTAAGTCGTGTAGCCAATGAAATGTTTTATGGACGGCAGGTGTGTTGCTTTTTCTTAAACCGGCTCCTGATGATGATGTAGTTGTTGACGTGGCTCCAGGCGGATCATGGATGAGGCATGATGTTCTAGCCATTTTTCAACTTTAAAGAAGAAGCGGCCCTCTTCGGGTGAGGATTTAATACATGGGCGGGGGTTTAAACAACGGTTGGGTTTAGTGTAACAAGCGAGTCTCTTTCTAATAAGTGGGTGGGGATTTAAATATGTTTTCAGGGCTTCGGCTGGGCCTTACTTTATGGATCGGGCATCTTTTCGTCTCATCTGGGCTTCCTTACGTGGAGGATATATAATAACATGTCATGGTCTTACCGACCCTAACAACCGACGGGATTTGAGGTCACATTGGGGCTTGTTTGGCGCCCATGTTGGACGTCCAAGGGATGCTTGGGCTCCTTCCTTGCTTGCTGAGTCGACTTTCTTTGACTTCCCTTCTCAAATTTCATCAATGTGGGTCCCGTGTTGTTGATTTCGCCTACAAATTGAAAGAAATAAATTTAAGATTAATCACACGTAGGAAAATAAACATGAGTCATGCATTTTCCATATGGGCCCTACAAAAGATTCGACCTAGGCCTAGAGGCGTAAAAATGAAAATGTGTAGGTTTTCCTCCACTCGAAGTGGAGGAAAAGTTGCAAATGCAGCTTTACCGCTGCTCACAACGGCGGTAAAGCTGCAAATGCCGGTTTCCTCCAGTCAGAGAGGAGGAAAACCTGCAAATGCAGATTTCCGCTGCTCATAACGGCGGTAAAGCTGCGAATGCGGGTTTTCCGCCACTTAGAGAAGAGGAGAAGTTGTTTGGAGAGGCGGAAAATCTGCAGTTTGATCCCACTCCGTTTTTTATGCTCTTTTCCCCCCCTTTTTTTTTTCTTCTACTTATGGGGATGTGGGGCACTTGCCCAGGGCATTTTCCTTTTGCACGGCACTCACACATCATCATAATGGCGCCCGGCGAATGACTAATCCGAATGGATCACACATAGAGGACGCTCCTTGATTAGGCCGATCACATTTTTTGCTGCCATGTCAGTGGTCTGCACCATTTGATCGTCGGGTTCATTTATAAATAAAATAAAAAACTAAAACTTGTTGGCCATTGATAAAAGAGATTGGGATGATTACGCGGGGCCCTTTTTTTGTAGCAAGGAGGTCTCAACCAGATTAAGATTTCCGCGCCCGATCGCATCCCCTAGTGGGCCCCACAGCAAGGGTTGTGTTTAGCCTCGTGTGCACCGGACAACCACCAAACAATGATTTCTTCTTTTAACAAAGACCGGTTGTTGCGCTTACTCTCTTCTTTTAAGAAAGACTAGCGTTAGATCCCGTGCAATGCACAGGTTAACTCGTGAAAATCGAAAAGTTATTACAAGTTAAAATCCAAATAAATTATTGATTAATAAAAAGTTACTAGATTTATTCAATCCATTTAAAATCTCTGGAACAAAAGTTTTACCTATAAAGGCAAGGCAGCGAGCGGCTATGCGTTGATGCTGAACCACGGTCGGTGAAGACCCATCCGACTTTGGCTTTATATCGTCATTCGGCCAAAACTGTGTTTTAATAGCATAAAAATTGAAAATATCTGATTGAGGATCTTGGTTTTTGTGATTACATCATCATAGGTTTTATCCTGACACCAACCCTTGGCTGATGTAAAAGCGAGATTTGAAGCGTCTGGCACCTGTGGCTTGGATTTCAATTCAAAGGTCCGTTTGATATATCAACGGTGGCTCTTGCTGAAAACTAAAAGCCAATGACTTGTGTGCTTCTGTTCCAAAATATGTTTATCACCGTTTTTCCCTAAAATGGGAAACCGCAAACCGTGTTCACCAAAGCACATGGATTTCCTCTTTATCTCTCTCTCTCTCTCTCTCTCTCTCTAGTAGTGTAAAAGGAGGTGAAGCCCTTCAAGGAAGGAACTGTTGTATTGATTCTAAAGTGGTCTCAATTTGGCTTTTTCTGCTATTGAATATATGGAAAGAACCAACAATCGAATGAAGCAATAGATTTGAAAATAAATGAGTGAAAGATAATAATAGGGTTAAGAGAGTAAGAGTTCGAGGGGGAGAAGTGGAAAGGTAGATCCATTCCAAGGTAATAACAGCAGAATCTGAAATCGAGATCGGGAGTTTTAGAAACGTACCAAGAGCCCAGGGTCCGGGAATTCGAGAAGGGAGAGGAGCAGGGAAAACATGCACCCGGCATAGATGATAGTACGGAGAAAGTGCAGTCGTCGATGAAGATGAAAGTCTGTTCCTCGAACGCTAAGCGTTTATTTGAGGAAGGGCAAAAGTCATCTCTTATGGCGTTTCCTGAGGAAAAGATGTAAGTCGTGTAGCCAATGAAATGTTTTATGGACGGCAGGTGTGTTGCTTTTTCTTAAACCGGCTCCTGATGATGATGTAGTTGTTGACGTGGCTCCAGGCGGATCATGGATGAGGCATGATGTTCTAGCCATTTTTCAACTTTAAAGAAGAAGCGGCCCTCTTCGGGTGAGGATTTAATACATGGGCGGGGGTTTAAACAACGGTTGGGTTTAGTGTAACAAGCGAGTCTCTTTCTAATAAGTGGGTGGGGATTTAAATATGTTTTCAGGGCTTCGGCTGGGCCTTACTTTATGGATCGGGCATCTTTTCGTCTCATCTGGGCTTCCTTACGTGGAGGATATATAATAACATGTCATGGTCTTACCGACCCTAACAACCGACGGGATTTGAGGTCACATTGGGGCTTGTTTGGCGCCCATGTTGGACGTCCAAGGGATGCTTGGGCTCCTTCCTTGCTTGCTGAGTCGACTTTCTTTGACTTCCCTTCTCAAATTTCATCAATGTGGGTCCCGTGTTGTTGATTTCGCCTACAAATTGAAAGAAATAAATTTAAGATTAATCACACGTAGGAAAATAAACATGAGTCATGCATTTTCCATATGGGCCCTACAAAAGATTCGACCTAGGCCTAGAGGCGTAAAAATGAAAATGTGTAGGTTTTCCTCCACTCGAAGTGGAGGAAAAGTTGCAAATGCAGCTTTACCGCTGCTCACAACGGCGGTAAAGCTGCAAATGCCGGTTTCCTCCAGTCAGAGAGGAGGAAAACCTGCAAATGCAGATTTCCGCTGCTCATAACGGCGGTAAAGCTGCGAATGCGGGTTTTCCGCCACTTAGAGAGGAGGAGAAGTTGTTTGGAGAGGCGGAAAATCTACAGTTTGATCCCACTCCGTTTTTTATGCTCTTTTCCCCCCTTTTTTTTTTTCTTCTACTTATGGGGATGTGGGGCACTTGCCCAGGGCATTTTCCTTTTGCACGGCACTCACACATCATCATAATGGCGCCCGGCGAATGACTAATCCGAATGGATCACAAATAGAGGACGCTCCTTGATTAGGCCGATCACATTTTTTGCTGCCATGTCAGTGGTCTGCACCATTTGATCGTCGGGTTCATTTATAAATAAAATAAAAAACTAAAACTTGTTGGCCATTGATAAAAGAGATTGGGATGATTACGCGGGGCCCTTTTTTTGTAGCAAGGAGGTCTCAACCAGATTAAGATTTCCGCGCCCGATCGCATCCCCTAGTGGGCCCCACAGCAAGGGTTGTGTTTAGCCTCGTGTGCACCGGACAACCACCAAACAATGATTTCTTCTTTTAACAAAGACCGGTTGTTGCGCTTACTCTCTTCTTTTAAGAAAGACTAGCGTTAGATCCCGTGCAATGCACAGGTTAACTCGTGAAAATCGAAAAGTTATTACAAGTTAAAATCCAAATAAATTATTGATTAATAAAAAGTTACTAGATTTATTCAATCCATTTAAAATCTCTGGAACAAAAGTTTTACCTATAAAGGCAAGGCAGCGAGCGGCTATGCGTTGATGCTGAACCACGGTCGGTGAAGACCCATCCGACTTTGGCTTTATATCGTCATTCGGCCAAAACTGTGTTTTAATAGCATAAAAATTGAAAATATCTGATTGAGGATCTTGGTTTTTGTGATTACATCATCATAGGTTTTATCCTGACACCAACCCTTGGCTGATGTAAAAGCGAGATTTGAAGCGTCTGGCACCTGTGGCTTGGATTTCAATTCAAAGGTCCGTTTGATATATCAACGGTGGCTCTTGCTGAAAACTAAAAGCCAATGACTTGTGTGCTTCTGTTCCAAAATATGTTTATCACCGTTTTTCCCTAAAATGGGAAACCGCAAACCGTGTTCACCAAAGCACATGGATTTCCTCTTTTTATCTCTCTCTCTCTCTCTCTCTCTCTCTCTAGTAGTGTAAAAGGAGGTGAAGCCCTTCAAGGAAGGAACTGTTGTATTGATTCTAAAGTGGTCTCAATTTGGCTTTTTCTGCTATTGAATATATGGAAAGAACCAACAATCGAATGAAGCAATAGATTTGAAAATAAATGAGTGAAAGATAATAATAGGGTTAAGAGAGTAAGAGTTCGAGGGGGAGAAGTGGAAAGGTAGATCCATTCCAAGGTAATAACAGCAGAATCTGAAATCGAGATCGGGAGTTTTAGAAACGTACCAAGAGCCCAGGGTCCGGGAATTCGAGAAGGGAGAGGAGCAGGGAAAACATGCACCCGGCATAGATGATAGTACGGAGAAAGTGCAGTCGTCGATGAAGATGAAAGTCTGTTCCTCGAACGCTAAGCGTTTATTTGAGGAAGGGCAAAAGTCATCTCTTATGGCGTTTCCTGAGGAAAAGATGTAAGTCGTGTAGCCAATGAAATGTTTTATGGACGGCAGGTGTGTTGCTTTTTCTTAAACCGGCTCCTGATGATGATGTAGTTGTTGACGTGGCTCCAGGCGGATCATGGATGAGGCATGATGTTCTAGCCATTTTTCAACTTTAAAGAAGAAGCGGCCCTCTTCGGGTGAGGATTTAATACATGGGCGGGGGTTTAAACAACGGTTGGGTTTAGTGTAACAAGCGAGTCTCTTTCTAATAAGTGGGTGGGGATTTAAATATGTTTTCAGGGCTTCGGCTGGGCCTTACTTTATGGATCGGGCATCTTTTCGTCTCATCTGGGCTTCCTTACGTGGAGGATATATAATAACATGTCATGGTCTTACCGACCCTAACAACCGACGGGATTTGAGGTCACATTGGGGCTTGTTTGGCGCCCATGTTGGACGTCCAAGGGATGCTTGGGCTCCTTCCTTGCTTGCTGAGTCGACTTTCTTTGACTTCCCTTCTCAAATTTCATCAATGTGGGTCCCGTGTTGTTGATTTCGCCTACAAATTGAAAGAAATAAATTTAAGATTAATCACACGTAGGAAAATAAACATGAGTCATGCATTTTCCATATGGGCCCTACAAAAGATTCGACCTAGGCCTAGAGGCGTAAAAATGAAAATGTGTAGGTTTTCCTCCACTCGAAGTGGAGGAAAAGTTGCAAATGCAGCTTTACCGCTGCTCACAACGGCGGTAAAGCTGCAAATGCCGGTTTCCTCCAGTCAGAGAGGAGGAAAACCTGCAAATGCAGATTTCCGCTGCTCATAACGGCGGTAAAGCTGCGAATGCGGGTTTTCCGCCACTTAGAGAAGAGGAGAAGTTGTTTGGAGAGGCGGAAAATCTGCAGTTTGATCCCACTCCGTTTTTTATGCTCTTTTCCCCCCCTTTTTTTTTTCTTCTACTTATGGGGATGTGGGGCACTTGCCCAGGGCATTTTCCTTTTGCACGGCACTCACACATCATCATAATGGCGCCCGGCGAATGACTAATCCGAATGGATCACACATAGAGGACGCTCCTTGATTAGGCCGATCACATTTTTTGCTGCCATGTCAGTGGTCTGCACCATTTGATCGTCGGGTTCATTTATAAATAAAATAAAAAACTAAAACTTGTTGGCCATTGATAAAAGAGATTGGGATGATTACGCGGGGCCCTTTTTTTGTAGCAAGGAGGTCTCAACCAGATTAAGATTTCCGCGCCCGATCGCATCCCCTAGTGGGCCCCACAGCAAGGGTTGTGTTTAGCCTCGTGTGCACCGGACAACCACCAAACAATGATTTCTTCTTTTAACAAAGACCGGTTGTTGCGCTTACTCTCTTCTTTTAAGAAAGACTAGCGTTAGATCCCGTGCAATGCACAGGTTAACTCGTGAAAATCGAAAAGTTATTACAAGTTAAAATCCAAATAAATTATTGATTAATAAAAAGTTACTAGATTTATTCAATCCATTTAAAATCTCTGGAACAAAAGTTTTACCTATAAAGGCAAGGCAGCGAGCGGCTATGCGTTGATGCTGAACCACGGTCGGTGAAGACCCATCCGACTTTGGCTTTATATCGTCATTCGGCCAAAACTGTGTTTTAATAGCATAAAAATTGAAAATATCTGATTGAGGATCTTGGTTTTTGTGATTACATCATCATAGGTTTTATCCTGACACCAACCCTTGGCTGATGTAAAAGCGAGATTTGAAGCGTCTGGCACCTGTGGCTTGGATTTCAATTCAAAGGTCCGTTTGATATATCAACGGTGGCTCTTGCTGAAAACTAAAAGCCAATGACTTGTGTGCTTCTGTTCCAAAATATGTTTATCACCGTTTTTCCCTAAAATGGGAAACCGCAAACCGTGTTCACCAAAGCACATGGATTTCCTCTTTATCTCTCTCTCTCTCTCTCTCTCTCTCTAGTAGTGTAAAAGGAGGTGAAGCCCTTCAAGGAAGGAACTGTTGTATTGATTCTAAAGTGGTCTCAATTTGGCTTTTTCTGCTATTGAATATATGGAAAGAACCAACAATCGAATGAAGCAATAGATTTGAAAATAAATGAGTGAAAGATAATAATAGGGTTAAGAGAGTAAGAGTTCGAGGGGGAGAAGTGGAAAGGTAGATCCATTCCAAGGTAATAACAGCAGAATCTGAAATCGAGATCGGGAGTTTTAGAAACGTACCAAGAGCCCAGGGTCCGGGAATTCGAGAAGGGAGAGGAGCAGGGAAAACATGCACCCGGCATAGATGATAGTACGGAGAAAGTGCAGTCGTCGATGAAGATGAAAGTCTGTTCCTCGAACGCTAAGCGTTTATTTGAGGAAGGGCAAAAGTCATCTCTTATGGCGTTTCCTGAGGAAAAGATGTAAGTCGTGTAGCCAATGAAATGTTTTATGGACGGCAGGTGTGTTGCTTTTTCTTAAACCGGCTCCTGATGATGATGTAGTTGTTGACGTGGCTCCAGGCGGATCATGGATGAGGCATGATGTTCTAGCCATTTTTCAACTTTAAAGAAGAAGCGGCCCTCTTCGGGTGAGGATTTAATACATGGGCGGGGGTTTAAACAACGGTTGGGTTTAGTGTAACAAGCGAGTCTCTTTCTAATAAGTGGGTGGGGATTTAAATATGTTTTCAGGGCTTCGGCTGGGCCTTACTTTATGGATCGGGCATCTTTTCGTCTCATCTGGGCTTCCTTACGTGGAGGATATATAATAACATGTCATGGTCTTACCGACCCTAACAACCGACGGGATTTGAGGTCACATTGGGGCTTGTTTGGCGCCCATGTTGGACGTCCAAGGGATGCTTGGGCTCCTTCCTTGCTTGCTCAGTCGACTTTCTTTGACTTCCCTTCTCAAATTTCATCAATGTGGGTCCCGTGTTGTTGATTTCGCCTACAAATTGAAAGAAATAAATTTAAGATTAATCACACGTAGGAAAATAAACATGAGTCATGCATTTTCCATATGGGCCCTACAAAAGATTCGACCTAGGCCTAGAGGCGTAAAAATGAAAATGTGTAGGTTTTCCTCCAATCGAAGTGGAGGAAAAGTTGCAAATGCAGCTTTACCGCTGCTCACAACGGCGGTAAAGCTGCAAATGCCGGTTTCCTCCAGTCAGAGAGGAGGAAAACCTGCAAATGCAGATTTCCGCTGCTCATAACGGCGGTAAAGCTGCGAATGCGGGTTTTCCGCCACTTAGAGAGGAGGAGAAGTTGTTTGGAGAGGCGGAAAATCTACAGTTTGATCCCACTCCGTTTTTTATGCTCTTTTCCCCCCTTTTTTTTTTTCTTCTACTTATGGGGATGTGGGGCACTTGCCCAGGGCATTTTCCTTTTGCACGGCACTCACACATCATCATAATGGCGCCCGGCGAATGACTAATCCGAATGGATCACAAATAGAGGACGCTCCTTGATTAGGCCGATCACATTTTTTGCTGCCATGTCAGTGGTCTGCACCATTTGATCGTCGGGTTCATTTATAAATAAAATAAAAAACTAAAACTTGTTGGCCATTGATAAAAGAGATTGGGATGATTACGCGGGGCCCTTTTTTTGTAGCAAGGAGGTCTCAACCAGATTAAGATTTCCGCGCCCGATCGCATCCCCTAGTGGGCCCCACAGCAAGGGTTGTGTTTAGCCTCGTGTGCACCGGACAACCACCAAACAATGATTTCTTCTTTTAACAAAGACCGGTTGTTGCGCTTACTCTCTTCTTTTAAGAAAGACTAGCGTTAGATCCCGTGCAATGCACAGGTTAACTCGTGAAAATCGAAAAGTTATTACAAGTTAAAATCCAAATAAATTATTGATTAATAAAAAGTTACTAGATTTATTCAATCCATTTAAAATCTCTGGAACAAAAGTTTTACCTATAAAGGCAAGGCAGCGAGCGGCTATGCGTTGATGCTGAACCACGGTCGGTGAAGACCCATCCGACTTTGGCTTTATATCGTCATTCGGCCAAAACTGTGTTTTAATAGCATAAAAATTGAAAATATCTGATTGAGGATCTTGGTTTTTGTGATTACATCATCATAGGTTTTATCCTGACACCAACCCTTGGCTGATGTAAAAGCGAGATTTGAAGCGTCTGGCACCTGTGGCTTGGATTTCAATTCAAAGGTCCGTTTGATATATCAACGGTGGCTCTTGCTGAAAACTAAAAGCCAATGACTTGTGTGCTTCTGTTCCAAAATATGTTTATCACCGTTTTTCCCTAAAATGGGAAACCGCAAACCGTGTTCACCAAAGCACATGGATTTCCTCTTTTTATCTCTCTCTCTCTCTCTCTCTCTCTCTCTAGTAGTGTAAAAGGAGGTGAAGCCCTTCAAGGAAGGAACTGTTGTATTGATTCTAAAGTGGTCTCAATTTGGCTTTTTCTGCTATTGAATATATGGAAAGAACCAACAATCGAATGAAGCAATAGATTTGAAAATAAATGAGTGAAAGATAATAATAGGGTTAAGAGAGTAAGAGTTCGAGGGGGAGAAGTGGAAAGGTAGATCCATTCCAAGGTAATAACAGCAGAATCTGAAATCGAGATCGGGAGTTTTAGAAACGTACCAAGAGCCCAGGGTCCGGGAATTCGAGAAGGGAGAGGAGCAGGGAAAACATGCACCCGGCATAGATGATAGTACGGAGAAAGTGCAGTCGTCGATGAAGATGAAAGTCTGTTCCTCGAACGCTAAGCGTTTATTTGAGGAAGGGCAAAAGTCATCTCTTATGGCGTTTCCTGAGGAAAAGATGTAAGTCGTGTAGCCAATGAAATGTTTTATGGACGGCAGGTGTGTTGCTTTTTCTTAAACCGGCTCCTGATGATGATGTAGTTGTTGACGTGGCTCCAGGCGGATCATGGATGAGGCATGATGTTCTAGCCATTTTTCAACTTTAAAGAAGAAGCGGCCCTCTTCGGGTGAGGATTTAATACATGGGCGGGGGTTTAAACAACGGTTGGGTTTAGTGTAACAAGCGAGTCTCTTTCTAATAAGTGGGTGGGGATTTAAATATGTGTTCAGGGCTTCGGCTGGGCCTTACTTTATGGATTGGGCATCTTTTCGTCTCATCTGGGCTTCCTTACGTGGAGGATATATAATAACATGTCATGGTCTTACCGACCCTAACAACCGACGGGATTTGAGGTCACATTGGGGCTTGTTTGGCGCCCATGTTGGACGTCCAAGGGATGCTTGGGCTCCTTCCTTGCTTGCTCAGTCGACTTTCTTTGACTTCCCTTCTCAAATTTCATCAATGTGGGTCCCGTGTTGTTGATTTCGCCTACAAATTGAAAGAAATAAATTTAAGATTAATCACACGTAGGAAAATAAACATGAGTCATGCATTTTCCATATGGGCCCTACAAAAGATTCGACCTAGGCCTAGAGGCGTAAAAATGAAAATGTGTAGGTTTTCCTCCACTCGAAGTGGAGGAAAAGTTGCAAATGCAGCTTTACCGCTGCTCACAACGGCGGTAAAGCTGCAAATGCCGGTTTCCTCCAGTCAGAGAGGAGGAAAACCTGCAAATGCAGATTTCCGCTGCTCATAACGGCGGTAAAGCTGCGAATGCGGGTTTTCCGCCACTTAGAGAGGAGGAGAAGTTGTTTGGAGAGGCGGAAAATCTACAGTTTGATCCCACTCCGTTTTTTATGCTCTTTTCCCCCCCTTTTTTTTTTTCTTCTACTTATGGGGATGTGGGGCACTTGCCCAGGGCATTTTCCTTTTGCACGGCACTCACACATCATCATAATGGCGCCCGGCGAATGACTAATCCGAATGGATCACACATAGAGGACGCTCCTTGATTAGGCCGATCACATTTTTTGCTGCCATGTCAGTGGTCTGCACCATTTGATCGTCGGGTTCATTTATAAATAAAATAAAAAACTAAAACTTGTTGGCCATTGATAAAAGAGATTGGGATGATTACGCGGGGCCCTTTTTTTGTAGCAAGGAGGTCTCAACCAGATTAAGATTTCCGCGCCCGATCGCATCCCCTAGTGGGCCCCACAGCAAGGGTTGTGTTTAGCCTCGTGTGCACCGGACAACCACCAAACAATGATTTCTTCTTTTAACAAAGACCGGTTGTTGCGCTTACTCTCTTCTTTTAAGAAAGACTAGCGTTAGATCCCGTGCAATGCACAGGTTAACTCGTGAAAATCGAAAAGTTATTACAAGTTAAAATCCAAATAAATTATTGATTAATAAAAAGTTACTAGATTTATTCAATCCATTTAAAATCTCTGGAACAAAAGTTTTACCTATAAAGGCAAGGCAGCGAGCGGCTATGCGTTGATGCTGAACCACGGTCGGTGAAGACCCATCCGACTTTGGCTTTATATCGTCATTCGGCCAAAACTGTGTTTTAATAGCATAAAAATTGAAAATATCTGATTGAGGATCTTGGTTTTTGTGATTACATCATCATAGGTTTTATCCTGACTCCAACCCTTGGCTGATGTAAAAGCGAGATTTGAAGCGTCTGGCACCTGTGGCTTGGATTTCAATTCAAAGGTCCGTTTGATATATCAACGGTGGCTCTTGCTGAAAACTAAAAGCCAATGACTTGTGTGCTTCTGTTCCAAAATATGTTTATCACCGTTTTTCCCTAAAATGGGAAACCGCAAACCGTGTTCACCAAAGCACATGGATTTCCTCTTTTTATCTCTCTCTCTCTCTCTCTCTCTCTAGTAGTGTAAAAGGAGGTGAAGCCCTTCAAGGAAGGAACTGTTGTATTGATTCTAAAGTGGTCTCAATTTGGCTTTTTCTGCTATTGAATATATGGAAAGAACCAACAATCGAATGAAGCAATAGATTTGAAAATAAATGAGTGAAAGATAATAATAGGGTTAAGAGAGTAAGAGTTCGAGGGGGAGAAGTGGAAAGGTAGATCCATTCCAAGGTAATAACAGCAGAATCTGAAATCGAGATCGGGAGTTTTAGAAATGTACCAAGAGCCCAGGGTCCGGGAATTCGAGAAGGGAGAGGAGCAGGGAAAACATGCACCCGGGATAGATGATAGTACGGAGAAAGTGCAGTCGTCGATGAAGATGAAAGTCTGTTCCTCGAACGCTAAGCGTTTATTTGAGGAAGGGCAAAAGTCATCTCTTATGGCGTTTCCTGAGGAAAAGATGTAAGTCGTGTAGCCAATGAAATGTTTTATGGACGGCAGGTGTGTTGCTTTTTCTTAAACCGGCTCCTGATGATGATGTAGTTGTTGACGTGGCTCCAGGCGGATCATGGATGAGGCATGATGTTCTAGCCATTTTTCAACTTTAAAGAAGAAGCGGCCCTCTTCGGGTGAGGATTTAATACATGGGCGGGGGTTTAAACAACGGTTGGGTTTAGTGTAACAAGCGAGTCTCTTTCTAATAAGTGGGTGGGGATTTAAATATGTTTTCAGGGCTTCGGCTGGGCCTTACTTTATGGATCGGGCATCTTTTCGTCTCATCTGGGCTTCCTTACGTGGAGGATATATAATAACATGTCATGGTCTTACCGACCCTAACAACCGACGGGATTTGAGGTCACATTGGGGCTTGTTTGGCGCCCATGTTGGACGTCCAAGGGATGCTTGGGCTCCTTCCTTGCTTGCTGAGTCGACTTTCTTTGACTTCCCTTCTCAAATTTCATCAATGTGGGTCCCGTGTTGTCGATTTCGCCTACAAATTGAAAGAAATAAATTTAAGATTAATCACACGTAGGAAAATAAACATGAGTCATGCATTTTCCATATGGGCCCTACAAAAGATTCGACCTAGGCCTAGAGGCGTAAAAATGAAAATGTGTAGGTTTTCCTCCACTCGAAGTGGAGGAAAAGTTGCAAATGCAGATTTCCGCTGCTCATAACAGCGGTAAAGCTGCGAATGCGGGTTTTCCGCCACTTAGAGAGGAGGAGAAGTTGTGTGGAGAGGCGGAAAATCTGCAGTTTGATCCCACTCCGTTTTTTATGCTCTTTTCCCCCCCTTTTTTTTTTCTTCTACTTATGGGGATGTGGGGCACATGCCCAGGGCATTTTCCTTTTGCACGGCACTCACACATCATCATATTGGCGCCCGGCGAATGACTAATCCGAAAGGATCACACATAGAGGACGCTCCTTGATTAGGCCGATCACATTTTTTGCTGCCATGTCAGTGGTCTGCACCATTTGATCGTCGGGTTCATTTATAAATAAAATAAAAAACTAAAACTTGTTGGCCATTGATAAAAGAGATTGGGATGATTACGCGGGGCCCTTTTTTTGTAGCAAGGAGGTCTCAACCAGATTAAGATTTCCGCGCCCGATCGCATCCCCTAGTGGGCCCCACAGCAAGGGTTGTGTTTAGCCTCGTGTGCACCGGACAACCACCAAACAATGATTTCTTCTTTTAACAAAGACCGGTTGTTGCGCTTACTCTCTTCTTTTAAGAAAGACTAGCGTTAGATCCCGTGCAATGCACAGGTTAACTCTTTAAAATCGAAAAGTTATTACAAGTTAAAATCCAAATAAATTATTGATTAATAAAAAGTTACTAGATTTATTCAATCCATTTAAAATCTCTGGAACAAAAGTTTTACCTATAAAGGCAAGGCAGCGAGCGGCTATGCGTTGATGCTGAACCACGGTCGGTGAAGACCCATCCGACTTTGGCTTTATATCGTCATTCGGCCAAAACTGTGTTTTAATAGCATAAAAATTGAAAATATCTGATTGAGGATCTTGGTTTTTGTGATTACATCATCATAGGTTTTATCCTGACTCCAACCCTTGGCTGATGTAAAAGCGAGATTTGAAGCGTCTGGCACCTGTGGCTTGGATTTCAATTCAAAGGTCCGTTTGATATATCAACGGTGGCTCTTGCTGAAAACTAAAAGCCAATGACTTGTGTGCTTCTGTTCCAAAATGTGTTTATCACCGTTTTTCCCTAAAATGGGAAACCGCAAACTGTGTTCACCAAAGCACATGGATTTCCTCTTTTTATCTCTGTCTCTCTCTCTCTCTCTCTAGTAGTGTAAAAGGAGGTGAAGCCCTTCAAGGAAGGAACTGTTGTATTGATTCTAAAGTGGTCTCAATTTGGCTTTTTCTGCTATTGAATATATGGAAAGAACCAACAATCGAATGAAGCAATAGATTTGAAAATAAATGAGTGAAAGATAATAATAGGGTTAAGAGAGTAAGAGTTCGAGGGGGAGAAGTGGAAAGGTAGATCCATTCCAAGGTAATAACAGCAGAATCTGAAATCGAGATCGGGAGTTTTAGAAACGTACCAAGAGCCCAGGGTCCGGGAATTCGAGAAGGGAGAGGAGCAGGGAAAACATGCACCCGGCATAGATGATAGTACGGAGAAAGTGCAGTCGTCGATGAAGATGAAAGTCTGTTCCTCGAACGCTAAGCGTTTATTTGAGGAAGGGCAAAAGTCATCTCTTATGGCGTTTCCTGAGGAAAAGATGTAAGTCGTGTAGCCAATGAAATGTTTTATGGACAGCAGGTGTGTTGCTTTTTCTTAAACCGGCTCCTGATGATGATGTAGTTGTTGACGTGGCTCCAGGCGGATCATGGATGAGGCATGATGTTCTAGCCATTTTTCAACTTTAAAGAAGAAGCGGCCCTCTTCGGGTGAGGATTTAATACATGGGCGGGGGTTTAAACAACGGTTGGGTTTAGTGTAACAAGCGAGTCTCTTTCTAATAAGTGGGTGGGGATTTAAATATGTTTTCAGGGCTTCGGCTGGGCCTTACTTTATGGATCGGGCATCTTTTCGTCTCATCTGGGCTTCCTTACGTGGAGGATATATAATAACATGTCATGGTCTTACCGACCCTAACAACCGACGGGATTTGAGGTCACATTGGGGCTTGTTTGGCGCCCATGTTGGACGTCCAAGGGATGCTTGGGCTCCTTCCTTGCTTGCTCAGTCGACTTTCTTTGACTTCCCTTCTCAAATTTCATCAATGTGGGTCCCGTGTTGTTGATTTCGCCTACAAATTGAAAGAAATAAATTTAAGATTAATCACACGCAGGAAAATAAACATGAGTCATGCATTTTCCATATGGGCCCTACAAAAGATTCGACCTAGGCCTAGAGGCGTAAAAATGAAAATGTGTAGGTTTTCCTCCACTCGAAGTGGATGAAAAGTTGCAAATGCAGCTTTACCGCTGCTCACAACGGCGGTAAAGCTGCAAATGCCGGTTTCCTCCAGTCAGAGAGGAGGAAAACCTGCAAATGCAGATTTCCGCTGCTCATAACGGCGGTAAAGCTGCGAATGCGGGTTTTCCGCCACTTAGAGAGGAGGAGAAGTTGTTTGGAGAGGCGGAAAATCTACAGTTTGATCCCACTCCGTTTTTTATGCTCTTTTCCCCCCTTTTTTTTTTCTTCTACTTATGGGGATGTGGGGCACTTGCCCAGGGCATTTTCCTTTTGCACGGCACTCACACATCATCATAATGGCGCCCGGCGAATGACTAATCCGAATGGATCACACATAGAGGACGCTCCTTGATTAGGCCGATCACATTTTTTGCTGCCATGTCAGTGGTCTGCACCATTTGATCGTCGGGTTCATTTATAAATAAAATAAAAAACTAAAACTTGTTGGCCATTGATAAAAGAGATTGGGATGATTACGCGGGGCCCTTTTTTTGTAGCAAGGAGGTCTCAACCAGATTAAGATTTCCGCGCCCGATCGCATCCCCTAGTGGGCCCCACAGCAAGGGTTGTGTTTAGCCTCGTGTGCACCGGACAACCACCAAACAATGATTTCTTCTTTTAACAAAGACCGGTTGTTGCGCTTACTCTCTTCTTTTAAGAAAGACTAGCGTTAGATCCCGTGCAATGCACAGGTTAACTCGTGAAAATCGAAAAGTTATTACAAGTTAAAATCCAAATAAATTATTGATTAATAAAAAGTTACTAGATTTATTCAATCCATTTAAAATCTCTGGAACAAAAGTTTTACCTATAAAGGCAAGGCAGCGAGCGGCTATGCGTTGATGCTGAACCACGGTCGGTGAAGACCCATCCGACTTTGGCTTTATATCGTCATTCGGCCAAAACTGTGTTTTAATAGCATAAAAATTGAAAATATCTGATTGAGGATCTTGGTTTTTGTGATTACATCATCATAGGTTTTATCCTGACACCAACCCTTGGCTGATGTAAAAGCGAGATTTGAAGCGTCTGGCACCTGTGGCTTGGATTTCAATTCAAAGGTCCGTTTGATATATCAACGGTGGCTCTTGCTGAAAACTAAAAGCCAATGACTTGTGTGCTTCTGTTCCAAAATATGTTTATCACCGTTTTTCCCTAAAATGGGAAACCGCAAACCGTGTTCACCAAAGCACATGGATTTCCTCTTTATCTCTCTCTCTCTCTCTCTCTCTCTCTAGTAGTGTAAAAGGAGGTGAAGCCCTTCAAGGAAGGAACTGTTGTATTGATTCTAAAGTGGTCTCAATTTGGCTTTTTCGGCTATTGAATATATGGAAAGAACCAACAATCGAATGAAGCAATAGGTTTGAAAATAAATGAGTGAAAGATAATAATAGGGTTAAGAGAGTAAGAGTTCGAGGGGGAGAAGTGGAAAGGTAGATCCATTCCAAGGTAATAACAGCAGAATCTGAAATCGAGATCGGGAGTTTTAGAAACGTACCAAGAGCCCAGGGTCCGGGAATTCGAGAAGGGAGAGGAGCAGGGAAAACATGCACCCGGCATAGATGATAGTACGGAGAAAGTGCAGTCGTCGATGAAGATGAAAGTCTGTTCCTCGAACGCTAAGCGTTTATTTGAGGAAGGGCAAAAGTCATCTCTTATGGCGTTTCCTGAGGAAAAGATGTAAGTCGTGTAGCCAATGAAATGTTTTATGGACGGCAGGTGTGTTGCTTTTTCTTAAACCGGCTCCTGATGATGATGTAGTTGTTGACGTGGCTCCAGGCGGATCATGGATGAGGCATGATGTTCTAGCCATTTTTCAACTTTAAAGAAGAAGCGGCCCTCTTCGGGTGAGGATTTAATACATGGGCGGGGGTTTAAACAACGGTTGGGTTTAGTGTAACAAGCGAGTCTCTTTCTAATAAGTGGGTGGGGATTTAAATATGTTTTCAGGGCTTCGGCTGGGCCTTACTTTATGGATCGGGCATCTTTTCGTCTCATCTGGGCTTCCTTACGTGGAGGATATATAATAACATGTCATGGTCTTACCGACCCTAACAACCGACGGGATTTGAGGTCACATTGGGGCTTGTTTGGCGCCCATGTTGGACGTCCAAGGGATGCTTGGGCTCCTTCCTTGCTTGCTGAGTCGACTTTCTTTGACTTCCCTTCTCAAATTTCATCAATGTGGGTCCCGTGTTGTCGATTTCGCCTACAAATTGAAAGAAATAAATTTAAGATTAATCACACGTAGGAAAATAAACATGAGTCATGCATTTTCCATATGGGCCCTACAAAAGATTCGACCTAGGCCTAGAGGCGTAAAAATGAAAATGTGTAGGTTTTCCTCCACTCGAAGTGGAGGAAAAGTTGCAAATGCAGATTTCCGCTGCTCATAACAGCGGTAAAGCTGCGAATGCGGGTTTTCCGCCACTTAGAGAGGAGGAGAAGTTGTGTGGAGAGGCGGAAAATCTGCAGTTTGATCCCACTCCGTTTTTTATGCTCTTTTCCCCCCCTTTTTTTTTTCTTCTACTTATGGGGATGTGGGGCACTTGCCCAGGGCATTTTCCTCTTGCACGCCACTCACACATCATCAAAATGGCGCCCGGCGAATGACTAATCCGAATGGATCACACATAGAGGACGCTCCTTGATTAGGCCGATCACATTTTTTGCTGCCATGTCAGTGGTCTGCACCATTTGATCGTCGGGTTCATTTATAAATAAAATAAAAAACTAAAACTTGTTGGCCATTGATAAAAGAGATTGGGATGATTACGCGGGGCCCTTTTTTTGTAGCAAGGAGGTCTCAACCAGATTAAGATTTCCGCGCCCGATCGCATCCCCTAGTGGGCCCCACAGCAAGGGTTGTGTTTAGCCTCGTGTGCACCGGACAACCACCAAACAATGATTTCTTCTTTTAACAAAGACCGGTTGTTGCGCTTACTCTCTTCTTTTAAGAAAGACTAGCGTTAGATCCCGTGCAATGCACAGGTTAACTCGTGAAAATCGAAAAGTTATTACAAGTTAAAATCCAAATAAATTATTGATTAATAAAAAGTTACTAGATTTATTCAATCCATTTAAAATCTCTGGAACAAAAGTTTTACCTATAAAGGCAAGGCAGCGAGCGGCTATGCGTTGATGCTGAACCACGGTCGGTGAAGACCCATCCGACTTTGGCTTTATATCGTCATTCGGCCAAAACTGTGTTTTAATAGCATAAAAATTGAAAATATCTGATTGAGGATCTTGGTTTTTGTGATTACATCATCATAGGTTTTATCCTGACTCCAACCCTTGGCTGATGTAAAAGCGAGATTTGAAGCGTCTGGCACCTGTGGCTTGGATTTCAATTCAAAGGTCCGTTTGATATATCAACGGTGGCTCTTGCTGAAAACTAAAAGCCAATGACTTGTGTGCTTCTGTTCCAAAATATGTTTATCACCGTTTTTCCCTAAAATGGGAAACCGCAAACCGTGTTCACCAAAGCACATGGATTTCCTCTTTTTATCTCTCTCTCTCTCTCTAGTAGTGTAAAAGGAGGTGAAGCCCTTCAAGGAAGGAACTGTTGTATTGATTCTAAAGTGGTCTCAATTTGGCTTTTTCTGCTATTGAATATATGGAAAGAACCAACAATCGAATGAAGCAATAGATTTGAAAATAAATGAGTGAAAGATAATAATAGGGTTAAGAGAGTAAGAGTTCGAGGGGGAGAAGTGGAAAGGTAGATCCATTCCAAGGTAATAACAGCAGAATCTGAAATCGAGATCGGGAGTTTTAGAAACGTACCAAGAGCCCAGGGTCCGGGAATTCGAGAAGGGAGAGGAGCAGGGAAAACATGCACCCGGCATAGATGATAGTACGGAGAAAGTGCAGTCGTCGATGAAGATGAAAGTCTGTTCCTCGAACGCTAAGCGTTTATTTGAGGAAGGGCAAAAGTCATCTCTTATGGCGTTTCCTGAGGAAAAGATGTAAGTCGTGTAGCCAATGAAATGTTTTATGGACGGCAGGTGTGTTGCTTTTTCTTAAACCGGCTCCTGATGATGATGTAGTTGTTGACGTGGCTCCAGGCGGATCATGGATGAGGCATGATGTTCTAGCCATTTTTCAACTTTAAAGAAGAAGCGGCCCTCTTCGGGTGAGGATTTAATACATGGGCGGGGGTTTAAACAACGGTTGGGTTTAGTGTAACAAGCGAGTCTCTTTCTAATAAGTGGGTGGGGATTTAAATATGTTTTCAGGGCTTCGGCTGGGCCTTACTTTATGGATCGGGCATCTTTTCGTCTCATCTGGGCTTCCTTACGTGGAGGATATATAATAACATGTCATGGTCTTACCGACCCTAACAACCGACGGGATTTGAGGTCACATTGGGGCTTGTTTGGCGCCCATGTTGGACGTCCAAGGGATGCTTGGGCTCCTTCCTTGCTTGCTTAGTCGACTTTCTTTGACTTCCCTTCTCAAATTTCATCAATGTGGGTCCCGTGTTGTTGATTTCGCCTACAAATTGAAAGAAATAAATTTAAGATTAATCACACGTAGGAAAATAAACATGAGTCATGCATTTTCCATATGGGCCCTACAAAAGATTCGACCTAGGCCTAGAGGCGTAAAAATGAAAATGTGTAGGTTTTCCTCCACTCGAAGTGGAGGAAAAGTTGCAAATGCAGATTTCCGCTGCTCATAACGGCGGTAAAGCTGCGAATGCGGGTTTTCCGCCACTTAGAGAGGAGGAGAAGTTGTGTGGAGAGGCGGAAAATCTGCAGTTTGATCCCACTCCGTTTTTTATGCTCTTTTCCCCCCCCCCCCCTTTTTTTTTTCTTCTACTTATGGGGATGTGGGGCACTTGCCCAGGGCATTTTCCTTTTGCACGGCACTCACACATCATCATAATGGCGCCCGGCGAATGACTAATCCGAATGGATCACACATAGAGGACGCTCCTTGATTAGGCCGATCACATTTTTTGCTGCCATGTCAGTGGTCTGCACCATTTGATCGTCGGGTTCATTTATAAATAAAATAAAAAACTAAAACTTGTTGGCCATTGATAAAAGAGATTGGGATGATTACGCGGGGCCCTTTTTTGTAGCAAGGAGGTCTCAACCAGATTAAGATTTCCGCGCCCGATCGCATCCCCTAGTGGGCCCCACAGCAAGGGTTGTGTTTAGCCTCGTGTGCACCGGACAACCACCAAACAATGATTTCTTCTTTTAACAAAGACCGGTTGTTGCGCTTACTCTCTTCTTTTAAGAAAGACTAGCGTTAGATCCCGTGCAATGCACAGGTTAACTCGTGAAAATCGAAAAGTTATTACAAGTTAAAATCCAAATAAATTATTGATTAATAAAAAGTTACTAGATTTATTCAATCCATTTAAAATCTCTGGAACAAAAGTTTTACCTATAAAGGCAAGGCAGCGAGCGGCTATGCGTTGATGCTGAACCACGGTCGGTGAAGACCCATCCGACTTTGGCTTTATATCGTCATTCGGCCAAAACTGTGTTTTAATAGCATAAAAATTGAAAATATCTGATTGAGGATCTTGGTTTTTGTGATTACATCATCATAGGTTTTATCCTGACACCAACCCTTGGCTGATGTAAAAGCGAGATTTGAAGCGTCTGGCACCTGTGGCTTGGATTTCAATTCAAAGGTCCGTTTGATATATCAACGGTGGCTCTTGCTGAAAACTAAAAGCCAATGACTTGTGTGCTTCTGTTCCAAAATATGTTTATCACCGTTTTTCCCTAAAATGGGAAACCGCAAACCGTGTTCACCAAAGCACATGGATTTCCTCTTTATCTCTCTCTCTCTCTCTCTCTCTCTCTAGTAGTGTAAAAGGAGGTGAAGCCCTTCAAGGAAGGAACTGTTGTATTGATTCTAAAGTGGTCTCAATTTGGCTTTTTCTGCTATTGAATATATGGAAAGAACCAACAATCGAATGAAGCAATAGATTTGAAAATAAATGAGTGAAAGATAATAATAGGGTTAAGAGAGTAAGAGTTCGAGGGGGAGAAGTGGAAAGGTAGATCCATTCCAAGGTAATAACAGCAGAATCTGAAATCGAGATCGGGAGTTTTAGAAACGTACCAAGAGCCCAGGGTCCGGGAATTCGAGAAGGGAGAGGAGCAGGGAAAACATGCACCCGGCATAGATGATAGTACGGAGAAAGTGCAGTCGTCGATGAAGATGAAAGTCTGTTCCTCGAACGCTAAGCGTTTATTTGAGGAAGGGCAAAAGTCATCTCTTATGGCGTTTCCTGAGGAAAAGATGTAAGTCGTGTAGCCAATGAAATGTTTTATGGACGGCAGGTGTGTTGCTTTTTCTTAAACCGGCTCCTGATGATGATGTAGTTGTTGACGTGGCTCCAGGCGGATCATGGATGAGGCATGATGTTCTAGCCATTTTTCAACTTTAAAGAAGAAGCGGCCCTCTTCGGGTGAGGATTTAATACATGGGCGGGGGTTTAAACAACGGTTGGGTTTAGTGTAACAAGCGAGTCTCTTTCTAATAAGTGGGTGGGGATTTAAATATGTTTTCAGGGCTTCGGCTGGGCCTTACTTTATGGATCGGGCATCTTTTCGTCTCATCTGGGCTTCCTTACGTGGAGGATATATAATAACATGTCATGGTCTTACCGACCCTAACAACCGACGGGATTTGAGGTCACATTGGGGCTTGTTTGGCGCCCATGTTGGACGTCCAAGGGATGCTTGGGCTCCTTCCTTGCTTGCTTAGTCGACTTTCTTTGACTTCCCTTCTCAAATTTCATCAATGTGGGTCCCGTGTTGTTGATTTCGCCTACAAATTGAAAGAAATAAATTTAAGATTAATCACACGTAGGAAAATAAACATGAGTCATGCATTTTCCATATGGGCCCTACAAAAGATTCGACCTAGGCCTAGAGGCGTAAAAATGAAAATGTGTAGGTTTTCCTCCACTCGAAGTGGAGGAAAAGTTGCAAATGCAGATTTCCGCTGCTCATAACGGCGGTAAAGCTGCGAATGCGGGTTTTCCGCCACTTAGAGAGGAGGAGAAGTTGTGTGGAGAGGCGGAAAATCTGCAGTTTGATCCCACTCCGTTTTTTATGCTCTTTTCCCCCCTTTTTTTTTTTCTTCTACTTATGGGGATGTGGGGCACTTGCCCAGGGCATTTTCCTTTTGCACGGCACTCACACATCATCATAATGGCGCCCGGCGAATGACTAATCCGAATGGATCACACATAGAGGACGCTCCTTGATTAGGCCGATCACATTTTTTGCTGCCATGTCAGTGGTCTGCACCATTTGATCGTCGGGTTCATTTATAAATAAAATAAAAAACTAAAACTTGTTGGCCATTGATAAAAGAGATTGGGATGATTACGCGGGGCCCTTTTTTTGTAGCAAGGAGGTCTCAACCAGATTAAGATTTCCGCGCCCGATCGCATCCCCTAGTGGGCCCCACAGCAAGGGTTGTGTTTAGCCTCGTGTGCACCGGACAACCACCAAACAATGATTTCTTCTTTTAACAAAGACCGGTTGTTGCGCTTACTCTCTTCTTTTAAGAAAGACTAGCGTTAGATCCCGTGCAATACACAGGTTAACTCGTGAAAATCAAAAAGTTATTACAAGTTAAAATCCAAATAAATTATTGATTAATAAAAAGTTACTAGATTTATTCAATCCATTTAAAATCTCTGGAACAAAAGTTTTACCTATAAAGGCAAGGCAGCGAGCGGCTATTCGTTGATGCTGAACCACGGTCGGTGAAGACCCATCCGACTTTGGCTTTATATCGTCATTCGGCCAAAACTGTGTTTTAATAGCATAAAAATTGAAAATATCTGATTGAGGATCTTGGTTTTTGTGATTACATCATCATAGGTTTTATCCTGACACCAACCCTTGGCTGATGTAAAAGCGAGATTTGAAGCGTCTGGCACCTGTGGCTTGGATTTCAATTCAAAGGTCCGTTTGATATATCAACGGTGGCTCTTGCTGAAAACTAAAAGCCAATGACTTGTGTGCTTCTGTTCCAAAATATGTTTATCACCGTTTTTCCCTAAAATGGGAAACCGCAAACCGTGTTCACCAAAGCACATGGATTTCCTCTTTTTATCTCTCTCTCTCTCTCTCTCTCTCTAGTAGTGTAAAAGGAGGTGAAGCCCTTCAAGGAAGGAACTGTTGTATTGATTCTAAAGTGGTCTCAATTTGGCTTTTTCTGCTATTGAATATATGGAAAGAACCAACAATCGAATGAAGCAATAGATTTGAAAATAAATGAGTGAAAGATAATAATAGGGTTAAGAGAGTAAGAGTTCGAGGGGGAGAAGTGGAAAGGTAGATCCATTCCAAGGTAATAACAGCAGAATCTGAAATCGAGATCGGGAGTTTTAGAAACGTACCAAGAGCCCAGGGTCCGGGAATTCGAGAAGGGAGAGGAGCAGGGAAAACATGCACCCGGCATAGATGATAGTACGGAGAAAGTGCAGTCGTCGATGAAGATGAAAGTCTGTTCCTCGAACGCTAAGCGTTTATTTGAGGAAGGGCAAAAGTCATCTCTTATGGCGTTTCCTGAGGAAAAGATGTAAGTCGTGTAGCCAATGAAATGTTTTATGGACGGCAGGTGTGTTGCTTTTTCTTAAACCGGCTCCTGATGATGATGTAGTTGTTGACGTGGCTCCAGGCGGATCATGGATGAGGCATGATGTTCTAGCCATTTTTCAACTTTAAAGAAGAAGCGGCCCTCTTCGGGTGAGGATTTAATACATGGGCGGGGGTTTAAACAACGGTTGGGTTTAGTGTAACAAGCGAGTCTCTTTCTAATAAGTGGGTGGGGATTTAAATATGTTTTCAGGGCTTCGGCTGGGCCTTACTTTATGGATCGGGCATCTTTTCGTCTCATCTGGGCTTCCTTACGTGGAGGATATATAATAACATGTCATGGTCTTACCGACCCTAACAACCGACGGGATTTGAGGTCACATTGGGGCTTGTTTGGCGCCCATGTTGGACGTCCAAGGGATGCTTGGGCTCCTTCCTTGCTTGCTTAGTCGACTTTCTTTGACTTCCCTTCTCAAATTTCATCAATGTGGGTCCCGTGTTGTTGATTTCGCCTACAAATTAAAAGAAATAAATTTAAGATTAATCACACGTAGGAAAATAAACATGAGTCATGCATTTTCCATATGGGCCCTACAAAAGATTCGACCTAGGCCTAGAGGCGTAAAAATGAAAATGTGTAGGTTTTCCTCCACTCGAAGTGGAGGAAAAGTTGCAAATGCAGATTTCCGCTGCTCATAACGGCGGTAAAGCTGCGAATGCGGGTTTTCCGCCACTTAGAGAGGAGGAGAAGTTGTGTGGAGAGGCGGAAAATCTGCAGTTTGATCCCACTCCGTTTTTTATGCTCTTTTCCCCCCTTTTTTTTTTTCTTCTACTTATGGGGATGTGGGGCACTTGCCCAGGGCATTTTCCTTTTGCACAGCACTCACACATCATCATAATGGCGCCCGGCGAATGACTAATCCGAATGGATCACACATAGAGGACGCTCCTTGATTAGGCCGATCACATTTTTTGCTGCCATGTCAGTGGTCTGCACCATTTGATCGTCGGGTTCATTTATAAATAAAATAAAAAACTAAAACTTGTTGGCCATTGATAAAAGAGATTGGGATGATTACGCGGGGCCCTTTTTTTGTAGCAAGGAGGTCTCAACCAGATTAAGATTTCCGCGCCCGATCGCATCCCCTAGTGGGCCCCACAGCAAGGGTTGTGTTTAGCCTCGTGTGCACCGGACAACCACCAAACAATGATTTCTTCTTTTAACAAAGACCGGTTGTTGCGCTTACTCTCTTCTTTTAAGAAAGACTAGCGTTAGATCCCGTGCAATACACAGGTTAACTCGTGAAAATCAAAAAGTTATTACAAGTTAAAATCCAAATAAATTATTGATTAATAAAAAGTTACTAGATTTATTCAATCCATTTAAAATCTCTGGAACAAAAGTTTTACCTATAAAGGCAAGGCAGCGAGCGGCTATGCGTTGATGCTGAACCACGGTCGGTGAAGACCCATCCGACTTTGGCTTTATATCGTCATTCGGCCAAAACTGTGTTTTAATAGCATAAAAATTGAAAATATCTGATTGAGGATCTTGGTTTTTGTGATTACATCATCATAGGTTTTATCCTGACACCAACCCTTGGCTGATGTAAAAGCGAGATTTGAAGCGTCTGGCACCTGTGGCTTGGATTTCAATTCAAAGGTCCGTTTGATATATCAACGGTGGCTCTTGCTGAAAACTAAAAGCCAATGACTTGTGTGCTTCTGTTCCAAAATATGTTTATCACCGTTTTTCCCTAAAATGGGAAACCGCAAACCGTGTTCACCAAAGCACATGGATTTCCTCTTTTTATCTCTCTCTCTCTCTCTCTCTCTCTCTCTCTCTCTAGTAGTGTAAAAGGAGGTGAAGCCCTTCAAGGAAGGAACTGTTGTATTGATTCTAAAGTGGTCTCAATTTGGCTTTTTCTGCTATTGAATATATGGAAAGAACCAACAATCGAATGAAGCAATAGATTTGAAAATAAATGAGTGAAAGATAATAATAGGGTTAAGAGAGTAAGAGTTCGAGGGGGAGAAGTGGAAAGGTAGATCCATTCCAAGGTAATAACAGCAGAATCTGAAATCGAGATCGGGAGTTTTAGAAACGTACTAAGAGCCCAGGGTCCGGGAATTCGAGAAGGGAGAGGAGCAGGGAAAACATGCACCCGGCATGGATGATAGTACGGAGAAAGTGCAGTCGTCGATGAAGATGAAAGTCTGTTCCTCGAACGCTAAGCGTTTATTTGAGGAAGGGCAAAAGTCATCTCTTATGGCGTTTCCTGAGGAAAAGATGGAAGTCGTGTAGCCAATGAAATGTTTTATGGACGGCAGGTGTGTTGCTTTTTCTTAAACCGGCTCCTGATGATGATGTAGTTGTTGACGTGGCTCCAGGCGGATCATGGATGAGGCATGATGTTCTAGCCATTTTTCAACTTTAAAGAAGAAGCGGCCCTCTTCGGGTGAGGATTTAATACATGGGCGGGGGTTTAAACAACGGTTGGGTTTAGTGTAACAAGCGAGTCTCTTTCTAATAAGTGGGTGGGGATTTAAATATGTTTTCAGGGCTTCGGCTGGGCCTTACTTTATGGATCGGGCATCTTTTCGTCTCATCTGGGCTTCCTTACGTGGAGGATATATAATAACATGTCATGGTCTTACCGACCCTAACAACCGACGGGATTTGAGGTCACATTGGGGCTTGTTTGGCGCCCATGTTGGACGTCCAAGGGATGCTTGGGCTCCTTCCTTGCTTGCTGAGTCGACTTTCTTTGACTTCCCTTCTCAAATTTCATCAATGTGGGTCCCGTGTTGTTGATTTCGCCTACAAATTGAAAGAAATAAATTTAAGATTAATCACACGCAGGAAAATAAACATGAGTCATGCATTTTCCATATGGGCCCTACAAAAGATTCGACCTAGGCCTAGAGGCGTAAAAATGAAAATGTGTAGGTTTTCCTCCACTCGAAGTGGATGAAAAGTTGCAAATGCAGCTTTACCGCTGCTCACAACGGCGGTAAAGCTGCAAATGCCGGTTTCCTCCAGTCAGAGAGGAGGAAAACCTGCAAATGCAGATTTCCGCTGCTCATAACGGCGGTAAAGCTGCGAATGCGGGTTTTCCGCCACTTAGAGAGGAGGAGAAGTTGTTTGGAGAGGCGGAAAATCTACAGTTTGATCCCACTCCGTTTTTTATGCTCTTTTCCCCCCCTTTTTTTTTTCTTCTACTTATGGGGATGTGGGGCACTTGCCCAGGGCATTTTCCTTTTGCACTGCACTCACACATCATCATAATGGCGCCCGGCGAATGACTAATCCGAATGGATCACACATAGAGGACGCTCCTTGATTAGGCCGATCACATTTTTTGCTGCCATGTCAGTGGTCTGCACCATTTGATCGTCGGGTTCATTTATAAATAAAATAAAAAACTAAAACTTGTTGGCCATTGATAAAAGAGATTGGGATGATTACGCGGGGCCCTTTTTTTGTAGCAAGGAGGTCTCAACCAGATTAAGATTTCCGCGCCCGATCGCATCCCCTAGTGGGCCCCACAGCAAGGGTTGTGTTTAGCCTCGTGTGCACCGGACAACCACCAAACAATGATTTCTTCTTTTAACAAAGACCGGTTGTTGCGCTTACTCTCTTCTTTTAAGAAAGACTAGCGTTAGATCCCGTGCAATGCACAGGTTAACTCGTGAAAATCGAAAAGTTATTACAAGTTAAAATCCAAATAAATTATTGATTAATAAAAAGTTACTAGATTTATTCAATCCATTTAAAATCTCTGGAACAAAAGTTTTACCTATAAAGGCAAGGCAGCGAGCGGCTATGCGTTGATGCTGAACCACGGTCGGTGAAGACCCATCCGACTTTGGCTTTATATCGTCATTCGGCCAAAACTGTGTTTTAATAGCATAAAAATTGAAAATATCTGATTGAGGATCTTGGTTTTTGTGATTACATCATCATAGGTTTTATCCTGACACCAACCCTTGGCTGATGTAAAAGCGAGATTTGAAGCGTCTGGCACCTGTGGCTTGGATTTCAATTCAAAGGTCCGTTTGATATATCAACGGTGGCTCTTGCTGAAAACTAAAAGCCAATGACTTGTGTGCTTCTGTTCCAAAATATGTTTATCACCGTTTTTCCCTAAAATGGGAAACCGCAAACCGTGTTCACCAAAGCACATGGATTTCCACTTTTTATCTCTCTCTCTCTCTCTCTCTCTCTCTAGTAGTGTAAAAGGAGGTGAAGCCCTTCAAGGAAGGAACTGTTGTATTGATTCTAAAGTGGTCTCAATTTGGCTTTTTCTGCTATTGAATATATGGAAAGAACCAACAATCGAATGAAGCAATAGATTTGAAAATAAATGAGTGAAAGATAATAATAGGGTTAAGAGAGTAAGAGTTCGAGGGGGAGAAGTGGAAAGGTAGATCCATTCCAAGGTAATAACAGCAGAATCTGAAATCGAGATCGGGAGTTTTAGAAACGTACCAAGAGCCCAGGGTCCGGAAATTCGAGAAGGGAGAGGAGCAGGGAAAACATGCACCCGGCATAGATGATAGTACGGAGAAAGTGCAGTCGTCGATGAAGATGAAAGTCTGTTCCTCGAACGCTAAGCGTTTATTTGAGGAAGGGCAAAAGTCATCTCTTATGGCGTTTCCTGAGGAAAAGATGTAAGTCGTGTAGCCAATGAAATGTTTTATGGACGGCAGGTGTGTTGCTTTTTCTTAAACCGGCTCCTGATGATGATGTAGTTGTTGACGTGGCTCCAGGCGGATCATGGATGAGGCATGATGTTCTAGCCATTTTTCAACTTTAAAGAAGAAGCGGCCCTCTTCGGGTGAGGATTTAATACATGGGCGGGGGTTTAAACAACGGTTGGGTTTAGTGTAACAAGCGAGTCTCTTTCTAATAAGTGGGTGGGGATTTAAATATGTTTTCAGGGCTTCGGCTGGGCCTTACTTTATGGATCGGGCATCTTTTCGTCTCATCTGGGCTTCCTTACGTGGAGGATATATAATAACATGTCATGGTCTTACCGACCCTAACAACCGACGGGATTTGAGGTCACATTGGGGCTTGTTTGGCGCCCATGTTGGACGTCCAAGGGATGCTTGGGCTCCTTCCTTGCTTGCTTAGTCGACTTTCTTTGACTTCCCTTCTCAAATTTCATCAATGTGGGTCCCGTGTTGTTGATTTCGCCTACAAATTGAAGGAAATAAATTTAAGATTAATCACACGTAGGAAAATAAACATGAGTCATGCATTTTCCATATGGGCCCTACAAAAGATTCGACCTAGGCCTAGAGGCGTAAAAATGAAAATGTGTAGGTTTTCCTCCACTCGAAGTGGAGGAAAAGTTGCAAATGCAGCTTTACCGCTGCTCACAACGGCGGTAAAGCTGCAAATGCCGGTTTTCCTCCACTCAGAGGGAGGAAATCCTGCAAATGCAGATTTCCGCTGCTCATAACGGCGGTAAAGCTGCGAATGCGGGTTTTCCGCCACTTAGAGAGGAGGAGAAGTTGTTTGGAGAGGCGGAAAATCTGCAGTTTGATCCCACTCCGTTTTTTATGCTCTTTTCCCCCCTTTTTTTTTTTCTTCTACTTATGGGGATGTGGGGCACTTGCCCAGGGCATTTTCCTTTTGCACGCCACTCACACATCATCATAATGGCGCCCGGCGAATGACTAATCCGAATGGATCACACTTAGAGGACGCTCCTTGATTAGGCCGATCACATTTTTTGCTGCCCTGTCAGTGGTCTGCACCATTTGATCGTCGGGTTCATTTATAAATAAAATAAAAAACTAAAACTTGTTGGCCATTGATAAAAGAGATTGGGATGATTACGCGGGGCCCTTTTTTTGTAGCAAGGAGGTCTCAACCAGATTAAGATTTCCGCGCCCGATCGCATCCCCTAGTGGGCCCCACTGCAAGGGTTGTGTTTAGCCTCGTGTGCACCGGACAACCACCAAACAATGATTTCTTCTTTTAACAAAGACCGGTTGTTGCGCTTACTCTCTTCTTTTAAGAAAGACTAGCGTTAGATCCCGTGCAATGCACAGGTTAACTCGTGAAAATCGAAAAGTTATTACAAGTTAAAATCCAAATAAATTATTGATTAATAAAAAGTTACTAGATTTATTCAATCCATTTAAAATCTCTGGAACAAAAGTTTTACCTATAAAGGCAAGGCAGCGAGCGGCTATGCGTTGATGCTGAACCACGGTCGGTGAAGACCCATCCGACTTTGGCTTTATATTGTCATTCGGCCAAAACTGTGTTTTAATAGCAAAAAAATTGAAAATATCTGATTGAGGAACTTGGTTTTTGTGATTACATCATCATAGGTTTTATCCTGACACCAACCCTTGGCTGATGTAAAAGCGAGATTTGAAGCGTCTGGCACCTGTGGCTTGGATTTCAATTCAAAGGTCCGTTTGATATATCAACGGTGGCTCTTGCTGAAAACTAAAAGCCAATGACTTGTGTGCTTCTGTTCCAAAATATGTTTATCACCGTTTTTCCCTAAAATGGGAAACCGCAAACCGTGTTCACCAAAGCACATGGATTTCCTCTTTTTATCTCTCTCTCTCTCTCTAGTAGTGTAAAAGGAGGTGAAGCCCTTCAAGGAAGGAACTGTTGTATTGATTCTAAAGTGGTCTCAATTTGGCTTTTTCTGCTATTGAATATATGGAAAGAACCAACAATCGAATGAAGCAATAGATTTGAAAATAAATGAGTGAAAGATAATAATAGGGTTAAGAGAGTAAGAGTTCGAGGGGGAGAAGTGGAAAGGTAGATCCATTCCAAGGTAATAACAGCAGAATCTGAAATCGAGATCGGGAGTTTTAGAAACGTACCAAGAGCCCAGGGTCCGGAAATTCGAGAAGGGAGAGGAGCAGGGAAAACATGCACCCGGCATAGATGATAGTACGGAGAAAGTGCAGTCGTCGATGAAGATGAAAGTCTGTTCCTCGAACGCTAAGCGTTTATTTGAGGAAGGGCAAAAGTCATCTCTTATGGCGTTTCCTGAGGAAAAGATGTAAGTCGTGTAGCCAATGAAATGTTTTATGGACGGCAGGTGTGTTGCTTTTTCTTAAACCGGCTCCTGATGATGATGTAGTTGTTGACGTGGCTCCAGGCGGATCATGTATGAGGCATGATGTTCTAGCCATTTTTCAACTTTAAAGAAGAAGCGGCCCTCTTCGGGTGAGGATTTAATACATGGGCGGGGGTTTAAACAACGGTTGGGTTTAGTGTAACAAGCGAGTCTCTTTCTAATAAGTGGGTGGGGATTTAAATATGTTTTCAGGGCTTCGGCTGGGCCTTACTTTATGGATCGGGCATCTTTTCGTCTCATCTGGGCTTCCTTACGTGGAGGATATATAATAACATGTCATGGTCTTACCGACCCTAACAACCGACGGGATTTGAGGTCACATTGGGGCTTGTTTGGCGCCCATGTTGGACGTCCAAGGGATGCTTGGGCTCCTTCCTTGCTTGCTTAGTCGACTTTCTTTGACTTCCCTTCTCAAATTTCATCAATGTGGGTCCCGTGTTGTTGATTTCGCCTACAAATTGAAGGAAATAAATTTAAGATTAATCACACGTAGGAAAAAAAACTTGAGTCATGCATTTTCCATATGGGCCCTACAAAAGATTCGACCTAGGCCTAGAGGCGTAAAAATGAAAATGTGTAGGTTTTCCTCCACTCGAAGTGGAGGAAAAGTTGCAAATGCAGCTTTACCGCTGCTCACAACGGCGGTAAAGCTGCAAATGCCGGTTTTCCTCCACTCAGAGGGAGGAAATCCTGCAAATGCAGATTTCCGCTGCTCATAACGGCGGTAAAGCTGCGAATGCGGGTTTTCCGCCACTTAGAGAGGAGGAGAAGTTGTTTGGAGAGGCGGAAAATCTGCAGTTTGATCCCACTCCGTTTTTTATGCTCTTTTCCCCCCTTTTTTTTTTTCTTCTACTTATGGGGATGTGGGGCACTTGCCCAAGGCATTTTCCTTTTGCACGCCACTCACACATCATCATAATGGCGCCCGGCGAATGACTAATCCGAATGGATCACACTTAGAGGACGCTCCTTGATTAGGCCGATCACATTTTTTGCTGCCCTGTCAGTGGTCTGCACCATTTGATCGTCGGGTTCATTTATAAATAAAATAAAAAACTAAAACTTGTTGGCCATTGATAAAAGAGATTGGGATGATTACGCGGGGCCCTTTTTTTGTAGCAAGGAGGTCTCAACCAGATTAAGATTTCCGCGCCCGATCGCATCCCCTAGTGGGCCCCACTGCAAGGGTTGTGTTTAGCCTCGTGTGCACCGGACAACCACCAAACAATGATTTCTTCTTTTAACAAAGACCGGTTGTTGCGCTTACTCTCTTCTTTTAAGAAAGACTAGCGTTAGATCCCGTGCAATGCACAGGTTAACTCGTGAAAATCGAAAAGTTATTACAAGTTAAAATCCAAATAAATTATTGATTAATAAAAAGTTACTAGATTTATTCAATCCATTTAAAATCTCTGGAACAAAAGTTTTACCTATAAAGGCAAGGCAGCGAGCGGCTATGCGTTGATGCTGAACCACGGTCGGTGAAGACCCATCCGACTTTGGCTTTATATTGTCATTCGGCCAAAACTGTGTTTTAATAGCAAAAAAATTGAAAATATCTGATTGAGGATCTTGGTTTTTGTGATTACATCATCATAGGTTTTATCCTGACACCAACCCTTGGCTGATGTAAAAGCGAGATTTGAAGCGTCTGGCACCTGTGGCTTGGATTTCAATTCAAAGGTCCGTTTGATATATCAACGGTGGCTCTTGCTGAAAACTAAAAGCCAATGACTTGTGTGCTTCTGTTCCAAAATATGTTTATCACCGTTTTTCCCTAAAATGGGAAACCGCAAACCGTGTTCACCAAAGCACATGGATTTCCTCTTTTTATCTCTCTCTCTCTCTCTAGTAGTGTAAAAGGAGGTGAAGCCCTTCAAGGAAGGAACTGTTGTATTGATTCTAAAGTGGTCTCAATTTGGCTTTTTCTGCTATTGAATATATGGAAAGAACCAACAATCGAATGAAGCAATAGATTTGAAAATAAATGAGTGAAAGATAATAATAGGGTTAAGAGAGTAAGAGTTCGAGGGGAAGAAGTGGAAAGGTAGATCCATTCCAAGGTAATAACAGCAGAATCTGAAATCGAGATCGGGAGTTTTAGAAACGTACCAAGAGCCCAGGGTCCGGAAATTCGAGAAGGGAGAGGAGCAGGGAAAACATGCACCCGGCATAGATGATAGTACGGAGAAAGTGCAGTCGTCGATGAAGATGAAAGTCTGTTCCTCGAACGCTAAGCGTTTATTTGAGGAAGGGCAAAAGTCATCTCTTATGGCGTTTCCTGAGGAAAAGATGTAAGTCGTGTAGCCAATGAAATGTTTTATGGACGGCAGGTGTGTTGCTTTTTCTTAAACCGGCTCCTGATGATGATGTAGTTGTTGACGTGGCTCCAGGCGGATCATGGATGAGGCATGATGTTCTAGCCATTTTTCAACTTTAAAGAAGAAGCGGCCCTCTTCGGGTGAGGATTTAATACATGGGCGGGGGTTTAAACAACGGTTGGGTTTAGTGTAACAAGCGAGTCTCTTTCTAATAAGTGGGTGGGGATTTAAATATGTTTTCAGGGCTTCGGCTGGGCCTTACTTTATGGATCGGGCATCTTTTCGTCTCATCTGGGCTTCCTTACGTGGAGGATATATAATAACATGTCATGGTCTTACCGACCCTAACAACCGACGGGATTTGAGGTCACATTGGGGCTTGTTTGGCGCCCATGTTGGACGTCCAAGGGATGCTTGGGCTCCTTCCTTGCTTGCTTAGTCGACTTTCTTTGACTTCCCTTCTCAAATTTCATCAATGTGGGTCCCGTGTTGTTGATTTCGCCTACAAATTGAAGGAAATAAATTTAAGATTAATCACACGTAGGAAAAAAAACTTGAGTCATGCATTTTCCATATGGGCCCTACAAAAGATTCGACCTAGGCCTAGAGGCGTAAAAATGAAAATGTGTAGGTTTTCCTCCACTCGAAGTGGAGGAAAAGTTGCAAATGCAGCTTTACCGCTGCTCACAACGGCGGTAAAGCTGCAAATGCCGGTTTTCCTCCACTCAGAGGGAGGAAATCCTGCAAATGCAGATTTCCGCTGCTCATAACGGCGGTAAAGCTGCGAATGCGGGTTTTCCGCCACTTAGAGAGGAGGAGAAGTTGTTTGGAGAGGCGGAAAATCTGCAGTTTGATCCCACTCCGTTTTTTATGCTCTTTTCCCCCCTTTTTTTTTTTCTTCTACTTATGGGGATGTGGGGCACTTGCCCAGGGCATTTTCCTTTTGCACGCCACTCACACATCATCATAATGGCGCCCGGCGAATGACTAATCCGAATGGATCACACTTAGAGGACGCTCCTTGATTAGGCCGATCACATTTTTTGCTGCCCTGTCAGTGGTCTGCACCATTTGATCGTCGGGTTCATTTATAAATAAAATAAAAAACTAAAACTTGTTGGCCATTGATAAAAGAGATTGGGATGATTACGCGGGGCCCTTTTTTTGTAGCAAGGAGGTCTCAACCAGATTAAGATTTCCGCGCCCGATCGCATCCCCTAGTGGGCCCCACTGCAAGGGTTGTGTTTAGCCTCGTGTGCACCGGACAACCACCAAACAATGATTTCTTCTTTTAACAAAGACCGGTTGTTGCGCTTACTCTCCTCTTTTAAGAAAGACTAGCGTTAGATCCCGTGCAATGCACAGGTTAACTCGTGAAAATCGAAAAGTTATTACAAGTTAAAATCCAAATAAATTATTGATTAATAAAAAGTTACTAGATTTATTCAATCCATTTAAAATCTCTGGAACAAAAGTTTTACCTATAAAGGCAAGGCAGCGAGCGGCTATGCGTTGATGCTGAACCACGGTCGGTGAAGACCCATCCGACTTTGGCTTTATATCGTTATTCGGCCAAAACTGTGTTTTAATAGCAAAAAAATTGAAAATATCTGATTGAGGATCTTGGTTTTTGTGATTACATCATCATAGGTTTTATCCTGACACCAACCCTTGGCTGATGTAAAAGCGAGATTTGAAGCGTCTGGCACCTGTGGCTTGGATTTCAATTCAAAGGTCCGTTTGATATATCAACGGTGGCTCTTGCTGAAAACTAAAAGCCAATGACTTGTGTGCTTCTGTTCCAAAATATGTTTATCACCGTTTTTCCCTAAAATGGGAAACCGCAAACCGTGTTCACCAAAGCACATGGATTTCCTCTTTTTATCTCTCTCTCTCTCTCTCTCTCTCTCTCTCTCTCTAGTAGTGTAAAAGGAGGTGAAGCCCTTCAAGGAAGGAACTGTTGTATTGATTCTAAAGTGGTCTCAATTTGGCTTTTTCTGCTATTGAATATATGGAAAGAACCAACAATCGAATGAAGCAATAGATTTGAAAATAAATGAGTGAAAGATAATAATAGGGTTAAGAGAGTAAGAGTTCGAGGGGGAGAAGTGGAAAGGTAGATCCATTCCAAGGTAATAACAGCAGAATCTGAAATCGAGATCGGGAGTTTTAGAAACGTACCAAGAGCCCAGGGTCCGGAAATTCGAGAAGGGAGAGGAGCAGGGAAAACATGCACCCGGCATAGATGATAGTACGGAGAAAGTGCAGTCGTCGATGAAGATGAAAGTCTGTTCCTCGAACGCTAAGCGTTTATTTGAGGAAGGGCAAAAGTCATCTCTTATGGCGTTTCCTGAGGAAAAGATGTAAGTCGTGTAGCCAATGAAATGTTTTATGGACGGCAGGTGTGTTGCTTTTTCTTAAACCGGCTCCTGATGATGATGTAGTTGTTGACGTGGCTCCAGGCGGATCATGGATGAGGCATGATGTTCTAGCCATTTTTCAACTTTAAAGAAGAAGCGGCCCTCTTCGGGTGAGGATTTAATACATGGGCGGGGGTTTAAACAACGGTTGGGTTTAGTGTAACAAGCGAGTCTCTTTCTAATAAGTGGGTGGGGATTTAAATATGTTTTCAGGGCTTCGGCTGGGCCTTACTTTATGGATCGGGCATCTTTTCGTCTCATCTGGGCTTCCTTACGTGGAGGATATATAATAACATGGCATGGTCTTACCGACCCTAACAACCGACGGGATTTGAGGTCACATTGGGGCTTGTTTGGCGCCCATGTTGGACGTCCAAGGGATGCTTGGGCTCCTTCCTTGCTTGCTTAGTCGACTTTCTTTGACTTCCCTTCTCAAATTTCATCAATGTGGGTCCCGTGTTGTTGATTTCGCCTACAAATTGAAAGAAATAAATTTAAGATTAATCACACGTAGGAAAATAAACATGAGTCATGCATTTTCCATATGGGCCCTACAAAAGATTCGACCTAGGCCTAGAGGCGTAAAAATGAAAATGTGTAGGTTTTCCTCCACTCGAAGTGGAGGAAAAGTTGCAAATGCAGCTTTACCGCTGTTCACAACGGCGGTAAAGCTGCAAATGCCGGTTTTCCTCCACTCAGAGAGGAGGAAATCCTGCAAATGCAGATTTCCGCTGCTCATGACGGCGGTAAAGCTGCGAATGCGGGTTTTCCGCCACTTAGAGAGGAGGAGAAGTTGTTTGGAGAGGCGGAAAATCTGCAGTTTGATCCCACTCCTTTTTTTATGCTCTTTTCCCCCCTTTTTTTTTTCTTCTACTTATGGGGATGTGGGGCACTTGCCCAGGGCATTTTCCTTTTGCACGCCACTCACACATCATCATAATGGCGCCCGGCGAATGACTAATCCGAATGGATCACACATAGAGGACGCTCCTTGATTAGGCCGATCACATTTTTTGCTGCCATGTCAGTGGTCTGCACCATTTGATCGTCGGGTTCATTTATAAATAAAATAAAAAACGAAAACTTGTTGGCCATTGATAAAAGAGATTGGGATGATTACGCGGGGCCCTTTTTTTGTAGCAAGGAGGTCTCAACCAGATTAAGATTTCCGCGCCCGATCGCATCCCCTAGTGGGCCCCACAGCAAGGGTTGTGTTTAGCCTCGTGTGCACCGGACAACCACCAAACAATGATTGCTTCTTTTAACAAAGACGGGTTGTTGCGCTTACTCTCTTCTTTTAAGAAAGACTAGCGTTAGATCCCGTGCAATGCACAGGTTAACTCGTGAAAATCGAAAAGTTATTACAAGTTAAAATCCAAATAAATTATTGATTAATAAAAAGTTACTAGATTTATTCAATCCATTTAAAATCTCTGGAACAAAAGTTTTACCTATAAAGGCAAGGCAGCGAGCGGCTATGCGTTGATGCTGAACCACGGTCGGTGAAGACCCATCCGACTTTGGCTTTATATCGTTATTCGGCCAAAACTGTGTTTTAATAGCAAAAAAATTGAAAATATCTGATTGAGGATCTTGGTTTTTGTGATTACATCATCATAGGTTTTATCCTGACACCAACCCTTGGCTGATGTAAAAGCGAGATTTGAAGCGTCTGGCACCTGTGGCTTGGATTTCAATTCAAAGGTCCGTTTGATATATCAACGGTGGCTCTTGCTGAAAACTAAAAGCCAATGACTTGTGTGCTTCTGTTCCAAAATATGTTTATCACCGTTTTTCCCTAAAATGGGAAACCGCAAACCGTGTTCACCAAAGCACATGGATTTCCTCTTTTTATCTCTCTCTCTCTCTCTCTCTCTCTCTCTCTCTCTAGTAGTGTAAAAGGAGGTGAAGCCCTTCAAGGAAGGAACTGTTGTATTGATTCTAAAGTGGTCTCAATTTGGCTTTTTCTGCTATTGAATATATGGAAAGAACCAACAATCGAATGAAGCAATAGATTTGAAAATAAATGAGTGAAAGATAATAATAGGGTTAAGAGAGTAAGAGTTCGAGGGGGAGAAGTGGAAAGGTAGATCCATTCCAAGGTAATAACAGCAGAATCTGAAATCGAGATCGGGAGTTTTAGAAACGTACCAAGAGCCCAGGGTCCGGAAATTCGAGAAGGGAGAGGAGCAGGGAAAACATGCACCCGGCATAGATGATAGTACGGAGAAAGTGCAGTCGTCGATGAAGATGAAAGTCTGTTCCTCGAACGCTAAGCGTTTATTTGAGGAAGGGCAAAAGTCATCTCTTATGGCGTTTCCTGAGGAAAAGATGTAAGTCGTGTAGCCAATGAAATGTTTTATGGACGGCAGGTGTGTTGCTTTTTCTTAAACCGGCTCCTGATGATGATGTAGTTGTTGACGTGGCTCCAGGCGGATCATGGATGAGGCATGATGTTCTAGCCATTTTTCAACTTTAAAGAAGAAGCGGCCCTCTTCGGGTGAGGATTTAATACATGGGCGGGGGTTTAAACAACGGTTGGGTTTAGTGTAACAAGCGAGTCTCTTTCTAATAAGTGGGTGGGGATTTAAATATGTTTTCAGGGCTTCGGCTGGGCCTTACTTTATGGATCGGGCATCTTTTCGTCTCATCTGGGCTTCCTTACGTGGAGGATATATAATAACATGGCATGGTCTTACCGACCCTAACAACCGACGGGATTTGAGGTCACATTGGGGCTTGTTTGGCGCCCATGTTGGACGTCCAAGGGATGCTTGGGCTCCTTCCTTGCTTGCTTAGTCGACTTTCTTTGACTTCCCTTCTCAAATTTCATCAATGTGGGTCCCGTGTTGTTGATTTCGCCTACAAATTGAAAGAAATAAATTTAAGATTAATCACACGTAGGAAAATAAACATGAGTCATGCATTTTCCATATGGGCCCTACAAAAGATTCGACCTAGGCCTAGAGGCGTAAAAATGAAAATGTGTAGGTTTTCCTCCACTCGAAGTGGAGGAAAAGTTGCAAATGCAGCTTTACCGCTGTTCACAACGGCGGTAAAGCTGCAAATGCCGGTTTTCCTCCACTCAGAGAGGAGGAAATCCTGCAAATGCAGATTTCCGCTGCTCATGACGGCGGTAAAGCTGCGAATGCGGGTTTTCCGCCACTTAGAGAGGAGGAGAAGTTGTTTGGAGAGGCGGAAAATCTGCAGTTTGATCCCACTCCTTTTTTTATGCTCTTTTCCCCCCTTTTTTTTTTCTTCTACTTATGGGGATGTGGGGCACTTGCCCAGGGCATTTTCCTTTTGCACGCCACTCACACATCATCATAATGGCGCCCGGCGAATGACTAATCCGAATGGATCACACATAGAGGACGCTCCTTGATTAGGCCGATCACATTTTTTGCTGCCATGTCAGTGGTCTGCACCATTTGATCGTCGGGTTCATTTATAAATAAAATAAAAAACGAAAACTTGTTGGCCATTGATAAAAGAGATTGGGATGATTACGCGGGGCCCTTTTTTTGTAGCAAGGAGGTCTCAACCAGATTAAGATTTCCGCGCCCGATCGCATCCCCTAGTGGGCCCCACAGCAAGGGTTGTGTTTAGCCTCGTGTGCACCGGACAACCACCAAACAATGATTGCTTCTTTTAACAAAGACGGGTTGTTGCGCTTACTCTCTTCTTTTAAGAAAGACTAGCGTTAGATCCCGTGCAATGCACAGGTTAACTCGTGAAAATCGAAAAGTTATTACAAGTTAAAATCCAAATAAATTATTGATTAATAAAAAGTTACTAGATTTATTCAATCCATTTAAAATCTCTGGAACAAAAGTTTTACCTATAAAGGCAAGGCAGCGAGCGGCTATGCGTTGATGCTGAACCACGGTCGGTGAAGACCCATCCGACTTTGGCTTTATATCGTTATTCGGCCAAAACTGTGTTTTAATAGCAAAAAAATTGAAAATATCTGATTGAGGATCTTGGTTTTTGTGATTACATCATCATAGGTTTTATCCTGACACCAACCCTTGGCTGATGTAAAAGCGAGATTTGAAGCGTCTGGCACCTGTGGCTTGGATTTCAATTCAAAGGTCCGTTTGATATATCAACGGTGGCTCTTGCTGAAAACTAAAAGCCAATGACTTGTGTGCTTCTGTTCCAAAATATGTTTATCACCGTTTTTCCCTAAAATGGGAAACCGCAAACCGTGTTCACCAAAGCACATGGATTTCCTCTTTTTATCTCTCTCTCTCTCTCTAGTAGTGTAAAAGGAGGTGAAGCCCTTCAAGGAAGGAACTGTTGTATTGATTCTAAAGTGGTCTCAATTTGGCTTTTTCTGCTATTGAATATATGGAAAGAACCAACAATCGAATGAAGCAATAGATTTGAAAATAAATGAGTGAAAGATAATAATAGGGTTAAGAGAGTAAGAGTTCGAGGGGGAGAAGTGGAAAGGTAGATCCATTCCAAGGTAATAACAGCAGAATCTGAAATCGAGATCGGGAGTTTTAGAAACGTACCAAGAGCCCAGGGTCCGGAAATTCGAGAAGGGAGAGGAGCAGGGAAAACATGCACCCGGCATAGATGATAGTACGGAGAAAGTGCAGTCGTCGATGAAGATGAAAGTCTGTTCCTCGAACGCTAAGCGTTTATTTGAGGAAGGGCAAAAGTCATCTCTTATGGCGTTTCCTGAGGAAAAGATGTAAGTCGTGTAGCCAATGAAATGTTTTATGGACGGCAGGTGTGTTGCTTTTTCTTAAACCGGCTCCTGATGATGATGTAGTTGTTGACGTGGCTCCAGGCGGATCATGGATGAGGCATGATGTTCTAGCCATTTTTCAACTTTAAAGAAGAAGCGGCCCTCTTCGGGTGAGGATTTAATACATGGGCGGGGGTTTAAACAACGGTTGGGTTTAGTGTAACAAGCGAGTCTCTTTCTAATAAGTGGGTGGGGATTTAAATATGTTTTCAGGGCTTCGGCTGGGCCTTACTTTATGGATCGGGCATCTTTTCGTCTCATCTGGGCTTCCTTACGTGGAGGATATATAATAACATGTCATGGTCTTACCGACCCTAACAACCGACGGGATTTGAGGTCACATTGGGGCTTGTTTGGCGCCCATGTTGGACGTCCAAGGGATGCTTGGGCTCCTTCCTTGCTTGCTTAGTCGACTTTCTTTGACTTCCCTTCTCAAATTTCATCAATGTGGGTCCCGTGTTGTTGATTTCGCCTACAAATTGAAAGAAATAAATTTAAGATTAATCACACGTAGGAAAATAAACATGAGTCATGCATTTTCCATATGGGCCCTACAAAAGATTCGACCTAGGCCTAGAGGCGTAAAAATGAAAATGTGTAGGTTTTCCTCCACTCGAAGTGGCGGAAAAGTTGCAAATGCAGCTTTACCGCTGCTCACAACGGCGGTAAAGCTGCAAATGCCGGTTTTCCTTCACTCAGAGAGGAGGAAATCCTGCAAATGCAGATTTCCGCTGCTCATGACGGCGGTAAAGCTGCGAATGCGGGTTTTCCGCCACTTAGAGAGGAGGAGAAGTTGTTTGGAGAGGCGGAAAATCTGCAGTTTGATCCCACTCCGTTTTTTATGCTCTTTTCCCCCCCTTTTTTTTTTCTTCTACTTATGGGGATGTGGGGCACTTGCCCAGGGCATTTTCCTTTTGCACGCCACTCACACATCATCATAATGGCGCCCGGCGAATGACTAATCCGAATGGATCACACATAGAGGACGCTCCTTGATTAGGCCGATCACATTTTTTGCTGCCATGTCAGTTGTCTGCACCATTTGATCGTCGGGTTCATTTATAAATAAAATAAAAAACTAAAACTTGTTGGCCATTGATAAAAGAGATTGGGATGATTACGCGGGGCCCTTTTTTTGTAGCAAGGAGGTCTCAACCAGATTAAGATTTCCGCGCCCGATCGCATCCCCTAGTGGGCCCCACAGCAAGGGTTGTGTTTAGCCTCGTGTGCACCGGACAACCACCAAACAATGATTTCTTCTTTTAACAAAGACGGGTTGTTGCGCTTACTCTCTTCTTTTAAGAAAGACTAGCGTTAGATCCCGTGCAATGCACAGGTTAACTCGTGAAAATCGAAAAGTTATTACAAGTTAAAATCCAAATAAATTATTGATTAATAAAAAGTTACTAGATTTATTCAATCCATTTAAAATCTCTGGAACAAAAGTTTTACCTATAAAGGCAAGGCAGCGAGCGGCTATGCGTTGATGCTGAACCACGGTCGGTGAAGACCCATCCGACTTTGGCTTTATATCGTCATTCGGCCAAAACTGTGTTTTAATAGCATAAAAATTGAAAATATCTGATTGAGGATCTTGGTTTTTGTGATTACATCATCATAGGTTTTATCCTGACACCAACCCTTGGCTGATGTAAAAGCGAGATTTGAAGCGTCTGGCACCTGTGGCTTGGATTTCAATTCAAAGGTCCGTTTGATATATCAACGGTGGCTCTTGCTGAAAACTAAAAGCCAATGACTTGTGTGCTTCTGTTCCAAAATATGTTTATCACCGTTTTTCCCTAAAATGGGAAACCGCAAACCGTGTTCACCAAAGCACATGGATTTCCTCTTTTTATCTCTCTCTCTCTCTCTAGTAGTGTAAAAGGAGGTGAAGCCCTTCAAGGAAGGAACTGTTGTATTGATTCTAAAGTGGTCTCAATTTGGCTTTTTCTGCTATTGAATATATGGAAAGAACCAACAATCGAATGAAGCAATAGATTTGAAAATAAATGAGTGAAAGATAATAATAGGGTTAAGAGAGTAAGAGTTCGAGGGGGAGAAGTGGAAAGGTAGATCCATTCCAAGGTAATAACAGCAGAATCTGAAATCGAGATCGGGAGTTTTAGAAACGTACCAAGAGCCCAGGGTCCGGAAATTCGAGAAGGGAGAGGAGCAGGGAAAACATGCACCCGGCATAGATGATAGTACGGAGAAAGTGCAGTCGTCGATGAAGATGAAAGTCTGTTCCTCGAACGCTAAGCGTTTATTTGAGGAAGGGCAAAAGTCATCTCTTATGGCGTTTCCTGAGGAAAAGATGTAAGTCGTGTAGCCAATGAAATGTTTTATGGACGGCAGGTGTGTTGCTTTTTCTTAAACCGGCTCCTGATGATGATGTAGTTGTTGACGTGGCTCCAGGCGGATCATGGATGAGGCATGATGTTCTAGCCATTTTTCAACTTTAAAGAAGAAGCGGCCCTCTTCGGGTGAGGATTTAATACATGGGCGGGGGTTTAAACAACGGTTGGGTTTAGTGTAACAAGCGAGTCTCTTTCTAATAAGTGGGTGGGGATTTAAATATGTTTTCAGGGCTTCGGCTGGGCCTTACTTTAGGGATCGGGCATCTTTTCGTCTCATCTGGGCTTCCTTACGTGGAGGATATATAATAACATGTCATGGTCTTACCGACCCTAACAACCGACGGGATTTGAGGTCACATTGGGGCTTGTTTGGCGCCCATGTTGGACGTCCAAGGGATGCTTGGGCTCCTTCCTTGCTTGCTTAGTCGACTTTCTTTGACTTCCCTTCTCAAATTTCATCAATGTGGGTCCCGTGTTGTTGATTTCGCCTACAAATTGAAAGAAATAAATTTAAGATTAATCACACGTAGGAAAATAAACTTGAGTCATGCATTTTCCATATGGGCCCTACAAAAGATTCGACCTAGGCCTAGAGGCGTAAAAATGAAAATGTGTAGGTTTTCCTCCACTCGAAGTGGAGGAAAAGTTGCAAATGCAGCTTTACCGCTGCTCACAACGGCGGTAAAGCTGCAAATGCCGGTTTGCCTCCACTCAGAGGGAGGAAATCCTGCAAATGCAGATTTCCGCTGCTCATAACGGCGGTAAAGCTGCGAATGCGGGTTTTCCGCCACTTAGAGAGGAGGAGAAGTTGTTTGGAGAGGCGGAAAATCTGCAGTTTGATCCCACTCCGTTTTTTATGCTCTTTTCCCCCCCTTTTTTTTTTCTTCTACTTATGGGGATGTGGGGCACTTGCCCAGGGCATTTTCCTTTTGCACGGCACTCACACATCATCATAATGGCGCCCGGCGAATGACTAATCCGAATGGATCACACTTAGAGGACGCTCCTTGATTAGCCCGATCACATTTTTTGCTGCCCTGTCAGTGGTCTGCACCATTTGATCGTCGGGTTCATTTATAAATAAAATAAAAAACTAAAACTTGTTGGCCATTGATAAAAGAGATTGGGATGATTACGCGGGGCCCTTTTTTTGTAGCAAGGAGGTCTCAACCAGATTAAGATTTCCGCGCCCGATCGCATCCCCTAGTGGGCCCCACAGCAAGGGTTGTGTTTAGCCTCGTGTGCACCGGACAACCACCAAACAATGATTTCTTCTTTTAACAAAGACGGGTTGTTGCGCTTACTCTCTTCTTTTAAGAAAGACTAGCGTTAGATCCCGTGCAATGCACAGGTTAACTCGTGAAAATCGAAAAGTTATTACAAGTTAAAATCCAAATAAATTATTGATTAATAAAAAGTTACTAGATTTATTCAATCCATTTAAAATCTCTGGAACAAAAGTTTTACCTGTAAAGGCAAGGCAGCGAGCGGCTATGCGTTGATGCTGAACCACGGTCGGTGAAGACCCATCCGACTTTGGCTTTATATCGTCATTCGGCCAAAACTGTGTTTTAATAGCATAAAAATTGAAAATATCTGATTGAGGATCTTGGTTTTTGTGATTACATCATCATAGGTTTTATCCTGACACCAACCCTTGGCTGATGTAAAAGCGAGATTTGAAGCGTCTGGCACCTGTGGCTTGGATTTCAATTCAAAGGTCCGTTTGATATATCAACGGTGGCTCTTGCTGAAAACTAAAAGCCAATGACTTGTGTGCTTCTGTTCCAAAATATGTTTATCACCGTTTTTCCCTAAAATGGGAAACCGCAAACCGTGTTCACCAAAGCACATGGATTTCCTCTTTTTCTCTCTCTCTCTCTCTCTAGTAGTGTAAAAGGAGGTGAAGCCCTTCAAGGAAGGAACTGTTGTATTGATTCTAAAGTGGTCTCAATTTGGCTTTTTCTGCTATTGAATATATGGAAAGAACCAACAATCGAATGAAGCAATAGATTTGAAAATAAATGAGTGAAAGATAATAATAGGGTTAAGAGAGTAAGAGTTCGAGGGGGAGAAGTGGAAAGGTAGATCCATTCCAAGGTAATAACAGCAGAATCTGAAATCGAGATCGGGAGTTTTAGAAACGTACCAAGAGCCCAGGGTCCGGAAATTCGAGAAGGGAGAGGAGCAGGGAAAACATGCACCCGGCATAGATGATAGTACGGAGAAAGTGCAGTCGTCGATGAAGATGAAAGTCTGTTCCTCGAACGCTAAGCGTTTATTTGAGGAAGGGCAAAAGTCATCTCTTATGGCGTTTCCTGAGGAAAAGATGTAAGTCGTGTAGCCAATGAAATGTTTTATGGACGGCAGGTGTGTTGCTTTTTCTTAAACCGGCTCCTGATGATGATGTAGTTGTTGACGTGGCTCCAGGCGGATCATGGATGAGGCATGATGTTCTAGCCATTTTTCAACTTTAAAGAAGAAGCGGCCCTCTTCGGGTGAGGATTTAATACATGGGCGGGGGTTTAAACAACGGTTGGGTTTAGTGTAACAAGCGAGTCTCTTTCTAATAAGTGGGTGGGGATTTAAATATGTTTTCAGGGCTTCGGCTGGGCCTTACTTTAGGGATCGGGCATCTTTTCGTCTCATCTGGGCTTCCTTACGTGGAGGATATATAATAACATGTCATGGTCTTACCGACCCTAACAACCGACGGGATTTGAGGTCACATTGGGGCTTGTTTGGCGCCCATGTTGGACGTCCAAGGGATGCTTGGGCTCCTTCCTTGCTTGCTTAGTCGACTTTCTTTGACTTCCCTTCTCAAATTTCATCAATGTGGGTCCCGTGTTGTTGATTTCGCCTACAAATTGAAAGAAATAAATTTAAGATTAATCACACGTAGGAAAATAAACTTGAGTCATGCATTTTCCATATGGGCCCTACAAAAGATTCGACCTAGGCCTAGAGGCGTAAAAATGAAAATGTGTAGGTTTTCCTCCACTCGAAGTGGAGGAAAAGTTGCAAATGCAGCTTTACCGCTGCTCACAACGGCGGTAAAGCTGCAAATGCCGGTTTGCCTCCACTCAGAGGGAGGAAATCCTGCAAATGCAGATTTCCGCTGCTCATAACGGCGGTAAAGCTGCGAATGCGGGTTTTCCGCCACTTAGAGAGGAGGAGAAGTTGTTTGGAGAGGCAGAAAATCTGCAGTTTGATCCCACTCCGTTTTTTATGCTCTTTTCCCCCCCTTTTTTTTTTCTTCTACTTATGGGGATGTGGGGCACTTGCCCAGGGCATTTTCCTTTTGCACGGCACTCACACATCATCATAATGGCGCCCGGCGAATGACTAATCCGAATGGATCACACTTAGAGGACGCTCCTTGATTAGCCCGATCACATTTTTTGCTGCCCTGTCAGTGGTCTGCACCATTTGATCGTCGGGTTCATTTATAAATAAAATAAAAAACTAAAACTTGTTGGCCATTGATAAAAGAGATTGGGATGATTACGCGGGGCCCTTTTTTTGTAGCAAGGAGGTCTAAACCAGATTAAGATTTCCGCGCCCGATCGCATCCCCTAGTGGGCCCCACAGCAAGGGTTGTGTTTAGCCTCGTGTGCACCGGACAACCACCAAACAATGATTTCCTCTTTTAACAAAGACGGGTTGTTGCGCTTACTCTCTTCTTTTAAGAAAGACTAGCGTTAGATCCCGTGCAATGCACAGGTTAACTCGTGAAAATCGAAAAGTTATTACAAGTTAAAATCCAAATAAATTATTGATTAATAAAAAGTTACTAGATTTATTCAGTCCATTTAAAATCTCTGGAACAAAAGTTTTACCTATAAAGGCAAGGCAGCGAGCGGCTATGCGTTGATGCTGAACCACGGTCGGTGAAGACCCATCCGACTTTGGCTTTATATCGTCATTCGGCCAAAACTGTGTTTTAATAGCATAAAAATTGAAAATATCTGATTGAGGATCTTGGTTTTTGTGATTACATCATCATAGGTTTTATCCTGACACCAACCCTTGGCTGATGTAAAAGCGAGATTTGAAGCGTCTGGCACCTGTGGCTTGGATTTCAATTCAAAGGTCCGTTTGATATATCAACGGTGGCTCTTGCTGAAAACTAAAAGCCAATGACTTGTGTGCTTCTGTTCCAAAATATGTTTATCACCGTTTTTCCCTAAAATGGGAAACCGCAAACCGTGTTCACCAAAGCACATGGATTTCCTCTTTTTATCTCTCTCTCTCTCTCTCTAGTAGTGTAAAAGGAGGTGAAGCCCTTCAAGGAAGGAACTGTTGTATTGATTCTAAAGTGGTCTCAATTTGGCTTTTTCTGCTATTGAATATATGGAAAGAACCAACAATCGAATGAAGCAATAGATTTGAAAATAAATGAGTGAAAGATAATAATAGGGTTAAGAGAGTAAGAGTTCGAGGGGGAGAAGTGGAAAGGTAGATCCATTCCAAGGTAATAACAGCAGAATCTGAAATCGAGATCGGGAGTTTTAGAAACGTACCAAGAGCCCAGGGTCCGGAAATTCGAGAAGGGAGAGGAGCAGGGAAAACATGCACCCGGCATAGATGATAGTACGGAGAAAGTGCAGTCGTCGATGAAGATGAAAGTCTGTTCCTCGAACGCTAAGCGTTTATTTGAGGAAGGGCAAAAGTCATCTCTTATGGCGTTTCCTGAGGAAAAGATGTAAGTCGTGTAGCCAATGAAATGTTTTATGGACGGCAGGTGTGTTGCTTTTTCTTAAACCGGCTCCTGATGATGATGTAGTTGTTGACGTGGCTCCAGGCGGATCATGGATGAGGCATGATGTTCTAGCCATTTTTCAACTTTAAAGAAGAAGCGGCCCTCTTCGGGTGAGGATTTAATACATGGGCGGGGGTTTAAACAACGGTTGGGTTTAGTGTAACAAGCGAGTCTCTTTCTAATAAGTGGGTGGGGATTTAAATATGTTTTCAGGGCTTCGGCTGGGCCTTACTTTAGGGATCGGGCATCTTTTCGTCTCATCTGGGCTTCCTTACGTGGAGGATATATAATAACATGTCATGGTCTTACCGACCCTAACAACCGACGGGATTTGAGGTCACATTGGGGCTTGTTTGGCGCCCATGTTGGACGTCCAAGGGATGCTTGGGCTCCTTCCTTGCTTGCTTAGTCGACTTTCTTTGACTTCCCTTCTCAAATTTCATCAATGTGGGTCCCGTGTTGTTGATTTCGCCTACAAATTGAAAGAAATAAATTTAAGATTAATCACACGTAGGAAAATAAACTTGAGTCATGCATTTTCCATATGGGCCCTACAAAAGATTCGACCTAGGCCTAGAGGCGTAAAAATGAAAATGTGTAGGTTTTCCTCCACTCGAAGTGGAGGAAAAGTTGCAAATGCAGCTTTACCGCTGCTCACAACGGCGGTAAAGCTGCAAATGCCGGTTTTCCTCCACTCAGAGGGAGGAAATCCTGCAAATGCAGATTTCCGCTGCTCATGACGGCGGTAAAGCTGCGAATGCGGGTTTTCCGCCACTTAGAGAGGAGGAGAAGTTGTTTGGAGAGGCGGAAAATCTGCAGTTTGATCCCACTCCTTTTTTTATGCTCTTTTCCCCCCTTTTTTTTTTCTTCTACTTATGGGGATGTGGGGCACTTGCCCAGGGCATTTTCCTTTTGCACGCCACTCACACATCATCATAATGGCGCCCGGCGAATGACTAATCCGAATGGATCACACATAGAGGACGCTCCTTGATTAGGCCGATCACATTTTTTGCTGCCATGTCAGTGGTCTGCACCATTTGATCGTCGGGTTCATTTATAAATAAAATAAAAAACGAAAACTTGTTGGCCATTGATAAAAGAGATTGGGATGATTACGCGGGGCCCTTTTTTTGTAGCAAGGAGGTCTCAACCAGATTAAGATTTCCGCGCCCGATCGCATCCCCTAGTGGGCCCCACAGCAAGGGTTGTGTTTAGCCTCGTGTGCACCGGACAACCACCAAACAATGATTGCTTCTTTTAACAAAGACGGGTTGTTGCGCTTACTCTCTTCTTTTAAGAAAGACTAGCGTTAGATCCCGTGCAATGCACAGGTTAACTCGTGAAAATCGAAAAGTTATTACAAGTTAAAATCCAAATAAATTATTGATTAATAAAAAGTTACTAGATTTATTCAATCCATTTAAAATCTCTGGAACAAAAGTTTTACCTATAAAGGCAAGGCAGCGAGCGGCTATGCGTTGATGCTGAACCACGGTCGGTGAAGACCCATCCGACTTTGGCTTTATATCGTTATTCGGCCAAAACTGTGTTTTAATAGCAAAAAAATTGAAAATATCTGATTGAGGATCTTGGTTTTTGTGATTACATCATCATAGGTTTTATCCTGACACCAACCCTTGGCTGATGTAAAAGCGAGATTTGAAGCGTCTGGCACCTGTGGCTTGGATTTCAATTCAAAGGTCCGTTTGATATATCAACGGTGGCTCTTGCTGAAAACTAAAAGCCAATGACTTGTGTGCTTCTGTTCCAAAATATGTTTATCACCGTTTTTCCCTAAAATGGGAAACCGCAAACCGTGTTCACCAAAGCACATGGATTTCCTCTTTTTATCTCTCTCTCTCTCTCTCTCTCTCTCTCTCTCTCTCTCTAGTAGTGTAAAAGGAGGTGAAGCCCTTCAAGGAAGGAACTGTTGTATTGATTCTAAAGTGGTCTCAATTTGGCTTTTTCTGCTATTGAATATATGGAAAGAACCAACAATCGAATGAAGCAATAGATTTGAAAATAAATGAGTGAAAGATAATAATAGGGTTAAGAGAGTAAGAGTTCGAGGGGGAGAAGTGGAAAGGTAGATCCATTCCAAGGTAATAACAGCAGAATCTGAAATCGAGATCGGGAGTTTTAGAAACGTACCAAGAGCCCAGGGTCCGGAAATTCGAGAAGGGAGAGGAGCAGGGAAAACATGCACCCGGCATAGATGATAGTACGGAGAAAGTGCAGTCGTCGATGAAGATGAAAGTCTGTTCCTCGAACGCTAAGCGTTTATTTGAGGAAGGGCAAAAGTCATCTCTTATGGCGTTTCCTGAGGAAAAGATGTAAGTCGTGTAGCCAATGAAATGTTTTATGGACGGCAGGTGTGTTGCTTTTTCTTAAACCGGCTCCTGATGATGATGTAGTTGTTGACGTGGCTCCAGGCGGATCATGGATGAGGCATGATGTTCTAGCCATTTTTCAACTTTAAAGAAGAAGCGGCCCTCTTCGGGTGAGGATTTAATACATGGGCGGGGGTTTAAACAACGGTTGGGTTTAGTGTAACAAGCGAGTCTCTTTCTAATAAGTGGGTGGGGATTTAAATATGTTTTCAGGGCTTCGGCTGGGCCTTACTTTATGGATCGGGCATCTTTTCGTCTCATCTGGGCTTCCTTACGTGGAGGGTATATAATAACATGGCATGGTCTTACCGACCCTAACAACCGACGGGATTTGAGGTCACATTGGGGCTTGTTTGGCGCCCATGTTGGACGTCCAAGGGATGCTTGGGCTCCTTCCTTGCTTGCTTAGTCGACTTTCTTTGACTTCCCTTCTCAAATTTCATCAATGTGGGTCCCGTGTTGTTGATTTCGCCTACAAATTGAAAGAAATAAATTTAAGATTAATCACACGTAGGAAAATAAACATGAGTCATGCATTTTCCATATGGGCCCTACAAAAGATTCGACCTAGGCCTAGAGGCGTAAAAATGAAAATGTGTAGGTTTTCCTCCACTCGAAGTGGAGGAAAAGTTGCAAATGCAGCTTTACCGCTGCTCACAACGGCGGTAAAGCTGCAAATGCCGGTTTTCCTCCACTCAGAGAGGAGGAAATCCTGCAAATGCAGATTTCCGCTGCTCATGACGGCGGTAAAGCTGCGAATGCGGGTTTTCCGCCACTTAGAGAGGAGGAGAAGTTGTTTGGAGAGGCGGAAAATCTGCAGTTTGATCCCACTCCTTTTTTTATGCTCTTTTCCCCCCTTTTTTTTTTCTTCTACTTATGGGGATGTGGGGCACTTGCCCAGGGCATTTTCCTTTTGCACGCCACTCACACATCATCATAATGGCGCCCGGCGAATGACTAATCCGAATGGATCACACATAGAGGACGCTCCTTGATTAGGCCGATCACATTTTTTGCTGCCATGTCAGTGGTCTGCACCATTTGATCGTCGGGTTCATTTATAAATAAAATAAAAAACGAAAACTTGTTGGCCATTGATAAAAGAGATTGGGATGATTACGCGGGGCCCTTTTTTTGTAGCAAGGAGGTCTCAACCAGATTAAGATTTCCGCGCCCGATCGCATCCCCTAGTGGGCCCCACAGCAAGGGTTGTGTTTAGCCTCGTGTGCACCGGACAACCACCAAACAATGATTGCTTCTTTTAACAAAGACGGGTTGTTGCGCTTACTCTCTTCTTTTAAGAAAGACTAGCGTTAGATCCCGTGCAATGCACAGGTTAACTCGTGAAAATCGAAAAGTTATTACAAGTTAAAATCCAAATAAATTATTGATTAATAAAAAGTTACTAGATTTATTCAATCCATTTAAAATCTCTGGAACAAAAGTTTTACCTATAAAGGCAAGGCAGCGAGCGGCTATGCGTTGATGCTGAACCACGGTCGGTGAAGACCCATCCGACTTTGGCTTTATATCGTTATTCGGCCAAAACTGTGTTTTAATAGCAAAAAAATTGAAAATATCTGATTGAGGATCTTGGTTTTTGTGATTACATCATCATAGGTTTTATCCTGACACCAACCCTTGGCTGATGTAAAAGCGAGATTTGAAGCGTCTGGCACCTGTGGCTTGGATTTCAATTCAAAGGTCCGTTTGATATATCAACGGTGGCTCTTGCTGAAAACTAAAAGCCAATGACTTGTGTGCTTCTGTTCCAAAATATGTTTATCACCGTTTTTCCCTAAAATGGGAAACCGCAAACCGTGTTCACCAAAGCACATGGATTTCCTCTTTTTATCTCTCTCTCTCTCTCTAGTAGTGTAAAAGGAGGTGAAGCCCTTCAAGGAAGGAACTGTTGTATTGATTCTAAAGTGGTCTCAATTTGGCTTTTTCTGCTATTGAATATATGGAAAGAACCAACAATCGAATGAAGCAATAGATTTGAAAATAAATGAGTGAAAGATAATAATAGGGTTAAGAGAGTAAGAGTTCGAGGGGGAGAAGTGGAAAGGTAGATCCATTCCAAGGTAATAACAGCAGAATCTGAAATCGAGATCGGGAGTTTTAGAAACGTACCAAGAGCCCAGGGTCCGGAAATTCGAGAAGGGAGAGGAGCAGGGAAAACATGCACCCGGCATAGATGATAGTACGGAGAAAGTGCAGTCGTCGATGAAGATGAAAGTCTGTTCCTCGAACGCTAAGCGTTTATTTGAGGAAGGGCAAAAGTCATCTCTTATGGCGTTTCCTGAGGAAAAGATGTAAGTCGTGTAGCCAATGAAATGTTTTATGGACGGCAGGTGTGTTGCTTTTTCTTAAACCGGCTCCTGATGATGATGTAGTTGTTGACGTGGCTCCAGGCGGATCATGGATGAGGCATGACGTTCTAGCCATTTTTCAACTTTAAAGAAGAAGCGGCCCTCTTCGGGTGAGGATTTAATACATGGGCGGGGGTTTAAACAACGGTTGGGTTTAGTGTAACAAGCGAGTCTCTTTCTAATAAGTGGGTGGGGATTTAAATATGTTTTCAGGGCTTCGGCTGGGCCTTACTTTATGGATTGGGCATCTTTTCGTCTCATCTGGGCTTCCTTACGTGGAGGATATATAATAACATGTCATGGTCTTACCGACCCTAACAACCGACGGGATTTGAGGTCACATTGGGGCTTGTTTGGCGCCCATGTTGGACGTCCAAGGGATGCTTGGGCTCCTTCCTTGCTTGCTTAGTCGACTTTCTTTGACTTCCCTTCTCAAATTTCATCAATGTGGGTCCCGTGTTGTTGATTTCGCCTACAAATTGAAAGAAATAAATTTAAGATTAATCACACGTAGGAAAATAAACATGAGTCATGCATTTTCCATATGGGCCCTACAAAAGATTCGACCTAGGCCTAGAGGCGTAAAAATGAAAATGTGTAGGTTTTCCTCCACTCGAAGTGGCGGAAAAGTTGCAAATGCAGCTTTACCGCTGCTCACAACGGCGGTAAAGCTGCAAATGCCGGTTTTCCTTCACTCAGAGAGGAGGAAATCCTGCAAATGCAGATTTCCGCTGCTCATGACGGCGGTAAAGCTGCGAATGCGGGTTTTCCGCCACTTAGAGAGGAGGAGAAGTTGTTTGGAGAGGCGGAAAATCTGCAGTTTGATCCCACTCCGTTTTTTATGCTCTTTTCCCCCCCTTTTTTTTTTCTTCTACTTATGGGGATGTGGGGCACTTGCCCAGGGCATTTTCCTTTTGCACGCCACTCACACATCATCATAATGGCGCCCGGCGAATGACTAATCCGAATGGATCACACATAGAGGACGCTCCTTGATTAGGCCGATCACATTTTTTGCTGCCATGTCAGTTGTCTGCACCATTTGATCGTCGGGTTCATTTATAAATAAAATAAAAAACTAAAACTTGTTGGCCATTGATAAAAGAGATTGGGATGATTACGCGGGGCCCTTTTTTTGTAGCAAGGAGGTCTCAACCAGATTAAGATTTCCGCGCCCGATCGCATCCCCTAGTGGGCCCCACAGCAAGGGTTGTGTTTAGCCTCGTGTGCACCGGACAACCACCAAACAATGATTTCTTCTTTTAACAAAGACCGGTTGTTGCGCTTACTCTCTTCTTTTAAGAAAGACTAGCGTTAGATCCCGTGCAATGCACAGGTTAACTCGTGAAAATCGAAAAGTTATTACAAGTTAAAATCCAAATAAATTATTGATTAATAAAAAGTTACTAGATTTATTCAATCCATTTAAAATCTCTGGAACAAAAGTTTTACCTATAAAGGCAAGGCAGCGAGCGGCTATGCGTTGATGCTGAACCACGGTCGGTGAAGACCCATCCGACTTTGGCTTTATATCGTCATTCGGCCAAAACTGTGTTTTAATAGCATAAAAATTGAAAATATCTGATTGAGGATCTTGGTTTTTGTGATTACATCATCATAGGTTTTATCCTGACACCAACCCTTGGCTGATGTAAAAGCGAGATTTGAAGCGTCTGGCACCTGTGGCTTGGATTTCAATTCAAAGGTCCGTTTGATATATCAACGGTGGCTCTTGCTGAAAACTAAAAGCCAATGACTTGTGTGCTTCTGTTCCAAAATATGTTTATCACCGTTTTTCCCTAAAATGGGAAACCGCAAACCGTGTTCACCAAAGCACATGGATTTCCTCTTTTTATCTCTCTCTCTCTCTCTAGTAGTGTAAAAGGAGGTGAAGCCCTTCAAGGAAGGAACTGTTGTATTGATTCTAAAGTGGTCTCAATTTGGCTTTTTCTGCTATTGAATATATGGAAAGAACCAACAATCGAATGAAGCAATAGATTTGAAAATAAATGAGTGAAAGATAATAATAGGGTTAAGAGAGTAAGAGTTCGAGGGGGAGAAGTGGAAAGGTAGATCCATTCCAAGGTAATAACAGCAGAATCTGAAATCGAGATCGGGAGTTTTAGAAACGTACCAAGAGCCCAGGGTCCGGAAATTCGAGAAGGGAGAGGAGCAGGGAAAACATGCACCCGGCATAGATGATAGTACGGAGAAAGTGCAGTCGTCGATGAAGATGAAAGTCTGTTCCTCGAACGCTAAGCGTTTATTTGAGGAAGGGCAAAAGTCATCTCTTATGGCGTTTCCTGAGGAAAAGATGTAAGTCGTGTAGCCAATGAAATGTTTTATGGACGGCAGGTGTGTTGCTTTTTCTTAAACCGGCTCCTGATGATGATGTAGTTGTTGACGTGGCTCCAGGCGGATCATGGATGAGGCATGATGTTCTAGCCATTTTTCAACTTTAAAGAAGAAGCGGCCCTCTTCGGGTGAGGATTTAATACATGGGCGGGGGTTTAAACAACGGTTGGGTTTAGTGTAACAAGCGAGTCTCTTTCTAATAAGTGGGTGGGGATTTAAATATGTTTTCAGGGCTTCGGCTGGGCCTTACTTTAGGGATCGGGCATCTTTTCGTCTCATCTGGGCTTCCTTACGTGGAGGATATATAATAACATGTCATGGTCTTACCGACCCTAACAACCGACGGGATTTGAGGTCACATTGGGGCTTGTTTGGCGCCCATGTTGGACGTCCAAGGGATGCTTGGGCTCCTTCCTTGCTTGCTTAGTCGACTTTCTTTGACTTCCCTTCTCAAATTTCATCAATGTGGGTCCCGTGTTGTTGATTTCGCCTACAAATTGAAAGAAATAAATTTAAGATTAATCACACGTAGGAAAATAAACTTGAGTCATGCATTTTCCATATGGGCCCTACAAAAGATTCGACCTAGGCCTAGAGGCGTAAAAATGAAAATGTGTAGGTTTTCCTCCACTCGAAGTGGAGGAAAAGTTGCAAATGCAGCTTTACCGCTGCTCACAACGGCGGTAAAGCTGCAAATGCCGGTTTGCCTCCACTCAGAGGGAGGAAATCCTGCAAATGCAGATTTCCGCTGCTCATAACGGCGGTAAAGCTGCGAATGCGGGTTTTCCGCCACTTAGAGAGGAGGAGAAGTTGTTTGGAGAGGCGGAAAATCTGCAGTTTGATCCCACTCCGTTTTTTATGCTCTTTTCCCCCCCTTTTTTTTTTCTTCTACTTATGGGGATGTGGGGCACTTGCCCAGGGCATTTTCCTTTTGCACGGCACTCACACATCATCATAATGGCGCCCGGCGAATGACTAATCCGAATGGATCACACTTAGAGGACGCTCCTTGATTAGCCCGATCACATTTTTTGCTGCCCTGTCAGTGGTCTGCACCATTTGATCGTCGGGTTCATTTATAAATAAAATAAAAAACTAAAACTTGTTGGCCATTGATAAAAGAGATTGGGATGATTACGCGGGGCCCTTTTTTTGTAGCAAGGAGGTCTCAACCAGATTAAGATTTCCGCGCCCGATCGCATCCCCTAGTGGGCCCCACAGCAAGGGTTGTGTTTAGCCTCGTGTGCACCGGACAACCACCAAACAATGATTTCTTCTTTTAACAAAGACGGGTTGTTGCGCTTACTCTCTTCTTTTAAGAAAGACTAGCGTTAGATCCCGTGCAATGCACAGGTTAACTCGTGAAAATCGAAAAGTTATTACAAGTTAAAATCCAAATAAATTATTGATTAATAAAAAGTTACTAGATTTATTCAATCCATTTAAAATCTCTGGAACAAAAGTTTTACCTATAAAGGCAAGGCAGCGAGCGGCTATGCGTTGATGCTGAACCACGGTCGGTGAAGACCCATCCGACTTTGGCTTTATATCGTCATTCGGCCAAAACTGTGTTTTAATAGCATAAAAATTGAAAATATCTGATTGAGGATCTTGGTTTTTGTGATTACATCATCATAGGTTTTATCCTGACACCAACCCTTGGCTGATGTAAAAGCGAGATTTGAAGCGTCTGGCACCTGTGGCTTGGATTTCAATTCAAAGGTCCGTTTGATATATCAACGGTGGCTCTTGCTGAAAACTAAAAGCCAATGACTTGTGTGCTTCTGTTCCAAAATATGTTTATCACCGTTTTTCCCTAAAATGGGAAACCGCAAACCGTGTTCACCAAAGCACATGGATTTCCTCTTTTTATCTCTCTCTCTCTCTCTAGTAGTGTAAAAGGAGGTGAAGCCCTTCAAGGAAGGAACTGTTGTATTGATTCTAAAGTGGTCTCAATTTGGCTTTTTCTGCTATTGAATATATGGAAAGAACCAACAATCGAATGAAGCAATAGATTTGAAAATAAATGAGTGAAAGATAATAATAGGGTTAAGAGAGTAAGAGTTCGAGGGGGAGAAGTGGAAAGGTAGATCCATTCCAAGGTAATAACAGCAGAATCTGAAATCGAGATCGGGAGTTTTAGAAACGTACCAAGAGCCCAGGGTCCGGAAATTCGAGAAGGGAGAGGAGCAGGGAAAACATGCACCCGGCATAGATGATAGTACGGAGAAAGTGCAGTCGTCGATGAAGATGAAAGTCTGTTCCTCGAACGCTAAGCGTTTATTTGAGGAAGGGCAAAAGTCATCTCTTATGGCGTTTCCTGAGGAAAAGATGTAAGTCGTGTAGCCAATGAAATGTTTTATGGACGGCAGGTGTGTTGCTTTTTCTTAAACCGGCTCCTGATGATGATGTAGTTGTTGACGTGGCTCCAGGCGGATCATGGATGAGGCATGATGTTCTAGCCATTTTTCAACTTTAAAGAAGAAGCGGCCCTCTTCGGGTGAGGATTTAATACATGGGCGGGGGTTTAAACAACGGTTGGGTTTAGTGTAACAAGCGAGTCTCTTTCTAATAAGTGGGTGGGGATTTAAATATGTTTTCAGGGCTTCGGCTGGGCCTTACTTTATGGATCGGGCATCTTTTCGTCTCATCTGGGCTTCCTTACGTGGAGGGTATATAATAACATGGCATGGTCTTACCGACCCTAACAACCGACGGGATTTGAGGTCACATTGGGGCTTGTTTGGCGCCCATGTTGGACGTCCAAGGGATGCTTGGGCTCCTTCCTTGCTTGCTTAGTCGACTTTCTTTGACTTCCCTTCTCAAATTTCATCAATGTGGGTCCCGTGTTGTTGATTTCGCCTACAAATTGAAAGAAATAAATTTAAGATTAATCACACGTAGGAAAATAAACATGAGTCATGCATTTTCCATATGGGCCCTACAAAAGATTCGACCTAGGCCTAGAGGCGTAAAAATGAAAATGTGTAGGTTTTCCTCCACTCGAAGTGGAGGAAAAGTTGCAAATGCAGCTTTACCGCTGCTCACAACGGCGGTAAAGCTGCAAATGCCGGTTTTCCTCCACTCAGAGAGGAGGAAATCCTGCAAATGCAGATTTCCGCTGCTCATGACGGCGGTAAAGCTGCGAATGCGGGTTTTCCGCCACTTAGAGAGGAGGAGAAGTTGTTTGGAGAGGCGGAAAATCTGCAGTTTGATCCCACTCCTTTTTTTATGCTCTTTTCCCCCCTTTTTTTTTTCTTCTACTTATGGGGATGTGGGGCACTTGCCCAGGGCATTTTCCTTTTGCACGCCACTCACACATCATCATAATGGCGCCCGGCGAATGACTAATCCGAATGGATCACACATAGAGGACGCTCCTTGATTAGGCCGATCACATTTTTTGCTGCCATGTCAGTGGTCTGCACCATTTGATCGTCGGGTTCATTTATAAATAAAATAAAAAACGAAAACTTGTTGGCCATTGATAAAAGAGATTGGGATGATTACGCGGGGCCCTTTTTTTGAAGCAAGGAGGTCTCAACCAGATTAAGATTTCCGCGCCCGATCGCATCCCCTAGTGGGCCCCACAGCAAGGGTTGTGTTTAGCCTCGTGTGCACCGGACAACCACCAAACAATGATTGCTTCTTTTAACAAAGACGGGTTGTTGCGCTTACTCTCTTCTTTTAAGAAAGACTAGCGTTAGATCCCGTGCAATGCACAGGTTAACTCGTGAAAATCGAAAAGTTATTACAAGTTAAAATCCAAATAAATTATTGATTAATAAAAAGTTACTAGATTTATTCAATCCATTTAAAATCTCTGGAACAAAAGTTTTACCTATAAAGGCAAGGCAGCGAGCGGCTATGCGTTGATGCTGAACCACGGTCGGTGAAGACCCATCCGACTTTGGCTTTATATCGTTATTCGGCCAAAACTGTGTTTTAATAGCAAAAAAATTGAAAATATCTGATTGAGGATCTTGGTTTTTGTGATTACATCATCATAGGTTTTATCCTGACACCAACCCTTGGCTGATGTAAAAGCGAGATTTGAAGCGTCTGGCACCTGTGGCTTGGATTTCAATTCAAAGGTCCGTTTGATATATCAACGGTGGCTCTTGCTGAAAACTAAAAGCCAATGACTTGTGTGCTTCTGTTCCAAAATATGTTTATCACCGTTTTTCCCTAAAATGGGAAACCGCAAACCGTGTTCACCAAAGCACATGGATTTCCTCTTTTTATCTCTCTCTCTCTCTCTAGTAGTGTAAAAGGAGGTGAAGCCCTTCAAGGAAGGAACTGTTGTATTGATTCTAAAGTGGTCTCAATTTGGCTTTTTCTGCTATTGAATATATGGAAAGAACCAACAATCGAATGAAGCAATAGATTTGAAAATAAATGAGTGAAAGATAATAATAGGGTTAAGAGAGTAAGAGTTCGAGGGGGAGAAGTGGAAAGGTAGATCCATTCCAAGGTAATAACAGCAGAATCTGAAATCGAGATCGGGAGTTTTAGAAACGTACCAAGAGCCCAGGGTCCGGAAATTCGAGAAGGGAGAGGAGCAGGGAAAACATGCACCCGGCATAGATGATAGTACGGAGAAAGTGCAGTCGTCGATGAAGATGAAAGTCTGTTCCTCGAACGCTAAGCGTTTATTTGAGGAAGGGCAAAAGTCATCTCTTATGGCGTTTCCTGAGGAAAAGATGTAAGTCGTGTAGCCAATGAAATGTTTTATGGACGGCAGGTGTGTTGCTTTTTCTTAAACCGGCTCCTGATGATGATGTAGTTGTTGACTTGGCTCCAGGCGGATCATGGATGAGGCATGACGTTCTAGCCATTTTTCAACTTTAAAGAAGAAGCGGCCCTCTTCGGGTGAGGATTTAATACATGGGCGGGGGTTTAAACAACGGTTGGGTTTAGTGTAACAAGCGAGTCTCTTTCTAATAAGTGGGTGGGGATTTAAATATGTTTTCAGGGCTTCGGCTGGGCCTTACTTTATGGATCGGGCATCTTTTCGTCTCATCTGGGCTTCCTTACGTGGAGGATATATAATAACATGTCATGGTCTTACCGACCCTAACAACCGACGGGATTTGAGGTCACATTGGGGCTTGTTTGGCGCCCATGTTGGACGTCCAAGGGATGCTTGGGCTCCTTCCTTGCTTGCTTAGTCGAGTTTCTTTGACTTCCCTTCTCAAATTTCATCAATGTGGGTCCCGTGTTGTTGATTTCGCCTACAAATTGAAAGAAATAAATTTAAGATTAATCACACGTAGGAAAATAAACATGAGTCATGCATTTTCCATATGGGCCCTACAAAAGATTCGACCTAGGCCTAGAGGCGTAAAAATGAAAATGTGTAGGTTTTCCTCCACTCGAAGTGGCGGAAAAGTTGCAAATGCAGCTTTACCGCTGCTCACAACGGCGGTAAAGCTGCAAATGCCGGTTTTCCTTCACTCAGAGAGGAGGAAATCCTGCAAATGCAGATTTCCGCTGCTCATGACGGCGGTAAAGCTGCGAATGCGGGTTTTCCGCCACTTAGAGAGGAGGAGAAGTTGTTTGGAGAGGCGGAAAATCTGCAGTTTGATCCCACTCCGTTTTTTATGCTCTTTTCCCCCCCTTTTTTTTTTCTTCTACTTATGGGGATGTGGGGCACTTGCCCAGGGCATTTTCCTTTTGCACGCCACTCACACATCATCATAATGGCGCCCGGCGAATGACTAATCCGAATGGATCACACATAGAGGACGCTCCTTGATTAGGCCGATCACATTTTTTGCTGCCATGTCAGTTGTCTGCACCATTTGATCGTCGGGTTCATTTATAAATAAAATAAAAAACTAAAACTTGTTGGCCATTGATAAAAGAGATTGGGATGATTACGCGGGGCCCTTTTTTTGTAGCAAGGAGGTCTCAACCAGATTAAGATTTCCGCGCCCGATCGCATCCCCTAGTGGGCCCCACAGCAAGGGTTGTGTTTAGCCTCGTGTGCACCGGACAACCACCAAACAATGATTTCTTCTTTTAACAAAGACCGGTTGTTGCGCTTACTCTCTTCTTTTAAGAAAGACTAGCGTTAGATCCCGTGCAATGCACAGGTTAACTCGTGAAAATCGAAAAGTTATTACAAGTTAAAATCCAAATAAATTATTGATTAATAAAAAGTTACTAGATTTATTCAATCCATTTAAAATCTCTGGAACAAAAGTTTTACCTATAAAGGCAAGGCAGCGAGCGGCTATGCGTTGATGCTGAACCACGGTCGGTGAAGACCCATCCGACTTTGGCTTTATATCGTCATTCGGCCAAAACTGTGTTTTAATAGCATAAAAATTGAAAATATCTGATTGAGGATCTTGGTTTTTGTGATTACATCATCATAGGTTTTATCCTGACACCAACCCTTGGCTGATGTAAAAGCGAGATTTGAAGCGTCTGGCACCTGTGGCTTGGATTTCAATTCAAAGGTCCGTTTGATATATCAACGGTGGCTCTTGCTGAAAACTAAAAGCCAATGACTTGTGTGCTTCTGTTCCAAAATATGTTTATCACCGTTTTTCCCTAAAATGGGAAACCGCAAACCGTGTTCACCAAAGCACATGGATTTCCTCTTTTTATCTCTCTCTCTCTCTCTAGTAGTGTAAAAGGAGGTGAAGCCCTTCAAGGAAGGAACTGTTGTATTGATTCTAAAGTGGTCTCAATTTGGCTTTTTCTGCTATTGAATATATGGAAAGAACCAACAATCGAATGAAGCAATAGATTTGAAAATAAATGAGTGAAAGATAATAATAGGGTTAAGAGAGTAAGAGTTCGAGGGGGAGAAGTGGAAAGGTAGATCCATTCCAAGGTAATAACAGCAGAATCTGAAATCGAGATCGGGAGTTTTAGAAACGTACCAAGAGCCCAGGGTCCGGAAATTCGAGAAGGGAGAGGAGCAGGGAAAACATGCACCCGGCATAGATGATAGTACGGAGAAAGTGCAGTCGTCGATGAAGATGAAAGTCTGTTCCTCGAACGCTAAGCGTTTATTTGAGGAAGGGCAAAAGTCATCTCTTATGGCGTTTCCTGAGGAAAAGATGTAAGTCGTGTAGCCAATGAAATGTTTTATGGACGGCAGGTGTGTTGCTTTTTCTTAAACCGGCTCCTGATGATGATGTAGTTGTTGACGTGGCTCCAGGCGGATCATGGATGAGGCATGATGTTCTAGCCATTTTTCAACTTTAAAGAAGAAGCGGCCCTCTTCGGGTGAGGATTTAATACATGGGCGGGGGTTTAAACAACGGTTGGGTTTAGTGTAACAAGCGAGTCTCTTTCTAATAAGTGGGTGGGGATTTAAATATGTTTTCAGGGCTTCGGCTGGGCCTTACTTTAGGGATCGGGCATCTTTTCGTCTCATCTGGGCTTCCTTACGTGGAGGATATATAATAACATGTCATGGTCTTACCGACCCTAACAACCGACGGGATTTGAGGTCACATTGGGGCTTGTTTGGCGCCCATGTTGGACGTCCAAGGGATGCTTGGGCTCCTTCCTTGCTTGCTTAGTCGACTTTCTTTGACTTCCCTTCTCAAATTTCATCAATGTGGGTCCCGTGTTGTTGATTTCGCCTACAAATTGAAAGAAATAAATTTAAGATTAATCACACGTAGGAAAATAAACTTGAGTCATGCATTTTCCATATGGGCCCTACAAAAGATTCGACCTAGGCCTAGAGGCGTAAAAATGAAAATGTGTAGGTTTTCCTCCACTCGAAGTGGAGGAAAAGTTGCAAATGCAGCTTTACCGCTGCTCACAACGGCGGTAAAGCTGCAAATGCCGGTTTGCCTCCACTCAGAGGGAGGAAATCCTGCAAATGCAGATTTCCGCTGCTCATAACGGCGGTAAAGCTGCGAATGCGGGTTTTCCGCCACTTAGAGAGGAGGAGAAGTTGTTTGGAGAGGCGGAAAATCTGCAGTTTGATCCCACTCCGTTTTTTATGCTCTTTTCCCCCCCTTTTTTTTTTCTTCTACTTATGGGGATGTGGGGCACTTGCCCAGGGCATTTTCCTTTTGCACGGCACTCACACATCATCATAATGGCGCCCGGCGAATGACTAATCCGAATGGATCACACTTAGAGGACGCTCCTTGATTAGCCCGATCACATTTTTTGCTGCCCTGTCAGTGGTCTGCACCATTTGATCGTCGGGTTCATTTATAAATAAAATAAAAAACTAAAACTTGTTGGCCATTGATAAAAGAGATTGGGATGATTACGCGGGGCCCTTTTTTTGTAGCAAGGAGGTCTCAACCAGATTAAGATTTCCGCGCCCGATCGCATCCCCTAGTGGGCCCCACAGCAAGGGTTGTGTTTAGCCTCGTGTGCACCGGACAACCACCAAACAATGATTTCTTCTTTTAACAAAGACGGGTTGTTGCGCTTACTCTCTTCTTTTAAGAAAGACTAGCGTTAGATCCCGTGCAATGCACAGGTTAACTCGTGAAAATCGAAAAGTTATTACAAGTTAAAATCCAAATAAATTATTGATTAATAAAAAGTTACTAGATTTATTCAATCCATTTAAAATCTCTGGAACAAAAGTTTTACCTATAAAGGCAAGGCAGCGAGCGGCTATGCGTTGATGCTGAACCACGGTCGGTGAAGACCCATCCGACTTTGGCTTTATATCGTCATTCGGCCAAAACTGTGTTTTAATAGCATAAAAATTGAAAATATCTGATTGAGGATCTTGGTTTTTGTGATTACATCATCATAGGTTTTATCCTGACACCAACCCTTGGCTGATGTAAAAGCGAGATTTGAAGCGTCTGGCACCTGTGGCTTGGATTTCAATTCAAAGGTCCGTTTGATATATCAACGGTGGCTCTTGCTGAAAACTAAAAGCCAATGACTTGTGTGCTTCTGTTCCAAAATATGTTTATCACCGTTTTTCCCTAAAATGGGAAACCGCAAACCGTGTTCACCAAAGCACATGGATTTCCTCTTTTTATCTCTCTCTCTCTCTCTAGTAGTGTAAAAGGAGGTGAAGCCCTTCAAGGAAGGAACTGTTGTATTGATTCTAAAGTGGTCTCAATTTGGCTTTTTCTGCTATTGAATATATGGAAAGAACCAACAATCGAATGAAGCAATAGATTTGAAAATAAATGAGTGAAAGATAATAATAGGGTTAAGAGAGTAAGAGTTCGAGGGGGAGAAGTGGAAAGGTAGATCCATTCCAAGGTAATAACAGCAGAATCTGAAATCGAGATCGGGAGTTTTAGAAACGTACCAAGAGCCCAGGGTCCGGAAATTCGAGAAGGGAGAGGAGCAGGGAAAACATGCACCCGGCATAGATGATAGTACGGAGAAAGTGCAGTCGTCGATGAAGATGAAAGTCTGTTCCTCGAACGCTAAGCGTTTATTTGAGGAAGGGCAAAAGTCATCTCTTATGGCGTTTCCTGAGGAAAAGATGTAAGTCGTGTAGCCAATGAAATGTTTTATGGACGGCAGGTGTGTTGCTTTTTCTTAAACCGGCTCCTGATGATGATGTAGTTGTTGACGTGGCTCCAGGCGGATCATGGATGAGGCATGATGTTCTAGCCATTTTTCAACTTTAAAGAAGAAGCGGCCCTCTTCGGGTGAGGATTTAATACATGGGCGGGGGTTTAAACAACGGTTGGGTTTAGTGTAACAAGCGAGTCTCTTTCTAATAAGTGGGTGGGGATTTAAATATGTTTTCAGGGCTTCGGCTGGGCCTTACTTTAGGGATCGGGCATCTTTTCGTCTCATCTGGGCTTCCTTACGTGGAGGATATATAATAACATGTCATGGTCTTACCGACCCTAACAACCGACGGGATTTGAGGTCACATTGGGGCTTGTTTGGCGCCCATGTTGGACGTCCAAGGGATGCTTGGGCTCCTTCCTTGCTTGCTTAGTCGACTTTCTTTGACTTCCCTTCTCAAATTTCATCAATGTGGGTCCCGTGTTGTTGATTTCGCCTACAAATTGAAAGAAATAAATTTAAGATTAATCACACGTAGGAAAATAAACTTGAGTCATGCATTTTCCATATGGGCCCTACAAAAGATTCGACCTAGGCCTAGAGGCGTAAAAATGAAAATGTGTAGGTTTTCCTCCACTCGAAGTGGAGGAAAAGTTGCAAATGCAGCTTTACCGCTGCTCACAACGGCGGTAAAGCTGCAAATGCCGGTTTGCCTCCACTCAGAGGGAGGAAATCCTGCAAATGCAGATTTCCGCTGCTCATAACGGCGGTAAAGCTGCGAATGCGGGTTTTCCGCCACTTAGAGAGGAGGAGAAGTTGTTTGGAGAGGCGGAAAATCTGCAGTTTGATCCCACTCCGTTTTTTATGCTCTTTTCCCCCCCTTTTTTTTTTCTTCTACTTATGGGGATGTGGGGCACTTGCCCAGGGCATTTTCCTTTTGCACGCCACTCACACATCATCATAATGGCGCCCGGCGAATGACTAATCCGAATGGATCACACTTAGAGGACGCTCCTTGATTAGCCCGATCACATTTTTTGCTGCCCTGTCAGTGGTCTGCACCATTTGATCGTCGGGTTCATTTATAAATAAAATAAAAAACTAAAACTTGTTGGCCATTGATAAAAGAGATTGGGATGATTACGCGGGGCCCTTTTTTTGTAGCAAGGAGGTCTAAACCAGATTAAGATTTCCGCGCCCGATCGCATCCCCTAGTGGGCCCCACAGCAAGGGTTGTGTTTAGCCTCGTGTGCACCGGACAACCACCAAACAATGATTTCCTCTTTTAACAAAGACGGGTTGTTGCGCTTACTCTCTTCTTTTAAGAAAGACTAGCGTTAGATCCCGTGCAATGCACAGGTTAACTCGTGAAAATCGAAAAGTTATTACAAGTTAAAATCCAAATAAATTATTGATTAATAAAAAGTTACTAGATTTATTCAGTCCATTTAAAATCTCTGGAACAAAAGTTTTACCTATAAAGGCAAGGCAGCGAGCGGCTATGCGTTGATGCTGAACCACGGTCGGTGAAGACCCATCCGACTTTGGCTTTATATCGTCATTCGGCCAAAACTGTGTTTTAATAGCATAAAAATTGAAAATATCTGATTGAGGATCTTGGTTTTTGTGATTACATCATCATAGGTTTTATCCTGACACCAACCCTTGGCTGATGTAAAAGCGAGATTTGAAGCGTCTGGCACCTGTGGCTTGGATTTCAATTCAAAGGTCCGTTTGATATATCAACGGTGGCTCTTGCTGAAAACTAAAAGCCAATGACTTGTGTGCTTCTGTTCCAAAATATGTTTATCACCGTTTTTCCCTAAAATGGGAAACCGCAAACCGTGTTCACCAAAGCACATGGATTTCCTCTTTTTATCTCTCTCTCTCTCTCTCTAGTAGTGTAAAAGGAGGTGAAGCCCTTCAAGGAAGGAACTGTTGTATTGATTCTAAAGTGGTCTCAATTTGGCTTTTTCTGCTATTGAATATATGGAAAGAACCAACAATCGAATGAAGCAATAGATTTGAAAATAAATGAGTGAAAGATAATAATAGGGTTAAGAGAGTAAGAGTTCGAGGGGGAGAAGTGGAAAGGTAGATCCATTCCAAGGTAATAACAGCAGAATCTGAAATCGAGATCGGGAGTTTTAGAAACGTACCAAGAGCCCAGGGTCCGGAAATTCGAGAAGGGAGAGGAGCAGGGAAAACATGCACCCGGCATAGATGATAGTACGGAGAAAGTGCAGTCGTCGATGAAGATGAAAGTCTGTTCCTCGAACGCTAAGCGTTTATTTGAGGAAGGGCAAAAGTCATCTCTTATGGCGTTTCCTGAGGAAAAGATGTAAGTCGTGTAGCCAATGAAATGTTTTATGGACGGCAGGTGTGTTGCTTTTTCTTAAACCGGCTCCTGATGATGATGTAGTTGTTGACGTGGCTCCAGGCGGATCATGGATGAGGCATGATGTTCTAGCCATTTTTCAACTTTAAAGAAGAAGCGGCCCTCTTCGGGTGAGGATTTAATACATGGGCGGGGGTTTAAACAACGGTTGGGTTTAGTGTAACAAGCGAGTCTCTTTCTAATAAGTGGGTGGGGATTTAAATATGTTTTCAGGGCTTCGGCTGGGCCTTACTTTAGGGATCGGGCATCTTTTCGTCTCATCTGGGCTTCCTTACGTGGAGGATATATAATAACATGTCATGGTCTTACCGACCCTAACAACCGACGGGATTTGAGGTCACATTGGGGCTTGTTTGGCGCCCATGTTGGACGTCCAAGGGATGCTTGGGCTCCTTCCTTGCTTGCTTAGTCGACTTTCTTTGACTTCCCTTCTCAAATTTCATCAATGTGGGTCCCGTGTTGTTGATTTCGCCTACCAATTGAAAGAAATAAATTTAAGATTAATCACACGTAGGAAAATAAACATGAGTCATGCATTTTCCATATGGGCCCTACAAAAGATTCGACCTAGGCCTAGAGGCGTAAAAATGAAAATGTGTAGGTTTTCCTCCACTCGAAGTGGAGGAAAAGTTGCAAATGCAGCTTTACCGCTGCTCACAACGGCGGTAAAGCTGCAAATGCCGGCTTTCCTCCACTCAGAGAGGACGAAAACCTGCAAATGCAGATTTCCGCTGCTCATAACGGCGGTAAAGCTGCGAATGCGGGCTTTCCGCCACTTAGAGAGGAGCAGAAGTTGTTTGGAGAGGCGGAAAATCTGCAGTTTGATCCCACTCCGTTTTTTATGCTCTTTCCCCCCCCCCCCCCCCTTTTTTTTTTTCTTCTACTTATGGGGATGTGGGGCACTTGCCCAGGGCATTTTCCTTTTGCACGGCACTCACACATCATCATAATGGCGCCCGGCGAATGACTAATCCGAATGGATCACACGTAGAGGACGCTCCTTGATTAGGCCGATCACATTTTTTGCTGCCATGTCAGTGGTCTGCACCATTTGATCGTCGGGTTCATTTATAAATAAAATAAAAAACTAAAACTTGTTGGCCATTGATAAAAGAGATTGGGATGATTACGCGGGGCCCTTTTTTTGTAGCAAGGAGGTCTCAACCAGATTAAGATTTCCGCGCCCGATCGCATCCCCTAGTGGGCCCCACAGCAAGGGTTGTGTTTAGCCTCGTGTGCACCGGACAACCACCAAACAATGATTTCTTCTTTTAACAAAGACCGGTTGTTGCGCTTACTCTCTTCTTTTAAGAAAGACTAGCGTTAGATCCCGTGCAATGCACAGGTTAACTCGTGAAAATCGAAAAGTTATTACAAGTTAAAATCCAAATAAATTATTGATTAATAAAAAGTTACTAGATTTATTCAATCCATTTAAAATCTCTGGAACAAAAGTTTTACCTATAAAGGCAAGGCAGCGAGCGGCTATGCGTTGATGCTGAACCACGGTCGGTGAAGACCCATCCGACTTTGGCTTTATATCGTTATTCGGCCAAAACTGTGTTTTAATAGCATAAAAATTGAAAATATCTGATTGAGGATCTTGGTTTTTGTGATTACATCATCATAGGTTTTATCCTGACACCAACCCTTGGCTGATGTAAAAGCGAGATTTGAAGCGTCTGGCACCTGTGGCTTGGATTTCAATTCAAAGGTCCGTTTGATATATCAACGGTGGCTCTTGCTGAAAACTAAAAGCCAATGACTTGTGTGCTTCTGTTCCAAAATATGTTTATTACCGTTTTTCCCTAAAATGGGAAACCGCAAACCGTGTTCACCAAAGCACATGGATTTCCTCTTTTTATCTCTCTCTCTCTCTCTCTCTCTCTCTCTCTCTCTCTAGTAGTGTAAAAGGAGGTGAAGCCCTTCAAGGAAGGAACTGTTGTATTGATTCTAAAGTGGTCTCAATTTGGCTTTTTCTGCTATTGAATATATGGAAAGAACCAACAATCGAATGAAGCAATAGATTTGAAAATAAATGAGTGAAAGATAATAATAGGGTTAAGAGAGTAAGAGTTCGAGGGGGAGAAGTGGAAAGGTAGATCCATTCCAAGGTAATAACAGCAGAATCTGAAATCGAGATCGGGAGTTTTAGAAACGTACCAAGAGCCCAGGGTCCGGAAATTCGAGAAGGGAGAGGAGCAGGGAAAACATGCACCTGGCATAGATGATAGTACGGAGAAAGTGCAGTCGTCGATGAAGATGAAAGTCTGTTCCTCGAGCGCTAAGCGTTTATTTGAGGAAGGGCAAAAGTCATCTCTTATGGCGTTTCCTGAGGAAAAGATGTAAGTCGTGTAGCCAATGAAATGTTTTATGGACGGCAGGTGTGTTGCTTTTTCTTAAACCGGCTCCTGATGATGATGTAGTTGTTGACGTGGCTCCAGGCGGATCATGGATGAGGCATGATGTTCTAGCCATTTTTCAACTTTAAAGAAGAAGCGGCCCTCTTCGGGTGAGGATTTAATACATGGGCGGGGGTTTAAACAACGGTTGGGTTTAGTGTAACAAGCGAGTCTCTTTCTAATAAGTGGGTGGGGATTTAAATATGTTTTCAGGGCTTCGGCTGGGCCTTACTTTATGGATCGGGCATCTTTTCGTCTCAACTGGGCTTCCTTACGTGGAGGATATATAATAACATGTCATGGTCTTACCGACCCTAACAACCGACGGGATTTGAGGTCACATTGGGGTTTGTTTGGCGCCCATGTTGGACGTCCAAGGGATGCTTGGGCTCCTTCCTTGCTTGCTTAGTCGACTTTCTTTGACTTCCCTTCTCAAATTTCATCAATGTGGGTCCCGTGTTGTTGATTTCGCCTACAAATTGAAAGAAATAAATTTAAGATTAATCACACGTAGGAAAATAAACATGAGTCATGCATTTTCCATATGGGCCCTACAAAAGATTCGACCTAGGCCTAGAGGCGTAAAAATGAAAATGTGTAGGTTTTCCTCCACTCGAAGTGGAGGAAAAGTTGGAAATGCAGCTTTACCGCTGCTCACAACGGCGGTAAAGCTGCAAATGCCGGTTTTCCTCCACTCAGAGAGGAGGAAAGCCTGCAAATGCAGATTTCCGCTGCTCATAACGGCGGTAAAGCTGCGAATGCGGGCTTTCCGCCACTTAGAGAGGAGGAGAAGTTGTTTGGAGAGGCGGAAAATCTGCAGTTTGATCCCACTCCGTTTTTTATGCTCTTTTCCCCCCCTTTTTTTTTTTCTTCAACTTATAGGGATGTGGGGCACTTGCCGAGGGCATTTTCCTTTTGCACGGCACTCACACATCATCATAATGGCGCCCGGCGAATGACTAATCCGAATGGATCACACATAGAGGACGCTCCTTGATTAGGCCGATCACATTTTTTGCTGCCATGTCAGTGGTCTGCGCCATTTGATCGTCGGGTTCATTTATAAATAAAATAAAAAACTAAAACTTGTTGGCCATTGATAAAAGAGATTGGGATGATTACGCGGGGCCCTTTTTTTGTAGCAAGGAGGTCTCAACCAGATTAAGATTTCCGCGCCCGATCGCATCCCCTAGTGGGCCCGACAGCAAGGGTTGTGTTTAGCCTCGTGTGCACCGGACAACCACCAAACAATGATTTCTTCTTTTAACAAAGACCGGTTGTTGCGCTTACTCTCTTCTTTTAAGAAAGACTAGCGTTAGATCCCGTGCAATGCACAGGTTAACTCGTGAAAATCGAAAAGTTATTACAAGTTAAAATCCAAATAAATTATTGATTAATAAAAAGTTACTAGATTTATTCAATCCATTTAAAATCTCTGGAACAAAAGTTTTACCTATAAAGGCAAGGCAGCGAGCGGCTATGCGTTGATGCTGAACCACGGTCGGTGAAGACCCATCCGACTTTGGCTTTATATCGTTATTCGGCCAAAACTGTGTTTTAATAGCATAAAAATTGAAAATATCTGATTGAGGATCTTGGTTTTTGTGATTACATCATCATAGGTTTTATCCTGACACCAACCCTTGGCTGATGTAAAAGCGAGATTTGAAGCGTCTGGCACCTGTGGCTTGGATTTCAATTCAAAGGTCCGTTTGATATATCAACGGTGGCTCTTGCTGAAAACTAAAAGCCAATGACTTGTGTGCTTCTGTTCCAAAATATGTTTATTACCGTTTTTCCCTAAAATGGGAAACCGCAAACCGTGTTCACCAAAGCACATGGATTTCCTCTTTTTATCTCTCTCTCTCTCTCTCTCTCTAGTAGTGTAAAAGGAGGTGAAGCCCTTCAAGGAAGGAACTGTTGTATTGATTCTAAAGTGGTCTCAATTTGGCTTTTTCTGCTATTGAATATATGGAAAGAACCAACAATCGAATGAAACAATAGATTTGAAAATAAATGAGTGAAAGATAATAATAGGGTTAAGAGAGTAAGAGTTCGAGGGGGAGAACTGGAAAGGTAGATCCATTCCAAGGTAATAACAGCAGAATCTGAAATCGAGATCGGGAGTTTTAGAAACGTACCAAGAGCCCAGGGTCCGGAAATTCGAGAAGGGAGAGGAGCAGGGAAAACATGCACCCGGCATAGATGATAGTACGGAGAAAGTGCAGTCGTCGATGAAGATGAAAGTCTGTTCCTCGAACGCTAAGCGTTTATTTGAGGAAGGGCAAAAGTCATCTCTTATGGCGTTTCCTGAGGAAAAGATGTAAGTCGTGTAGCCAATGAAATGTTTTATGGACGGCAGGTGTGTTGCTTTTTCTTAAACCGGCTCCTGATGATGATGTAGTTGTTGACGTGGCTCCAGGCGGATCATGGATGAGGCATGATGTTCTAGCCATTTTTCAACTTTAAAGAAGAAGCGGCCCTCTTCGGGTGAGGATTTAATACATGGGCGGGGGTTTAAACAACGGTTGGGTTTAGTGTAACAAGCGAGTCTCTTTCTAATAAGTGGGTGGGGATTTAAATATGTTTTCAGGGCTTCGGCTGGGCCTTACTTTATGGATCGGGCATCTTTTCGTCTCATCTGGGCTTCCTTACGTGGAGGATATATAATAACATGTCATGGTCTTACCGACCCTAACAACCGACGGGATTTGAGGTCACATTGGGGCTTGTTTGGCGCCCATGTTGGACGTCCAAGGGATGCTTGGGCTCCTTCCTTGCTTGCTTAGTCGACTTTCTTTGACTTCCCTTCTCAAATTTCATCAATGTGGGTCCCGTGTTGTTGATTTCGCCTACAAATTGAAAGAAATAAATTTAAGATTAATCACACGTAGGAAAATAAACATGAGTCATGCATTTTCCATATGGGCCCTACAAAAGATTCGACGTAGGCCTAGAGGCGTAAAAATGAAAATGTGTAGGTTTTCCTCCACTCGAAGTGGAGGAAAAGTTGCAAATGCAGCTTTACCGCTGCTCACAACGGCGGTAAAGCTGCAAATGCCGGTTTTCCTCCACTCAGAGAGGAGTAAAACCTGCAAATGCATCTTTACCGCTGCTCATGACGGCGGTAAAGCTGCGAATGCGGGTTTTCCGCCGCTTAGGGAGGAGGAGAATTTGTTTGGAGAGGCGGAAAATCTGCAGTTTGATCCCACTCCGTTTTTTATGCTCTTTTCCCCCTTTTCTTTTTTTCTTCTACTTATGGGGATGTGGGGCACTTGCCCTGGGCATTTTCCTTTTGCACGGCACTCACACATCATCATAATGGCGCCCGGCGAATGACTAATCCGAATGGATCACACGTAGAGGACGCTCCTTGATTAGGCCGATCACATTTTTTGCTGCCATGTCAGTGGTCTGCACCATTTGATCGTCGGGTTCATTTATAAATAAAATAAAAAACTAAAACTTGTTGGCCATTGATAAAAGAGATTGGGATGATTACGCGGGGCCCTTTTTTTGTAGCAAGGAGGTCTCAACCAGATTAAGATTTCCGCGCCCGATCGCATCCCCTAGTGGGCCCCACAGCAAGGGTTGTGTTTAGCCTCGTGTGCACCGGACAACCACCAAACAATGATTTCTTCTTTTAACAAAGACCGGTTGTTGCGCTTACTCTCTTCTTTTAAGAAAGACTAGCGTTAGATCCCGTGCAATGCACAGGTTAACTCGTGAAAATCGAAAAGTTATTACAAGTTAAAATCCAAATAAATTATTGATTAATAAAAAGTTACTAGATTTATTCAATCCATTTAAAATCTCTGGAACAAAAGTTTTACCTATAAAGGCAAGGCAGCGAGCGGCTATGCGTTGATGCTGAACCACGGTCGGTGAAGACCCATCCGACTTTGGCTTTATATCGTTATTCGGCCAAAACTGTGTTTTAATAGCATAAAAATTGAAAATATCTGATTGAGGATCTTGGTTTTTGTGATTACATCATCATAGGTTTTATCCTGACACCAACCCTTGGCTGATGTAAAAGCGAGATTTGAAGCGTCTGGCACCTGTGGCTTGGATTTCAATTCAAAGGTCCGTTTGATATATCAACGGTGGCTCTTGCTGAAAACTAAAAGCCAATGACTTGTGTGCTTCTGTTCCAAAATATGTTTATTACCGTTTTTCCCTAAAATGGGAAACCGCAAACCGTGTTCACCAAAGCACATGGATTTCCTCTTTTTATCTCTCTCTCTCTCTCTCTCTCTCTCTCTCTCTCTCTCTCTAGTAGTGTAAAAGGAGGTGAAGCCCTTCAAGGAAGGAACTGTTGTATTGATTCTAAAGTGGTCTCAATTTGGCTTTTTCTGCTATTGAATATATGGAAAGAACCAACAATCGAATGAAGCAATAGATTTGAAAATAAATGAGTGAAAGATAATAATAGGGTTAAGAGAGTAAGAGTTCGAGGGGGAGAAGTGGAAAGGTAGATCCATTCCAAGGTAATAACAGCAGAATCTGAAATCGAGATCGGGAGTTTTAGAAACGTACCAAGAGCCCAGGGTCCGGAAATTCGAGAAGGGAGAGGAGCAGGGAAAACATGCACCCGGCATAGATGATAGTACGGAGAAAGTGCAGTCGTCGATGAAGATGAAAGTCTGTTCCTCGAACGCTACGCGTTTATTTGAGGAAGGGCAAAAGTCATCTCTTATGGCGTTTCCTGAGGAAAAGATGTAAGTCGTGTAGCCAATGAAATGTTTTATGGACGGCAGGTGTGTTGCTTTTTCTTAAACCGGCTCCTGATGATGATGTAGTTGTTGACGTGGCTCCAGGCGGATCATGGATGAGGCATGATGTTCTAGCCATTTTTCAACTTTAAAAAAGAAGCGGCCCTCTTCGGGTGAGGATTTAAAAAATGGGCGGGGGTTTAAACAACGGTTGGGTTTAGTGTAACAAGCGAGTCTCTTTCTAATAAGTGGGTGGGGATTTAAATATGTTTTCAGGGCTTCGGCTGGGCCTTACTTTATGGATCGGGCATCTTTTCGTCTCATCTGGGCTTCCTTACGTGGAGGATATATAATAACATGTCATGGTCTTACCGACCCTAACAACCGACGGGATTTGAGGTCACATTGGGGTTTGTTTGGCGCCCATGTTGGACGTCCAAGGGATGCTTGGGCTCCTTCCTTGCTTGCTTAGTCGACTTTCTTTGACTTCCCTTCTCAAATTTCATCAATGTGGGTCCCGTGTTGTTGATTTCGCCTACAAATTGAAAGAAATAAATTTAAGATTAATCACACGTAGGAAAATAAACATGAGTCATGCATTTTCCATATGGGCCCTACAAAAGATTCGACCTAGGCCTAGAGGCGTAAAAATGAAAATGTGTAGGTTTTCCTCCACTCGAAGTGGAGGAAAAGTTGGAAATGCAGCTTTACCGCTGCTCACAACGGCGGTAAAGCTGCAAATGCCGGTTTTCCTCCACTCAGAGAGGAGGAAAGCCTGCAAATGCAGATTTCCGCTGCTCATAACGGCGGTAAAGCTGCGAATGCGGGCTTTCCGCCACTTAGAGAGGAGGAGAAGTTGTTTGGAGAGGCGGAAATTCTGCAGTTTGATCCCACTCCGTTTTTTATGCTCTTTTCCCCCCCTTTTTTTTTTTCTTCTACTTATGGGGATGTGGGGCACTTGCCCAGGGCATTTTCCTTTTGCACGGCACTCACACATCATCATAATGGCGCCCGGCGAATGACTAATCCGAATGGATCACACATAGAGGACGCTCCTTGATTAGGCCGATCACATTTTTTGCTGCCATGTCAGTGGTCTGCGCCATTTGATCGTCGGGTTCATTTATAAATAAAATAAAAAACTAAAACTTGTTGGCCATTGATAAAAGAGATTGGGATGATTACGCGGGGCCCTTTTTTTGTAGCAAGGAGGTCTCAACCAGATTAAGATTTCCGCGCCCGATCGCATCCCCTAGTGGGCCCCACAGCAAGGGTTGTGTTTAGCCTCGTGTGCACCGGACAACCACCAAACAATGATTTCTTCTTTTAACAAAGACCGGTTGTTGCGCTTACTCTCTTCTTTTAAGAAAGACTAGCGTTAGATCCCGTGCAATGCACAGGTTAACTCGTGAAAATCGAAAAGTTATTACAAGTTAAAATCCAAATAAATTATTGATTAATAAAAAGTTACTAGATTTATTCAATCCATTTAAAATCTCTGGAACAAAAGTTTTACCTATAAAGGCAAGGCAGCGAGCGGCTATGCGTTGATGCTGAACCACGGTCGGTGAAGACCCATCCGACTTTGGCTTTATATCGTTATTCGGCCAAAACTGTGTTTTAATAGCATAAAAATTGAAAATATCTGATTGAGGATCTTGGTTTTTGTGATTACATCATCATAGGTTTTATCCTGACACCAACCCTTGGCTGATGTAAAAGCGAGATTTGAAGCGTCTGGCACCTGTGGCTTGGATTTCAATTCAAAGGTCCGTTTGATATATCAACGGTGGCTCTTGCTGAAAACTAAAAGCCAATGACTTGTGTGCTTCTGTTCCAAAATATGTTTATTACCGTTTTTCCCTAAAATGGGAAACCGCAAACCGTGTTCACTAAAGCACATGGATTTCCTCTTTTTATCTCTCTCTCTCTCTCTCTCTCTCTCTAGTAGTGTAAAAGGAGGTGAAGCCCTTCAAGGAAGGAACTGTTGTATTGATTCTAAAGTGGTCTCAATTTGGCTTTTTCTGCTATTGAATATATGGAAAGAACCAACAATCGAATGAAACAATAGATTTGAAAATAAATGAGTGAAAGATAATAATAGGGTTAAGAGATTAAGAGTTCGAGGGGGAGAAGTGGAAAGGTAGATACATTCCAAGGTAATAACAGCAGAATCTGAAATCGAGATCGGGAGTTTTAGAAACGTACCAAGAGCCCTGGGTCCGGAAATTCGAGAAGGGAGAGGAGCAGGGAAAACATGCACCCGGCATAGATGATAGTACGGAGAAAGTGCAGTCGTCGATGAAGATGAAAGTCTGTTCCTCGAACGCTAAGCGTTTATTTGAGGAAGCGCAAAAGTCATCTCTTATGGCGTTTCCTGAGGAAAAGATGTAAGTCGTGTAGCCAATGAAATGTTTTATGGACGGCAGGTGTGTTGCTTTTTCTTAAACCGGCTCCTGATGATGATGTAGTTGTTGACGTGGCTCCAGGCGGATCATGGATGAGGCATGATGTTCTAGCCATTTTTCAACTTTAAAGAAGAAGCGGCCCTCTTCGGGTGAGGATTTAATACATGGGCGGGGGTTTAAACAACGGTTGGGTTTAGTGTAACAAGCGAGTCTCTTTCTAATAAGTGGGTGGGGATTTAAATATGTTTTCAGGGCTTCGGCTGGGCCTTACTTTATGGATCGGGCATCTTTTCGTCTCATCTGGGCTTCCTTACGTGGAGGATATATAATAACATGTCATGGTCTTACCGACCCTAACAACCGACGGGATTTGCGGTCACATTGGGGCTTGTTTGGCGCCCATGTTGGACGTCCAAGGGATGCTTGGGCTCCTTCCTTGCTTGCTTAGTCGACTTTCTATGACTTCCCTTCTCAAATTTCATCAATGTGGGTCCCGTGTTGTTGATTTCGCCTACAAATTGAAAGAAATAAATTTAAGATTAATCACACGTAGGAAAATAAACATGAGTCATGCATTTTCCATATGGGCCCTACAAAAGATTCGACCTAGGCCTAGAGGCGTAAAAATGAAAATGTGTAGGTTTTCCTCCACTCGAAGTGGAGAAAAAGTTGCAAATGCAGCTTTACCGCTGCTCACGACGGCGGTAAAGCTGCAAATGCCGGTTTTCCTCCACTCAGAGAGGAGTAAAACCTGCAAATGCATCTTTACCGCTGCTCATGACGGCGGTAAAGCTGCGTATGCGGGTTTTCCGCCCCTTAGGGAGGAGGAGAATTTGTTTGGAGAGGCGGAAAATCTGCAGTTTGATCCCACTCCGTTTTTTATGCTCTTTTCCCCCTTTTCTTTTTTTCTTCTACTTATGGGGATGTGGGGCACTTGCCCTGGGCATTTTCCTTTTGCACGGCACTCACACATCATCATAATGGCGCCCGGCGAATGACTAATCCGAATGGATCACACATAGAGGACGCTCCTTGATTAGGCCGATCACATTTTTTTGCTGCCATGTCAGTGGTCTGCACCATTTGATCGTCGGGTTCATTTATAAATAAAATAAAAAACTAAAACTTGTTGGCCATTGATAAAAGAGATTGGGATGATTACGCGGGGCCCTTTTTTTGTGGCAAGGAGGTCTCAACCAGATTAAGATTTCCGCGCCCGATCGCATCCCCTAGTGGGCCCCACAGCAAGGGTTGTGTTTAGCCTCGTGTGCACCGGACAACCACCAAACAATGATTTCTTCTTTTAACAAAGACCGGTTGTTGCGCTTACTCTCTTCTTTTAAGAAAGACTAGCGTTAGATCCCGTGCAATGCACAGGTTAACTCGTGAAAATCGAAAAGTTATTACAAGTTAAAATCCAAATAAATTATTGATTAATAAAAAGTTACTAGATTTATTCAATCCATTTAAAATCTCTGGAACAAAAGTTTTACCTATAAAGGCAAGGCAGCGAGCGGCTATGCGTTGATGCTGAACCACGGTCGGTGAAGACCCATCCGACTTTGGCTTTATATCGTTATTCGGCCAAAACTGTGTTTTAATAGCATAGAAATTGAAAATATCTGATTGAGGATCTTGGTTTTTGTGATTACATCATCATAGGTTTTATCCTGACACCAACCCTTGGCTGATGTAAAAGCGAGATTTGAAGCGTCTGGCACCTGTGGCTTGGATTTCAATTCAAAGGTCCGTTTGATATATCAACGGTGGCTCTTGCTGAAAACTAAAAGCCAATGACTTGTGTGCTTCTGTTCCAAAATATGTTTATTACCGTTTTTCCCTAAAATGGGAAACCGCAAACCGTGTTCACCAAAGCACATGGATTTCCTCTTTTTGTCTCTCTCTCTCTCTCTCTCTCTCTCTCTCTCTCTCTAGTAGTGTAAAAGGAGGTGAAGCCCTTCAAGGAAGGAACTGTTGTATTGATTCTAAAGTGGTCTCAATTTGGCTTTTTCTGCTATTGAATATATGGAAAGAACCAACAATCGAATGAAACAATAGATTTGAAAATAAATGAGTGAAAGATAATAATAGGGTTAAGAGAGTAAGAGTTCGAGGGGGAGAAGTGGAAAGGTAGATCCATTCCAAGGTAATAACAGCAGAATCTGAAATCGAGATCGGGAGTTTTAGAAACGTACCAAGAGCCCTGGGTCCGGAAATTCGAGAAGGGAGAGGAGCAGGGAAAACATGCACCCGGCATAGATGATAGTACGGAGAAAGTGCAGTCGTCGATGAAGATGAAAGTCTGTTCCTCGAACGCTAAGCGTTTATTTGAGGAAGGGCAAAAGTCATCTCTTATGGCGTTTCCTGAGGAAAAGATGTAAGTCGTGTAGCCAATGAAATGTTTTATGGACGGCAGGTGTGTTGCTTTTTCTTAAACCGGCTCCTGATGATGATGTAGTTGTTGACGTGGCTCCAGGCGGATCATGGATGAGGCATGATGTTCTAGCCATTTTTCAACTTTAAAGAAGAAGCGGCCCTCTTCGGGTGAGGATTTAATACATGGGCGGGGGTTTAAACAACGGTTGGGTTTAGTGTAACAAGCGAGTCTCTTTCTAATAAGTGGGTGGGGATTTAAATATGTTTTCAGGGCTTCGGCTGGGCCTTACTTTATGGATCGGGCATCTTTTCGTCTCATCTGGGCTTCCTTACGTGGAGGATATATAATAACATGTCATGGTCTTACCGACTCTAACAACCGACGGGATTTGAGGTCACATTGGGGCTTGTTTGGCGCCCATGTTGGACGTCCAAGGGATGCTTGGGCTCCTTCCTTGCTTGCTTAGTCGACTTTCTTTGACTTCCCTTCTCAAATTTCATCAATGTGGGTCCCGTGTTGTTGATTTCGCCTACAAATTGAAAGAAATAAATTTAAGATTAATCACACGTAGGAAAATAAACATGAGTCATGCATTTTCCATATGGGCCCTACAAAAGATTCGACCTAGGCCTAGAGGCGTAAAAATGAAAATGTGTAGGTTTTCCTCCACTCGAAGTGGAGGAAAAGTTGCAAATGCAGCTTTACCGCTGCTCACAACGGCGGTAAAGCTGCAAATGCCGGTTTTCCTCCACTCAGAGAGGAGTAAAACCTGCAAATGCATCTTTACCGCTGCTCATGACGGCGGTAAAGCTGCGAATGCGGGTTTTCCGCCGCTTAGGGAGGAGGAGAATTTGTTTGGAGAGGCGGAAAATCTGCAGTTTGATCCCACTCCGTTTTTTATGCTCTTTTCCCCCTTTTCTTTTTTTCTTCTACTTATGGGGATGTGGGGCACTTGCCCTGGGCATTTTCCTTTTGCACGGCACTCACACATCATCATAATGGCGCCCGGCGAATGACTAATCCGAATGGATCACACATAGAGGACGCTCCTTGATTAGGCCGATCACATTTTTTGCTGCCATGTCAGTGGTCTGCACCATTTGATCGTCGGGTTCATTTATAAATAAAATAAAAAACTAAAACTTGTTGGCCATTGATAAAAGAGATTGGGATGATTACGCGGGGCCCTTTTTTTGTAGCAAGGAGGTCTCAACCAGATTAAGATTTCCGCGCCCGATCGCATCCCCTAGTGGGCCCCACAGCAAGGGTTGTGTTTAGCCTCGTGTGCACCGGACAACCACCAAACAATGATTTCTTCTTTTAACAAAGACCGGTTGTTGCGCTTACTCTCTTCTTTTAAGAAAGACTAGCGTTAGATCCCGTGCAATGCACAGGTTAACTCGTGAAAATCGAAAAGTTATTACAAGTTAAAATCCAAATAAATTATTGATTAATAAAAAGTTACTAGATTTATTCAATCCATTTAAAATCTCTGGAACAAAAGTTTTACCTATAAAGGCAAGGCAGCGAGCGGCTATGCGTTGATGCTGAACCACGGTCGGTGAAGACCCATCCGACTTTGGCTTTATATCGTTATTCGGCCAAAACTGTGTTTTAATAGCATAAAAATTGAAAATATCTGATTGAGGATCTTGGTTTTTGTGATTACATCATCATAGGTTTTATCCTGACACCAACCCTTGGCTGATGTAAAAGCGAGATTTGAAGCGTCTGGCACCTGTGGCTTGGATTTCAATTCAAAGGTCCGTTTGATATATCAACGGTGGCTCTTGCTGAAAACTAAAAGCCAATGACTTGTGTGCTTCTGTTCCAAAATATGTTTATTACCGTTTTTCCCTAAAATGGGAAACCGCAAACCGTGTTCACCAAAGCACATGGATTTCCTCTTTTTATCTCTCTCTCTCTCTCTCTCTCTAGTAGTGTAAAAGGAGGTGAAGCCCTTCAAGGAAGGAACTGTTGTATTGATTCTAAAGTGGTCTCAATTTGGCTTTTTCTGCTATTGAATATATGGAAAGAACCAACAATCGAATGAAACAATAGATTTGAAAATAAATGAGTGAAAGATAATAATAGGGTTAAGAGAGTAAGAGTTCGAGGGGGAGAACTGGAAAGGTAGATCCATTCCAAGGTAATAACAGCAGAATCTGAAATCGAGATCGGGAGTTTTAGAAACGTACCAAGAGCCCAGGCTCCGGAAATTCGAGAAGGGAGAGGAGCAGGGAAAACATGCACCCGGCATAGATGATAGTACGGAGAAAGTGCAGTCGTCGATGAAGATGAAAGTCTGTTCCTCGAACGCTAAGCGTTTATTTGAGGAAGGGCAAAAGTCATCTCTTATGGCGTTTCCTGAGGAAAAGATGTAAGTCGTGTAGCCAATGAAATGTTTTATGGACGGCAGGTGTGTTGCTTTTTCTTAAACCGGCTCCTGATGATGATGTAGTTGTTGACGTGGCTCCAGGCGGATCATGGATGAGGCATGATGTTCTAGCCATTTTTCAACTTTAAAGAAGAAGCGGCCCTCTTCGGGTGAGGATTTAATACATGGGCGGGGGTTTAAACAACGGTTGGGTTTAGTGTAACAAGCGAGTCTCTTTCTAATAAGTGGGTGGGGATTTAAATATGTTTTCAGGGCTTCGGCTGGGCCTTACTTTATGGATCGGGCATCTTTTCGTCTCATCTGGGCTTCCTTACGTGGAGGATATATAATAACATGTCATGGTCTTACCGACTCTAACAACCGACGGGATTTGAGGTCACATTGGGGCTTGTTTGGCGCCCATGTTGGACGTCCAAGGGATGCTTGGGCTCCTTCCTTGCTTGCTTAGTCGACTTTCTTTGACTTCCCTTCTCAAATTTCATCAATGTGGGTCCCGTGTTGTTGATTTCGCCTACAAATTGAAAGAAATAAATTTAAGATTAATCACACGTAGGAAAATAAACATGAGTCATGCATTTTCCATATGGGCCCTACAAAAGATTCGACCTAGGCCTAGAGGCGTAAAAATGAAAATGTGTAGGTTTTCCTCCACTCGAAGTGGAGGAAAAGTTGCAAATGCAGCTTTACCGCTGCTCACAACGGCGGTAAAGCTGCAAATGCCGGTTTTCCTCCACTCAGAGAGGAGTAAAACCTGCAAATGCATCTTTACCGCTGCTCATGACGGCGGTAAAGCTGCGAATGCGGGTTTTCCGCCGCTTAGGGAGGAGGAGAATTTGTTTGGAGAGGCGGAAAATCTGCAGTTTGATCCCACTCCGTTTTTTATGCTCTTTTCCCCCTTTTCTTTTTTTCTTCTACTTATGGGGATGTGGGGCACTTGCCCTGGGCATTTTCCTTTTGCACGGCACTCACACATCATCATAATGGCGCCCGGCGAATGACTAATCCGAATGGATCACACATAGAGGACGCTCCTTGATTAGGCCGATCACATTTTTTGCTGCCATGTCAGTGGTCTGCACCATTTGATCGTCGGGTTCATTTATAAATAAAATAAAAAACTAAAACTTGTTGGCCATTGATAAAAGAGATTGGGATGATTACGCGGGGCCCTTTTTTTGTAGCAAGGAGGTCTCAACCAGATTAAGATTTCCGCGCCCGATCGCATCCCCTAGTGGGCCCCACAGCAAGGGTTGTGTTTAGCCTCGTGTGCACCGGACAACCACCAAACAATGATTTCTTCTTTTAACAAAGACCGGTTGTTGCGCTTACTCTCTTCTTTTAAGAAAGACTAGCGTTAGATCCCGTGCAATGCACAGGTTAACTCGTGAAAATCGAAAAGTTATTACAAGTTAAAATCCAAATAAATTATTGATTAATAAAAAGTTACTAGATTTATTCAATCCATTTAAAATCTCTGGAACAAAAGTTTTACCTATAAAGGCAAGGCAGCGAGCGGCTATGCGTTGATGCTGAACCACGGTCGGTGAAGACCCATCCGACTTTGGCTTTATATCGTTATTCGGCCAAAACTGTGTTTTAATAGCATAAAAATTGAAAATATCTGATTGAGGATCTTGGTTTTTGTGATTACATCATCATAGGTTTTATCCTGACACCAACCCTTGGCTGATGTAAAAGCGAGATTTGAAGCGTCTGGCACCTGTGGCTTGGATTTCAATTCAAAGGTCCGTTTGATATATCAACGGTGGCTCTTGCTGAAAACTAAAAGCCAATGACTTGTGTGCTTCTGTTCCAAAATATGTTTATTACCGTTTTTCCCTAAAATGGGAAACCGCAAACCGTGTTCACCAAAGCACATGGATTTCCTCTTTTTATCTCTCTCTCTCTCTCTCTCTCTAGTAGTGTAAAAGGAGGTGAAGCCCTTCAAGGAACGAACTGTTGTATTGATTCTAAAGTGGTCTCAATTTGGCTTTTTCTGCTATTGAATATATGGAAAGAACCAACAATCGAATGAAACAATAGATTTGAAAATAAATGAGTGAAAGATAATAATAGGGTTAAGAGAGTAAGAGTTCGAGGGGGAGAACTGGAAAGGTAGATCCATTCCAAGGTAATAACAGCAGAATCTGAAATCGAGATCGGGAGTTTTAGAAACGTACCAAGAGCCCAGGCTCCGGAAATTCGAGAAGGGAGAGGAGCAGGGAAAACATGCACCCGGCATAGATGATAGTACGGAGAAAGTGCAGTCGTCGATGAAGATGAAAGTCTGTTCCTCGAACGCTAAGCGTTTATTTGAGGAAGGGCAAAAGTCATCTCTTATGGCGTTTCCTGAGGAAAAGATGTAAGTCGTGTAGCCAATGAAATGTTTTATGGACGGCAGGTGTGTTGCTTTTTCTTAAACCGGCTCCTGATGATGATGTAGTTGTTGACGTGGCTCCAGGCGGATCATGGATGAGGCATGATGTTCTAGCCATTTTTCAACTTTAAAGAAGAAGCGGCCCTCTTCGGGTGAGGATTTAATACATGGGCGGGGGTTTAAACAACGGTTGGGTTTAGTGTAACAAGCGAGTCTCTTTCTAATAAGTGGGTGGGGATTTAAATATGTTTTCAGGGCTTCGGCTGGGCCTTACTTTATGGATCGGGCATCTTTTCGTCTCATCTGGGCTTCCTTACGTGGAGGATATATAATAACATGTCATGGTCTTACCGACCCTAACAACCGACGGGATTTGAGGTCACATTGGGGCTTGTTTGGCACCCATGTTGGACGTCCAAGGGATGCTTGGGCTCCTTCCTTGCTTGCTTAGTCGACTTTCTTTGACTTCCCTTCTCAAATTTCATCAATGTGGGTCCCGTGTTGTTGATTTCGCCTACAAATTGAAAGAAATAAATTTAAGATTAATCACACGTAGGAAAATAAACATGAGTCATGCATTTTCCATATGGGCCCTACAAAAGATTCGACGTAGGCCTAGAGGCGTAAAAATGAAAATGTGTAGGTTTTCCTCCACTCGAAGTGGAGGAAAAGTTGCAAATGCAGCTTTACCGCTGCTCACAACGGCGGTAAAGCTGCAAATGCCGGTTTTCCTCCACTCAGAGAGGAGTAAAACCTGCAAATGCATCTTTACCGCTGCTCATGACGGCGGTAAAGCTGCGAATGCGGGTTTTCCGCCGCTTAGGGAGGAGGAGAATTTGTTTGGAGAGGCGGAAAATCTGCAGTTTGATCCCACTCCGTTTTTTATGCTCTTTTCCCCCTTTTCTTTTTTTCTTCTACTTATGGGGATGTGGGGCACTTGCCCTGGGCATTTTCCTTTTGCACGGCACTCACACATCATCATAATGGCGCCCGGCGAATGACTAATCCGAATGGATCACACATAGAGGACGCTCCTTGATTAGGCCGATCACATTTTTTGCTGCCATGTCAGTGGTCTGCACCATTTGATCGTCGGGTTCATTTATAAATAAAATAAAAAACTAAAACTTGTTGGCCATTGATAAAAGAGATTGGGATGATTACGCGGGGCCCTTTTTTTGTAGCAAGGAGGTCTCAACCAGATTAAGATTTCCGCGCCCGATCGCATCCCCTAGTGGGCCCCACAGCAAGGGTTGTGTTTAGCCTCGTGTGCACCGGACAACCACCAAACAATGATTTCTTCTTTTAACAAAGACCGGTTGTTGCGCTTACTCTCTTCTTTTAAGAAAGACTAGCGTTAGATCCCGTGCAATGCACAGGTTAACTCGTGAAAATCGAAAAGTTATTACAAGTTAAAATTCAAATAAATTATTGATTAATAAAAAGTTACTAGATTTATTCAATCCATTTAAAATCTCTGGAACAAAAGTTTTACCTATAAAGGCAAGGCAGCGAGCGGCTATGCGTTGATGCTGAACCACGGTCGGTGAAGACCCATCCGACTTTGGCTTTATATCGTTATTCGGCCAAAACTGTGTTTTAATAGCATAAAAATTGAAAATATCTGATTAAGGATCTTGGTTTTTGTGATTACATCATCATAGGTTTTATCCTGACACCAACCCTTGGCTGATGTAAAAGCGAGATTTGAAGCGTCTGGCACCTGTGGCTTGGATTTCAATTCAAAGGTCCGTTTGATATATCAACGGTGGCTCTTGCTGAAAACTAAAAGCCAATGACTTGTGTGCTTCTGTTCCAAAATATGTTTATTACCGTTTTTCCCTAAAATGGGAAACCGCAAACCGTGTTCACCAAAGCACATGGATTTCCTCTTTTTATCTCTCTCTCTCTCTCTCTCTCTCTCTCTCTCTCTCTCTCTCTAGTAGTGTAAAAGGAGGTGAAGCCCTTCAAGGAAGGAACTGTTGTATTGATTCTAAAGTGGTCTCAATTTGGCTTTTTCTGCTATTGAATATATGGAAAGAACCAACAATCGAATGAAGCAATAGATTTGAAAATAAATGAGTGAAAGATAATAATAGGGTTAAGAGAGTAAGAGTTCGAGGGGGAGAAGTGGAAAGGTAGATCCATTCCAAGGTAATAACAGCAGAATCTGAAATCGAGATCGGGAGATTTAGAAACGTACCAAGAGCCCAGGGTCCGGAAATTCGAGAAGGGAGAGGAGCAGGGAAAACATGCACCCGGCATAGATGATAGTACGGAGAAAGTGCAGTCGTCGATGAAGATGAAAGTCTGTTCCTCGAACGCTAAGCGTTTATTTGAGGAAGGGCAAAAGTCATCTCTTATGGCGTTTCCTGAGGAAAAGATGTAAGTCGTGTAGCCAATGAAATGTTTTATGGACGGCAGGTGTGTTGCTTTTTCTTAAACCGGCTCCTGATGATGATGTAGTTGTTGACGTGGCTCCAGGCGGATCATGGATGAGGCATGATGTTCTAGCCATTTTTCAACTTTAAAGAAGAAGCGGCCCTCTTCGGGTGAGGATTTAATACATGGGCGGGGGTTTAAACAACGGTTGGGTTTAGTGTAACAAGCGAGTCTCTTTCTAATAAGTGGGTGGGGATTTAAATATGTTTTCAGGGCTTCGGCTGGGCCTTACTTTATGGATCGGGCATCTTTTCGTCTCAACTGGTCTTCCTTACGTCGAGGCTATATAATAACATGTCATGGTCTTACCTACCCTAACAACTGGTGGGATTTGTGGTCACATTGGGGCTTGTTTGGCACCATTTCTTAAAGATAATTTTGCAATTGTAGATACCGAAAACTAGGGATGCCACTTGGGTGGCTTGTGTTCGGTTTACGGGTAAACTAAAGTAGACTCAAATTGTAGAAGGACAAAACCCAATTTCCTTCTGCTAGATTCAGCCTAAATTTCAAGAGGGCCAGCTCACAGCCCACTTAATGCAAGTTGACCCATGTTAGACCCATTGGTTGCAGACCACAAAAACTCCAATCTCATTTGTGTCTCCTATACCAACTAGACTAGGGCAGGAAGAAAACTCGTCTATGTTACCATGTTCATAAAATGCTGACATTCATTTTTCATGGCCTGTTTTCTTACCATTGAATATCCTATGATACATCTAGCCCCAAAAGTCTGAGGACCCAACCTGAGGACCTGACCTGGATCACTAGATCAGTCCCGGGGAAGAGAGTGAGATAATAAATAAATAAAAAGCCCCGTTTGCAGGATTACCGCCCTATGTAGCTGCGTTAAAATTGCGATTGTATTTAAGCCGCTAACATAGACTGAGACAATCCTGCAAACATCCCCCTTTTATTCACTTTATATCATGAATTGCCTCAAGTCCAAATTCGGCACTCATCCAATTTTTAAATCTTCATTAGATTGAAAACAAGGCCTTTTAAAACCATTAACTTGAGGGGCCTAGATAGAAGGGTTACAATGTTCTAATGTGATTGATATTTTGTATACCTCAAATCAAATATTTCAATCCCTAGTCTCCTTCGTGATTGTAATGGACCTTGGTGAGCCCCACGGTGGGTGCTCGTGAGAGGGTGGCCAATAATTATATATAATCTCTTTTATACATCATGAAGAATAGGTGATATAAGGGATTTTCACTTGCGGATGTTCAAGGGAACTTCTTTCATGAAAATGTCTTCATCCTTTAATATTAGGGGACTCATCCTGAAATTATGGGCAAAAATTGGTTTTAACAGAAGTCCTTCTTGCTGTATGAGGAAATTTTGGTAGGTGATATTTAGGGAAAAAAAAAAAAAAAGGTTGTTGGTTGGAAGAGAAAGGGCTCAACGTTCGAGCCCAGGGCCTCCATGCCAAAGATCACTATTCTTAACATTCAGTCAAAGGGGCTGGCAGGGGCTTGCCCCCCCTAAATTTCAAAAAATCCCTTAAGATAAATGGAGTCCCCCCTTGCCCATATTCTAGTTCTGCCCCAGCGCATAGGTACTACATTTTTGGTAGCAAAAGCAATAAACCAAAGCTACCCATTACTTATTACTTCTCATTGTCTTTGTTTTTTCTTGTGTTTCCTCTTATTCAAATCATTTGATATTCTTTTATTTTAATTTAAATCTTGTCTATTAGTGATTTTATTCTGATATAAATACAAAATTTAAAATTGTCCCAATATTATCTCTTGTTGATTTTTTCGAGACAAGGATATTTGTAGTCAGTGGGTTTTGGTCTGGCAATGATAAAATGAGGAATTCGACAACTAAAGCCCTCTGCCCTAGTAAGGACCAGAAGAGCTGCTCTTGGATCCTATTGGTTAAAATCCTCCTACAAAATCTTGAAGAAAAAGACATGTCATCAGCAACGCTAGACTGCTTCAGTCCGAATGGACGCCTGTCTTGTCCTGTCTAGTCTTGTTTGACTTAATATGTCATGAAATTTATAATTTGTGATACTAAATCTATTCTTAAATTATTATTAATAATCACTTTCTCATCATATGGAAGAAGATTTAAACTTACAAACCCTTGGTTCAAAATTCTCCTTTCCTCCTCTGCCCATTGAAGTAAAGGATATGTATTAACTACAGGTGAGACAGAACAGCCAAAAGGCCCAAACTCAAAAAAAAGAAGAACTCTGCTTCTAATAGTTGCGGGTCAGGGGAGGTCACTTGCTTAATCTTACCCATTGCCATGCCCATCACCAGGCTTTTGGCTCATTTCTTAAGTTGCGTGCGAAGCTGAGTTCGTGAATTGCACTGGACTTTAAGATCCAATTAGATCTAGCCATTTGAAAAGATAAAAAGGCCATCACTTCCATAGGATGTTGTTAGGTAGATATCTGATCTAAAGGGCTTTTTAAACACTCATCTAAAGCCAAAAATAGAGTTCAGTAGATCACTATGCATGAAAGACCAAGTTGTCCATTGAATCAAAAGCAAAAATGTTGAACCATTCACTACTTACCATCCCATATTCTATATATTACACTCTCACTCTATATGACTTGGACATAATGAGCACTGCCCCCAACCTGACTATTTGGTTTTCTTCAAATTTGAGTAATTTTTCTCAAGATTGAGACCCAACATGAAGGGCCTAGACTCAGATCATATAATTGTTCACTGAATCTTGGTATTTCCTGTTGAAGATCGCCTGACCGGGTGCGAGGATGCTGAGCGGATCGAACTCAGATTTCCACACCAAAAATCGGTCCCATCTGCTACCAAAATGGTCCCTCCATTGGGCTTCCTGGGTGTAGTGTGGAAGGTATTGCTTGGCACCAATTTGAGGGTGGGTTGCGCCCTCCACCACACGGCGGTTTTTTTGCAGCAGTCCTCGAAGGCATTTTGAGGAACAAGTGTTTGGATTGGCAGATTGGAGCATGCCCACTATGTAGAGGACATTTTCTCCTGCTGGGCTGGACTCAGGCAGGACGGCCGACGTATTCGAATTCCACCTGCATGTATACATCAGAAAATGAGAAAAACTAACATAAAAGCAATTTAGGGCCCATTTAACATCACTCCAATGTTGCTAATGTTTCTATTCAGAAAATGGGTTGTATTGAAAATGATTCTACTATGAGAATAGGCTGTGATCAGTCCACGTGAAGTGACATTTAGACATATTATAAAGCATATTACCAGAACCTTAGTTTATGGAGATCCAAATGAGCCCTACATTCTGTTCACAGTAACATCAAAATAGCTGTAACATGTATCTGGGAAGGGCCCAACACCGCTTAAAGTGTAGCTCGTCGACTAAATTTATGCGTATGAAATTCATATATAGTTGAATTGATCATATGTATTACATGGTATATAGGAAGCTCATAATGCATAAGACATGTGATCAATGTACTAGTTAGACCCTCAGCATTGATTTAAAATTCCATTTGATGTTAATTGTGGGGTTTAGAATTTATGAAAAGTTGGGCCACTTGTGCATTTTGTGGGAAGCTATGATTTATTAAAGAAAAAGACACCAAATAAATAGAGAAAGAAAGAACACACCAACTTAGGAATTTGGGTTTGCAGAAAGCGGACACCACATAAATCGTATCTGCGCTGTCCTTTTAAAGAACAGGGAAGGTGTGGGAAGAAAGCAAGTCAGCCAAATTTTACTTTTAAACCGAGATTGCAAGCATCAGGACTTTGGCAAAGGCTTACCTTTGTTTAAAGAATGAAATGAAAGTGACCTGATTTGTTATCGTCCTGGCCCTTAAACCATGGGGCCTACTTTCCACATCAAATGAGCCAAAAGCCCCAAAATGAAGATTAGGATTGTCTCTAATGACCATGAACTTGTTGATGAGTGGGCTCCACCCTAAGAGGAGTATGGAAAATACTAATGACTGGAGGTTTTAGTAGGAATGGTTGGTTAACTGCGAAAATTTAATATGGTAGGAACGACTCAATGCAAAATGAGGGGGCACCAGAAACTCTTCTAAATCCAACTGTTAAATGAAACCCATTGCGGAAGTAAGGTTTAATAAAAAAAAAAAAAAAGGATATAAAAAATTCCAAAATGCATAAAAAGCAGTGCAACAATTCTGTAAAGTGTTTCCAATGGGCAAGGATAGGAGAAAATATTTCCTCAAGAGGCCGGACTTCCATTTATGACACTACACAAACATTCCATTTATGCAAACACTACACAAACATGTCCTAATATTAAGTGGAACAGTGGAAAGATATGGGTACTTACTTGTCTTTGAGGATTGGATATATGAGTATTGGACCCTCAAATGTACTAGGAGAGACGTTATCCAACAGCAGATCTCTGAATTGAATGATTCCTGACCTTGGTACAAACATGTTTAGCCATGGATGGGAGACATCCCATAACCCTCTTCTCCTTAAACTCATCTCTTCCGCTCTAACTCTATTAAGGAAATCCAAGTATGAGACTTGAACACTGTAAATAAAGTTAGGCATGAAGTTCATTTTCTTTGATATCTCCTCAAGCACCTGAAAATATTCAAAATCTGTTAGTCATCAAAACCTAGTGGGGAAAGAAAGAGAAGAAAAATGGTGAAGGGCCAGAACCAGATGGACTGACCCAAATGGGTTATTTGATCACGTGGGTAATTAGGTAATTTTAATTCATGTCTCCAAATTACCCTCGTGAGGGTAGGTGCGTAAATTTTAGTGGGTAGAAGTAAACAGTCCTTAAATAAACCATGGAAGTGGAAAGGGATGTAAGATGATGGAAAGTAAATTACATGATCTACATTGGACTCCTTTTCAGAAGAATAGTGGACTGCAAATTCAATGCAGTAGTAAACATCTGAACTGCCTGACTGTAATTGTTGTATGAAACCCAGTTGGGAAGGGAATGCAGTGGAGGAGCTATGTAGAGATTGCTCATTCAATACCATAAACCCTTCAACGTAGTCCACCATGTCTGCCATTGAAATCAGCAGCTCTTGGTCCTGGATGAATTTCTGAAACTCATCATAGAAGGCTCTGACCCATCTCACCTAAGACGTGAAAATTACATTCCTGAGATTAGAAAGGAAGAGTAAAAGCCACTCGACTGAACAATAGGATAAGAAACGTACAAAAGATGTATATATTAATCAAACTAGAAACTGAAAAATTGAAATCAACTATGCATTAAAAAAAAGAGGTCTACCCTCTGTGGAGCATCTTGGAGCAAGATCCTAGCACTCGTTATTATACCAAACTGACCGAGACCACCTAAAACTGCATAAAAGAGCTCTGAGCTTTGGGTGGGTGAACAGGTCACAAGCTCTCCTTTTCCTACAAAAACCCACCCATGAATCCATCTAATAAAAGCATATACAAGTAACCCATATATGTACCAAAATATCCAAAATGAACCAGAAAGGAAGGTGGAGAAAGGCAATTGCTTGTCCCTACCTGTTATGACGTCTAATTGAAGGACATTACTGATCTGAGGGCCATATTTGAAAGTCTGTCCACTGATTCCAGCATTGGAGAGGGTCCCACCAATGGTTAAATATAGGTAATCGGTCCATGATCTTGGAGCAAGGCCCTCTTTCAAGCTCTCCATCAAGAGTTCAGCCCAAAGAGTCCCCCCACTTACATCTGCATATGAGAATCCGGACTCCCCATCTCCTTTCTTGTGGATTTTTATGGAACTAGGAAGAGAATCCATCTCAACAACAATGCCATTGAGGGCTTGAGCTTGACCATGGATGGAGTGTCCAGCTCCTCTGGCAGCAACAGTAACTTTGCTTAAGGAAGAAGTTTGAAGGAAGTTTAGGAGCTGAGAGATTTCTCTGGGGGATTGAGGCCTAAGAACTGCAGATGGGGAATTGAAGAAAAGCCTTCCAAAATCAAGAGATGCTGAGGTGGTGGACTGAAGCAATTTCAAAGGCCCAAAATCCATTGGGCTTTGAATGAACTTGCAGGGAGAGGAAACTGTTAGAAGGAGAACAAGGACATTAAATCTAGTGCAAAAGAAAGCAAACTCCATGTCAAGGTAAGTGGAGAGAACTGAACCTAGATATGGTTTTCAATCTCAGATTGGTTTCTATGTTTTTTTCTGTGTAAAGAAGAAACAGAGAAGACACCAAGAGAAGATTTCTCTGAAGTGGGTACTGAGAAAAAAGAAGGAAAAGGTTTTTAAAACTAAGAGACCCACCAAACTAATAAGCTATATTTTCATTTATGTTTTTAACGAGGTTGGTGTGATCTGGTATGCATCAAAAGCATTTTATAACAGAGAAAGACAAGCAACTCATTAATTAAGGTAAGGTGACATTGAAGTTGCAGGACTGAAAGAAGGAAATAGATTTAAAAACTACTCAAATCAAAACCCCCGGATAACAACAGCAGCCTAGGATATTGCACTCTATTAAGAACAAATCAATGAAGAAACATCTCTAAATGTGCTTATTGATATCAGCAAAGCAAAAAATATATAGAAAATGAAAACCCTATATCAAATCAAATGAACTCCTTCAACAAACTACAAAAGAAACATTGCTTGTTCCACTCAGCATAAGGGGGCCTAACTGAAGAAGAGAGTGCAGAACCCAGATGAGCTTCTGCAAGATTGTGAAAACGGAGGGCATTAATAGCACAAAAGAAGCAAAACATGACGTATAAAAGATGCCCATGTGATCTCAACTGCCATTCCCATATTGCATCTCTGTTCTGTTGATACGCTCTGTTTGTACCATACATGACCAAAGATCTCTCTCTGTCTCTGTTTCTGACAGGCCCTACGAGGCCAATGTGCTTGTGTTTCTATTTCAAAAGCATCCAAGAAAGATAAAATATATGTGACCAGATGACAGAAGCAATTGAAGAGAAATACAAGGCAACTACGTTCAAAAGGCTACAAAGAGGTGTGCAGAGCTGGATCACGTAATAGCTTGCGTTGCACTTCCACTGTCTTGCTGCTGTATTTATAGAGACATTGGTGACAATTTTCTGGCCTGATTGATCTCGAATCCTATGGGCCCAAATCCAGACATGAGAATCATTTGATGCTCTGCTGGAGTATGATAGATACCACTCTTGCATACAGTTGCCTACATGTGACATGCTTGTAGTGGGCCCATCTTGGTGGGCCATATTAGGTGTCACCCACTGGCTTAAAGAAAAATCCAAGTAGGACTGTAGTGGGCCCATTTTGGTGGACCATGTCCATATCTGGTGTCGCCCACTGGCTTAAAAAACATCAAAGTAGAAGTTAAAGACTTTATGTTTAAAAATATCAGCTGCATTAGACATTGACCCACATTTTACCACCTAAATCTGCCCCATCCACTCATCTCTATGGATTCCTTTCTACATAGAGATCATTCAACTCATCAAACCATGTACCCGTTTACAAGGAATCCACTAGATGGAAGTTCCTAACCATCACCAAAACCTATGCACCAATCTTTGTGGGACTCACTGGATGAAAGATGCAAGCTGTCCACCCAAATCATGAGCATCACCATCACCATCAAAGCCTTATCCCAACTATGTTGGATCACCCAGATAAGATTTTTTTTCACCTTAGAATTTATTATGTACATGTGAGAAAAGTATTACTATAATTGTCAAGATGACACGATCCTCTTTTATCGGACTTGGAACTGTCCATAAATGGGCTAGATTTTTCCACCCAAAGTCGCTTCTAAATGGGCTCCACTAGACAAAAGTAATGCTCTCTTATAAGTCATTAACACAGGGCAAATGTAGGACCCACCATATCTATTAATAATCAGAAATACCAAAAACTCGAGTTATTAGTGAACTAAAGAACAATATTATATAACGAAGGGTCCTAACAACCTCCCTCATGTGTGGGGCTCGGCACATGGAGAGAAATACGCCAAACGACCGTACATACTATGTTGATAACCAAAACACCGAAAACTCGAGTTGTTAATCAACGATAGGATACTATGCTTGTCAAAGGGTCCAAGCAATCTAACAATCGGATCATGTACATAAGACCCAATAAATGAAAGATCAGGTAGCAGGTGGCAAACTGGGGTAGAGCTAATGGATAGAATAGAAACATGGGGTGCGGGCTGGTTAGGTTTAAAAGGCTACTTACATAAACAAAATAAAGATCAGATAGCAAAGCTGTGGCAAAACTATTAGCATATATAGAAACAAATTATATAGAGACCAAGGAGCATATTTTCAATGACCATTCCTGTCGACTTTGACCCATTCACATACACTAATTACTTTTTGTGTTTGATGATGCCTTTTTCTAGGGATAAATATGGTTGATTGACATAAAACTAATGACAGTGGAAAGATTAGAGAGACTTAACAGTTAGTCATGACTGACACACATCGGCATTCAAATCCAAAATCAGGAGGATCTTTTGATTACTGCAAGCCAGTGAGTTCTCCTAGGTCTTTTGTCTAGTTTCCCAAAGACAAACTAAAAGATATTGTGTGGGACCCTAATCTAAGCATCTTGTTGAAGTTCCCTTCACTTTTCTAACATAAACACAAAATTAGGATCTAACAAGAGATTTCACTAATATAAAAAGGATTCAAAGTCATGTACTCAATCCAGCTGGTCTTCATCATGTGACAGTAATGAAGAGAGTAGCTATCTTAGAAGAAGTGACTAAGCTACGGGAAAGATAGTAAATAAATGACCACCACAGGACCACTTCAAAAAATAATACATGGGCCTTCTCAATTGCATATTGTATATACACTTGCTACACCCACTCCCTCTTTTATATTATATATCCTTTGCTACTAATTAAAGACTTGATTAGAATCTTTTTTTTTAATGATATCTAGCAAGGCTTGAAAATATATATATATATATATTTCATTTGTTAATTGTAATGCCCTTTTCTTAACTCTTCTTTTCCCTCTTTGGACTGATTATAAGGTCGAGCAAATCGGTAGAATGGGCCCACAAAGGAAAGCAACAAACCTTGGAGGTATGGTCTATGATTAGCACTCTTTTATTGGTGGTTTTCAAGCTCATAACACATGTAGGTTGATCAGTAGTTTGTCAAGGTTAAAAATGGGTCCAATATGCATGGACTTGACTCTCTTTTTCCCCAATCCATTCATAGATTTGACTTGATCTCAGTGGCGGACCTTTCGTGTATGGACCTAGGGCGACCGCCCCAGGTCTAATGCAAAAAAGGCTTAAAAGTATATGGCCCATGCCCCATTCCAGTGAAGTGATTGCACCACCTCAGGTCTCCAAAAACCCTTCAGTCTCAATCTCAAAGATCCCCCGAACGAAAAAATTTGGAACCCTTCCCTTAATCGTTTTGCTTCTTCCACTCTAAGCTCAGATAATTCTGTTTCTACACAATAGCATAGCATAAAAGTCCATCCTCTCACCATACCTTTACACAATATGTGGGGAAGCAATATGTTGATAAGTAGTGGAAGTTCTTTACACTTAATTTTTCAAGAAAATAAAAAAAAAATAATGCCTTTATACCATGCAATCAGTGGAGATTAATGGTAGTTGACATTGATTTTGACATTTTCAATTTTTAATTGACCATCGTCCGGCCCACCCAAACGAAAATCTCGGGCCCGCCACTGTTGACCTAATCATAAGATAAGAGTGTAAATATATCATTTCCCATTTATTTCAACGAACTTCGAAAATTATGGAAAGATCAGGTTTTCAAGGAAGTACAGTAGAGGCCCTGCCCTGTTCATCCAAATGCAATAAAATTTTAAACATCGAAATCTCAATGTTCGATTTAATGAAAGGGAGATAAGAGAAGTAGGATGGCCCCACACATCCACCTCATACCAAAATAATTTTGCAACTGCCATCAATGAGCTGGATTCGGGCCAGGCTATTATGGGCCTGATCTGAGATTAATAATGGCTGTACGGGCTTGAATTCAAGCCTGCGTCCAACATGGAACCTAGAATCTGAATCTGATTGCACCCGAAAAAAATTGTAGGAGGCCCAAGTCTGCTAGATCAGGTCTGAAACTCCAAAAGGCCCGCGTTCAAAGTAGGCCCCACTAATTGTAATTTAATGTGAGTTAATCAAATTTTCAAATTTGATGTCAGGCTAGAGTACAATACAAGTCCTTATAATTAAGATGCTGCATGTGTGTTGTATGGGATCATTAGCAAGTAGAGTGAAGCAACAAAGGTGAAGGAAGGCCATCTTGGATGGCCCATAAAAGATGTGGGTTGGGTGGGTAGAGGGATCTACAAATAGTGTATATGATTATTCAAGTTTCATCTCATCATGTATTCCAAGGGCTTTGATTTAAGATGTTGAAAAACTAATGGATTAAAAATCATTGATCTTTTATGGAAGGTGGGGTTTGAAACTTGCCCCAACGCTCCAGAAGATGAGCCATCTTGATATTTGATTGGATAATTGGTAATGTGGCGCAGCAATCTTTCAAGTGGCATTTTCTTCACTTCCTTGCAGTACTGTTTACAATACCCAATTACTAGTCTAAGAAGTAGACGAGTCAACTCAGACACCCGAGCCTTCTGGAGTCATATCTCAATCAATCAGCCAAAGGATTAAACAGAGGGGAACGATGAGCTTGCATGCACTTTTAGGTCCTCTGATCAGACAAAATCCCAATCGAAAGACATCTCACTAGTTGGTGTTTATTGCCTTTTTAGCTGTAGAAATCCTGATTTAATGATGAAAGATTGACACTGGACATTGGTGGTTGACTTCTAATCCTTTCTTCGTCTAGTGGGGATCTTCATCTTACTTATTCATTCATCTGTTCCATTCAAACCGACATTTTTGAAGAAATTTCAAGTTGGAAACATCAAAACCTTAATTATTGGGCCCATGAAGATTCGATGTTTCAAGCCAGGACCCATAACCATCAACCAGGACAGGTGGTCCAGACCCTGCCAGCTTCAAATTGGCAGCTATGCTCAAGTCATTTCAATGTTCGATCACCGACCCAAGTCATTTTCCATCTAAGATACTCTTAGAATTTTAAGACACGCCTAGTTAAATTGGGCCACACAGCACATGCCTAGCTAAATTGGGGTGCTGTGCTGGTTAGATTTTTCCATCTCTTTTTTTTTTTTTTTTATATCAGTAATGGTAAAATATATTAAAAACTTAAAAAATGTACAATAAAAAAGATGGAAAGAAAAAATCCTAATAGGTATTAGAGCTAAATACCAACACAAAACAACAAATTACAAAGGAGCAAGCAAAGCTACATCTCTTTCCACCCCCAACTTAACCAAAGCATCCGCTATGCTATTCCCCGACCAAAGCACATGATGAAACTCATCATTCAAAGATGATGACCAAGTCTTGATTGCATTGAAAAGAAATTGGAATTTCCATGGACCCTTCTCCAAACAAGACATCCAAGAAATTGCATTTAAGGAATCGCTTTCCACCACTATGCTATGAAAATTAATTGAGACACAGATCCTTAGAGCTTCCAATATAGCTAGCACTTCTACTTCATTAGAATCTTTGATGCCTATATACTTTGAGAACATAAACAAAGGAGATGCTCCTATGAGAGATATCTCTCACCTTATTATGAGAGATAAGGTGGGGGCCCTCACATTTAACTTGTTGTCATTGGATATGAATGTGAGGGCCGCCACCTTATCTCTCATAATAAGGTGAGAGCATCTCTCATTTGAGCATCTCCCCATAAACAATACCTCCATAAACAATACATCTCTCTTGTAGTTCCTCAAGATGCCACATATGCCTGCAGGTTCAGATTTTCCTCTTGTCGCACCATCAACATTAAATTTAAGGATATTAGGAGAAGGGGAATACCAAGTTACATTTCATTCCATTCTAATACTTCAACCAAATGGACCCCTTCGTAAAGTTTCTCACAATATGAAATTGTGTTACTGTTTTCTTGTTTTCTCACTTTCCATGGAGCTAACAAACTATTCATTTTAGCTCCATCTGGGAGGGACGGTGATTGAGACAAAAAGCAAACCACAACACAGGCAAAGGGAGACCCACGTACCGTGGGTTGTGTCCCCTAGACATATGACTATGTGCTATCCAAAATGTGGGGTCGTCTCCTATGGGCGTTAGCGAGTGCTGATATGATTAATAATGATGGATGTTAGTCTTCGGATAATGCCAACGTCTTAGTTGGCTTACTGGGACAGGAGTGAACCCATTTGTTCTAGGAGGGACAAACGCACTCTTTTGCTGAGACTCTGAAACAAGGGTACGTACAGGTAGATGATATGCAAGATTTTGTGTTGATTGGGATGCCCCACCTTGGATCTATTATTTAATTCAAGACATGGGTTTGGCCTTTTTCAATGTCATAGAATAGTGAACGGTGTGGATGGTACATCACTGCCCTAGTAACCACACAATTAGCATTTTATGATTCTGTGAATGGCCATGCATCTCATTTCTTGGATACTATTTTATGGTTCTGTGAATGGCCCATGCATCTCATTTCTTGGGCTCATTCTCTCCAGAGACAGACAAGTAGCATTTAGATTAAGTAATGAACATCTCACGTTAGCATTGGAGATAAGGATGATCTAGGAGTAAATCTTCTTTTATTATAATATATCACATGCACTATTGGAAATGATAACATCAACTAGTGAAAGGACTGTTCTTCTAGTTCTCGTGTTTAGGAACATAGCCAAAGCCCTTATGAAATAAACCTCATGTCCATCAAAAAGCATAGGAAAATGTTTGGATCTGAAGATGTATGCTAATAAAGAAAAAAACAAATCCATAAGAATCCATTACAAATTATGTACATAAGCACATGTCAAACCCACAAGAATCCATTAAATTGATCTCACACAATGTCCTCAAACAAACTGATCTCACACACAAAAGCTCATTTTATATCATTTTACCTCCTCGTTCAAAAGCTCATTTCATCTCATTTTGCCTCCTTGTTCAAAAGCTCATGTTATCTCGTTTTGCCTCCTTGTTACATAAGGAAAACTGCCGCTTAGCAGGGTAGTTAGTAGGGTAAGTAAGAAACAGGTATAAAAGGAATAGGCATATATCCAATACAAATCTTCATCATAATCCTCCCATCTAATGGGAGATTTTTGAGAGGAAGAGGGTGTCTACCAATCACTGAAGGAACTCGAGCCCGATCTATCAACTTGGATGACTTCTCGCAAATACAGCCCGGGAAAGGATTTGCATAGAAGTTTTCTTTGAGTTTCGGGGCCTTTCCAGGTATCCTTCGGTATGGTCCTCCAAGCCGATTAGCATGTAATCGCTTCACTTCTGATGAGAACTGCTCCCATGACAGTTCACCATTGTCCATGTGATCAATCAGTTTCACAAAACATTTCCTGGAATCAAAACAAAAGTGGTTTTCTTTTTTGAGTTTTTACATAGCAATTGATAACAATTATGTATATGAATGTAATCAAAACAGCTGCTTTTGAGTTTTTAGCAATTTTGTCACAGACTAATCCAACCCACCAACTGCTTGTTACAAATAACATCGGGTTGTTGCATCGAAACATATACACGTCAACTAATTTGACTGACCTTAAATTTTGTAAATGCGGGTAGTGGTTCATTCCAGGGTGTCATTGTTGGGTGGAAATCACAAAGCGATATTAGATGGGAATGGGATACTGTTAATTATGCCTTTCAAAGTTCACACCCCAAATCATTTACTATGATCACTGATTGATATTAAGTTGGAAAAAAAACGTAAAACTTTGATTTCTTAGGCGGTAAGGCATCTAATCTTGCCAAAATGCCCAAACACAATAGAGAGAAAATTTAGATATTATTATTTGTAAACCTGTCGGGGTCGATCGTCTTACGAAAATCTTCGAACTTCCTGTGATCTTGTACAGCTTTAGCCCTGTTACCATCATATGTATAAACAAAAACATTGCTCTCAAGGGCTACAATGTAATCCGAGGCCACTAACTGGTTATGATAGAGTTTCAAAAGGCTCCAATCCCTCCTCTGTCGCTAGATTAAAGTGCCTAAAGATATTTGGGTATTCAGACAGTAGTGCTGCCATGCTGTTGCTCCCGTATATCTCCCCTGCAACAATGTAGATCTTTGTTGATGAAGAATACCCCATGGCTTTTAGAAAAAGCACCGCTTCTCGGGGAGTCATTGGACAACCTCCACTGATTCTCCTCTACTCCCTAATTATATCTTTCTCCTTCCAGTGCTTGACATTGTAACGCATGACTCGTAGATCCTCTGCCTCTTCAGCGGTAAGGTTGTGAGTGCAACCAGTAAATGCAAGCATATCCTTTTCATATCTGCAATTTAATTGAGAACGAATCAGAACAATCTTTCAATCTAAACATCAACTATGTACACCAGAAACATTGAATAATTCAGAAGAAATGAATGGCTATTGGAAAAGGAAGTTGGATAATACTGTTTTATGGCTTTTCTACCCCCAACCAATATCAAAAAATTAATGATGGCAAGTAATTGTTCTATAGATTATGAAAATGATAATCATCTGTGCATCAAAATATGCAAACTACTTGAGACTTGTGGTACCTAGAAACACATCAAATCTTGTAAAGATGGAGCTTTTGCATGAACACCTAGATGACAAGGATACGTTAAATGAAGAGCAATATAAGGGCTGCCATTATTTCTCAGCATTTTCCTTCCAAGCTCTTTTATTTCCTTTGTGTACCGGAGCGCTATATAATTTGCTTGGCACCTAAGTCTCTGAATCCAATTTGCTAGGTCGTTGTTAGCTAGTCTAGAATCACAATGTGCCAGCTTCAACACTTTGTGTTGCTTCAATAACTCAAGCATATCCTTTCTATAGTAGATGGCCTACAAGAATAGTTATCCACATTTATAAATAGAGAACAAAAAATAAACTGTTCTGTCAACATTTTTCATTTGCATCTATTTTGAAGGATGTTGATAAGCAGACCTTGGACCATGAAAAAGGCTCAATTGCTGCATAATCAGGTGGCAACGACTCAACTATCTCAACTTCATCTTTCAAGACATCTATGAAGTGTTGCTAGTCAAAAATATCTTTGAAGTCACTGTAATATCAATTTAAAAAATCAAGACCTAATATCACGCATTTTCTGATCTATGCAAAACCAATATAAGATCTTGCCCATACCTTGGATCTGTCCAAAAGGATCGGTGATCTAGGGAAGGAAGAACTAGTGTTGCATTCATGAACTCCATATCACATCTCTGTGGTTCCATTCACATTAATATTATCAGATTAGTCGTTCCACAATGCGCAGACCCCTAATGTCCCCCACTCATCATCCAGAGCATTGAGCCTAAAAGAAAAAACCCTGTGAATAAGGGATCACTAAAGTACATCTGAGTACAGAATCTTGCATTAATCTCTATCATTTCATCGTTGCTTCTTTTCTCAGTTGGCAATTAGTGAGGCAAATTCCACTCATCCACATGCAGCCCATCAGTTATGTCAAGATCACAGAGCGAATAAAAAGAGAAGAGGTGCCCCGCTTTTAGAAAATTTTATATAAGCAGACAGTCATCCATTGAAGAACCAAAACCATAAAACTCCTCGAAATTTTGAATCCTTTCTGCTAAATAGTAGTATCAAAACCATTTCCAGAACTCCAGCTGACTTAGAGCTCAACTACGAAAATACAATGTTAGCATAAAATCACTACAAGAACGCACACGATTGTAAAGTTTTCAGATTTTTTAAACGAGCCACTAAAAACATGGTGAATTCAAGTCTAGGACTTTTGAACTAATTATACATGGCATCATTGTTAGGAAATAAAGAACAAGATGCAATCAAACCACACAAAGAAGACACACAAATTTCCGTGGTTCCCTCGATCTTGAGGTACGTCCACATATCACACATATTCCACTATGCTCAAAGGGAAAAGATGCGAATGCAAGATACAAGATCTCTTGCGGCTTTACTAGGGTTACATAATAGCGCAGGCTAATATTACGAAAATACCCTTACATGGTCCGTGACAGTGGACCCCAGTTAACGGTCTGACCGTGAAATCAGGCTCCACACATAACAATCATGACTCACAAAAGAAGTTCGGCACATACTCCTGTTCACATCTGGTTCAGTCCACCATTAGCATGAACCAAAATATAACCATTTGTACCCCGTTTTAGGACCTGAAAGAAAACATAGAAAGAAGACTCAGTTTATGTTTCTGTTGAGTGGAAAGCATAATAAGTCGGGCATATAACACAATAATCACAAAAAATGGACTGCTCCACATACTTATTCTATCTATGGGTCTAGTAATGCATTAATAATAATTGTCACTGTTTGGTTTCAACCATATATCTGGAATCTGTAGACGGCAAGGGACAATGTGTTAGAGGTGAATTCTGAGGATAATTCTGTGGACAATAAAACATCGTTATCTAGTCTAGATGTTAAAGATACATGTTCCATTTGAAAGACAGAAATTGGACTACAAAATTAAAGGAGAATTACAAATTCCTTTGTCACAGAGTTTCATAATTCAAATTTCAACCTTTAGGAAAACTAAAAACAACCAAATTTACATGAACCTGAGTTGCAGCACTATGGGACCACTGCATAATTGAACCTGAATACTTCTCACGAATGTTAGAGATACTAGGTCTGATTTGTTACAATGCTAGGGATAGGATAGAGATATTAGGAGAGAAATGTGAGGATTAAGTTTGAATTTTATGTTTCTCTATGTTTCTTTCCAATGGAGATCCTTTCCCTTAATAAAGGGACGCTGAGTTTATCTTAAATGCAGCAGCTTTCAAAGTTATCATCGTATTAGAGCTTTGGTCCGATAGCAATCTTGTGATCCGGCCAGCCATGATGATGTCTGTAAGATTTTTTCAACAATATCACTGTCATTTTTCTCACCCAAATAAAAAGAATCTTCTCTTGTCTGTGCATAATCCGGACCACCCAATCTCATCATCCTTATCAAGCCACATGATGAACACTTCTACAAGAATCATGACAGATCTGATCTATTAGGCCATCGTCACCAACATGCTTAAAACAAGTGGATTACCCTGCTAGATAGACGGCTATCACCAGCAAAGATAATGATCATGAAAATTTAAAGAGACACAAAGGTTTATATTGTTTTATGGCAACAAGAACTATCTATGAACTATCCATTCTATGAAAGGACCATGCGATTGCGGAAGAGTGTTAGAGCTATTAGGTATGTTCCAGTGTTAGATATAATCGTTGGAAAAATGGCCTAGAGCACCCTTATTTTGGTCATCCTTGAGCCAAAATAAAAGTGGGACCCACTTATCCTTTTAGGTGGGAATACAGGGGGATGTAATCTACTCCATGAGTAGTTTAAGGACATGTATCGGGTTGCTCTAATCCATAAAGGAGTGAATGAGAAATTGCCTCCTAAACACCACTACTTGAACATGTTAAACATGGAAACAAAGGGAAGTGGTGAACTTGCTTCCCACATTGCTTGGGAGTAAAACATTTTTTGGGTATAAATATGTTTACCTTGGTAGTATAGGATGAGCCCCAAGGGGCATTCCACTTTTGTGGATGAGGGAGGACTTAGGCCAAGGTGGGGTCACCACCACATGCGCGCACACCGCCCCGCCCTGCCCCGAACCGAGCTGGGCTTAGGCCTCACGCGCTAGTTAGGCCTAGCTTGGCCCACTACCCATTTATTATTTTTTGGAGAAATTTTATTTAAAATTTCTTTTTGCAAATGGGGTGTGTCCAAGAGGTCTGTGCCCATTCGCATCTGAAAAAGTGTGTCCAAAGAAGAGAAACATCTGTTCAATGAACAGTCATTGTTCTGAACAGATGCAGCCCATATGAAAAGACCTGATTGCAGGCTATAAATGCATCTCGTTCATGCTGTCTTCACTATTCCATTTTCGCTGCTGTTGCACTGCACTTGCATTGGGTCAGAGTCAAGAAGAGAGCATCCTGCTGCACTTACTGGTTCGCCTGTCACATAGTTTGTTGTGCTGCTACTGTGTGTATGAGATCATTGTATCCTGGGAGACAAGACGCCACTAAAGACTCATTAGCACCATTGTGGGGGCAAATTTTGTCTTAAGGACATAGTGTTAAACACTAGCCTTGATCAACTGCTGATTTCTAAATCTTATAATTTCAACAACAGAGCACTGTTTTCTTGTCTTTAAACAGTAAGTGCATTTACATTTTATAATTCTGTTCTATACTTATACTATTTCAGTGTACTGTAAATCTGTTTCCTAAATACTGAAATACTTCTGTAAGTACTCAGAACAACAATAATGACATTAGGAGTCCTTATAACTCTATCTAATATATCTATACGTAACAACGTAATAAAAATCTACTATCTCTAACATCCTCCCGTAATCACATGATCCTTTCACAAAATAATTACTCAATTGTTAAAATAAAAAATACAAACCCTTGTCTCTTTTTTTAGCAGAACTTATGGGCCGTTTACAAGGTTTAATTTTCTGCAGAAACGCAAATCCAAGACATTATAATTGAGGGGGATTCACTAATAATCATTGAAGGCCTACAAGAAGGAAAAACACACCAATGGAATTTGATGACCATGTGGAAAAAGAACATTATATAGTTAAGACTCCTAGACTCGGGTTTTCAGTAAAAACTTTCTCAAACTTTTTTTTTGGTAAAAACTTTCTCAATGTTTGGACTCCAACAATATAATCCAATGATGAAAAACCTACTAGTTTAGCAAAAGAAGACGACTTAAAACGGAAAAGAAGAAGAGCATGAAATGGAATTCCACTCACTGCGGCCTCTTCTGGAGTCTCCTTGAACACATTTTGCTTATCTCCTCCCTCATCAACTATTCTACGTAGAACCAGATGCTCCCTCTCATTTCCTCTCCACTCCATCTCCAAATAGCTCATATCCAACCACACCTTCACAAACAGCGAAATCACCACCAACACCGTCATACCGACAAGTAGTCGTCTCCACGTCTTCGCTCCTCCACGCATACTCATTGTACGTATGACCGCCGCCTCCATCACCCACACAATATAGTTCGAAAGCTTCCATCGAATGGAAGGTTCCTCTGCAGCTCTGCTCCTCCGTTTCTCCTCCTTCACAGATGCTGCATTTCTCCTAGTCAAAAATGCGCCGCCTTGTCATTTTACCTTATCTGTGATAATGGGGTTGCTAACCTTCAAGTTGCCGGAGTTGGCGACTATTGGTAGTCTGGAGGAGAAGAAGAGAGCAGGGAAAGAGAAGTGTTGGTAGCTTTCTATTTAGATTTTTGGGTTGTAGCTGCTTAGAAGTTTTAAGTAACTTCAACAGATTTGAAGTGAGATAATGAGATAATTTTCAGATTCTCAAATTTTTGAGGGGGTTGAGTGTAGACGTGGATTTTATTTAGGAAGTTTGAGATTATCTCTCACCCTTTTTAAATTCAAACAGCTCCAGATCTTCGTCTTATCTTGTTCTATCATCGAGGAAAAGTTTACTCCCATGATAGTTACGTATATCACATCTTGTAACATGGGATTAAAAATAAAAAGAGTCCAAGTACTATCAATTAGATGGTTGATAGTTTTGATGGAAAATTTGTAGTGGATGACAAAAGAAGGATTGGACGGTGATTTTGAGCTATACAGATCTTAAAGGTGGGCCCGCTGATGAAATATAAGGATGGACTCAAAAGACTCTCAAAGGTCCATCATCAAGGCCCCACCCTCGGGAAATCCGGATTCCTCCAAAGTTAGTGGGGGCCGCCCCAAAATTCAAGTGGCTTAAACTGACTTCCTCTTTTTTTTTCTTTTTTTCTTTTTTGGCTAAAACCTCAGTCCAACCGAGTTATGGACGCCATGAGATTAATGCATCTGAACACTGATTAAAAATTGCTAAAAAAACGAAGGACTAACGCACTCATAGTTGAGTAGTGTTGGCAGTGCCATTTATAAGCATCTACCACACATATGTCCAGGGATCATCCCTGGATCTTCAAGTTTAAAGTATCATGATCATGACCAATGGGCCAACTTGAAAAAGTAAAAAAAAAAAAAAGGAAAATAAAGGGATTCAAATCACAATTCAGGTTTGATAATCAGATCATGAAATAAGGTGTGAGCGACTTGGACTTTAGAGGTATGCCCTGCTTGGGTTAAATGCCTCAGAGGATCCGATTCTTCCCAACAAATTGGATAAGTTCTTATCTTTACGTTTTTTAATCCACAACAATTTCACGCAGGCTAAGGACATTGGATCCTTTACAGAGAATGCTGTTGCTTTTTTATTTTGATGCTTTTTTACAGTTCTTTTTATAGTAAGGCCTCTACAGTTTCACTTAACCTCACAATGCCCAATGCTATTTTACCCTAGTGGTAACACACGTTCTTAACTAATAGTCAAATTGTAAGAAATAAAATAAAATAAAAGAACTATACTTTCTATCTTTTTTTAACCAATTATTGCTGAGAAGACTTCAAATGACTCTAAGTAAGATTTTTGCCAAAACATTCCATTTGACAAAAGCTCTCTGCTCGCTTTCTTGTAGGAGTCCACCTGTGATCAATCGACCCATTTGCGTGCATCATTCACCACTAGCTTTTATTGCAAGTAGTTTACACAATGTATAATCGTTAGCAGATTTTATTCGATGAAAATCGTAGGTTGGTTGCTAGGGCACACCATCTCCTATTTCTACTTGATACATATGAGGAGATCTGAGAATCAAAATTCAGATTTATTGAGAACTCTCAGCTATCTCATCTGAGGACCAGTGGACCCAGAAACACATCACCTGTGTTGTACCTCGTAAGAAGAAAACAGAGAAGATAATGTTTTTTTCTGACTCTCTCTCAACGTGAGAGCAGAGACATGATTCTGTATTCCTTTTATATTGAATTCATCATTTATGTTACAATTGAATGTATTGAATGAGGATTTACGATACATGGCTGTGTATGAATTTAAAATACAAATGCACTTAGTGACTGGAGTAATTGATGGAATGAATCACGTTGGATAGTGACTGGAGTAACTGATGGAATGAATCACGTTGGATTTGAATGGGCTAAGATACTTTCCATATTGGATGTAATGTCTTCACGGGGCCCATTCTCTATATTCCCCCTCAAATTGGGCCCAGGAGCAAGGCCCAGTTTACGACTCAGTGTTGATAACTGAGCCCGAGACAATGGTTTTGTCAAGAGATCAGCGAGTTGGTCGGCGGAAGCAACAAACCGAGTAGTGAGAGTTGTTGAAATATTAAATTAATTCAAATGCTATATGTGTCCTTCGAATAAGTCATTGCTTTGAAAAAGTCAGTGAACGTTTGTGTGTTTGTTAGATGAACGTGTCCATGTTAGTCCTAGAGACTAGGTGATCATGGGACACCTGTCCATTTATTGTTAGTTAATTCCTTCTATTTAAGTGATTTATGTAAATCAGATGGAACAATGAATGATGAAAACAGTCTCCTATTTCTCCCATTCCTATTCGTCCTGTTGAAACTCTCTGTTTGCTTTATGTGTTTGTAACAGAGTGTCCACATTTACTCTGCCACATCCAACATTGTTTGGTATCAAAGCTGATCGTTGAGTTTTTTCTCAGCTGCAAAGCTATCTGCACAAAGATTCTGGAGGTGCTGCAACAAAAAAAAAAGGAGACGAAGGAATGGCCAGCAACAATTCTGTAAGTGTTTCTCAGCCATTGGTTCCCATTTTCAAAGGTGATAATTATCAGTTTTGGAGTATCAAAATGAAAACCTTGTTTATTTCATATGATTTATGGGATTTAGTTGAGAATGGCTTATCAGAATATGAAACACAAGAGGGAAGAGTTACTGCAGCCCAAAAAAATGAGATGAAAGAAAATAAGAAAAAGGATGCAAAGGCCCTGTTCTACATCCAGCAAGCTCTGGATGAGACCATCTTTTTTAGGATAATGGGAGCCACCACATCAAATGAAGCATGGGAATTGCTTCGAGATGAATATAAAGGTTCACGTCAAGTTGTTACCTTAAAATTACAAACTCTTCGCCGTGAGTTTGAAAATTTATTGATGAAGACTTCTGAGTCTATTCAGGGGTTCTTTACAAGAGTCACAACTAATGTGAACCAAATTAGGTCTCTTAGTGAGGACCTAACTGATCAAAAAATTGTTGAAAAAGTGTTAAGAAGTCTTACTCCCAAATTTGACCATGTTGTTGCTGCTATTGAAGAATCCAAGGATTTATCTACTTTGTCTTTGAATCAACTAATGGGTTCTTTGCAAACACATGAAGAGAGGTTGAATAGAAATGTAGAAAAGCCAATTGAGCAGATTTTCCAAACAACACTTGATTTGAAAAGGGGGTCAAGTAGTAATGCAGGGGTAAGCTCCAACCAAAGGCAAACTAGCCAAGGATGTGGACGTGGACGTGGAAGACAAAATTTTCGTGGAAGAGGCCGAGGAAGAAACATGCATGATGGAAATGAGAGAAACCGCAACAAAGGTAATTATGAACCTCCTCAATGTTACAATTGCAAAAAAAGAGGTCATATTGAAAAAGACTGCTGGTACAAAAACAAGTCCTCAAATGTGCCTCAATGTCCAAATTGTAATAAATTTGGACATGAAGAAAAGGATTGTTGGCATAAAAAAAAAATCAAGCAAATTTTCATGAAGAAAAGACCAATGATGAAGATGCGGAAAATCTATTTCTCTCATGTTTATCTGCAAATACTAAATTTGTTGGAGATATTTGGTTTCTGGATAGTGGGTGCAATAACCACATGACAGGTGATAAAACATTGTTTGTTGAGATAGATGAATCCGTCAGGTCTTAAGTCTTGATGGGAAATGATAGTCAAGTCCAAGTGCAAGGCAAAGGTATTGTCTCTCTGAACACCAGGTCAGGTACAAAGCTCATTCAGGATGTTATGTATGTACCAGGTTTGGCTCAAAACTTGATTAGCTTGGGATAGTTAATGAAAAAAGGGTATTATGCGGTTTTTGATGAGGATAAATGCATGATATTTAAAAAGAAGAATATGGAGTTGGTATTGACAGTGAAAATGACCCAAAATAAAATGTTTCCTCTCAAAATTTCCGATCTTACCCTCAATGCATTCAAGTTGTGGAGTGTGATAGTTCATGGCTTTGGCATAAGAGATATGGGCATCTAAACTTTCATGGTTTGCATTCACTATATAAAAAAGACATGGTTGTTGGCTTACCTATGGTGCATCATGGTGACAAAATGTGTGAAGCATGTATTTTTGGAAAACAACATCGAACCCCTTTTCCAGCAGGTAAATCTTGGAGGGCTAATCAACCCTTAATGTTGGTACATGCTGATATATGTGGCCCTATGCGCACAAATTCACTTGGTGATAGCAAATATTTTTTAATATTTGTTGATGACTGCACAAGGATGATTTGGGTGTATTTTCTTAAGCAAAAATCTGAAGCTCTTTCATGCTTTCTACAATTTCGAGCATATGTTGAAAAACAAAGTGGGTTCGTACTGAAGACATTAAGGACTGACCGAGGGGGTGAATTTACATCAAACGATTTCCATATGATTTGTAGAGATGCAGGAATACGAAGAGAACTCACTGCAAGTTTCACTCCACAACAGAATGGAGTCGCAGAGCGGAAAAATCGAAGCATTGTTGAGACTGCAAGATGCATGTTGAAAGAAAAGGGGCTTCCAAAAAGCTTCTGGGCGGAAGCAGTATCTACAGCGGTTTATTTGCTTAATCGCTCTCCTACAAAGGCAGTCAATGAAAAAACACCATATGAAGCATGGTTTGGAAGAAAGCCAAATGTAAGTCATTTAAAGATCTTTGGTTCTATAGCTTATTCTCATATTCCCTATGAAAAAAGGCACAAGTTAGATGACAAAAGCATTAAATGTGTTTTTTTGGGCTATAGTGAAGAAACTAAAGGCTATAGACTTTATGCTCCTCAAAACAAGGCTTTATTTATTAGTCGTGATGTGATCTTTAATGAAAATGATGCATGGAAGTGGGACATTGATGTTGATCAATACCCTCAAATTATTGAAGAAGAAGAAACATCATCCTTTGATTCACCGCCTGATGACTTCACATCATCAGAATCACCTCCTAGAAAGGTAAGGAGTCTTGTTGATATTTACCAGTCATGTGATTTTGTATGCTTTGCTTCTGAACCCGCTTGCTTTGAAGATGCAGTAAATGAGAAAAATTGGCATGATGCAATGAAAGTTGAAATGAATGCCATTGAAAAAAACAAAACATGGAGATTGGTAGACTTACCACCAGGTAAAGAGCCCATTGGGCTAAAATGGATTTTCAAATCCAAGTTTAATGCTGATGGGTCTTTGCAAAAACACAAGGCCCGTTTGGTGGCAAAAGGGTATGCACAAGTTCCAGGCGTAGATTTCTTTGAAACATTTTCTCCTGTTGCTAGAATTGATACCATTAGAACTATTCTAGCTATGGCTGCTGAAAAAGAATGGAAAATTTTTCAATTTGATGTCAAATCCGCTTTTTTAAATGGTGAATTGCAAGAGGAAGTGTATGTTGAACAACCCCTTGGGTTTGAAATTAAAGGGTCTGAAAAAAAGGTGTACAAATTAGAAAAGGCTTTGTATGGGCTCAAACAAGCTCCACGAGCTTGGTACAGTAGAATTGACAAATATTTTATGGGCCGCAATTTTCAGAAAAGTGAAAGTGAGCCAACCCTGTATGTGAAAGTGCAAGGAGTGGATGAAATTCTCATCGTATGTTTATATGTTGATGATATGATATTTACCGGTAACTCTTCAAAAATGATTGAAGAATTCAAGAAAAATATGATGTCTGAATTTGAAATGACAGATTTGGGTCTATTGCATTATTTTTTGGGGATGGAAGTTATTCAAGACTCAAATAGTATTTTTCTGCACCAAGGAAAATATGCAAGAGACTTATTAAACAGGTTTCATATGTCAAATTGCAATCCAGCTAAAACACCCATGAATATAGATGAGAAGCTTATAGTAGAGGATGGAATTGAAAAGGCAGATGCAAAAGAATTTCGAAGCACGGTTGGTGGCTTGATCTATCTCACGCATTCAAGACCAGATATAATGTTTTCAGTGAATTTGATTTCAAAGTTTATGAACAGTCCAAGTAAAACTCACATGGGTGCAGCCAAGAGAGTTCTACGATATATTCATGGAACATTGGATCTCGGACTCAGGTATAAAAAATCAAATACTTGTAAACTTGTTTCTTATACTGACAGTGATTGGGCTGGTTGCGCAGATGACAGGAAAAGTACTACAGGCTATGGGCTTAGTCTTGGGTCTGCATTGATATCATGGGCTTCAAAAAAACAACAAACTACTGCACTTTCTACAACTGAAGCTGAATATATGGCGGCAACGAGTGCAGCTTGTCAAACTGTCTGGGTGAGGAGGATTCTAAGTGACCTAAAGCAAAAGCAAGAAGAAGCTACAATTTTATTTTGTGACAACAAGTCAGTAATTGAATTGACAAAAAATCCAGTCTTCCATGGAAGAACAAAGCATATTGAAGTCCGGCATCATTTTATTCGCGAGCTTGTGGCCAAGAAAGAGATAAAGCTAGAGTATTGTAGCACGGAAGAACAACTTGCTGATATTTTCACAAAGGCTCTCTCAAGAGAAAAGTTTTTCAAATTCCGAAGAATGCTTGGTGTTGAAGGCATTTGAATTAAGGGGGAGTGTTGAAATATTAAATTAATTCAAATGCTATATGTGTCCTTTGAATAAGTCATTGCTTTGAAAAAGTCAGTGAACGTTTGTGTGTTTGTTAGATGAACGTGTCCATGTTAGTCCTAGAGACTAGGTGATCATGGGACACCTGTCCATTTATTGTTAGTTAATTCCTTCTATTTAAGTGATTTATGTAAATCAGATGGAACAATGAATGATGAAAACAGTCTCCTATTTCTCCCATTCCTATTCGTCCTGTTGAAACTCTCTGTTTGCTTTATGTGTTTGTAACAAAGTGTCCACATTTACTCTGCCACATCCAACAAGAGTGCCAAGAGCAACTTTTTCACGGACATAATGGTAGTCAACCTCCACATGTTTGGTTCGAGCATGAAACACCGGATTGACGGTCATGTATAAAGCACTAAGATTATCACAATATAATGTTGGAGGATGAGAGAGCCACACTCCAATGTCACGTAAGATAAAAGATAGCCAGGTGAGTTCAACGGCAGTGGAGGCCATGGATCGATATTCCGCCTTAGCACTAGAAAGTGCAACTGTAGGTTGCTTTTTCGCACTCCATGATACACAAGTACGACCCACAAAAGCACAGAAGCCTGAGGTGGATCGCCTTGTATATTGGCAGCCAACCCAGTCAGCATCAGAATAGGCAATGAGATTCATCGGTCCTTTCTTGAAAATTTGAATTCCATGGGTAAGGGTACCTTGAAGATAGCGGCACACACGTTTAACTGCTTGAAAATTTTCAACAGTAGTTTCCTCCATGAACTGGCACAGATGATTCACACTAAAAGAAATGTCTGGTCTTATCATGGTAAGATACCGTGGGCCACCAACAAGGCTTCAGTAGTGTGTAACATCAGGATAAGGATCCGTCCTGGCCTGAGTGGGTTTCTTCAACACCATAGGAGTAGTAAGTGGTTTACATCCATTCATTTGAGCACGAGCGAGAAGATCTGAGGCATACTTGCATTGTGAAAGATGAAGACCACCATCAAAGCGAATGACCTCAATGCCAAGAAAATAGTGTATAAATCCCAAATCTTTCATTGCAAACTCCTTGCTAAGTTGACTTATAAACCACTCAAGAAATATTTGATTATCACCAGTGACAATCATGTCGCAACATAGAGAAGAAGAATAATGGTGCCTCGATTGTTTCGGCAAACGAACATGGAGGAGTCAACAGTGCTACAAAAGAAGCCAAGTGTGAGGAGATAATTCCTGAAGCGGTCAAACAAAGCTCGAGGTGCCTGACGGAGCCCATAAAGGGCTTTTTTGAGACGACACACATGATTTGGTTTATGAGGGTCAACAAAGCCAGGAGGTTGATCCATAAAAACAGGAGTTTGAAGAAATCCATGTAAGAATGCATTTTTCACATCTAGCTGTCGGATGTCCCAATTATTCATGGTAGCAATGGTTAAAACTACTGGAATACTACCTGGCTTGATAGCAGGAGAAAAAGTTTCAGAAAAATCAAGACCCTCAATTTGACTATAACCTTTAGCAACGAGGCGGGCTTTTAGTTTCTCAAGGCTTCCATTGGCCTTGAGTTTGGTCTTGTAGACCCATTTACAGCCAATGATATTCATAACCGCCGATCGTGGAACAAGATCCCACGTTTCATTATGATAAAGAGCAGTCATTTCTTCTTGCATAGCAGCAGTCCACCCAGGGTGTTTAAGAGCTGATTTGATGGTTTTAGGCTCATGTGGAATGTTGGTGTAGGCAATATTGGCATAACGAGGATTGGGCTTAATGATTCCATCCTTTAGGCGGGTTGTTATCATATGGCTAGAGGATGTGGCGGGGGTTATAGTAGTGGAAGATGTGGGCTGGTTGGTAGTGGGGTTGACAATGGATAAATCAGGGGATCTAGGTGGTGGGGATCCATTGGGTATCATGGGGAGGCATGACTGGAGGGAGGTGGTTGATGATGAGGATGGATCTGTCAATGTGTTGGGTGAAGCATTTGGTGTTATAATGGTTGTGATGGGGATATCATGCCCTTGAATGGTGTTGGTTGGTAACATTGAAGCACCATCATGAAGTGGTGAGGTTGGCCCGGCTTGGGATGGTGATGATCCTGGAGGGTCATTGGAAGGTGGTGATGCTTGATGCCCACTATGGGATGGTGATGATTGTTGCCCATGAAAGAGTGGCAAAGGTGGTTCTACTTGTGATTCTTGAGGCCCATTATAAGGTGGTGAAGCTTGAGGCCCATTGTAAGGTGAGAAGGTGGTTTGGCTGGTGTAGTATCAAGCCATTCTTTGAACTCAGAAACTGTGGTAGGGCCCTGAAATGGAGTATGCAAAGAAGAAGGATCAGAATATGGAAAGACATTTTCATCAAAAATGACATGCCGTGAATTGTATACACGACCCGATGGAGGATGGAGGCAGCGGTATCCTTTATGCCTGATGCTATACCCCATAAAAACACATGGAAGAGACTTGGGATCAAATTTATTTGATGAGTAATCTCTCAGATAAGGGTAGCATCTTACTCCAAACACGCGAAAGGAGTTAAAGTCTGGTGTTTTTCCCATCAATCACTTGAAAGGAGAGTCCATGTTCAAAACTGAAGATGGCAATCTATTTATGAGAAAAACTGCTGATGAAAAAGCTTCAACCCAATACCGCTTCGGTACACTGGCATGTGCTAGCATTGTGAGGCCCAATTCAGTTATATTGCGGTGTTTACGCTCTGCTATCCCGTTTTGCTCGGGTGTATGAGGGCAAGAAATATGATGAAGTATACCCATTTTATTTAGAAACAATATGAAGTTGCCGCTTTGGTACTCTCCTCCACCATCAGATTGAAAGATCTTTATCTTCTTATTAAACTGTTTTTCAACTAAGGCTTGAAATTGTATGAAACGTTGGAAAAAATCAGACTTTTTCTTGAGTGGATAAAACCAAGTGAACCGAGTGCACTCATCAATAAAGATAACATAATACCGATATCCATCCATAGAAGTTAAGGGTGCAGCTCCTCATAGATCTGAGTGAATAATACTCAATGGTTCATTACAATAATCACGAGATGAAATAAAAGGTAAACGGCAAGATTTTCCAACTTGACAACTAGCACAAATGGCATCAGTTTTATTCCAAGAACTAACTTTAATAATATCAGAATTATTTAAAAAGCGAATCACTTTGGATTGCAGATGCCCCAATCTCCAGTGCCATACTTCTTCTGACGCCGATCGGTTCCTATTTGAGAAAAATGCCTCCCACTTTGGTGCACCCAAAGCATTAAGATCTCCTTTCCTGGTTCCCTCCATTATTACTGTCTTGGTTGCCCTGTCCTTTACCACAAAACCACCAGCAGAGAATTCAAAAACACAAGGATAATCATTCGTAAACTGGCTTACTGAAAGAAGATTTTTCTTTAATTCAGGAACCAATAGAACATTTTTAATCTGAAAATGACTAGTTTTTGTTTGTAAGATAGCATCACCTGTGTGAGTTATCTTAAGAGTATTACCATCTCCAATCATAACTGAGTCATTACCATTATAAGCATAAAGATTAACCAATTTACCTGGATCACCGGTCATGTGCGTTGAAGCGCCAGTGTCAGGGAACCATTCTTCATCTTGACTATCTCTAATTGTAATAGCAGCCAGTGCTTCTGGAATATCATCATGGCAATAAGCTTGATTAAATCTGTGCCAACATTTTAAAGCAACATGTCCTCTTTTGCCGCAGATTTGACATGAAGTATTATTGTCGGAAAAACCCATATTCTTTGGGTTTTGACTCTTACTATCCTGCACTTTTCCAGTAGGCGGATTCTCATATTTCATAGGTGGATTGAAGGTGGACAATTTTTTTTTCTTCACTTTAATGTAGGCTTTCACATATAGCCAATATGCTATTCATAGTGCACGTTATGGAATCTACTTAGATTGCATTTCTTGGCTGGAGTGTCAGGAATGGAAAGATCTCAGTATGGACTAAGGTTATTTGTCCAACGGAGAGGAAGGGATAGACGTGTGTTAAAATTATTTGGCCGATCATGGGAAGGTGATAAATGTAAAAGGGTCATTTGACTAAAAGTGAGCCTAAATATGCCCGTCCCATGGAGTTGGGCTTTACTCATATGGGAGGGTACAGGATTAGAATGGTTAAGGTTACTGTTGGGCTGAATATGTGAAATCTCATGCAAATCAAGACCCATTATTAATTAATATCAGATACTATATATGATGCCTATTATTCTTATGAAACGTATTTTGGGGGTGCCAAAACCTCGAGGCATTAGTGGAGGTAGCATAAATACTTTTCAATAGTCCCTTTGGATGAAGCTCACTTATCCTTAAGCACCGATTGTATTTGATTCCATCTTAAATTTATTTAGCTAACCATTCCTACCAAAACATGAAGGCATTCGTAGAGGTAGCACAAATAATGTTCAATACTCCCTCTTAGGTGGAGCCCACTCCTTAACAAGGTCAAGAGTCATCAAAATGAAAAATCATATTTGTTTGAAATTTTCAGCTGTCTCATCTAGTACCAAAGTACCATATCATCAGTGGTACTTTTTTTTCTTCTTCTTCTTTTTTTTTTTTTTTGGGTGTAACTATATCAAAGTTTTTACCTGCAATATGCTATCCATGTGTTCCAACTTTTCCTCTGTTTGGTTACCGCACCCAAGGGTTTAGGACCCAAAAGAGCGTTCACAAGTGGGAAGGAGGGTTCACAAAGTGAGAAGATAAACCAAAACAAGTGGTAAGAGCGGCATATCTAAATCCATTTATTAATTGACCTAAATACATCAACCCAACTCCACCAAAAGTTACACTTAGAAGGGCCAGCTGAACCCAACCAATTTAGTGCGTGCAGTTGAGTTAGGTCTTAACCCAAATGTCCCAAAAGGGTCTTCAATGATCCACCCCACCCCACCCCACCCGCACCCCCACCCCCACCCCCTAACCGGCAACAACATAGGCTTGTGTTCAGGTCTTCAATATTTTGTCCATATGGAATCACCCAAGTGACTTGAATAGGTTTGTGTTCAGGTATCCAATCTATTTGTTCACAGGGAATGTTATCCAATCTATTTGTTCACAGGGAATGACCCATGTGACTTGACTCCCCCTGCCAAGTGGAGTCAACTTGGCCGAGTCACCGGCTCAATTCAAGCCACAAGCTTCATTGAGTTATGCCGAGCGGGAAGAATAGATCAGAATTTGAAAAATAAATGCACAAATATCTCAACTAACTCTATATAGATCAAAATTTGAAAAATAAATGCACAAATATCTCAACTAACTCTCTCTGTATAATCGAAGAGTCTGCATGAACTTGTTTGTTTCCACCGGAAAACGAGGTCAGGGTTTTTCCTGCTGATAGAAATGTAGAGCTTAAAAAGTTTTGGGATCACAAATCATGAAACAGTAGGTTGAATTTGCGGGTTTTGGATGAAAACGGCAACTGATTCGAATATAGGTTTTCACCACGCAGAGAATTCTGGTGGTTTTGGGCCAGGGCTCATGCATGATCCCAGGTCTTCTGTCTTTCTTTCTTGTTCCTACCGGTTTATATATATGTTCGTTTGTTTTTTAGTTAGCCGTATGGAAGTTGATGGAGTGATATAAGGTGTGGGTTTGTTGTCCCATGTCTTGTGTTCAAAGTCGCTCCTATAAATTTGCCTGCAATACGTTTGTGTCGGTTTAATTGGCACCAACCTGGGGATTAATCTCAATGGTTTCAAGGATACCTGCATAAAAAAAAAAGGCTTGTGATACCATTTTATTTGTTGTATTTTATACTATTGTATTTATATTATTTTCTTCATTCTTCTAGTGGTCAATGGTGAGAAAAAACATGTGAACATGCGATTGGATTACATAAGTGAATTGCTCTTTACTAGTTTGCAAAAGATGAAAACGAAGTAGAAGAAATAAGTTAGGGTGGAAGGGGATGTCATCAATTGGAAGCTTTAGGGCATTGTTTGTTTGTATTAAATTATATAGAAATTCATGGTTAAATGGGCTCTACTTAAGGATGATTAAATAGGTGAAGTGTGAATGATACAAAGTTCCCTCTATATTGATATCATAAATCATTTACCATTCACCTCTTTAATAATCTTTTGATGGATCTCTTTTCTTCTTTTTTTATGATGTGAGTATCTTTAAAGTTTTTGACCCAACAAGACTAATCACCCACAGCCGCGGATAATTCTTGGATGGTTTCAGACACAAGATATCAACTCCACCAACTCCCCGGTGGGGGCATTTGATGTGATTAAAGGACAATAAAATAAATAGATTTGGGATCAGTTAGAGTCTCTTTAAGCTTACTGTTCAAAAGAAAGAAATGTGTTATAAAAAGGTCAGATAGGAATGGGGTTTCCTAAATATGACTATCCGGATGGGCTACTTGTGTTTGCCACATGGGATTATCTTGCAGCAGTTGTTTGTCTAATTCAACACTCTTTATCTCTCATTGGATGGACTATCTACTCACGTGAAAATGATCATTTTGATACATATGGTGATGTATTTCACGTGTAACATGTACATATTTGAAAACCCATTTTTTTCAGCCCATGTGTAAAAGGCAAATGTCCCATAAGGCTTGTGTGTTAATACATATGTATTGATTATATATGCATTTGAAGCACATATGTAATGAATTAATATGTTATCAAATTACCATGTTTGTTTCTTATCAAATTACTAAATGTTAACTTTTTTATTCAACTTCCTATTAACCCCATATCCTTACCAGTCCATACAAATAAAAACCCATTGTGCCAAACCTATCAAGCAACCACCCTCCTAAATCTCAAATCCCCATCAAATGCATGAAGTGGCCCCCACAATTCATCAACCCGTCCAGCCCAGTGCCAGGTGTTTTATAAAGAGCATATGTACTGACATCCCTTGATATTAGCTCAAACCAAAACTTTAGCTTGATCATGGCTGTATTGTTAGCCCAATGTAAATGACTGGGCTTGGATGTTTGTATGCTAGCAGCCTCCATCTGGGCCTATCACTCAGGCCTATTGGATGGATCCATGCTTGAATTAGACCCAATAACTAGAAGAAGCATTGTCTCACCTTGACCTGGCCCATCAGCACAGTGATTTGATTACATTCATATACTCATGATCCAAAGAAAAGTATTTGTAAATTTGCACAGATGTGCTCTGATTTTTGCAAATATTGTCATGATTCACTATCCCCATCAAATGAAAATGAAAGGAAAGTTTTATGGATGAGTCATCTAAATTCTAAAAAAACCAGTGATGGTGAACATTGCTGATGTTGGAATGTGGGCCCTGCACGTTGAGCCTTAAGTTGTAGTGAGTGACTTCCTTAGCCATTGAAGGCAACTAATGTGAGCCACTCATCAAAGGCATTTATTTGAAGCATTCAATTCATCACTTTCACTTGATTGACTATTGGCTAACTAGGCCCGTTTAGGCCCTACCACCCGTTTATCTCGTGGGACAGAAGGGGGGCCCACAAGACATGCCACATGTGGATTTTTCTTAGGTAAGTATTTATACATCCATCCACACACTGTCACGCTATTTTCAAACTATGTCTGTTTTCAATTTTTTTTTTAATTTTATGTTGAGCTATTTATTATATGACATTTTATGACAGGGGAAGGCCACTGATTGATGTAGACCGCTCAAAATAGTACTTTTCTAAGCACTAGGTGGGCCACTCTTATTGATTTAAACAAAGGATTAAATTTTCAATAATATAAAGAAGGGGGGTATTCGAATGCATCTATCCTTCACCATAAGGTGAGGGACATTTCCATAAATGGGATTTTTCAAGTACAAAAGTGAACACTCTATGTGTTTGAAAAGTCACTTTTATACTTGAAAAATCTCATTTATAAAAGTATATGGTGAAGGATGGATGCATAAGAATACCCCCCAATAAAGAAAGAATACAAGACAACTAAGATTAGAAAGTTCATTTGACAAAACATTTGTACCTATCAAAGGCTATATCCATCATTCGCCCACTGCATCAAACGATACAAATCATCACACTCAATAGGCGCTCTCTAGGGCCGGGCCGGGCCAAGCTCGATCTAGGGACAGACCATTTTCGGTCAGGCTTCGTTTAATATTTGGGCCATATTTGGATTAAGTGGTGATAGCCCAAAGCCCAGTGCATCCTAGGTAAAGAGTGCATGTAATTTGGTGGACCAAAAAATCATTGGTCGACCCAAGTGTTAGCACGCTGGTGCGAAACACGATTTTGGCATTATTCGGCCCATCCCAATTAACTAAAGGGGAGGGTTCGAGCCTAACATTTACTACTCATGGAGGACTTAAGAGGCCGGACATAGGCTTATGGCCGGGCTTGGATATGCTTCTCAACTCCACTCGACTGGCTATGAATACTCCCTCCTAACACTTAAAAAAGACCATATCAAAAAAACATATTCTTGTTATAAAGAAGTAACCAAAGGGATAAGGATATGAGATAATAACTGTCTAACAAAATTTGCCTTAGCCTATGCCTGCCTCTACTCTCGGCTCTTCCAAAACGTTTCAACCTTTTCAAGGGGCATGGCTCACCCAACTCTTGTCAAATAACGTGCACCAGTCCTTTTCACATCCAGGTCCCAACGTGCATCACCTTTCTCTCGGGCTCAAACTCGAGCCAAGTGTACTCACTTCCCCGTCAAATTCGGCCTACAACAGCTCAGCTCTTAGTAGCCACGAGATCAAAATTGCTGTTTCCATCTCTCTCTCTCCCTCTTCTGTTTATAGCCATCGTCCATCAGGTTTTTCAGGTGCAGCTGGGTGGAATCGTCTAACCCAAGAGAATAAGAAGTGAGGACACCCTGTTCTTTTCTTTTTCATTTTCCATTTCTCTTCACTTTCTTTGGATTTTTCAAGTGTTTGTGAAGGTCATCATGGACATTATTATTTATAAAATTATAGCATGTTGTGGGTTCCCTTAGATTAACATAAATTTAGTTGTTTTTGTTGAATTCGAGGAGGATTCTTGTTTTCTTGTTCCCTCTCTTTCTTGATGTGTGAGTTGTTTTGGTGGTGTTAGAATATAGAACATGGTTTTTCTTATTCTTCCTTCTGTCGCTTTAGAAACAAGTCTCTCTATTTTCATCGTTTCTTGATCTCAACCTTCCCAAGTTTTTCTTCCTTTATTTCTTTCTGAATGTTAGATTTTGATCATGGGGTTTGGTTGAATCATTCAGGAAGATATTTGCCAAATATTAACATTTGTGGAAGTCCTACTATAACTTTTTTTTCTCCTTTTGTTTTTTTGGCATAGATAGCACGTTTTTCCTGACCCTTTTGTAGATCTTCAATCACCCCACAACAGAATTTATTAGAAAAAAAGATTATTCAAACTACCCACATTAAAATAATGCCTATCTTGTACATAAACTGTTGGTTATACCTGAAATTCAAGCTTTCTTGTTTGTGGTTCCATTCTCTTTTTGCAGGTTTTTGGTTGGTGGAATTTGAGAGGATGATTGATATTGGGTCATGGGGAAGTGTTTGTCGGATCAAGAAATGTGTATTCGATTTCCTTTCAATCCTGGATCTTATGGATGATGAGGATCGTTGGGATCTGATGGGAAGGGATATTCGACTCAGATCCACCTTTTTGTACTGTGATTTCAACCAAGTCATCTCCAATGCTCCCAAAGAAGAGAAGCAGCCTCTCGTAGACCTTGCCAACAAATTGTTTCAATCCATTGAAGAGGTATGCATTGTTGTTTGTGAGGCTTCAAATCCTAGTTCAATCGACTCAATTTGACTCATAAAAGAGAGTCAAGCGACTCGGTAAAGAACTCAGCCATACTTGCCTGAGTTATGAGTTACTTGGGGAGTTCAGTTTTAAAGCTGTGGTTAATTATTTAATTCTTTTTTTTTACTATGTCTTGCAGTTGGATTATGCAGTGCAAATTCGTAGCATCTCTCTCACACATGACCGATATGATGATGCAGCTCTTGTTTTGAAGGAAGTAATGACCCTTATGCCATGATACCAGCAAAATGAAATATCTCTCTCTCTCCAAAAGTCATACTTGTAAATTCTTATATCTTCAAAATGTATCAAATGATGAATGAAAAAAATAAAGTGTTAGCTTCTTTTAAAAAGTGTTAGCTTCTTTGTTGTAGTGTGTATTTATTTGGAGCCTTGGGCAGGATCTGTAGGCGAAAAAAAGCTCTTTTCAATATTAGATTATTATGATCAAAGATTTGCCTAAGTAGGGATATACCTAAATCTAATCAAAGATGAAACTAACCTACCCTCTTATTGAGCTTTATGCCTGATTCACTGGGACATGTTTATGGTAAGGACTATCTTAATTTATCTGCTTTTTTCTGATTTTGGAGCAAGAGTTAGTATACCTGCCATGTAAGGCTAGGGCATTTGCAGGAGTTTCTGTTCATTTATTATGAGCCATATGCACAAAAATGACCTGCAGCTGATTTGGAGAACCTAATGCACATGAACCACATTTGTTGTGCCTCGCCATGCATTCTGTCTCAAAGTCACACGATTAGCGCAATCCTATTTCCAACAGGAATCCGAAATGTGACTGCAATATCTATTTTCTCTAGTTGTCCAATCGCAATACTGAATTGTTCGTTCGGTCCAAGATTAATATTTACAGTGCAAGTGGTAGGCCTGCTCATTCATATTTGGATATCTTATTTGTGAAAGCCGGGCGGACCTAGGTATAAGGGTCCGGGGCTGAAGCCCCCACCCATACCAGAAAAAAGTTCAAAATTCTTAAGCACCAGCAAATTGGCCCCTTCCCCCAATGTATCACCTACATAGGTTGTTCGCCTGTCACTCCTCTTATGGGTGCATTGTGGACACATTAGAAGACTCTGAGGACAAGGGGTGGCTAAATATCACTCTAAAGAGATAATTCTGTAACTCAATTCTGAAGCCTTAGATTTAATGATTTTCTTAATAACGACTGTGTTTTTGCTGTTGGAGTTATGCTTAATGGCTGGATCAATGCTGGATTGAAATAGATGCAAATCCACAGGGAAAGAGGTCTAGGGTTTCTTTTTTAAGGTCTAGGTTAGTGTGAATGGCTAATTGGATTTGTCAAAGGTGGGTTCCACCGAAAAGGGGCATAAATAAAAGTGGCTTAATTTGAGTTAAACCCCACCTACATATGATTAGATATGCATTTTGAAAATGCGAGGACCTGGACCTTACTTAGGTAGTTCATGGGCTGGCACTGGTAGGACTAATAATTTGCAGGGTATGGGCTTAGAGGTCCACCTCATTTTTTTATTTATTCTCTTATACAAAAGCACACAGTTTACAGGAAAATATGGCATGCAGCCATAGGGTTGTAAACGGGTCGGTTCTTGTCCGTGTCTATGGTGGACCCGGAATCGGAACTGGAACCGTTAAGGAGAATGTGAACCCGGACCCAAAACCGTTTTGAAACCAATTTCTTGGCTTCGGAACCGGAGCCAGAACCATATATGGGACTGGTCTGGATCCGGGTCCGGGTCTAGATAGAAAATGATATTAAAAAAACATGGATTTTAGCTGAGATTTTCAAAATTTAAGGTAATATGTCGAGTCTCAGGTTCACGGGTCCGAACCAAGGTGGAACCAGACCAGGACCCATTTACTTATCGGGCCCTAAGTAAGGACTCAGACCCGGTTTTTAATGGGTCGGAACCTTCTAATAATCGAAAAATCGGTGATCCATTTGTAGAGGTGCTCATGGGCCATCTCAACTCGAACCTTAACCAAGCATAACTGAGTCCTAGGCCCAATGGCTGGACCAATGCCTATTTTTTACACCAATTAATACTCAGATGGGATATGCACACTTTCCAGCCTGTGGGCTGGACCTTTGCCCAAGTAATAGGCCCAATAGCCGAAGAGGCAGGGCAGGACCAGGGCTGTCATGGACATGAAAGGTGGAACCCATGGGCCATGACATATCAGAGCAAGGGTATATCCGAAACAATCAGTGGCACATGTGCAATATCAACAAAAAGACAGGGGTACTTTCGTAAATCAATCAGTACATCTTACCCATACCCTCCTTCCCCAAGCGAAGCACCACTGCACAAGCTCTCGCCTCTTCCGCCGCGGCAACGAAACAATCCCAAGGTGAAGTTTCCAAAAAACTCCCTCCATTTCTCCTCTATTTCCAAATACCACCTCCCTCTCTCTCTCTCTCTCTCTCTCTCTCTCTCTCTCTCTCCCACACACACACACACAATCTCTATGGAGCTGTGCTCTTTATCATTTTTAGAGGTTAGGGTTTGGCTTATACCGAAGCTTGGATAAGGGTCTGCGGTTCAGGGTTAGGGTTTTGTTTTGAGGTCCCCATTTCGTTTGATTTTCATGTGAAATGTTAGTTCGTGTTTTTTTCTTTTTTTTTCCTGTTACGGATTGGTTTGTGATATGGTTGGTATTAGGTTCTCTGCTGAGTTTTATGGATTTATGGTGTTTTTATGTGTTCCATGTTCTTTGGATCAAGGAAAGATTTGATCTTGATTTTTATGTTGGTTGTTTGTTCTTTGGATTTAAGGGGACCCATCACCCATGTATCCGCACCTGGAATTCTAATTGATTTGAGAAATGCAATTATGATAGCAATTGTATTATCATACTCGTCGAAAATGCTTCCTTGTCTCATGTTTTGAATATCATATTAATCCACTTATCTGTATCATGGTTCTGTGCTTAATGTAATTCATTATGTGAGCTCTAAATTTGTATACAAATTTCCAAGTATGCATTTGGTGCTCAAGTCTGCACCATTTATTGTTTTGGAGAAAATTGGCACTGAGATGTGAACATGGGCGTACCCACATATATGGGTACGGGGGCGGTTGCTGTGTCTGGCTTGGGTCCACCTCCAAAACTCGCCTGAAAATCTTGGGTCTTTCTCCTAAAACCCATGTGAATTTTCTGGGCCCGCCCCAAAACTCACATGAAAATCTTGGGTTTGCCCACAAAATCCAACTACCTGTTTGTTTCCGCCCCTTCATACAAAAATCTTGGGTCAACCACTGGATGTGAAGTAGGAGAGGATGCATGAGCAAGAAATTTACTCATTTTGTTGCTGAAGGTGATGTACAAGTCATTATGCTTCATAGTAGTTATGAATTTTGTACTTGCACTGTAAACATGTACCTTTTTGGTTGTTTGTTAGATTGTTTCTCCTTCTTCCTTTTTTGGCCCCTGTGAAAGATTGTGCAAGAGGGTTGAGTCTGTCTTCAATTTATCCCCCTTTGTACATCTTATCGAGAACTTATTTTGTGCTTCCAACCTTCTTGGTGCTTTGCTGTTTACCTCTCTCTCTCTCTCTCTCTCTCTCTCTCTCTCTCTCTCTCTCTCTCTCTCTCTCTCTCTCTCTCTCTCTCTCTCTCTCTCTCTTCATATCTATGTTTACCTAAAGAGATATATAGGATCACCTAGGACAGTATTGTCATTTTTAGCAAATTTTTGTCATCATCCGCTCTGGTGGCCTTAAACTTGCAACATGTTAGGCCCTTGAATAAAGTGCTCTTTTTTGTTTTAATCCAACTGTTGGTAAAATTTGGAAGAGTGTCAAAGTGAATGTGTGCATTGTATGTGAACATCATATCGATTACCACGGAATCTAACAGCATTGATAATTCACCACAAGGTGAAATCCTTACACATGATTTGTTGCACTTCACTTACATCATAGCTTAGGTGAAATCTTCCCTTTCTGGCCACCTAGGGTCGATCAACCTTCCCACACTAACTACCCTGTATATTGCTACTCAACCTGATTTGACAATCATCTACCCCACATTCCCCACTGGATTATTTCTCACCGTAAATTGCACAATGAGAAAATGATTAAAATTTGAGAACTTACATTAAAGATAGAGAGGACAACCACAAGACACACACACTCTGCTGCTGCAAAACGAACCAACAACCCATTATCCAGGTGAGCCCACTGGGGAATTGCAGAAAATGTGCACACCATGCTGCATACACAAACATCGTTTATTGATTTTATGTGAATTTCTGAAAACCTAACTTCCAGTTAAACTTCAAATACGATGAATATGAATTACTGAATCTGTTGTCTCTATAATTTATCTACTTTATATGAATTTCTGGAGTCCCTATCGTCATAGAAAGTTGACTGTAACGCATTATGCATATCAGTGGCCAAGTCTGTTGTTAGATTACCCTGAGATACTGTTCTTCTCCGTGCAGATGAATCGGGAGAAGCTCATGAAGATGGCAGGTGCAGTTCGCACTGGTGGAAAGGGAAGCATGCGAAGGTACTAATTTTGTCTGCTTGACTTGAATCTGTTGATTAAATTATTGAATATGTTGTCTCCGTGATTATCTGCTTTATGTGAATTTCAGGAGACCCCACTGTTATAGAAACTTGGAACTTCAATATCAGTGGCCAGTTCTGTTGTTAGATTTTTCTGAGATACTTTTGCCTCCTTTAGTTTTTAAGCAAAATCATTTACAGCATATTCTAAACCATGTTGAATTTACCTACATATGAGGCCACCACCCCAAGGATTATGTGTCCCTGTTTCCAACCATTGAAGGAGTCTGAGGACTATTGGCTAATGGATTGCTCTGCTAAATTCACATGTTGATTTCTATCGAAGGAGAGTATTTTTTGTTTGGATGCGTCATGCCATCATGTCACCAGCAACTGTTGAATTTCTCTTGCTTTTTCTTGGAAGATGACCAGTCAGTATCTGATATCTGTTTCCCTGCTGTATCCAGTGTGTCTTCCTATGATATCTTTGCTGTCTTTACACATCATTGCACATAAGTATAGATGATTCTCCAGCATTGTTTATAATAAATGGAAAGAATGCATTTTAGGAACCGCTTTTCTTGAACAGGTGTGAGGTAACAGTTGAAGTTGCCACAAAAGTGCAAAATCATCACTGAATAAATAATTTTTGCCATGTGAAACTCCCTCGATATACTTTCTATTTTCTTTATTATTACTTCCCAGCTGTTTAGTTTAAATTGAAACACTACTGACTTGTCTTGTGCTTCGTCATGTTTTATATGTAACCAGAAAGAAGAAAGCTGTTCACAAAACCACCACAACCGATGACAAAAGGCTTCAGAGCACCTTAAAACGAATAGGGGTGAATGCAATCCCAGCAATCGAGGAAGTCAACATTTTCAAAGATGATCTTGTGATCCAGTTTGTAAACCCGAAAGGTAAGCATTTCTAGACATTTCTAGAATCATACATGAACTCATTAAGGTTATGATTGTGTTTTCTTCCCTTTCTTTGGTTACTGATAATTTCCTCTTCCCATTCAGTGCAAGCTTCAATTGCTGCCAACACTTGGGTTGTTAGTGGTACACCTCAGACGAGAAGTACTCTCTCTCTCTCTCTCTCTCTCTCTCTCTCTCTCTCCCAATAGAATATTCCCTTCTCATGTTTCAATCCCCCCAATAGAATATTCCCTTCTCATTTTTCAATCCCAATACAATATTTCCTTCCCATGTTTCAATCCCAATAGAATATTCCTACTGACATGAATTATGTTGGCAGAACTGCAGGACATGCTACCGAGTATCATCAACCAGTTGGGTATGTGTGCTCTCCCTTTCTCCCGAGATTTTGCATATTCAATTTTCAGTGATTCTATTTACCTTATTACAATGTGGAGTTCCACATACACTTGCTTCTATCATTGGCCTCTGGTAACCAAGAACTTACTCTGTGCCCAGGAGGCCATGACATCCGCTATTGTATGATTGAAGAAAATCTTATGTTTACTGTCTTAATTGTTGTTCTTTCAGGACCTGATAACTTGGATAACTTGAGGAAGATTGCTGAGCAATTTCAGAAGCAGGGACCTGGAGCCACAGTAGAGGATGATGATAATGATGTCCCAGAGCTGGTGGCTGGTGAGACATTTGAAGAAGCTGCAAATGAAGGCCAGACTTCTTAGAAGAATCGAGGAAAAGTTTATCTGTCTTTTTTTCCCAACTTACTGATGTTTTAGGCTTATTTAATGTTTCTCTATTTTCTTCCTTAAATGGAAAACGAGGAGAGTTTCTGCCACAACAGCATTTCCACAATCATCCTTGCTCAATTTCCAAGAATCCTGAGTGTTTCCCACCTCCCTTTCTCATGAATGAGATCTAGTCAGATGAGTTGCATGCCGAAATGATACTCATTGTTGTGAGTTTTGTTGTATTTGTTTTCTTCCAGTCTTGATATCTGTACACTGAGCATCTATTCTCACAAGCCTTTGATTGTTAAACTTGGAGTCATTTAAGTGTTTCTTGGAGCTGCTTGTAACATAAATCCATTAATTGAGTAGCTAGGATTGTATTTCTAAGGGTTGTTAAAAATGAAGAGCCGAAGGTGATAATCCAAAGTGACAAGTAACCTCTCCTTTAATGGAAATTGAATCAAGGGAAGAATGGAAATGAATATCCAGTCATCACCCCAGCAATTTGATACCTAGAAAGTGAGGGTTGTATCCCTTCAGCTCATCCTTCTTCCCCCTAATAATCTAATCCTTTGGTGGAGCTCATTTGATTATGAATTTTTATGTATTTTATGCAAATAAACAGATCCTAATAGGTATGCATAAAGGCATGGTTCTGTTGCTCACTTAGCTGAACTGACTGTCTTGGATTATAACTTTGGCCTGGCCTGGCCCATTGATACCCCTAGAAAAGGTCACATGTTTTTCCTTAAAATAGGGCTCATAAGGAATTAAATTATTAAATTTTGTAAACATTAAAGATGAATTATTTTGTTGTAAGATATCTGCTGAAGCCTTTGTGAGTAATGTGTGGTTCACAAAGGTTTATAGGCAACGAATGATGTGCCCAGATATGACGGATGCCAGTCTATTGTTATAATGAATAATGGGCAGTGATTATCATGTGATTATTGTTAATAAAGCAGGAATGAATCGAAGTAATGAAGGTACCTAGAAGATGAGGTCCACTGATCGAAGTCGGACATTCTAAATGATGAAAGGAGGTGGAATATGCCTTACATTGTAGACCCTGATGTATGAGGTGGGGCCTAGAATTTGACATAGAAGGTCCAATGGATTATACCTTGAAACTATGTAGGCACCCCAGTAACAGAGTAAAGTTCTCCCAGCGGACTATGTATAGCTTATTTGCAGTCGAGCCCATGAAGCCCATTTAAATGCAAGTCTATCAATGGGAAATCGATAGATGGAAAGGTCTTCTCATGAAAAGGGGGTCCAAAACATTAGCCCAACCAAATGGTCCTAGCTCCTGGATTTAAGAGCTAAGTCAAATCTTCCTTGCTCTTAGATTTAACTGCCAAGTCTAACAGCATTTTAACCATAAATTTTCATGTAGAATTAAGCCTCATGCCAGATGAAAAAAGTATCAAAGGGATCGCATTGATAAAAGGTGAGCCTAGCACACAGTGTTGGACTGCACTTGCAGCTGCTTGTAGAACATATTCCATCTAAAGAGAAACCACTGACCAACCCAACTCAAATCTTTTGCAAAATGGAGTGCCAATCAAGCTGCGAAGACCTTTTTTTTTTTTTTTTTTTTTGTGTGTGTGTGTGTGTGTTTTGATTTGCAAGAAATATAAACTCACGCATTAAAACCTCATTGATGAAAGTGTAATTAACGTACCAACTGCACATCTAATAAAATTTGGACCCCCAAAATGTAAACCCTAGTGTATGAAAAATCATTTGTTATTAGTTTGGTCAACTTTTCTCAATCTAACAATGAATGTTACTCCAATGAAAGTGAATCTTAAGTCCACTCAGGTGAGAACAGGGGTTGTGCAGGTGGCAGGCAACCCCGCCTCTAACCCAACTGCTGAGGGATCAATCCGTATTTGGGCTCCTTTTCCATGTGTGGGCTCTCTGTCCCATCCCCCTTCCCTGGGGTACCCAACATAAAAGAGAGGAAAAAAAAAAAAAGTCCCCTTGGGTAGAAACAATTTGAAGTCCAAATTAGATCTCTTCAAGGTGGCCTCAAGTACACAGATTCAATCTGAATCACTTGACCTTGCATCATCACTCTCCGTCCCTAGTGGAAGAGAGCTCAAACCATGGGATTCTCTATTGGAGTGATGTCCTCACCACAAAGCCATGCTTTCCAACATCTCATGCACTATTTTAATATTATTTTCCAAATTAATTAAATAAAATCTGTACTTTTGTTAAATTCCAATTTTTACATATTTTTCTTTTACCATGGTGTCTTATAACCAGAAGGAAAGGCAAAATTTGTGCCCAAAATTGAAAAAAGTGTCTACCTAAAAAGTCTCATTACATTTGCCATGGAGAATATCTGCAGGTCGGCTTACCAATGGAAGTATACTAGAAAAGAAATTTGGGAAAAAACTTCACAGCATTCGAATGTCATATCACACCAAACCACAAACACCTTGGAATTGAAACATTCGATCGTACTCATGTACACCTTAAAAAGTGATGGATTTACATAAATGTAGTAAAACAAAATGACACTTGAATGAAGTTATTACAAAAATGCATGCCATCTTCAGTACTTTCCAAGTAAAGAATAGCTTGGGGGTTGGCTTTGTGAGATGGTACATTCCTTGTAACAAGTGCCATTTCAGGAGAATTGCATTCCCAGAAGAGAGACAATGGAACTGTCTCTCTCACATTGAAGATATAAGGCACAGAAAAAAGAGATGCACCTTCATTCTCTATTCATGCAAATAAATTGATATAGCTTCTTACCTAACACGTTCAAGCTCCTTCCGTTCTGTTGATGGCCAGAGTGAAGTATATGAGTATCAATGTCCCCACACTAGACCTGGAACCCAATCACAAGTCACAATTACATACAAACAGGCCTCTATATACTTTTCAGGTGGAGATTTTTCGTACTAGGGAATGATCCATTCTCACTAACAAAAAGGGTCGCAGGACTCCAGTTTTTTAATTGTAAAGAAGCCATGAATAAAAATAGCCTTCTTTAGGAAAAAAAAAAAATGAAAATCATCCAAAATGGTGAATTATTCAAATCTTTTAATCCTTGGATTTACTAAAACAGGAAAAATAAAGGAAAGAAAGAAACAAGACACAGGAGAAAAGGCCCATTTTATGAGAACAAATCCATATTCATCTTGCTATATTTATAAGGATTTCAACAATTTTCAAGAGAAGATAAAGGGACTTACAATATTGCAAAGATGAGAAGGATCTCCTTTGGATGGATGGTTGCAAAACGGTTAAATCTCTTAGATCTTCCATCGCTCGTATCTGCAAGAATGGAGCTGCCGGATGTGGAGGTCACCAAGACCAGAGGCTTGTTGGATATTAATGGCTCCATCTGCGAGCCCACTACTGCATGATATAATCAAAATCAGTTACCGTCTTCAGTGCATTTTTTCTGACTTAATACTCTCTTAATGTAGACATCACAAGGCGATCCAATAAGAGAGAACGACATATGTCATGACTAATATTTTATATAATTAATTACAAATGCAGGAGAATATCTAAAGTTGCAATTTTCACAATGTTGAATATTTGTCACTATGTTGCGTCGAATGTCAGTGAAGCAAAAGTAGCAGGCTACATACAACCTACAGCATTACAACTTACAACCCTCACAACAACAATCAATGGTTTGAACCTGTGGAGCCTACATATATTTCATACTCCAGAACGCAGTAGTTCATATGCATGAACACATGATATGGTTCAACAACTGTAAACATGGCCATACCTGTATCTAACCTTACTTAACCTTCCAATGATGACCTGTACTATAGACCATCAATGACGCCCTAATCTTTTGTTGAATCTCATGGACAAGAATTGGGCACCTAATTTGTGCCTTTTCCTAGGATGCCTAAAGACAGCAAGGGCACGACATGGATATGACACGGGGATGAATTTTATACATAGCACCACACACGCACGACCTTAGCATGCTTCCTTGTTTGAGTAGAACAAATTAGCAGACACAAGATCAATGGGATAAGGCTAAGAATATGATGTTGACTTTCAACAAGAATGAAGTGCCAGATGTGCTGCAACATAGATACATTGTCTATTTATTAGTATCTAGGTATCATAATTCATCGGTCTTTACTGGAATTAGTGGTTCCATGTAGGACATAAAAAATTCTATAAAAAGGAGGCACGTGCTGGACTAATTCACATCATGATCTTAGCTATTGAGTTGTTCATACTTCAACTTCCATTAACCAAACAAGAAGATTTAACCACCATCTTCCTTTTGCCTTCTTTTAATATTTCTTATTGGTAACACGAATTGAACCCACAACCTAAAGGTAGCAATAGTTAGGAACTCCCACTTTGCGTCTAATGCCTGTGCCACAGTTCTTGCCAAATATGACGATGGAATTCCTTCTGTCCTTTTATAGAAACTAATATGCATTATTGCTTCCTTTTCATGCTATTGTTGCTTCTTAAGAAGTTGAGAATTTAGATCTACATGCAACCTCAAGGTTGCAGCAGAGAGCACAATTCATGAAGCTCTATGCTCAACCTGTGTGCATTACATGTGCACATCGACTTGTGCCTATTGCTGGTGTATTATTATATAAGTAGAAACCAAAGTAATCACTTAAGCAGGACCATTCTGATGTCTGAACTTACCAAGTCTTCTTCATATGGTTTACATACCATGATGCCCAGATACAGCATGCATACGGCAGCAACAAGACATGGGTATGGAACGGACACAGGTTTTACCAATAAGAGTGAAGTATCAAATATGACACGACATGATGCGTTGCCTAATTTGAAGTATCCATGTATCATAATTTACATGTCAAGTCCGCCCGGTAAGATCCAATGGTCATGATTAATGTTAGACACTTACCCAAGAACTTGGTGCAGGCATATAAGTTACATACCTCTTACAACAAGCTTCTTGGATGCTTCATCTGCATCGTGTTCTTCGAGGGCCCTCTTATCAATGCGGCTAGAACCCTTTCGAGAGAGAGCTTTCTAAAGGGGAGAAACAGAAAATAAAGGGGTTTAGAATTTAGATGCCTTAAATAAGATTTCACAAATTTAAAGTAGAGCATGGAAGATCAAACAGAACTCACTGTCAGTTTTGGACTTCCTGGGCATCTGTCCTGGGACTGTACTAAACTCTCAATATCTAAGATTACACTAGCTGTTTTATCTGTAGCTGTAGATTGGCTCTGCAACATTACAGTCTATTAGTAACTAAATACTCAGCCGAACAACTATAGCATACTCCTACACATTTATCTTCCACATTTTGACTGAAATATTGCAAACCTTTTGGAGAAAAAAGGTAAACTAAGAAAATCTTAATATAATTGAATCATACCCCTGGTAGGGCAACAATATCCAGAGCAAATTTTTTTGAAATTTTTCTGGATGTTATCTTAAGCTGACAAACTTGGAGAAATAGATTTGTGGCAATGTTTTTCAGGAAAATCTTCTCCTACATCACGCTCTTGCGGCAGCACACATCCGGACCATCACTAAAGCGGACCCCCTAACTTTCACCGGGTCCTGCATAATAAACGGCACCGATATGCAGTGCACGTTCTTGCAAAGTTGTGAATGCCCAGACATCCACAATACACATCGAATACACATAAGCATATCTAGATTGTCCAAGTCTTGGGCCTCTTGTCAGTAGAACATGATACAAAAGTAGTCCTAGATTTTTTAGAAACTCTAAAGCAGGAAACAACTAATTAATAAATACTAGAAAATAGGAAAAACTTCTATAGAATGTTAGCTCAATCCATAACACATGGGTTCTGACTAAGCCAATTGGTTGGGCCCAATGGGCTTGGTCGACCCATGGGTCATGAATCTGGCCTGGATTGACATCTAGACAAATGACCATGAAAATAGTTTATAGGCGAAGGCATTATAAAAGGTTAGTGCATCTTTTTGTCATGAAAACTCAATACTGGATATTATGTATGGAGATGAAACTTCAACTCATATCTACAAATTCCCCGCCACATCCCACCCAATCTCCTCCTTCTTACCCCTGGGTGGAAGGCCTCCTTCTTTTTCACCAGATCTAGTCTCATTGGAAGCTCAGTGAAATCCAGATACTTACCAGCATGAGCTGTGGTTAAGTGGAACTGGCAACAAATCATATGCCATGTGAAAGATTAGACTGGCCCCCAGACCCCACAAAAATCAAGGGTAGACTGTAAATTTTCTTTCTCCAACTACGTTGTATAACGAGTCTAGTTTAATCTAAGACTATGAAGTAGATGGATAATTGATAGAGAGGGGGGAGATTTTACTTCAAATAAATGCCCAGTGTCAACACATGGAAAGGAGTTGATTTTTTACAGAGAGTCTATAATCCCCCTTCGAGTTTCACGGGGCAAGTGTGAGTCAAGCTGAAATTCAAAGGGTTTGCCTCGCTATATAATTAATACAAAATTTTATATTTGGGCCTACCTTTGATCTGTGCGGACCCTTTTACACTCTCATTTCCCATGTTCTTGACACCATTCCCAATTTGATGAGACAGTTGGATTAAATCTCAAAAAAACTCTATTCTCATCATCCAGTTGGATTAAATCTCAAACAAATCTACAGTTCAAAATCAAAGACCACAAAACTTTAAGGCGGTTAAATAATGGGCTAGGTTAAATCAATGGCTAGGACAATCTGATTGGCTGATATTTTTATTTGACCCTTATTTATGTGAGACCTTTCCATATACCCCACCCACACTAAGAGCAGGCATCTAAGTGGCCCCGCGAACTGGACCCTTAACAACATAGGCATCTAAGGATCCCAGTTTCCTTGTTGGAGTCTTGGAGAATATTTCCCTCGAAAAACATAGGTGAAACTCTATAAATAAATAAATAAACAGTATATGCACACCAACCACGCACCCACACAAAAAAACCAGTCACCCAACAAAAAAAATCAGTAGACAGTGCTCACTTAGATGTACGAAAACTCCTTCCATTCCAAAAGAAGCTAAAAGCCAATGAAGAATCCGTTAAAATGGCATGTTCTTCCTTTCCTTACACAATTACTCACACACAGACGAAACCCACAAAATTCCCAGCAATAGATGCACAAAAATTGAAAATCTTGCAGTAGAAAGTAAAAAAAGAAAAAAGAAAAGGGAAAAAAACATTTGAGATATTGATTTGAGATTGATTCCAATCTTATCCACAATTTGCCTTTTCTTTTCTCCACCACCTTTAAAATTAAAATAAAAAAGAAAAAACTTCTCCATCTATTGGAATGTATTAAAAAAAAAAAAAAAAAAAGACATGTTTCTAAATCCGAAGCAGAAACTCAGACCTTTTTCCATTGGAACCCAAAGATAAAATTCAATCTTTTTAAGATCAGAAAAAAAAAAGTATTTAAATGTCGATCCACCATCACTTGTGCCAAAAATCAAGACATAAATTATTATTATTATTTTTTTAAAAGAAAGTACCTCAATAGTCATTACTGAAGAAAATGATCTTTCCATATCTCCTCCACCTGCTGCTGCTGCTGTTGTTTCTATCTCTGTTGCATTAAAGACGACAATCTTCCGTACTGATTTTGATTCCTTTCAGTGAAATGGGTTAATGATATGGTGATCTCTTGATTTCACTTTTACAGAGAACTGGGATCCTGAGAATGCGATTGAATGCTATTTTGCTGCTTCTTTCTCTTTCTCTTCTCGTTTCATTGTCTGCTGTTTTTGTCAAAAACGTATTTTAGGGATACAGAGAGAGAGAAAGAGAGAGAGAGACGTTAGTGACGGAGACTATCATTTCTGAAGAGATCATGAAAGAAGAAGAAAAAAGAAAATTTGGGACAGCAGAAGGAATGCAGAGAAGGTGGAGTGGCCACCCACCATCCGATCCGACATTTTCTAGAGTCCGTGAGTCAGCAACCAAATGGTGATGGGAGAGAATCCGTTCCAAGGACATGGAAATTTGGAGCCATGCCAAACAACACATGTATGGCTAAATCCCGTTCATTCCGTGGTCCCCATATGGGACGTTGATTTCTTGTCGGACAGCCTGATGGATGTGGCCCACTCACAATAAATGGAGCGTTTGGATGATGTTAACTCTTTGATTCTTTAACGCTGATTACTGTGTATATGAGGTATACAATCCGTCGGGCCCACATTCCCATAATTGGAGTAGGTAATTTTAGGGATAAATCACAAGAAGAACCAGTCCCATCCAATTATCCAACCATTGAATTGAAGGACTGAAAGTTTAATATGATTTTTCAACTTTTGGATATTTTTTTTTCTTTTTAATTCAATCTAACTGTGAGTAAAGATTTGACCAACCTACTAAATTGGGCATGATTGCAGAATACAAAAGGAGGCAATCTGCTTGCAGGAGAAAATTCTCCTAAATTAGCATGTGCCTAAATTCAAACTTGAGCGAAGTGATATTTTCCTTTGAGTTTTGACTTCAAGGTAAAAATTGTTAAATTTTGTAGTTTTCCCAAGCTCTCCTAAATTAGGACTGGACTGCTGAAAGACCACATGAACATCTGCAACCTGCTACAAGAGGATGGTTTCTAGTATAGATTTTGTACATGTCCAGTTAATGGCCATCTCATGCACCAGGGGCAGAATTTTATATCTATGGTGATTTCATTACCTGAATGGTGAGGTTGATGGCCCCTCAAGTTAAAAGTTAGACCAAAGATGGCATAGATGAAAGAAGTAACGAGTAACGAGGGACATGAAGCAGTGCAACTTATCCGAGGATTTCGCACATGATAGACTAGAATGGTGAAATAGAATTCATATAGATGAATTGGCCACAATTGGAACAAGGCTTTGATGTTGATGATGAGTAATTTCATTACCAATAAAAAAGTAATTTTTTTATCAGTAATAATAACTTATATTGAAAGAAAAGAGAATACAAATAGAAAATACAAAAAGATAAGAAAAAAGAAGAAATGAAACACAAAGGTACAAGAGTAGTGTACCCCCTTACACCACAACTACATAATAAAACCCTCGCAGGGGAAAGCTCTAACACGTTGTTTGGCTACAACATCCGCCATCATGTTTGATGGCCTACTTATATGTTGAAAGCTAACATTAATGGTGGTGGATAATACCCGGGTTTTATTAAAGAGAAACTGAAACTTCCATGGATAAGCCTCCCGATTCGAAACTCAAATCACTCTCCACAATAAGATTGCCATGGTAGTACCTCGAAAAACACCAAAGAAATTCCAAAATAACTAAAACATCTACTTCATTAGAGTCACAAACCCCCACATATTTGGAAATCATAAATAAAACGCCCCCATTGCAATTCCAAAGCACCCCTCCAATACTAGCTGGCCTAAGCTTCCCTCTTGCCGCCCCATCAACATTGAACTTAAACGAACCAATAGGAGGATGAGACCAAAGAATAGAATTTCTTACTTTGATTGGGCCACACACCATACACGATTCCAAATTAATAAGTATGTCATGAAGACAAAAATTAAAAAATTCTTGTCTACCAAAGGCCCACTTCGCAATCCTTAAACTGATTTTAAAAATCAACTCCACAGAAGTTGAGGACGACCCCTAAAAATTCTATCATTTCTTTCCTTCCAAATGGACCACAAAATAGCAAACGGAGTTATCATCCAAAGAGTATGACCGCATTCAACAAAACAACCTCCCGATAATACTTTTCCAATAAAAAAGGAAAATCAATTACTTATACTTCTTTCGCAGTTTCAATCTCCATTGTTTTGTGCCCCATATCATTTTTGGTCATGAAACCTGATACGACCTTGTGTAACATTGCATAGAATTATTCACACTCCTAGACTTCCAATAAATATAACAAAAATAATGCTTTCACCTAAAAAAGGTTTTTTTTTTTTCTGTTTTTTTGACAAAAAAGGATGTTCACATGAACTACAGAAAATAATAACACAAGAACAAATTCCCAGAGCTAAACTCATTTGTCATCATCCTGCATATGCAAGTACTCAGGTTCTCCGTCCACACCCTCTACCTGTGATCTGTGAATTATCAAGATGAAAATGATAACCATGACAAACCATTCAAAGGCCATCAGAAATCAAATAACTGTCGTCAGTTACAATATTACTTTCGGTTAGGTACAGTGCTAATGAATAACAGAAAAAAGGTATAGGAAACTTTTCTCCTGCCATGCGCTCCTGCCAGAGCGCACCTGGGCTGTCACCAAAGGCGGGACCCCCTGAATTTCACAGGGTTCCGCATGACAAACAGCACAGATGCATAGTGTGCAGGAGAGAATCATCCTGTCATTCAGGAGGCTAAATGATTGAAGTAGGCATTATTTAGTAATCATGAGAGATGCAAATACAAGTAGATCCATCAAAATATAAAGGCATTGGAAACACCCATGAAATCCTAATGACCTACAGATAGGGTTTTGTTATTAGGATGAATGGGTGATGCTCTTATTCCATAATCTGAAATGTAAAATATCTTCAGTCACTTGAACTCTTCTCATTGACAAACTCCACAAACTATCCTATAGACGAAAAAACAAACGGTACACAATTGTGAAAGAAAAGACAAGCCGCAATGTTCAATTTCAAAATAACCAATAATGGGGACTTTTACACACAAATTTTCTCAAAACCAGGTATTTAAATCAAGAGCACCTGACTCTTTTAACTTACAGCAGTGTTTCTGGACCAATGAAAAGCCAAAAATTTCTCTGCTTTCAACATGGAAAAGTGAAGGTTTTCCCTCCAAAACTTTCAGATTTTTCCTCCAAAATAAAATTATAATAATAATAATTTGTTAATTTTATCCATTAAATAAATAATAATTAATCTTCTTTTATAAAGTTGTTATTATGTGTGAGTCTTTAAGGACTTCCATCTCTAAAAAAGAGGGTATCAAGGGTTCAAGTTTTAGTTTTTTTATTTTATTTTATTTTTCCTCACGGATGGGACTCATGCAGCAGAAAGGGATACTTCTCTTTTACTGAGCTGCAGGCAGCAAGTAGGAACTCATGCTCTGGGGAGGGATCATGCAACCCAGTATGGAAGGATTGTTGGCTGAAAAGTCAAACCCATAATATCCACTTTACATATAAAGTTTCTAATCATTGACACAATTATTTTGTTAAGGGACAAAAAAGATAAGAAAAGGCTGATCATTATTTAAAAGATGCAGACAAAGTCACAAAGAGACAAGATATCTTCTATGGAAAGCCCCTTTATAGGTGTCATTTTTTATACATGCGGCCCACCTATATGATCCGTTGAATCTCTTCACAAGCACCTACCTCCTCTGAATAGGCATACTCTAGTTTCACTCTAATCTGGACATTATTCAATATTCACAATTGTGTTGTATCAAAACAAATCATACTATGTAGCCACTAAAATTTGAGGAGCTAGAATCAATATTGAGAACACCCCTAATCCACATGCTAACCTATTCATCCCACTTCTCCCTTAATTATCAGTAAACCCACAAAAGTGGGTTTGGCCGGTTAGATTCACAAAAGTTGTTCTCTCTATACATGCACACATGCACAAGAAGTGGGTTTGGCCCATTTATTTACAAGAATTTCTGACAGGTTTTTTGCATGTTGGGTTTTTTTAACATGAAATGATGGCTTGTCTCCCAGCATTTTCAAATATCATGTTTCTTCCTAGGAATTTTTGAATTCCGGCAACCTGAAAGGTACTCAAATGACCTTTGGGAATTCCAGATTTCCAGCTCCTTTACTTTTTGGTGGAATTTCAGGATGCTCAAGTACAAGGGAGCATCCAGGAATTCCACTATGTCTGGGAATTCAGAATTCCCCAGACAGAAATTCCCTAAATTCTAACAAAGAAACAGGCCCATGGGTGACAAAAGATGCACAAATAGGACATGAAGCATCTATTGTATAGACAGTTCAAATATAGAAAAGACGAGAAGGGCACAAACTTGAGACATGAAATCAAACTCACAATGATATTAACCAAGATAAAACACTCAAGGTGCAGCTGAAGAATGAGCCCGAGTAGCAATTCTCTCCAATGCCTTCAACCGGCTAGCTTCCATTCTAGCTTTTTGTTCCGCAGTGATCTGAGATTTGTTTGAGTCGCTCTCTCGATTATCAGTCACTCTTTCAGAATCCTTTTGAGGGTGCACCTCAGAAGAAACCACATGAGTTTGGGAGGATTGACAAGCTTCCTACAGACAATAAAGTGAGCTTTATTAGTGAACAAATATGGAATTTGGATGCATTACACAGAGACCTTGGAAAGCTTTGCAGCAAATGGGCTATTATCCATGGAAATAAGCATTGCATGAAACAAATCTACAGTTTGTTTGTGTAGAGACCAAACAGCATTTATAGGGTGGCCATCCATCATTTATAGGGTGGCTATATGGATAGGTGAAGAGGACAGAATGACCATGTCGCACCTGATGAAAGAGAAATAAAGCTAACTGCCCATATCAACTATGAGAAACAGTAGGAAGGGCCAGATTGTTCGACCAAGTTAGTCAACTTCAATTTTAGTATGTGATTCAGTTACCACCAAAACAAAAGTAGATCAGGTAGCAATGAAAAACAAATCAAATCTATAAAAAAGAATCTAGAAGAATTTTGAATTAAAAATAGGACAATAATCAGCATTATATTATATCATTATTGTGTAATTTACTTCAACACTCTAAATTTAAATAATGAATCAAAGTACTTTATGTTCAGCTCTGATTTGATCTTCCACACCTGGTTCTCTTGAGTTTTCATGCAATTGCCGACCAAGTTCACAAAAAACAATGGAAGAAACGTAATTCTGCAGATTCTATCTCCCTCTATTACTCATTTCAAATAACTGGGTATGAACCAAAAAAAAAAAAAAAGGCGTAGCTATGTGACTATTTAAAAACAAATACTTCACATCCAGTTGAAACTGTTTTCATACAGGTGACCTGGAACCAACTGGCTTAGAAGGATTTAAACCAAAATTTAACTCAATATGCTTTTCAACATTAATTTAATTCCATGTTCAAGGAGAAAATGTCAATGAAACAATTGACTTTTGTAAATCCCATCTCAGGATTTGGTTCATCTCAAAAGTGTGAATCCCACAAATCCAGTCATTCCCCCTCAAATCCGGTCATTCCCATTGAGTCAACACTGTTTCCAACCTTACATTGCAGTACCCCCGAACCACTTGCCCAGGAACAAAAGTGAATACTTGCATCAATTAACTCTACTTAAAATATTTAATTCAGTGTGTTAACAGATTTAATTTAATACTGAAATAAACCAAGTGTCATTTTCTACTCTTGTCAATCTTCAACTAGAAAACTACTTTATCTGCAAATGAAAATGCCTGGGTGAGAATACATTTGTGCATATTAGTTCTGCCCTGGGCCATACACAGATCACTTGTAATCACTATATCATAGTTAAATATGTAGGTGCACCATTTCCATTTAATACTTTACATAGTCTAAGGCTCATTAACAACTTGGCCAATTGGGCATTTAAGAGAATATGTTCAGATTTTAGCAAACATTTGGGAAGAACGTGAAATATTGCAAGGTCCCTGCCTTCCGTCATATATTGAAATATTAAAGTATTCAGCTCCAAACAGAATATTCTAATAGATCAATATTTGGCAGCACTCAACACCTAAGCTAAAACCTTCGTCCTACATTCATACAGGCATATGGCCACCAACAAGGAAATTTGAAAAAAACAGCTTCATTTATCATCATTGGTGCGTTAGCCCATCTTCCCAAGGTCAATTCCAAAACATTGGTTTGTTGGAATTGTAAAACATAAGGTTTGTCCAAACTCCAAACACCCTTAAAACTGTTTATACTTGGAAGGTAGCACACACTCAAAATTCAGTGACTGTAATCTGTTCGGAAAGGAAGATGAGACAGTGGGCATGTGAGATTACTATGTGTTGAAGACTGGCTCATGACTAATGAGGAGATTAAGTTGCCAATATCCTCTGCCATTCTTCATTTAGCTCAATAACATTAGTCTGCATTCAATATGATAAAGTTTGATTGATTCACTTCCAAAGAAGGGCTCAAGGACGGAAAAGCCCAACGAATTAGCACTTTATCTATCAGATGGAGTAAAATAAAAGATTCAGTATCTGGACAATCATCATTCGATTTTACCATAATTAACTACCTATGTACTTGATATGTTACAAGTCAGCATTAGAACATGCTCCAGATGATTACATAATTTATGTCAAAGCCTCTGTCTCAGCTCAAACCATGGAATAAAAAATCTGCAGAGTCCGAGTCACCTCGAACTCAGCCCTAAACAAGTTGGGTCCTATGGGGCTCCAACTTGAATGATGGGACTCAGCCGAGTCTCATAGGACACAGCCGAATCGCATGCGACTCGGCCTAGTCGACTCGGACTTGGCCCTAAACAATTCGGGTCTCAAGTCCGAGTTGTTTTTCCTTGTCTCAAACAGCTTTTGTTCCCAAGTGCCCCTCTCTAAGTATATGACAGATATTCACATAGCACTTTTTCAATAAAAACATGAGAAATATACTCCACAAACAAAACAACATCACCAAACATAGAAGATAAGAACGTTGAGAAATGAAGAGATGACATGAAGATAAAGTAAATTTGACTGAAATGCAAATGTTAAGACTTCTTTTCTTTTTCTTTCTTTTTTTTTAAATGGTAATGTTGAGACTTACTTCAGTAGTCTTCTCGTATATCCCATCAATCATTTGCTTTTGCATATCGTCAACATCATGGCTCTCCATTGGTAGATCTACCATATCACGAATTGGGTCCTCTGCCACCATAGCTTCCTCAGTGCCTGAAAGATTAACATCAAAACTCTATGATGCTTATCAATAATTAAAAAACAATGTGTCTATGATTGTACATATAGTATGTGAAGCTATTTAGATATCTAGTGTCAGTAAAGAATCTTTCAAAGGAGGTATAGTTTGCACATTTCTTGGACCTCCAACGAGAACATACAACAAAAGGCCATGCTTACTAAATCTAAGATATCCTGCAGTTCTCTTGTTAGATATGAAGTAAGCAAAAATTTCAAAATATTTAAAAATAAGCATCCATGTCCCTCAACAAGTGAAAGCAATAAATTTTCCCCAAGTAGATGACAATGTCAAGTTATCTTGGAGAGAGAATGCAAAAGATCAAGTGCACTCTTTGCTTACAGCCTCTATACTGCTAAAGTTTGAAAATATGCAAGGAGCTCCTAGTGAAGGTCATAGGAAATAAGGACCTGAAATATGTGACTCAGATCATTTTAGGGCATGTGTCTCCATTTTTGGAGGATAAAAAAATGTCTCCCTTTCTGAGTTTCTTTTTTCCCACTAGTAGGGTTCCTGAAATCAGGGAGAAGATTTTTCTAAGCTCCCTAAATGGCAAGGAGCCAATTGCAACCTTAAATTTTTCTTCATTCTCCATCCATGGACTGACCACAACACCTTTTTTAATGGCCGCGTCAGATATTACTAGATTCCTACTTTATTTTAGAATTCAGTAAGACGCACTAAGTTAATCTATACATCAGCGTACCTGGTTCACAATCTTGAGAGAAATGTTCCACCGGCGGCTCGTCCAACTTTGTGGGATCGCCTCCATTGGAAACTCTCTCTCTTAGTTCTCTAATACATGTCTGTTAGACAACATCATGCAAAATATACATAATTAATTCTTTTTCATATTCTGAGGAAGAGAAAACATAGTCAATCAATTGATCAATATTTAAACAAGTTCTGCAAGGAGATGCCTTACAGCACGCACTAAAATTCTAACTAAATTTCTTGATGAATTACAAGAAACTAGACCTACCAAGCTTGCATTTAACCCCTTGACTGTTTGAAGGCAGAACTTATTAAGACACATTAAAGACACAGATTCTTTGACTAACCAGCATCGAAGATACAGTGACCAAGACCTGATATTTGTGGACGCAAGGTAAATGGTCCAATGTAAAGGCTCACCCACATTGATTTCCCCAACACATCCCTGCAATTTATTAATTTTTGAAGCCCCTGTCAACTCAAACTAATTACACAAGCTGGATGCTGTTTTACAAATCGATTGACCGATCAATTCAGACCCCTAAATAATCAATTTGAAGTAGAAGATCCAGAACTCTAGAAGCCCATAAAATGTGATTCACGCTCCATCCACACCCAATTGCAGTGGAAATTTGTTAAACACCCAATTTGGAGAGTTTCTTAATTCATAGTTCTTGATGAGTATTCGTGTAATTTGAGAACATCAAAACATGGATGTCATAATATTTCACTCAGTGGCACAACAAGAAGAATAGGGACTTACCCTGACACGCTTCGTCGCTCCAACTTGCTCCACTTTGTGCACGAACTGATCGAATGAGAAATACGGAAGCAAATGCGAGTGCCATTGAGCATACAATCCAATTAAGTTCCCCAAATCGCTAACCTACAAAACAAAACCAACCAATCCGGCGATTAGAGAACGAAATATCAATGATCTCTTGAAAGAGGAAAAACACAGACAGAAACAGAGGAAGTACTTCATGACCACGGCCTCGATACTTGAAAGATCGAGGGAAATGACGGAGAACGTAGCCGAGGCCATCGTTGGAGAGGAGAAGTTCGGGAGTGAGCTTTGGTCTGGTTTTGGGAAGCTTCCTTTTAGGGTTTTCGGGAGGTGCTGGATCTGAAAGAGTGGATTTTGGAGCGTTCCAGGTCTTGGTGAAGGAGGAAGAAGAAGGATGGGAAGAGGGCTTAGAGGAGGAGGGATTAGGGTTAGGGTTAGGGTTTGTGGGGGAGAAAGGACAGTCTCGAGACCAATGGCCTGGCCTACCGCATTTGTAGCAGCCGGTTGGCGCTGCTTCTGATCCGGATTTCTGCATTTTCTTCTTCTTCGGGTTCGACTTCTTCTTCTTCTCTCTCTGCAATTTGTAGCTGATTTTGTTGGATTCTCTTGGCGGGAACAATACAGTGGCGGGTAAACGAAAGGAGAAATATTACGGGGAAAATTGCACTTTAGCCCCTCAGATTATAGAAACTGACTGAATTGCAAATACCTGCTAAATTGCAAATTGGAATTGAAGAGGGAGAGTCAGAGCAGGGATACCAAACAAGGCATTAGTTATGGATGTAAGGTCAATGAGTTTTGAAACTAGAACAGTTAATGATAACATGGAAGTGGAATTGGATCCGAAACCGAAACCATATATGGCCAGGTCGGGTCTAGTTTTTAAGAGATATTTTCTTAAATTGAGATAATGTGATGGGTCTCGTGTCCACGATTGGAATCAGGGTAAAATCATATCCGAACTTATTTAGATCACGGGCTCCAAAAAAAGGACCTGAATCCTCATTTACTTATCGGGCTTAAATAAGATTCAAACCCAGGTTTTAACGTGTCAGAACCTCCGGATAATCGGAGAATCGGGAACCATTACATCCCTAGAATTAGTGTTGCTTTTTTTTATTTGGTAATACAACTAACGTAGTCCGTATGTGTGTGGAAAAGCCGGGCTCATCCCACCTGGATTGAGTGACCTTGACTTTTAAGGCTCATGTCAAGGTTGGGCCGAATATAAGCATTTATTTCTAAAGTCAGGGCCATGTCTAGATATGCACCGGCCTAATGTGACCCAGCCCATGAATACCCCTAAATGCAACTGAGTCTCCACTCTCCTCTTGTTTTTGAAAAATTAATTAAAATGTTGAGCCTCGAATATGGCTCCCACGGTGATGACATGTTTGATCTTTTTCCCCCAAAACAATAGTTTATTCAGTTGACATTTGTGGATCTTGGCTTTTGTTTTGTCAATTTTAGCCTCTTGGAAAGGAATGTATATATTAGAATTCACGAGGACTCAATTCCATCCAGACAACTTACCGTAGGAATTTTGTTTGTTCAACCAAGATATATAATTTATTGACCCTTAGTTGGGATCCTTCAATTTTTGTTGCCTAAATATGCAACTCTAGCCAATTGTAAATGGTCATAATAGGCAACGAATTATGGTATCTCGTCCACAATTGTAGCTCAGTTGGTTAGCGACATTGAATCCGAATAAGAGTGCAGGAATTTGAATCCTCATGCAGCTAAAAAAACCTGTGGTGTCTCAATTGTAACTCGGGTTATCTTATCCCAACGCCCATAGGCTACCCTTTACATGTAAAGGGAATTGCCCAGATTTGATCAATCAGGTTATATGTATTACAATCAATGGCATCAACAGTCCACAAATTTGATGGGTGATAGTCAATCCATACTATCCAAACGGTGGACACCATGAAGGACGGGACATGGCAGAGGAGCGATTGCAATATTATCTCAATGAGAAATGCATTGTGTAATTCAGAGATTCAATTTACAAACTCAAATAACAAAGTTCCTCAATCACAATCTAGGAAACACTTGTTTTTTGGGATCTGAATTTTTTTTTTAATTTGAGTTTTTATCCAGTGTTTTCAAAGATACAGAAGAATAATGTCCAAATCTAAGAAATTCCCACCAAGTTTAATGCAATACACTAATACTATCAACATTCTCTGTTCGAAAGACATCGATGTACTTTATTTTTTATAGAAAATACGAATAGTACAACCTTCTGATGCTTTTAATTCAATTGTAGTGCATTTCCTCCTCGCTAGTCTCTACCTTCATTTTTTTCTTGTTCCTATTTCCTTGCTTCTATTTCTTTGCTCAACGAAAGAGAAATACAAGGGCAACATGCACTTTTGTTTCACCAATGTGCTTTCGTTTATTATTATTGAAATTGTACTCTGTTTTCATATGCAGCAGCAGTTGCATTTCTACAGAAATACAAAAGCCAAATGCAGACAATCATTCCATTCCTAAAATAAGTTACCTTCACATATAATTGCTTGCTTGCTCCACCCCATGCTTGTTTTCACAATCTGAGTACACATGCATAGAATTTACTAAAATAATTTTAATTGTATTGACACAGATATTAAGCTGTCAACTTACAAACATCAAAAAGAAAAAATGTATCCACTGTACTTAGTTTCTTATCCACTCAATAAATGACAGATCACATCCTTACATGCATAAAAAAGGACCCAAAAAAGGAAGAAAGAAATGGAAATAAAAGGTTACAAGTATTGCAACAGTTATAGGACTTGATAAAACATTATTGTACTTAGTGGCAAATATCAAGGAAATGTGATGGATTATTAAGCATCCCATTCAATGTCATCATCCATCTCACGCACAACTTGGAGGGGGCCGCTACCAGACCTGAAGATGCTTTCAGAGGGATTTATTACCAGCTCATTTCCAAAAAGACAGACTTGTGGCTCAATCTTGTTCAGCTGATTCCACTCGTCGTCTGAGAGAGACCAACTGAAGAGGTCTATATTTTTCCTTAACCGGTCAGGCTTTAAGCTGCAAGGTAGCACACTGGTTCCTCGCTGCAGTCCCCACCTCAGAATAACCTACCAGGTACCATAGGAACCATGTGATTTTCCTTTTCAATACGGAAAAAAACACTTCATGTTTCTGAAATACTTCATTGCAGGCATGTTAAATGCATATTCATTCAACCCAAGAAAAGATAAGTTAAAAACAAATGGCTTTGTTTCCGTCACAGACGGCAGCCTCACCGATCTACCAGGTTGTGGCTCCAAAACACCAAACATGCCAATTCCCTTTTTGAATTTCAGTTCTGAATATCTTTTACGTATGATATGTCTTGAATTTCTTTTTTGTGTTCACATGTTTTATTCAATATTCGTTTTGTAAATGGTATAATCAATGTGCATTATAGTACTGTAGTTTCTGAAATGTTGACTGAATGAGTTTTCTGTGGTAGCTGTATATGTCATCTCATGACCACATCTAAGGCCATCACATTTAACATTTTGATGTTACATAGATGCTTCTGTTTTTCAGAAAATATTGGCATGATCTGTACACATTAAATGTGACGTAGGTAGTAGAAAATGTTTCTTATACATAAAATGGATTTCACATGGAACCACGATGACTGCTCAGAAGACCTCGGAGTTATACTCTAAAAGTTTGGGTTCAAGTTCTCACTTCCCTATGTTACTTTTGAATTTTGCTGGAAAAGAAAAATAGACATATACAAGATCCATAAAGAGAAAAAAAAAGATCCATGAAGAAGAAACTGTGACAGAAATTGCTGACCAGATAACTTCTGGAAAGTTAAGAAATGGGACTGGGCTACTGTACATTGTAGAAGATACAAATGAACCAGATTGGTTATGAGATCGATAAGAGCAAATTGTGAAAAAACTGGCTACTGAGAACAGCTTGCTATTATTGAGAGTTATTGAAATGTGTATGAAGCTTTGTCCAAGAAATTTCAATGATGAGCAAGGGAATTCTCTCATAAAGCAACAGAAGAACTTTTTTAAGTTTTGAAATTTCGACAATAAATAACATCATTTTCACAAGGGGAAATTATAGGCCCTGTCGTGTTGTTACTGTACAAGCAGACATATGTTTGGCATTCTAGTTCGTTGAGATGAAGGTCTTACCATGGATGGGGGTGTCCTAAATACGTGGAAGGGGTTAGGCATTCACTCTTTTAATCGCAGAAGTTCAAATTGACTGTTTCTTTAAAATACATTAAAAAAGGGACAAATATGGGGTGGCTATGATGCTCTAATCTAAAAGAATTTTGCGGCATCATGTGCAGTTACCTCATCATATCAGTTATCTGGATCACAAAACCCCAGGCCCCACTCATATGGAATGGATTTAATTGGACATTACCCACAGCCCCATGCATCAGGAGCCTAAAGCGCCTCTTTCATCAGATAAGAGCATTCCCATTGTCAAGTTTGCATGTGACTGTTAAAGTCTGACTAGCCAATACATCCCAAAGGCTTAAGCCGTTAGAAAGCGGAAGATAAATCTACTTAACAGTGACATCAAATTGAAAGGTATCTGAAAAAGGAGCCCCAGCAGTGGCCCGGTCACCATGGAGACTACGACACCCCTCTTGCATTTTTAGGTATGCCAGAGGATGTGTTTATAGTAGGGCACTCCAATTTGGGTTTTGTTCTGCATGTTCTGAGGTGAATATCAGAAAGTTCATGGTAGAGGTGGCTGGGGTGCGATATATTTTATTTTATTATTTTTATTGCATTTCTGCTAACATATAGCTAATCAGGCAAGTAACACTTTGATGTCGTTTTCAACATCAAACACAAGATTCCACCAAACACACCTTCATGATCCTAACAAATAGCCATTGCAAGATAATTTCAGTTCCTTCATTGAGAGGATTTCCCCTCTACTGGAAATTGTGGTATATATTATAGCCATATAAATTTGTAGAAAAAGTAAAGAGTCCAGAGTGCAACCTGGCACATGATCAGACCAAAAACCAAAGAAGGGAGAGAGTGGGCCGAGGTGTGTGGAAGCTGCAATTCTGTACTTGTCTTGTCAGGTTGCGGAAACAAAACAGAACCTTAGAGAAACTTATAGCATCTCATCCATAATATTGCACACTCGTACTTAATTTAAGGAGGGTCGTCTCATTTAGTTATTCAGTCATACAACTGTACGTGTATGCATGTAAAAGTCCACTTGGCCAATCTAAACACTTAAATCTACTGAATTGGTATTCTTAATAATACTAATCACAATAAAATTTCGCAATAATAAGGGTGTCTATGTATCATGTATGGACATCCAACGCAAATTGGAGAGCCTATTCTACCAATCAAAATGTGAACACCGGAATTTCAAGTTCAACTCCAGCATTTGGAGTAGAAGTGATGCAGTTTTCAATAAATTAGAGCAGAATGTGTCATCCAAACCGTAATCAGAATTAGTTTAAATCCTAAAGCTAAGGAAACATTGTCCACTGTGCTTAGTATTTGGATGTCATCCAAAAGTACCCTGAAGGAAATGGCATCTAAAATCAAAAATAAAAATGAATCACAGAAAAATAATACATTCCAAGTAGTCAAACCCAAACAAGTGTACCTGCTCAGGTGTCCTCTTATGGCGTTCGGCAACATCTGCAACAACAGACAGTTTCAGCATGGGTCCATGTACAGACCTTGACCTTCTGAATGATATCCTGGGAGTTCCAGGTTCATCTTCTCCTGATCCACCGTCAGAGAGATTTGGACTGCTTGTTGGTGCCCCTAAAGGGGTATGACCAGACACATGAATACCTTTGAGTTGACAAAACTTAACAAGCTCATCTTGCCTCCAAAATGGGTGCAACTCTACCTAAGAGACCACCAGTAATCAGGTAATTTTTTTTATAGATACAGAGTTTAAATCACTGAATAAAATAAACATGAGATATAAGAGCCCAAGATTATGATCATGATATCATCTCTAGTAATACCCATTTTCTAAATGAAATCGTGAAAGTAAGGTCCAAGCCACCAAGTGTATGGATATTTTTAATTAGCAAGTTTATGAGAAAAAATAATCATTTGCAAACAATACACACTGTTAGGGACAAAGATTGGGATGGCATCTCTTATATAAGAGCGCCAGAAAGCCACTTTAGATAATAAAGCTCAAGGCATTATTATGGTCCTAGGCGGTCAAAACTCGAAACAACAAACAAAATAAAAATTAGAATCTTACAATGTCAAAGGACCATTTGGGGACTAAAGGTGTTCCAGGAGTAATCAGCCCATAGATATTTCAATTTATGAAAAAGAACCAAACCATGTCATAGGATGATCATCTTTTTTTGGAGCGGTTTGATCGATCATCTTCTCAACAGAATGAGGGCCAGGGCAGAATACACCAGATGCAAATGGTGATGATTTGCAGCTAAAAGGACACTGCTCAATAATTCCCAAAAGACACGAGGAACACCAGAAAAAATGACAATAGGACGATATGCTCAGTGTGCATCATCTCTGGTAGGTAGTGTAAGCATGCAATTACATTAGGTAGCCTAGAAAAGCCAGTGATCTGTTTTTTGTGTCTTCCATCTCTTCAGCATCGATAATGATGAATGATTGTAAAATGTTAAGTAATAGCCTAGCAGGCCAGCCATCTCTATTTAGTGTTTTGCCATCAATTGCCTCCACAGGTTTTCCTGAGGCCTCAGAAGTTTTAGCATACGATATCGATATGACAGCTCTTTTTTAGTGGGATAGTTGACACAAACCAAAGAGCACGTTTAGGTGGGGCGAACAAAAACAAGATATAAAATCACTTCTAAGCGAGCAAAGAATCTATGACCAGCACCTGCATTGAATCCTGTCGAAATATCTATCTTTCCTAGTATACCACCTGCCCATGAATCAGTCATTAGATAACCCTGGTCTCTCTTTCTTTTTTTCTTTTTTTTTTTTGTGGGGGTGGGGGGACACTTAAAGTATTAATTTTAGTACAAAATATTTACATATTTTAGCTAGGACAAGGAACATGAATGTCAAACCCAGATTGATGGGATAATGCTTAGACAACGATGATGCTGGTGATGAAGAAGCAAGAGACACGCACATTGCCTTGCCATTAAGCCAAGGCATGGCCTTCCAGATAGAATGCCATATGAGAAAGTAAAATAGTGTATTTTTGTAGAAGAAATAAAACTAGCAGGAGTAACGTGGCATTGGCCTGCCTCCTTAAACTTTGTACTCATCTTTGTCATATATAGCACAAATTCAGATTCCTGCAAAACCAAAGGCATGTCTATTTACAGGCAATAAAAGCCATGTTTTTCTCACCAATATGATCTTAATCCAAACCAAATATAGGCTTAAGAAACTATAAACAATCCATATATTCCACCTTCTCACAGGTAAAAGATTGCCAAACTTTCGTCCAATAATACCATAGTTGCTTTCATCCATACTAGTAAACAGCTACAACATATTAATCAAGCTTGAAAAACTAGCTCATGGAAGGAGAAATTATTGCCCTCTCAGTGAATCATCAGTCAAAACCAAAATCCACATCTCTAGTGTTTATGACTCTGCAGGTTCTTTTTTTTTTTTTTTTTTTTTTAACAATAATACACTCTAATCTCCATGCAAGGTATTATGCTGAACAGTTGCAATTGCTAAACATAAAGAAATTAGAACAGTAAGCAGCCAACCTGATTGACTGCGGGAACGATATTTGCAAATTGGAGCAATTCTTGTATCTGCTGAACACTGAAATTGCTTACACCTATAGCACGAACAAGACCCATTTCCACAAGACCTTCCACGGCCTTCCACGTTTGCTTCAACCTTTGCGAAAACTGCCTATATTCACTCCCAGATTTCGAAGGAGGATCAGTAGCATCTCCAAAAGCCAAACTCTCCGGCCAATGCACCAAATACAGATCCAAATATGATACACCAAGGCTCTTTAAAGAAACTCTAACCGAGTTCTCAATCTTCTTCAAAGAATTCATACTACAGTACAATTTAGAAGTCAAGAACATTTCCTCTCTCTTAAGCCCACTATCAAAAGCTTCTGCAAGTGCTTGCCCCACTTCAATCTCATTTCCATACAGATGGGCGCAGTCTATGTGACGATACCCAACCTTCAATGCCGTTCTTACAGCTTCAACAAAAAGATCACCACCGCTCTGCCATGTTCCAAGGCCTATTGCTGGAATTCTAGCCCCTGTATTCAGCACAAAGTAATTTTCACTGGCCACTCCTTTCCCTCTCATCCTCTCAACCTCCTTTATAGAACCCAACAATCCAGAAATCTCAGTCTAATACATAAAAAACCCAATTTGGGAAACAACCCAACAACCCCAATAATCAGCAATCTCAGCAGTTAAGGAGAAAATCCCAATGACCCAGTAATCACTTTCAGAAGGGAACATAAACACCCAACAATCCAACAAACAAAGAAATAACCATCTGACTCAATAATCCCAGGAGAGGAAGACAACAGACAGATATAAGACAAAAATAAAATAAAAAATCTAACAAGCTCACCACCAAAGGATAGGAACCCAATAAAACGCCCTTCTTTCACTCCAAAATCCCAGCTTTATCTCTGCAAAAGTCCCCAACTGTCCAAGATTCTCAATCCAAATTCCAAGCTCACACCTTTACTTCCAACAAGATCACCTCTCTGCCCTTCCTTTATCTTTTTTGCTCAGAAGACCACGTTTAAAGAGCCCGATTCAACAAGCCATGTTTCTGCCTTGGACGATGCATACACTACAAGATGCTGTATTATACAAAAAAAATCACATACTTGAAGATTTTGGCCAACTAAAGTCAGAAAATGTACAATATATTCAAGCATTCACCTCATTGAGAAAGACCCGGAACCCACAAACTACCTACCCATATTAATAAAAAACCAATATTCATTGACTGAAGAAAATTCATGGGTTTTGTACTTTGTAACTCGAGTTTCTTGAGATTTTTCCTGCTTTGTTTGCCTTTCTGTTTTTTCACTTGATTTGGAGATTCAGTAACGATAAAGAAGGAAGGAAGATTGAATTGTTTCGATTGCCGACAGTACTGAGAAAAGGCTTCGCAGGGGAAGAAATGCGGTCACTTGAGGACAAGCTCTAGGATACAAAAAGTTGTTGACGGGAGTCAAATGGATGTGTACCGGCCAGAAGTCTGCTGCAGTGAGATCCAGACAACAGATCTGGTAGTGGACCACACCCAGCAAATGATATCCAATCAGGATCCATGAGTTAAGGAGTGGGCTCAATGGTGGGGCTGCGTATTTAAAATCTGAACCGCTAAAATTAACCCTTCCTAAATAGTGTCTCCAAATCCTGCTTTAGCAGGACTAGGTCTTGCAATTGAGCATATCATTGAGCAAGGGGATTTAGTTTAAAAAAATAGATTAGGTGACCACTATACCGAAAAGGTAATTTTAAGTGCCTATGCATCAAATCAGTCATTTTACCCAAAAACGTATTTTTTTTAACACTCTCTACTTGGGTCCCTATCGACCTTCATTTGCAATGTTAAAAGACGATTGAGACCCTGCGATCCATTTTAACCTTTACGGAACTCACATTTACTTTGTTTGCAGGGTCTTAATCGACTTTTATTTGTAATGTTAAAAGTCTCTATCGACCATGCAGTGTACGCTTATAAATACACGAAACTCACCCCTCGTTCCCTGCTAAATTAATAATATGATAAGATCCTCTATTTTTTCCGGTAGAATCCTTTAGGGCATGTTTAGTAAATGTCCTCAGAGAGGATTTCTGGCAACTTTCCGCAATCCCGTGGAAAATCCATGTTTGAATCAGCGTGGAAAGGCATAGGGAGGACCACAGAAATCCCCCCACCCCACCCCAAAAAAAAAAAAAGAAAAAAAAAAACTAAATCCACACCCGCAGTGATTTGCGCTGCTACAGTGTTTTTGACGTTAATATAGGGGAGACCGGTTTTTGCGTTTTTTTTTTCTATGGGCCCCACAATCAAGATATGAACCGATAATATTGTTAAGAATGTCCAAAATGGCTACCACGTCAAATATCAGTCGTTGATTCCACCTATAATTTGAGATATTTGTAAAAAAGTGCAGGACATTAGATCATTAAATCTGGAATTTGTGGGGCCATTTGTGATATCTCAACCGTTCATTCTTTCAATCAGACACCAAACGGCTATGGGTTCAAATTTGGGAACATGATTCATCACGGATCAATAGAGAATGGCAAATCAATTCTGATCATTGATATAGCACGGTGTAAAAAAAGGATTATTTGGCAGTATGTTTTTTTCATTTTTTTTTATTTGTGTGGGCCTTGAAATCATGATCTAAACCGTTGATAATTTAGAGGAGTCCAAACACAACTAGGGGCCCAAATTTAAACCATAGATCCATCATGAATTTTGATACATTTGCAAAAACGTCCACACTCTAAAATATTAAATTTTTATTTATGTAGGGACTCTTTGCACGATCTGAACCGTTCAGATTGTCCAAAGAGCCAAACATGGTAATGAGGTGAAAGATCAAACCTTGATTGTTCATGGATTATGAGAGATTGGCAAAAACCCCTACGATTGTTGGATCACACAGTGCATAAACTCCAAGATTCCTCTCTTCTACCAAACTTGAAACTCTCTGCTGGAAATCCTCTTTGAGGATGGCTTGGTTCCAACAGAACAAAGGAATCCTCTAAATAGAGAATTCCTATTGGTTTACCAAACGTGCCCTTAATTAATAATACGATTGATTAGTTCATGTTGAGAAAGTTGGGATTCTAAGAATTTGAAAGAAATTCTAATTCTTGCACTACTTAGTGCATGTTTTGTATCTCTATTTTCACCTCTATTTGTCTATTTGTCTAAATCGGACAGAGGTTAGAAAAATTAGAGCGTTTGGTAAATGACCTTATCCTTTTCCTATTTTAGAGGAGTAAAGGCAAATCCTCTAAAATTGAAATGCCCACTTTCTGGGCATGTGAAAACTAGAGGCATGGGCTCTAAAAAACGTAAAGGTAATTCCTCTAAAATTAAAATGCCCTCTTTTTTTTATAGCTCTTTTTTTAATATCTCTATTTTAAATAGTCTATCAGAAAAGAGTAGAGATGTCAAACATGGCCTTAGTACCTATCAAATATAACACTAAGCATTATCCTCCAGTTGCTACTCTTTCTCTCTAGGTAATTAAATTTATCATAAGGTTATTTCTTTCCTCACGTCTATTAATTATTATTAAGCATATGCATATTGTCCTGCCCCGCCTTTGATATTTTCCAATGAGTCTGCAGTACAAAAATATTATACAGTGCAATGGGTAGAGTACAAAAGAAGTTGTGAGGATATATAAGTTTGAATCCTCTTATTTAAATATTTAAATGCATACAATTTAAATTGTTACAAAATTATTTAAAAAATGACAAGGCTCTCATAAGCTCAAGCTTAAGAAAAAATTTCGTAAGCTTACACTTATGGGGCCCACCCTTGGTTCATCCAAATTGACCAAACACACAATTCCCTGAAGTACATATGTCCACCAATTTTCGATCAAATTCAAATTTATTGGACCATTGGATCGACTGTGTACCGATCCGAATGGACTTTTGACCATTAAACTTTTGGGGCTTAGATAGAGATGATAAAAATCACGGTTGGGGTTGATTTTTGCATATAGGAAGGTCCCATGGAGTCATTGAAATCCCCCACATTCTCATCCCCATGTGGGCTCCACCAAATACTTGAGCTTACCTTATCTTAAGCTTGAGTTTAAGAGAGCTTTATCCTTTAAAAAAAGGTAGCATTAAACCTTATCGGGAAGAAGACATACCAATGGAAAGAAGACATACCAGTGTGAGTCTATGCTGTTTTGAGTTTAGTCTAATCCAAATGAAATCCAACCTCTTACCATTCTCCCTGTAGTCAACTACTGCTTTTGCAACATCCAATTGCGTGTGTAGTATTTTATTGACTCATTATTTAGCAAACAAGTAATAAATAAAATAAAAGACTTAGAGGTCGACTAAGTCGTAATTTCTCAAATGAGAGCAAATTTTAAACTTACCTTTTAGAAATAATCTTTCCTATGCTAATCGATCCCTAATATTTCATGGTTGCATTTTAGAAAAAAATAATAATAAAGGTAGGGCCCACTATGCATTGAAGCATTGTAGTTCTGCCCCAACTTTAATCTGTTTATCTGGTCCATTGATCAAACAGTCCACGCATGTCCATTTGACATTAAAGTATTTTTAATTGTTAAAATGGATATTTGATACTTAAATATATAATTAAATTTTTTAACCTCTATTGGCAACTCTACTAATAGAGTCAAGTGAGGTAAAATTAATTTTGAAGAAAGAATAAAATATAAATGGATTATGATAGTATTCTGTTTTTAGTTTTTATTATAAAATCTTTTTTACTTCCTGTATGGAAAAGTACAGCTTTTTGTATTTTAGTGTTTTAGTGGATAAAGGTGATTGATATTTTTACTTTTTTGAAAAAGATGGAGAGGGTTTTAAATAAAAGTGCTTTTGATGTGATATCTTACCTGAAAAATAAAGGCTTTACTTAACTATTACTATATTAGTAAAGTGCCAAACTTATGGGATGGCTGGCAATGGGCCTGTTCTTGGACCTCCCTTTTGAAGGTCTCGAGGCTCATGGCCGGGACATTTCTTTCTGGCTTGAAAACACTCAAGCAAGCAAGACGAGTTCTCAAAAATCTTTTTCTCGATCAACCTTTCCACATGAATTTGATAATGTCATGACAGTAGATGGAAAAACGCTGATTAAATGGCCTTGCTAGTAAGATTCAATAGATATGAACTTTTACCTAATGGAAGAAGGTAAGCCCCAAAATCGTGCCATGTCACAGGGATCGATCATCACACAACTCAAGTGACATTCCATTTCACAGCATAAGATTTAACCTATTTTTTTGGCACATAACGAGTCTATAATCCTAGAGAGACATTAGAAGAAAGGAAGAACAAAAACAAATAAATAAATAACATAAAAGAAGCAAATTAAATGGGTTCCACTGGAGATTTATGCAACAGAAATTCTCCATTAAATGTCCGAGACTACAGGATCCCCATCTGTTCTTGATGTTTTGAATAATCAGCAGATCATCCCAGAAAAATCCATCCAGTAAAATCCACAGTAAAACCAAGAAAGGTAGGAGCAATGACACTCATTACAGTTTAGATAATTCTAACACCTAATCCAAGAGATGTTTAACAACCACTAGCATTAAAATAAGGGTAAAATAAAATTAGATATCTCATACAAAAGAATGCAAGCGTATTATAAATGGAGATAATACACCACTGAACTTTTTTGCAAGTACCGATTAGGGGGCCAAAACACCCTACGGCATAATGAATTTCTAGAAAAGCAGGGCGACCCCTTTGATTATGGCCTTACATGCTCTCTAATGAACTGCTCCACTTGAGATGTCTCACCCGTCAAGCCAGAAGCTTCTGCTATTGTTACCTTGTTATGACACTGCGAGAATACAAAGGCCTCTCCAGATACACCGAGGGTAAACTCGTCAGCAATATCTGCAGCAGAAGCACCAGTCCTTGTTGCCCGCAACTTGTCTCTGCAATGTAAAATGACCAGAAAATTTAGATAGCCTGGCAAGATTTTGGAAGGATTACATATGAAGGCATCTCCCCATATAAGAAGTTATATTAACCTCGCACAAGACCACCACATATTGTAAATATAACAGGTATTTTATTTGAATCAGAAAACACGATCGCACTTTCTTCCATGGTAAAGAGAACCTGTCATACGGAATGATTATTAGGGTTGCACATAGGAAATGTATTTTACTTAATAACATTGGCAGGCCTGCTGCCTGTCCATCCCACATCAGCTTTGCCTCCAATGTAAAACGACAAATGTGATTTATTGGAGGCAACAATCATACAGAATAATGTGTGAAGATGGTTCAACAAACTTTAAGCAAAAGGCTTTTTTTTCTTGCAAAATGAAAGCATAGACACATGGGGAAAAAGGTAGCATAAAAAACAAAGTCTGTTTTGAGGTCACGCCCTTAAATATATAGGGCATCATAAACAAAGTCAGTGAGCATTACAACCGAATTAAGTGATGGAAATAAGAATTTCGGCCTTACACTTCCTTTTCAAGTTGCTTCCTGATAAAATCCTTGGAATGAGCAGACACTTTATCAGTCTTGTTGCATACTATGAGAACGGGGATCTTTCTTTTTACAACAGTAGCCTTCGTCAAAATATCATACAGATACCTTCAACACCAAAATTCATAAAAGATCATCAGTCGCATCTTCTTGTTATGTATAACTGAAAAGCAAGGACTGGTGGTGTGTAATTTACTCAGCAGCTGCTCGGCAGTTTGGTAAGAAGTCTAAAGCATCCACTACAAAAATAATGCCACATGCTTGGGGCAAGAACTCATCGAGCTTTGGTCGAAGGCGTGAGTGCCCAGGAACATCCATGATGTGGACAGGCTTTATTTTACCTGGCTGTGGAAATAACACAGAGACTATCTTAAGCATTATGTGTAAACATGTTTCCAGTACTAATTTCCATATGAAATGCTTCCCACAAGGACTCCCAACAATAATATCAGCTGCACTTCATAAATTAAAGATAAAGAATGCAGGAGTAAAGTAATAACTAATAAGGGCCCATTTGGCACCAGGAAGTCCCAAATTCAGGAAATCATCAGACTACGTACCACACTTTTTTTTTTTTATCAGTAATGGATCCTTCATTAAAAGAAAAAACAAGGCAAAAAGCACAAGAAATAAAACCAAAATACAAGGGTATAAAAGCATTATACCCCACCCACCAAAGCGAAAAAACATAAATAAAACCACCCCCAAAAACTAAAGATTACATAGATAAACCCACGCATGGAGAAGCTCTATCCACCCCTTGTTTAGCCAAAACGTCCGCCATAATATTGGCATGCCTCAACACAGGACCAAAAGAGACGACCAAAGAGGAGAAGATCTCCTTTATTTCAATGAAGTGAAATTGGAACTTCCAAGGTCTAGATTCAGGCTTCAAGAGCCACCCCACCGCATTTGTAGAATCACTCTCTCCACCAACAATCATCCATGGAAAGAAGCCAAAAAGATCCAAAGAGCTTCCAAAATAGTCAACACCTCCACATCATTGGAATCTCTAATCCCCACACTTCTAGAGAACATAAGCAACACCTCACCCTCATCATTACGAAGCACCCCACCTATACCCGCCGGCTCTGGTTTGCCTCTTGAGCCACCCCACCGCATTTGTAGAATCACTCTCCACCAACAATCGTCCATGGAAAGAAGCCAAAAAGATCCAAAGAGCTTCCAAAATAATCAATACCTCCACTTCATTGGAATCTCTAATCCCCACACTGCAAGAGAACATAAGCAACACCTCACCCTCATCATTACGAAGCACCCCACCTATACCCGCTGGCTCTGGTTTGCCTCTTGAGCCACCCCACTGCATTTGTAGAATCACTCTCCACCAACAATCGTCCATGGAAAGAAGCCAAAAAGATCCAAAGAGCTTCCAAAATAGTCAACACCTCCACTTCATTGGAATCTCTAATCCCCACACTTCTAGAGACCATAAGCAACACCTCACCCTCATCATTACGAAGCAACCACCTATACCCGCCGGCTCTGGTTTACCTCTTGCCGCACCATCAACATTAAATTTCAATATACCTCTAGGAGGAGGAATCCAAAAAACGGACTTTTTTACTTTAGGAGCATCGCACCCATGCAAGCTTGCCAATTGTGCAATAAATTGGACACTTCGAGATTTCTAAAATCTTTCCTGACCAAAGCCCACTTGGCAATTGAAAAAATAACCTTCGAACCCAAACCCTCCAAAGAAGAGGCAGGGTAAACCTCAGTTTGTAATTTGCAGGGGGAAAGAAAAAAAAAAAGGAAAAAAAAAAAAAAAGAAAAAGAAAGAAAAGACATATCAAGGTCGTATGATTATAGGAAATGGAGTTTATGCATTTGAGACATCCAATGCCAATTGTGCCCTAACCTATATCATTTTACCTTTTCAGATTCAGAATGTAGCACAAAACTGCCCTCATTTGGTTCCATTGATGTAACAGTGCCCTGATGAGTGGTTCCATCTCGAAGCTGGTAAAGGAAGATAACACAAGTCAGATGAAACCACATTGAAAACAGTACAAATTTTAGGCTGGCATATTAAAAACCTAAAACTTCTCATTTATAACCAAGGTTCAAAATAATGGTTACGGAGCAGCAGTAGGCAAGACGTAGTGGTTGTTTTGATTTGTTCGCAGTGTAGCAGTGTGAATCGGAAATGTGGTAAAAAATCCAAAAAATATGGAATATTGGAAAATATTAGATTTTTTTTATGAGTAACTAAGATAGGGGCACAGTGGAACCCTCATTGCAAAGAGCTCCCATATCGCCGTCGGATCATAAAATAACAGTATGGAAAATATAGATCTACAACTTAAGTATACTGACACATTTATTTATTTTTTAATTTATAACAGTATACTGACACAAATTCAAACTCATTTAACCCTAGATTGAGCAGTATGCCCCTTTAATTCAGGGTTGCACATGGGTTCGGCCAGCAACTTGAAGTCACAAATCCAGAAAAATATGCTAACATGGCATAGTCTTTCAAAGATATCATCATCCTCAGAATAGTCATATAACAATATCAGTATATACTAACCATTTTTCCTCTCTCTCTCTCTCTCTAAACAAAATTAGTAAGCATAGTAATTGCAGACAGCCTACTCAATCAATAACAGTATATCCTAACCTACCTCTCTCTCTATCTCAACAAAATTAGTAAGCATAGTAATTGCACAACCGCCAACTCAATCGATGACAGTGGGTGCAAGTGAAATTCCAAACCTTAACTACTAGCAAGAAATTTTGAAGCCAAAAGGAGAGTAAAAAAAAAAAAGAGCACACCAATGCAAGCAATAAACTTGAGAGGAATGGAATATGCCATGCATCCTCCTACCTGGTAAAAAAGAATAGTTTTTCCACTACCACTTAAACCAGCAAGCACTATAGTATTAGACTTTGTGCGCTTAAAAACACGGACTGCAACAAAAAGCAAGAAGAAGACAGTTTAGTGACTATGCCATATAATGACAAAAACTTAAAGCATTTCAAAACACTAGATTGGGAAAATTTTCTGACATAAAGGAAAACATGGATATAAAGAGCAATTTGAGAATAGTTGTTGACATAAGCTCTCGCAAAACGATTAGTGTGTGCTGCGTCTGGGTTACATTTCACCCAACATTTCTGGTGGGGGTCCAATCAGAAACAAAAAATATGAATGCCTAAACCCCAAAAATGAAACCCCTGCCCCCCGCACCCAACTCCCCACCCCCAAGAACAGCAACCAAAAAAAAAAAACACCAAAATAAAATTGGAAAATAAAATCAATTTCCCATTCCTTTTTTCTCACCCTATTTAAGGAGAAGGGAGAAGGCTATTTTCTGACGAAAATGACACTTCTTTTGTGCCTTTCTTGAAACCAGTTTCTGCTGTGGGTGAGTGCTCATATTTTTGGAACTTCTGCTGGTTGATTAATTTACTTAGTCTGTAGCTTTTTAAAAAAATATATTGTAAATTTTATTCCAGAAAACTATAAATTTTGATGAGAGAAAAAGTCAAAGGCCAACAATTCTTGTAGGGTTGACAAAGGAGAAGGAATCCTCAAACCGAACACATGGACAATCAGTCCCCGGTTTTGCCAAAAGATACTTTGGCACAGAAAAGGGAGGATGGTAGATTGAGGTATTTGTCAAAACCACTCGGCCATACTAAGTGACATCAGCAATTATGCTAATGGAATTACGTCAAATGCCATGTAAAATATCATTGTTTTTTAAAGTTTAACCTTTTGGACTTATCTGCTTAAGAGATTATTTCTGGATTTTTTCCATAAAATTGTAAGGAAACTAAAAGGGTACATTCATTTGCCTTTTATTTTCCTTTTCTGAAATGGCAAATAAACAAATACAAGTTATGAAAAAAAAAAAAAAAAAGGGTGGGGGTGGGGGGGTGTTGGGGTTGTTATCAAATTGGTCACCAAGTGGGGGTGGTTGTTATCAAGTTGGTCACCAAGTTGTGATCTCACCCTTTATTCCCAGAAGCAGCCGCCCTGTATGCACCAGAACAGATTACATGGAAGTAGCTGGAACACAAAATTCTTCGATGGCTTTACTTCGGTCAGAGGGCAGAATAGGATTTCAATGTTGGAGGGGGTTCCTTATAAGGAAGAAAGGAGATAATTGAGCACATTTGTTTCTTTCTACATTAACTTTTATACATGTGAAGTGTGGGAGCAGCCAAAGCTTGACAATCAGGAGTTTGATCTTATCGGATAGGAAAATGGCTTCCTAGGGACGAGGAAGTGAGGTCAGTGGTGTTTGAGTTAGGGGGGTGATAGAGCACTAGGTCCGGACGGCTTTCCCATGCCTTTCTTCCAATCCTTTTTGGATGAGATCAAGGAAGATGTGATAGCTTTTACTAAGGAGTTGCATGCAATTTGGCCAAATGCAAAGAGTGCTCCTAAAAGTGATTTTGTCTGCTCAAGGAGCCTTAGTGCATGGAAGGCAGATTGGCTTCTAAAATGAACGAATGCTAGCACTCTAGAGTCTAGACACAAGCAAAGGACGCCGGTGCTCATTTGCAAGTTAGACCTTGATAAGGCTAATGAAAGGGATTCTCCAGCTGTGTTTTGAAGAATGGGATCAGGTATAAGATGGTGTACTTGGCTATGATACCTAAATACTTATACAAGCCCAACGTATCTATGTGGACCAACACGACACTCAATATGATACCTGATATTGCAGTGATACTTCAAGTTTCCAAGTTTACCATATCCTACTCACCAAGTCCACTATTTCATAGAGTTCTTAGTCTCACAAGTGAAAGTCAGGGATCATTCCCCGACCACCACATTGAAAGCATCACTTCCTGCCACTGTTCCAGTCTGGCAAAAAAAAAAAAAAGTTATAGTGATAGTTCGATAGTGCTGAATCTCAAGGCCTAAGCTTGGCCAGTAAAGGTATTCAGCCTCTAGACATATGTCCAAGGCCAGCCCATCAAACATAGATTATGTTCAAGCTCGCTTAAATGGACCCAGAGCTGGGTTGGACTGAGGCCAGATCCAGGCCTACTAACCGAAGAATCCTCCAATGACCAAATTACAGTCAAGTCCTATCAATGACCTAGTGGTTGTTTTTCAATTCTTTCCAACCAACAAGAAAGTATCAAGTTTGGTCACTGGTTTATAACCTAAAACTACTCCTTTTTTGCTGCTGCAGAAATTTTGCATGCTAGATTTGAAATTACGTTGAGCTGGCCTCTTGACAAGAAATTGCACATTTGAAGAAGTATAATAAATTCTACTTCATTCTTGTGTTGAAAGTATTGCTTGGATCTGGGGAATAGAAGGGCAGGCTAGGTTTGCTAGGAATAAAGATGGTCCAATCAATGTGAGTGTAAGCTATATCCATCCATGGAATGTTCCACAAGGTGAGTAGTTTTGATTCTCATACAAGCAATAAGCAAGTTAAAGTGTAATCTCAGACACACACACACAGATATATAAAACAACCAAAGCAATATAGTTTTTTCTTATAGTGCTCCAAAAATTTTAGCTAACAGTTGCATGGAATAAGTGTTACTACACACAAATCAAAGACGTGGAAATCAAAAGTGGCAGCTTACACAACAAGAAAAGAGATGTTAGGAACAAAACAGCCAAGGCAACATAGAGCTGTTCTGCAGGTTGTTGGCGAATCTGTTGGTCCAGCTGATGTATCCATTGCTTCACTTGATGCATCCATGGCTCCAGTTGATGCACCCATTGGTCCAGTTGGTGTGCCCATTGATCCATGAGTTCAGTGTAACTGTTAATGTAGCCATGGAGAAAGGATATTAAAATTTTCATTCCAAATATTGAAAAGCTTAAGGCAAGGAAAAGGACTCCAGGTCATCATAAATATAGCATGGAGACTACAGGAATATGATGTAATGATATCTTTGATCTTTTACACTTGATATTTAAATAATGAACATGAACCCAAAACAGATATGAACCCATTGTGAAATATCTAGGTAAGATGCCTTCCAGGTATCATAACAAGAAGAAGGTTGACACAAAGATATGGCAACTCTTAAATTTCATGTTGGCATTTCAAATGCCATGTTTCTTTTGCTAGAATTCGAAACTCCAACCCTTAAAACCCACCTGAAAAGTGACAAATAGAATTTGGGATTTACTGAATTCAAGCACTTCAAATGTTAGATGGGGATCAGGATTTGGAGTTCCATATGGGGAACAGCATTTGGAGAATTTCAACTTCTCTAGACATGAATTCTTTAAATTTTGATAAAGAAATAGGCCCTAGAGTCATCTAAAGGGATTTTAAAGCATAGTCATCTGCATGCAGACAAATGGCCAATTAAGGAGTGCATACAGACTCTCGTCTGAGATTTCTTCTTCTCTTTCAAATCGCGCGATTTGTCAGAGCCCTGTCTCGGTATCGGAGGCGCCATATCGGTCGAGAGAACACGTGCTACAAGATCAAACGGCGCTGGAATTCTCCGACATAGCGCGAGATGTTGAGAAGGGAAAAAGGAGGAAGTCAGATTTCGGATACAACTGAAACAGTCGAATCGGATATCAAATCCGATTTTTTTCCCGTTTCTGAAGATTGCGGATGCAATAAAACAGATCGGATTTAGGGGATATTATCTGCAAACGAAAATAAGCGAATAGTAGGGTTTTTGTAAAGGAATCAAATCATACCTTTCTAAGAGGAGAACAAAACATGAAATTGTAAGCATTCACAAACAACAGGACAAGTGAATCGAGATTCGGAAGTGCCAAAAGGGGAAGAATTTTAACCATTCACAAAATTACTGGACATAACCAGTGGCGGACCCAGGAATTTCGTTTGAAGGGTGCGGGCATTGGCGAATGGAAAAATCAATTAACAACCACACTGCCAAAACAACATTAAAATTGTAATAAATACATATAATTACTAAAAAATAAATAAACAGTGACATTAACGTCGTTATAGTCAACTCCAACAAAAAACTAAAACAAACGCACCTACATACCAAAAAGGAGCACAACAAAAAGGAAGCCATCAAAGAACCTTTCATATAAGACAATGAGTTAGTAATGAAGCACTTTCAACTACCAATTTTCACTGTAAATTGAATGTGGCAAGATTACAAAACACGAAAGATGCAATAGATTTTAAAAGAGATGATTCACTAATTCTCTCTTCCAAATTGAGAAAAGATACCATGTGATAAGAAAAGATGCAAGAGAAATTAAAACATTTTACCCTCTGAATGTACAGTGCAGTTCAACTATGGAGTCGTTCGAATGAGTTGATTATTTAAAACCAAATACATAATAACAATAAATTGAAATATAAGAAGTCAAGTGCCACCACTGACAACGAAACTCGGTGACCAGCAAGAAATACATTCATATAATAAAAGTTCAGAGCCCAATCAAAGACTGATGATGGTCATGGTCCTCAAAACTTAGAAATACACAAAATCTATGTACTGGTTGGCAATTTCCCTCTTCTTCAGGGATTGTCTTGTAAGGCATACCAATTACAAGGTCATGGAATAATCTCTCCTCATATATCAAATGATTACCAACCCATCACCCCAAATAACATATATCCCAAGTGATGCTCCCATCTACACACCTTATCACCATTCACTCCTCTTATTTTTCACAAATCATGATCCTTACACAAAACCCCTTCTCGTGTTAATTCCTACTCGACCCACCAAATTTTCAAAGTCAGTGAGAATGAACACGTCAAATTACCTTCGTTCGGCCATCAAACCGTGCACTCTTTCGTCGTAGAACCAAATCCCAATAGCAAAGCATGAACAATAAAATGAGATTAGAAAAGAAGAGGAGGAGTTTAATGAAAAGGGATTTAGGAGGGTGGGGATAGCCGCGGAAGATGGAGCGGATGCACCCAGAACCTAAGGACATAACAGTAGACCAAGAGAGAGGAATATGATAACAAACTAGATATAGATGGATGGAAGAGAGATAAATGAATCTGAGAAGAAAGAAGATGAGAAGAGAGAGACAGAGCAAAGAGAGCATAAAAAGAGAGAAAGAGATGACGAGAATCTATGGAGAGAGAATATCACATACCAGAACGTTGGCCAGACAGTTTTGCACTGCAAATCTGCAACGAGAGAGAGAGAGAGAGGAGATGGACGCTTCAAGGGTTTCCTTCGGCTCGCTCTATTCTCGGAGTACGTCGAGAAAAGGAGATTAGAGGCTTTTACCTAATATAATTTAATAAAAAAAAGCCCTACGTAAAGTGAAAGGGATAATATTTACGGGGAAATATTAGAGTGATAACCACTTCTCACCTTATATGATAACTTTTTTACGAGGCCAATTAATAACACATTCAAATCTAGCAACCAATAAGAAATTCCCTGATAGTCATTAATCCCAATGATGGCACACATTTGAATAGGCTGAACCGTTCAATCGATGATTGAATATCTTTTTTAATATGAAATCATTAAACTTATGGGTTTTATTAAATCATTAAGAATTTGGCTATGTTTAATTTTCTGCAGGATTGCTTTTATAGTATGGAATTTTTTGTTTGATATGGTTTATTGTCATTGAAAACCGTGTTTAGGCATGATTAAATTTTGAATTTTGTTTTGTTGATGGGTTTTGGAATGAGATGTCGTTGTTGGGGGTTGAATGGAGTTGGTTAGAGCTAATGGAAGCTCAGTTATGTATGAATGATGAAGGAAGGGAATGAAGGAAAATGGAGTTAATGAAAGGAGGAAGAGAGGAGAATTTTACAAAACGGTGAGTATAGCCATTGGGCTGTTCGCTCGAGCGGACTTGATCGCTGTCTGGCGAAGGGCGAGACAGAACCTCACTCACTCAAGCAAGACTGGGGTTCGCTCGAGCAAGCAAGCTTCTGGAACAGCCCGCTCGAGCGGATGTTCCACCACTCGAGCGGACCTGCGCTCTGTCCTGGAGGCTGTTTTCTACACACTGTTTCAATGTTTTGAGGTGCAGACACCCTCTAAAGACTCATTGATGTGGGATGATGGGAATTTAAACTGTAGATACTTTGTATTATGGAGATCTAAAGGGGAGTAGGAGGCTTGTTTGATATTTAAATTATCGGGGAATTATCCAAGTCTCGGTATGTGCCTTATGATCTCAAATGTTAGAGACCTTCAGGAGCACCAAATTCTTTGTTCATAAACTGACATTTGGATATTAAGTGTATAACGAGACAGCCCTGGGTAAGCTATTCAACCCTACCACTTACCTCATTTCAGATTTGAATATTGTATATGTTTTGTATAAAATGTTTTGAAATGGATTTGAGTGCTTTGCCATGTTTGAAAATATCAGCAAGGTAACTCGTTTGATTCGTTTCGTATTTGTTCGTTTATGCTTTGCTCGGAGTAGTCTTTTTATCGATTGAAATGTATTTCAATGATTTGATTGTATCGTTTCGGATTTCGGTCGGCACCACTAGGCTTTGGTCGCCTAGTTGGGCTGATCACCCGGCTTGGGATTCTCAAATATTTCGCCAATCGCAACTTAGACACTTTGATTTATTGTTATATGTTCCGTGGCGGACTTTGATTGTTACCCCATCTATATTTGGCTATTATTGTATACTTCGATTGTTCCAACCATTTTATATTGCAATAGTTATTGATTACTCTTGTTACTTCGATAATAGGAGAATATAGATCAATATAGGTTGCCAATGTTTTCGTTGGTTCTCAGCTAGTTTTGGAATGTTTTAATGCTAATTTCCTTTTTACACAGTAACTGCTTACTTTGATTTGTCTTTACATATGTTTAGTTTTTAAATGCATTTTTATGACATTAAATATGACTTGACAATCATTTGTATACCTTATTTGCTTTATTCACCTGCCAGACCGTCTTGTCTGATACTCATTTGTTTGGTGCCAGCTATTGGACCCGTTGCCTTTGAGGTGGAGCACACAGAGGAGGCGGTAGAACCGGCGATGGAAAGAGAATGGCAGCCCAACAATGTCATTTAGATACCGGGTTGGGGCATGAGTCTTGAATAACATTTTGGGGCTGATAATTCTTTTTGGGGAAACTTTGTCACTAGCCTTTGTTGGCTTTTCATAGGATTTATAACGTTAACTTACTTTTGGTGACTCATACAACTTAAACTTTAACCTTGGGTTTTGCTTTTGTATATATTTCTCATTTTGATGCAAGGCTTGAATGTCTATTATGTTACCTTTTTTAATATGCTTTTGCTACATGTTTCCACACATTGCTATTCATTGTGAAATTGATTGTTAGGTTGTGTTAGCATTGGATTTTTTTCTTTCCTCACCACACTTAAAGGACAAAAATAAAAGTTTTTTCCTACACTACCCCACCCCCTCTCCTCCCTCTCTCCCTCCACCCTCTCCCTCCCTTCACCCCACCTTCCCAGTCTCAAGCGAGGAGGGATCCCCGGCCACCCAGCCAACAGGCCTCCCTCCCCCTCTTTCTTCCTCCCTTCCCTCTCCTTCACTTTCTCTCCCTTATGATTTTAAATCTAGTTTGTAGTTTTTGTAGTTTTATTTCAATTTTCTTATTTATTTTATGCAGAATTTTGAAGTATAGAATAAATATTACGATGAAAGGTAAATTGATAATATATTTATTTCTCTTAGGTTATTTTTTGGCTTAAAATACTTTCTAAAAAATTTAAATTTTAATAATATATTTTCATTTTTTGGCCCGGGCTTAGTAAGGGGCTTTGTTGCTAGTAGAAACATATGGCTGAAAGTTAAAATAGAAACTCTCAAAAGCACTGAAACCCCAGCCTAGTGTTAGTATGTCATTTTTGGATATTAAAATGAAAATTGTGCAGATATACGGCATACCAACAAGTGAGCCTAAAGACTAAGTACGGTGAATAAATTACAGCACTTTCTGATTACGGGTCATAACTCCATATGTTGAGGTTTCTGTTCACAATTTTTTTCCTAAAGGTAATTAGTTTTGTTGGTTAAAAAAAAAAATGAAAATCAGGGATTTTCACAAAAAAATAAAATAAAAATCAAGTTTTAACTTACAATCAATGGGGCAGTCAACAAATTTTAAGAAATCATCCGCAGCGTGCTTCATATAAGCTGCCGGATCTTTTCACAAAGCAATATCTCTCAATACTGTGAGTATTGATTCCTCTTTTCAAGTTTAGAAGCCCTACAACTCAATTTATGGATTTTGATTGATATGGCCTGGTTTTGTTTGCATTGAAATTCAATTCAAAGGCTGCAATATTTGATGTGTAACACGAAAGGTTGGACCTTGCGGAACATACCACATAGTGGGGCCCATTTTATGACCCTTTCAAGAGGAAAGTACATACAAACCACATGCACACCCCTCCAAATAGATATTGATCCTATGAATTTGCACATATCCGAATAAACTAGACTATTGGATTGATGGTCGATTTTTATTGTTTTATATAAAACCGTTAAACTGGTGAACCATGGATGAAGAGGTTAGAGGTATTAGATTGATTTCAAATTTAAAATCTATATTGGGCCCACTTCGACCTTCCCGATCCCATGATTTGTGGGGCCCTAAGCGGGCCCTATTAGTAATATGTACCGTAAGATAGTAAGGACTGTCCTTATAGGACCCTTACTCTATATATGGCAAATCGTCCTATGCATTGGCTTTTATTGTATTATAGTGAGAACTTCTAGTGGGCACACCTTATGATCCATTTGAACCTTCACATGTGCGCGCACACACGAGAACTGGGTTTTAAATGAGTATCCGATTACTCGATTACTTGGAAGTTTCGACCCGCAATAAACCGGATTTGGAACCTATTTTAGGTTTTGATTCGTAAACAGGTCCGGGTCTAGTACCTAATTTAGGTTCCGATTAATAAACGGGTCCGGTTAAGAGTCTATATAGGTTCCGACCCATGGACCCAAGACCCGGCATATTGGTATTTGATATTGCAATTTGTACTTTAAAACCAACTCTTTTTTGGCATTCTTATGTATAATACCGGATGTTGTAGATTTGATGTATTGCTATAAGTTGAATGATATGCTTATTTTAAGGAAAAAAAATGAAGAATAAAGATAAAATAGAATCGATTTTGGAACTAGATTTGAGTCCTCTAAGTGGACTTTGTTCCGGAACTGGATCCGGGTTTTTTTTTTTTTTAATTGAAATCGGGTCTGGAACCAATAAAATAGGTTCCGATTCAAAACTGGATCCGGAACCAAAACTGTTATTTTAAAACGGGTACGGGTTCGCTATGGTTCCGGTTCAGAATTGTCCCGTTTGCAACCCTAACGAGAACTCCCATAATAGTCATGGGATTCTCGGATTTGCACCCACCAAATGAACTAAACCGTTGGATCGAAGGTCAATCTTTTCTTACGATATAAAGAAGTTAAATATGTGGGTCATGGATCAAGGGGGATTGAGACATGAGATTGACACCATTTTTTATATTGGGGTCTATCATGAGTGGGTCTTTATTTATGTAGAGAAATGTTCTCCGACGACCAACAACACATGCAATCTAGCATTGCAGGGCCCACCTTTAATCAAAGGATGCCCTTTCACACTTTCATCACCGACGACTTGATGATCCAGCACTCACAAACCTTTGCCCATTGTTAAATTGAATCTTAAATATTCTCAATGGAATCTATGGACAAAAGACAACCAAATTTAAAGGCTATTAAATGAAGGGCTAAGATGATGATCTCAAAGGGCAGATTCTTTTTTGTTGGCCCTTATTGAAGAGACCTTTCAATGTATCGAAGGTTGGAAAGCTCATGACTCGGGCTTGACTCATTCAATGCAATAAAATTGACTCGGATAGAGTCAACGCGGAGACCGGGAAGAGTCATTTTAAAAAAAATAATTTTAAAAATATTTAAAAATGAATTCATTACTTATATTTACATGCATTCATAATAATAAACTCAGTTTCCTTTTATTTACACGCATTCATAATAATAAATTCAATTTAGTAAATTTATATTTGTAAAAAAGTATTACAATAAGGAAAATAAAAGGAAAAATATTAGATATTACATAATTTGTTAGTCCAAATATTAAATTTAAAGATCAAATATAAGTTTCAAATTACATTTCAGTCACAATTTTTTACTTATTAACTCTAAACCTTATATATAATTACATATAAATAAACTTTAATTGTTTAAAATTAAATATATCTATTAAATGGTTTGAAATGCAAATAACTTATTAAAATGAGAGGACTCAGCGGAGTTTCCTCTATTTTTAACTCTATCCTTTGTCAAAATATGATGACTTGGGAGAGTCAAGAGTCAACTCATGAGTGTCCAACTAAGATTTCAAGGGCTAGTTTGGCACTTTACTATTATAGTAAAAGTCAAACAAGGCCTCCATTTTTCAGACAAGATGTCACATTAATGGATGGGGCTGCTAATCTCCCTTTTAAAGAGAGATCTCATGGGATTTGACTCTTCTAACGTTAATATTTTTAACCATTTTTAAACTTCTTTTTATTTAGCTTGGAGTGCATTTTGATTGACTATTTATATGTTTCATAGTGGGGCCACTAGTTTCACTCAGTAAAGTTGTGAGAGAGAGAGAGAGAGAGAGAGAGAGGGCCACTAGTTCCCATTGAAGCTGCATAAATTTGGCAAAAAGTTCTGGTGAATGAAAAAAAGAGAGCTAATGGTAGAGTAGGCTTCATTACTTTGTTTCCATAGCCTTTACCCTAGCATTTTCCCTTCTTAAATGCCTTTTTACATTTTCACAACTTCCTATGGCCCCTTTTGTTATGCATGAAATTTAATCCCTAAGAGTTAGAGCTATGAATAACGGTAAATTGATTTTAATAGAGAAATATTAAAGAGGCGAGGAGTTGGCGATAAAATATTGACAATGCAGTTCATGTGCACCTAACTTTTCTATTGTTTGATTTCAAAGGTGGATGGTTGGTATTCATTAAGGTTATTTTTGAACTTTTTTTCTTCATATTAATTGGCCAATTTTGATAGAAGTAGATCTCTGAAGTGCCTAGGACTTTAGACTAGTGCTTGAGTTTGTCATATACTACACAGAGAGAGGAAAAGAAAAAGATAAAATTGCAAACATATGAATCAGATACTTCCTTACTTTGAATACTTGCATCATGTTTAGTCAAAGCTTTCAACTGTGGAGAAGTGAAATTTCGCACCACTAGAAATCAGATTTAAGTTAAAATTATGCCTTTTTGTTATAAGGATTTTGAAATTCTACTTCGATAGGAGTTGATTTTATTTTATTTTATTTTAAAATGATAAGTATTCTGTTAATTATAATTAGAATATAATTGATATGTTCTTTCTGTATTTTTGAAACACCGTTTATCAAAAGTTTGAAATTAGGAGCCTTGCTTTATATATATATATATATGTAAGAGCCCAAGAAAATCTCGAAACAAATAGAGAAAAGATCTCAAAGCATCAAACTGCTGAAATGCCAACCAAAAACAATAAAGAAAATATCTCAAAGCGCCAAACTGCTGAAACGCCAAGCCAGAGTGAAAAAAGAAAACAAAAATCGTTAACACGTGTACAAGGGGTTGTGCGCAGCATGCATACTTCATCTATTCCCCGCGCAAACACGAGTAATGACCCCCAGTTTCTAACCACCCCTAATAATCAAGAATCTTACACAAATGCCACTCTCATCTAAGTGTGTTCATGGGCCTGGACGGGCTAAGGCATATCCAGGCCTGTCCCAAGCTTGACATTGGCTGTAAAAGTTAGTCCTGAGCCCACTCATTTAATCAATCGAGCTGGGGCCGAATCTGGTTTTTCAATCACTTTTGTGGGCATTTGAGCAATTGTTTGGACTAATTAAATTAAATTACATGCATTCCTTGCACAGGCCAGACTTTGGGCTTCCTATCACTCAATCAAAGACTAGGTCAATTATTAGAAGGGCCCTAATTCCACATCAAGTCCGAACCAAAGTAGGTTTTGCGCGGATCAAGCTTGGGCTGGTCCAGTTCGTGAGCACCCCTACTCTCACACTTCCAAGATTTTGAGCGTAAAAAAATGTAAAAAAGTAGAAAAGTATTTATTTTTTTGTGATATATCATAGTTTATGTTTGGTGTAGCGCACTTTATTTTAGAGGAAAAGAGAAAAAACTGAATGGGCTTTTCCGTAATTTTATGAAAAACCCTTTTTGATTGGTTGAACTTTGATTTTCCATGGATTTTATTTTCCAAAATTGATACATTAACAAGTCCAGTCCCATAAGAACACGTTTGGTAAATAAAGAGGAATTCTCTATAAAAATATTACTTTTCATACTATCTTATTTAGAATTTAGGATTTCTAATACGAGGAATATTTCAGATTTGAAAAACACTATAGAGGAGTCACTTCATGTAAGCGTTTACAAAATTTGACGGTGGAGACGGAGAAATAAGTGGAAGAGGAGAGCTCTAATGGGTTAGGAGCCACTTCACCGAGCATTTACAAAATTTAAAGGGAGTGGGGGACAAGGAGAAATCAATGGGAGAAAAGATCTTTAATGGGTCGGAAAGATTTGAAAATTCCCCTCTCGCTTTTTCCCGGACTTATTTCTTGTCAACTTTCCCGGTGATCCATTGTCATGTTCGTAATTTCGAGCAAAGACGAGGTCTTTTTAATGTCTTTATCCGATACAAAGGAGGAGAGGCACCAGTTTCCTCCTTCACTGTAATCCTTCCTATCTAGAAACCTCTGCAATCACAATTCACAGAAGAGAGAAAGAAGGAAAATGGCGAGTCCAAAATCTCAGAAATCCGTTCTTATAATCTGTGGCGATTACATGGAAGACTACGAGGTAATGTATCGTTGTTATTTTCTTCTTCTTTTCATCTATTGATTGATTGATCGATTCCTTTCACATATCCCTTTGTTTCCAGTTCGATTAATCTTCAATACGCGTTGTGTGTGGATTTTTTTCAGATTATGGTTCCCTTTCAAGCATTGCAAGCTTACGGAATCTCAGTGGATGCAGCTTGCCCTGGGAAGAAAGTGGGTGATATCTGCCGTACAGCTGTTCATCAGGGCTGCCGCCATCAGGTGCTTGTTCAACTCTCCTTTCTCTTGATTTATGCTTTTTTTTATTGCTTTAGAACTTGGTCTTGTTGTTTGTTCGTTCAAATGACTGTAGCAATTCTTGGTTTGGTTCTGACTTTCTGAACTTGTTATGGGGAAGAAACTATCTGGGGTGAGATTTCAATATGGGGTACTCTTTAAACTGACCCAGATTGATGTTTGCGTAGTAGATGATGTTGGTCATTGAAATTTCGCAGCGAAAGGCGTTTTTATTTGGTGATGAATGGAGCTGCACCCAATTGTGACCACCACCTGATTTCAGTTGAGTGATCTGGAGTGAAATTCACCACATGCAAACATATGAGATGCGGAAATTATTCGGAGTGAAATCTTGTAACAGTCCAATCGTGATCAGAGCTTGTTGGGTAGTGGGGGCTATCTTTCGTTGACTTCTAGTCACCTCCTTATCTTCCTTCATCTTGGTTGGGAAATATATGATGTCCTCTCAGGAGCATTTCTTGTTAGAGTTCAGCTCTAGATTGCCGGGTTATGGCCTAAAGGAGAAATAATGGGTCCCATATAGAGCAACTTGAATCATGTCTTCTCTTGTTACACTAGATTGTGTATTGACTAATTTTATTTCTATTAGCAGATGCTATTTGCTCTCAAGTCTAATTTGATTATGGAAATGGAAAACCAAATTGTTGTGAGAGTTGGATCCCCATTTATAAGTTGAATCTTTATTTTGTACTTTTGAACTCGGCTTAACATGAAAAATAAAGAAAATTTTCAAAATAGTCTTTACCTAATATAAAGGAAGGGTTCAATGAAACGGTAACATCAATAAAGGTCCATAATATTTTGAGGTGACTTTGACATAGTTGTGTGCCAGTAACTTAACACTGAATAGGTAAAACTACTAAAAATGTCCTTTTTCTCCATAGGAGATTTCAAATTGAAATCCCCAAAAGCTTTCATTGAGACCATCCCGTTATCATTACCCAACTCAACACGCTTGATTTTACACCTCAAATCAACCCTATGCACCCCTAAAAATGAAAACTGAATGCTCCCTTTGGAGTAGGATTTTTGGTTTTCGCCAATCCGATCCTTTTTGCACTCCAAGTCCAACCATGATTTCATCAACAATTTCATAATAAGATGGGTCCTGCCCCAGGTTGCCTGACACCTTCATCATCATCTCCAGGTGGAATTAGCTCAAACAAATGCCCTAGCCTCTTCCAAAATTCAATAATAACAAAACCCTTATGGTTCAGATTTTTCACTCAAATCAACAAAAAAACTCTCATTAAATCCAACCCAATATACCCTGAAGCTACCTGCTCTATGACCCTCGTGATCCATGAAAGAAATTGAAAAGGGAAGAAAATGAGAAGACGGGAGGAAACAAAGGTCAGCCACAATCATAATAGCATAGCATAAAATAACATGTCCAAAGCAATGTTGTAGGAATGCGAGCTTGTTGCCTCTCGAATTTCTTGGTTTCTTACATTCATATATGCATGCATGAACTACAAATCCCATGGCTTACCCGCTTTCACACAATGCACCTACACAATAGGAGCCCGTCAATGCGTTTTTGTTTTTTTTAGATGTGTGAATTCTATCATATTTTTGTGACTTTACTCATTGTTCCAGTTTCTCTTTTCATTTTCATGTATGTCCATGGTTCTGTTTTATGAGGTGTGAGTTCTATCATATTCTATGACAGTACTTATTGTTCCAGTTTCCCTTTTCATTTTCATGTTTGTTCATGGTTGCAGACCTACTCTGAGTCCCGAGGTCACAATTTCACTCTCAATGCAACCTTTGATGAGATTGATGCAAATAAGTATGATGGGTTAATTATACCAGGAGGAAGAGCCCCTGAGTATCTTGCCATGAATGATTCAGTTCTGGACATTGTAACTAAGATCTTTACTGCTGGAAAACCAGTTGCATCCATTTGCCATGGACAGTTGATTTTGGCAGCTGCAGATTTGGTTAAAGGGCGAAAGTGCACTGCATATCCCCCTGTAAAGCCTGTTCTAGTCGCTGCAGGCTCTCATTGGGTAGAACCAGCTACCATGGCTGAATGTATCATTGATGGTAATCTCATAACTGGAGCAACATACGAAGGGCATCCTGAATTTATTCGGCTTTTTGTCAAGGCACTGGGGGGAACCGTTACTGGCTCAAATAAGCGGATACTGTTTCTTTGTGGGGTAAGTATTAAAACTTTATGTAACGTCAAACTGTGTGTACCAATCTCTGATTCCTCACAGAAGCTTATTTTCCAGACAACAGGAGTTCCTATGAGAACCTGCAAAGCCCACGAACACTGTCATTTTTTGTTTTTGTGCATTAGCAGGACTATAAAAATCATAGGGGTCCAAGCTGACTTGGGTTCAATGGTAACTGAGTCGGTCACCGAAACCAATTTAAAAGCATGGTTATTGCATTCCATTATCAGTTCTATGAAGACCGGAAGTGGCTAACAATCCTCATGAATCTTAGTGGGAGATGCCTAAGACGATGCATCACTTCTGAATGGATGCACGAGAGGCTTCCACTAAATGTTAATAATCTAAAATAATTTATCCATTTCTAATTCACAACAGTTCAATCATTGTCATACTCAGCTACTACAATTCATTTTTTACTTTCTAATGGGTAACATGTATCAATGGGTTTTGTTTCTTAAAAGTTCATTTGGCTGACAGTGATAAAAAGATGGAGCCCCCCACCCACCCCCGTCCCACCCCACCCAAAAAAAAAACCAAACCCCCCCACCCCGCAAAAACACCACCACCACCACCACCGGAGGCATGTAGATGTTCTATGGAAAGAAATTGGAGTGGAATGCTTTTCTAACTAAATTTTGTATCTGCTACATTTTAGTACAGATTTGAAATTTTGGTGGGTTTAGATCTATGACTAAAAAAAACAGAAAAAATGATTTTGTATCTGATGCCTAACCACTTTTCACGCTGATCTGATGCAGAACTTAGTTACTTCAGGTTAATGATGACCTTAGATCACCATCTAATGCAATCCTAGGGTTAGGATCGCAAGTGCTTCAGGTACAATTAGGGTTTCCGTACAAACAATCACACGTAGAAGATCACTCCAACGATAAGTCCACGAGACGGGGGAAATTCTATTAACTCCAAAATCTGAGATTTCTATCTCTACAATGCCATATAAATAGGAACATAAATCTTAGGGACTAGGAATCCTAAACAAACTAGGAAACTAATATGATTGGAAACTACTTCTAATACAACTCATTAAATAAAACTGAAAACTAATAACAATTAATAAAGAAAATCTCTAGACCCCTTTGGGTCCCACATGTGGCCCACGAATCTGTCGCCAACGAACTATTGGGACTACTGTATCACCATCAAAGATATATCCTGTCCATTTTGGGAACAGCCAATTTAACATTTAATAATGATGATGAGGATGAGGAGAAAGTATCATTCCTGTGGTGCCACTTTCTACGTTGTCTGTGGAGTAATGGTACTTTGCGAGCTCTGTGTTTGCATCAACAAGTTGATAACACTCTGGATGAAGATTAACTCTCCAAAATTTTTGGCGCCATGTTTATATGGAGAACATCCAAAGAACAATGCAACTTTTGAATAATGCTTAGGAAACCCACTTCCTCTAATGATGGACATTAGTTGGATTCTTTCTTTCCTCAAAACTTGAGGGGCAGATGCATGCAGACCAGCTTATGATGTAATATAGAAATGCAACTGTTGCCCATCCACACCTGTCCCCATGCAAGTATCCTTGTGATTTCACACTGGTATTCATAGAGGATGCAGTTCTGAATGCTGCTTTTCTCTCCCCCTCTTTTTGGCCTTTTTCTGCAGGATTACATGGAAGATTATGAGGTCATGGTACCTTTCCAATCCCTCGAAGCTCTTGATTGTAAGGTTGATTCTGTCTGTCCTAAAAAGGGGGCAGGTGAAGCCTGCCCCACAGCTATCCATGATTTTGAAGGTGACCAGACTTACAGTGAAAAGCCTGGCCACGATTTTACTCTGAATGCAAGCTTTGAAAGTGTAGATGCTTCGAGCTATGATGCTCTTGTTGTCCCTGGAGGCCGAGCTCCTGAGTACCTTGCATTGGATGAGAAGGTCATTGCTTTGGTGAAGGAATTTATGAAGGCGGGAAAACCGGTTGCATCCATCTGCCATGGACAGCAGATTTTGGCAGCAGCTGATGTTCTCAAGGTAATTTCATTGAGCACGATTATGGATATTTAGAATATGGTGCTCTTGTTTCAATTCTTTTATGAAGTTTTAAACACAGTTATTTAAAATTGATAAGAGAAGAAATGGGGGGCGCATTTTCTGGGGCTGAGAGAACATTAGTCTCCTCTGCAAGATGAAACGTTGGTTGACATTTCCCTTTAAATAAAATTCTATACAGGGAAAACTCCTAAAGAGAGCTTAATTTCATGTCGCATTTATCTCCTCCTCGAAACAACTGGTGTCTGTGGTAGGTTACTGATGTACAACGCCAATAAAGGGCATTCAATGCTGTATTTTGCGATGCGCATCTCCTTGTGCTGCTCAGTTCCCTTCGTCTTCCCCCATTTTCACATGAATAACATGATACTGGTCCCATGTGTATCTTTTGAGACATGAGGCTAATTTTATGTTTTTGGCTATGTTGCGTCTATGGCATGTTACAGGGAAAGAAATGCACAGCATACCCTGCTGTGAAGCTCAATGTAGTTCTAGCTGGAGCAACATGGTTGGAGCCTCAGCCGATAGACCGGTGCTTCACTGATGGCAATTTAGTGACTGGAGCAGCTTGGCCTGGGCACCCTGAGTTCATCGCGGGGTTGATGGCTCTGCTTGGTATCCGAGTATCGTTCTGATTTTATGGTTGAGAGTGCATGTTGGTCTACATTAGTGAGTGTGCTTTGACATGCATTCCTGTCACGAAAGCAAATGATAGACGGAAAAACACTAGATGCTGTGGTGCTACTTATCTGTACTCTTTTAAGTCTAGAACTTCAGAAAGTTGGTTTTGTAGTATAGCATCTTCATAAGTTGTTTACTCTTTACTGTTTAGAATAATATAGCTTCATACTTGCATGTTTTGTATCTTCTTTCTATAAATAAATAGTCATCGTTTTCTCTTTTTCTCAATTTTTTTAGTCCTTCTAGTTCTTTCATATCTTTCGAAACGGCTCTGAAGTTGATTCAATGGATCTTATTACAATACATGCGTTCTGAACACGAGCAACTATCACTGATTAAAGGTGGTTACATTTGTCAATCAAATTCTCGAGGATTCCTCATCAGTTTTGCTGAGGATTTGAAAAATATATGTTTGTCAATTGTAAATCCTCTGGGCTTTTGAGGAGTTTGATGTTTGACCGTCCCACATGAGATTTGGAAATCCTCAGTTTGTGGATTTACACATTACATCAATTTTTCTCAGTTATATGCACCGATGCGCATTTAGATCAATGTGAAGTCTTTAGCTACACAAATTCTCTATAAGGAATCCACAAATCTAAGGCAGCGAGCAATTCTTGAATCTACAGAGCCTTACGGATTCCTCACTTGTACCAAACGTGATCGAAGGGTTTCATCTGATTGGAAGCTTCTTTTTAAAAAAAAAAATTTTGCCAAGTAAATGAGCATTTGATCCACATTACCCAGAGGTTGGTTTGATGAAGATACTTCGTACCAGATTATGATTCTGGACACAATTCTCATATATGTTTTTGTTTTACTGCCCATTTTCAGCCTCTTGTGTTGGGACTTAGGCATCTAAGTATGGCCCACCAGAAGATTGCTGACGTTGACGATTGAATTACCTTCATTGTGCTAATCGTGCCACAAACTGGTGCACAGGGGTTGCACAACCCATCTATCTACCATCGGCAGTTCGTGAAGCACATTTATACCAGTTCATGCAAACAGATCATGGACCCCTCTGTTGATGGAGAAATCTCCCTCACATGCCGCTTGGACATCTGGGCATCTATCTGATCAGTAACTCTGTTGAATTTGTATTGTCCATCAATTTTTTTTGTCCATTTGGATTCTTTGATCAACATGATCAAGGGGTACTGGCCCACCAGTATTGAGCCCACCACTTGGACGATTTGGGTTGAAGCATATGTCTGCCTGCCCCACAATCCAAAGGAAGGTGCTATCCATGATTTTCTTGTAGCCAATAGATTCTTCTCATTTTCCTCACAAGCTCAGAACAAGCTGACCCGTTTTCTCTGTTTACATTTATGCCACGTGTCAGACATTTAGTGGTTCATATGATACTCCAATCAGGAAAAATCCACTGGGGATAAGGTATATATATAGTGTGTTTCACACGCTCCACACATCTCCTTCTCTCACTTTGTAATGGCTACCATCTCCAACTCCTCAAATTGTGACTGAAACTCACTTTGTAATGGCTACCATCTCCAACTCCTCAGATTGGTCCTCTTTCAGTCCCATTCCATCCCTCAAAAGCTTCTCCAAAACCCTAATTTCTATCCCAACCCTTCCATTTCTGTCTCTCCCTTCTCCGAATTGCCGATTGCTCCTCACCAGCTCCTCCCAATCCCAATCTCCTCTCCTTGAAGATGCTTCTGACGAGCTCCGTATCAGTGATTTCCACCCAGAATTCCCAATTCCACAACAATCCCTACAGTCAAATGGTTCAAACCTCAATCAAATGATAATCAACCTGTGCAAAGATGATTATAAAGTTGAAGGTCCAGCCTTTGAAAGCTACCAGAAGGCGAAAACAAAACCGAATTTTCGACCGGACCCCGAGATGTTGAAGCTTCTGATCAGGTACTTGCTCAGATCTAAGCAATGGAATTCAATCTTGGTGGTATTAAGTGACTGTAAGGCTTTTCGAGTTTTTCCGGATCGAAATGTGTGTTCTAGATTGATAGGTAATTGCATCAAGGCTAGGAAGTTCAAGATCACAAAGAGCTTACTTGGGGTTCTCGAATCAGAGGGAGAGATTGCTGTTTCAGTAATTCAATCAGCAATGCGAAGCTATAACAAACTTCATATGTATAGCAGCACAATTTCGGTGTATGAGAGGATGAAAGACATTGGGATCTTGCCGGATCAGGAGTGTTATTGCCAAATCATGGAAGCATACCACAAGGTCGGCGACATGGAGAAAGTTTTGTCTGTGTTTTCTGAATTTGAACAGCGGAAATTGGAACCACCAGTTCAGATCTATGCAATCTTGTGCAATTCTTTGGGGAAATCCGGTCGAGCTTTTGAAGCTCTGAAGTATTTCAGGGAAATGAAAGAAAAAGACATTACGCCTGATTCTTCATTTTACTTGTATCTAATTTCCTCTTTCGCGAGCATTAGACAGGTGAGAGCAGCTGAAGATCTCTTCAAAGAAGCAAGAGACAAGGACATGCTCAAGGATCCTGTTATCTTTCTGAAACTAATATTGATGTATGTGGAAGAAGGGCTGATTGAGAAAACCCGAGAGACCGTTATCATCATGAGGGAGATGAAATTTAGAGCTTCTGATTGCATCTTGTGCGCAGTCATCAATGGTTATGCCAAAAGGAGGGCACTTGGAGCTGCAATCAAGGTTTATGAGGAGTTGGTGTCATTAGGGTGTGAACCAGGTCAGGTAACTTACGCTTCAATCATCAATGTCTATTGCCGTTTAGGGCTTTATCATGAGGCTGAGATGACATTTTCTGAAATGGGGAAGAAGGGTTTTGACAGATGTGTTGTTGCTTATTCTAACATGATTTCTATGTATGGGAAGAATGGCAAATTAAGGGAAGCCATGAGGCTTGTGGCCAAGATGAAAGAAAAAGGGTGTTCTCCTAATGTCTGGGTGTATAATTCTCTCATAGACATGCATGGAAGGGCCATGAATTTGAAGCAGGTGGAGAAGTTGTGGAAGGAGATGAAACGTAGGAAAGTTGCGCCCGACAAGATTACCTATACCAGTACTATCAGTGCCTATAGCAAGGCTCGAGAGTTCGAGGAGTGCCTAAGGTACTACCGGGAGTTCAAGATGAACGGGGGCAAGATCGATAGATCTATGGCCGGAATAATAGTTGGTGTGTTCTCGAAGACAAGTAGAATTGATGAATTGCTTAATCTTCTCCAAGATATTCAGTCTGAGGGGATAGAGTTGGATGAGAGGTTGTATAAGTCAGCCATGAATGCTCTGAGAGATGCTGGACTTTGGGTCCAAGTGAAATGGTTTAAAGAGAGCTTTGGAATAGGCAAGGGATTGATAAACAATGGTGGCACAAGGAAGAGTTATCCTATGATTGCAATGGGTGGAGATCAAAGCACTCTATAATAGCAAATTACAGGTAACATGACCTTAATGGTGTGGGAAAAAATAAATGGCTTGAGGCTTGGGTCTTCTTGAGGTGCTTTTAAAGTGGGATTGATTCATTGAATGAGAACTTTTTGTTCAATGCTTTTCAATCATCCCAAAATTCTAGTAACTTGGATGATTAAGGAAGTTCAATCATTGATGCCTCTTTGTGTGTGTGTGTGTGTGTGGTTATATGAACCCCTAAGTGGGTTTCTTTTTACTATATCGACACCATGTGAGCATTTGCATCCAAGAGAGAGAGACTTTTGGGTAATTCTAGTGCTTCATGGTGATCTTCTTCCAGCTCTTCATTGTACCAATGCCCTTTCAAACTTTGTCCCAACAATTGAATGTACATGTATGTAAAAGAGAGTGAAAAGATTCTTTACATTAGGTTGTCAGCAGTCACCTTATTCCATCAGTCTTCTCATTGTGATTTTGCTAAAACTATGTCCTAACCACTTTATTTAATGTCAATTCGACACTCATCTGATCTTAACTCACCATCGCTTTGTATCTCATAATAATATCTAGTCGAGAGACCGATAAACTAATCAATGGTTAGTATAATTTGATGGGGTTGATTTTATGCATACCTTTTGCATGCTTAAGCCTTTACATCCGTCAGCCCAATGGCCAGAACAGCTTATGGACATGAATGTTGGCCTCTCTTAATAGAGGAAGTTAGAAAGAGAGACTCAACTTGTGATGTATGTTGTGGCTCAAAGAAGACAACTAAATAACCATCCTCTGCTCCATGTGAAAGATCGTTTGGGTGATCCTGATGTCCCTGGAATGTGGGAGGTTGACCAACCTGATATCAGGATTCCAAGAGAGAATTTGATTCATCTTAGACTAACCATAACCTAACGATCATGTTATAATTCGAAGAATACTTGGTGCAGTTCTCTTAGTGGGGGCGAATGGCCAACAGCCACAAATCACAGTGCAGAGTGGAATTTGGTAGTTTCATTACACCTGTTTAAGGAACCACTAGCATAACACTCATACATGGTTATCATGCAAATTGAATAATAAATTGAAATTGATATATAGATTAATTATTTATTAATACAAAATACATGAATTGATGAATTGTAAATTCATGTGTAATTGTCAAAATATAAGTTCATATTATAACATAATTAAAAGAGATTCATATTTAAAAGGTTCAAACAATATGTGAGTGAATATTTGTAAATTAATTTTTTTTAAACTACTTGTATATTTAGTTAAACGTTTATATAAGTTTATACTTTTTAAATATATTTAATTAAGCATTCACTTATAGACTATATGCAATCTATTTGTATAAGAAAATGACTTGAATTATCAAAATGTCCTTCAACTAACAATCAAAATAAAATCTTACAATGTGCTCACTTAAGCAACATGATCTTTGTGGGATTGTGTGAATAGTGCAATGATAGTGGGCCTGTATTGATACCCATTAGGTCAAGCTAATCTATCCACTATGAGATCCAGTAGTGGAATATTCAAATTGTGAGTTCTATAAGGGTGGACAAGTTGAGACCCCCAATATGTTAGTATTTTTTCATCATGTGCAAATTGCATATCTGAGTCAACATTAGGCCACCGATTTTATCAGCTAGGATATTTGTTATCATGGAGCTTCTGGAACCCAAAGGGATGCACTGCACTTGTGCTGGAGCTCTCTCTCTATACGACTATGACATTTCTTTCTGGGTCCATTGGCCAAGGGGATAAGAGATGCTCATGCTATGCATTACATGTTGCATTTGTTAAATAGGTTATTAGTGGGATTTACCTTTGGCAAGGTTTCAGCTTCCTGTCGGTAGAACTGAAACGATGAGACCAAGTGGGAGTACGCTCTGAGTTTTAGAGGGAGAATTTCAAACATCCCATAAGTGTTTGCACCTATTTTAAATAGAAGTCTTGTGAATCCCATAAATGATTTCATTTTTTTAGAATGGTTTAGATTTTTCAAAAGTGAGCCCCCATTGTGAAGCCTCATGCATTTCCCATAGGCCAAGCCTCAGAAGACTAAGGGCACGTTTGTGTAAACGTAATTTCCATGGAAATTGGAAATTGCCACATCAGCAAAATCCATGGGTTTCAAATACTTTGGAAAAGTGTTTCCGTGGAACTCAAAAAATTATGTTTGGTGCAAAAAGTTTTTCCTTGATGAATTGGTGCTGATGTTGTTTGGTGCAGCTGCAAATTCCTTATGGAAAACTAGAATTTATTGTTTGGTGCGGTAATTTTCTACGGAAAAAAAACAAAACTACAATGGTATTATCATTTGTAATTTACTTTCTATTTACTCATTTGTTTATACTTCTATGTATAAAATCATGGATTATAAGAAATTTAGGACAAAATAAATGGGCATGTGGGTCCATGAAAGTATGTGAATTAATGGGCATGTTCACACTTCTGTTTGTGCATGTTGCTGAACACCTCTTGCAGACATAACTTCAAGCTTTCATTTCATGTAATGGCCATATTCAAATAAATTGTTTTGATTCTTGAGACCAAAATGCATGTCATGGAGCACTTACTCAGTACCTGCCTTTGTTGGGTATGCATAATGTGGTGAATGGACTCCCTGCATTGAAACATGATATGGGCTCCATATATGCAAAATCTACTCAGGAAAATAATAAGACTGAGCATCAAGGAGACAGTGATAATTGTGGAAATGAGATTGGAGGATATGAGGATAATGGATATGGGGCCGCTGAAAAATACAGTGAAGGTAAGACCCACGAATATGCTCTGTCCTAGATATATTAGGAATTATGTGATGGTTGACCAAGAGAAACAGTCTTTTCTCAATCAGAAGCAATACAGGTAGGATCAACGTCAGTCATTTATATCATTCATCTGGCTATCTTATTAAGAGATGGATGTCTCCATGAACCATCTTTCACTGTGAGATGGTCCAATCTATTCAATTATTGGTTTGCAATAGACATACTGAAATTCAATTAATGGTCCACAATATATGAGAGCTAAATTGAATGGTTAGAACCATCTATTGGTGTATATTTTTTGGGTGCATCTCCCATCCATAATGGATCACCAGAAAGATGGCTCCTCAACTGTACAATTTGTAGAAATGTACAATTGATTCAATGTGATGAACAGTTAATAGTTTTACAGGATCTGATTCCCACCCCATAGAAAGCAGACCACAGCAACAGACAGTTCATATTATTAAAATGTTTGTTCAAGGACATGGAGATTCCAGTCATGCCAGTTGCCACCCCTCTTTTCAAGCACCAAAGATTAGTAGTTTTCTCCCTGATATGGATTCCCTTACATAAATCTCCTTCCAATTTATCAAAATCATTGAGGTGTTGCAGACTTCAACCAAAATGGAAGATGGTCACCATGTAAACACTCTCATTAAACATGGACGTTCTAAAAGCCATTCTGATGTTATGGACCGTCGCCAAAAGAACAGAGAGCGGCAACGCAGATATAGGGCTCGGAAGCGTCTTGAAGCAGACACAAAGATTGCTGATCCGGGAAATCAATTCACTTCTTTACAATCACACAAATATGGAGTTGTGAAACTAAAGTCTCAAGTGCGTCACTGTCGAGATTGGAAGAAAGATGCAAGGCAGGCCCATATACTGAAAAAACCAAAAATTGCACCAATTGAGACTCCAGTTCTTGCTCTCAGTTTAGCAAGTGAACCTGCAGCTCATGACTTAAATGTCCAAGCAAAGGAGCCCTTGCTAGAACGTGGTGAGATGTTGATTGTTTTGATACAGGGAATCTAATAGCACTAGATAGTCATCAATGCTTTTATAATGTAGGCGCATGTCGTTACAAATGCTAAATCATTATAAAAAAAATATGAGACTTTGACAGATGGTATCACGTAAACAAATATGAGAATCCAAAATCAGAAGGCTTTGACAGATGGGGAACCAGGAGACACGCGTATTCTCTCTTGCCCACATTCCTTGGTGCTCCTCTTATCCAAGGCGAGCAAGAACTTGGATCCTAGTGAGGCTCCTGCAGTTTTGTTGCAGGATGGTCGGAAGGGAACCGATGGCTCAAGCACACCTTCTGGGTGCAGATTTTGCAGGTGGTTGTGTTTGAAAATGTAAGGACTTGTTTGCATCGCTTGACGGGACACCTGGGCTTCTTCTTGTTAGAAGGGTTGCAATCTCCAGACCTCACATGCTGCTCTAAGATCACCTCCTCCTCCTCCATGACCCCTACCCTCTCCATTGACATTGAACATTGGATGGGAAATGGGTAGGAAAAGAAGTTTATAAAGGGTGGGGAAGTTTTCTGAGGAAATGGACTTCCCATACCCCCCCCATGGGAAGTCCATTTCCATAGTGAGGAAGGAAAAGGCTGAGCTGTCAATAAAGCAATTCCTAGGAAAAATGCTGCACCAAACATACAAAAAGTAAGTTTTCTGCATAAAACTGTTTCCATTTCCATGGAAATGGGCTACACAAACAAGCCCTAAGACTCAACAAAATCTCCACTGTCTCTATTTTCAATTTTAGTTCAATAGTAGTTAGAGTGTTGGACTCTTTCAATAGTAATTTAAATGAGGTGAAGAGGATCAATATTCAACAGTCCATGGCTCAAAAGAGAACATGAAAAATAAGTTCCTAGCTTTATGTAAATAAGCATCTCACTTCTATCCACTCGAAAATTGCTTTCTACAAATTCTTGCCTTAAGCTGGAATCCCAAAGTAGAAGAATTAAGAGGCCCATGTCCCCCATTCACCTCATATTTTGGATTGACGTGCTGTGCAAAAATAATCTCTGTATTGTGCATCAATGCAATAATTACAGGTGGCACCCTGATTCAAGTGATTCGGACGGTTAACATGGTGGTGTCCTGTCAACCGACCATGTCCTAAAAAAAAAACGTTTTTGCTTTTTTTAGTGCGATTATGCTTTGATCAATGTTCTCCAAAAAGAAACAGAGACGACCAGAGATGTACTGAAAATAAAGATGACAGATATTATTAGCATTTCTCCATTCTCACCCAAAGTTAGAAATCAGACAAAGTAGTTGTTTGGGTTGATCATTCCAGGGAGGAAGGAAGAAGAAATGAAAGAAAAGACTGTTTGGGGCTTTAGAAAAATGCTGAGAGATAGAGAAGGGGGAGTTGCAAAGAAGGGTTTGGTGGAAGAAATGGGGGGAGTTAAGAAAGGTGGAGGGGCAGTTTAGTTATTTTAAAAAATAGTGAAAAACAGAACAACGCTGTGGAGTGTGGACTCAACGGAGAAAACAAGTCCGATCTATCTGAAAATATATGGTTAGTGACACGCTTGTTTGTCTAACTCAATTAGAACAAGTCTGATGTGATTGAAGCAGAGTTAAATTTTATTACATTTGTTTGAAATAGAGTTGCTTCAATAAGTCTCAATTTAAAACAAATATCCCAAAAAGAAGACTTTCCAAGTTGCTGGTACGAGTATTAGGCAAACTCGTATAGTAAAAAGTTATATGGGCATACCTATTAAAAAAAGGGTTAAAGTTCTATAATTGCTTTAGACATTGATATCCAATTGGGTTTTCTTTCTTTTTGTTACGTTCTTTTTTTAAGGGAAAAACGATCTTAATGTTGACTTAATCATAGAGGGAAATAAACTTCTTCTAACAATCTAAAACAGTCAAACATGTTTTGAATCAATTTTAAATCAAATAGCCCCTATTGTTGAACTTGTCAGATCACACCTTAACTGAAAATCAAATGTAAAACTCAATTTTTTTTTTCAAAGCAAACAACTCATAAGCTTCTCTTTTGAAAATAGATAAAAACCTAAGGGCCTATTTGAAATTTGTTCAATTTTAAATAGTTAGAAATATCACCCTTATTACCAACAGCAGAGCCTCGGCTCAGTTGCCACCAACTGATTCATAGTTGGGTGGTGTGACACGTAAAGAAAAATCGATCCTTGAGTCTTTAAGTAGAAGGTATCATTCCTTACTACTGGTCCAACATAGCACCTACTTCCAGTAGAAGGTATCATTCCTTACTAATAGTCCAACATAGCACCTAAAAAACCCATGCTTGGTTGTATTTGTTTTCCTGGTACAAACTTTATTCTATTACACTCAATCCTATCTAAAGCCATGTTGAATTCCAAGAATTTCATGCCTTTTTTCAATGTTTTCTCATCGTCTCATCTTATGGTCTCACATTTTCTTACATCTAACACTCACCTGGTTACCTTCTCACTTAAATGACGCTCCAAGGTCCAATTTCTTGAACATGTAAACTTCAACACAACCCAAAAAACCAGTGGATGATTCTCTATAAATGTCCAAACAGTTTTAAATTTTATGGTGATGAGTATATAACATGAAAATATTTATTCTTAATGGCTTTTAGTTGGACGAAAAAGGATTGGTAATGATTAATAGTGAATTTATTATGTAATTTAATGCCCAACTAGGAAAAGATGCTTGTAGATGAGAAGCTGGCCACGGCAGCTGTAACCAGAACCACACATGTTTGGTATGGGGGTGGGGCCAGCCACATTGTACCATGTAAAAATGAGAGAGAGAACACTCAGAACACTCAGAATTAAGATCGCTCTCTCTCTCTCTCTCCATAGTTTTGAGTGGAAAAATAAAACAGATTTGTCTCAAAAAATAAAAACAAAAGAAGCAGGTGAACCCTAAAAGATTTAGACCACCTATTGTCTTGTTCTGCAATTTGGGTGTGTTCATCATAGTTCTCGGATCAAGCAAAGTTACTTAGATGGGTTCTTTCTATTTTTTAATTTTTGTTGCATAGATGGGGTTGATCTATCATATAGAATCTTTGATTCGTATTTGCAGTGGCCTTGTTACAAACCATTTAAAGTTTGTCATTGCACAAATGGAATAAAAAAAAACGAGGTGAAGTTGTACAAGGGTCAACCATCATATGAGATTATGAGAAGGGAAAGGCTATCTAATGCTTAGAATTCTTCAAATCTGCTTATTTATTTTGGTATGGTAGGCTATTTCAGGATTGATTCACCAACTGTTCTTCAAATCACATGCACTCAAAAGAGGATGAATAAATGAGAAATGCATCACCATCTCTCTCTCCATACCATAATCATCAACCTTCCATTCTTCAAGAGGATCTCAAAAAGGATTTCTACACATTAACTGTGGCAACATCCAATAACCAAAATTTGGTTATAACAGAATCTCCTAAAACTTGAAATAACTAAGTACAAATTGCATTTGCTCTCTACCCCATCAAACAAACAAAGGGGTTTGATTTGAAAAACTACTAGTTCTGTGGGCTGGAATTGGTGGTGGCTTGTTGCCCAACAAGCTATTCCTTCTGGAAATGAGACAAGCACAAGAACTCCTTGAACTTTTCTTTGAGATGGTCCTGGATGAAGCATTGGGTGTATATGATCTGTGGCTGTCCAATCCACCAGCATAGCTCTTGCATGATTTCATCTTCTTTTTGTAAGGGTTATCAGGTTTTGCAAGATCCTCTAAGCATCTTACATTTGATAGTGATGTAAAAGACTGGGACTTTCCTTGGAAATGCTTTGAGAGACCTCTCCTACAATAAAAAAAAAAAAAAAAAAAAAGTACATCAGCACAAGTAAAACCAAGTTATTTCGTCCTGGGTATGTGTGGGACTAAGAGGGAGAAAGATACTCACTTGAAGGGAAGTTGTTCCATGAGAGAAGACATCTGGTATGGAGGGCTCACTGCAAGTTGATCTGGGGTGGATGAAGTGAAAGAAGAAGAGGCATCTTCTGAGAGATCAGATGAAGAGGAGGACATTGAATCACTGGAAGAAGCATCAGATGATGAAGAAGTTACAGAGTCATCATCCATTATGCAATGGGGGTTTTGTAGGCTAAAAGAAGCATCCATTTTCAATCAGATGACCCCTTGATGAATGGGTCTTTGCTCTTAGCCGGGAACTGAGAAGAGATGAGATCTAGCTGTTACAAAACACAACAGATATGAAGTTGAGCTCTGCAATGGAGAACCCAATATATAAGATAATAGATAATGGTCTTGGTTTGGGATAAAAATAAATGAGTCATGGAAAGGGTGTGGGGACTCTGGTGGCGTGTACGTAGACTATGGATAAGCACAGGCCTTTTTTTTTTTTTTTTTTTTTTAAGAGTTAAGAGATTCGATATTATCCACATTCGCTTTTGTTGTCTGTCTTGGTACTGGAAAATGAGAAAAGGGCAAGAGGATAAGGCTCCACTACCCAATTGAGCTGTCTCTAATTCTCTTTCTTTATTCACCTTCATCACTTTCATGATATCTTTTTATTTTTTAATTTCTTTCTTTATAGCTTATAGTATATGGTATGTTTGTTCATGTGATTTAATACATATGAATTATATAAGACTTTCATTTTTAGAAATGGCTAAGATTGCAGAAATAAATGTAAAAATTTAAAAATGACCATTAAATTGTGTTTTCCTCCATTGAAAAATAAATTGATTGGTTGGAGATGGAATAAGAAGTGAATACCCAGACAGCACCCAAATAATTTAAATCCCAGAAAGGTGAGGGTTGCATCTATATTGTTAGCTTTTATCTTGGATTCCTCAACTCGTGTTTTTTTACCCCCTTTCATCTTTAATAATCCTTTAATGGAGCCTTTGCTTGTCTGTTTGCATGAATACACATGAATTCATGATCAAATGATTTCCGCCTAAGAATTATTAAGGTTGTTTGTGAAGAGTGAAAGATTTGGGGTGAGAGGTGAAAGATATAAGGTAGGTTTGTGGAAGGGATTTTGACTTTTTTAGGATATAAATTACTTATGTAATAGGCATGTATTCTTTTTTTAATCTCGCCTGGATTCAATTTCCGTTGAAGGGTGTAATAGTAGATCGTCTTTTTTCAGATATTTACCTCTAATTCTTTATTTTTAATCACCTGTAGAAATATAATGTCTTAAAATACTTTAAAATTCAATTACAGTAAACAAAGCATATACTTAGTTTCCCATGTACAAAAATCAATCAATGCAATCATCAGGTGTCGTGGGCCCGTGGTGGGGCCCACCACGGGCCCACCTGAGGCAACCTTTGAGAAGGATGAGGGTTCAGATCACACGGCGGTGGTTGTTGGAAGGGGGGTGATTTTTAGAGCTTGGTGTTCTGCATGATCTCCAACTCAAGGAGATCCATTATGGCCGCACGTAGTTATAATTTGGACTGTTTAAGATGAATCGCATTCCTTCCATAGATATATTTTCAATTTTTAGTTTAGTAGAAGTGGTTCTCACCGTTCGAATGAACACATGATGGAACTGTTATTAAAGCCACGTCAGAAGCAATTCCACGTCAACAACTATTCATGTTTTCAATCTTACATTAGAACTTATTTATATTAAAATGAGATATGAAGAGATGTCATTATAGAGATATGATTCATTTTGAATGGTCCAAATTATCTTTTTGTGGATTCGATGATCGCGTTTCGGGCATTGTAACATCCGCTAAAGGGGGTCCAGGCTACAACTCAAAGTATTACCTGCTACCATGTGTGTACGAATGTTGTGCTAAATTGTCAATATTCGTGGGCTTGCATTTATGTAGTGGAGTAAAATTAAATGTCAAATCAAAAAAAAAAAAAAAAGGCCGATGATGAGTCCTTAAAAATGTAGAATTTCCTCATCATTTTAGAGTAATTAAGGACTTAATCATCAAATCATGGACCATTTTAGTAAAAAATTATGATTTTATGTTTTTGAGCATCAAAGTCTAAATTCGAGTAAAAATTCATCCAAAAATTGCATTTTCACATAAAATCATGAATTTCTCTATTTTTTACATTGAAAGTCACAAATTTCCCATAACTTTTTATTCACACATGAAATGATGAATTTTCTTTATACCATTGATTTAATTGAAGAAAACTTGATAAAATGGTGACATTTTATGCATTTATTTAGTGTGAATTGGGCCCGCATCTTGCATAATTCCTTACCTATATGATTAGATTATTCTTTGATTTTTGCTTTTATTTTTGTAGGGAATTTCATAAATCGGGGCCCACGGAAGAGAATTGGTGAATCAAATGCACCATGGACCCACCTTCCTTTGGCATGGATTGTAAGGTAGGGGCGGCCATGGTAGGGTCCGCTCTCATATGCAAAAAATAAAAAAATCAGATTTAATCTCTTAAAGATAAGTTCCAAATTTGCGGGCCATGAGATGATGAGGTGTCTTATCTACTCTCCAACAAATATTGCTTACATGTCATGATGGATGGCTAAGATTCAATTCAAGCCAAACAAAGAAGAAGAAAAATTGCAAAAGAAAATCAAGCCAAGGAGAGGACGTCCATGCATGGTGTGGAGTTAAAATGTTATATATTTTCAAGTGGGGCCTACTTCTATTCCATGTTTGAAATTAATTTCAGATTTGAAGGGATCTTTTCAAGAGAGGAAATGGGCCCATCTAAGGATATTTTTCCAGCCATGAAGAGTTCAAAAGATTGGAGATCTTGGTTAGCAATTCAAGTTGAAAACAAATTCAAAGAGGCCAAGATTTGCACTAAGTTATTGGATGTATCTCCTAAAAGATAGGCCTCAAAGATTTGAATTTTGCAACCCAATATCCTCCCAAGAAGTGTTGCACGTCGAACTCCTCCTTCCCAAGAAGTTTTACACGTCCATGAGGGGGGCCACATGGTTTCAAAATTTGTTTCAAATCTGAAATTTCAGATTTGAATTGATTCTTAACCAAAGTGGGACCCAAGAGAGGAAGTTGCATGAGATAAGAACAATCCTATTTTTACTAGGATTGTGGGCCAACCCCTAGAAAATCTCTCAAAAACCCTCCTAATCCTAATCCAACTTGGACCCCACACTACTAATCCTTACCCAACCAAAACCTTCCAACCCAAGCTATCAAAAAGATATAAAAAGAGCCCAAAAAGAGGGCTGGACGACACCTAGCATCTCTCCAATCTATCTTGGACGACCAGCACATCCTTCTCCCTTTTTTATCACTTTTTTCTCCATCTCTCCTCTACCATCCTCACTCACCCAAGGCTCTCTAAGGCTACCACCACTTGGGTTTCTACGCCGTCGCGTCGCCGCCGTTGCTATCGTCACTCCACCATCGGTTCATCCTTGAAATCATCTTCCCTTGCTTGGATTTCAGATCGCGAAAAGAGAGCCGGTTGGATCGCCGTTCAAGACCGCGAGTCCTTCTCCTCCGTTTAGTGTTTCTTGTGTCTATGGTAAGGTTGGATGCACTTTATTTTTATTAAAAGAATTTGTAATGGTTATTTGCTTGTAATGGATCTTTCATTAATAAATCAAGTTTATGAGGTCTTGGTCTTCACCAATGAGTCAACATTGAATTTTTGTGCGTAGTGACAGTGCGCACTTGGTGCGGTGGTCTTGATTTTTCTTGATAACATCAAGCAAAGTAATTATTGCAAAGTTTTAGAATTAAAATCTAATTTATTTATTCTCTGATTTTATTTTATTTTATTTTATTTTTATTTTTCTTATGCACCTTAACAATTATTGCAATTGGTTGGGCTAATAAATCTTATGGTGATGCAGTGGTTAGATTAGGTTTCTAGATTAGGATTTTAGTTTTCTTTGGTTGTAATTAATATTTCAGATTTGTAATTAATTTTTTAATTCAATTAGAAAATTTGATTTGTATAGGTTTTTTTAGGCTAGAACTAGTTTTTTTTATTAGGACAGGTTTTGCGATAAATAAATTCTCCGTGGATCGATCCGGTTTCACCGGTTATTACTACAATCGCGGCCTTGCACTTGGGGCTACGATCAGCCGATGGGGGGGGGGGGTGTGTGTTTGAAAGTACCTCCTCCCCAAGTTATAGGTAACTATGGACTATTCTTGGTGGCCCTACCTACTGTCCTATGAGGAATTTGTCTATCAGCACAATTTGATTTGGATGGGCCCAAACTAGAAATGATACATGTGTTTTTCTTCGACTTCCTTTTCTTTCCTTGTCTCTTTCTTTTCAACAAGGACCCCATCTATTTTGAATAAGTAACGGTGGTTTACGGTCATTTTCAAGAGCAGTCGGACTCTTCAATCTTAGGATAGCCTTAAAATGGGTCACAATCAGACCTAGTTCAAAATTGGAGGTTTAAAGCCTATTTGGCATCATTCTCGTATTGTACATAGTTTTATACTCAGATTAGATTATGTTAAGATTGGATTGTGCCGAGACTATACTCTCCAGATCTTGTTTAGTAATATTATATAAAATTATTCTGTTGAGAATATGTTGTCTAAAACTTATTTGGTAACATTATAAAAAGTTTTGCTCCAAAGAATGGAAGCAAGAGAATCATAGGATTTATAATGTGTGACCGACCTTTTACTATTTGCAGTACTCCATTATTGTCGTATATGGGACCAACCGGTAAAATTATAACTTGGTACCACCTTTAAAAAATTAGAGCACAAGGCTCATATTTATAGAATTTACGATATCGGTACATACCTTTAGAAATTAGAATATGGGCTCACATTCATAAGATTTACAATGTGGGTCCACCTTTTGTGACCATGATCATGTGAACCACATTTAAAAATGACAAAGTGGTGACAAATTTTTTGTGATTGTGGACACATGAACCACCTTTAGAAATTATAATATAGTGCCCACCTTTAGAAATGAGAATATGGGTCCACCTTTTGTGATTAAGACCATGTGACCCACCTTTAAGAATCACAAAGTGGGGCCACCTTCTTTGGGATTGTGAACATGGGGCCTACCGTTATGATAAGTGAGAGGATTTGAAATCTTTTTAAACGACCTATTTAAAATGTAAGAGATAGGCATGAACCAACTGTGCCAGAAAGTTGTTTATTAAAAAAAATAAAGATTTTTTGTTCCAACTTTCTTATGCTAGCGGGTTAAGATCTTAGGATTCCTTCCCATGATACCAAAATTGGGAACAATAATTTACACCATCCAAACATTTTTTTCATAGCCTCATCTAGTGGGAACATGGGAATATCCGAATGGCACGACGTCAAACACACCCTTAGTTATTGAAAAGGTCTTGCTTGGCCCAATTCATGAAAACAAAGTAAATTGAAACTATTTAGGTACAATTTTGAGAGCTTCAAAATTGTATATAGGGGATTTAAAAAAAAAAACACTTTAAATAACCAGTAGGCTTAAAAGAACATTTTAATCGACCTTGCACCAGATCGGTCATTTTGCCTGAAAAGGTATTTTTTTATCACTTTCAACTAGCGTCCCTAGGGACTTTAGTTTTATAAAGCTAAACGTCCCTAGGGACCCTGCTCTGTATACGAAGTAGAATAAAATAGGGTTGTTTCCTAGTCAACAGGTTATTCTTTCTTCAAAAGCCTAGTTGTTTGTACCAATTTCTTTCGACCCAGCCCTCCAAGAGGATAGATTTCTTCCGATGCAGTCGTCCAAGATGATAGATCACCGGTCCGACCGACCCGCTGCCGGAGCGGGAGTTGTAAAGTTGCTGGTTTTTTGGGATTTTATGTCTAGAAACTTTTGGATTTTGTGGACATGAAGTTGCAAACTTTATTCATTCATTCTTTTCAAGACAGATCAGTTGACATCTTTCTGGGGTTCTGTAAATTTATCTGATTTGGATTGTGGAGAACAAGAATATGCGAAACATGAGATTTTTCTACTTAGTGGAGCTAAGAAAGGAAGGAAAAGTTGCAGATTTCAGTGTTTATGGGCCAAAAAGACATATAAGTTTTTTGGGCTTGCATTTTTTCATCTTTCTGCAAAGGGTTTTGTAGCTGGACAAATTAAAGATCACTAGAGAATAGGGAGAGAGATATTTGGGAAAGTGGGTTCTAAAAACCTTAGAAAAATCTTGCTAGATGAGGATTTCAAGCATTTTCACACCTCTTTCGGTGGAAAGGCAGTTTTGAGCACCAAATTTGTTGTTTGAAATAAAGAGACACAGGAGTTCTCTAAATCCTAGTAAGAAAAATGCCCTAAAAATAGCGTTTGCCCTTTTTGGAAGACAATGGGCAGAGACAAATATATGATGAAAGTGCATGTTGTATATTATACATTATTAAATGGAATCATTACTTGGAGACACTGAACATATGAAAATATTGTATAGAGTTTTATACAAACAAGAAAGAACATTGTAAAACAGAATAAGCTGTCATAATAAAGAAACTAATTCGTGTACACCGCAGGGTCCCTAGGGACTCTTAGTGTCATAAAACTAAGGTCCTTAGGGACGCTAGTTGAAAGTGCTAAAAAAAGTGTACACCACAGGGTCCCTAGGGACTCTTAATGTCATAAAACTAAGGTTTCTAGGGACGTTAGTTGAAAGTGCTAAAAAAACACACATTTTCATGCAAAATGACTGAACTGGTGTAAAGTCGGTTAAAATGTTCTTTTAAGCCCACTGGTCATCTAAAGTGCTTTTTTTTTTTTTTTTTTTGTAAAATCCTCTTGTATATATCCTACCTGATGATCAATAAAGTGGGATAGGTGAAAAAATTTGAATATTCAATAGAGTGGGATAGGTGATAGAATTTGCATGATCTCAATCAACCTAAACAACTTGGATGAGTTTCAAATTTGATCTTTGCTGAGTCCAGCAAAGAGTGCTTATATTGACAGTAAAGGAGGCTAAGTAAGCCCCACATGCCAGTCCGTCTAAGCTAGAAAAATCTAGTGTGTCCTTGAATATGTGCATTTTGATCCAATTGTAGTAAAAATACACGTGTCAAATGATTAAAACCATCCAACAAGAGTCTGACAAGTTTTTCAAGTAATTTTTGTACTTTTCAGCACAACTCAGACTGTGATTCTTATCTAAGACTAGTGGGAGGGACGTGCGTTGCACAAAGTTGTCACTGAAAGTGTTTACGTTGTAGTTACATGTTTACAGAGATGAAAAATGGTAAGTATACAATTATCTAATTGCTAGTGTGCATATTTTGATTTTATTAATAAAGAAAATAGAAGTTTCAACCTACTATAGTCAAATAAAAAAAGTATTTATAATAACACTTCATAGATACTAATATATGCTTACATTCTAAGCTCAGAGCATAAGAAAGTGCAAAGCATTTGTTTCGATTGAAAGATTTATAATAATATTTTATAGGATACTAACATATATTTACACTCTATGTATTGTCAGTGCAAGCTTTGAGCGGTCGACGGGTGGATCTTTTTCTTTCGGAGTAGATGTTTTTGTTGCAAATGTGGGATCTTTAGCTTGTAGATCGATTTTGATCCTGTAGATCATGCATATTAGTATAACAATAGGACAAGAAATGAAATAAGAAGGGAATCTAGGAAAGACCATAATGTTGTTAGTTTAATATACCTCTCAAAATCTAGATTATGTTAAAGTATATAATGGGCATGCAACACACCTAAATCAACTAAGTTTACATAAGTTCATCTTTTTGTGAGTAAAGATAACATGAAAAGTATATCAGAAACCCATTTTCATATAGGTAGACAGCATCATAAAATTATGGGGATTTGACATTTCAATGCCCCTTAGACATGAAATCTCCAATTTCATGATTAAACTTCACTAAATGTTACCAGAGTCTTTTAACTCTAGTACACTTTTTTTTATAGCTTTTTTGCCTTGGTCCCCATGATATCATAGGTTTTGAAAACCCATAATATCATGGGATACAAATATGTTTTCAACTTTTAACATTTAGATCCCATGATATCTTGGGTTTTTAAACTCCCATGATATCATGGGATAAGGGCAAAAAGTTAATAAAAAAAAAGTATCAGAATCATACGACTTTGGTGACATTTACTGAAGTTTAGTCATGAAATTGAGGATTTCATATCTAGGGGGCATTAAAATGTCAAATCCTCTAAAATTATTCAAGTGTGCCATTTGTCAAATATGATAAATGAATTGGTGTAACAAGTACTCATAGTCCTTGATGTAGCTGCAATTCATCGTCTACTTGAGATTCCCTATGAGGACCATTTTGTTGTCATTCAGCACCTCTTCTTTGATTAACATCTAAGTAATTGGGTCATCTGAATCATCCAGAACCTGGATGAGCAGATTTGACCTTAGGCCCATCTAAATTGCATGTTGCAGCAATCGATTCCTGATACACTTGTTTGATAAATAAAAAATCAAATACTGAAAACCACAATATATTTAAGAGAAGAAAGGAAAATCGGTAGAAAAGCAAACATAATGTATATACCCATTTGCTAGTAAACCCGGAAAACCCTGAATTTGTATAAAATGCAAATCAAACAGAAAGCAGAGGACGTTCTTTATTTAACTTATATTTTTTTTTCACATGAATTGCAGAACATAAAATATATGCAAAATGCATAACAGAAAATCAATAACCAAATGCATGTCAAAATGACAAAAACACATCCACCAACCTAATCCAGGAAGGAGCTTCAATTTTATTTTGCAAGATGAGGGAGGGAGGAGATGATCTTCTTACGCCGAAGAAAAACTTCAAAAAATGGTAGAAATAATCTTCTTAAGCCCAAGAAAACTTCAAAAAACTCTCAGAGGTCTTCATTCTTTTTCTTGGCAAGAATGAAAATGATTTGCATGCTGTGGGCCCCACACTTCTTAAGCCCAAGAAAACTTCAAAGAGCTCTCATATGTCTTCCTTCTTTTTCTTGGTCAAAATGAAAATGGTTTGCATGCTGTGGGCCCCACAAGATTGTATCTTACATGGATATCTTACATCTAAGTGGATGCCACATGATGAAACAAATTGTCCTGTGCATGCAAGCGGTCCACAAAACTCAAGTAAATGAATGCCAGCAGATGGGTTTGAAGGAACCAGAAAGAAAAAAAATGAGAGCAACCGTCTCTTTTTAATTATGGTATAGAGGTAATATGATATGATATAATATAATATGGGTAGAAAAAGACAAATAGTGAGTCGACCAAAAGCAGCTAGAACTGCTGCTTTTATATATGGGATAGATTCTCATTTATTTTAAGGAGGGGCAATTTAAAAAAAAAAAAAACAAGGGTGTGGTTGTAAAATAAATTGATTAATTATTCTCAAAGAAGTCCTCTCTATTATCCACCTTGTGATTAAGATAATAATGCAAGGGTGTGGTTGTTAAAAAAAAAAAAAGACCAACTGATACACAGCAAGTTGGTAAGTGACATCTAATATGAGTCCTGCACACATTATTGGAAGACATTAGTGCTTGTCAATAGGGCGGCCAGAACTTAAGTTTGAAGAAAAGGGCAAAAAAGTAACCACAGAGACCCCAGCTGTTGGCAATGAACACAGTGGGCCCAGAAGAGCTGCGTGGGAAGGGGTCAGAAATTGGTAGCTGTAGACTGTGATGAACGGAGTCAACACATGTATCATCAAATCATCAGGATTTTGCAGTCTCTTCCACAACTTGCAAGGAGAAGATTGATGACTACCAACACATATGCACATGTGGAGCACCGAATATGATTTTGGGGAGATTTGGTTGGTGTGTCGGCCTACTTTTAAGACTTGACCCAGATTGTGTGGGCTCCACTGGATCTTCTTTACCGGGTCATCTTGTTGGGCTCTGCTGAGACAGTTTGCACTGTTTTGGCGCATCAATATTTTGGGCACTTTCAACCATTGGAACCTGCTTTGGCCAGGCGAAGAACCAAAGCATATCAGTTAATTGTATTGGTGATATCAATTGATGTGTTTGTTGTTTGGGGTAAATCTAGTTTAAATAGAAATGAAATAATAATTCTTATCGTTCAGTAATGGCCTGCCAAAGTTGCATTATCAGTATCTATTGAAATTATGGGTGATGTGGCAGGTCCGGGATTTTAATTTGAGTGGGACCGAACGATGATGATCGATTGAAAACTTCAGTCATTCATATACTCCATCATTCAATCTCTTACTCTTTGCCTCAAGGTTGGGGCGGAGTCCATTTTGAAGGTGGGGCTACTAAGAGCCCATCATGGGAGTTTTCCAAATTCGACAGGTACAATCATGACCCACATGCAAACAAGTGTGGAATCCGATATATTGGCCATCCTCTGTAATGTTGTGGGGCTGACTAATCCGAAAGCTGATCACAAAGAACATCATTCTCTTCAATAAAAGAGAACCAAAACATTTAAAAGAAGGCGAGGAAATGAAGAAGTCTTCGATGCTCTATTCATAGGCAAGAGCCATTTGGCCCTCAAAATGGGCTCAATATGGCTTGGCCAAATGTGCAGGTGAGCCCACATTGGGCAAAATTAAAATCATCAGTGTGCAAAAATGTAGTCTCCAAATCATAGTTTAATAATCCAACTATGAACACTATAGGAAGCTGTAACTCAAGTTACTCAACTAGTCAGGAAGACCGAATACTCCCTCATGGTATGTTGGGAGTGCATCAATTGGAGTCCTTCAAGCCAAAAGAAAAAAGAAAAAAATATGGAAGGCAGACTTGATAAATGGTGCTGCACTTAATGTTTCAAAATTGGGAGCTAAGTTCCCTCAGTGGACAAAATGCGGTTTGATAACATTCCTGGTTGGGTTTGTGATTAAGCCAATTAAGCGTACAGGCTGTTTATTTTCTTTTTCTTCCCTTTTTTTTTTTTTTTTGCCCTTTTGGAATAATATATGTTTTATTCTACCATATGAAAAAAATTTAATGGTAATAATAAAGAAACCTAGATTGCCTAAGTCTTACATTGGCCATATGGTTGTACTCTCTCTCTCTCTCTCTCTCTCTCTCTCTCTCTCTCTGTAATATTAGTACTATAAGTCTTTACCCCATTTTTAGTTTTTTTTTTTTCCAAGTAATTGCATTAGAGCTTGTTTGTTTCATGTAAGTGAATTCCAAATACTTATTTTTAGAAGTGAGTATCCAAAAATGATCATTGCATAATATCCCTTTTAATGGAAAGTGAATGAAGGGGGTGATGCGGAACAAATACCCACTTACCCAACCGTTGTTCAATAATTCAAATCCTAAAAAAAATCGAAGTCCATTTACGTCTCAACTTTAAATATTTCATTCATATGTATTCAACTTAATACAGAAATAAATTTCATATACTTAGGAAAACCATCCAAAAAAGGGATACCTTTGAGCTATGCACAGTTTATTTGCTTCTTAATTTGGAAACGACGACTCAAAGAAGCAAACTAATTCATACAGAGACTCCATGTGAAGGATATTCCAAACATATGGAAATATCAGGGAATTAGATGGTCTTTCCAATCCTTGACCATTATTCCTATTGCATGTGGACCACCGCCGTATCTGTTTATTTTTTATTGACCATCTCTTTGTTGGTGGCCATTAAATGATTTTCAAGTATAATCTCTCTCATGGATGGCATGTGGGGGCGCACAAAGAAAACATATGCAATGATGCTCACATTTTGTCCCATCTCCTGGTTCTGAAATATCTGGCAGACTTACTTTGCATCGCCTGTTTGTTTGATTTTTGTTGAATTCATTCCGGGTGCGTTTGTGCCATGACAGGATTTCACAATATAACCATAGTAGTTATGAGTTCTCATTTGATTTTTCACTAGACAGTGCCTTTCTATCAAAAAGTCTAAAATGATTGAGGTGAAGGTTCACAAAATAAAAGTTTAGGAGAATTCAGGTCTCATTATAACTTTTGGCCCATATTCTTTACTCCTCGCCTCTTTAAAAATAAGCCTGGAGCGTGAATCTGCTTGTCAAGCAGTAACGACTTAACTACCATCTCTTCTACTTACGGATAATTCACATTTGTACTATTTAGAAATGTAGCCGGTTACCGTTAAAAAAAAAAGAAGAAAGAAATGAAACCTGTTAAGGGGCTTTTTTAATTATTATTTTATTATTTTTAAGTTCTCACTAGGAAAATACCATCCATTTTACAAAGGAAAATATGCGGGCTTTTTTTTCCCCTTTTTCAAATATTTATACAAACTATTGTTATAATGAAGTTTCTAAAATCTTCTCTATAGATGGTGGACCATCAATATCACATCAGCATTTTACATCTACAAGCCACGTTCCCTATTATTCATGGAGTTTTGGCATCACAAACTTGCGCATTTTACCATATTAAAGCCAAGCCCTTTAAAGCTAATCTTGACGGTGACTATTGATTATGACTGGGAGTTATATACCTTTTTTATTTTGATCAGAAGTGATATACTGTTGTAATATATGTATCTTGGGTGGATGCCCACTTGAGATGAGTGAGGGTTAGAATTAGGGTTCCCCTCTTGTGGGGTTATCTTGCCTATAAATAGGCATCTCCACCTTTGTATTGATATACACTTAATGAGATAGAGAAAATTCTCCCTCTAATCTTCTTTCTCTAGTCTCTCTCTTTTCTCTAACATATACATTTTTTGTAACTAACCCACATTATCCCCTCAATACCACATGCAACCACTCTACTTGCTCTTCTTTTCAACCACTTCTTTTTCCATCCCAAGTCTCAGATACACGTACTCTTTGTATACTCCCATTTCCTTTTCAACTCATGGATTATGCAAGAAAGAAAAAAAGACATACTGTCATAATCCTCTTTTCTATTGTTTGAGGATGATTTCTTTTTAATTGACTTTTATGTATGCCCGTGCTTAGCACGGGTTAGTGTGCTAGTAAGTAATTATACATTGTCTTACTGTAAACATTTGGAAATTCAATAAGAACAGGCACATGAATCATAAAACTATTTTTAGAATCACTAGACTCCCAGATAGTCCTTTATCAATTCAGGCCATGGTAATGATATTGATTGACTGATATATGAGTATGAGAGTTCAGGAAGTTACATCCATGGTGTTTAACTGGTCCAGATCACAAAAAGGTCCCAGTTCTAAAAGTTACATTCTAAGTTGGCCCCATTTGTTTGTTTGGTCCTGAGACCTTTTTGTTTACCTGAAACATACTTTTAAATCTTTCAACTTTCCATACACCCAACAAATTTCAGTAAGAAAGGGGTAAGATGGCCTCATGAAATTTTAGATCCACTACTAACCCATGCTAAGTTCGGTCCATATATTTGGTTTCAGGCCACATATATGAAATTTTAAGCATGTAGAGGAAGGCCCACTGTACTCATATGTAGACCTGGATTTGGATTCTAACTCGGGTTGGAAAATAAAGAATGAACCATAGTTTACAGTTGTGATGACTCAGTTGAGTCGACTCGGCTGGCAAGTCACTGAGTTGTGAGTCGAACAAGTCTGATGCACCCGAGTTACTTGGCTCAGTGGCCTTTTGATTCAAGTTAAAAGTCTCTGAGATTTTAAAACTGGCTTTTGGGTGGGGGCTGAGCTAATATACTGGCATGTAAAGGAAGCCCTGATCAAGTTGGGCCAGACACGTCGGCCCATCAGGAAGAACCCAGAACCAAACTAATTGTTCCATCGACAACCTGGGATTCTAAGGTCTGGATAGAGCCTGCACTGTTTATTCAATACTTTCTTTGACCAAGGATTTCTTATCAGTTTTCCTTGAAGATTTGGAAAACACACATTTGCCAATTGTAAATCCTCTAGGATATAGCAAGAGAAAATCCTCATATTTGCAGATTTACACACCAATACAAATTTTTCTCAACTATAAATACCGCGATGTTTCCTCAACTCTTACCAAACATGTGCTAAGAGGTCATTATGGCCAAAATAAAAACCCATCCCAAATACTACCATAAACACAAGCCCATATTGGCCTGGAGCCTTTCAAAACCAGTGGAAGGATACCCTTTTAACCCAACCCACGGCCTTCCCTAACTGGGCTGGGCCTGAAAAAAATTCTTTCTTCCTATATCCCACCCACTGATAAGAATGTAGCTAACCTTAACTCTAGGGGCAGACCTACATACGTCCATGTAGGGGTAGACTTACCCATAGGACCTCGGTCCACTTCTAAAATCATAATGAAGATTTTAACTCTGCTTCAAAATTTTATATAAAAATCCTGCATCTGCCCCCCAAAACCTATAAGAAAATTTAGTTTTTTTCCAAAAATCAAATTGCCCATTTGGACCCGTACCCTTCAAACGAAAATTCTAGATCCGCCGCAGCATAACGCTAACCCTAATCCTAATCATACATACCAACCATTTAGGAGAATCCATCAAGCAACTCACAACGTAGCTTGGCAAATCATGCACGTATCTTCATGAATTAGACAAACCCCAACAACTCTGGTGGGCCCTAAGATCCCACTTTCTATTAGATGTAAACAGACCGACTTCTAAATCAAACAAAAATGGCAAGGGGAAGGAACCTTCCTGATATTTATTTCTGCCCCACGACTCTTCTCAGGCGGCTTTGAATAACATATTTCCAATACTACCCCTCTCTACTTGCCTTATATAGCATAATTAGAAGGCTATTTAAGTCAATTCACAAAAAAGTTTCAGTTTCTTCGAATTTCCTTTTGAAGCCGTTCTGTTCTCCGACACCTCGTCGTTCTCTCTGCTTCCAAAAGCTCTCTCCTTTTTTCCTCAGATCTCTTTCTCTGCAGAAGAGAAAGCTTCAGCGATTTTAATCGATTCAAATCTCTTCTCTCCATTTCAGCGGCATTGAAGATCTTGAATCTAAGATGTGGTTTAACAAGATCCGATCTTCTCAGAATTCCAGCCAACTCATTGTCGGCCATTGGATTTTCATTCTCTACCATGCTTTTCTATTGATTTTTAATTTCGTTTTGCCTATACAACCGTAAAAGTCTATCTGGGTTTCTCTTTTTCTTGGATTTTATGGACCCAAAACAGTTGAATTTTGCCGATGCAATGGATGGTGAGTGGATTTTCATTCTCTACCATGCTTTATTTGGATTGATTTGCATTTTTCTTGGTATTTTTTCTCATTGATCTGTGATGGGTTCTTAAGTTTTTCATGTTTGGATCATATGGTTATATGCTTTTTGTAGTTTTTTTTTCCTAATGAGAGTTTATTGGTTTATTGGGATTATAGAGGATTGTGATTTTCTTGCTTTTTTCTGGGTTGTGTTGTTTTTGTTGAATTTTTCTCATTATTGTTGTTGGGGTGGTTTCATTTTTTCTAGTTTCTGGGCATTGTGTTGGTTTGGGTTTTGGTTTCTTCTGTTGTATCATTCTTCTACCCTTTGGGAATGTAGAAATCACTGTTTTTTCTGTTTAATATATGTTGGTCTGGTACATTCTTTGGGATGTTGGCAGCAATTAAATTGTTGGGCATGTTTGCTCTCTCTTTAGTGAATGGATTTTTCTTGGCTAATTTTGGGGGGGGTGGAGCGTTTTGTATTGAATGATATGATATGGTTATATTTATGTATGCTATGTAAGACTTAGATTTCTTGAGGGTACTATGCATTTTTCCATTTAGGTGAGCATGATCTAAACTTTTATTATTGATGGTAACATCTAGGACTTCTTCTCTCGCGTCTTGAAAGCCAACGATCATCTCCCCCTTCAGTAATTGTGATAGGCGGAGGAATTTCAGGAATTGCAGCTGCTCGTGTGCTTCATGATTCCTGTTTTCAGGTGACGACTACATTTTTTATATTTAATCTCTTTGGGCCACTTTGTTTGCATGGGAATTGAACACATAGGATTCATGGTCAAATGGCTCCAGCAAAAGATTATGAAAGGGTGAAAATTGAAGGATATAAGGTAGAGATCTTGACTTTCGTAGGATTTGAATTTTGAATTACTAGGGTGATGGTAGGGAATCGTTCCCTAAATGAGGCAAACTGGCCCTTTTTGTCATTGGTATTTGGTCATTCAGCTTCTTCTATTGCTTTTGGTAGTGCTTATCAAAGCTTTCATCTTGTTCAGGTGATCCTATTGGAATCACGAACCCGGATAGGTGGCCGAGTACATACTGACTACTCATTTGGCTTTCCAGTTGACATGGGAGCATCATGGTTAGTTCATCTTCTTCTTTATTTTTTTGGGTACAGGGTACAGTTTTCTATCTTACAAGGAATATGTCTCATTGATCAACTTCTTTTGATATGTGGCTATTCAGGTTGCATGGTGTCTGCAATGAAAATTCATTGGCTCCACTTATTCGGTGTCTTGGGCTCAAGTTATACCGTACCAGTGGTGATAATTCCATCTTATATGACCATGATTTAGAAAGGTATGCTTGTTTCAGAAGCACTTGTTTTGTCCTTAAGTTGCTCTTAACTTCAGATTATACATAGATGAAACGGATGTGGCTTGTTACCCGAGCAAGAAGTCATATCAATACTTCTGAAGTTTGTTTTGTCGTCCACTCTCAAACTTAGCTGGAGGTTGTTTGGCCTATGTTATTTTGTATTATTCATATTTACTAAGTTATTTTTCATCGAATTGGATGATTGTAACTTGACAACATAGCCAAGAGCATGTCTTGAACAATGGTTAGGTACTTCATTTGGAGGTAGCCACATCCTGGGATTAGTTATGAGGACTGGACTGGTTTCTGTCTTTTGCTTGAACCGATAATGGAATGTTTAATGAAAAGGGGGAAAAAGAACTCCGGGCAAGATGCCAGCCCAATTCTAATACTCACCCCAAAATGGTCATACTAGTCAACATTCCAATACAAGGGAAATGCACATACCAGCATACATTTATTTTATCTCGTGACTTGGTTTCTGCAGCTGTACACTTTTTGATATTGATGGGCGTCAAGTCCCCCAACAACTAGTTATTGAAGTTGGAGATATACTCACAAGAATCCTCAAAGAGGTATGTGTTATGTTTTCTCTTAAGTTCGTCAGCAATAAAAGTACGACTCCTAATTACCTTGAATTTCATGATTACTTTTTTCATCATTGCAGACTGAAAAAGTAAGGGATGAACATATTGAGGACATGTCTGTTCTGCAAGCCATCTCTATTGTTCTGGAAAGGCATCCAGAGTTAAGGTCTTGACTAACCACGGACTGGAACAAATGGATTACTTCATTTTCATTTGATTGTTACCATTCCAATTATGATTAGTTAATTGTGTTGCTAGAATACCTGGATATGTGTATGTGTGTGTATGCTGAGGTTGCTTGTATTGTAGTATTGTATTCGTACCAATACTTGTACAGTGCAGCTGTACCAGATAGATATGATTACTTGTAATTGTCTGGATTTTGGATGCTGTCACTTGTGCAAGGCTTGTGATTCCTACCATTCAAACAAAATGTCCTGCTTTCAATGTATTTGATGGCATACCCTTATCCATATGTGTGCTACCCTTACCCATATCTATTTTCTATATTTTGAGAATACGGAGCTCTAGTCCTCCGTGTCCATGTCTCTCTTTGTATCCACTGTTTGGCTGATAACTATCTGGATTTTGGATGCTGTCACCTATTGTGCGAGGCTTGTGATTCCTACTATTTGAACAAAATGTCCTGCTTTCAATGTGTTTGATGGCATACCCTTATCCGTATGTGTGCTACCCTTATCCATATCCATATCTATGTTCTATATTTTGAGAATATGGAGCTCTATTCCTCCATGTCCATGTCCCTCTTTGTATCCACTGGTTGGCTGACTATTGTTTTTTATTTCCTTCTGTAGGCAAGAAGGGCCTGCACATGACGTCTTGCAATGGTACATATGTAGAATGGAAGCTTGGTTTGCTGCAAATGCAGATATGATATCTCTGAAGAGCTGGGACCAGGCAAGGGTGCCACTTTTCTCTCTTTAGCAGTTTATTTCTTGTCCATACTGGTTAAATCTGCCTTTATAACTGAGATTTTTCCCCCGTCAAAGGGATTGTACTGTTCTGTGTCTTTATTTTTCTTATTCATAAGCATGAGCTGATTCTGTTTTGTTTGTAACACTGGTGCAAGTAGACTTTTGTGAATGAGTACTATACAATGGAACAGCATTATTTATTATACACACACAAAATTCTTGTCTTGATATCTGGGCAACTTCTATGGCAACCTTTGAATGAACTGACAAAGCATTTTCAATGTGACTGAAGCTGCAAAAGTGGCCTTCCTTTCATAGTATCTATTTCTGGGTAGGCCGACATATTTCTTCTGATTGAGTTCTAACCTGTACTCAAACCTTAGTCCTCTTTTGTAGGTTTTTTTTTTTTTTTTTTTTAAATCTATCTAAGATCGACTCTAATTACATTTATCTGTGAAGGACACTTCCTGTCCTTTTGTCAAATAAAATCCAAGTACTTTTCTCCTCAATCTAAGAAACTTGCTGTTTCTTTTATACAGTTTCCAGTGTATTGAAAAAACAAAGGGATGTTGGATGTTGCAAATTGTAAGAGTGCAAAGTTGGAACTAAATTAACAGCTAAATTTGCACAATTCAAATATGGAGTTGTTGTTGGAACTTTTTGCAATTAGGTTTCTTGATTGATTTGATTTTGTATATTAGTATTTCAATCTCAAGTTTTTTGGGCTGAAATGGAGGGTTTCAATGAAAGAATGCATCTCTATAGCTTCCTTTTTTTTCTTTGTTGTTTTATGGGTTACCGTCTCAAGAAGTTGTAGGCAAGGTGATCCCTTTTCTCCCTTTCTCTTCACCAAAGTGGCAAAACGTCTTGGGGGTCTGTTCTAAAGGGTTCACATGGGAACCCTTTAGAACAGAAAGGGTTACTTGTGTGGATACTTTGCTGATGTCCCCATCGGGCTCGTGAGTGCCCGAAGAAGGAGAAATTGAATGCCCTTGTTGCAGAGGAGGAGCGAAAATAGGAGGAAACCAGTAGGGTTAATCCTCTGCAACTTCTGAATGCAATTCAGAGTGAAAGACCCTCTCAGGTTAACAGCTTGATGTATGTGAAGGTTGCTGTGAATGGGAATTCGGCATCGGCTATGGTGGCTACATGCGCCACTCGCAACTTTGTTGCTGAACGAGTGGTGCCTTGATTTGGTCTTTCCTTGACTAAGGGCCGTAGTTGAATGAAGGCAGTGAATTCAGAGGCAAAACCCATTGCTTGATTGGCCAAAGATGTGACTCTGAGGTTAGGTCAATGGTCCGGTCTCTGTAATTTCATGGTGGTACCTCTGGATGACTTTGAAGTGATTATGGGAATCGACTTCTTTGTCAAGGCAAAGGTGACAATCATGCCACACTTGGGGGGAATCTTTATTGGAGACGAACACTGTCCCTGTTTCGTCCCAAAGATCAAAAAACCTGAGCCGGTTCAAATATTATCTGCTTTGCAGATCAAGGATGGTTTACGAAAAGGCCATCTAACCATATTGGCAATAGTGGTGGAACCGGAATTTAATTCAGGCAACTGTCCAGCAGAAGTACAGTCACTGCTGGGGGAATTTGCTGATGCGATGCCCCTAGAATTACCGCAAGAATTGCCCCCACGACGTGCTGTGGACCATCAGATTGAGTTAATGCCTGGAACTCGACCCCTAGCACAGGCTCCCTAAAGGCTGTCTCCTTTTGAGTTTGCTGAACTCAAGAAACAATTGGATGAACTACTGAAGGCTGGTTTCATCTAACCATCCAAAGTTCCCTATGGTGCACCGGTGTTGTTCCAAAAGAAGAAGGATGGAGCTCTCCGGATGTGTGTTGATTATCGTGCTCTCAATAAAATAACGATCAAGAATAACTGAATAAGTACCTTGTTCCTTTAGTAGCAGATCTGTTCGATCAATTGTCCAAAGCAACAATCTTCAGCAAACTGGATCTGCGGTCAGGTTACTGGTAGGTGCGAATTGCGGAAGGAGATGAACCAAAGACAGCTTGTGTAATACGCTATGATTCTTATGAATTCCATGTAATGCCATTTGGCTTGACAAATGTTCCTGCTACTTTCTGTACTTTAATGAACAATGTGTTTCGTGATTATATTGATTGCTTTGTCGTTGTTTATCTTGATGACATTGTTGTGTATAGCGATTCATTAGATGAACACTTGGATCACCTTAGGAAGGTGTTGTCTACATTGAGGGCACATCAGTTGTATGTAAAACCTGAGAAGGGTGAATTTGGCTGCGCCCAAATCACTTTCTTAGGTAATATAATTTGTAATGGGGAGGTAAGGATGGACCCTAAAAAGATACAAGCAATTATAGGTTGGCCTGCACCCAAAAAGGTGACTGAATTAAGGTCCTTATTGGGATTGGCCAATTACAATAGATACTTCATCGAAGGATATTCTAGAAAGGTGGCAGTTCTTACTGACCTTTTGAAGAAGGATAAACCTTGGAATTGGTTTGAAAGATGCCAAGAGTGCTTTGATAGGTTGAAGCACTGAGTGTCTTTTGAACCTGTGTTGAAATTGCCAGACTTTGAAAAGTCATTTGAAGTCCACACCGATGCTTCTGATCGTGCAATTGGTGGTGTTCTGATGCAAGGAGAACATCCAGTTGCATATGAAAGTCGAAAATTGAATGATGCAGAGCAACGTTACTCCACGCATGAGAAGGAGATGACGGCAGTAGTACACTGTCTTCGGACATGGAGGCAGTACCTGCTTGGTGCAAAATTCATTGTGTGAACAGACAATTCAGCGACTAGCTTCTTTCCCACACAGAAAAAGCTGACTCCGAAACAAGCTCAATGGTAGGACTTTCTGGAAGAATTTGATTATGAGATGAAGTACAAGACAGGCAAAAGCAACGTTGTTGCAGGTGCACTGAGTCTCGAGTTGAAGGGACCATGTTGGACAGGATTAAGATAGGAACAGCGAAGGACCAGGTGATTGGTCGATTGCTGAAGGCATAACCAGAAAATTTTGGGTAGAAGAAGGGGTTCTCTATGCCAAAGGTCACCGTCCTTTCGTGCCACTGACTGGAGGATTGCGAAAGGAGTTACTGAAGGAAACTCATGATTCCACTTGGGCTGGTCATCCAGGCCAAGAACGCACATTGGCGCTGCTGTCTCGAAGCTACTACTGGCCACGAATGGAAAATGATGTGGAACAGTATGTGAAAACGTGTCTTGTTTGTCAGCAAGACAAGACAGAAAAAAGGAAAGAGGCAGGACTGTTGGAGTCGCTGCCTAATCCAGAGAGACCATGGATGAGTCTCTCCATGGACTACATTGTCAAGCTTCCGAAGGTAGACAATTGTAGATCGATTATTGTTGTGGTGGACTGTTTCTCCAAGTATGTGACATTCATAGTAGCGCCGCATGCTGTTTCTGTAGAGACAACGGCCAAGCTCTTCTTAAAAAATATTGTCAAACTGTGGGGTATACCTTTGGACATTGTGTCAGACAGAGATGGACGCTTCATCGAAAGGTTTTGGGCTGCGTTATTTGAGTTGATTGGCACTCAACTCAAGTTCTCCACAAGCAATCATTTGCAAACTGATGGACAGACGGAGCGGATAAATGGCATGTTGGAAGAATATCTGCGACACTATGTCACTGCAAATCAGAAAAATTGGATAGATCTGCTGGATACAGCGCAGTTCTGCTACAACCTGCATCGCAGTTCTGCAATAGGTACTAGCCCCTTTGAGTTGGCAACAGGCCAACAGCCTCTGGCTCCTCATGAAGTTGCTAAGCAAAAATCTCAGGGAAGTTGCCCTGTTGCTTATCGATTTGCATGAGAGAGGACTGAGTTGGTTGAAAGTGCAAGGGACTGTCTTGAAAGAGCAGTCCGCAGAATGAAGAAGTGGGTAGAAAAAAATCGAAATTTCAGAGAATTCCAAGTTGGGGGTAAGGTGATGCTGAAGCTTACACCCCAGATTTGGAAGAAAATTAGAGCCAAGGAAGTTCACAGGGGACTGATTCCAAGATATGATGGCCCTTTTGAAATTGTTCTGAAGGTGGGTAAATTAGCATACAGACCGAGTCTACTTGAAAGAATCAAGGTACATCCAGTCTTTCATGTTAGTTTTCTCAAACCCTATCATGAAGATCCAAGTGATGCAAGTCGTGGTGTGTCTCGGAGAGCACCACCCACAATTCGTGCTTAGTTTGATTGCAAAATTCAAAAGATTTTGGCTAACAAAACTGAGGGCGAAAGCAAGAAGAATAGGAGGACTAGTTACTTGGTACAATGGGAGGGTGCTGAGGAGAGTGAAGCCTCTTGGGAGAAGGGGACCACCTTGTGGTAGTTTGAAAAGGAGATCAAAGAGTATTTGGCTAAAAAACGGACGAGGACGTTAATGGCTTAAGTGGGGGGAGGGTTGTTAGCCCCTAAACAGCTGATGCTATGTCGATGCGCAGATGGTACGGTGATTTGAGTAGTGCTAGACCTAACCATTGCACAGACGATTCATTAGTGCATATGAACTGTGATACAGAAGGTAAACAGTGCATATTAATCCCTTGGTGTGGATATGTGTTGTTCCTCGGTCATTGGTTCGATGGACACCGGTGCCCAACAAAACTGTGCAGTGAATGATGTGCACGAGGTACTGTGCTACATGTGGTGTGTGCAGTAGTGTATTGCACGTGGTGTGTACAGTCGTCGTGCTATGTGGCTAGCAGAGTGCATGCAGTGCTACAATTGCTGTGAGCAACGTCGTTTGCGTGCTGCAATTGCTACGAGCGACAACGTGCAGGTGCTACAGGGACGACGTGCGGGAGCTGCGTGTCGCAGATTTTGACCCTCGACCAACCTTGTGTTTTCTGTCAACAAATGTATGTCAAATGCATTGAATAGATGACAAACATGTAGGAGAATCATTGTGTGGAAGGATTTCTACATTGAGATTTGGGAAGAGGTCAAAATGTCCATTTCATCGATTTCGGACGTCTATACTCAGGAGGTGAGAAACAATGGGTGGCACATACCTCTACTATGTAGGAGGTATGCCTGTGGGACAGAAAAATGGACGGTGAACGCTGTTAGCACACAATATGCATTGGATTGCATGCCAATGGCCTTGGTGGCCTCTGTTGCACCTTGGTGGAACTCGGATGGAAAATTGGTGCGTGGGGGTCCACTCCCTCGTGCCTGGACCCACGTGGTCCGAATGAAAGAAGCCCGAATACACATTGTGGCGCCTCCCTTGTGTTGGTGCATAGGTGTGATACTTGTGTGGATACTTTGCTGATGTGACAGCCACGTAGATAGCAGTTGTGCAGTTGCACTGCAGTTAATGGTGTGGTGTGGCAGCCACATGCGCAGGAGTTATGCAGTTGCATTGGCTGAGTGGCAGATGAGATGGACCAATGGTTGGAAGGCAGGTTGCTTCTAACTGCAGACAAAAACTGTCCTCAAGCAGTTGGTCTGGAATTGTGTTGGCACACTCTAATTGGTCCAAGATGGCAACAAGTATCCTTGTTGGCAAGCACTGATTGGTCAGGCTTCCTTATAAATGTTAGCGAGGTTTCAAACATTTGTAGAGAGGAGAGTACATCCGAATTTAACTTGTAATTGTGAGTGTATACAATTGTAAGAGAGTTGTAATTCCCAGTTTTGATTAATAAGAGAAACAGGCTGGTGCCTAATTAATCAATAGTTGTGTGCCTTGTTTGCTATTTTTTGTGCTCTTGCATTTCTTTGTGTGTGCTATGTAATTGTTGGTAGGTTGACTAAGAGAAATCTCAGTGCTACGCGGTGTAATTTTAGTGCGAAAAATTTACCCTGTGACAACTGGTATCAGAGCCTCGGTTTTTCGAAACTGTTGGTAAATTTTCGAAAAATTTACTTTGCTGATTGGTATTTCAATCTCAAGTTTTTTGGGCTGAAATGGAGGGTTTCAATGAAAGAATGCATCTCTATAGCTTCCTTTTTTTTCTGTGTTGTTTTATGGGTTACCGTCTCAAGAGGTTAGAGGCAAGGTGATCCCTTTTCTCCCTTTCTCTTCACCAAAGTGGCAAAACGTCTTTGGGGTCTATTCTAAAGGGTTCACATGGGAAGAAAATAAAAAGTCATTGTTAAAATAGACAAATGGTCTAGTGCAGTTTTGTTCCTCCAACAGTTGAAGCACTGAAGCATTTTGATGGTGTTCATTGGCATGAAATGTGCTTCTGATCAAGTGATCAAGAAAACTTGAATATTGTGTAGCAGTCAACCTGGTGTTTTTTTTTTTTTTGTGATTTGGAACCATATAAGGTTAGAGACAACTTTAGGAAAGGCTATTGAGGAGAAGAAATAGGAAATAAATGTTTTAAATTAAAACTATTTGGTTCTACTAGGTTTACATTGTAGCGTTGCTATTTTCAAAATAGTGTAGCAGCTTCAACCTCTACGATTGATGTAGTGTAGCGGCCCATGGTCAAAATGCTACATAGCAGGCGATATGTAACGGCATAGTAGTGTGAATTTTTTAAGTGATCAAGAAAACTTGAATATTGTGTAGCAGTCAATTTGGTGTGGCTTTTATTTTTTTTTCTTTTTTTTTTTTGTTGATTTGGAACCATATAAGGTTAGAGACAACTTTATGAAAGGCTATTGAGGAGAAGAAATAGGAAATCAATGTTTTAAATTAAAACTGCTCGGTTCTACTAGGTTTACACTGTAGTGCCGCTATTTTCAAAATAGCGCAACAGCCTCAACCTCTACGATCGATGTAGTGTAGTGGCTGCTATTTTGAACTATGCGGATGATGTTCTTAGGAGGAGAGGTACTGCAATGGAGAATGTTTTCTCTTTTGCACTCTAAAATAGAGGAATCAGTTAACAACCTTTTTTCAACATGGATTCCCAAGTCATTTTTGTTGTTGTTGGATTGATGTTTTTTCGGCTTAATTGGTGGAAGCGGCTTCACTGGATTGTTTCATCCCTTCATGGGGAAGCGGACCTTTCCAAAGAAGAGGTTAATTTTGTAGTTTAATGGTTGTGATAGAAAGAGAGAAGTAGACAGATATTTGAGGTTAACGAGTCACAAGATTGAGGAGGTTGTGGATTGATCAAGGAAAGAAAAGCATATTGGGCATCAATAATGAGTTAAAAAGATGTCACAAGATTTGATATTATTAGAAATAGGGAAGCAATCATGGTGGGTGGAGGATGAAAAGAAGCTCAGTTGGATGGTCTCCTCCCAATGTCAAATGGGTCAAATTTAATGTTGATTGAGCTGCCAAAGGAAATATGGGACCAGCTGAAAATGTTGAAGTTTTATAAAAAGATGGTGGAGAAATTGATTTTTTTTTTCTTTCCAGGTCTAGTGGGTATCAAGGAATCCAATGAGGCAGAAGTGATACTGGTGATTAAGTTCAAAGCTCATTTTTCTGGTCGGTTGATCATTGAAAGCGACTCAAAGAATTCAGTCAAGCAGGCACTCAAAACGGGCAGTACCTTGGAAGATTGATGCTTATTTTTAGGGAGATTTGGTCACTATAGATTCATGTGTGAATTGAATCATATAATCAGGGTGGCCATTGTCTGGTCTAGTGGATATTTTATTGAGGAGGGAGTAAATAGAAGAGTGATGAATTTAATATTGAATTGATGTGTGCTTTGAGTAGTATCGTAGAGGTGGTGTGGAGCCATAACAGTATATTACTCTTATATTGTTATGTGCATGCTTGACTTTCTTTCAACATTCGAATTCCTCCAATAAAATCTCTTTCATTACCAACAATAGAAAGTTAAGAAAAATGAAGACATGTTGTGGGATTCTCTCTTAAAAGAAGACATCTTTTATCCATGTTTCATGCTTTCTTAAATGACATAATTTTGTTAGAAATTATACTTTGGAAATTTTGAGGTTGATAATAAGTTTGTAGACTTTAACATGTAAAACTTAAATAAACGAATAATAGTGATGGATCTTCTTCACTTTTATGGAATTGTATTTTTCCCCATTTGGGGGGATTTGGTTTAATCGTTCTTATAAAAAAAATTTTGAAGACAGAGTTTAACAGGCTATTTCCTATGATCATTTTAATGCAGGAGCATGTTCTTTCGGGTGGTCATGGACTAATGGTGCAAGGTTACCATCCTGTCATAAAAGCTCTTGCTAAAGACATTGACATGCGTTTGAACCATAGGTATAATGCTTGTATGAAAAAACTGAGGTTCCCCTATCTATATATTTTGCCATTCCTATTGATTTGTTTCATCTAACAAATATATATAGTTCTTCTTTCTGCCACTTCCATGCCTATTGGAAAAAGTTACCATGATTATTTGGCTGAGTTTTTTTAACCCATTTTCCATGTCAATAACCAGAGTCACGAAAATTACTCAGTGGAGTAATGGAGTAATGGTCACTGTTGCGGATGGCAGAAGTTTCATTGCAGATGCTGCAATTATAACGGTTCCCCTTGGGGTTCTTAAGGCCAATCTAATTGAGTTTGAACCAAAGCTACCTGAGTGGAAGGTTTCTGCGATTTCTGATCTGGGTGTTGGCAATGAGAACAAGATTGCTTTACGCTTTGACACCGTTTTCTGGCCGAATATGGAGCTTCTTGGAATGGCTGCACCTACATCTGATGACTGCTGTTATTTCCTTAATCTTCACAAGGCGACAGGCCATCCAGTGCTCGTATATATGGCTGCTGGAAGGTTTGCCTATGACATAGAGAAATTATCTGATGAAGCGGCTGCAAATTTTGCAATGTTGCAGCTCAAGAAGATGCTCCCTGATGCAAAAGATCCTGTAAGACTTTCAATTTTTCCTGTCCTATTCTATTCTGTTTACAGTTGTGAACCCTGCAATGGTAGTTGAAACTATAGTTTGAGATCTAAATCACTTGACTTGACCCAAAGGCCCAGTGGGAGAATTTGGTCAAGTCTTGGGCTGTCATAGAAATGAATTACCAGTATGTAATAATTATTTAATGGAGGAAATAATAAAAATAAACTCAATGTGAAATGGCTGATTTTTTAATATTTATGGAATTTAACGCTATTTAATGGATAGAATTGCTATTCAAGTTGTAAAAGGGGTTATAAGAGGTGTGCCGCCGCCGCCCCCCCCCCCCCCCCCCCCCACACCCACCCACCCACACCCCTTTATCTTCTTTCTTAAAATTTAAATGAAAGGGAACAAATGCAAAAAAGAAAAAAGAAAATTGTTGTTCAAGTTAACCAATCTTAACTGGTATTGTCCAAGTGTTAGTAATGTTGACTTGAAATATGAGAAAAGTTTTGTTGACACTTGACTCAACATGGTCAATATTTTTTCGTACTTTCTATTTTTTAAAGATTTTTGAATTGGGGTTACAATATCATTTTGTGCATGTCATGTATGACTCTTGGTTGATTGACTCATACAGATTCAGTATCTGGTTTCCCGTTGGGGGACAGACCCAGATTCGCTTGGTGCTTATTCATACGACTTGGTTGGTAAGCCTCTGGATTTATATGAGAAACTTCAGGCTCCTGTTGATAATCTTTTCTTTGGTGGGGAGGCTGTGAGCATAGATCATCCAGGGGCTGTACATGGAGCTTATTCAGCAGGAATTCTGGCTGCCAAAGACTGCCAAAGGTGGTGCTTGTTAAAAAAGCATGGCAATGTGGATCTAATTAAGCTTGTTTCAAGTGAAGTAAAAGCAGAAGTTGAAACTGCACTTCAAATCTCTAGGATGTGATTGATTCTTGTTGATGTGTTATATCAAATTCAATAGCCATAGAAATCTGATTTTTAATCCTTATGTTCTCCATTTATTTTGTGGGGCACATAAAACTTCAAGCTCCTCATTAGAATGACAAGAAATTGTATTGTTTGCTTGGATAAATACTGATATCATATATGTAAGGTGATACTGTTTTTGAATCTTCAATAAACTCTTCTATTTTCGATTAGTGATGTTTGTTGATGCTTGTATACAATTAATACACTTTATTGCAGTTCATTTTGTATGTTCTCATGTATGTTGTCTACAATTTTGCTCGTCTTCAAGCACGCTCAATTTTAGTGTATTCATTTGATTTTTCCACACACGTTTACCTGATTTCAAGTTGGGGCTGCTGTGCGTCTCTTCCAAATGTGGTTAAACTGATTATATTAGTTGCTCTGGAGCTTTAATTAGGATGCTTCAAACCATTCCATTATGCATTCTATGATAGGGGTGGGAAAAGAGTTCTCATGATCCACTCAAAAGGGATTTGTTTGGATGTGGAGAAAGTAGGGGTGGGAAAAGAGTTCTCCCTGCCCCAGGGAGGTTGCATTTCTTGTTGGGTCACTAGTTGGGACTTGGGAGTTTTCTGCCTTGTGGAAACAGAAATCTCCAATAATGGCATAGGGGAAGGCTCAATTTTCTCACGCTCCGTGTTAGAAAGACGAGATTTATCATTTTTCTCAATTTTCTCACGCTTCATGTAATTAAGTTATCCACTCTGCTGGAGGATGCAAGTTTTCCAATTTTTACAATTTACTTGCAGCTACAGACTTCAGAAAGTGGTGATTGATGCAAGTGACTTCCTGTGATGAATTCATTGAAATGAACAATTTCATCTCATGAGCCCAGTGTGAGAGCACCACATGTAAATTTTTCATGTTGGACGATCCTAGCCCATACCATCAGTTTCCAACAGTGTGACATCATCCAGAGGATCTCCTTAATTTGCTACAGGACACAGTTTCAATACCTTTGTGTGGTAAAAACTGTGCCATTTCATTTATAACTCAAAATTTGTTTGTGTGATGGTATCATGGTAAAGATGGATGATGTTGGTCTTCTAACTGGTCCATGTGGACAGATGAGAAGGGAGGCCAGGTCCTGTGAGGCTTTTCGCTATGGTGACCGTGAGTGGATCTATCACTGTCCGCCACGTGTCACCGCAGGCAACTTGCCTTGCGCCCCCAGGCTGCTGCCCTATGCCCAGGCAGGGGCTGCCCATGAATGATGTGGCGGACCATGATTGGTCTTTCCACGGTTACCATGAGGAAAAGCCTCAATGATCCCTATTCATGAGAAGGATTTGCTGTGTCACCAATTGATTTGTGTGAAAGATGATACAGGATTTTCCTATACAAATTGTCTCTTTTCCATGCATTCTTCTAAGAGTGCAACGAGATTGACAACTAAATGACAATGTTGGACATGAGGAAGATCTGCGTTGTGAGGATCTCTTTAACCCTGCAACTTATTTAATTCGTTGGATCACAGTCAATCCAAAAGCTTCTACAATGTCAAAAGTGCGCTAATAATACATTATGGCACATTCATGACCATCTAAATTTGATTATGAATGGATCTTTTACTTCTTTGTTATCTCTTTCCATGTTTTCTAAAGCTTGGTTTTCGATCCGTTCTCACAATTCTTGCACCTTGTTTGTATGATTAGTTTCTTAAGTTCTCTTCATGGATTGTTTCTCGTCTTTGATGCATTAAGAGAAGCATCAGACCTGTACTGTCTTATTTTATTTGTTGTTTGTGAGAGGGCTTTAAATTAAGTCGTACAAAAAAAAAAAAAAAAAAAAAACATATAAATTACAACTTCATTGGGGATGTTGCAGAGAACTGTTACTCATTTGAGAATTAAAGCTTCACTGATGCCACAAAAAAAGTTCTTTTGATACCCTGGCTCTATTATTCGTAATAACGAAGAGATAGGAGGGTGTCAAACATATGCTATGAACTAGATGATTGAAGTGGAGACTTTCTTATTAAATGCTTTGTGTACGGCACATGCCAATAAAATTGAAGAAAAACAAGATAATAATCAGACTACCAATGACTTATAGAGTAGAATGCCAGCCAATTAAGAAACAATATGTGCAAAAATGAGTGTAGCAAAAATGACAATATTGAGATGAATATATGGTAAAACTAAGAAAGATAAAATTACAAATGAAAGCATTTAGAATCATTCAAGGGTAGCATAAATAGATGATAAATTAAGATACACTCAGTTTAAGATAATTTGAATTTTGAACACATCCCATACAGGTAGGTAAACAATGGGGTTGATGATGCAACCTATATGAAAATGTGGCCCTGGACAGGCTAGAATGAAGAAACAAAATTCACACTGCTGACTCAATATACGTGGGGCAAGGCTCTCTGGATGATGAGTGATGTATGAATTGCGGGTTAAAAATGCATTTTGACATATTCTCAAATCCTTCTGTTTTTCTTGTGAAGTAGGACAAAAAGGGAATCTCATTTAATTGTGGTTATTTAACATGCAAAGGGTTGATCGATCCATGGGCAAGCATGTGAGATTGAATGCTCTTACCATTGGGCTGTCTTGTACCACTCACCCAAACCAGCAAAAAAAAAATATATCTATTCAAAAAATAAATACCAATATTCTTTTTTTCTGTTTTTTTGAAAATTTACTACACAGTTCGGATGGCAATTCACCCATTCATGGCATCAGCTTTTGCGCAGTGTTACATTATTATTCAATTCTACATGGTTTATCTCACAATTAGGAATCCTCAAATACAACATTGACATTAAATTGTCAATCTTATTGAAACACTACTTGGAAAAGAACAAAGATAAATGAACAAATAATATTATAGACATCTTCATCAAAGGTTTTATATGATCTTCTCACACAATCAGTTGACGGCGCTGCAAATCCTCCTTATCTGTCCAGATGAACCCTTGAGGGGACTTATATCTCCCATCTTCACCATTGCAGATACAAAATCCGAGTTAAAAAGGGCGCGGTTGTTACTATACTCAGTAACAATGCTGTCTGTTGATCCTCCACTAAAGAGAACTTGGTCTGAGTCAAGGAGACCTTTCCTCTGGACGAGGTTCTTGAAGTAGTTATTATCAAAAGAGTTGGGTGTCACCAGGTCAAGAGCAGCCAAGTTACGGTCCCCATCAACTGTGGGACAACGTCGCCGGCGGGTGCTGGCAAAGCCTGCATCAATGTTGGATCCATTGTAAATCCTGTCGCGGAAGGTGAGGCATTGCGCTTGGCCAATTGTGTGGGCCCCTGCAGTTGATCAATTTACATGTTAATGAATGTGAAATTGTGATTGTTGAGTTGTGGAGAAATGGAGAAAATTTTCTGAGCATTGTTATGTTTTGCGGGTCAATAAGAACCTGAGAGTGCAACCATGTCCCTTCTGCTGAGACCCACTCCCTTAAATGTTGAGATGAGGCTTTCAAGGCTATCTGTAAAGCGCGGCAGGTCTGCTTCTGCTTGATCTTGGTTTGCAGATGTTGAGTCTCTTCTTCCAAGCTTCACTGCCCATGTTGGCCCTCCCACCTGGTTTTCAAATTTCAACAACCATTCTAAATATCAATAAAATAGAAATTTGTATCCACCCAATTAAGATTCTTCAATGAAGTTATCTGTTTTATGCTTAGGCATAGATTTCCTTTTAATTTCTTTTTCCCACTCCCTTTTTCTAGTTCTATTCATCAAAATGCAGTCCCAGATGAAGAAATCAAGCCCATTTGATTTTGGGTTCAAAAGGAACAGTGGTTTAGATCTAATCATAGGTAGTCAGAAAATATATTATGTTTTGTTGCAGTTGTGGAACTATCAGAACCAATTGCGCCACAAGCCCCCCATAATAAGCCATTGGGATTACAGGCCTCTATTTATTAGAGTTAAAATTAGATTTAACCTTTAAACATAACTCTAGATATGTAATCTGTTGAGGTAACCGAATTACCAAAGAGATTTAGTAATAGGACTAGATGTATGTACTCACAGCAACAGATGCATCCCGGGCAGCAACTGCCAGAATATCAGCACAAGAAACAACTCCAGGGCAAACATTCTCAACTCGAGATTTAACACTATCAATGACTTCATACCCTCTTGCCGATCGGAAGTTCTGGAGCGCATTCTTCTCGCTCGTAAAAGATGAAGAAGGATCTAACAAGATGGACGCATCGCAACCCTGCACTCCCATCAAAATGTCTTAGAACAAAATCTCTTCCAACTAAACTATCCAATCAAATACTTAATAAGAGTAGCTGGAAAAAAAATAACAGAAGGAAGAAGAAGTTTTGTTCTATGAGTACTTGAACAAAGCAATCATGGAAATGGAGACGCATGAGCGATGCCGCCATCCGACGCTCACGCGAGATGGCCGTCCTTACGGCGGTCCGAATGGTAGTGAGTGCTCTTGGACATGTTTTATCATAGAATGTAGGTGAAAGATGCGCATGGCATTGCATGTTGGATACCAAAAGCAGTAGGGTGGCAACAAAACATGCAAAGTGAGCACCAAAGAACCTTGTTGGACTCTCTACATGAAACCCCATCTCTCTCTCTCTCTCTCTATATATATATATATATATATCTCTAATGTCTATAATTAGAGTGTGATCCTTTTTCTAGCTATAAGAGGGGAGATGAGCAAGCGAGAGGTCACAAAGCAGGGGCAATTCAGTGGAAGGAAAGAAAGCAAAGAGAGAAAAAAGAAGTAATGTTTGGTAATGATGTGGTGAGGTGAAGAAGTGGAGTTCCAAGGCATATATAGAGGGAGGTAGGAAGATGAGGACATGACATGGTCGTAGTTATACACTCCATTGCATGCATGAATAGATTGGGTCGTTTTGGTCAGAGTTGACAAACGCGTGTGGCGACATTTATTTTGATGAACTGTGGCTGCCTGCCTGACCATTTCTATTGTTTCGGCTTCTCTTATTTTCATCTTATCAACTCGAGAGAGCAAGATGACGAACAATTACGAGGGGTGGAGAATCGAGATGCAGAGCAAAGAAAATGACGAAGTTGCCCTTGAATTCATTTACGACAAGACAGAAGAATGTGAAATGTGGGAGTTTGGGTAAGTCAAATGTCCAAGGACAGGTTGGTCGCTTATGTGTCGAGTCAAAAAAAAGCTGGCACACGTGTGTAACGTTTTGCGCATTTCCAAGTATCGGGAATTTTTCTGAGTTTTCCAAAATGGGACACGTGCAAGATTTTTTTGTGGGTGCAATGAACCTTTGGTGTGAGCGGATTTTAGAATGATGAAAGGCTATGAAATGGAAGGCAGGTGAAGTTTTTTACTTTGATCATCATCTCTGTACTCTGTAATTTAAGATTGAACAGCTGGAAATATTTAGTAGGTTTGATTTTTTTTTTCAGATGACTTAATCTTAAAAAAATTTGTATGTCATTGATCTAATGGACTGCACATGCTTTTTCACATGTCTTTTTTCAAAATAGCAATAAGTAGGTACTCGCTGTGGATGATGATATATACTTGTTGTGGATGATCATACCCTCTCGCTAACATGAAGGTGATCAGTCCATTTGATTTCCATATTCTCTACCCTTTTTTAGGTACTTTTTAAAACATGACTGATTGCAATATATGACGTCCATTATCCCAAGTAGATACAAGAAGACTTATGGGACTAATTAAAGGAAAAAAGAAGGCAAAAAAAGATAGATGTAGTTGGTATCATTAGTTGTTGAAATGGACAATAAAATGATAGAGGGCAAAAGTCTGATCAGTCATTTTATGACTAATCTATATATCTACAAATGGCTAACCCAAAGTCTTCTTATGGAAAATCAGATAATCTAGCCTACTTTTTCTCAAAAGTAGTCGACCATTGATTTTTTTTAACATTTCTTTATAGAATTACCCAAGAGGGCTGGACCCAAGTGAGAGCCAGTACATAGACGTAAAGACAGCCAACTCAAATGGGAAATGAGGCCGTACACGCGGAAAGAAAGCCCACACAAGTGAGAAAGGAAGCCCGCACATGCAAGAAGAGGTAGCGAACCTAGGGTTCGAACCCTGGCAGATAAGTGAGAACTGTCACTTCTTACTACTTGGCTAAGGAGCTGTTCTCGTATCATTAGTAGTTTGTTGTGTCAAGTTTTCACCATCTCCATGCTGAGGGGTGAGTTCCACCCTATGTGGAACAACTTGTCAAGCATTTACGCCACCTCTACTACTACCTCGAGATTTTGGTAGGGATGGTTAGGTAAGAAAAGCTAATATGGTATTAGAGCTAATGGATCATGTGATCGACTCTCAAGCTAAACGATTCGGCACAAAAATGCGTCGCCTAAAGTAGGCAGATTGGGTTCCACACGAGGGAGGGTGTTTAGGAGTGGGTTTCACCCTACGAAGAATATTGAAAAATATTTATGCTGCCCCCACTAATACCTCAAGTTTTGGTAGGAATTGTTACCTAAGAAAACCTAATAAACTGTATTTGTGGTCATTGATGATGGAGTACTCATTTTTCATCTTCCCTCCCTCGATCAATTTCCATTAAGTGGGAGGTTATTTGCTGGCCTTTTTGCATATTCACTTTTATCTTCATTTTTAACCAAAAATAACTTGAAATCCTATACAATCAGTTCCTATCTATTCTATGCAAACAAAGATGCCCTGATAGAGTTTAGGCTCTCACTCACTAAGTGTAGCAAATAGGAAATCACAATAATAAGGTTGATATATTGCTGCTTAGCATATAATTCATGAGAAAATGATTACGGAAGTAATAAATTGAAAGAACGAAAAGACGTGAAAAGGTAGGATACATGCAGTCAATGTTCAATAAATCATAATTCATTTTTAGTAATTAATCAATTCTATAAGATTGTTTTCATAATCATTACTGAATTCAAAGTATGAATTGATTGATTAAGAGTTAAGACTAACATTATTAACAATTAACAATATGCATCTATTGCTGGAAAACAAATTCTACCTAACGAACTCTTCTTGGACCTTTTATCCTTCTCTTACCAAGGAAAGGGTCCACTTGTGCTTACTTTAACATCTATAACGTGTCAGAGCAAGCACACCACTGTGTTGTTGAATTGGCACTTGTCTAATTTGAGATTGCAGATTTTCAAAACCAAATATTTTAATCTAGCGGGAAGAGACGTTAGTTCTTATTCTCATTTCCACATTCCACCTAATTAATTGCTTCAAAATCAATTCACTAGTCATTGGATTGTTTTATACATCTTCCATATTTTAATATTTTCTACCAAGGGAACTTAATAGAGTTTATTTTCGAAAGTGCCCAAACTCTTATTTGCTTCCATATTACGCCTCATAAAACTTCGAGATTAAGGTGAAACTGCATCACAGAGTTAACCCACAAAATCCTCACTCAAAGGCTCAAACAAGCCAAGCCTGACTTCCTATATTTTTTGACATGGATTCTTACATTAGTTTACATGTAATTTAGATTCTTGAATCTAATATAGGCCACTGTTCCATATTTCTATGGGAAATTACCAGGAATCTTCAAAGGATCCATCCAATTGAAAGAGATTTCTTTGTTTTTTGTGCTTTGACAAGGACCTTTTCCTTGAGGCCATGTTACCTTGCAGTGGACGTGAGCGGGGCACGAAAGCATCTCTGTTTCCAAGTCTTTTGTCCATGGTAGTTTGGGAAACACGAGCATCTTTCCTTGCAACTTGTTTGGGTCTCTTTCCATGCTTGTGAAATTCAGAGCTAGGGTTCAATTGAAAGAACGAAAAGCCGTGAAAAAAAGGTGGGGTTTTCTATTTCAAGGGGGAAATGACCAAATGCTGATGTCCAATGGGAAAGGCCCCTCTGATCAAGATTGGCCCACCATTGGTAGATCAACTCTATTCATAACACTTGCTTTCCTAGAGTGTTATATTTATCATTATATCAGTTCAAAGGAATCCAGAAATTACAAGCAACCAGAAAGAGGACCATTGAATGAATAATTCAAAAGATTGAACACATTTCTTATTGGAGTTCGGGTCGTATAAGGCTTGAACAATAAAAGAAAAAAAAAAAAGAAATATGAAGCTCTTCAGCGATTCTACCGATTAAAATTCTAAATCGCTCAAAATAAATTTCTTTCTATTAAATGAGCCCTTAAAAATTTCCATTCAAATGAAAGCTGGGGCATCAATCAGATTAGTCACTTAAAATATTTGGATAAAATATTATGAATAATTCAACTGTTTTATAGTAATGACTCTTTTGGCAAGACCTAACTCCCGTAAGAGTAAATTTGACAAAGTATCAACTAAGAGTATATATATTTGCTTTGACCGGTTTAGATCTTCAAAAGCGAGCCCCTACTGAGGAGCCTCACAAGTTGTCCTAGTATTGACTTAAGACCAGATCATTTAATTGTGGCCGACCTTCTATACTGTTTCAATATGACAGCTAGGACTCATTAATATGACTTTCACTATGTGGAAGTGGCCTCTTTGGCTCATTCATCATTACAATGACAAGGGACTTGTTCAATATACTGCTAGGATTTACATATTTCACAAGAATTGGATTGCAAGGAGAGTTACAAAAAGGGTTCAGTAAGGATGCCGACGGCTGCCAAGTTAGACAGAAGGTTCAAACCACGAACTTTGTCTATATTGTGTTAAATTTTCATGAACTTCCAGTAAATTTGGCAAAAAAAGTGTTAAGAAGAAGCAAGAAGTTAAAGATATATGGTGCAGATTTGAATATAATCTTTATTTTCCTAATAATTAATTAACGAAGTTATTTGGGCTTTTGTTTCATTCAAAAGGAGAGTTACATGCAAGTAATTTGTGAATCTTCACTACTGCGTTTTCCACTTTAGTTTTTTTTTTTTGCTAACGGAGGGTTCCAATCCTTTGGGCTGGATTAATCACTTCAGGCTCAAGGAGAAGTCGGATAAAACCCCTGTAGCCTTAGGTATTAACACTAGTGGACTCAAACTCCGGTTCTTGAAGAAGAGGGAACCGGGGATCGATAGCAGAACCTCTAATTCCGAAAGAGAGAGAAATCGTGGTGGTCCTAACCACTCGACCAATCCCTTGGATTTTTTTTTATTTACTTTTTCCACTTTAGTTGCTTCATGAGATTGCTTTGAATTCATACGTTTCAATAGCTAGGAACGAGAAATGGTCCACAACGTTTTTTTCAAAGAAACATTTATCACATTTGAGGGTGGTGCCCCTTGGGTCCACCATTTAGGCCTCTCATGTCTCGGCCCATTTGGGTAAGTGTTAATCTGAATTTTACTGTAACTAGAGTGATTCATATCATTACTTTTTTTACTCCTCAATATCTATAATTTCCTCTTCTTTTTTTTAATGATGATCAATCAAACAGTGAAACCATTATAATTGGGATGAAATACGGTATTGTCTATTGGGGTGGAGCATGGGACATGAATGTGACATGTGGACAGAGGTATGTTTGGGATACTAGTTCATGAGAACTCTACTAATTGGCCAGCTCTCTTTCTATCGTAGAAACGTTGTAGTAGATTCCTGACTATAGAAACCTTCTAGGAAGCGTGCATCTCATCTCATGCACATGCACATGCACATGCTCAGGGATTGATATCTAGCACATGTAAATCAGTTTCAGTGACTTATACCACGAATCTAACTTGGTAAAAGAAAATCTAATTTTTGCCGGTGCATCAACTGTTTCGAAAGTAGAAATCCTTTTGTTCTCATATTCTCTTAGTTGGTGAATGCTATGGGCAACTTGAAGAAAAAAGACAGGTTAAGTGACAGGCATTCAAAACTGCAACTCAGCATGGTCCTTGTTTGGCCACACTTAAGCCTTAGGTGGTTGGATCAATAGAATTACAGACCCGAAGGACTTTTCTTGTTTGGGGCTCCTCGCTCTGCTGGTAAGCAACATCAAAGTCTTCTGAACAAAGATATAGAATAATAAGGTCTAAGTCTGTTGTAAGGAGGAAATAGATTTGGATTCCCTATTAAACAAAATAGGATAAAACCCTTCCAATTATTAGACCAAACACTATATTATGTGAATGATGAAGAACAACATTCTTACCATCGGTTCGAGAGGAGTTTGAGAATTTGGCATTGGATATTTGGATTGGAAGTCATGAAGTGATGAACACTTGGTATATGCAAGAAACCCTTTATTTAACCATATTCATTTGAAATCCTTAAATTGCTGGCTAAAAGTGTCCTTTGCACTTGATTTTTTTTTCATTGTAAATCATCTTAACTTTGTCCCATCAAAATAAGCCAAACCCTACCAAGAGGAACTTTATCCTACGAGCAGCCTGCATGCACACTACACCTTTATAGGGCCTACTTAGGCCCACCGCCCACCTTTGATCAACTCCAAACCCCACTCTTTAAATTCCAGCACCTGGTCCAATAACTAAAACACCTTTGATGGTTAAACTGTGCCAACCAAGAGCTAAGATAATCCAAGGGAGCTATTCTTGCCTGAGCCTTGCCATGATGAGACCTTACCATCCCATTTTCTTCTGTGGTTAGACATACTTCTTGGTAGAGCACATGAGCTGAACCGCTTTTAAAGAGCAAGAGGAGACATCTTAAATGAACAAAGACATGCATCTGAATTATTTTGAGTTCATCCAACCGAAACTTTAATTAAAACAAACTCAAGACCAATGGGACTCACTTATTGAAAACCTAAGTCCGCTTTTCATATGGCGGTGTTGGCACCTTGGTATCACAAATATGTATCATGATTAATCATTGGATCCTCAAATTTAAAGTATTAATCCGATCACTATTCCAACTTATCAAAAAAGAAAAGAAAAGAAAAGAAAAAAAATAACACTACTAGAAGCATGATTAAAGTATGATTGATTATATTAATAATCAGTGATCAATTTTAAAGCATGTCCAGTTCTAACCCAAGTGGGAATTTCAGGAGGTTCGGTTTTAAATAAATGGACCAACCATGGGCTCTACTTCTAAAAGTCAAGAATCTCTCAGGCGATCTAAGCTCCAAAATATCTCTGCCCCGTGAGCTTGCGCCATCTCTTTGTAAAGGCTGAAAAAAAAAATCCACGTTTCCTATGTGCTGATATTATAAACTCAAAACCGCTTCCTTCTCTTCTTCATCTTCCCTGCAACGTCTTTCTCTTTCTTCTTCCATGGCGGCCGCAGCAAACCGCCTGTTGAAAGTCAGATCTTTCTCCACTTCAATTTATTATTCTTCTTCTTCTCTCTATGCCCGCAAGTTTTCATCTTTTTCTTCCCAAACTGACCTCCCCTTCTCCAACACTCTGCGTCGAGATCCCAAGGACAGAAACGTCCAATGGGTCTTTCTCGGCTGCCCCGGCGTCGGAAAGGGAACCTACGCCAGCCGCCTCTCCCATCTCCTCGGCGTCCCCCACATCGCCACCGGCGATCTCGTCCGAGAAGAGCTGTCCAGCTCAGGTCCTCTCTCGCAGCAGGTATTGCATGCTATCTGTTCGACGAAATTCCTATGAAAGTTTGGTTTTTTATTACTTGATTATTCGTCTGGTTGAGAAGGAAAAATTGGGTTAGTGCTGCGATGGATGGTGTTGGGTTGGCGATAAACATGAATTTTTTTGAGTAATATAGATCCAGTGTTTGGAACATGGTTTGAATAGGCGGTTTTGCGCACTGTGTTGGTGAAAGCTGAAAGCTTTACGTATTGACCTGGGTATCGGTCTTCAACTGATAATTTCGGTTTGTTTTGCGCCCTTTTTAGTTTACAACTGTTTTTTTCATTTTTAATTGTTTTTGGGGTGCTTTAGATGTGGACAAGTATAACAATTTTATGAAAGGCAGCGAGAATGAATGGAGATTCAAGGTTTGGGAGTAAACCCAATTGAAATTGAGGTCAGTTATGGCCTAAACCTTTAAGAATTAGGGAAACCAAGTTTGGTTGGGTCTGATTTAGTTAAATTTTGCTGTGATTGCTGGAGTCGAAATGCTATTATGATTTTTTGGCATGAAATTAATGAGATTTGATGTTAGAAAAGGAAACAGTTGGAAGATATTATACCGATGTCTTCCTATACTCAATTGGGAAACTCCCAACAAACTCCTATTGGGTTTGGATTCCCATTGTGATTGCTCGCTTTGAACATAATCTGCGTTGTTAGACTAGGTAATGTTGTGAAGAACAGGTAATGTTGCTATCTATTCATTTCAGATGGATGAATGTTTGAAAAGATTTTGCCTAAAAGCTGTGCTCAAGCGCAGATTGAGAATGCAGTGTTCTTTCCCCATCTCAACAGTGGTTCCAATATCAGAATCCGATATCTGATAGAATTCATTAGCAGTTTAAAAATGCACAGGTGTCTTGGTGTTGATGGTAATAACATAATTTCAATGGTAATATGGTAGACCTCGAGTTCAAACAAGAAAAAGTGGAAAAAAAAGAAAGAGAGTCTTTTAATAGAACTTCCATCCTTGCACCATTTAATGGGGGAATACGGAAGGCGTTTCATTGAGGTGTAATGTTCATTTAGTGCGTGACATTTTACAAGTGTGCTGAATGTTTGAAAAGAGCAACTATGATGACATGTTTATATGATTAGAATTTCTAGATTCTCCAGATTTTTTAGGCATTGAATTTTAGCATCAATTAATGCATTGCCTTCAACGCATGAACACAGTATGCAGCAACCCAAATGCCTAGTTGTCGTGCATTTATCCTTAGTTTCATCATTGCCCTTGATAGAAACTTAGTAAAACCCAAAGCCGTCCCACGCTAGTGTACATGGAGGAAGACTGGAAGAGAAGTCTCCACTCTCCACTACCCTTCCAAATTTTTGTCTTTCCAGAATGCCCCTGAAAATAAAATAAAATAATTAAACTCAATTTGTTTGCATATTCCTTAGACTCCTTCACACAGACCTTTTCTGAACACAAGACTCCAAACCACCCTCCCCCCAGCCTATCAAAACAGTGACTCACTAAAGGCCTTCTATTTATTACCACCCTGAGCAAACCTGGAAAATAGACTTTCTAAAGGACTGTCCCCCAGCCAAACATCATCCCAAAAATGCACCCTATTCCCTGACCCGGTGATCAAATCCACCTGATTATGAAAAACCTTTGCTTTCTTATGCAACACATCTCTTACCTTTGAGATTTCCCCTCACACCCAGTGGCAGAACCGGGATTTTCATTTGAGGGGGGCGGACCCAAATGGGTAGTTGAGCTTTGGGGCAAACCCAGGATTTTCATTTGAGGGGGGCGGACCCAAATGGGTAGTTGAGCTTTGGGGCAAACCCAGGATTTTCATGTGGATTTTGGGGCCGAACCCATGATTTTCATGTGTGCTTTGGAAGTAGAATCAGGATTGTCGTTTGAGGGGGGCAAACCCAAATGGATTGTTGAGCTTTGGGGCAAACTCAGGATTTTCATGTGGATTTTGGGGGCGGACCCATGATTTACATGTGTTTTCAGAAGCGAACCCAGACCCACAGGGGCAATCGCCCTCAAAACAATGTATGTAGGTCCGCCCCCACTCATACCCAAGAAAACCAAACCACCCCCCCCCCCCCCCCTCTCTTTCCTTTCTTTCTTTTTTTCACCTCCTGACCAAATTGATCTAGTTATCTTCATTTCCTTGCCACAGCTTTGGAGTAGTTAAACAACCAGCCACACTGTTTTAGAGATTGGAATTGATGACCTCACATCACATTTTGTTTCTTTGAAACCAAATGGATCTTCTTCTTAGTTTCATTTCCTTGCCACAGCTTTGGAATGGTTAAACATCTAGCGACACTGCGTCATGTCTGAGATAAGAACTGGCAACCTTACATCACATTTTGTTTCTTTGAAGAAAGTGTTGTGTGGGTTCAATTCTACACAACAACTAGTCCTCTGATCTTTGAGAATAATTAGCTAAGGACCCGAATCAACCCTGCTGTCAGAGCCAACTGGAAGCATGGGTACATGTAAATTGTATTCTCACAGCAGTTCTCTATTCCCATGTCTGAAGAAATAAAAAGAAGACAGCAAGCATTTCTCATTAAAATGAGAAACTTTCAGTTGTTTTTCTCTAAACAGAAGCTGGCCAAATTGATCTTTCCCTACCCCATCGAGAACTAAGTTCGTACCAAACAGGTTCTTCATTTCATTTGTTCTTGTAAAAAATTGTTAATTCAAGAATGCATACTGCATTCTATTACTAACAAAAAGAGGGATGGGTTTCATTCACCCAATGGAAGATCTTCACTTTGTCATTGTTTCAAACTAAATAAATAAATAAATCTTGTTTTATCATTTGCTTTTTACTTATAAATTAGTTTTTATGGGATTTTGGTAGATAGGTATGCATGCAGTGACGATTACCCTTGAACGTTCTTGGATTAGTTAAAAGAGTGTTGTATAGGACCCTTCTTGGGTTTCAACACCTCAACTGGAAGTTTGGGGCTGGTGATAATTGAATAAGCATTATGATACCATTTATTTTGTGTTGGTCTAGTCCTCCAGATTTATGTAATCTTGGAGATTTTTATACACAAATCTCATTGCTGTTTTTAGCATGCAAATTTCCCTTAGTATTACCCTTTGTAACTTTATATGAACAAATTGGCATTTTATATGTGCTGAAAATTACTTTCTTTATTCTGTGGACATTGTTATGGCTTTGACTAAAGGATGCATATCAATTCAGTGCATTATATCTATTAAAAGTCAACGAAACTGCAAATAATTGATTCATTATATTACTGTATGATTATGTACTGATTAATGTCCACCAAATTCTTTTCCATGCAGCTTTCAGAGATCGTGAATCAAGGGAAATTGGTTTCAGATGAAATTATAATAAGTCTATTGTCTAAACGTCTTGAAAGTGGAGAAGCTAGGGGTGAATCGGGGTTCATTCTTGATGGTTTTCCACGGACAATCAGACAAGCGGTTAGTATCTTTGTAGAGTGTGGGGAACATGAAAAACATAGTGGTACATTGCCTCTGTTCTTTTGTGCGTTCTCTTTTTATTTATTTAACCATCCATTGCCTTTTGTTTCATAGGGATAGTAATTGGATTGTTTATATACTGTGACATTTATGGTGGTGGTTTTATTTGGTGTAAATGTAGAGGGGCCATTGGATTTAACTTTTTCAGTATGAAACCAATTCCTAATCCGTTGTCAATCCACTGAATCCCTGGTAGCTCAGTTGGTGAGTCACCTCCCTTCCACAGAAACAACCAGGGATCAATCCCTGGGTGTAGTACTGATGGTGAGGAACTTGGGTGAGTGTGTGTATTGGTGGGTGTGTGAGTACATACCTTTCTAGGAAAAAGAAAAAGGAAAAAAAAAAAAACTAGTTCCTTTTACTAATTCATTCATTGTCAACATTGTCTTTGTATCTATCAATACGGACAAATTGAACTTAAGTAAGATTGATAATTGATATTTACCAATTCTGTTATCAGTTAATGTTGCAGAATTTGTTTCTGATCCTTAATGCTGTGCTGATGGTCAGTTCTTTTTTTCTTTTTCTTTTTTTTGTAGTAGCAGCAGCATTTGCAGGAGAAAAATTATGCACAACACACAGCTTTTGTTCTATACTTGTCGATTAATGACAATATGGGCATATCTCTTTTTTGGATTCTGATTCTGTTAATATGCATTGTCTTTTTCTGCATTTTCAGGAAATATTGGAGGGAGTGACTGACATTGACTTGGTGGTTAACCTGAAGCTCAGAGAAGATGTACTACTTGAGAAGTGTCTTGGAAGAAGAATTTGTAGTCAATGTGGAGGAAACTTCAACATTGCTTCCATCATTGTTAAGGAGGAGAATGGGAAGCCTGGAATGAGCATGCCTCCACTTCTCCCTCCTGCACATTGTGCATCGAAACTCATCACTCGATCTGATGATACTGAAGAAGTTGTCAAAGAACGACTCCGTATATACAATGACATGGTATTGTACCATCTCCTCTCTCTTTTAGGAAGATTAAGTGATATAAATATTTATGGCAGTTAAAAAGGGATTATACTGAGAAGCTTATCCTTGATATCCCATTGGAGAAAATAACTAGTGTCCACCTGTGTGCTGTGCTGATCAGCAATCAAATACTGGTTGGTCCATTGTTTATATTTTCAACAATGGGCAATTCGTGTGCTATTGAACCCCTTGCATCTTTGAAAATTTTCCCAACTAGATATATTATGTTGAGGGACCATGGATTGCTTTGTCTTTTTTCGTTCTTTCCTTTCTTTCCTGTTAAGTTTGATCTCTATGTAGACTAGAAATATGTAAGCTAACAAACACAAAGGAAGCCAAGAGCATTTTTCTTTCTTTTTCTTTTTTTTCAAAAAAGACATTTCCTTCCATGGTAATGAGTTACTTCAAAGACTCGTATTCTTCAAATGTACTAAACGTCAATCCTGAGACAGACACACACAAACACAAAGAGGAGTTTTTGCTACCCTTTTTAATACAAAATTTAAGGTTTCTAATTAAGGTTCCTATTTGTCTTTTGACGCAACATGAAATGATGCATTGGATTGCTTTCTTTCTATAGAGCCAGCCCGTCGAGGAGTTCTATCGCAGTCGAGGAAAACTATTGGAGTTTGATTTACCGGGGGGAATCCCAGAGTCATGGCCAAAGCTACTGCAAGCACTGAATCTTGAGGACCATGATGACAAGCAATCTGCAGCAGCATGAGTAATAGATGGTAAGTCATTTTTTGCATGCAGGAGTTGTGCATGCAGGGTTATTTTAAAACATTTTTTAAAATAATACCGATACTCTGGTCACTGTTTATTAGCTTCTATAATTGAGGAGCAAAAGATGGATCTGGAGAGTAGCAGTCATTGTTGTATTGAGGATGTTTTGAAAGGGATCTATGTTAACTAATGAGTTTTGACTATATGGAGATTAGTTCCATTTGTTTTGTGGAGATAGTTTCTTCCCTTTGTCTTTTTTTTTTTTTTGGTAGAAATTTGATCCTTTGGGAGAATTTAACAAATCTTTTTTCACATAAATTGACAGGCCAGAAATGCTATGCATTTCCAAAAACCATCAATTGAGTGCAGTCGTAGCTACCACGAGGGTCTAGATTGATCCTATCTTGTCCACACACAAGAATGCTATTACATTTATTCAAGATAGGCACTGGTAGTGATTCTCAACTTCAGTGTGTTCCCAGTTGATTGGAATAACATTTTGCCATATTTTCATGGCTGTACAGTTCCTTTGTTCCCATTTGGATTTTTTGGACCTCGGTGGTAAGCATTTACTTATGGCAAACAACAAAACAACTGTAATTTTAATGGGCAACTCAGGTTATTGAAGTGCTTGAACTGGTGTACTGAGCTGCCTGCTCTTGGTCTAAGAAGATCCAAATGGGCACGTTTGGAGAGCATGTCATCCTGGAAAAATCCATGGATAGAACAGCAGTACCATTGGCCAAGAATGCCACTCTATTGGTTCTCCATTAAATTGCATTGGCCGACTTGTTTTCTGATTACTTGCCAAGTGAACAGGTAATTGGAAGGATGGGAATCACCTGACTGCTTGCTTACTTGGAGTTTTCCATGCCAAGCTTGTAGGGGGAGCTGATTGGGCAGCATGTGTAGCAAATGACCATCAGGTCTCAAATAGAATGCTTGGGCGTTGATGTTGTTTTATATTGATCTTAACTTCCCTACCTAGAGAGAGAGAGAGAGAGAGAGAGAGAGAGAGAGAGAGAGAGAGAGGTGATGTTTTGTAGCAATTTTCCATAAAATGTCTGTATATGATTCCCAGATTGGGTTTCTCGGATTTTTAGATTCACATTAGTGTGCTGTTAAATCAATGATGTGTCTAAATCCCAATAACTTTGGAATCGGGAGTATCCCAGATTCCATAAGAAAATGTTTGAAACTAGAGATTTTGCTAGAAATGAAAAACAAATTCTGAAATCCCATGTTTCTGTTGCATGAATTGAGTATTCAGGAAGAATTTTTAGTGTGACAATACACAATAGACAGACTCCTTTCGTGTCACATACATGTTGTCAGTAAAGGAGTTTGCTTCCAGCTGCACAAGTTGCAACTTTCTTGTGTCCGTTTTGGGTACCTAGCTTAGGGGGCTGGGGTGGTGAGGGAAGTAGACCTCAGGTGAGGTGAGGGAGCTTTTCCGCTGCTAACTTCCGTTTTCATAACGGTTGGTTGGATTGTTGGATACATGAAGAAAAAGACTTGATAACTCAAATAGATGTTCTACACACCCCCACCCCACAACAGGAAAAAAAAAAACCCCAAATAGATGTTTTACACACGCACGCACACAAAAAGAAAGGAAAAAAAAAAGTAAAGAAAAAAACACTCAAATAGATGAATTTTCCATAGCATCGGTGGCCTGGGAAGGGGTCTGAAAATCATAATCACAACCCTCAACATGAGGGCCTGAAGATAAAACAATTTCGTCTCTATGGTTCCTCACATTGAGGTTTTTTTTTATTCGTTTGAGGCTATGTTTGTTTGAAGGAATGTCTGATGGGAATCCCCAATGTTGGGAAATTCTAATCGGAATTTCATATATTTAGAATTGCTAACCGCAATGCTTTTGGAATTTTCTGATTGATCAGTAAGATGTCAAAAAATTCAGCTTTCTGGATTGTTACTTTTAGGGTTTGTTTGGTTGGGCTTCATATAAGTTAAAAGTGCTTTCGCAAAAGTAGCTCATAACAAGTTATTTCTTCGAGATAACTTTCTAGCATAAAAGGATGTTTAGTCGGTGAGACTTTTATACGAGCCTTTTAAATGCAAAAATACAGATTGTTTGGTTAAGAGTACAAAAATTAGCTTTTGGCATATAATATCAAATAATATTTTAAAACAAGTACACAATAGATAAGCCCTTATAAGGAAATAACATGCATATGATTCACTCATCCACTATAAGGGTGTAATGGGAGGTTTGGATTGGTTTTGAAGAAAACCATCGAAGAAACCGAATCCATTGGTTTTTTTTTTTCCCAAACCGAACCGTCCATGCCCTCAAACTGAACCGAAAGGAACTGGTTTGGTTCAGTTTAGTTATGTTTTTTTTTTATTTTATTTTTTTTACAAAAGAATGATAGTTTAATTGGTGGGAGACGTTGGACTTCAAATAATGGAGTGAGGGTTCAGGTCTTCTTTAAGTAATTTTTCATATTCCTTTATATATTTTATAAAATATATTTATATAATTGGTTCGGTTTGAGTGGTTTGAGCGCACCTTCAAACCAAAAACCTAACCAAACGGTTTGAAGGAAATCTAAACCGTGACCGTACCTATCTACTACAAAACCGATCCGAACTTCGGATCAATCCGGATCAATTTAGCGGTTTTTTTTTCACCCCTAATCCACCAAATGTTTTGCTCTTTTTGACCATCAAATGAAGGCCAATTAAAAGGGTGAAAGCCTTTGGAGACGGGCCTTATAACCCATCCAGCAGAATCTCCTCCATTTCTTAAATTCCTCATATTTGGATTTTTCAAGCTTCCACCATCCTCCATTTTGCATGAAATCAGTTTCAACATGGAACATCTCAATCTTGGTCATCACCCCTACTTATTCCCATTCAACACAGTTGCAACAACCTCCAAAATCCTGCCATTTGATTTTCTTAAGGTGGCCTGCCCCAGATTCGGATTTGTGACTAAAGAGTAAATAACATTTTTACAATCAGCTAAGAAGAAATCCTCCATATCTACCATCATATCTTTATTCTGAATCTGAGAACCCATTCACCTCCCTTTAGTTCGACATCCCGTCTCGATATAAATTGTTAGAAATCTAAATACCTAGTTCCCTCCTTCAGCTCTCCTTTTTCTTTATTGTACTTGTGTTTTTTTTCACTCATCTCAAATCATTTCCCAATACGTTGTTGTGAAAACTGCCCCGTTGTCTTGCGAAGGCCTTGCCTAAATGGTCGATGTCCAAACCCATCTTTTTAGCTTATAGTCATCTCCATCCCAAGAGAAAATCACCTCCAAATCAATGAAACAAAAAGAGTGAAAAGCTCAATGACAGTTTGAAGGCTTGGTTTTGAGCTTTGATTTTTCTGCTTTTTTTTTTTTATCAGATTTCTTAAACCGACAATGAAAGAACATATGAATGTGAAAGAGAGAGACGAAAGTGATCAAGTAACTTTGAAATGCGAAGTAAAGTGAGTAGTGCTGATCCAAAAAGTGGATTTTCATGGTTGCTTTATTAAAAGAACTTTAAAATTTTTCTTTACCAGACCCCCTTGCAGCTACTTTTTAGCTTTTCAAAAATACTAACATACACGTGCAAGGTCAAACCACAACTTACACCATTTACACTCTTTTAGATATTTTCTTTGATAGTTAATGCAATAATAACTAGAAACATACTCATCACAATCAATTGGAAGAAGGGTGCAAATCTTAAGTAAAATGATCCAAATACTTTATAAAAACTATACAAATCTACCCCTTGTAAAACAAATTTGAATAAAGAGAATTATCACAAATCGGTCAAAAGTAGGAAAATTAACATAATTACCACATTGGTGGATCGGTTTGTGGTGGTATATCTTGATGACATTGTGGTCTATAGTAGGACTCTTGAAGAGCATGTGGAGCACTTACGAATTGTCTTCCAGATATTACGCGCAACAAGCTTTATGTCAAAAAGGAGAAGTGCTCTTTTGCTCAACAAGAAGTCTTGTTCCTTGGACATCGGATCACTTATTCCTGGACAAGCCCGATTACTTGTTTTTCTTTCTAGTTCAATTGGGGACTTTCTTACTTTATTTCTTTATTCAAAGGCCGGCTTGTTACGCTGCTGACTTACCTAACGTATACGCTTACTCACTTTCTTTCAAGACAAAAAGGATAGTGCGCTTCTTACCCCACCACTTTTAAGATAAGAGACCACTCTTCTAATTTAAAAGCACAACAGCTAACCAGTTGCTTGGTACAAAGTGGTTAGTGTTGAGATCAACGCCCACCCTCGCTCTTAAGCGATCATAATTGTGGTCGAGCCCGAGCCCTCACCATAAAACTATTGTACCGTTCACTATCACCAATTGGTTTTGAGATAAGTGGTACCTCAATGGAGTGTAAGATCCTACAAGTGGTATCAGAGCCTGGTAGGCCGTGTGTTCGAGTCAATGGACATGCGTTTTGGAAGTTCGCAACAGGAATCGCGCGGGTGTACCGTTGAGAGATGGATTATTGAGGTCAACGTCCACCCTCGCTCCTGAGCGGTCATAATTGTGGTCGAGCCCTCGCCCTCACTAATAGGGTGTAAGATCCTACGGTTAGTTGGCTAAGAATAAGAAGCAAAAGGCAACTAATGCTTTAGATTTGCTTTAGCTGCCGATTTCTTTCATAACAGAGTCGGGAATAACGGCTGGCATAGAAGTCTCTCGCACGCAAGGAGATGCTGCTGTTGAATGTCACGATTCCGGGGCGCCATGATCCTTCTTTCTGGAACAATCGAGGGCATTGATTGACTGCATCAATCATCGCTCAGTGAGCTATTTATTGCCGCCAATAGTACTTCGCTTGCATGCAAGGCGGCATGCCAATGCCAGCGCTAGGTAGAGCTAGCTTTTTAATGAGTCGGCATTTCATGACAATAGGAGCTCTTATTAGAGCCTTACTTAAGCTAGTTAAGTGACAAGCAATTTGCTATGACAAATTTCTCTCCACCCACTAAATAAAACCATTGTAGCCTAAGAAAAGTATTAAGGCTCCAGAATTTCATTAAATTCTCCCATGAAATGAAGGCTTTTAGTGACAATTTACAAGGGCATTTAACAGTCATCTCTTCAGGACAATTCACAAGGGCATTTAAATTAATGGTCATGGCCTTCTTTAGTTTGCTCATAGAAAGCCAAGCATTAGATTTCCAAAGAATTTGGAGAAAATACATACTCAAAGCATCTTTTGAATACCATCCAAAAGTAGAATTTAATAATAATAGTAACAACAACAACAATAATGCCAATTATGATAATGATAATGATAAGAAAGAAAACGACATATGATCAATGGTATGGTTTTTTTATCCAACAATCTTTTTAGTTTTATTTTTCTGATTGATACATGACTTGAACCCACAACTTCAAAGTTGCAATAAGGAGCACATTCTACTGTGCTGGGCTTTTGCCCCTTAATTTTGAGAAAGAAATTTTACATTATAAGATATATGAGCATAAAAAGAAGCTTAACAGCAGGAAAAAAAATACCAAAATGAGGCCAGCTCCTTATAGTCTTATTATATAAGTGGGGCCCACACAAGTTCTTCTCTTTTATAATCGGCCCACGGATGTGAAAAGAAATAAACATGACAAGTTCTTTTCTTTGATAAGGGTAATGATGTGTAGAAAAATAAACATGACAAGGTATTCTCTTTGATAAGGGTAATAATAATAATGTATAGATTATATTATTATTATTTAAGTGGGGGCCCACACAAGTTCTTCTCTTTTATAATATTATTATTATTATATAAGTGAGGCCCAAGATATAGATAGATTATTATTATATAAGTGTGGCCTAAGGTCTTCTCTTTTAGAAGGATAATAATAATATATAGATTATATTATTCTTATATTAGTGGGGGCCATACAAGTTATGTCATTTTGTGCTCTTAGACATGGGCCAGGTGTGTAGTGAAACCAAAGTGCATTTTCTTCTCTTTTATAAGAGTAGAGATAATGGTATAGATATTATATTATACTATAATATTTGGGGGCAGGCCCCATAAAGATGTAGTGAAAAAGTATGCAATTTCTCTTCTTTTATTAAAAGTAGACAAAATAATAGATAAATTATGATATTTGGAGGTGGGCCCCACAAAGGTATAGTGAAGAAGTTTGCAATTTCTCATAATAATATGTTAATATATTATTATATTATATTATAATATTTGGGGGTGGGCCCTACAAAGGTGTAATGAAAAAGTTTGCAATTTCTCATAATAATATATTATTATATTATATTATAATATTTGGGGTGGGCCCACAATGGTGTAGTGAAAAAGTTAGCATTATAATATTTGGGGGTGGGCCCTACAATGGTGTAGTGAAAAAGTTTGCAACATCTCCTCTTTGATAATAATAGATAGATTTCTAGAAATATATTATTATATTATATTATAATATTTGGGGGTGGACCACAATGGTGTTGTGAAAAAGTTTGCATTATAATATTTGGAGGTGGGCCCCAATGGTGTTGTAAATTTTTATTTTTTTTTGCATTTATAATAGTAGATAGAAATGGCAAAAAAAAAAAAAAAGGCCCATTTACTAATCCAAACCAAACACACCCAAAATTGCAGTCACTTTCTGGGTTGTTACTTTTAAGCCTTTTAAATTGTAGCTTTCAAAATGGTGGGCTGCACTTATACTTGAGATGCTAATTTACCATACTGTTGATGAGGGTCCAGGGACAAGTTCAATTATTGTGGGTCAGGTGGGCCATTATTCTACAAGAAACTCATAGCAGGGCCAAAGATGCTCTCTGTATTTCCTGCGTGTAACCAACGAAAGAAAGATACATGGTTTATTCAAGATTTTTGCCAACTTCCTCCTTTCATTTCTCTTCAAAATTTGCAAAAATCCTCTGATTTCGTGGGATAATTTCTTGAAGTTGCCTTCAACCATAGCTATTAGAAGTTGTACAAACTTTGACTAAACTGGGTCCGAGTTACTTTGATTTGATAGGCTGTGGAAAGTTACGAGTCAGACTCTGCTCTCCATCATGATTCTTCAGCCCAATCACTTTGATTCGACTCGTAGGGTGATATTCAACAGCCAAACCTCTTTAAATGGTATGATCCTCAGTCAGGAGTTAATCAAATGGTGTGTCTTTTCTCCGTGGTCTATCTAAATAGTGGACCCTCCAACACATTCAGTTCCATTCACCTGCACCACAAAATCTGTTGTTATGTCATTATCAAAGAAGGGATCATGGAACTGTATTCGGCCTGGATAAATCCAAGCCCAACTCTGATAATGAAGAAATTGGATTATACAGTGGGCTTAACAATCTAGACCTAAACTTAAAGCTTAAAAGTCCCAAATACCTTATCAGACATGGCCCAGATCCTAAATTAACACTCGGCCTTTACTGGATAGAGTTGGGTCTCCCACCCTTACAAGTCGGCTCAGACCCAAAATCACTGCCTACTGGGATTTAATTTCAGATTGAGGCTCTAGAGGTCCTATCCAGGTCAGAACTGGGCCCATGTGGTTCAACTACTTGACAGCCCCATTATCAATTATGACCCTCATTAGTCATTACGTTTGTATCATGCATGCCATGTCACACACTTCAAGACTTGTGGTCTCTCTCTCTCTCTCTCTCTCTCACATAAATATATACAAGCCTTCACATAATCCTGATTTTATTAAGAGACGAGGAGGGAGAAACTACACAAGATAAGACTACAGAAAGAAAGGGTAGCATCTGAAAGCTACACCAGTCCAACAACAGATACAAGACTAGGCTTTATTCCAAACTTAAGCACTAGAGCCACATCAACACCATCATAAACAGCAACAAAACCAACCAAGAACCCAGCAGCAGCAGCAGCAGCAGCAGTCAAGGACTCAAACAAGTAATGATATGGGTTGGTCTGTCAAGTTGAGAAGCATCTCTAGCAAGGCTTGAGACACATGCAGCGCCTACGAACACCTTGGCACCGTCCATCAGTGAAATGCTCGCCATGACAGATGGATGCACAGTTGCTGCTCCTTATACACAGCCCATTGAAATGCTTGCTGGGAGTCTCGCACGTGGCTGCTTCTACTCTTGTCACTGCAATCTCTGTCAAACAAAATGAAACAACACCCAAAACCCATTTGTTACTTTTTTCTTATTTTGTTTCTCACAACTTTTCTTTTCCATAGCTAAAAAAATACCATTTTCATTAGTAGCATAACAACAAAGAAGAAACTTATGATTTCATATTGTTCACGCATATTAGTTAAATTTAATACACGTTTGTATAAATGCCGCGAAAAATCAATTATGCAGAAATTTTTTTATTCCGTATATAAGAAATTTCCGACTCCATAAGAATTTATTTTCTTAGAATTTATAAAAAATATATAATTTATTTTTAAACTCTTCTAAATAAAAATAGCTGCACAAAACATAAAATTTTCATATAGTAATAGCATGAAAAATCGGTTCCGGCAAGACACTATAAGGCCATGAGATGTAAAATAATAAAGAAGGATTGGAAATGAGAGGAGTTTTATTTACCAGAGACAATCACAAGGAAACATAACAAGAGCAGATAAAAGATGGGACTCTTCTTGACCAGCGCCATCACCACTTGATTTTCTGCTCTGTGTTGAGAATTGAGATAGCCTGCCCTATTTATAGCAAATGAATGGTGAACGGTCCAAAATAAATTAAAAAGTAAACAACCCACTTCTCCAATTCCTATACTAAAAAGCAATGTCACTACAGTGACTACACCCACATACAGAATATTACAGATACACGCAATCTCTTTTATTGGTCTTGACCGCAAAGAAGGAAAATGCGCTGAGGTTTTCGGCTTTTCTAGTGCGCGGCATTTATTTACTTCACGTGTCAGTGATGGGTGGTGCAGATAAAGTGAGAAGAGTGAAATGCGTTTTGATGTGGTGGGCCTCATAAGTTATAACCGATCCAACAGAATCTCCTCCATTTCTTAAATTCCTCATATTTGGATTTTCAGGCTTCCACCATCTTTGATTTTGCATGAAATCAGTTACAACATGGAACATCTCAATCTTGGTCATCATCCCTACTTATTCCCATTCAACACGGTTGCAACAACCTCCAAAATCCTGCCATTTGATTTTCTAAGGTGGTCTGTCCCAGATTCGGATTTGTGACTAGAGTAAATGACATTTTTACAATCAGCTAAGAAGAAATCCTCTGTATCTACCATCGTATCTATATTCTAAATATGAGAGCCCATTCACCTCCCTTAGTTCAACATCCTGTCTCTATATAAATTGTTAGAAATCTAAATACCTAGTTCCCTCCTTCATCTCTCCTTTTTCTTTATTGTACTTGTTTTTTCTTTTTTTTTGGAATTTTCACTCATCTCAAATGACAAATCATTTCCCGATACAATGTTGTAAAAACTCTGCGCCCCACCACCACCCCCCCACCCCGCAACCCCGCCCCGCCGTTGTCATTTTGCAAAGGCCTTGCCTAAATAGTCAATGTCCAAACCCATCTTTTTAGCTTATAGCCATCTCCATCCCAAGAGAAAATCACCTCCAAATCAATGCAAGAAAAAGAGTGATTGAATGCCTGGTTTTGAGCTTTGATTTTTCTGCTTTTTTTTTTAACAGATGTCTTAAACCGACAACCAAAGAAGATATATGAATGTGAAAGCGGGATACGAAAGTCAAAAAGTATAACTTTTAAATGCGAAGCAAGGTGAGTAGTGCAGATCCAAAACGTGGATTTTCCTTTATACAAAGAACTTCAAAAATTTTATTTACCATGCCGCCTTGCAGTCACTTTTTGGCTTTTCAAAAATAAATGGCCAAAAAAAAAAGCCCATTTACTAATCCAAAGCAAACACACCCAAAATTGCAGTCACTTTCTGGGTTGTTACTTTTACCCTTTTAAACTGTGGGTTTCAAAATGGTGCGCTGCACTTGTACTTGAGCATTTGGATTACAAATCCAGCAAATAGACAAGCCTGCAATAAACAGGTCACATGTGTGTCAAGATGGGGTAGGGTGGATGCTAATTTACTATGCTGTTGATCAGGGTGAAGCGACAATTCAATTATTGTGGGTCAGGTGGGCCCAATATTCTACAAGAAACTAATAGCAGGGCCAAAGATGTTCTGTGTATTTCCTGCGTGTAACCAATAAAGAAAGAAGAGGGTTTTACAAAAAAATTTCTCCGTAGACAGCGGTTGCAAGAAAAAATGTCCCATAGTTTGGGCAGCACAGATGGGTCCTGTTGGCCCATTTTTCTTTTGTTTTTTAAAATCCAAAGAGAAGTGATACTAGCGCCGTTCATTTTGGGGCGATGCTAGCGTGACTTATCACGGCATTTTCTACGAGTTGCCGGCCTCTACCATGGTGTATGCAGGATTTTTACAAAATAATTCAAATAGTCACACTTATGGCTGATGGCAGCCTGCAGGTCAGAGATCCTCTGTTGCATAGCGAAAAATGAAGTAGTCATTTGGGTTTTGTGTCTTCTCCTTGGGAGAGTCTAGGTAAATCGGAAGAACATTCCCTATTGAGGAAGGAGGGTAGCCCTAATTGGTGGGTCTCAGTTGTCAAGAACGTCAAAGGGGGCCTATACTCTTCTCCTCCAAGAAGGCCTTCAAGATTGCCATCACTGTCCAACTTTGACAGGATCTCCTTAGCTATACCGATAAGGTGTCTGTCCCCATGATAGATTACGAGGATGTACATGAGAATAGAATAAGAGATTGCGCAGAAGGGATTTTGAAAAAGAAAGCTTAGAGGCTGTGAGGAATTCTCCAATTTCTGAAGGGAAACATTCCAATGATTGGCTAAGAAATCAAATTGTGGCATGTGGCGAGGCTGTGGGGATTACGGTGAACGGAAGCAGTGGGTGGGAGAATCCAAACCGGATTCTCTGTTTCCTTTGCTCGAGCACAACGAACCCAAGAAAAATCAGACCTCTGTTTTTCCTTCTCCGACTTCTTTTACTGAAACTTCCTACAGAAATCGATCATCAACTGAGGAAGAGATGGAGGAACCAGAGGAGGAAGAGATGGGAAGAGTATCTTCTAATGGCAAATGGTTTGGACGGGGAAAAAATTGAAAACGACGCTAGCCTTGCACCCATCAAAGTGACCGACTCGTCCTTGTAATACAATCAATGTATAACGTGATAAATAAAAATAAATATTTAATTTTTTGTATTTAATGCAACACAAGCTCTCAAATATGAACTCATAAAATTTTGAAACATAGTAATTTATAATAAAATATTTACAAAAACATTAAAACAATTGATATCAATATTTAAAATCAAACCAGTGCATAAATCATTGAATATTCAATGTCAAAATTTCCAAATAAATTAAACAACTAAATATATTATGTAATTAAATAAATTAAAAAAATCTAAGATGCCGCGTCACTCCTCATATTCTAAAAAAAACAAAAATGGACTGTGGAAACCTATTTGTGTTGGCTAAACTAAGAGGCATTTTTTCATGCAACGGCCGCCTACTGAAAAATTTTTCGTAAAATCCTCAAGAAAGAAACAAGGGATATTCAAGATTTTTACCAACTTCCTCTTTTCATTTCTTTTCAAAATTGGCAAAAATCCTCTGATTTCGTGGGATAATTTCTTGAAATTGCCTTGAACCATAGCTATTAGAAGTCGTGCGAACTTGACTAAACTGGGTCCGAGTTACTTTGATTCGATAGGCTGTGGAAAGTTAACGAGTCAGACTCTGCTCTCCAGCATGATCCAGCCCAATTATTAGACTCGGCGGCCTTGAGTTTTCGGAGTTATTATTAAACGATAGTGAGGAGATATTCAACAGCAAAAGCTCTTTAAATGGTATGATCATCATTCATCAGTCAGGAGTCAGGAGTTAATCAAATGATGTGTTTTTTCTCTGTGGTCTATCTAAATAGTGGACCCTCCTATACATTCAGTTCCATTCACCTGCATCACAAAATCTGTTGTTATTTCATTATCAAAGATGAGATCATGGAACTGTATTAGGCCTGGATAAACCCAAGCCCAACTCTGATAATGAAGAAATTGGATTATACAGTGGATTTAACAATCTGGACCTAACCTTAAAAGTTTAATAACAGTCCCAAATACCTTGACCAGACATGGCCCAGACCCTAAATTAACACTCGGGCCTTAAATGGATGGAGTTGGGTCTCCCACCCTTACAAGTCGGTTCAGACCCAAAATCACTGCCTACTGGGATTTAATTTCAGATTGAGGCTCTAAAGGTCCTATCCAGGTCAGAACTGGGCCCATGTGGTCCAACTAGTTGACAGCCCCATTATCAATTATGACCCTCATTAGTCATCACGTTTTGTATCATGCATGCCATGTCACACACTTCAAGACTTGTGGTCTCTCGTCTCTCCCTCTCCCTCTCCCTCTCTCTCACGTAAATATATACAAGCCTTCACATAATCCTGATTTTATTAAGAGACGAGGAGGGAGAAACTACACAAGATAAGACTACAGAAAGAAAGGGTAGCATCTGAAAGCTACACCAGTCCAACAACAGATACAAGACTAGGCTTTATTCCAAACTCAAGCACTAGAGCCACATCAACACCATCATAAACAGCAACAAAACCAACCAAGAACCCAGCAGCAGCAGCAGCAGCAGTAGTCAAGGACTCAAACAAGTAATGATATGGGTTGGTCTGTCAAGTTGAGAAGCATCTCTAGCAAGGCTTGAGACACATGCAGCGCCTACGAACACCTTGGCACCGTCCATCAGTGAAATGCTCGCCATGACAGACGGATGCACAGTTGCTGCTCCTTATACACAGCCCATTGAAATGCTTGCTGGGAGTCTCGCACGTGGCTGCTTCTACTCTTGTCACTGCAATCTCTGTCAAACAAAATGAAACAACACCCAAAACCCATTTGTTACTTTTTTCTTATTTTGTTTCTCACAACTTTTCTTTCCCATAGCTAAAAAAATACCATTTTCATTAGTAGCATAACAACGAAGAAGAAACTTATGATTTCATATTGTTCACGCATATTAGTTAAATTTAATACACGTTTGTATAAATGCCACGAAAAATCAATTATGCAGAAATTTTTTTATTCCGTATATAAGAAATTTCCGACTCCATAAGAAGTTATTTTCTCAGAATTTATAAAAAATATATAATTTATTTTTAAACTCTTCTAAATAAAAATAGCCGCACAAAACATAAAATTTTCATATAGTAATAGCATGAAAAATCGTTTCCGGCAAGACACTATAAGGCCATGAGATGTAAAATAATAAAGAAGGATTGGAAATGAGAGGAGTTTATTTACCAGAGACAATCACAAGGAAACATAACAAGAGCAGATAAAAGATGGGACTCTTCTTGACCAGCGCCATCAACACTAGATTTTCTGCTCTGTATTGAGATAGCCTGCCCTATTTATAGCAAATGAATGGTGAAGGGTCCAAAATAAAAAAATTAAAAAAAAAATAAAAAAAAAAAAAGGGAAGAAGAAGAGAGTAAAAATCCCAATTCTCCGATTCCTATACTAAAAAAAAGGTCATTACATGACTCCACCCACATACAGAATATTACAGATATACACGCAATCTCTTTTATTGGTCTGGACCCCAAAAGAGGAAATGTGCTTTGCTGTGCTGTTTTTCTAAGCTGGGGAAGGAGGATATGGGCTTCTCGAGTGCTGCGTTTATTTACATCACGTGTCAGTGATGGGTGGTGCAGATAAAGTGAGGAGTGAAATGCGACAATACGGGTTGATGGGGTGGCCCCACAGTTGTCTCAACCATACCACTTGTGTTTTACTTTGTGGCAAAGGAAGGCATTGGGAAAAAAAATAGAGGTCACGTGACAATCCGTATGGTGGCCTGCCCAATGACTGAAGCGTGAAGGTCGTGGTCCCTCTATCCTTTCCATATCAAAAGGGATCAGGAGCATTATGATAAAGTTATCTGTAAGGTGGTGGCCCACCTTTGATCAGTGTTGAAAAGACATTTCAAGAAATATGAACAGCTCAATCTTGTCCATTGATTCTCTGTCGGCAATGGATCAGGCTCCGATCAGATCATCAGCATGGAAACAAGTACTAAAAGTCCATGTCATCGACTGAGGTAAAACGATGGGCCCAACCCAGCTGTAGATGGGGGATAAAGAGGGAATTTTCTAACTCGTGTGCCTGTGGACATAAAGCTCAAATTGCCGACAGAGGGTTAAGTCCTCTTCGAGGGCATTCTCCTTGAGAATAAAACACTGCTTAGCGAGTCTAATGATCGATCCATATTCATACCTTGAGTCTTAACATGATAAATTAAACCAGTTACCAGCTGAAAACACAGCTTTTCTCCCATGAAGGGACCACTTGGGGTGCATGGCACTCATTAGGGATTCATCACCAACCAACTCATTTCATCAAGATTTCAAGGATTCAACCTAAAAATTTACTTTCAACATTGAAGACACATTTTCCATTTACCTAGCGATTGTTGCATTAGTTCTTCAAAGAAGGTTTTTGCCACAGGAAGCTCTCTTTAGGATCAGTTTGGCAACTCTATTAATAAAATCAAATTAAATAAAGTTGAGTTTAAAGAAAGAATAAAATATAAATAGGTTACGATGGCATTTTATTTTTAATTTTTTGTTATAGAATCTTTTTTATTTTTGTCTGAAAAAGTAGAGTTTTTTCATATTTTAGTAGATAAAGATTGTTGCTTTTTAACTTTTTTTTAAAAGATGGAATAAATTTTAAATTAAAATACTTTTGATCTGACATCTTTTCTAAAAAATTGAAACTTTACTTGACTTTTAGTATACTAGTAAAGTGCCAAACTAGTCTTCAGGTCCGTTTGAACGTCAAGAAAAGTACCAAATCTCTAGTAAATTCTCCACAAGAGAGTTCTTCACCTTTAATTTTCTTCTAATTTCTCCACCTAATTGGAATTCTTCACTCTTCATTTTCTCCCATCCAAATTGGAACCTTAAAGTTGTCGATGAGAAAGGGGAAATAAAATGGTGGTGGAGAAAACTATACCCATTTAAAATTCGTACTGGCTTTGTATTCTCCACCTTTTTTCTCATCCAAATAGACCCTCCGAGGAATGTCCATCCATATTGGGGATAATCATATTCAACAATTAATCACTGAACTACAGTAAAATAAATATATATATATATATATATTAAAAAATCACTGAATGGATTTTGCATATATGGAATATGGCAATGGGGTTATGTCTGGTTCCAGGGCTCATGATCCAATAATTCCTCTATTGACAGTAAGTGATTTCCTGATCCTTCAAAAACTAAACTGAAAAATACACCATTGTAAAAAAAATATTTCTAACATCAGGTAAAATAACTAACCAACTCCTACCAATGTGAAATGAGAACTATAAATGGATGACCACCAGTCATAAGAACATCACAGATACACTCAAGTGAAAATTCTTCTTTGATGTTCTATCTTTATTTCTTACGCATCCTGGAGTCCGGAGAATTTTGCTGCAGCGGTGAGAGAGGCTGTCTTGGTGAATCCGGCCCACAAAATTCAACAGTCTTATCAGGGGAACTTGGAGTACTTGGGCTCGATTTTCGCTTTCCCTACAACAGAATTAGTTAAAGCATTTCATCATAACAAAACCCTTACCAAATAATATGAGCAACAATGTTGGAACTTACTAGAAACACTAACTAAAATGGTACCCAAGGTTTAAACTACTCATGAAAATCATATTTCTTAGATCCAAACTTCCAAATCTTATTACTCATCATCCAAGCTAACAAGAGGTTTGGGTTTTAAGCAGAATGAGGTATAAGTAGTCTTGTAAACTTGATATAATCCAGAGTTGCCCCTTGCAGCACTTGTCATGCAATGTGCTAAAGAGAGGTCTGTGAACTACAGCTAGTTGCATTGTTAAGGGATACCCTCGTCCACTGAGGAGACCTTTTTTTTTTTTGGGTAAATAACTAAGGAGACCTTTAATGGCCACATGCACTAATATGTCACATATTTACCATATCCGAAGGCATAGAAAAGGTCGGACCAAAGACCAAGCATTTCATTCTTCAATGTCTGACTGCTGAAGAGTTTGTCGTAAAAATCATGTTTTACATACACATGCAGGCCACCTAATGAATTAACCAGCCGGATTGCACTGAGTCATCTGCATGGTGGGGTTGAATGGCTTCACTGGTTGGGAAAAGCAGTGAAAATTTTTCAACAAAATTAAATAGAGGCAGAAACATAAAATCCTATCTAATATAGGAGATAGATATTGGTATTGAAATCCCCTCCATGGCTTTTTCTCTTTGTTTCTTTTTTTTAACTTCGCTAATGGAAAAAGTTCACACAGGCCGAGTCAGACAAGATGAACCCAAAAGCAGGCCCACCTGGGCCTCACTTCTATACTAAGAGGCCCAAGCAGGGTTTTAAAACTTAAACTTGGGTGGTGATTTGCCTACGCGAGTGGAATCGGATATTTGGGCCCCTCCGTTCCTCTAAAATGAGTTTTTTTCTTATAAGACAAAATGAAATCCTGTCCCAACTGTCTAAATTACTCTGGTTCATTGCGTTTCACTTATTAGCGATTTAACTGTGTCCTATAGGACTCGACTGGTTCAAGCTAAATAGACCTGAATGGGCCCCGCTCAACTTGGTTGGGACTGAGTTGACTCAGAGTTGGTCGAGTTTTAAAACCATGTGCCCAAGCTTCCAGGCTGTGCAGCCTCTTAAGTGAATATATAGACCCACTTCTTGTTTTTTCTTTTTTTTCCTCTAGAAGTTATATTTAATATATTTTATAATTTAGAAAGTTGCTTGTCTACTCCAACTAGGGTTAGGAATTGCATCACACACATCCAGGGGAAGTTGTTATTTAGTATAACCAATCAGCCTATTCAAAGGGCATCTGATCTCGTGTATTTGGATTATTCTACATCAATAAAAATCTTCTGGTAGTCTTTTTCCATAGTGGATGGCCTTATTGTGCAAACTGCAACGCTGGGCTTGAAGGTGCCTTGGTTGCGCTGATCTCTTAATCAATCGGTTTAAAGAAGTACGCTACATTTTCTTTTAGATTAATGAAAGTATTCCTATTGACGTTCCTCTGAAACACTTTTATGTTAAATATTAAAAGGAAAATAAAAATTCAACAGAACATTTTTCTGACTGAATTAACAGAATATTATGAAATAGTGTACCTAGCATGCTCAAGGCACAATATATAAATCACTAATTCCATAGAAATTTATAAAATTACCCGGAAATCATAGCTCAAGGCAAAATATATAAATCAGTAATTCTCTAGAAATAATAAAATTATTATTAAAATATTCACTCACTTTGGCTGATACACTGGAAGCATGTTTGCCTTCAGATCCTACATGGTGCTTTTCTCGGGTGCATTGTCTCAGCAACTTCTTATATTCCTTGTGCAACACATTATTTTCTTCAAACAATACTTTCACCTTACAAATCAAAGAAACACATTAGACTATAAGCGAGCAGAAATGAAGACCAGCAATCCATGATAAAAACTCCCATCTTCATACCTCCTCTTCTGCTCTATGAAGATTAATTCTTAGATGTTCCTTGTCCTTTTGCAGTAACTCAACTTCGGCAGCTAATGCAAGAATGTCTTTAGTCAATGGCTTGAGGCTGCAATAAACAAGTTTTATTGGAGAATCAAGTGTAAGGCCAAAACCAATAGGATGCTTTTTCTTCAGTTGGAAAGGGGTCAATCTCAATTCTCAAAAGCCTTTGGGTTGCAGATGTGTGAGCTCTTTGGATCTAGGCCAGGAGCTAAACATGAGAAATGTTTTTGAAAAGACACTGGAAGTAAAATGAATCATATAATTCGCCCGCATCCAGACGATATGCGTATACTGTTGAGTCTTGAGAATGTTCAAAGTGGATTATATGGTTTAGGTGACCTACATCATTGATCTAATGGACCCCCCTGTCAACAATTGTGAAAAGAAAATCTCTCTTTTTTTTGAATGGTGTGAAAAAAAAATTCTCTCTGATGACGCAATCCTAACTTTTGGATTGAGAGAACGAAGATGAAAAAATTGGGGACTTTTGGAGTGCTAGAATCTACCCAGTAGCCACATGTGCTACTTAATTCATGATCTGAATAAAACTGTGGAGTGCACTTCTACTGACTCATGAGCTGAGGACCCAGCATATCCTTGTGAGTTGTGTAATAAGGTTGTCAGAGTCTGTCCATATCAAAACCAGATTAATCAGAATCAGATCTACCCACTCTGATTCAAGCAGGTCCCGTGATACTCACCACGAATACAAATTTCCACAGTTAACGGCAAACTTCAGGAAATAAACTAACTCACCATGAATACAAATTTCAACAGTTAACGGCAAAATTCAAGAAATAAACTAATGCATAGGCATAAGAGTGAAACTGTAGCCAATCCATCAATCCTATAATCTTCAATAAATTCCAGGAAATAAACCAAGGCATAAGAGTGAAACTGTAGTCAATCTATCAATCCTATAAAATTTCAGTGGATGGAAGAACACAGTTTGAGCAACCATGTTAAGGCCAGGTACGTTGTTTGCAGGCCAAAAATAACCCAAAAATAGTGACAGGTTGCTGCCCCTCCAGCCCCCTCGTCCACACTGTAGGTCCTCTATTGTTGAACAACCAGTCCAAGGATACTTCAAATGGTTGCAGAAAAACCTACAGCAGCAGTGATCTTGTTGATTTAGTGGAAAATACAATAACAGCACTAAGAACTATTGAGCTAGAGGCTGCCTAAAGATGCAAAAAGGGCTGGTAATAACAGTAGATCAACAGCGACAAAGCAACAAAAATTTCTGCACTTGACCTTTACCAGAACTGCAATTCACATATGAATGGCTTCCCCTCAAACAACAAGTACAGAGAACATTATGGATGTCAATCCAATCACTGAAATCTGATTCATGCACAGATTTAGGTCCTCCCACGTTCAATGGCCTCATGCCAAAGGTACAAGCTTCCACTACTTAAAAGACAAGGCTTCACACCGCATTTCTCCACAAAAATGATATAAAATTAAATTCAGTTGCATAACCAAATGTACAGCGGATGACAGTCCTACAACCTTTTTTTTCATATGTTTCTAAAACAATGAATAAACCCAACTTAATCCTAGGTATCAATCAACCATCACTATGGAGGAGCTTAAATCAGCCTTGCAGTATCTGAAGAAGTCGCTAGAAGACTCTTTGGCAACTAATAAACCAAAGAAATAAGAGCGCTTTTTGGAAACAAAGTCATAAAAATGGAAGTAGGAATTAACCGCACAGAACTTCCCTTCTGTTTCAAGACTCTTTGGTACAAGCCACCTCTTTCATGACTTGTGGACCCATATAGTCCATATATATTTCGCTGATCGCGACCTACATCACCTTGACCCAAGGATCACTAACTCCTCATATGAACTAAAACAGAACATTCAGAAAAGTATTTATGTTGCAGTTTAAATTATCACAATTTGCATCCTGACGTTCACATTTTGCAAAAAGTTCAAAAAAAAAAAAAAAAAAGGGATCTTACCTTTTCCACAACCTCTGGCATGGTTCTTGTCCCATATGTGCTTCTAAGAAAGAGCGCGGATTTGCTGCCACCTCATCTTTTAATTGTCTTGTGGAATTGGCTTTTGCAAGTATTGAAGACATTACTGGTTGAAGAATCTTTACTTCCTCTATTGTGCCTCCTCCAAATGAATCATCCTTACATGCACATATATAAATTTGTCAGCCTTCAATGGTAAAACCTATAAACTTTTCAGGCTCTCTATATGTTTTAATTCATGGCAAATCTAATTTAAACAGGCACTAGAATATAATTTAAAGTCACTTCCAGTTTTATGTGCCATGAGCAAGCACATCTTCATCAAAGACTAGAATCATCATTGTGCAAGGAAGTTAATATACCTTTAAATTTGATGAGATTAAGTCTTAGGAGGGACGAGTTTGATCGCATATACATTTTTTCAGATACTTATACATCATCATGCAAAGATATGTGGTTGTATATGATGCCCAGATCAAGATACAGATATGAGCATGAATAGCAGGGCAGGGATATGACGCTGTATTTTCCAAAATCCAAGAGAGATATGGTATGATTATCCTATCCATAAAATGAAATTCCATATTTTATATTACAATCTGCATATACTGCTTGATTTGTACCTATAGTACATTTCTAATTTAATAAAATTATCACTACTTCCAGTACTAAAAATTTTCTATATTGTAAAGTAAGAAAACAAATAGAGCTCTACGAAATAATAGACTTGGTACAATAGAGTATGTTGAAAATATATCCAACTCTCGGCAGAGTTTATAGTGTACCTCCTGGTCTCCTAGATTGACACTCATTTAACTTATACCCACTGTTGGATTGAATCGACAGAAGAAAAAAATGCACTTTATTTAAGTACAAACTTTGACTTCTTAAATCAAGGTTTATGATGAGTAGATGGTTGCCACTTTTGCACACCTAGCCAATAACTGGACCTTTAATACCTTCCCCTCTCCATTGATTGGCATGCATCCAGGTGCCTCTCACCTCCTGATGTCTAGTGAGAATAGGTCTAACTAGAAAATTACTCAATGTATGTGTGTATGAGAGAGAGAGAGAGAGAGAGATGATGAAAGTTTTCATTCCATTGATTACAATACAATAGAAGAACTGGTCATTTCCTTCATATGATTGAGAATAGATTCTATATACACACCATTCATAAAATCAAAAAAGTTTTTGTTTCCTTGATCAAAGAAAAAAAATGCTATTTGAGATTCAGCACTCACAGGGACAGTAGACAACAAACACGACTCCGTCTCTTTATTCTCTCTCACTGAAGAACATTGACTACAAGCAATTTGGTTGTCACTGCACCCCTGCAATCTGTACGCCAAACAAGAATTAATAACTAAAATTACCAAATGACAAATGCGTAGATAGCTTGACTATAACCCCATATACCTGGCAAGTTCAAGTTCCTCTATTCGCTGCCTAAGCACTAACAACTCCTCAGCAGCCTGCGCTTCATTCATCTATCACCATAACTCAGACATTAAGATCCAACAAAATATGGGCATTGAATCGAAACAAAGGACCAAAAGAATTATACCGTGTGCCTCTTGAATTCATGTTTATAGTACTCTAGCTCTTCGGAAAGACCCCTACAGCTGTTCTCCGCCTCAAGAGCACGAGCCTCGGCCTCTTTCGCCCGTTCATCTGCATCATTCCCAAACTCCATCAACGCCTCTCTGTCACGATCATAGAGCGCGCATTCCTTCTCCCATCTTCTGCACTGATGCAACAGATACTCACGCTCTTTGGAAAGATTCTGAATCTCCTCAACGCATTTCCTCAATGCTTGCGCATTCATGGCCGCTTCCGCCTAGATATGTTCACGTCATCAAAGAACAAGAAGAAAGAAGAAAATTTCTGAAAAAAGAAGAATCAAGAAATGCGAAGTACGAACCCTAGATCCGTCTAACTTCTGGTCTTTCTCCTTCAACTGCTCTTCCAGCCGAAAGATCTGGTTTTGAAGATGATTTCGCGCTTCTTCGGTTGCATCGAGCTTCAATTCCAAGGTCTTGGAGGAAACTGGAAGACCTAGGGTGTGTGCGATGGATTCGTGGATGTATTTGTCGAGATCGGGAGAAAGATCCATGGATTTTGGAAGAAAGCAAGCAGAATTCCTCGGCTTTTTTTTGTTTACAGACAAGAAATTGGAAGCTTGAAAACCCTAGAAATGGAGAAAATCGGAGAGGATAGAATGTAGAAATGAGATTTAGCGTTTGAAGAATGGGGGTTTTTCAACTTTGTAGAAATCGAACTGCGCCGAAGACTTTCGGAATTGAGAAAACAGAAACCCTAGAATCAGAGAGAGGAGGTTTTGAAGTTTGTGGGGGTTGTCATTGCCATTTGATTTGGTGGGGAAAATTTTTAAATGTTATTGTTTTTACATGGGACCCCCTGTTGTTTGTGATATTTAAAACTGTCCCACATTTTACATAATTAGAATGAACACCCTCTGGAGCACTTGCCAATCACAAAAAAGTGCTTTATAATTATATAAAAGAGCTTTTATTAGGACTACGGTTTTGTCTTTCCGCACCGCACAAAAAAGAAAAAAAATCACTTTCCTAAACTACCCCTTCCCCCTCCTCCCTCTCCCCCCACCCACGCATCCACCCGATCTCCAACAGGGAGGGAGAACTGCGGGCAGCCCCAACCGACCAGCCGGGCTCCCTCCCCCCTCTCCTTCCCCTCTATTTTCTCTCCCTTCCTCTTCTTTTCTCTCCTTTCCCCAGGTGGAGGGAGTGGGAGAGGGGAGTTTCCGGAAAAAAAAAGTGTGAAGAGACAAAACCGCGGTGCCAATAGGAGTCCTCATTGTATAACAAGGTTCTCTCTCCTTGATGGGTTAATCCTCCAAATGATGCCCCTTGATTCCCATTACTATAGTGTCATAGTGATTAATCATCGGGCGAGGCCCTGTTATGATACACTGTTCAGTATAGGGGGTCATCATGATTATATCATTTGGGATGGAAGTGGAGTGTGATCTCATCATTTTGGTAGGAGAGGCCTTTCATGATTTACAGCACTGGGGTGTATCGCTGCAAATTGTATTACTGATGGATGGCCCGTTTGTCATTCTATTGCTAGACATTGTGGATTGCCATTATCATTTACATGGAAAAGGCCTGGTATCTTCATCATTTGATCGGAACATAGCGTTTTCTTCATTCAGTGAGTGCACACTATTTTAAACGACATCACTAGCCAAGAAGGGCTGACTATGTTAGCATAATTTTTGTGGTTATGGCACCCAATGTATTTTCCTTCATTTACACCGACGCTTCCCAATTCGCATCATTAGTTGAGTACCAGTTGAGGAAAGATTTTCTCATGGAGGAAAGATTTTCTCATGCGCACGCACTCTGCTGGAGAGTGCATCCAGGTTCCGCATGACAGATGGCATTGATGCGCATGTGCAGTTGCATCGAAGAAAATCATCCATAGGTTGAGTGTGCCGATAATGATTCGATCACCCACAGCATGCAATGAGAGAGAGAAATCAAAAAATCATCAAGAGTTCTATAGTTGTTGCATAGGGGTTTCTTTGTAATTATTTAAAATGCAGCTTTATGGTATGATAGACTAGGGGGGCATATGTAAAACGCCCATTTTCAAATTTGAAAGCAGAGAACGAGCCGTTAGAACGTTTCTGCGTCTTTAAAATGTAAAGTAGAACGAGTGGGAGCGTTTCTGAGGGCGATGCTGTTTCAACCTCAAGAGGCTTTTTGTTCCTTTTATAAACACGAGGACCTTTATTTTAACGGATTCATTACCTAGATGAAATTTAAGAAGCAAGGTTTTATTGCAAGAGCACGTTTGTGTAAGGAGAAGGATTTGCGGACCTTCATTTTCCGCAGAAAATCATATTTTCCTTTTTTTCTTTTTTTCTTTTTTTTTTTTAACTTTTCCTCGAAAAAACTACATTAGGCCAAACTAACCAAAAAATAAAATAAAATAAAACTACAGAAAAGCCATTCCACACAGCTAGACTAACACAAACATGTTTTTGGAAACTTGTGTGAATCATAACAGGTTGAAAGTGCCGCATGGCATTTCATGAAATTTACAGAATCCATAGAATCTAAGTACAACAATCCAGATTTACCCAAAAATAATAGTGCGACCATCCACAACTCAGGAACACCAACCCACTAAAAATTATTTCGCCATTTCAAACTATAAGATCCTTGAAAAGTTGGTTAGAGATATCGGTACGTGAGAGTGTGTAAGTTGAGTCGCAGGTAAGAAAAAATCAAATGTGTGAATATAGGTTGTTGCTTTTTGGCAGCATATATTTGCAACTAATTTCATATCAAACATATGACTTACATATCAGGGAAGACACCTCTTTTTCCTTAAAATTATCACTGCAAGGTTGCGCCCCAACAATTCAGGCTGACCGGAGAATGAAGCATGACCTCCATTGAATTGCCTTGTTTAAGTGACTTTCCCCTAGTAATTAAAGGAATAACATGTGTTTTTAAGTCTTTAGGTTTTCTCTACAATTTTTGAATTCCTTTCAAACACTATTTACTGTTTTTGTTCTAATTTATCACAATGAAAGGAATTATATTGAATCATACCACAGAGTCCAAATCCAGAAGTTCATAGTCACACGACACATTCATTTCATTTTTACAGTTCTGGAACAGCTTCGAGAAGTTCCATAAGAGAACAAAGCTATCGCCACACGGTCAAGGGGATGGCCACCCGTGTATTTACCACTTCAAAATCATAGAATATTTCACAAATTTATAACACTTGCCAGAAGGTCAAAAGCCATTCACCACTCTTTCAAGCACTTGAAGAAGAGTAAATGACCTGCACAATTTACCAAGAAGTCAACTAAAAAATTACCAGTAGACTAATAACAAATTTAAGTTTAAATCTATCTACAGAACAAAAAGACAAGCATGTGTTCAGTATAGGCTGCCGGTAACCAATGGCATATGACAGAGTTATCAAATCAGCAATGACAACGAACTATAATATTAAATGACCCCAATTGGTTTATGGGTTAATATAGCCCTGGAAAGTGATATTGAGCTGAAAGCAAGAACTTCCATGCCACTGGCTTGTTTTGTAATAACAAGAAATATGTCCTTCCATTTTCCTCAGCCCAACACAGCAGCTCTTCGTAATGAAATGATCACTTGTGTGTTTTGGCAGACAGGAGATACCTAATATGTATAACCCATCTGAGGATCCTAACGATTCAATTGGGCACAATAACCACGGACCATTGTTGCAGTTGTTTCTAACTTCCATTTAATGGGCAAAATCATCCAAGGTTGTAAATGTTAAGAAAGTTAAGGCCTGGTTTTTTTTTTTTTGTTTCCAACAAATGATTTGGTTCTCACCATAAACAGATCAACTCAGCCTTATAGTAGACTTCGTGATTGAAATCAACCAATTTTTTCACTAGTTTATGGCCGTGTAGTAACACCAAATTTTACTACATTTTTATTATTGACAGAAACCAGTAGTTTGACAGCAAGAAAAGACTTCAGTAAAAACAAGAAAAACTAACGCTATACCTAGGAACAGCATGCTGAAGCCTGTGACCGTTCTGTTGGTCCATCCACAAGAACCATGCCTGTTGGATTCTGAGCAGGCTGTGCTCGAGGCAACCTTCTTGCTGCTTGCAACAAAAAACAAAATCCTGGGTCATACCCGCCAGTGGCATAATCATAAACTAGGACACAAGATAATGAGAGAAAAAAGTCAACACCTAATATATAAATATATATATATATATAAATGAGGAGTTCCACGTAATGGAATTCTATTGGATGTGAGATAGGGGCATTCTTTTGTGTTGTGTGTGTGTGTGTGTGTGTGTGTGTGTGTGTGTAGGCACCTTTTGTGAATTAAGCCTACGAAAGCACTTTTGAAAGAGATATCTGGAGAACGAAACAATACCTATTTCATAGAAAATGTCATTCACATTAATAGCAGTTTTGGCAGAAGTTTCCACGAAGAACAGACCATTCTCCTCAGCATATGCTTTTGCTTCCTGCAACAGTAATGAAGATTTTTGAGTTATAAACAATCAACGGAGTTGGCTATATGATAAATAAAATCAAGACGCCCCTGTTGAAGGTGTCAGCACACTCAGCATGATCATGCATTCTCAGAGAACACAAGAGAAATGTTTGATGATACCCATAAGATCTTGAGTCTCACTAGTAAGAGATAACATCCATAATCTGAAAGCTTGAGTTGGCTCCCTCTTGATAACATTCTGGGAATCCTCTGCCACTACTAAAGACCAGAACATATTTTCTAAATGAACAGTGGTATTAAAGGTCTCAACTCTGACAAAAGAAAATCCATTTTCCTTCTTGGACTATCACACTTCATGGGCAAGGAAACCAGAATTTATGTGACTCAAATTAACCGCCACAATAAATAATAAGAATAGTATAAATGTTCAAAGAACAATAACATCTCTAACCAATCTTTCACAAGAAATTAATTGCCACATCTATAACATCTGTAATCAAAATTTCACAAGTAAATAATAGCCACATCTATACATTTTATTTTGCTTTCCAAGGGAATGAAGCTCACACACAGTGATTTAAAACTCAGACTAGCCCCCGACTCGACAGGAGTTGGGTCGAGTTGAGTCGAGTCAAGTGAGACTTGGCAAAATCAGGTAGACTCCCTTTTTTCTCGTCTTTTGCGTGAGGGGATATAGAGGAGAAGTGGAGATTGAAGGAGGAGACGGTATGCTTTAGCTTCCGTCAGGTACAGAGTAAAGTCCAGTCCAGCCCAGGTCCATTGGAGCTGGGGTCAAAGGCACACACATTAGACACATGTTGGGTCTGGGTCGGGATCTCGTTATAGTGAACAGGAATAAGCTACATGTCAAAGTCCAGCATGCACCCTACCCGATACCCATCCATTTACATCCCTAAATAGATACAATTTTCTCCTGTGCACTGTGCATTTGTGTCATTCATCATATGGGACCAGTAAAATTCAGGGGGTCCCACCTTCGGTGGCGGCCCGGATGTGCCCTCTCAGGAGCACATGCGCAGGAGAAAATCACCCCCCTGAATAGTATAAATCATTGCTCAAGCTTATTGAAATCAGTTTACATTGAATTGTGGTAAATTTCTCATGGCCGACCCAAGAGAGATTTTTTTTTTTTAATGGTAAAAAAGTTTTTGTGGGGTGAGAGAGGCTTGCCGACCCAAGATAGATGGAATAAGGCCTCAACATTATCACTAAAAGCTGGCTAGCAAAACCTGAAGAATCTTAGACAAAGGCATTTTTCCCTTCTTTTTCCTCTTTTTGTGTGTGTGTGGAGGTGGGGGCAGTAATTCAAAGGCAATCCTAAAACCATGTTGAGCATTATAGTGGATTATAACATTATAATCCACTATATGGATTACCCAAATCTCTCATTCATTAAAAGGAAACTCAAAATTGAAAGCATTAGCACCATGTGCTGGTCATCTACAATCATGTAGTAATTTGGTGCAATTTTGACCCTATTCCATTAAAATTTTCATAAAAGATAATTTTCTTCCATTTGTTCCTCAAAGAAGATTCTTGATCCAATTTATTGAATATTTCCCAATGCCTAGTATAATGTTCCTGTGTTTCCAAGAAACTTAATGTGCATGAGTGGTCACCAAGCTGAGGGGGAAAAGCCAAAAGTAAATAGTTGAAAGAAGGATCGATGCCCAATAGCTACCCTAGTAGCCTTCTCCAAGCTACAGCAAGATTCTTTGATGTTTATGTTTCTAACCATGCGTAGCTGACAGTAAGCATGATGACTAAGATCAGCAGAAGTAAGCTTGACCATCACAATTCACAATAGCGAAAAACTGTTTGCGCAAATATATCAATGAAAATATTTCTCTATGAGGGACACTACAGCGTCTGGGTGTTTTGGAAAGAAGAACGCCCTATGCAATTTGTCAAATGAAATGAGGATGGCGTGTACTTGCATTCAATGTTGTTTTCATTAAAAAAAAGGAAACAAAACACCTTAAATGGCTCCTCTTTTTTCTCTCTAATAAAGGCTACTGCATAGCTCATATTTTTTCTCTTTGGCTTCTAGTCAGTGTTGAGAAATTCGTTTCGGACAGAATTTCGGTTTGGCAAGGAAACTGAAATATTTCGGTCAATTCGGAAGTTTGGAAAAATGTTTCAGAGTAACATTTCGGAAATATATAAATATGTATATATTTAAAATATAAAGCATATATCAAAATTAGATTTGGATAGGGCCATGTGATTATTAGTGGAACGTTTAATTTATCTTAATTCAAGGCTCAAATGTGGCTAGGGCCATGCACTTACTAGTGGGACATTTAATTTATTTCAATTTAGATCTCAAATGTGGCGAGGGGCCCATGTAATTATTCGTGGGGTATTTAATTTATTTCAATTTAGGGCTCAAATATGGCTAGTGGCCATATAATTATTAGTGGGACATTTAATTTATCTTCATTTATGGATCAAATGTGAGGAGGGCTCATGTAAATTTCTCACATCGCTTACTAATGGAGCCGACACTTGGGAACGGGCCCATTAAATTTAATGGCTCGTATTTTCAATGAGGTGGGCCAACGTTGGTTCTACTCCTTAATAAAGGACAAAAAGTCCTTGGTCCCCGGACTTATTTTTCCTAAGACTTCCAAGTTCCAGCGCATGTGATAGGAAGAAATAAAAAGGAAAAGGAAAGAAGAAGAACGGGGACAGAGAGGGGGGGGGGACAGGGACGGACCAGCAGCCCCTTTCGGCGACGGTGAGCAGCAGCAGCGATGGCCAGGGCTCTCTCTCTCTCTCTCTCTCTCTCTCTCTCTCTCTCTCTCTCTCTCTCTCTCTCTCTCTCTCTCTCTCTCTCTCTCTCTCTCTCCCCCCTGCCTTTCTTTTTGTTTTGTTTTTTTTGTTTTTGTTTTCCCCCTTGCAAGCAGCCCGTTCTATCTTTTCCTCCCCTTACAAATAATCGGAGGAACTCCAGATTTTGGATATTTAAGCTGAAACCTGGTATTTTAGGCCGAAGTTTCGAATTTTGACCGAATCCGAATTTTAGAACGAATTTTTTCCACAGGGTTGTTCGGTTTGGTTGCATGTCCAAACCCAAAATTGTTCAGAAAATGCAGCCGAACGGAAACAACTTACGTAGCATTGCTTCTAGTTCTTCTCTCGCTAAAATGCCCAAGAAGGTAATAGATGTTTTCAGAGAACCTCATTTCAAAGTGAGCAATTTTGAGAACCCATTAGGGGGAACCACTTATGAGAAATCCAATCCATTCAACCTTATGGCTTGATTAGTATCAAATTAATGCCATTTGATGAAGTTAATAATTGCTTCTATCATAACATGGCAACATTAGATTAATCCAAAGGTGGGCCAAATTCCTATGGAAGTGAAATTTAGAAAGGGCAAAAAAATTGATGTTATTTAAATTCACGAAGGATAAAATTGGTTTCAAAACAGAAATAATGTCAATTCATGGAAGATATGTGAGTGTGAAGGGAATGATTTCATGTTAGGCCCACTTATCCTTAGGCGTGCCCCATTATAAACATAATAAAGAGCTAGCACAAAAACCCATGCCAATCACGGGTATGCATGAAGAGGTAGAATTATATGTACGTTAGAAATGGGGAGGATAGGAGTACATAACTGGGGGAAGTATATTAGTGAAAATTGGAGGAGAGTATGTTAGCGGTTGAAAAAACTGAAAGTAAATTCCGGTCAAAATATAAAGTACGGTCAAAATTGGATCCAAAACCTTCTAGCTCAATATATTATAATGGTAGCAAGAATGTAGAAAAAGGCGGGCCCACTTTGTCTATTACTTCTCTCAGTTTCCATTTGTATTACTTGTCCTATTTACTCTCCTACCATATCCAGAAGAATCTCCTAAAAAATAAGTATATTCGAAGAAGTTTAATGGCTCATTTAATATTACATTGCTTGGGAAGTGACGACTTCATTAAAGAGAGCAGCATACAAATAGCAAGGCATAAAAAGAAATAAGGGGGAGGGTACAAGAGTGATGCACCACCCACACATAATTACACAACTACTCCCAACCAAGGATACAACCTCTCAACCCCTTGCTTGGCTCAAGCATCCGCCATGGAGTTGGCAGATCTTGCTTCTCTCATTTACTTTCTACAACTACAATGTGATGTGGTATCGTGTAATTGGGCAAATCAAAAGGGGCAAAAATGCCCCTTTCAAAGTGGGGCATTTTGTAAAATTTGCCTATTGTGTGTGTATCAGATTTGTTCTGGTGCAAACTATTCGCACGAACTCACCGTGCAAACTTTTATGTGGGGCCCCACTATGGGTCCCACCTGGGAAGAGGAGGAGAGAGAGAGAGAGAGAGAGAGAGAGAGAGAGAGAGAGAGAGAGAGAGAGAGAGAGAGAGAGAGAGATGTGCCCTATCTACATACTACATTTGGGACCCATCCAACCATCCTATCATCTTCATCCAGGCCCCATAAGTTTAACGGATGTACAGTCCACTTGGATTGGTGCTCAGTCAATCTGTGGGCCCAGTCCATTTAGGTGTAAAACCCATGGGACCAATGTTATATGAGGAGTCCCGGCTTTTGGTCCATTTGGAAGGACCAAACAGTGGGCCCCACCGCACGGAATGAATCTTGCGAAGTACTTCACACTGAATAATTTCTGTGCATGCGTGCGTGCGTGTCTATATATATTCTCAGCGCTTCGCCAACAGGCAGGAATAACAGAGCAACACTACTGGATAGTTGAAATCTCTAAAACACGATGATAATTCAATAGCCATCCAATATTCAAGAACTAATAAAAATAATAACTAATAAAAAACACAAGATTAAACAGAAATCACTTGCCTCTGCTGAAACCTTCCTTTTATCTTCCAAATCAGCTTTGTTTCCAGCCAGTGCCATCACCAGATTAGGATTACCTGAACCAAAATCCAAATGCACTAAAGCTGCAGCCTAATACAACATCCAAGTGCACAAATGCAAGACTACAGTAAAATCTAACATGCACAAAGAAACAGAAATCATATTGAAAAATAAAAAATTAAAAAGACACCTCTAATGAGTATAATACAAATAAAACAAAATAAAAACAAATAAGGTTCAGAATCAGATGCATCATCAATGGTCATGAAACATGCCACCTTCTGTCTTCTTATTTCTATTATATATGCAATTAAACCAATGAGGAGCTGCATTACTTTCTAAGGCACAAACAAAAGGTGCAATGCCTGACTAAGAAACACAATGAGTAATTAGAAGAAGAAAAATAGATTTAATAAAACACATGAATGCAGCTACCTTGTTTCTGAAGCTCTTGAACCCAGTTCTTAGCTCGAGTAAATGAATCCTAAAATTGAAAATCAGGTAAAAACAAATCAAATCAATAAAGCAAATCGCTTCAGAAAACCCATTAATCAATGAAACATATAATTGATTCAGTGATAAGAACATCCAGAAATATTCAAAATACATAATCAAACATCATCTCACCGAAGGAATTAATATATGGGACTTCAACAAAACAATACAATACATAAATTCATTGGTCCAAACAGTCATCAAAACAACAGAATACACAAATAAAGCAACAAGTAAAAAATTACAGATAGTTCCATAAAACCGATTACGGATAATATCTGCAATTGTATCAACGCATAGATTACAAGCAAATAGATAATTAAGATTTAAGGGAAAAAAAAGAAACCAAAGCTCAACTCTAACATAATCATAATCTAACCCCCAAGTCCTAACAAATCCTAACAACAAAACTAACACCAAGACACCCATAGAAATTACAAAGAAAACATCAATTAAGGAAAATGCAACACAGAGCAGAAGAAAAATCCCACTACAGTCTAAGTAAGCAGAAGCACACATCCCATGAAATCAAAACCCCAAAAACCCAAACACATTAAGTTAAAAAGGATCAATAATTTTAAAAAATCACCGCGTTTGTAATGTCATAGACGATGATCGCCGCAGCAGCTCCTCTGTAATACATAGGAGCCAAGCTATGATACCTCTCCTGTCCCGCTGTATCCCAAATCTCGAATTTCACCGTTGCATCATTCACCGCCAGCGTCTGAGAAAAAAACGCAGCCCCAATCGTCGATTCCTGAAACCCAAGGCCCCAAACCCTAATCAGAAACCCTAGAAAATCTTCCAAAGCCGGTCAAGTTCAAAAGTCTTGAAATAACCTGGAATTCGAGGAATTGACCTTTGACGAAGCGAAGAACTAGGCTTGACTTCCCAGCGCCCATGTCGCCGAGAAGAACCTGCAGATTCCGAGATCAGAAACAGGATTCGAATCAGAGATGATGAGACTGAAATTGAAATCGAGAATTTTAAGAAGAAGAAGAAAAAGAGGAATTGAATTGAATTACTAGCTTTGCGTTGAGATTGTTGTTGCCGATTGTAGCCATGGAAGTTTCAGAGAGAAGAAGCTTCGATTTGGGGGAGAAAAAGGAGAGATTTTTATGTTTGACTTCTGGTTGGGGGAAGCACAAGGGGGAGAAAGTAGGTGGAGGAAGGAAGAAGACGATGAAATGCTGCCATTGTTTTTACTTAACGCTTACGGCCGCAAGGAGGCTTCATATCGGAGAGACGAAAATGCCCCCCGTCGGGTTTCTAACGAGCTGAGTGGTTGGCACGCGCGCCATATATGATAATAACGAGTGCTGCTGCCTGCACACTGTTAATTCCTTTGCACGTACGTACTTTTTTTTTCTTTATTTGAAAGCTCTAAATTATCCATCCCTCTCTTTTCCTGTCCCAGCCAGCCAGCTGCCCAAATTTGCAGCCCGCTGCCTGCAACCGATCCCTCTCCCTACTTGTCGCCGGCCACTGCCTACCCACCCTCTCCCATTCCTCTCCTTCACCCTTAATCTCTTCCTCTCCTCTTATCTCTCTAATTTCCTCTCTCTGCTCGTCTCTGGCATCGCTCGCGCCACCATCTCCTTCTCCCTCTCCCCCTCCTTCTCGGAGAGGGAGATGGTGGCTCGGGCGGCCGAGGACAAGTAGGGTTTAGGGTTTTGGCAGGGAAAGGGAAAGGGAGGGAGAAGGAGAGAGAGGGGGAGGAGGTGGGAGGGAAGTTGCCGGCGACGAGTAGGAAGAGGGAAATAAAGAAGGAGAGGGAGAGGTGGGCGGGCGGCGACGAGCAGGGAGAGGGGTTGGTCGTAGGTAGCGGGCGGAGGGGCGGCCGACCGGCGGGAGAGGGAAGGAGAGGGAGGGGTAGTTTAAAAATTAAAACAAGAAAAAGACTGCGTGTGTGCAAAGTTATTTTCAATGTGTAGGTAGCAGCACTCTATGATAATATACAGTTGTCGATCCCGTTTAAAGGGTAATTTGGGCATTTTTTAAAGAATAGAGATGAGCTTGTCAAAAATAACTTTAAATGACTAATTATACTTAATTGAAAATTTACTGGAAACTTATGCCTTAATTTGAGAAATTATAAAACTTATGACCTTTTTTTCAAAATAAAATAAAAATGTAAGGCCTTAGTTAGAATTTTTTCTAAATAATATATATAATATTTAAATGATAAAATTAAGAAGACTTTTTAATTGATAAGGATTTTATTCCAAGGGGTTGACCAAGTGGTCAAGACCACAGTTCTACCATTTTCCAGAGCTAGAAGTCTTGATATCGATCATCGGTTTCCCCCCTCTTCAGAAACTAAATGTTGAGTCTACTTGTGCTACCACTTGGGAGGCCATAGTGGTCTTACCCGGCTTCTCTTTATGTCTGGAGGGATTTGTCTAACCCAAAAAATTGGGAACCCTCCGTTAGCAAAAAAAGAAAAAAAAAAAAAAACAATACTCATCTTAGAAGGTAGATGGAGAAATTGGTCTGGGGGGTGATTTTTGAAAAGTTTGAGGGGACCATGGTCCCTTCCAGTAGGGATGCCAATATGGTGGGATCCAGTGTGGAAGTGTGGTGGATTCAAACTTGAATTCCTCTTGATAGATGTGAATCCAATTTCACACAGAAACAATGTGTTGTGTCTCCTTCTATAATCAACTTTAAGACTTAGATCCTATGCCAAAGAAGATGGGGGCAGTCGGGGGCATGCTTGTTTCGTATAACTGAATGCAAAGAATTTGTGATGTTTCTATTTGTAAAAGTGGTTAAATTAAATAAACAAAATTTAGTTTCAAAAAATGACCATCAGACTATCCTGTCCATTAAATGGAAAATGAATCATGGCTACTAATGAATCTCCAATCATCACCCTAGTAATTCAAATCCTAGAAAAGTGAGGGTTGTATCTTCTTCTCCACTTTATATCCTTTACGTCTCCCCTTATATCTTGCGCTCATCACCTCTTTAATAATACTTTGTGGAGCTCAATCAATCATGAATTCTCACACATTCAATTCATATGTATTTTATGGTAACACATACACCCTCTAGCTATATAAAATGTCTATCCACGCGTATAATGGAAACACAGCTTTAGTGCATGTTTGATATCTCTATTTTTCACCTCTATTTGTCTATTTATCTAAATCGGACAAATGTTAAAAAGATTAAAGCGTTTGGTAAATAACTTTATCATCTTCTTATTTTAGAGGAGTAGAGGCAAATCATCTAAAATTGAAATGCCCACTTTCTGGACATGTGAAAAATAAAGGCATAGACTCTAAAACACGTAAAGGCAAATCCTCTAAAATTGAAATGCCCTCTTTTTTTTATAGCTCTTTTTTTAATAGCTCTATTTTAAATGGTCTATTAGAAAAATACTAGAGATGCCAAATAGCGTTATCATGGAGAGCAAAACATAGGTAGAAAGAGCAAATTCTAGTGGGCTAGAGCTAAACTAATTCCAATTCAAGGTAAGCTTCAATCTATTATCTAATTAAGTCTAACAATAGCTATTGCACTAGATCAGGCCTATCAAAAGCTTTATTTTGTAGTTAGTGAAATCTAGCAATGTGATACTAAGTTTAAACGACAATACTCAATTAAAGCATGCCCTTTAAACCACTCGTAGCCTGAGCTCGAAACACTCCCAGCCCAAATTGCATTTCCATGTTGGCAAGGACATCCAGGCTTGAGCTGGCCTGGACCAGGTTGCACCCCTAATTGGCACCCACCCATGAGTCCCTCCCAACGAAAAGCGGTGCATCTGGGTTCTGGGCATGCAACAATTGGTTCGGCCATCTTCTTTGGTTGAAATGTAAAATCAGCTTTATTGAGTCGACTTCTTGAAAGAAACCCCCACATACTGAGGACCCTTCGAATTTAAGCCTTACAGTTACAGGCGGCCCATCTTTCAGTTACCCAGATATTTCATCTCCAAAGACCTACCAAGTGGATGGAAGAAGAAGCATCACTGGATATGTTTCCCCTCCAACAACCAATTTCAACTGTAGCAAGAAAAAAAGAAGATCAGTGTAGGATTTCCTGTGCCCACTACTCCACTCCAACCACATGGACCACAAATCCTTTAAAATGGTTTTGGGCATCATTAGTTACTACTAAGTGTAGCCCATTTAGTTATTGGGATGTAATCCAGTGAGAACTGTTCTCACGTAGTCACCGTGAGAACTTTTTTATGGGGTCCACTGGGGGCCCCATTTTGAAATGGGATCGGTGGGGATTGAAAGATCTATATGGCACCACTCCGAATATCAAGTTTGACCCCAATCCCATACTTCTAACCCCTTCATCCATGACCGACAAGTCCAATCCATTCATATGGGTATATAGTCGATCCATCGGTCCAATTTATTCGCATTGATGCCAAACCCCAAGGCGTGTGTGTATCAAGGGGGTTCATGTCCATTGTAAGGATTGGATTGGGTGATAAATGGACCCCACCCATAGAACGTGAGAACAGTTCTCCCTAATTATTTCTCTTCGTTATTTAGCCAACATTTCTTGCTGGCCTAAAATTTAGGCACTGGGCACAGGAAAATCGTAAAGCATCTGTTGTTGGATTCGATAAATATAGGGACTTGACTAGCCTCTAAGCCAACAAAACCTTAGAACAAGGCCAGACTCATTTATCCACGGGCAGCTAAATGAAGCCTTAGTTCCGTCCACATCGTAAGACATCAAAAGAGCGGACTAGCCTAGGCCTTCTTTTGGTCTAAATATCATCAGTTTTGTTATGTTATGTTTGATTTTCTGATAATTTTGAATAATAAGGGGGTGTAGCTCATATGGTAGAGCGCTCGCTTCGCATGCGAGAGGCACGGGGTTCGATTCCCCGCACCTCCAATTATATTTTATTAAAAAAGGTGAACTTTTGTCATTTAAAAAAATAAATTATTATTATTATTTGTAAAAAGAAGATGTGTATTTTAAAAGTAAATACTTTTTACCCCACTTTTTTTTCTTATATATTGAATTGACTCTTTATTTCACACTATATACAAGTAATTTTCCCAAACATTCACTCGTGCAAAAACGAGTTAACACTGGCAGCTTCTACTTACCCTAATGAGTTACGAGCCATTTGTTTGACAGCTGGAATAAATGGAATGGATGGTTAGGAATTTCTGGTCTCAGCTGCATCAAAATTGGACCAATGGCTGTTAACCAGCTGGATTGGTATGCATGTGCTGACCAGACTCGAGTTCTTCCTAATTGGGCCCTGACACCAGGTCCGGCCTGTTTATCATGAGTCTCTCTTCAACTGGGCTCAGGGGAGTAAGGTAGTCTATCAGGTCATTTCTTTTGGCTTGTGTACTGAGATAAAGCTGATGAGCTGCCCCATTATTGGCCCACAACTGTTATCCTTCCCTTTCATACATTCAATTATATCCACCAACTCAACGCAATATGCCTCCTGGAAACCATGGAAACACTTTCTGTAATTCAGCCTACCCATGCACTGTCATCACTGTTGAGTCCGGATCCTTTTACAATACATATATTTACATGTATATATATACACGGAATATATATATATATGAAAGATATTTATTTTAAATAGTTTGAATTTTAATATGTGGATTCCACAGGGAGATTTCACCACTGCCACTTGCACCCATGACTCAAGCATAGCATCAATCCAATTACTTTCACCCGAAGTGATCACACAATAGAGCTATAGAGATAGAGGAAACAATCCGTGGCAATCATCTTTGATAAGGCCCAACCTGGGTCCCACTTTTCATCAGAAATAGAATGGCAAAAGTGCTTTTGGGTGTCCATGTACAATAGTCAATTTTCTAATTCCCACAAGCAGACAATTCAACTCTTACCCATTGAATATTTTCCTTCATAAATCCAACTCCCTCTCTCTCTCTCTCTCTCTCATGAAGAGAGAAAACCGACCTGACCCCCTCTTCTTTCCTTCTGCTCCTCTCTCCAACCCTCTTGCTCCCCAATCTGCAACAAAACCCATCTCTTCTTCCTTGCTCCTCTCCTCTTTGCTCCCCAATCTACAGCAAATCTCATCTCATAGAAAATCAACATTAAAGAGGGAGAGAGAGAGAGAGAAACAGAGAGAGAGGACCCATTTGTCATTTCCACATCTGTCTTCACAAATGTCAAAACCATGTCCAACTCCGACCACCCACCCACCACTTCCTCCTCCATGGTCCTTCTAGACTACCCCCACCCCCACCAGTCTCTCCTCATCTCCACTACCACCAACGCCGCCGCCGCCTCTCCGACCACTTCCACTTCCCTCCCCCGCCAGTACCGGAAAGGCAACTGGAATCTCGACGAGGCCCTGGTTCTCATCACCGCCAAGAAGCTGGAGGACGAGCGCCGATCCTGTTCCACCTCCACCAGCAAGCAGCCCTGCAAGACGGCGGAGCCCCGATGGAAGTGGGTCGAGAACTACTGCTGGAACCACGGCTGTTACCGGAGCCAAAACCAGTGCAACGACAAGTGGGACAACCTCATGCGGGACTACAAGAAGGTGCGGGACTACGAAAGTAGACCGTGCTCCTCCGAACCCAACAAGGAACGAGGGTCACCCTCCTATTGGGACATGGAAAAGCACGAGAGGAAGGAGAGGAGTCTTCCTTCTAATCTCCTCTTTGAAGTCTTCCAAGCCCTCCACGACGTCGTCAATCGGAAAAATGTTCAGAAGTCTCCTGCCCCGGATGTATCAACGGCTGTGACTGCTCCTCCTCCTCCTCCACCGCCGCCCCCGTTGCCACCTCCTCCTCCGCCTCCACCATCTCAGCCACCACTGCAATCACCAGCTCAAAGTAAGTGTATATTTTGGATTAGACCCTCAATCTAAGGGCACTCAACTCTTTTTCACTCTTACTCCTATGAGCCTTTCACCCACACTAATCTCAATTTGAGTGCAAATCTATGGTGGGGGCCATTACTGGTGTTAAGAATAAATGCCCTCCAACTAACGAGTATATTAAAATTTTCCCAATGTGAAGTCCCTAACTTTCCCACACACGCAATAAGTTAGGCTTTTGCCTTAGACAAGTAGCTCCATGAAAGAGAGCCTGAGTTTGACATTACATCAATCTGAGTTTATTTTATTGTTTGATTGATTAGTTTTTTTTTAAATAATAATAATAATTAATTATTATATATAAGATTGTATTAATCACTATTATTATTGAATGGGACAAACTCAACATTGATGTAAAAATAAAAAATTGAGAAACCTCATATATATATATATGTATTTATTTTAAATAATTTAGATTTCAATATTTGGACTCCACTGGAGGGTAAAGTCCTTTTAACTGCTCTAAGTTAAAAGCCTCATATTATCCGGACTACTTTTATATAGAGACGTTGATCAGTGACAAACTTCAAATGAACGGCGAAGAATCGGGCTGAGTTTAATGAGTTTTAATTTTTGTAATGTGGCAGTTGAAATGACGGTTTCGTCCGAAACGGAAGAAGACAGCGAGAGGGAAGAACCGGGTACGAAACGTAGAAAGGGAGCGAGCCTAGGTTCGAGCGTGGTGCGAGGCGCATCCATCTTGGCTCAGACTTTATTGGCTTGTGAAGAGAAGAAGGATAAGAGACATCAAAACGTTCTGGAAGTGGAAGAGAAGAAGCTCAAGATAGAGGAGAATCGGACCCAGATCAATCAGGAAGGTCTTGCTGCTCTAATCACAGCTGTAAATACTCTCTCTAGTGCCGTTCACACGCTCGTATCGGATCGAACTGATACGAGATGAAAAGCTAATACCGTTACCTCCCAAATCTGAGAATTTATTGGATGGAAATGGGTTTAATTAATAAATGATTATAATTGTATATTAACAATATCAATATGCTTTTTAGCCACCAAGATTTCAGTTTTTTTTTTTTTTTTAATCATGCAATTGCAGCAGTATATCCTTTTTTTCTTATTAGATACCTACATAAAACACATGACTTGATTTTTGTATTATTTATTCAACCATATGTTCGGTAGGCAAGCAGCATGATTCTTAGCAATTTGGATTTCAGACGTTACAATTTTGTAGGGATAGTCGGCTCATGAGTGAATTCTCTCTATATTTTTTTTATGCCATGGGTAACATGGGGTCTTTTACGCAAGATGACTAATCTCACATGACAACTTCTAAACTCATACAAACACACACCATGCAAATTTAAGACGAGTTTTGAACACAAAGCACAAAGAGCAAACCCATATCTTATGCCAATCCAACTGTTAGGTGGGTAGGTGAATTCTCACTGTACTACATTGATAATATTTTTTTAAGATACAATGGTATATTATAAACAAATATAGCAAAATTACAGCAAAATGTGGGAGCATGTTTTGCCAATGTTGTTAGATCTATCATTGGGAAGCCCCACATCCCATATCGTCCAGTGCTTTATAAACCTGTTTCAGCCTTTCTCTAATTAACTTAAGTTTTTAAATTGATACGTGGTATCTTATATGATATTAAAGCTTAGATTCTACTCCATTCAAAATATAAAATAATTATGAAATTAACATTATGACCATCTTTTAGGGCCCCTGAAAAACACACTAAAAACTGTTCACTCTGGCGATGATCGATGACACAAATGAGTGAGACTGTAACAACTGAAATTTGAATCCTCTGCAGTTCAATTCATGACTCATGCTCGATTAAAGACAGACGAGACTACCAATTATGGTGGTAACTCAGCTGGCTAAAAGTAAAAGCACGGTGTGTAAATAGGTCTTTAAAATAGAGGCAAATGGTCCCCCTTCGTTCCAAGATGCGGGGGATCCGCTGAACCCGTAGTCAGGTGGACCACTGAACCAGGACTCACACAACCGATGAATAAATGCTCTTTTTAAGCTCCTTCATGACAAGAACGTTTTTTTTTTTTTTTTTACATTAACCGGTTAACAGCTCACTGTCGGTTCATGCACCCCCTCTGTCATTTTATAGGAGACAGGGGTATTTTGGTCAGCTGAGGAAAGAGAGAAGGGCATTTATGAGGAAAGAGAGAAGGGCATTTATGGAAGCTAAAGATTTTAGTACGGTCTGACCTTCTGTCTGCCTTAAATGTCAGTCATTACTTTCTAGTCAAAATTAACTCATTTCGCTTGACCCAGCCAGGGTGTAGATCCCATGGCTCGATCGGACCCATTCACACCACAGCCATGTTTTATTTCCATGGGCTTTATGTTTTGCTATTTTTTTTTTCCCGAGCACATGGAGGGCTTGATTATTTAAATAAATAATTTGGGACGACCTCCACATAATTGAAACAAAATATTTGATGATGATTATGAAGTTGAGCTTAGTTATTTAAAATAGATATGTGGTCCTGTATAATATGCACAATCAAAATCAAGGGTGTCCCTTACTTGGCTAAATCAAGGGTATGTGAGTTTCAATTCATAAAGTATACCGAAATAAATCACCTTGCCTTGTGGCTGAAAATAGGGTTCAAAATAATGGCCATTCATAAAATCTTGGCTCATTTGCATCTTTGGACCAAATGCGATGTTTTACTCTGATGCAAGTATGCTAGATTTGTTGTGATTAATTTCTTCAGGGCATATTAATTTGATCTTTATTGAGTTTTTTACTTTGTATTCCAATTAATAAAGCTTAGAATTGGAGGAGTAAAAGTTAAGATCTGCGAAAAACAAAGCAGTCAAATTATCTTCATTTTGGATGAAAATGATTCCGCAGCAATTGCATCATTAAATTCTAATATTCTTATCTATTCCTCCCTTGGTGTTGCAGATAGTAAAGATAATAATAGTAATACTGACTAGTGACTAGTAGCCAGGATTCCTGACCCTTTCAGACCAATTACGTAGTAATGCATTTGTATTGTGGAATATATATATAGGGAAATATTCATGTGCATTTAGGGTGATGGATGCTTCCATAAATGATATTTTTTAAATACAAAAGGGGAATTTTAAATACATAGGGTGAAGTATAAAGGGGGATTCATGTGCAAAAAGGGAAAGTCACCCTATGGTGAGGGATAGATGCACATGAATGTCCCCCATGTATATATATATATATATATATATATATGGGGAATGTTCACATGCATCTTTTCCTCACCATAGGGTGATGGACTTTTCCCTTTTTGGACATAAAGACAAGGAAGTGTATCTCGTACTTGAAAATGTACATTTTCTTATCTTTATGTGCAAAAAGGGGAGTATCTCTCTCCCTATGGTGACGGAAAGATGCATATGACTTGTCAAAGTGTCAAATAAACATGGCATTGACAATGGACTAGCTCTTGGAATGAAGAGCCAAATTACCTTGAAACGTCACTAAGATAGAAAATCATAACCATCCCCACACGGGCCACATCTATCTTTCAATTTCTATATTTTTTGCTGTAAAATGTTGGAAACATACAAGGGTTACAAACACCCCCATTGGTAGGATATTTTAGAATGAGGTAATCTGTGATCTACAAATGCTTGGACCAGATAAACGGATTTAAGATGATGAAAATGAAAACACTTAACTACCATTTAAACGTGGCAGTGGTAATTAATTGGTATAATGATGGAAGAAAAGAGATTGCTTAGGTGAATTTTTAGGAGCTTAGTAAGTTTTGACTGTCTGTTTGACCAAGCAGGCATATCAGAAGACCAGAAAGACCAGAAGCACCACCTCTGGGGACGCACCTCGGTTCTGCTGCTACTTTTCTCGACGCCCCCGCTCACCTTGTCCATTCCCCCCCTTCATTTGATTCTTCTCTCTCTCATATGAACCAATAAACATGACCATGACCGATAGGGTAACTTGGTTAAACACCTTCATGAATGCATGACATAAGTGTATGAGCTGATAATTCAATTATATATCATATTCTATAACACCATTTAACTTTGAATCCAAATTGTCAAAAAATTAGAACACGTGAGAGCCTGATTTTTTCCACCAACTTTTTTTTGGTACCTAGCCAAAGAAAGAAAGAGAGGGGGTAGGCGTCCCCCACATGTGTGGGAAGAGAGAAATACACAAATTCCTAGATAGAGCTAGGTGACATCTGGGATTGCCAACCAATACACTTAAATTGCAATATGTCTTAATCCTCTTCACATCTAGTAATTGTCATGCATTTAGTTGGGTTCTACAACGAGGTGCTTCCCTAAGATAGGTAAAAATTATGCTCGATGATCTCCTGGGCAATGTTGCCATTCGAGTGAACTTTTGTTGTGATTATTGCTCCAAACGAAAGATATCTCCTGAATAGTTAAGGATCCATTTTGAGCTATATATGGACTGAACCGGCCATTAGGTCTAAGATCAAAGTGTTGTCGACTATTGATTTTGCATATCCTATTTATTCAATCAGGAGCCTAATAATGAGTCCCCATATAAACTTGCACCAATCTGTTGGTACTGGTTTCAGCTCTCTAGGATCTCCGTGGGCTAAATCACCTTAAAGATCGCAGGGCAACAACATGTTTGGACCCACTTTGAGCTTCCTTATGATCTGGCCCCTCTCCCGCCTCGCATGCAGGATCTTCCTTTGTAGGGGTTGAGGGACCCATTTTGTGCCTTGCATGCACTTTTGAATGTAAAATTAAAGAGTTTTTAACCATCCATTTTGCATGGCTCCAGTTTCTAATATAGAAGATACCTTCAATCTGAAAATGAATCCCAAACCACCCAATTTACACTTGCTCCATTCAGTAGATATCCTTCCCACAACTACCTATGATCACCATTTGAGAGAGGAAGAGAGGTCATTGTCTGTTGGAAAGGAGCCAGCGATCCGGAGCAATAATTTAAGATGCTATAGAATACTTTTCCATGATGCAGTGGAGGGGGCTACATTGAATTGTTGGCAGAAAGGGTCCACTATATTTTGACTCCTTGTTAAAGCTGAATGGGGACATCACATCAGATATAGGTGGCACTATAAAATCACTTTCTGCTCTTTTCTGGGTAGCACAACTTCCATGGCTCAAAACGTCTCTCCTTCCACCTAGGCTCTGTTCTGCCTAACTTCTGTCGACCTGCCTTTCTCTAAAGTCTAGAGCCACCCTACCCTTTGGCCTCTGGAAATTGCACCAGTGAAAATGGGGAGGGAGGAGCCAACACACTCATGGCCGAATGGTATTCGCACTTTAGTTTCTCACATAAAAAGATAAAAATTGCATTGAAGTGGGGGCCAGTTGATTGTAATATGATTTTACCTGGAGTGTACCTTTTCTTTAAAAAGTATATTAACAATTCATTCTCTTCAATACAAGATTCACTTCAACAGTAAAATTGCAATGGAACTGCCAGTTCTTAGGAAAATTTCACTTACAGCTGCTTTTTTCTTTTATCAGTATAATGATTTTCTTCCCAATTTGTTGCACGAGTAGGACGCCACAGTGGTTCACTTATTTAAAATCTAACTGATTAAAAATGAAGGTCCTTCCATTTAGTAGGCTGTCCCTGTACATTTAATTCAATTGAAGTTGGTCTCATAGGAAGATTGAGCATATGGTGACAGTTATTCCGGTTAGAGTAAAATTTGAGGAGCGCCCACTTATAGAGTACGTCATTTTTAGCAGTTCAGTTATTCAATAACTGATCAGTCTCTCAGCGGAGTTTGGCACCCTTTCACATGAAACAAATAGGAGGAGTTCCAAACTCTTAGCTTTTCATTTGGTATCATTTACACCTTCTCCGCTTACCTCATCATTACTCGGTGAATGAAGGGAATTCATTCCAGCTAGAAGTATTATTTGTAGTTTTTGAAAGCCCATTAATATTATGGCCCATCAAATGATCATAACAAATCAATCAACAGATTTTTATTAATTAATTATGGGTGGATTGATCTACATGTAAACAATCTAACATGAGTCCTAATTTGATTAGATTAAGATACAGTTCTCAGCCTAAATTAAGGAGAAAAAAATTATTTCGAGTGGCTTAGATTTATCATGATAAATCTTAGTACTTTCATATTTTAATAACGCTAACAAAGTTTTAGGAAATTATGCCTTAAAAAATGTTAAGGTATTAAGTAATTGACAATAAATTAAAAAATATAAAATATTATTGATCGACCATTGCTATCCAACGAGTCCACACAAGAAACAATCCACCTTCCAAACAAAATTATGTTCCAGCCAAGACATTTCCCCAAAAATAGCATAGTCAACATATAGTCTCATTCTCACATTTCACATAGAAATTGTAAATAATGATTCCATCAAGACTCAAGAATTCCAACGTATCAGAGATTCGCAGGAGAAAGTAGGCTCAAACAAAGGCAGATTTCAAAGGTTTTTTATGCTGGTATGATTTCGGTTGTCATTAGTGGTGAACGAACTTGGTAAGCTTTCAGGTTGGTAATGATGGTCGAAATTGGAAAAAGGGATGAATGTGGTTTGTGCAGGGTTTCACATCAAAATCATCTCCTACAGAAATGACTGCATGCAGAATTAAGCAGAAACTATTAGCATATTCGAGGAAAAGGATATCAGCAGATTTTACACTCTTCTTCCAAACTGATAAATTTCGACAATGGAGTCTCACTTAGGGCTTCGACCATTGTAGATATATGCAAAGGAGCCACTGCAAAGATGATTTAAGATTATAGCTTATGGTCTTTTCAGAACTTCTCAATTGATTGAATCCATTGACATTCTATAATGCAAATGCCCCAGATCCTGAATGGGTCCTTTGGGTGATTGGAAAATGGGTCTATTAAGTATTAACAGCCTTGCTGGACCAAATAATTTTTAACTGAGCTAGAATTATGGACTCTGACCCTATCATCAAATGGGCTTAGAAAGATCCGTCTCCAAATCTTTTGGGCCCGGATCGGGTCTTCTTAGTATTCAAGTAGCTAAATTGTGATAGTGAAGACTGAGGCCCAAGGTTCAGGAGGTACAAAACTACAAATGCGATTCTGGTATGTTTGGAAGCATTTGTGAAATTTGAAGCTTACATCACCTGAGATGTATTTTTGGCCTCGTGTGTTGATGACTGGATTGAGATGAGTGAAAATCCCGTGAAAGCCCTGCCAGTTGATAACGGTCAATGTTCAAGCTGAGATCCAATCTATGGACTTGGAAGTTTACAATGGGCTCGACCCAAACGCAAAATGAGCGTGATCTTCCTTTTCTTCTTCGTAAATTACTACGTGTCCTCTTGCTACCATCTCAAGTTAGGCTGAGATCCGTAGACGTATAATATAAACTAGCAACAAAGGCCTATGCTTGATATAAATAAGTTTGATCAAGCACTAATAAAAAAGTTATAAATAATTAATTTCAAATTACGATCCCCTTTAGAATTGGTTAGAAAAGGAAATAAATATTATTTAAAATTAGTTACAAATGCATTCATATTAATACAATAATAATAGTAATCATGATGGAGGGTTTTCATGAAAACCAATAAACGTGTGACTCTGCATAATCGTTCACAAGAACATAGACTGGATATGGAGCTTAACAAATTGAGTTCGTACTTCTAGGACCCACCTTGACTATTGATGAACAAAGTCCATGATTTTCTGTTTGTTGTATGTTAGATTCTGTTTTGTTTATGATGCGATAATTAGAATCATCGCTAAAGATGAACATAGGAGAGAGGGAGAGGATAAAGATGAAAAGCTTGGAGTCAGCCTCATGCAAATCAAAGGGCATGAGACTTTGAAAGGTCTTCTAAACCCTATCCCTGCACAAACAATGGAAATTATCTAGGATGTCATGTTTTACAGGCTCTAAAGTCGACCAAATACTAACCTTTAAAATGAAGTTGGATGCACAATTTTGCATCATCAATTGAGAGCCCAACAAAATCCAGATAATTGTAATATGGATTTGGGCCTCAGGCAATTCTAAAAAATTCATGTATGGTGATCAGCTTCTTGGGGATTCTTAACTAGTTTTCCATATAGTCGTGGAAAATTCACATTCGACAATCATAAATCTCCAAGAATTTGGGCTAGTGGAAATACTTGTTTTGAGGATTTTCAGGTTCAACCCCTCCCCTTTCAAATTTCTTTGAGCTATACACATCAATTATTGTATATTATAGGGGTATGATTCGATTTTGAAATTGGAGCTCAATTTCAAAACTAATTGAGAAATTGGCTTTCAGTTTTGCAATTGATTTGATCCATTAGATCAGTGTTTGAGTTTTGAATGATGACAAATTATCTTTAAAATGTACAAGTCTATCCTAATTTAGAAATAAATCTTATCCCAATCCCGAGTTTAAGAAAGAAGTATTTTTAAATCTCCTTTCTTTTTAGAAAGAACTAGAGGACCGGGCATTTGAGAAATTGTTGTATAGTTTGACATATTGTTTTTTCTCTTTTTTAATGTTAAGAACAACTACAATCTAGAAAACAAAATATTTTTAATGGCTCGCAGTGAAAACTCACATGTCTCCACATGGGTCGGGGCCTCTGGTTATGCAGCTCCTTAACATTTGGCTACATGTAATATAAGTTCTACTCTAGCAATCTTCATTGCTACAAGTTCCTATGACTTCCGTGTTCTCTTTTAATAATGTGCACCGAAGTGGACATTCTTTATTTTAAAATAATCACAATATGTTATTTAGTTTTTATGCATGGATGGATGTTGTTAGTAGTTTCTCTCTATCTAAAAGTTTTAGGAACTCTCTTAGATTCTTTTCTAATTAAATATTCCCATGATCTTGGGTTTATCTAAAGAGTTTGATAAAATGTGACATCGCGCAGATTTTGTATTTTTGACATACTAAGATACGAGATTATACATCTAAAATTGTGAGAATTTTCTATCTCATGTTCTATTAATAAACATGTAAACAAATTGTAAATGGAGTGGACTAGTTCAAGGCAACCAAAAATGAACTTGTTACAAACCCAACTCAAAGAATTAAATTAAAAAAATGGTTTTTACCGCAGTCTTTATTAGGGGCAAAGTTGCAGCTCTACTGACCGTATTTATTAGTGATAAAGTAGCCAGTGCAGGTTTTCATCCACTCTTAATAGAGAAAAAGCTGCAAATGAAGTTTTTCCTCGAACAAAGTAGCAAATGCAGGTTTTTTCCCAATCTTAATAGAGCAAAACTTGCAAATGGAACTTTTCCTCGGACAAAGTAGCAAATACAGGTTCTCCTCTTCTCTTAGTAGATGAAATGTTGTAAAAGAAGCTTTTTTTCTATTATTATTATATGCAAAGTTGCATATAACAGCAAAGTTGCAAATGTGTGGGTATCTAAATCTGACATTGTCTTATTATGAGAGGCCCAAGCCTTCCCACCGAAGGCTTATATATAATTACTAATATCAATGTAAAATCTTTAACCATACAAGTTTTAGCGAAAAATCCTCATATCTACTATTCCTCGTTTGTTACCAAACATGCCAAGATGGGGTTGGGGGTGGTTTGATCATGGGAGACCATGTGGGCCCCATAGGCCAGATTGCTCCTCGTATTCTCTTGGATGAAAACATAGTTCCAGCCCAAGTCAACAGCCTGAACCATAGCTTGATCCATCCAAGTCTGGGCCATGCCCAATCGGACCCAACTGCTCTAGCCCACAAACACTCTACCCTTCCTACATACCAGTCTTGAAGGATCAAAAGATGTTTGGATAAAATCTCATGCTCTGTCTCTGAAATGACCTGAAAATCTCTGCAACAATGGAGCTTCTGCTCGAAACCACCCTCTTCGCATTCTCCACAACCTCCCCACGCCCTCCTCAACCCAAACTCTCCTTTCATCGCGATCTCTCCCGCAGCAAAAACCTCCTCTTTTCCCGCCAATCCCCACCCATCTCCACCCCTCTCCGTCTTTCCTCCAAACCTAACGGCCACATCGATCGAGACTCCAATGCAGTGGAGGTCATTGGGATCGGCAGCAGGAAGGACGCCGTTCTCGATTTCTGCTTGGAGGCCTCCTTCGAGTCCACTTCCACCAGATTCTGGTACTCTCTCTTCGAAACCTAACCATGGGATACGTCGAAAAATCGAATCTTGTGGTTCGAATTAGCACTTTAGTGCCCAATTGAGGATTGGATGCCTATAGTTAGAAAAACCCATGTTGCAGTTTTTCCTTTCCCTCCCTTATGTTTGTGACTATTATTTGTTGTGTAGGACTATACACATGAGAGATTCCCAGGAAGTGCAATTAATACAGAGGTCACTTGGAACAGGTTTTTCCCATCATATCAATTTATTTTTCTTCCGCTTTCTTTTCTATGAGAGTTGAAATTTAATAGTCAGTATGTACATTAATTATTTATTTATTTAGTAGTGTTGGGTTTATTTGTTGTTTTCAGATGTGGTACTTAAGAACATGGAGGGGCCGCTATTGGTGCAGTCATGCCCTCGGGCTGTTGTTCTTGTTTGTACATTCCTCATCTTATCTACCTTTAGTTAGTTTCTGATTTTTTTTTTTATGATTTAAATATGTCCTTGACTTGGGGTTTTAAAGTTAGAAGTGTAGATTTCAGGAACTTAAGTCTTCAAATTTATGGGGTTCTTTTTGTGAGAGATTCTGTTCATGAAACCAACTGTCTTCCCACCAAAGCATACAAATTTATTTATTTTATCTACTAATGCTGCAACTTCTCTATGATATATGTTCCTTGAAGAAGTAATGAGCTTGGGTTGGAGAACTTCCTCTCGATTTAGCTTTCAAGAAACCACGTATTTGGAACACATTTGTATTATGGATTTATGGCTTAAAGCCAGTTGTATCATGTCAAAGTTTTCTCCCAGAATGAAATTTCCTAGTTAGTTACTCATGGGTTTATGCTATAGGTGGCTAGTGCGGGATATGGATCAGATCACACTACAGCAGTAGAGCTTCTTGATGCTGTGAAGTCTGCAGAAGGATTAGCTGTTGCTATTGTTCTGAAGCCTTTTGGCTTTGAAGGGCAAAGACGCCAACATGAGGTAATATATATTTTTTTTATGAATGTACCTTCTCATCCTTGGATATGACTTGCGTACCTTTGTATTGAAAAGGAGGTTAATAAAATTAGCAATGGTTTAAAATCTTTCATTTTCTTATTCTGTTTGTGATGATTAGATTATATTATGAACCATTCAACATAGATAAGCATTTTATTCTCTCCACTTCTTTAGAGTAAACTTTTTTTTTCCTTTTTTTTTTTTCCCTCCTTTTCACAGTGACTAAATATTTATTGAGTTCGGGTGTCATAGGGTGTTGCTATGGATTCGGGTGTCATCCATTCCCACAGCACCCTCCAGGGATTGATCCCTGGAGGGGCAGGTATCCTTCCATGTTCCTGGTCACTGGGCCAAGTCAGCAAAAAATAAAAATAAATATATCGAGTTCATGTTATATAACTTTGACATTTGTTGAGCACCCTTTATGAATAAGAGGGGTTTGATTGACTGTCGGTGGGCCCAGGAGGATGTCCTTATTTGAACTTACATGTGGCCATCCTTGGGTGAGAACTTTTGAATATTCATATGGGATACTCCATCTTCAGAACCCTAAAATGCTCATCATTCATGAATTTCAATTGCTGATATCACATGCCATGAAAGCATAGGTACCATAAAAAAATTTCAACCAATGGGAACATTGTTGGATTGGTCATATGTAGAACACATGTTTAAACCAAACTGAATAAATAAATCATGCATTATACATTTACTCAATTAGATGATGGGATGCACAATGATTGGAGCTAAATTTGGACAAGTGCCAGACTGGCAATTCATGGGGTTTATATGGTATGAGCAGGTTGGATTTTTCACAGTGGGTCCACTGCATGGATTTTAGTAGTCAGAGTGTGCTCAACTATATGTGTGCACGCACGCTTGTAAAAAATGGCGAAGACCCAAAAATGAAAGCAAACCACAACTAAAACGCAAGAAACTTATAAGCAAAACTTTAGAAAAGGACACAAGACGTCCTCCTTTACTGGATCATCAACTGATGAATTGGCTTCCTTAGTCATGTGCGAGAAGGAAACCATCTGCTTATGCAAAAAATCCGTTCACTTAACTGTGGTGCTATCCTTCAAGGTCAAGAAATCTTTCCCCTCCCAACTAAGAGCCAAGTGGAATCTCCTTCAATGATGAGGGCACAATGACAGACTATCTGCTTGTTACACTCCAACTACCTAGCTAAAATGGTTCCCTACGGATCATGGATCATCCACAAGATTTAGCTTGACTACAAAATGTCCCTTCCAATAGGGCCCGCCTGGATGCATGACAATTAATGAAGTGATGATGATAAAAGGTTTGGATGTAGATGAGGGGAATATGAAATATCATATCAATCAAATGATCATAGGCTTTAGTTTTAAGTCTTTAAAAGTTTAGTGGCTACGCACTGTGAAACTCTTTTATGGTAAAAATCCAAGGGTGAATTAATGTTTGGAATAGTGTAGAATTTGGGCTTGTGCCAATTTAAGGCGGGCCAATGTGTTGTTAAAGGATTGGATTAATTAAGGGCGGGCCTCATGCATGAAAATAAAACATGGACATAAAAACTGGGCTATCTGGGCAATTTCTTTTTATATATAAAGGTTAGTTTCAGGAAAAACATGTAAGCTTGCTGTTGCCTTGTGGGGTCCACTTAGAGACACAGCTATCATAGAGGGTAGGGGGATGGAAATATCTCATTGTGGCTGAGGGTTGGGCAAAAGATCACCCTAACCCCGTGATCTATGACCTCAAAATTTAATGGTCTTAAAAATGTTTCAGAATTCAGAGTCGAAATGGTGTTATACTGATGTTTACCCACTATTTCTGAATGCATAATGGCTACTTATTCTATCGTAGCACTCTCTACATGCCATGTTACTACTCTATAAGGGAGCATTCTTCATGCAAGTTGCATGTTGGAGGCTGACAGGGCATTTTGGGGCTATCTTGTTACATTTCTTACACGCCCAAAATTGAGCACTTCTGCAAATGTTGAGAAAGTAATGACCTTCAGGGATTTTAGGTTTTCAGGAATTTTCAATTGATTTTAAGTATTTTAGGGAGGCTTTCTGTCAAAGTAGGAAAATAATGGCCTATGAATTATAAAACTTAGCAAAACATGAGGAAAAGTTTCTTGTCTTTGTTTTGAGAATCTCTCAAAATTTGTGTGGTGTTTATACCTAGATTCTCCTTTTTTGAAGATCTACTGTATACTCTTTTCCTTATCTTCTAGTTGTGTAATCTCCTTAGTCCTTGCACCTAAAATTTTCTGACCTGCTACAAATCTACAAATGCACTTTCTTCTTGGCTCTTTTTCATGGCTTTTTGTTTCCAAGGTAGGCTTGTTATTGCCCTTCGTTCATTTTATAACCCCATTCTGATTTACAGGTATTACTGTTTTCTGGACTGGCTTTTAAGTTTGAAAGTTTTTAAAACGTCTAATTTACAGGTAAGGGACTTGGTGAACATGCTTCGAGAGCGCAGATTTTTTTGTATTGGTGAGTGTTGACTGTTGAGATACATGCCTACTAAATTTGTGTTTTTTGGTGTTCATATGACTGTTTCTCAAGTTAGACTTTGTAAACTTAATATAGCAGCATGTGCATGTATAATGCAAAAGTCCTTTCAGTTAAAATGATATCATTTGAGGGTCCTGGACTCTTTGTTCTTTATGGTGTCGGCCTTCTTTTGTAGCCCTAAAACTTGATGTCTTCGATGTCCATAAAAAATGTAAATTACATTGCAATTCTTGTGTCCATGCATTGGATATAATACATAAAGGGCAATAATTTTGTTTATGGAATATTTGATGCACGATAAGGGGATTGGGTGCCGAAGCGGTGGACAAGTGATCCACATGGTTAGCTGTCAAGGCGCAGGCAGTGTGTGTGGTTTAGTACCTAAGCATGGCAGCTAAGCGTTGCATTGACCTTGCTACCTGCTGGTAATACATGTTGGATTTTGGTTTCTGAAAAGCCAGACATGTCCTTTTCCCCTTATGAAAGGGGAAGAATGTCTTACAAAAATGTCAACAAAAGTTTGGATTGTTACCATCCATACTTATTGTCTCCAACTTTTGATATTAAACCTTCAGGAGTTCATACATCTGTAGAATAGAAGTACATTCATAACATGCAGCTGTCTTATCAAAAATCCATTTGATGACCAAGCTTATGGTTTATTGGTTGCAAACAGTCACACATGGAAATATGTGGATATGAAAAAGTGGTTCCAAGACAGGGTGCTTGGCTAGTGCGCTTGAAATGTTCATAGTCACTTTTGGAGTGATCGAAGTGTATCTTTGGTTTCAAACTATATGAGGATGATTTTATGTTGACACAATATTATCATTAACTTTAAGTATTAGTAATGGGCTCGTAGCACAGTAGGAAGGTGCTCACTATGACATTGTCGCAACCATGAGTTTGTGAAATCAAGTTACCGTCAAAAAGAAGGAAAAAAGAAAAGAAAAAGAAAAAAGAACTTCCAGACATTCTAACCTGCAACAACAGTGGTGCTTCTCTTCCTTTATCCTATGCATGATCATTTCGTATTTTTATTTCTAATAAACATACATGTATTGAGAAATGAATGCTTTTCTTCTTGCATTGTAAATAGTGGAACTTTATAGTTACCAAATTTAAACTAACACATTTTCAATGTTATCAGTAGTGGACACTGACGCTTTACTTAAGAAGGAAGTTTTAACTCTAGCTGAGGCTCTAAGGAGTGCTCATATTGCTGTTTTGTTGGCCATCAATTCCATTTCTGTTCTCATGTCTGTAAGTAACCTGATCTGTGTTTCTGGTTCAACTGTTTGTAAATTATAAAATTGCTCTGTTATAGCTTTCAAATTTGCAGGATATGCATCCAAAACTTATTGATTCACTGCCTGATGGCTGTAAGGAAGTCAAAGTTTCAGAAATTCTAAGAGTAAGGAATCATGCTTTTCTACCAGAATGTTACGAAAAGTCAATGTTCTTCCTTTATTTTTTTTTCTTATGTTGGACAAGTCATATTATTATGTTTGTTTTTCAGATGTATCGCCCTTGAGCAACTTATCTTTGACCATCTTTTCTACTATGATGCTTGATATTCTATGATAACTAGATGTTTAAAAAATGGCAAATGCATCCATGTCATATCATATCCGATACTTACATGTGTAGAATTCTATGTTCCTTCTATACCAATGGCGTGCCCATTGGTTTTAAACTCTTATTATCTGTACCCCTAATCCTGCGGTATCATATCTCAGGGAAAAAAGCCACCCGGAAGAATAGTCCTGTTGGGTCAAAGACCTCAAGGATTCCCCAAATCATCATAAAAAATAAAAAAAAAATAAAAAAAAACACACCCTAGGGAAAAAATTTGCATTTGCATCTCTACTGCAAATCCCATTTAAAGGTGAATGTTAGGATTCAAATACAAATCTTGTGATTTGGCACTTGTATCAAATTGCATGATTTGGATGATTTGTTTGGGCAGGACTATCAATAGCTGAATGACTATTTTTGATGATTTTGTTCGCTATTTTTAATTTTTAGTGTTTCTATTTTTAGCAATTAAGGAGAGCTACAATTCAGGATTCGATTTGAATTGACCCTCCAAACAATTTGCAAGAAAATTTTGATTTCAGAACAATGGGAACAATGGGTGTTTCCTTGTTATATCCATGTTGTATTTGGGCATCATACTTGATTATGAGACTTCCTGTTTGAAGGAATGGATATATGTTATTCCATGATTTTCTTAACACCCTGTTCTATCATCATGTTGTAGCTGGCTTTTTCTTCTTGCTTATTGTTAAACTGCGATCATACAGTTGTTGAAGGCTGACACTGTTGTTTACAGCAATTGGGAAGTTATAGAGAGGCGGAAGTTGGATTTGGAGCTGGTCATAACATTAAATCATCTATTGCTAATGCTATCTTCGATTGCCCTTTTTTAACCGGTGGTCTGAAGGCATGAATTTGCTATCTCTCTTCTTTTTTCTTTTTTTTCAATTTTTCATTAAATTTGTTCTTAATGATCAAAATGTTCGACTATTTATTCTAAGCGTTTCCTCTTATCTATCTTCATGTGAACTATGGTTGGGCAAAAAATGGTGCCATCAGGTCATTGTAACCCATGATGTTATATACCTAAGTTCAAATATTTTTAACCCTTGAAAGGGTTTGATTTAATCATAGGTGGGCAATGAATAGGAGTTACTGGCATCTAAATTTGCAACCGATTCTCTTGGGTTTGCTAGAGCTCAGACCTTGATATGTTTTACAAATTTCTAAGATTATTTTTCTCTCTCCACAAGTGCCGCTTACGCTTGCCTGTTAATGAAGTGCAGACTGTTACTCTTATAGTTCACTAGAGCATGGATGCAGTTTGATGCAACTGCAAGAATCTTTACAGATAATCTGTATTAAGGGTAAATCAGACTTGTAAGCAATCGTCTTCTAGTTGGATTACTGTTTAGGCATGGTGAACCCTTGTTCATACAAACCCCAGCCAGTACATGGTCGTATCTAAGCAAACAATAAATACTGATTTAGTTCTAGTAAAATATAAATTCCAGATGATAAATATGTTGCTCAAATGATAATTCTTTGCTTTTTCTAGCAAAAATGTAATGCTTTAGGCTGATAAGTGATATCAGAACTGCTCCCTATGAATGACATTTGTTGATACGCAGGACTTGAATGGCATAGTTATTTGCACTCTTGCAAGTGCCACTTTGATGGACAACAGTGATATACATTCCTTCACACATGCCTTCCGTCAGACTACAGAATATACAAAAGAGATCATCTTTTCCAGAATTCATGAACCTGTTCTGCAGCCAAATTTGATAGTAACAACACTTTTAGTTTTGGGGTAAGAAGTTCTGATTGAACTTTACTTGAATAGTTGTAACTGCTAAGTTAAGCCATTGATCAGCGGTTGAATGTAAACTTGCTTATGTGGCCTTTATGTTTGAAATTTCGTGGATGTCAGCTGCAAGGGACAGAAGGTTTCTCCAAAAAGGAGCTTTTTGTCAAGTCTGGCTTTGCATTTCCCTTTTGTCTTCAATTTTTGGGGAAGAGGCTCTCCTGAATCTGAAGAGTCTCCTGGAGATCCATGTCTTTCAGAGGCCTTGAGCCCATCAAATAGTGGGGACATGCCTGTTTTAAAACCTTCTGACAGTAGCAATGAGAATGTTGATGTACAGTCTGAAGAGCTGGAGACTGTGTTGGGAAATGGCTATGAGGGAGTCTCTGCTTCAAGGTGTTTTCATTTGATTTTGTTTTGTGCAGCCTTAAATTCAAAACTAACTACTATCTTCTGACAGAGTGAAAAAGGTATGCGAATTTGGAGCCTCACGTGATATATTATATTGGTATTGTAGGAAATCTGTCAGTAAAGCTGAAGCTTCTGAAGTTGGATTTTCGCTGACTAGTACCGACTCTATCTCCCTCCATTACGATCAAACTAGTGGAGGTAATGATGATGTGGGAATGTTCTATTGAACTTGCATGCTTTTGAACTTAATAATTTGTAATTTGGCAGGTAATGTCATTTTATAAATTAATAGTGAATGGTATAACTGATGTCTTCCATGTCTGAGAGTAATGGTTGGTTGTCTTTATATGGCTCTGGTTCACTTAGGTTGATGAACACATGAAATTGAGTAAATCCTGATTTGATGTCTAGGACAACCTGCTTTCCAAAGGGAGCCGCTCAGTAGTTGGAGTGATGGGCCAGGATTCCACATTGCACAGCAATGGGCCGAAGAACGTGCAATTGCAGCTGGATCCACATCTATCGGTGACGAGTTGAATCTTCATGCTCTTCCAATAGGTGTAAAACCCTCTGAGCAGTCTACGTATGGTCCTCAGCTCTCAAACCCTCCACAGCCTGCAGATCTCAAAAACTTGGATGATATGACCGGGGAAACATTGCACAGTCCAAATGTTACTTCTTGGGACGTACTGACTGATGCAGGTTTTGAGGTGGTAATGGAGATCTGTAATGCAGCATCTACATTTTTGAAGGGTAAATATGTAATTGGCGTGTCTAGGAAACAGGGACAACTTTCTGCACGTGCAGCATCAATGCTGGTATGTTCAGTTCTTGTAATGACTTTTGAGCATTTGAGGTGCATTTATCATATTTCTGTTTTCTATTTCATGGTGCTCAATTGGAATCTCATTATCACTCCACCTTTTAATCTTAGAATGAATTTATACTGAAAACCTGTTATGGTCAAATAATTAATTTAACATAAGCGACCTACCCAAAAGTATCAATTCAACATTAGGAATAATTTGCACAAACTTTTCACCCAGGAAATTGCAAGAAACTAGGTAACTGTGGACTACCTTTCACCTAGTGGGCATGAAGCCTGCCTACCTTGTGTTTGTGTGAAGCCAATAAATTATCTTTGTGCTTGTAATCTTGGTCTAAGGTTGGCCTATGTTAAATGTATATTTCCTTTTTTTCTTTCTGCTTTTTTTTTTTTTTGGGTTGTATTTTCTGATACCACATGAGGATGTTGCTTTTCTTGAAACCTGTTAAAGAATTTAGTATAAACCATTGGCCGTGTAAACAAGACAGTGGCCTGAATTTGCAATCGAAACATCTGACTGCACCAAAAGGTTAGACTGGTTAGCAATGGCAGACTGGAAGGCATGGTTTGTCATGCTTCATCTGAACAATAGATAGAATTCCAATGACAAGTATCTTTGGATGTTGTGGTACCTAATGGAAAATTTTGAATAATTTGCATTAAGAGACTCCATCGAGGAGGATCCAATCAAAGGCAATCCAATGGTAGAATATTTGTTGGAGTACAGTCTTATGGTAGATTATCATACAGCAATGAATCCAATGGCAGAAAATTCCTGGGAAAACTGTGTGAAAAATCAACTGGTGGGAGATCTGTATGAGTGATGTTGAGCCAGATATGCCGGGATTAATACCCAGCACACTTCTTTGAATTCATATGAGATGATTTTATTATGGTTTATTTTTTTCTTATTTTGCTGGGGATTGGAAGTGACTTAAAGATCAAGAGACCTGCAATTTCGATAACCAGTTTGAAGATCCCAACAGTCTGATGGGGTCAACAATAAGGTTTTGGCCAGGAATTGGTTTTCATAGTTGGTTCTAGCCATCCGATGGTTCAGGTTACTGTCAATGATTGGGTGAAATCAAGAACCAGGACATGGAGTGTTTGTAGATTCTTGTTGAGATCTGGCTGATCTCTGATCTAGGAAAGCAAGATAGTTTAACGTCAACAGACCCTAGAGTGAGCTTCTTCTATGCTGATAGGACTTGATAGAGGCATCCATATGCCTAATGTCCTTTTCTTTCTCTCAATGTTCAAGGTGCACCTCTTAAGCATCAATGATCTTAAAATGTTTACAAGATTGGTTTTAAGGTAGCCATTTGGAGTATATCCGTCCAATCGGGTCAAGGTTCCACAATTCTGACAAGAATTTGGAAGTCGTGGTGGATTTAGATTTTACATACCAGCTATCTGTTGTGAAAGTGAAATAAGTTTTTTTTTTTTTTTTTTAAATGTTTTGTTCATATATATTAGCTAGGTTAGGAATTTTAGTTGGAGGTGGGTTGTTTTCTAAGTTTCTAACCACGCTTTCTCTTACAGTCTTACCAGCAGACTTTTAAGATGGAGTCATTCATGAAAGTGGAAGTCCTAGAGTTATTTTTCATTTGAGGTGAATTTTTATTACTTTGTGTGGAAGTGTATAGGAGGGAATGTTACCATTTCATGTAATATTTGGAGCTACCATGTCCATAGACAACAGGGACATGCCATGGACGTTAGTACAATGTTTTTATGCATAAAAAATGAAGCATCTAATACAGAATGGACGTGCCACTACTCTTTTTTGAATGGTGTGCCACATATTTTGAAGTATCCCAAGCATCATAAAAGACTATCTTATGTGTTTTGTTGTGAAGCTAATACCTTATCTTTATGTGTGCAATCCAGGATTGGACTATGTTAAATGTATTTTATTTTATTTTTCTTTTTTAAATTTGATTCCATTTTGTCAGATTTTCCCTTTTTTTTTTTTTTTTTTTATCCCCTCTAATCATATTATGGTGTGTTGGTTATATTTGATTGCATAGGGTTGGATCAATTTAGATCTTCATTGATTTTAAAGATTAAACTTCTAGTTGATTAGTTGTTTTTTGCTTCACAAAAGTTGCCATTTTGTATGTTACTTCAGCCTTTTGCTTGGCCAGAATATGGTATTATTATACCCAAGTTTCAGTTGCTTATTGATATCGGTAATTAGATACATATTTTTCTGGATTTCTAATTTCCAATAGCTCTGTTACTTGTCATGCTCGGAAGATTTTTTCATATTTCATTTTGTCAGTAATGGTGGAAGGTCCTTGGCAAACTGCATATGCTCATCTCCTGCCATATCATTCCCATATCATTCATATGGTGGGAGGTTTCATCCTAATGAAAATTAACCGTACAGGAAGCTGAAAGAGATTCACAGAAAAAATGGACTCCTGTTACAGAGATGAAATATAGAGGTGGAATTTATAGAGGGCGTTGTCAAGGAGGTCTTCCTGAAGGAAAGGTACTATGCTATTCTTTGGAGCATGCACACAGACAGACGCACCCACGCACGCATTTGTGAACACTTTTCAGAATAGAAGGGTCCATTTGGTCCACACTGTGTACATCAGCAATGATCACTATCACTTTCCTTGTGTTTATATATATATATATATATATATATGGGAGATGCTCTTATGAGAGATATCTCAGTGTGAGGACCCCTACCCCTATCTCTCATATAAGGTGAGAGATATCTCTCATAGGAGCATCTCCTATAAATATATATATATATATATAAATAGGGTTTCTATTGGTAGTTATAACGATAAAAACATGTTCTTTATGAAGTTCACACATTAGACCATTATTAGAAAATGAAATTCTTTATCAATAAATCAGAGTGTTAGGCAGTGGCAGATCTTTTAGCTAAGGACGTAGGTGCCAGAGTTTGACTCATTTTATGATAAAATTTTCTTCTTGATCTATTTTCCCTTTGTCTTATTGTTTTTTTTTTTTTTTTAATTTATATTTTATTGTGTAGCTTGGGGCTTTCTTCTTGCGCCCTCTAGCTTGCCAGTTTATTTGTTTTAAACTTAAATAGCTGCTTATCAGCCAAGGTATCATTAAAAAGAAGAAAATCTTACCGTGATAATCATGGTCATAACTAATCCTTGAAATGAGCTTACTAGGGTTTTGAAGCCATGATATCTTGCAAGGGAAAAAAACACTGTTACCATTCTTATAGAAAATTAGTTTTAAAAATGTTATCAGGCTTGAACAGAAAACTCTGGTACCTAAATTTATTGTTCCAAGCCATTCAATATTTCAATATTATTTGTTTCATGAGTCACTTGGTGAAAGGATCATTTCTGGAAAGCTAAAAAACTTGTCTATTAAAGAGTTTTAATCTATTGATCAAGACCTCAAAATTGATAGTAAAAGGGGGAGAAAAGAGAAGGAATACTGCAATCGCCCACACTTAATGAATACCAAAAATTAGGTGGTTAGGATTTCCCATATGTGATTTTTGGGTTAGTCTTATTCAAGAAGGTACTTATGATGTCAATTGTCTGGTTCACTTTATCATGTGCTACAATTTATGGAGATCATGTGGCCCATTTGAGAAATTGGCCACCAATCCATTTGGGGAAAGTGGATGCTTTTACTTATTTTACCCTATTGCGCAAATCTTGCATGTGGGATCATCAATTATTGCAGTTATTATATTGTGTTCACCAATGAGGGAAGGTGTCAAGTGGTCTGCAAATCTAGACGAATAAAAAAATGGATAGTTGAGCGTGTAACACTGTTGGAAGGTGCCAATCTCTCAACCACTATGTGGCAGGTTGATGGTTCGACTCAGCTTTTCTCCATAGAAGAAAAGGAAAACATGGTTTGAGAAACAGGCCAATAGTTTTGCTTATAAAAATGCTTTTGCCTGTCTTACTCCCACTTCACAAATTTAACTGGAGGGATCATCAAATAAACGTGGTTATTAGATCATGTCGTACCTGTGATGGGGACTGCCTAATGAGTAATGAGTCATTTGGATGACATTTGTAACCATCTTATTTGTGTTTGAGCACATATGAAATCTTTGTGTATTTCTACACAGATGATTTATGCGTAGAAAATAAAACTTTCTTACTGACTGCGGCCTTCCACACAAGAAAATAAATTTTTGTTCCAATCTTTAATAAAATAAGTCCGGCAAACAGTCTATGAGATCTAAAATCTCATTATGTTTATAATTTTTGATCTACAGGGTCGTCTAACTCTTGTGGATGGGAGCTTTTATGATGGCACATGGCGGTTTGGGAAGAGATCAGGTTTAGGTACTTTCTGTTACAGTAATGGAGATGTTTTCCAGGGATCATGGAGGGATGACCTTATTCATGGAAAGGTGTGCATTTCTTTACATGAATTAAAATCTTGATCCCATCTTCAAGACTGACTAGAAATAGGGAGAAATACATTTAGACTAAGAAAATTTTGGCCAGGATTCATCACTGCAAAAAATTTCTCTTAAACTTCTTTAGCTGCCGAATTGACAGCTTCGGTTATTCTCATGTATGTTTGCAACTAAATATTTATTCATAAATAATTTTCCATTACTAAGTTGCTGTATGGTTTTACATAAAATTCAAATATTCAAACAGGTTTTTAAGTCTTCGAGCTATCTTAATAACCGTGTAATAAGCATTGGATATGTTGATAATCCCGGTTTAACATAGATGCATGAGGATCTATGTTGTTACTATTGCTTCCTACGAGCAATTTTGGGTTGGAAGGTTATTCTTTTCAATAATATTATTTGGATCAAGAGTGCATCTCCCTTGGAACTTTATTGTTATTATAAAATGGTTACTGGTTTTATGGTGTATACCTTCAGGCATTGTATCAAGATGGAAATTGCTTGCAAGTTGGCTTGCTAATTAGAGAGTGGATCTAAGCGTTCTCTTTAATATCTGGTAGACTTATTGGCTTATGATGGTCATCAATTGCAAGAATGCTGGTTTCCTGCTAGATATAGTTATGAATAAATAACTGAAAGGCCATAGTCGTTGTACCTAGAGAACTGGCAATGTTAAGTTATTTACGTTGTCTATTAAGCTAAATAATGCGTCAGTTGCCATTAATTTATGAAGGCATTACTTTCTCCCCTAATTATATTACATTTTATATTGTATGCCTCATACACTTCAGACCTTGTTCAGATCCGTAGTTACCCACTACCTCGGAATCCATGAAAGCGAATATTCTAGTGTATCCTTAAATTTGCTTGTCGCATATCCTAAAATGGATACCATAGAATGATCATTTCCATAGTTTCTGAGAAATCTTCCTGTCATGAAAAGCTGGTACTCCTCTTGTTGATGGCACCCTGTTAAACTAGATAATAAGGCTAAGACAAGAAGTCACTTTCCTTGACACAAACAAATATCCAGTGTTTGGCATTTGGTTTTGATCTGCTTTAAAGAAATCATTTCTTCTCATGAGAATCTTTTATGACTGACTACCTACATGTAGGGTTGGTTTTATTTTCACACTGGGGATCGTTGGTTTGCAAACTTTTGGAAGGGAAAGGCCAATGGCGAAGGCCGATACTATTCAAAGTATGGCAATATCTTTTTTGGCCAATTTAAAGATGGCTGGCGGCATGGTCAATGCCTGTCTATAGACATTGATGGGACAAGGTATGCAATGCTAGTATCTAATGGTGGTTGCTATGTTGCACCATGCATCCCCTGCTTTATAATGAATGGAAAAAGTTTAATACTTGAACATAATAATTGATATCTCACATGCGCACCACAGCAGGCGGTCCACACAAAGCTTATGTGCTGGTCTTCTTGTCAAGATCCAATCAGTAGGGTGGGGGAATGGAAAGGTCTCATTGTGCATTTGGTTGGGGCAAAAAATAAGTCCCATCAGATCATCCTATTCCTAACCCTCAAGGCCTTTTAATTAAATAGAATGGTAGATATAGTTAGGGTTAGTGTGAAGCTGGGGTGAATACTAATTACTGTGTACATATGCGTTTAGGAGACGAGGATGGTTTAGTGAGTGTAAGGAGGTTTGCACATAGGCGGGCCTTATTAGACTGTCTACATATCAGCTTTATATGTAATGATGTAATATCCTGTTAAAGAGTGGTATTCTTGCCTCAGCTTCTTGTTTCTGTTCTCTCATTGATTTTTTTCCTATGGTAACAGGTGGAATGAAATATGGAATGAAGGTGTGCTTGTCAGTCGCAACAAATTAGATGATGATGAAACTGGTGAGCCATAAAATCCCACTGCACCGAAGGATAACAAGAGTGGTTCAATTATATGATTCACATCATTTGGCCATACTCAATGGGGAATTTTGTATAGATACGATCCAGTGTATCATGGTACATGCCTATTTGGCCTAATTTCTTTGTTATAGTTAATAATTTATTTTTTTCTTCAGATAGTTGCAGGAAAGTATGGTGAATCAGCAGTAGGCTCTAGAAAATGTCTTGTAAACCACTTGGAAAGATGTTTGTATTACTCACATTTCCCATTGTTCAACCCAATTGTTATATTAGTTTTATCAATATATAACTTTCATTTTTTTTATTTTATTTTATTTTATTGGTTGGTCAGAGAAGGTATCTGTTTAGCAATTAAAATTCATTACTCAAATTACATAATGGTGACCATATGAACCCCTGAATGTCAAAATAGGTGGAGTGCTAGCTAATTCAGGTTTGGGTTGGGATTGATCATGAGGGACCTAGGTGTACCTCAGAAGTAAGAACTAATGCAAAATGGAAATTTATAAGGGTATTAAAAAAATCAAAACAATGCAGTGACAAAAGGATGGATTCAAGAAAACAAAGATGTGATTTATAAATGTTCAGTGCAGGAACTACAACACATGGATATAGAGAGATCCAAGTTTATGTTGCTTTCCTCCCAAGAACCCAAGCACTCTTTGGATAGCCGAAGCTCGCTGTTTTCGCTTGTGGATGAAGCATTATCCTCTTGCATGGGATGATGCAATGATAAAGACAGCGTAAGATCTTTTACTCCTTCCTCCTGTTTCTGAAACAGGGTAAACTGGAGCTCCTCCAACTTGCGCTTTGGTGTTGATATAATTTGATGATCATCAACTGCGTTAATCTGGCAAGAGAACAAAAAAGTTACTGTTGATGAGAAGTTTATAGAGTGAATGGCTTTTCGTGAAATAAAATAAACATTCCTCAATTAATTTCATCCAAACAACATCAAGGATTCCCTGTTTCCTCTATAGGGTAGGTACATGTAGGGCTCAATATCATTCATTGATCCAGACTATTGAATATGAAGAGCCACCACCATCATAAGATGTTCAAGGACTCAAGAATCTATAAGCTTTTGAATACTTGGATAAAAGTAAATTGTTAATAATATGCAACAATGGTCTACAATCCACAATGTTATGTGTAAGAAAATCAGTACAAGAGATATATGCCGACCAAAGGACTAATAAACAAACAATGACGGACCAAGAGAAAGCCACTCCCTCCAATTGAACATTTATCACAAAAAAATGTAAATTCATATTGATATTATACAAAAAGCAATAAAACTAAAGAAAGGTGAAGGTGGCATAGCAGATCATGTAAAGGAAAGAATTAATAAAATGGCAGAGACAGAAAGTGCCAAGTAAGTAATAGCAAAAAAAATAAAAAATTGGGATTTTGATATATTAGTCATCTCTAAACCTGATTTTTTCAACTTCATGACCGAGATTCAGATAATGTCTTATCAATATTTTTTAACTACTTTGTCCTAGATCCGATGATATTATGGGAACAGTGTATGCCAAAGTTTTTTTTTATAAATCGGGACTGTCCTTGTTTTTTTGTAGTATTTTAGGATTTTTTTTTACTAAATGATAGAACCTAAGAAATAGTGGTCAAATGTGTATTTAATTTTCGCAAAATGTCATTTTCCGTGCGTTCTGTAAAAACATAATTCGCGTGCTCATGATAGAAAATGTATGATACTGACACACGGATAATTCCATGGTATCATGGGACTATCCCATGATATCATGGGATATGGTGCAATAAAGTTTAAAAAGATGGAGAAAGTCGAATATCTTTTTGACATTATTTGAATTGTGATGAAATTGAAAAAATCGGGTTTAAAGAGGACTAATATGTCAAAAATCCAAAAATAAAAGCACAAAGGGCCTTTTTCCATTTTGAACCTTGAAATTATCAGATTCTTTTAGTGTGTAAAGATCATTTGCCAAAATCCCCGTTGCTCCAGCACCTTCCTGCCTTCCAACACAGCCTTCCCTCTCTCCATTTTCCTCATCCATAGCTGCAAGATAACCATCAAATCTGTATGGATAGGAGGCTGTTTCACATATTCTTTGACTGCATGGCAGTGCACGTGACACGGGATTCATCTCTATCTGAGGTCTAAGCAAAAAAACAAAAAGGGACGATTTAAAGATAAGTAAAAGAAAAGAAAAAAAAAATGAATGCTACATTTTTCTTTCTTCTAAATTATACCTTTTTGGTAGGAGAGGAGAATCCAGTACATTTATAGGTATTAGAGAGGGAAAAGATGTATCATTTTCCTTTTCTAAACCACCAACATTGTCATGGGATAGGACTTTTCTTTGTTGGGTACATTGCAAATCTGCATGTAAGACATAAAAGAGACTTCTTCACTAATTGTTCATATCCATACATGAATCATTTGTTGGAGTTCGAATTCAGATAAAGTGACTAGGGAGAAATATATATATATATATAGAGAGAGGGGCGGGTCCTGTAACGACTGTTCTTACGGTATGCACCATTCGAAACACCCAGTGAGGTCCACCTTTTGACCCATCTAAATTGATCACTTATTCATAACCCTCTTATAGGCATTGAATTCCATGAATTTACATGGATTTGGATGAACTAGACTGTTGAATCGATGGTTAATTTTTCTTCTTTCATATAAAATTATTAAACTTGTAGATCATAGATAAAGGGGTTAGCGGTATTAGATTAACTTTAAATTTAATATGTAAGTTAGTCCTACTTGAATCTTTTAGTCTCCCTTTTCCTCCAGTGGAGTCTCACAATGAGCTGCAGTAGCGGTCTTCTCGGTAAACCGGAAGGACAGTAGAGAGAGATATTTTCATGCTTCATAGAAACAAAATGCATGCATACAAAAAAAATGTCGAAGAAGATTAAGAAGGAAAAGTCGTTAACAGACCTCGTGTAGTAATATCATTCTTCATGCTCCTGTACATCTGAATGGAGCCAACAAGAACCAAAACATCAAAAATAAAATTTCTTCTGATATGTAGGAACTAAAGGCCATCTTCTAACATATTTGAATGTTGAAAGGAAAATAGGTGCAAAACAGATAGTGGAGAAGAAACAAATTAACCTGAAGATGGCTTTTAACGTGGGAGATTGTGAGCCCTTTCATATCCATTAGCTGCAGAACAAGCTTAGGTGTGGCCTCTGCACAGAAATATTTGAAGAAACTATGGCAGGGAAACCACTCGAACGAACCATGAAAATGAAATATGGGTAAAGAACAGAGAAGAAGAAGAAGAAGAAGAAATACATACTATCTCGACCTCCAAGCCTTCTAATGGCATGAAGGAAACAGTGATGGAGTTCAGCTGTCCATCTCAAACGAGGTACCTTAGACCTGACATACTGTCTAACAGCTCCATTCCTTCCACAGCTTTTCATTTTATTCTCTCAAATGGGTTCTTCTCATTTGGAAAAAAAAAATTCTAAATGAGAGATGATCTCTAAGGTTTTACTCTCTAATAAGTTCTCAAACGATTTTCCAATTTTACTACTTCCATGATCAGCAAAACCTCAAGTACCCATACCTGTAAACAAAATATTCCCCAACTAATATTTCTCTCCCTGGGACTTTTCCAGGAATATTTCTTTTGGTTTTCTTCTCCTTTCTTTCTGGGACTTCTCTAAAAAGGCCAAAACTCCCAACTTTTTACGCGTGTGCTCTTCAGGCACTGGGACTTGTTTCATATGAAACAAATCAAAAGAAAATCTCCAACCAAAAGAGAGGGGTCTCTCCTTTATGGGTCATCCTCAAAAGCGCAGAAACTCAAGTTCTCAACTTCTTCCCACCTCTCACCTCCTCCAGCTTCTTGTTGTTGAAAGCTTTTGAGAGAGAGAGAGAGAGAGAGCAAAAGGGGGCCTCTGGAAATTCGTTTTCTGGGTAATGTTCCTTACCTGCAAAGAAATTTCTTGTCACGAGCTTGTGATCTTCTTCTCGAAGCAACTATAAAGAGCTTTGACCCACGAATGCCAATGTCGTCATGATCACAAATAACCCATGAAAAAGTAAAAGAGGGGAAAGGCCTTTAGAATCTATGACCACCATTTTCAAAGGGTTTAGTGTTTGTGGCTGAGATCCTTGAGAGTAGTTTAGTCACCTAACGCCCTACGTCTAACCCAACCAAATGGGTCCACCCTCCCAACCTTGGACCAGTCAAAACTCTCTCTCTCTCTCTCTCTCTCTCTCTCTCTCTCCTCATATTTGCTTGCCTTCCCCATGTTTTGATCTTTCAAAAAGTCAGCTATGTATCTGAAATCTATGTAACTTCATGACAAAATTCACCTGCCACTTTTCTCAGCTAGGCACACTTGGTTTGATTTCTTGTTTGCTGGGTTGGACTTAAGTTCAAGTGGGTCCGAACACATCCATTTAGACTCGAGTCGATTTCTATTTATCTGGATCATGGGTCAATGATAAAGGACCAAAAAAATCGAACATACACACATACAAAAATAATAATAATAATGCGAACACTGCATTTCCAAAGGCAGACTGACGACACTGAGATAAAGAGTTGCGTCCTACGGAGAAGTTGCAAATGAGAATTTTTTTTTTGTCTCCTCTTCATCTCTCGTCTTTTCACTGTCATTTTGAGACTGTTGCAGAGGGAATAAGAATGATGGAAATTCCTGCACGCTGCAGAGAACAACAATGAATGATGAGGAAGAAGAAGGTAGGCGGAGAATAGATTCATCGAGAGACTTTTTATTGTACTTTTTTTTCTTTCTCAAGGGGTATATTTCGTGTAAAACGATCAATCTGTGAAGTGGCCCATTTAGAGATGGTTTTGAAGCCAAACAAACTCTCTGTGGTGAAGTATATATTGCGAAGGTCCCCCAACTGTAGCTCATCTTGTTTGCACGGGACATAAATCATAAATGTGTGAGTGGAGTGCATGAGTTTTAATCCCTACTCAGCAATACATATTAAAAATGTTAAGGAGACGAAGATGCTTTTGTAACGAAGAAATGACACAATCCTTAGCTCATCTTTTCTCATTTTATTAAGATACAAGAAATTTATTTATTTATTATTTTACTCCTTTTTTGGATAATGATTGTATGGCTGGTCTTACATCCACAATTGCCTCAAAACAGTAAAAAAATAATATAATTCCCGCAATGGCTGTTCATATAGGAAATGACGCTCTCAAGGTTATAATTTTATCCTTAATTTTGTATGATATCCTAAGTTTGTAGGATATCTCTCAAATCCAGAAAATTCTCACCCTTTTTTTTTCCTTTTTACGGAAGAGTATATTGCTTTCTGATAAACAAGAAAAAAAAACTATGGTAAAAGCTCTTTTCACTGAGATTCATCTTTTTCAATTCTCTTATGGTTTTCTCTCTCTTTTGAGCTTATCAATTTGCTTATGATATGGCATGAAAACTTAATTCCAGTCCATTTTCCTTCTTTATTCTTTGCAACTTTTTTTACAGAGAAACTAGTCATCTTCAGTGACCTTCATTGGCTTAAGGTAATAGAAAAGATAGGGGCCACATACCTCTCATGATAACTAAAATGGATGAAGTTTTGATGATACAAAAGTATACTAAGAATCCTAACATAGGAATCTGCAAGTAGAAACGATGAAGATAAAACAAAATTCTGAAGTCATGATATGAAGATAACACAGAGTTTTGAATTGTGGTTAATATGTGCTTTGGATTTGGGCGAAAAGGGGGAGTTGTGCGATATGCTACTGCTGTATAATATTGTATGGTTCTGTAGGATGTCGCATTAATTACTTTGTTCAACTGTAAATTAAAGTCTTTTGAATTTCATGTGATTTTGGATTACTAGCAACAACGATCATTGGGTATTCATTTCCCATATTCCCTCCACCTAGAGGGAAGGCTCATTGATGGCCATTGGATATTCACCTTTGGAATTCATCCTCAATCATTGATAACTTTAAAAACTATCTCTTTTACTAGAAAAAAAAAATTCTCATTTATTTTATTCAAAATAAGCATGCCCGCTCGGTTCCCAAACTTTTTTATTCACGTTGCACCGAACTACAAAATTCTAGATTCCAAGAAAAATCAATAACATTTTTCCACTTTATCCTGAAATCCAACCAATGTACAGATGTACTCCCTTTTTTTTTTTTTTTTTTGGCTATTATATGGGACGAATCATAAACTAAAACAATCCTTAACAAGCCTAATCATCTACCATACATAGGGTAGGCTGCTCCATGTTCTTGGGTAGTTTACTAGTTTTCTCTGCACTCGATCTAAATCCAATATACCCGACCCACAAGCTCAAGACGTCAATACCTGCAAGATGCCACCAGCAGAACCAGAGACGTGGGACCCAATTCCAGCCAAGAGATGCTTTAGGTGCCTAAAACCCCACCTCAATTGTTTTATTTTTTGCATGATAGACCCATTGTTTTATTTTTTGCAGAATCGTGGCAATTTAGTGATTTACTTCCTCGTATATGAGCAGAAATTATTCCAATTTTAACACAGCCATATATAAATGCAAGGACCCCCAACTTAAATGTGATGGCCCCCACCAATCTCTCACCAAGTTTATGAGAGATGGGTCGGGGCCCTCACTTCCATATCCACTCTCACCAACTTAAAATGCAAGGACTCCCAACTTAAATGTGAGAGCCCCCACCTATCTCTCACCAACTTGGTGAGAGTATCTCTCACTAGAGCACCTCCCTATATATATATAGTCAATGAAATGTCTTCATCGATCATATAAGCTGAATGTGAAGCATTACTTTGTTCAACTGGGAATTAAAGTCTTTTGGATGTTGTATATGAGTTAGTCCGATCTAGCTTGTATAATGTCTTACACTTCTCAGTTGACAGATACAAAAGAAGAATTCTTATGACGAAATGCAATTTAACCACAGGGGGGTCAACTTGACCTCATATTCAAATCTGATTTTACTTAAATCCAAGCTTATTTATCTTCAAATGAAAACTTGATTTTTTTATTCATATCGCATAACTTTAACGAAAATGAGTCTAATTGAACACAAACTTGATTTCTCAATTTCCACAAGCCAATTTTTTTTTTTTTTTTATAAAAATCCAAATTCTTTTTGTTCAAATCATATAACCCAAATTAAAATATCTCAAAGTATAGAAGTAAATATGATTCTCTCAATTTTATTAATCTTATTTATTAATAATTAATAATGATTCTTCCATCTATTCTAATGTACATTCAGAATACAAGGATTTTTATACCAAAACGAGACCACGCATTAGCATCTTGCAAATTATCAAATCACGTGTGGACATTAGGATAGTTAGAAAAAATTTAAAAAAAAAATTATGTCCAATAGTTCGATGTATTTTAATTTGGGTTATGTAATCTAAACAAAAATTAGGCTTGACTTTGAGTAAAAATCAACCCCGCGAGGTCCCCAACATTGTGGACCCTGGGTGATGTCCCTCTGGACAAACAGCACACCAACCCTGCAAGGTCTCTCACAACAGTCCTCTTGTAAACCGCATGATTAAAATGTTAAGTTGAAGAGCTTTTTGTATATACCATGCTAAGGTTTATAGGATTTTATATAAGCCCCTGAGATTTTAGTATTTGGAAATAGGCTCCTACCTTTTCTTTTTAATACCATTTATATCTCCAAAATCAATATTTTTAACAAGAATGGGTAGCCACCATGAGATTTATGTTGGATTTTTATATAAATAACAGCTTTACCCTTACATCTATTAAACAAAAATGATTATATTATTTATATCTCAAATCCTAATACTTTCTCTCAATAACTATCTCATGCACGTAACCAGAGGTGTACCCAGGTACAAGGGCCTAGGACTTGGAGCCCCCGCAAATTCTAAAAATTAATATATATATATATATATATTATACATTTTCCCTTTCCCCCAATATTTCTTTTACATATAGCCAAACACCCCCCACAGCAAATTCTAAGAATTAATCTTTTTTTACATTCACCTGTTCCCCTAATATTTCTTTTAAACCCCCTATACATGAAGTATAATCAAGTATTTTGAGACTTTCATCAATCTAATGGTGGGTCATGTATGGATTGGGTAAATCATAACCGGTTACAAGTGCAGGTGTCAATTGTCGTCATAATCAATTTGAATTTAATTAAATGAACCATGTATTGATAAGAAAAAATTAATTTACGTAGGGTTATTCACTCCCACTTAGTACAATTGTTAATGTAAATGCTTTATAAAAAAAATTAAGTCCAAGCTTTTCAAATTATGGTGCATATAAGGATAAAAGAGATGGACAAAGGTGTCATTTTGCTCTAAAAACCTATGGTCGTTGAAAAACTATTGATTTTAGGGACACAAAATGTATTAAAATGAAAATGCAAGGGCCTATTTGAAAATACTAAAACCTTAGGGGCCTATTTACAAACCCTACAAACCTTAGGAGGGTATATACAAAAAGCTCAATCAAGTATGAGTATGAGGTTCAGCCAGTTGCGTAAAAATGAAAATTGCGAAATGTTCCAAAAACGGCATCATAGACTTGGTAGAGATGAATGATCTTCCTAAATACCTGAAGGAGTTAAATAGAGAAAACCAGATTTCTATCCAATATTCAAAACCCATTTATGTTCAAGTTTTATGATATAAATTAAAAAAATATAGTTTTCATTTAAATATTATAAGGCTTAGATTTGAATAAAATCAAATTTGAATGAGGATATGCTAACCTCAGGGGCTAAACAACATCCCATCATCAGAGAAAACTTTAATGCGCGTGTGCCTGTGTATATATATTCAATTGAACCATGTAAAAGTAACTTTAAAAAAAAAAAAAAAAAACCCACTTTCTTTAGCAGTTCCTTTTGGAAGAGGATTCCCTGTTTGGTCCAAACAGGGAAACCCTGTTTGGACCAAACAGGGGGTGCCACATGGGGGAAAAGGGTCCAATCACACCCATCCCATCTCCCCCTTTAAAAAAAAAAAAAATCCCCCCCCCCACCCCCACCCCGGGGTGCCACATGGGGGAAAAGGGTCCAATCACACCCATCCCATCTCCCCCTTAAACCACCCCCCCACCCCCCCCCATGTGGCACTCCCTGGTTGAAACCCTATTTGGACCAAACAGGGGATCCTCTTCCATTCCTTTTAAGTCTTTAAAAATGCAACACAATTTCAGCGTTTTGGATTGCAATGATGTCTGGTGTGTAACAGACATGAGTCTTTTTAATATTTCAATTCATGTTTTCATACAGACATGAGTCTTTTTAATATTTCAATTCATGTTTTCATACATGATTAATTGCATGGTGGTTTTATATATATTGGAGTAAAATTTGACCCCATCCCATAAAAGGGATAAAGGCACTTTATATTTCAAACACTCACCCAACTTTATACTTCACGAAATGATATAGTCCTCGCTATCTAGACCAATAATAGAGTTTTCGAGTCACTTGGTTGGCAAAAGAGTAAAAGGAAAAAGGCAATTATGAAAATAAAGTGAGAAGCAAAGGATACTTTCAATTTTGAATTTCAAACAACCTCAGCTTTATCTTTCGTAAAATAATAAGAAACTATAAGTCAATTCAGGTCCATCCTCTCCTTCATTTAGAACGCAATTCTCCTACCAACACAACTTAACGTGCATATAATTTCTTTGTGAGCTAGTAAAAAGGACTAGAACTAGCTGAATTTCAATTGCAATTTTCCAATATATATATATATATTTAACGAACACATATATTGGAAAAATACATATGGTTAAGAAAGAAAGAAAAAGAGATTTATCTCCTCATGACCTGTTTGGATAGGCAAAAAGTAAAGTAGAGTGGAGTTAAATGGGCCCTAACAGTCTAAAATTTCAATTCTACCTTGTTTGGATGAGTGTGACCCAATAGATGAAGTAATGTCGTGAGCCACATGTATTCTATTATTTCACTTCAACTCTAAATACTTTTATTTTCTTGAGTAAAAGTGGATTTTACTCTAAACCTTAACTTCAATATAAGCATTCAAATGGAGTGAAGTGAAGTATTCTACTTTAACTTCAACTTACTTTTCTTCACTCCACTCCACATGTGAAATACACTTCATTTTACTCCACTTCTCATTTCTCTAAACAAGTCAAGGCTGTTAAGTGAGTAATATAAACGGTTGTATACGTAAAATCCAAAAGAAGAGATGGCTGTTTGTATTAGAAATGGCTCTTACTTTAGCTAAATAAAAAAAAAAAAAATGATAGTTATATCTGTTGGTTTTCACTTTTTATACTAAGTCTTCCTTCAAGGGCACGAACTTTTACCATTGAATTCTTAGCCCTGATCAACTGTCTGAGTTTTTTGATTGGGAAGTCTGTTGATTTTACTGTACAGTTAAAAGACTGATGGATTAACCATTTAATAAAAACCGGCTTCAAATGATGTTGCTAATGGTTTGATCAAAGGTACTGCTGCAAACTTTTTGGGATATTGCCCAAAGGCTGTCCTTAGACTTGAGATTCGTCACTAAGAGGTTAAAGTTTAAGTATTTTCTTCATGCGATATCATAAGGTCATGCAATATCGCACAGATCAAATTGTACAAAATCCTAAAGTCATCCAATATCACACACATCATTCCGTACAATATTTTAGAGTCACGAGATCTTGCACAATTATTGTACCAACAGTCATGCGGAAATTATATAAACTTCGTCAGTTTTGGAGCAAGCATAATACATAAAAACAGTGGTACTGTCAATATCCCAACTTTTTCCCCCTATAATGTATCAGTGGTAACGTAGTGGTGCTACCAACATAGGACCAGACTAAAAGATGCCTTGCCATTGTTTTGTCAAAGGAAACAATCTTCAAAGGATAGTCACAGATATTACAAATAGTGGGAATGAGGTGACGTCGTTTATTTTGTCCATGATCTCATCTATAATCTTCACCAATTCCGTAATAAAATTGATTATGGCCCAAGATCTGCTCGTTAGAGACCCCAAACTAGGGTTCTAAATTCTCCAATTATCCAGAAGTTCCAACTAGAGGCAGCAAATGGTATAGGTTGAACTAAACGGGTTAGATGCTCCTAACTCCTATTCGACCTATTTATTAAATAGGTCAGAAACTCTTAACCCGCATCCGCAACAGATTAACCCGCATCGCTCGTTTAAACCTTACAAAACTTTTGAAACCTGATCTTTCCTTTCTTCCTCCCTATGTTTTTCCCCTTTATGGCGATTTTGTTGCTTCCTTCCTCAACAGTTTGCAACATGGTCGCAGAGGTCCTTTTCCATCCTCTTTTGGGTTAAAGCATCATATATTCGAGCGTCTTATCACGTGAAGGTATTCTTCTTATTGTCTTCCAATTGTTTGTTTCTCAAAATGATGATTTGGGAGAGTTTCTTTATCTTCTTTCCATTTCCTTCGACCTCTTTCCGATATCGTATCCTAAAATTGTTAATAACCATTCACTATATGTGTTTTTTGCATTTCCTTCAACCTCTTTCTTATATCGTATCCTAAAATTGTTAATAACCATTCACTATATGTGTTTTTGGTAATAAATCAACACATCAATCAGTCCTTCTATTTTTCTTTTTCTTGATGGTGTAAATAACCATGATCAAACCATGTCATTGGTTCTGCTCCATAGTAAATTACTAGAGTAAGTAGATAGTGGTGTAGTTGAGCGTACCATCAACAAAACGATTGTTTGTTTTTAGCACTCTTAGTATTAGAAGGAGATGAAAAGATTTGAGGTGATTGTTGTGATTTTTTAGCACAAGTGAGAGATGCAATGCTCCCTTCATAGTGATTGTCTAGAAGTTAAGGATGGGGGAGTAGGAAATTAATTTGTTTGGATCATATAGTGCAATGTACATCATAGTAATCTAATAAATTTGTTCTTCAATTAAAACGAACAACAATGTCGTTGTTCTACAGAATCTCAAACACTTATTCCAATTGAAATTAGCAACGACGTCGTCACTCCACATAATCTCAAAAACTAATAAAAGGCAAAAAAAAAAAAAAGAAGAGAGAGAGAGAGAGAAAATTATGTGGGAATACTAGTTTTGTTTCATAAAAACTAAAGGGGCCTTTTTGGTGCACATGTCCTATAAAGTGATTTTTCGGATAAATTCCTCTTTTAGTTATATCAAATTTATTATATTTTCTTTGTATCTATAATACCCCCAGAGAAGTACACACAAAAACATTTTTAAGTTTTGACAAAAAGTCTTTTATTCGTACAATATGTGTAGTATACACATTTTTTAAATAGTGTCTATAAAAATAGAATAATATAAATAAATTAAAATTCTCATTAAAATTAAAAACATCGTATCAAAAATAAAACATACACTCTATAGAATTAAATATTTAGTATAAATTATATAAAAAAATAAAAAGATTTTATCCAAAAAAATAACTTTAAGTGACCATTGCACTAACCAGAGAACTTTAGCCAGTGGTACACCAAACAGAGAATCTGTACCGAAAAAGTACCTTTTGTCACCATTTTTTTTTTATAATCGCATTCAACCTTCATCGACTCTCGCTATAACAAGTGAGGGTCGCATTCGAACCTGAGCAAACATAACCTCTTCACCTTCTTTCTCAAGTGTTCAAATTTTTTTTAAAAAAAAGAGTTGGCTCAAGGATCTAACTAGTAAATTGCCAATCAGCCATAAAAATGTTGTTGGTAGATTGGTCAATTTAATAAAAATTTGGTCCCTAATAAATGTTGTTGATTGGTTATGCATCATGTGAACTGCAGGTGCCCTGTTCTCTTCCTTATTTCTAATTTTCTTATTTGTAGCATCTTTTATTTTAGGCCATTGGTATTTTCTTGTATGAGCATGATTTTTTTTTATGTTTTTTTTTTTGCCCAAAGCACAAGCAAGCATGGGTTTTAGCTTTTGAATTGCTCCACCAATCTACTCTTTCACGTGATGTTGCACAAGACCATAGCATGTTAGAAATTTGATTTGAAATTACAGAAGCTTTTTTCTGTTCTTGAAGTTCCATGTTTGAGCAAACATAACCTCTTCACCTTCTTTCTCAAGTGTTCGAATTTTTTTAAAAAAAAAGAGTTGGCTCAAGGATCTAACTAGTAAATTGCCAATCAGCCATAAAAATGTTGTTGGTAGATTGGTCAATTTAATAAAAATTTGGTCCCTAATAAATGTTGTTGATTGGTTATGCATCATGTGAACTGCAGGTGCCCTGTTCTCTTCCTTATTTCTAATTTTCTTATTTGTAGCATCTTTTATTTTAGGCCATTGGTATTTTCTTGTATGAGCATGATTTTTTTTTATGTTTTTTTTTTGCCCAAAGCACAAGCAAGCATGGGTTTTAGCTTTTGAATTGCTCCACCAATCTACTCTTTCACGTGATGTTGCACAAGACCATAGCATGCTAGAAATTTGATTTGAAATTACAGAAGCTTTTTTCTGTTCTTGAAGTTCCATGTTTGGTGCAGGCCACTTAAAATTTTTTTTTGTTAAAACCTTCAAAAAAAATAAAGGATTTATGCAAGAGTTAAGCAAGTTAAACAAATATAGAATTAAGTATTGATTTATAACTTCAAAATTCAAAACCCAATTTCAAATCCGAGGGTATACTTCTTAGTCCTTATAGATATAATCTTGTATGCGGCGGACTTAATGCACTTGCTCACTTATAATTGAATGACATGCTTATTTAAGAAATAATAATAATAATAAATAAATAACCAAAATAAAAATTTTCAAAAATCTTTAATAATTGTGTCATTTGTCTATTGTCAACATTTAATTTAAACTTTTCCATGCCACGTTCTATTATGGAACACAAAAAATGGCAGTTATAAAAAATAAATCATTCAGCCCCAATTTCTAAGGTTCTATTATTCAGAAAAAAACTTTCCTTAGGCTGACATCATGGGACTCTCATGACAGTCCAAGACTCTCATGAAATTTCAATGACTAAAAGGAATTTGAGGCAAAAATGTATTTTAAAAATTATTGACACCCAATCTTAAATTTTTTTTAAATCAAATTAAAGGAGGACAAACATGTCAAAACCTCAAAAATCTGAAATTCATACGCAAGTTTTGTTGCCAATTATCATGTCTTCGGATCACAATCTCTGTTTGAAAGCTATAGATTCCTTAAAAGCTTCCGGACTGCACTTGAAGGTCCCTATATGAGATGCTCATCCGATCTAATCTTACGGCTGATCAATTACACTATAGTCAATTACAATATAGAATTTTGAAACCGATCTCCCTAACTCTCCTTAGGGCATATTTGGATATATGGCAAATTAAAATTGATCGTATTTTATTTTTAATTATTTGGTATAAAAACTTTTTTAACTTTCTATATAAAAAGAAAGAATTCTTTTAAAAATAATATTTTTTTTTTTATTTTTTTAAAATAATAGTAGAAATTTTGAAAATATATACTTTTGATATGATGAATTATCTTTTCTTATGTAGATTTACTTCTCCTTAACTTAATTAGTTAATTACCAAAAAAGCCCTTATTGAGTCCGCCAACTCGAAGTCATTGGTCATTAACTTAACTGAGTAAACTTAAGAACGGTATATGACTGGCCGGAGATCAAGAATTGGACGTTTTGTTCCCGATTATCACGCGTCTTCAGAGCACAATAACCGTTTGAATGCTATAGATTTCTTAAAAACTTTACCCTTTTCGAAGTGCATATCCAACCAAATCTTAGAAATGCCCAAAGACATTATAACATTTTGAAACAGCTCACAGTGACTATCCTCAGTCCTTACTGACTCAGTCAATCAAGCAAGTGGTAAAAGATGTCAACCAAGCAATGCAGGTGAGTCAAGTCAAGAACAGTTAATTCAAGAACGGCTCCACGGCTCCACACCAACCCGAGTGGTAGAGATATCAACCAAGCAATTCAGATGAGCTGAGTCGAGACCGCAAAAGAGTAATGATTCAAATGCTTTTCTTAGTTGGAGAGGAGGTCGAGGAGGTCGAAATTTGACCGAACCATTTAATTTTAATACTAAAAAAGTAAAAAAAAAAATTAATAAAAAAAATAAAAAATCACTTGCAAAGGCAGGGCACGGACAAACATGTCAAAACCTCCTTTCATTTGTGTCCCAGCCCACTTGGCTGGATTGAGATAAAAAAAAAACTCAAATTCTCAGAAGAATCAAGTTTTTCAATAATGTTCCAATCAGTTCTTTGTGTTGCCATCTAAGAAAATAGCGCTAGAAAATGACATATGGAACAATCGTCTGATACCAATCGCTTGAATCACGGATGTCTCTAATTGGACCCAAAACAAAACGAAATAGGCAACCCTCAAAAGATAATGGAAATGGCCTTTGATTAAATGGGTTAAAGAGATTATATGTATCTCTGCATTGCATTTAATTAGTTTATTTTAAAATAAAACATTTTTGAAACACCCAAGAAAAAAAGTCTAATAATTTTTACAACAAAAACACTGAACGACGATGATAGTTCTAAAAACTGAAAAAATGACAACAAACATTAGTAAGTGAGAAATCAACATAAAGATGGATCAGATTCCTGGCTTGATTCTCAAAATGAGAAATCTAAAATAGCACAGTTTAATCACAGTCGATCATCTGGGGAAAGGATCATCACATCCATCACAACAACATAATCATAAAAAAAATTCATTAAGTTTAAAAAAAAAAATCAAAAATGGGAGAAAAACAACATTCAATTCAGATGGATCAGATTTCTGGCTTAATTCTCCGGAGAGAAAAATAAAATAGCACAGTTTAATCAGAGTCGATCGTATGGGGAAAGGATCATCACATCCATCGCCAAATAAAAAAATCACAACAAGACTAACAAAAAAAAAACCTAAAGAAATACAGAAATTTTGAATGCTTATTACAAGCATTGATTTGTGCAGAAGATAGCATTCTGATGGATCAGATTTCTGGCTTGATTCTACAAAGAGAAATCTAAAATAGCACAGTTTAATCAGAGTCGATCATTTGGGGAAAGGATCATCATTTCCATCACTATTTAACACTATACATCAACAAGTGAAGACACAAATAAAAGATAAACTAATCAGATGAAGAATAACCCCCAAAACAAAACTAACTCTCCTTATCTTAGAAATCGAAGATCTCAAACGAAGTGCAGAGAGGCCAACAAGAACAAAAGAAGAGGAGCAGAGAGACTGTGAGCTGACGATGAGAGAGGGCAAGAGAAAGAGGATGCTTTTATAGAGAGTTCGGTCCGAAACCCTAATTTTTTTCTGTTCTTTTCACTAGTAGGTTCGAAACCCTAAATTGTAAAGGATGCTGCGGACGGTTCTGAGGATGCCACGTGGACGGCTGGTTTACGGTGGATGACATTAGTGCTCATATGAAATGAGTTTAGTGGGATGTGTTGAAAGTAGAAATCCACCTTGGGACGTGGATATTGATAATTTGAACCATTCAAACATGAAAGTCACATTATTTAAAGGAGTATCTACAGATTTTAAATAAATAGATAGGCTAACTTTGAGAACATGGCTGATAATATAATTAATAATAATGCATACGACTGTGCTAATTAATCAATTTCTATTTAAGTAAAACTTGAGGATCTTAAGGAATGTCATTCATTTTTTAACAGTTTGGATTATTAGCATATGGGCCTTGTAATAAGGTTGGGAAAGAGTGTAATTAGGCGGCTTCAAGCCGAACAAAGCCCTCCAAGGGCTTGCACTACTTAAGCCTTTTACATGTCCCTTACAAACTAGGGTTGAGCAATAGCTTGAAAAAAATAAAATTAGTTTTTAGTTTTTTTGCACTCTACGCACCCAAGTGTAAGCCTAACATTAACAATCTCTTTTTATATCAACAAAAAGAGTTGTCCATTGAGATTTGGAAACACTATTTTTCTTTCTTTTTGCCTTTTTAGGATATGCCCCATTCAAGAAATCTTAATAGACCAAAATCTAAATATTAGACCCAATAATTAAAAAGAAATAAGCATGCTTAAACCCATATCAAACAATTGTACGTGGGTAAGCAATTGCTTTAAATAAAAAAAAAGCACACACAAAAACTAGCATTGCAAACGGAACCATTTCGAGTTAGAACTATATTAAACCCAAACTTCTTTTTAAATAATGGTTCCGATTCGTGATCCAGTTCCAACTCAAAACCAGTTTCGTTGGTTTTATACCTAATTCCAATAGAAGGAGCTAGATCTAATTCTGAAACCGAGTCCAACTAGAGCACTAGAATTTAGTTCAAACCAGTTTTGACTCTTCTTTTTTTTTTTTAACCTTAAAATAAGGATACCATTATACTTATAACTGTGCATCATGACTACTAGCTCAATGATTAAACATAAAAATGTCCAATAAAAGCTTATTTTGAACTATAGTTTGCAATATTGAATACTTATTTGCCGGGTCCCGAGGTCTACAGATCGGAACATCTATGGAAAAAGAATTGAACTCGTTTAACAATCAGAACCTAATTTGGGTTCCAGACCCAGACCCAGACCCCTTTATGAATTGGTACCTAAAACAAGTCCCAAATCTGTTTTTTACATGTCAGAACATTCGGATTATCGTAGAATCAAATATGCGTTTGCATCCCTACCAAAACACACACATAAGAATCATGCAAGTTTACATTAAAAAAATACATAAGAATTCATACTCAAATAAGCTACATGCATGCTACAATAAATCCACACACGCATACCAAAAGAGCCTGATTGGCCCAATAGCAAAAAAAAGAAAAAAGGTTGGATTGTACAGCTAGAGTGGCTTACCTCAGCACATTTACAACCTTAATTATAGATCTAATTACCCTACCATTGGATGGTGATCGTCCCCATAAATTCAATGCAATCGGACAATCTTAGCCATTCAATTGCAATCTGACAGTAAAGAAACAGGAAAATTGATAACCTATTAACAGGAAAATTGAAAGGGTACACATTATATGCAAAAAGTAAAAATAAAGTAAAAATAAAAGATATTTTTGCAATATTCTGATGTGATTTTTCAATATTCCTAGAAGCTTTTGTATCAAATAATTAAGGATTATCTATTATGCTTTAAAATCATATTTATCTATTTTAAGTTTATTTCATGGAATTTTGTCTTAGCATTCCCTGAAAATCTCGAGAAATTGGAAACCTTTCCATGCTCCCCTTTGATAAAATCAGGGGTGCGACTTGGGTCAGGTCAAGTCTGAACCACACACGACGGAACCCGACCGAAGGCGATAAGCTAATTGGGTTTTGTTGGGTTCGAATTTGGGTTTGGGGTACCCCAATTGTCCCGTCATCCAACTTAGAAGGAAAAAAAATATCTTGTGGGCCATCATTATACGGACAATCTTTACACACCTTTTCTGCGGTGCAACTTAAATCAAGGGCAAAATAAGGGCATTTGATTGGCATGAATCTAGGTGGGCCCCATGGATAGTCCTCCATCTCAAGTAGGGCAGTTTCTACTCAGGTCGAGAATAAAGATCTCCTCGGGTAAATTTCAATTTCTTTCGAATCGAGCTGGGCTTTGGGTCGACCCACATGCAATACTGGTCGGGCTTTCATTGACAAATACCTGACCCAACCCAACTGATTTGCACCCTTAACTACCCACAGTGTTTACGGATCTTCTCCATTCAATTGACCAAACCTAAATAAAGCCACATTCAAGTGAGATTTATGGTAGCTAACTGCAAATAAAAAAACACATGAAAACGTCAGCATTCAATGGCTCTTTATTGACTACAATTACAATATCATTCAATTTCTTCCTTACACTTCCCCCACATCCTCCCTTCCCTGCTATTGATTTTGTATATAAAATCTCTTCCCAACCCCATCTAGTCACCTAAACAAGAAGAAGAAAAAGTAGGCCCAGAAAGTATGGGTAAGGGCCTTCAGAAATCCCTTCAAACTTGCATCTCCAAGCTCAGAAAGAGCTCTTCACAACTTCAACCACCCTCCATTCCTCACTCATCCACCAACTGGCTGTTATCTGCTTGCAAGTACCCCAAGACCCCTTCCTTCGCAGTTGATCACCACAAATCCTACGGTCAAGATACTGCGGCCACTCTAACTGACATTGATCGATTCCTCTACGAGAACTTTGGCTCTCTCTACACCGGTAGGGGCCACGACGTCGACGACAACAGAGACCACAATGCAAATGTATTCACCTCTGAATCACCACACCCACAGCGGTCACTGCAACGTTTTTTCATGAGCCCTGGTGCATCCAATTCACTAGCCGAGGAGGACAGTTCGAGCGCATCGATGTCTGATCATGCGGTGGAGGCCGTTCCGGTCAGTAGTGTCGCTGTGGTGAGAATCACAACGGACCCTTATGATGAATTCCGGCGGTCCATGCACGAGATGGTGGCGACACGTCAGATGGATCAATGTCAGCCGTTGGATTGGGACTTCCTGGAAGAGCTACTGTTTTGTTACTTGAATTTGAATGAGAAGGCGGCACATAAGTTTATACTAGGGGCCTTTGTAGACATGATGGTGGGCTCCAGTCAAGAGTCGGAAAAGACTCCGACGGGTCAAGGCAAGAATCCGATGACCATAGAAAGGAGGAAAAAGGTCAAAGATCTGTGATTTGCAAAGTAGTAGACAGAGAAAGAAATGTAAAGATAAATAAACGCATATGGGTGGTGGGATCACATGAAAATGCAATATAAAATAACACCTTATATTTCTTCAATTACCTGCAATTGTATTTTGCAATTATATCATATTAGATGTCTGTTTTTGTGTAATATCCTTGCGATGGAAATGGATTTTGTCTACTTAGAAAAAACAAAATGATTTCATAAAGAAGAGGAAATATGTTCTAATTTCTCGTGCCCTCTTTCATCAATTATATATCAATGCATAAAATGCAAACTTCAGAAAAAATAGAAATGCAAATGAAATTGAGAAAAATAATTTATATGTTAACAACCAAAAGTACAAAAAGCTCGACCTACTAGTGAACAGACAGACATGAGATACCATGCTAATAACTAAAAATACCAAAAGCTAAAGCTACTAGGGAACAATATTAACAATATATATCAACATCATAAACTAAGAAGGTTATTATAGTTTTGTGACAAACCTAGCAAGTGAAAATGGTCTGCAAGCTAAGAAGCATGTTGGGTTTGTAAATAATTCCTGAGACCTCAAGAGGCCTTTTACAAATAGGCTAACACTCAGTGAGTGTCAAACGACCCTGATAAAATAACCTCCTATAGATATAAATGGACCTGACAAGGTTAACAACGGGCCTTGATCAACCTAATTGGATGATCCGAGCCATCATTTTTATCAAGCTCTTTTTTCTTGCTGGATCTCATCACCATGAAGACATCAGCATCAGGTAAACTACCCCGCTCTATCAGTTTGATGGCCAGTGATTAGATGGTTACAGTTGAACGTATGACTTCCACTCCCTGTCGTTTTTGAAAAAAATTCAAATACTTCTCACAATAGTCCAGAAAGCGCGGTTTGTAACTGTCAAAACAGCAAAAGAAAGAGAGAAGCAACGAATCCACTCATTTTCAAAAGAGAGCAAGAACCCAAAATCTAACCAAGAGAAGTTGTCTTTTCTTACGTCAATGAGATGAGAGCTTTCAGACCCAACAAGGAATCTCCATTCTGAGATAAATTCCTTTCTTTGCTTTCCATGTTTATTTTCCATCATTTATCAATGAATGTGCTTTATCCTCTCACTACACCTTCTATGGCCCATTTCCAGCAAAAATTCTTTTATTCGGACTACACATAATGCTTTTCTGAACAGGAAGCAATTAAATTAACTTCAATTGGAATGAGTAAGTCCAAAGAATGCGGCTACCCATCTGCTATAAATTGCCATTGTCGGAGGTTGACAACCCATATCTGTGTCCAGAAAGAAGTCCGAGAGCTTTTTGAAGTTGAAGCTTATCTGGACTTTGAATATTTATTGAAGAATAAATGGCAGCTTCGGGGAGTTTCAAACGATCAGACAGCATTGCTGAGGGCATGCCTGACGCTTTGAGGCAGAGCCGGTACCAGATGAAGAGATGTTTCGCGAGGTCTCTCTCTCCCTCTCTCTCTCTCACACACACACACAAAGATAACAACAATGTGATAACTGGATCTATCTAGAATTTTCAGAAATCACTAATTGGGTTGAAACTTGAATGAACCAAGGATAAGTTTCTACAAAACAAATCTACTGTGGATGTCGCGAGACCACTTAAATGGGCTGCTAACATTTCTACATCTCAAGATAAATATGTTGATTTCTTTCTCTTTTCTTTGGTTTTAATTGGAAACAGGTATGCTGGAAAAGGGAAAAGGCTAATGAAGTTGCAGCATCTGATGGAGGAATTGGAGAACGCAATTGAAGATAAGGTAGAAAGAACCAAGGTCTTGGAGGGGTTTCTTGGATACATCATATATTCCACTCAGGTGACATTTTCATTGTATTTTCTGTTCTCGAGCTTTTGCGGTTGCGAGTGTATTGCATGGAATTCAGGAATTTCTTATCTGAAAACTGCAGGAGGCAGCTGTTGTCCCTCCCTCCATTGGATTTGCGGTAAGACCCAATCCTGGAATTTGGGAATATATTAAAGTGAACGCAGAAGACCTTTCAGTAGATTCAATTACTCCTTCAGAGTTCTTAAAAATGAAAGAGAGCATCTTCGATGAAAAATGGTAACTCACTATAAGTAAACATTCAGTAGAACTGAAATGCAAGTTTCCTTTTCGCAGCCTTACAGTTGTGTTATCATACCTATGTACAGGGCTAAAGATGAGAACGCATTGGAAGTGGATTTTGGAGCTTTTGATGCCTCTACACCTCAAATAGTCTTACCTCAATCAATGGGGAACGGTGCACAATTCGTTGCGAGATTCTTATCTTCACAACTAAGAAAGGACTCTGCAAGCATGAAGCCTTTGCTGGACTACTTGATTGCACTTAACCATCAAGGAGAAGTATAAACAAAATAAAACAGAACAGAAAGATATGATAATTCAACTCTAATATCTGAGGGTTAACATTTTCTTTTCTACCACAAACCTGCAGAATCTAATGGTCAATGAGAGCCTTGACAGTGTAGCAAAGCTTCAAACAGCATTGATTCTTGCTGAGGTTTTTGTCAGTGCACTTCCCAAAGACACACCATACCATCATTTTGAGCCAAGGTGATTAGAGATTACACATTTAATTTCCATCCTAGACCTAAACTAGCAATGAAAAGCCTTAAAAGCATGTTCTAAATTGCGGGTGCCACTGACTTTTTCAGGTTTCAAGAATGGGGTTTTGAGAAAGGATGGGGCAATACTGCTGGATGCGTTAAAGAGACCATACAATCACTCTCTGAGGCCCTTCAAGCGCCGGATCCTTTAAACATGGAGAAGTTCTTTAGTAGAGTACCAACAATCTTTAATATCGTCATTTTCTCCATCCATGGTTACTTTGGCCAAGAAAAGGTTCTTGGTTTGCCAGACACTGGTGGACAGGTATAAAATCCAACTTCCCATTTTATGTTAAGATGCATTTGGAACAACCAAACACCATGAATTATAATGGATGGTTAGTTGGTTACTGTTTTGCATTTGAGCTCACTATATTTATGATACTCTTTCTGTGTTTTCAAACATAAATCAATACAAGAGCTTGGAAACTCATAAAGTTACTGGTGAAAAGCAGCAGAACATCATACCAGCTGATTTTTGTATTTTTATCAAGGCCTCAAGGCATAATGGTTTTTTTTTTTACTTTATTTTTCAAATACTGCCATCTATGGTGCAAAGGGGTTCAAACTGCTGCAAATTGGGGTACATCCAAACACAGCATAATGCACAATTAGATTTGCTAGTCTCATATATGAGTATTCCTTTCAATTATTTTTAAGCAGGTGGTTTATATTCTCGATCAAGTAAGAGCCTTGGAGGAGGAAATGCTTCTCAGAATTAAGCAACAAGGGTTGAGTGTGAAGCCTCAAATCCTGGTGGTGAGTTTCAAAAATGGTTAAATGTTAAAATAACCATTTACAGGTTTCATAGAATGTGATAGAACTTATTTAATATCTACGTACAGGTTACTCGACTCATACCAGAAGCTAAGGGAACCAAATGCAACCAAGAATTGGAGCCAGTTCTAAACACCAAACATTCTCATATACTTCGAGTTCCATTCAAGACAGAGAATGGTGACCTGCGTCAATGGGTTTCACGTTTTGATATTTACCCATACCTGGAGCAATATGCTCAGGCACGTCGTTCATCACTCGATGAAAAAATAAGTCTCTTCCCAGGTTTACAATCCATATATAGTTTTTATTTAAAGAAACTGCCTTTCCCAAATTTTCAGGATGCTGCTGCCAAAATCTTGGACCACCTAGAAGGGAAGCTGGACCTAATCATTGGAAATTACACTGATGGGAACCTGGTAGCATCTCTAATGGCAAGCAAACTTGGGGTAACCCAGGTGTGATATTGTTCATCAGTTCATTGGCTCCTAATCTTACTCCTTTTGTTTTACTAACATATATATAGTATATCAAATCCCATTATTAGATAATTCAAAATATGATTTTCTGTTTCTGTTTAATCCAACTTTACTAAAATGATATGCTCTCAATGAAGGGAACTATAGCACATGCTCTAGAGAAAACAAAGTATGAAGACTCAGACCTCAAGTGGAAGGAGCTGGACCCAAAGTATCATTTCTCATGCCAATTCACCGCCGATGTTATTTCCATGAACACAACCGACTTTATCATCACAAGCACATTTCAAGAAATCGCTGGAAGGTTAGAGAATAAGTTGTATTGTTTTTTTATTAATGCAATTCAATATAAACTTCTGGAGAAATCCCGACAAATGAATTAAAATGTTTTTTTTCCTTCACAGCAAGGATAGGCCAGGACAGTACGAAAGCCATGGTGCATATTCACTTCCAGGGCTATACCGAGTTGTCTCGGGAATTAATGTCTTTGATCCCAAATTCAACATAGCTGCGCCCGGTGCTGATCAGTCTGTCTACTTCCCCTACACAGAGAAACAGAGGCGGTTAACTTCATTTCACCCTGAAATTGAAGAGCTTCTCTACAGTAAAACTGATAACAATGAGCACATGTCAGTAACATAATTCCAAACACGACTTATTGCAAGCTCTAATACCAAAGAGCAACTAAACCATACCCTTGCACAAATCTTATCTCACATTAATACAAAAAATAATGTATCTATAGTATGAAAAAAAAATGAATGTTACAATGCATTATATACAACAAAAGAAAATTGTGAGAACAATGATATATACATCATGTTACTTACTATTATCGATCAAGTGTTCTCTTAAATAACTTGTATATTTTCATATATACTGAGACTATATCTAGGTGCATATGTGATGACTAGGTCTCTATTATGCAATAATTCAGTACATATATACATCCATAAATATTGTTGCAAGTCCCTAACATCTGAACCATATTATGCCTGGCACAGCGGTTTCCTTTCAGACAGGAAGAAACCCATCATATTTTCAATGGCCAGGCTGGATACAGTGAAGAACATTACCGGATTGACAGAATGGTATGGAAAGAACAAGAAGCTGAGGAATTTGGTCAATCTTGTCATTGTTGGAGGCTTCTTTGATGCATCCAAATCAAAAGACAGAGAAGAGATGGGTGAGATAAAAAAGATGCACTCCCTCATTGAGAAGTACCAATTAAAGGGTCAGATTAGATGGATAGCAGCACAGACTGACAGGAATAGAAATAGCGAACTTTACAGGTTTATCGCCGATAGCAAGGGAGCCTTCGTGCAGGTTTGACCAGTACTTCTTATAATTATGGACTCTGAGGTTTCAGAAGAAGTTGAAAAATGTTTGTCTATGAATTTTACAACTTCACGTTTGTTGGTTACAGCCTGCATTGTATGAAGCATTTGGCCTCACAGTCATTGAAGCAATGAATTGTGGACTACCAACCTTTGCTACCAACCAAGGAGGACCAGCCGAGATCATCATTGATGGAGTTTCAGGATTTCAAATTGATCCTAACAATGGAGAAGAATCAAGTAATAAAATCTTAAATTTCTTTGAGAAATGCAAGCAAGACAGTGACTATTGGACTAGGATATCGAAAGGTGGCCTCCAGCGCATCGAAGAATGGTAATTCAAGAACCCAAATTTATAATTAAACTTCTGTTAAAACATCAAGGTGTCCCAACTCTACCATAAGGAAATTGGACAAGACAATGAACCAATATTCTTTCCTAGGTTACAAATTTTCCGTGCTGTATGTATGAGTTAAGATACACTAAATCATTAGTGGGTACGTGTTCCGATATAAGTGAGTTCACATTTTCTTGATGGGAATTTTTGGCAGCTATACTTGGAAGATCTATGCGAACAGGGTACTGAACATGGGATCAATTTACAACTTCTGGAGGCAACTGAACAAGGAACAGAAACAGCTCAAACAAAGATACCTTCAGATGTTTTACAATCTACAATTCAGGAACTTGGTGAGTTTAGATGAACTGATTTCTGGGTATCCCTCAAATATAATATGTATATAGATACATGCATTATAAATTTCTGGTGCCTTCTTTTTCTTACTGTTCCCCATGGAACTTATCTCAGGCGAAAACAGTACCAGTGCCAGGACAGGAAAGCCCACAAGCTGTTCAAAAGGGAGTGGTGAAACCTCCGCCAACACAAAGGCAAGTTAGTTAACCAATCTATTCTTTTGAAGAACATTTATCTTATTCAATGAACACTAAGCTTGTATCACTTTCACTAATGATTGGAAATCTTGGATCATGTACCAACAGACGCACGCAATCGTGGCTGCCAAGGTGAGAAAAAACTTTGTCCTCCTTTGTACTTAAAACTGTTCCATTAAACAAATAATTGAGCTATTACTCATTTGAAATATAAAATTTACTCCTAGGATTCTAGGTTAATTCCTGAGTCCGAATCATCTCAGGATCATGACCGACTGCCTGACACCAAAGACGCATCCGTGGGAGGCATGACAAACTGGAGATGCACTCGCTGGTGTTCATTGTCGTCCGCATTTGTGCTGCTGCTTGTTGTGCATTTCATCTTCCGTTTGATTCAATACATTATGAGCATTTTTAACAATATAAAATGAAAGAATGTTGTGGTCTCATGAGATCAGATTTGGTATTGTATGAATAAGAACTACATTAGCCTGGTGTGCTTTGGCTTTCATCTACATGTTATCAGCTCTTGATGAGTAAATTGCAACACAGTTATACAAAATGAAGTGAAGCCTTCATTTGTTGTTCTCTCTTCTTCACTTAATGTGTGTCTGTCTTACACTAATTGGATTCAAGAAAGCTTCTTTGATAAAGAAATATCAAGTACTTCTAAAATCATATGATTTTATTTATTTTTCATTTTTTTTGTTGTTGCTGCTTGGGAGAAACGCATGACCGACCTTCCCTGGGCCACACAAGAAAAGCATTTCCAACTGAATAGAATACCAGCGTTTTCGGTCTGCATTACATAGGAAATGGGTTCCTATGTAAAATAAATAAATGAATAATAAGTAAAAAGGAAAAAAAAAAGAAAGGAGGAGTGTTCTAATTTTCCATTAACTTCCATTTATCATTTTGTGCGGATAGATTTCCATGAGAAAAAGATTTTTTTTGTCTAAGTTTTTCTAGTAAATTGGCGAAAAGCTTTCTCCACGAACGGTAGGAAATGTGAGAGTTTTACATCTACGGATGCTATTCAAACATACCTTAAAAGAATGAAGTTTATATTTTGTATCTTGACAGTTAGGGACCAAATCCTAAGGATGATCGAGCCGAAATAGAACCATTCTTCAGGTGATAAACATGCAATCATAACATTAAGTAAAATCTTTTTTTTTTTCTCAAAAGTAAAACCAATTTTGACTCGCTTAATGTGGCTTGTCAACTGCAATGGATAATAGTTTAAGCCACTAACACCACTAATTACTTACCAAAAGAAAAATTCCACTAATTAGGGTAGGCTTTGCGTCGGCCAACCAAAGGCTTGAGATTGTCCCCACCTACCAACGCTTGGTAGCGCCTTTGGTTGGGGCACTCCGTAACCACTCGGAGGTCTCAGCATCAAAGTCCGCCAATGCGTTGGGACCCAGGCTATTATATAGCCCGACAAACCCAGTAAGTGGAAACAGGGGGAGGCCACCACCCCGGGGGACTAATCAAATGCTCAAAGAGGCCTTGGACACCCCCGGTCAGCAAAAAAATATTGTCCCCTCCAAACCACTGATGTAGCCCTTGTTAATTGAGTCCATAGCACGAGAACGGCTCCTGGCATACCACCTCTTCCTATGTGTGTGGGCTCTCTTCCCACTTGTGTGGGCTTTCTTCTCATATGTGTGTGGGCTTTCTTCCCATGTGTGTGGACTCTCTCCTCATCCAGGCCGCTTGTTTGGGGGTACCAAAGAGAAAAGGGAAAAAAAAAAAAAAAAAAAAACTGAGTTCATAGAATAGTTGCCAGAAGCAATCAGGTTCAGAGAAAAATCGGATGCCCCTGCAAAATGGCAGCTAGTGTGACCATTCAGGTAAATTAGTAAAATTGGGCCATGCATGGATGAGAAACGGTTTAGTGAGATGTTGCCATGTACAAGCTGAATTCTCATGGCCCACATTAACGACGTGAAGCGCCAAAAAAAAAAACAGTTCCGCAGACTTTTTCTCTTCCACAGGGCAAACTTTTTTTTTTTTCCAACCCTCTATTGAAAATGCTTTTTCACAAATCTCGGGAAAATTAGATCATTTTTGTACTCTACATCGTGAAAAACTGTCCACACCAAATGTGGAAAATTTTTTAAGCGAAACAATGGGCAACTTTTCTCACCTGTTCCCTGGAAATGTGGCCACACCAACATAAGCAATAAGTGAGGAATCCATGTCAAATCCGAATATTGGAGAATTCTTCATTATCGTATCCATGAGGAATCCATACATGAAAATTTGTACAACTGGAGATTTTGCATCAATATCGATGCATATAAGTGTGGCCGAAAACAATTGATATGAGTGAATAAATCTGCACAACTGAGGATTTCTAAATCACACGGAGGAGGGTCGGATCCAAAAATCTTCATAAATAAAGATTTCCACTCGCCCAAATCCTCAAAGATTTATAATTACAAACAAAAGATTTTCAAAATCCTCGATAAAAAATCAGTGAGAAATCCACGAACACTTGCTGAAGGTGACCTAAATGTGTGCCACTGAGCAAGGGAAATTGCAAGACCCTGGTGAGAGGGTGGGGAAATAGAAAAATTAAAGAGGCTAGGTGCTTGTAAAGATCAACGACATTCAAATTTATTTGATGAGAGCAGCTCCCCTAAGCTCAAGCTTAGGGGAATATAAGCTCGAACATGCGAATAATACGTGTGCTTTAAGTGTCTTCACAGCAAAGAAATTTGACGGCCCTGCCCTTTTTTATTTCATTTTCCTCCTTTCAATTGAAAAGCCCTAATCGAAACTGGAGTATGCACCTCTGCCTTCGTCTCTCCCTGTCTAGGCAATCGAAAGTTTTCCTCGTCTCCCTTGGTCTCTAGCTCTCTCCAAAGCCAGCTCTCTGCACGTCGCCTCCGTCTCTTCCTATCTAGGCTTGTTTGTTGGTTTTCCTCTTCTCCCTTGGTCTCCAGCTCTCTCCACAGCCAGCGAGCTCTCTGCACGTTCGTCGATCAGCCACGTCCAGGCCAGCACGTCCTCCATCTCTACAGGCGATCGAAAGTTTTTTCTATGCTGCCTTGGTCTCCAGCTCTCTCCACGTCCGTCAATCAGTCACGTCCGTGCCAGCACATCCTCCATCTCTCCGGCAATCAACCGGCCTGGGTAAGTGGGTTACCATTCTTCCCCATTTCCTTTCAAAGCTGTTTTCTTCTTTTTCCCATTTCACCCGTTTCATTTGAAATGTGTGTGTGTTTTTTTTTTTTTTTTCTTTCTTTTTTGAAATCTGATTTCCTTTCAAATCTGTGTTTTTTTTTTTTTTTTTTTTCACCCATAGCATATAGTTATCATGTTCAGCTATAATAGTTTTGTAGTCTTCTGTGCCTGCCTGATAAATGGTAACATCAAATGTGGATGGAAATTAGAAAACTGCTATCTACACTCCAAAGAGAAGGCTCCAAAGAGCGACAACTAAGATTTTTTTTTTTCAAATAGGAAAACCGTACACAGGCATAGTTTGTTCACTAAAATAGCAGGAGAAATTCAAGATTAAAAAAAGAGAAAAAAATACATGGCAGTAATAGAGTTGCCTTTTTTTTTTTTTTTTTTTTTTTGTTTCTGATTTATAACTTTGAGTTCTTTTGCTAAAGCATTTGCCTTTTCATTCATTCTGTTGGCATGTGTGGATGCTCATATTGAAGCACCCTTCTTTTCTACCTGATGCAAATCTTCATGATGGAAGTGTAACTTCTTGAGCCCATTTAATTGCATAAACAGAATCAGTTTCCACCAGTAGGGATCCAGAGGAAAAAATGTAAAACATTTTCAACCCTTCTGTCATTTGAATTTCAGCTCTATTTGAATATGACATTTCATGTTAGTTGACAATGGTCCAAGTTTCTCAAATGACTCAAATTGTGCAAGTCCAGAAAGCTCCGATGCTGAAATGCAATGATTATGTGTGTTAAAGTTGAAAGTGGGTTTGTTTAAGACTGAAGGGTTTGGATTTATATTCTTATATATCTTTGTTGTTTGGTTTCTCAAATGCCTCTTTTGTTGTTCGCTTTGTAGGGCCTCAATGCTGAAAAGAATGTTCAGTCGCTCATGCATGCATATTGTCAATGGCAATTTTTTTTTTTTTAATAATCATCATGCACAAGTTCATTTCTTTCTTTTTATAATGTGTTTTTCTCCTTCTGGATGGTCATAAACTTGCAGGTGATGATGTTGAAGCTGTGGAATGAATGTTGGGGATAACTGTCTTGGTTGTATAATGAAGGTGTAGGGGATAACTGTCTTTATTGTCTAATTCCAATGAGTTTGAATCGCATTGACAGCAGGGTACTATATGGGGTTCACTTTTGCTACACTTGGCCTTACTTTTGCTCTACCTGCATGTTTTGAGAGCTTAACTTTAATTGTATAATGATCAACTTTCAAAGCAACGAAAAAACTGTGTTTATGGTATAATGAAATTGTGGAATTGGGTTGTATTCCTTTGTGTCTGAACTGATGTGGAAGGTGTTGGTGTGGAATGGGTATTGTCAGTAAATGTTACGGAAATACAATGTTTGTCTATGTTGTGGAATGTATATTGTCAGTCAACTGTCTTGAAATAGTTATCATTTCAATCAAGATGGTTGTGGAGAGACTAGAAGCTTTAATCACAAAAAAGAAACCCATGGTTGTGCTAAGGATGATACCGGAGGCAAATGTTGCAGCATTGATTGGAAGCAGATCAATCCAAAGAAATGAGTTTGTTGCAGAATGTATGCTGATGTATTATTGATTAATACAGGTCTTTCAAGAGTTGAAGGTGTAATTAGGAATGAAATTGAATGAACCATTTTGATTCTCGAAAACCTTTAAGTAGGCCGAGGGAGGATTTCCAATGAGTGAAAGTAGATCTGCCCTTGGGATTTTTTTTTATTACTGTCTTGCAGTGGAGTTTTTTTTTTTTTTGCCAACTTATTCTGGTACTTATATTGTTCCATGGACCAACCAATTCTTCCAGCCTTATTCTATTGGAAGTAAGGAATGTGTGGGACTAAGTTTTCCAATTTTTAGCTCCACCAATTTCCATTCCTGACTGGAGGAATGTGTGGGACTAAGGCCACAAAAGGGATTTTTCGGCCCTTGGCAGTGCCTTCACAGGTCCTCTTACCTTATTGCACTTTGGTTTTGTTTAATACAAATGGTCCACTCTTACCACACAAGGTTTTGTTTAATACAAATGGTCTGTCCTCTTCGTTAGTTTGGTTTGGGAGATCATTAGCGGTGCCTTTTTAATTTACAGTTCATGAAAATTAGGCATTTTTTTTTAAAGAGAATTTGCTTAGTAGCAGTATTACATCTAGTTGTGTCATGATCACCATGACACCACCCATTACTCTACTAAGGGAAACAATGAACTGATCTTCAGAGCTTAGAATGTATATGGAATGATCACCATGACACCACCTAGCACTTGTTCTGTCATCTGTGCCCTTCATGTTTCTCAAGCTTAGAATGTATATGGAATGTCTGAATGTGAAGTCAAGTTCCAAACAACCTTAACAATGTGCCACAATACCTTTCCAAACAACATGTAGGCAAATAACCTCTGTGTTCTATTCTAAACAGGCAATCTAATAGTGTTCCAAACAGCAACCTGACCAATCAATCCATTTCATTCCAAACAAACAACCTATGACATTTAATATGTACATTTAAATTATAACAAATCTGAAAATTACATTGGTCATGACTTTCAACATGTAAATGCATTTCCAGCCACAACCTGCTCAGCACAGGGCATCGAGGTTAGAATCCTAGCACCACTCAATTTGGTTACACCATACACAGAACATTGAAATATTTTGCCACCAGAAAGCCACATTAATTTTGATTGCATCCACAACATAGAAATTCATCCCCCACACCATCCCCACACCATTCACAACATAGACAAACAAGTCATCTACCCAATCCTGTCACTCGCTCAAAAGTGGGTCGAAGATGACGACAACACTAGTGATGAGAACACTTTGAAAGACAATCACAACTGACTGGGTTGATCCATGAATTGTTTGGGCGGACGTTGCCTGACTGCGTTGGCGCAGATCGCTGGTTGTCGAGACTGGAGAGGAAAGGTGACGAGAAAATGCTGGGGCTGGCAGCGGCGTCGTTGGATTGTGCGATGGCAGGACGTGGCTAGCCTGGCGCAGATCGCGGTGCAGAGAGGGAGAGACGAAGGAAGATGAATGAATCTCTACCGGAGGGAGAGATGGGGCTGCGAGGGGATCATAGCGTCTTCCCCTGCGGTTGTCTGGCCTGGTGCAGATCGCTGTGGAGACGAAGGCGACCGGTAGGGCGCACGACTTGGCAGTGGCGATTGTCTGAGATACGAAGGAGCTTGGCAGTGGCAAGATTCGCACCTCCATCTCTCAGCGGGAGGGAGAGATGGGGCTGGGAGGGGATCGCTCATTGCAGCATCTTGCCTGCAATCGTCTGGCCTGGCCTGGCCTGGCTGTGGAGAATATGAGAGACGAAGGAAGAGGACTATTATGGATTAGGGCATCTCTCATTGAAAGGGGGAAAATGAAATAATTGGGGGGGGGGGGGGGGGGGGGGGGTGTTTGGTGTCATCTAGATTTTGTGGGCTGGGCGGGACATCTAAATTTTTTGGGCTGAAAGCCACTCTTACCACACGTTGGTTCCACACACTTAAGCTCATATTCCCCTAAGCTTGAGCTTAGGGGAGCTGCTCTCTTATTTGATATGTGAAATGAAATATATTTATTTCAGCCGTTGCAAATGTGAACCATTTAAATGAAGGGGATTAGGCCTCTACCGCGATTGAGCCCAGGTGCCAAATTAGGAGTATATCCTAAAACAGTAAAGGCTTCTTCTGTGTTAAGGGGGAAAAAAAAGCTTCTTCTGGCTGTTGGAGAGAGATAACTTGAAAATCTCAAATATATATATATAAATATATATATATATATATATATAAATTAAGCCGACCAATGAATTCGAATCACCACCCATGTTCTTTTAGCTACAAGACATTTTTCCACCATATCATAAAAGAAAAACTACAGAGTTACAAACTCATGATGTTAGCGCTTTTAGAGAAGTTTTGATGCGAGATGAAACAAAGGCCTTGCTCCTTTGCCGCCTCTTGCATTTTTCAAAAATTCTGAATTCCAATCACCTGAAAACAGGGGATAGCATTTGGAGAATTTACGAAGGCCAGAAGCAATCTGGATTTTGACAGCAGCCCTCAATTTATTGCAATGCACACAGAAAACTATTAGGAGTCCTGAGCTCGAACGCCAAGACTCAGACAATCTCATTCCAAGATGGGATATCTGTACTACTGAAACAGCATCATCCCTCCTATGAAAGAATCTATGACCCTCCTTTCGCTCCTGGTAAATCTATAACAACATTGTACAATAAAGAATTAAAGATAGCCTAATCACTTTATAACAAACTATACATAGCTAATAACTTCATAAATCTAATTCAATATAAATCCTAAATCACTCATCAGAAATCTAATCTAATGTTATCATGATCTATCATGACATATCCAGCCTAGCTATTCTCTAGTACAGCTACCAAAAATATTTCTCTTTTTCCTTCAATCCCTGCCAAAGATGGTTCATTGGTTTGTTCTCAGGTATCTTGTCTTTCTTTGAATAATTTCCAGGATGACAGAAAAAACCAAGTTAAACATCTGTTTTTTCCACCAAAGTTTCTATGACTTCCTCACTCACCCTGCCTAACCCAGCAACTCTTTATGGCCTATCATTTGACGTTTTAACCCTGCTAGGATTGAGGACAGGCACATCCACACAAGTAATTTAGACCAGACTTGAGCTAGGTTAAAATACACAAAACACCTGTGGATGGCTTTTACATGGAAACATAAAGCCTAGTTTTGGCCCGCCCAACTGAGATAAATAAGTGTACAAAAAGAAGAAAAGATAAAAATAGAAAGGAAGAGGATGGACCAAAATAAAGACACCTCACCATAACCAAAAAGAAGAGTAAGTCCAAGCAACATCCATTTTGTCCAAAGACATTTTTTATATCATGACATAACAGAGGCAAATCAAACAAAGTTTGCTCATGCAATTCAAATGCCAAACAATGTCAAAGTAAATGATCATTTAAATTAGAAATTCAAAAGCCAAATAATTGTCTCAAAAGATCCAAATCTGTTTGACATCGTACTAGGAGGAAAGCTTTTCAAGTCTTAAGTTTCAAAGACTCAGCAATAAAACATAACCTTCTTCACATTGTCCTTGAGAGAAGGGAGAGGCTTAACGGCAACATTTGTCGAGACTCTGGTATTGCGTGCACCACCACCCCCTCCAGGTGTGCCACGGGTCGAACCACCAGCTGGCAACGAGCCACTATCAGATGTCCCAGGTTCCGAGTAAAATCGTGCACGAAAAGCAAGCTGATGAGCGTAGTATGCTGGGGGTACTGCCACCAAAACCACAGGTGAGCACCATCAACAATGTGCATAAATTATAGGCAGCCACCCAAAGAAATAAAGATTTATCCACATATAGTGTGTGCTCCACGGCTCCACTTGAAAACATTGACTTGCAAAATATAATGTCCAAGGTCCACATGCTCACTTGAATGTCAAAAGCATAATACAAGGTCAATATGACTTAAGGAAGTTACATATCTAAGAGACATCTTACCAATAGAAACTGCACGAGTGCATCTTGCATACCTGTGCAAGACAAATGAGAGCAAACCAAGTCAATTAGTTGCACTGCACTAACAAATTTATGAGAGAGAGAGAGAGAGAGATCCATACGTGTAGCAGAGGTTGTTTGTGAGAGATTGCAGTCCATCAGCTGTAAATTTGTTCTCATCCCACAGGACGTGGTAATGTGCAGGACGGCTTGTACCCTTCATGTTTTAATACCATTCATCACCACACGAACATGATTGTGGATGTCATGATTACAACCACAAAAACCACCAAACAAACACAGGCGAAACAATAAGATAAACACTAACACCACATGGAACAAAATAAAATAATATTTAACCATTCAAAATCAGCTTGTGGGTAGCTTCTCATTTACCTTAATGCCTGCGTGGCTGCACAAATAGAAATCAAACTCAGTGGGATGGCAGATTTTAGTATCGACTACGGTTCCTGCATTAGAGAACAGTATATGTGGGTTTCCAAAACAAATACATGATGAAAAAAGTCCTAATCAATTCATAATTGATTATACAATCAGGCAATTATATCTTACCAGGCAATATATTTCCACTAATTCTATCTACTGAACGGTGATCAGCATGGTTGTTTGCAAAAAGCCTTGTATGGTGACGTTTTTGGACCACAACAAATGTTACAGGGGGTTGGTAATTTGGTTCTAGTGACTCACATGCCTGCCGGGGGAAAAATCATTAAAATTGGATTAAATAATAACAGCTATTGAGCATAGAATAAGTCATCATTTGGTGGGAACCAATCATACCCGTCGGATTGCATCCAGTTCATGAAATAAAACCTGATAAAATTGGCCTTCACTAACACCATCCCTAAGGACAGATAAAAAAATTGTCAGCACAATGCAAAAGCACAGGTAGAATTTTATATGAGAATATCTTGGAAATAATACCTATAAAATATGATCCGCTGAGGTTTATGCCCAGTTGCCTTTCGGAAAGAAAGAAGCAGCTCCCTGAATTAAAGACAAGATCTCAACTTACATTACTTTGTTTTAACTCAGTGTTCTGTTTAGCAAAAAAAAAAAACCTCACTGTTCTTCAATCAATCATCTGTTTCCCTCAACAATTACACCGATGATAAACTAAAAATATTTAACAACATATACCTGATCAAGCCACCATAAACTGTTCCTCGTTGAGGATCTTGACCAACTTTAAACAGATCTTGAATGAGCTCCTCACGATGAGTTTGTGCACAAACCAAGCCTGCATATTTTGTGACCTCTGGCCAATCTTGTGAAGCCACAACCTGCGGAGGATTAATCCGAGTTCAAGACAACAAATAAATGAGCCATATTATTATTTAAGAAGAAGCCAGTTCAGGGATCAAGGATTCAGGTTGTGTCCATATTTTGCCAGACCCAAACCCGAATACCTGTAGGGAACCTGTATATGGATCCATACCTAGATGATCAGGTACTAAGACCCATGACCATAACCAAATTCAAATTAAAGGCACAAACCCGATATTTACAATATATACTAATATATAGTCATAATCGCAGTGGGTATTTGGGCCCACTTTTTCCTTGTATTTGAATGGTGTAGGGACTTGGGAGTAGGGACCCATTTTCACCCCTTAAGTCAGTTAGAGCTATACACTGACAATATGACACAAACAAACTAAAATTTTTAAGAAAGAAAAACGTAGGACAAAAGGTTTAATTCACTGAAACGAAACAACAATCCTACCGCTGCTATAGAAGGGCTTGAATCCTCTCCCGGATGTGGATGAGTCACGTCAGCACCAAAGATGATAGTTGGTTTATCACTAACTAGAGGTATGCGCCTCGAGATCGCATCCATAAGAACAGTGTTCCTTCCCCCGACCTTTACAGGAGCAAATCAGAAGCAATGTTATCAAATATTGCAATTAAACCAAAGTAAATAAGAAATGAAACTGTTGAGATGGGATCAAGAATAAACAACACTGCAGCATCTACCTTCACATTAATCTTAAGTGCCACATTTGCAAGATATTGTGGATTCATCTTAAATACATGTTTAGTTAAGCAGCACTGTGAGACTATTCCAAGCTCAGTCTCACAGATCCTTTTCAGATCCCCTGAAAAAAAAAATTGCTCAATATTTAACCAAAAAACAAGAGAAAGAAATACCGCATTTTGACTTGACACAGATAACATATAACCTGATTTCAGCGAATTGTACCAATGAATCTACATACCATAAAGAGAACCATTATTATCAGGCAAAATCACTATCAACAAGTCAAGTTCTTTGCCCTGGGGCTGGAGAATGGTCATGGCATCCTGATAACGTGTTTTCAAAGCCCTCTCCACATGATCAGGTCGGGAGTTGTATGGTGGTAGAATAGGTATAGGTGCAAATGCCTGCATGAATTGCAAAGACATGGAGGTCAACATCTTATGGTCATCAATCTGGAAACAATATAAATGCATATTGAAGAGCCATACCACGCCCGAAATTTTGCACATATGAGCAAGCTCAGTACAGAATCCAGTAGCAAGAGAATCTTGTACGTTGCGTGAAAAGTTTATACACATCCAATTGTTTACGTTTCCACCATTAACCATTCTCTGCAATAAAAAAAAGACAACTAAATTACAGACCTAAAATGTACCTGATTGTAATTCATGAGTTCCAAAAATTACAACCGCAAAGTATCTCCCATTAAGCCATTAAACTATCAAGATATGCACAATATTCACTATCACATTGAACAAGCGAATGAATAAATCAACCACATCTTATGATTTTACCACAAATGCAAAAAAATGTTCCACATTGCCACCTTAGCCGCATATTGAAGGTCGCTTTAGATCCAGATTGCCACGAAATGATTTTGCTTCAAATACTTTCTGAATTAAAATTTAATTTCAGAGAAAATAATACCTTGTTCTTCATGTTCCATTGTCCCACTTGAGGTAGACAATCCTTCTCTCTACCAGTGTCATTGTATTTCAGCTGCAAAACCAAACAAAGATGCAGATACAAATTCATTACAAATTACTCAAGAGTAGGTGCCGATTGCCAAATGGCAAATGACAAAACATACAGCAATAACATAAAACACCAATTTATTTACCCAAGGGGGAGGCAAAATGCGTGCTTCAACTGAGGCAAGTTTATCGTCAATTTTGATACCAAACTCCTTCGCATAAGGGTCCTCATGATACGCATTGTGATGAACCGTCTGAAAAGAAGATAGAATATCCCCATGCAATTGAGTTTTGACAATGAGCAAGCTATTTGGTTACTTTTCAATTCAACAAGTTGCAACGCATTCAGTACAAGGGTTATTTATCTCTTTGACTACTCAATAAGAAGGTCAAAGCAAGCAAATTTTGTTTGACAGGCTGAGTCCTCCATGATAGAGGGTATACTATTCAACAAGTTGCAACGCATTCAGTACAAGGGTTATTTATCTCTTTGACCACTCAATAAGAAGGTCAAATCAAGCAAATTTTGTTTGACAGACTGAGTCCTCCATGATAGAGGGTATGCCATAGCACTGCACCACACAATGGGTTGACTCGATTATTAAGTAATTAAAAGGAAAAACACTCCCAGGACCCTGCTTCGGCAGGATCGCAGTAGGTGATGACCTTTAAAAAGATAAACACTATCAAAAGGTAGCAACTTGCAATTTCTTACATGTTACAGGATCTCATAACGTGAATAGGGAAAACAATGCAATAAAGCAATGACTAGAATGAAACATAAGATCATTTATTCTTTGAAGTAACGAGACTAGAATGACACGTAAGATCATTTATTCTTTGAAGTGACCACCAGATTTAGATGAACATACAAACTATTTAGGAGAAGTGATATGAATGTAATGATGATAGGGACATTCTAAAATGTAGGGAAGGGAAATCCCATCAAATGGAGTAGGGAAAAGTAGGGAAGAAGAAATGCAAAACAGACTCCCTTCTAGAAGAATTTGGTTTTCTAGTCACACGGGAAATCAGGAAAAATGTGGGGACCACTTATACCCTACCATAAATTGACTAACAAGATAAAATCAACATCTATGGCAAAGATCGTTTTCCCTAAATATCTCCCAATCCAAGCTGAAACATATTTCCTCTTTTTCACAACAAAAAAGAAAAAATCAAAACCTGGTTTCACCTAACAATAGATGGTCAAATATTAAAAGATGACAAACTAAAAAACTGAGATTTTGCATGCATGCCAGTAACCATGAAACAATACTGTTGCATTATATTATAGGCAGTAAGCAAAGTGAATTCAAATAATTGAAACAAGAAAGCTGCTTGAATTAGTGTGCATGGGCACCTAGGTTTGAAGTAATCTTGATCCAATCATAGTCAGTAAGCATTGCAAAAAGAATTTTAAAGAGAGACCCATAGCAAATTGGAAGATTGCTCATATTGTAACACAGATTTCGCAGGTTCAGCTAATCCCATCTTTAAGGATGTAATGGGTGTCCCCAAATCCCTGATACCTGAAGCACCGGGGCCAAGATGGGTCCAGGGATCAGTTTTTGACTGTTTAAAAGTCAGGTCCGAGGTCAAGTTCCATTAATATGGACATGAAAAAATTCAGAACATGTGCAGGTCCACAAGGTCCACACCAAAGACGAAATGGCTTTTTAGGAAACACAACTGAATGAATGGCTTCTGGATTTACTGTCTACAGCATCCTATAACGGGCAATGGTAACATGGCTCAAAACCCACATCATCATTCCAAAACTATATACCAGTAAGCACTTGTCAAATGGAAAACTATTCTATAAATAGGCAAATGATACAGTGTTGGATGATAGGGTATATGAGCTTCCCACCAGTGGCCACACTCATCTACATCATGTGTATTGCGCTCTGGCCAAATTAATCGTAATCAGAGCCAATATACACCATTGGATTGGATCATCTTAAGCTTACATGATTAGATTATAGGGGCCCTCGCCTCTATGGTTACCGTCATTGACAAAGATGAGCCTTTACCCAAACATTATCCACAATAAGAACTTCCCATCCCACATATCAAACAGTGATTGGTGGCAGTCCTAAGAGGGTCTCACAATTGTCAGACCTTATAGGAATCACCCAATAATCATTGGGCAAATAGGAGAGAAAACCAAACGCTGCATTATTTTTTTTATAGGAAAAAATAAAGAGGAAATGAATAACCTCTAAAATATCAAGCTCCCGTTCCTGAGGACGCTGACAAGTAACCTTTAGCAGATTGGTAATCTGTTTTTCATTCAACCTCTTTGAATATCTCTGGCCTTCAACTATCTTGCAAACCTGTACACAGTTCATGACTTCACATCAGAAGAAGACTCAAATTGTAGAAAACAAAGTAAGTTTCTGAATATTTTGACCTCCATTGGAAGATAATTTGGTCTCTGCGGGTTTCCCACTTGCAGACAAGGCCATGTGGTATGTTGAATGGCGATACCATAAGTCTCTTGGAAATATTGAACAACAGATTTCATTGTACCTCTGTCATCAACCCGAAAACTGTCGAAAAACAAAAGCCAAAGGAAGAATATGCCAATGTCAACAATCCCAATATGAATGAAAATGTCAACAGAACTCAGAGAAAACAAGCTGAATAATCTAACAAAAAGTAAATGAATTAGAGACAGTTTGATCCTTACGTTAGCTCTCTGGTTGTCTGAGATGTTAAGCCAGATATGCGGTACTTTCTACGCATATTACCTCGGTGGGTAACCTCAACCCTCACACCTCTCAGAGCCTTCTTAATCTGTTAAATTTCAAATTTTGTAAAATCAATGGCATCATAAATAGATGACCAATAGAACTAAAAACATGCTCAAAAGAATCTTTAACCACATGGCTTTATAAGACTGAAACAACAAAGACAGGAAAAGGTTAGGTTGAAGCACATCGAGGGAATTTTAACACCCCTGGAATTGATAAATTAAAAAAATTCTCTTCCAAAATTTTAACAACCGTAGGAATTGATAAATTACAGAGAACATTTAAAGCCAAACACAGAATACAGAAATGAGGGGCAGACCTTAACACGATCAGAATCTGATAATGGTCTACCAAATACATCCTTCCTGTTCAAAAGCTGAGCAACAAAATCGATAACAGGAAGTGGCTCAATGAAAGCAGTGGATGACATATCTGCAATAAAGATGGAACTCCTAGTGAGCACATTGACAGAATTTGATAAAGAAATTCATGCTCCATATAAAGAAAAAGAAATCATATGACATGCAACCCACAATGAAGCTGCACACAAGTGGCATAATTGACCAATTATTGCACAGTGCAAATTGCAGATTTGAGATTGGACATTTGATAAGTTCATATCTCAAAATTATGAATTCAAGAGAAAGAAACTTAGAACTGAGTTTACAATGGCATATCCATAAAAACAAAAAGAGACCTAACTTTTGAATATTTTAGCATCCAAAAAACTTAAAAATATATGTAGTGGGCGCTCTACCATACATGGAAGTTAGGAGAGCATATCCTTCATTCTATAATTTATGTCTGGATGTAAATCCATACCAAGATTCCTCTAAAACCTATATGCATTATATGGATTGGAACCTCTTCAGACAGGCATGACATGTGCCGATAATGAAATAAATATACTGAGAATTGCTATAATGTAAAGTACAGCTGCAAGGTGCAAACTAAAAAAGCAAGACTCTTCACAATATGTAAAATTGTTCACTACAAGAGCACAATTACAAGACAGATCATGAACAATAATAAGATAGAAAGTGGCAATACCAATATTCAGTGACAATCCCATCTGAGTTGGACGAATACTCTGGTAAAAACCTCTCCAACTTTCCAATCCGTCACCAAGGTTTTGTCTTCTCCCTAGATCAGGTGAATAGAATGATCGACCAATGGGGCAATACCTACAAACAATCAACACGCTCAATAATATTGTTCAACTGTATGGTATAATGATTGAGGACAGCTTTCAACCAAACGTTGAAACATCTGAAACACCGTAAGGAATACCTAGCAGTCGGAAGTTCACGAAGAACAATGTCAAGAACTTGAAGTGCTTCTTGAGGAGCATCAGCCTGCTTTCCGGACAAAAACAATTCCAAATGGTGCAGGTCTGCACGTGAAGCTAGTTTGATGACAACTCTAAATTGCCTTTCTCGCCTGTGATATAGGAGATTATACAAAAGATTATAAACGAAGAGCAACAAAACAACAAAACCTGCCACAAACGAGAAATAAACAATAAATACCTTGCACCGCCTGGGCCTTCCTCCTCATCGACCAAAGAAATCACAAACTCCTTTGAAGTAAAAGGCAGCGGCCCAGCTGTGTAAAGACTCTTCCGGCCATCATAAACAGGAAGTCTCTTTCCAAGATGCGATTCTCTGTACAGTCTCACCAGCTCTTTTATAACAGCTCGATTCACTCCCCGGGAAGTAACTTCAGGCGTAATAGTGACCTGATCAATTAGCATAATGATCACTACAGTGATAAGCATATGGAATTTAATTAAAAGAAGGTTAAAAAAATAGTAACTCACATCATATTGATGAAGGTCTTTATCTGGCAAGGCTGCCAAGAAATGGTTAGCCTTCACTATGCACTTTTGCCCAGTGCTACCCTTACCGGGCCGCACTGGAAAACGAATGGATTTACTAGATGCTGGAGGGGCCACAGGCTGAAATTGAATAGCTTGAGTGACATTCTCTTCTGGTCTGATAGAAATCTGATGAAATTGTTGTTCCAACTGTGAATGGGCCTCAGATGGCCTAGATGAGGAACTAGCTTGCGATGACAACAATTCTGTAGATTTTACGGCCAGCGAAGGCAGACTGGGATAAGTGGCTTGGTGCAAGTCGGGAACTGATGGCTGGGAGGAAGGGGCACCACCAATGCCTCTCCCACCCATGGCACCACCGCTCCTGCTCCTGCCACCAGATTCAAACCCCGGGGCACTGAATTGCTGAGGCGGCATTCCTCCACCCTGAGGATGTCCGCCACGGCCTTGATATTCAGGTGGGCGAGGATGTCCACCACGGCCTTGATATTCAGGTGGACCTCCACGCTGAGGATGTCCACCGCGACCTTGATATTCAGGTGGACCTCCATGCTGCTGAGGTACACCATGGCCGCCCTGATAATATCCACCAGCAGCACCACCACGGCCACCCTGCTGAGGCTGGGGAGTCAAGGGACCTCCACCTCTTCCTCCTTGATATCCAGAAACACCTTGCTCCGGAGGAGCTCTTCCAGGCGGCCGCTGGGCTGCCTCGCGGCTAGCAGAACTTTCAGCTTCTCCAGATTCAGGGCCCTCACTGGTGCCAGGAACTGCAGTTCTCCTCTTTCTCACCATGGTAATGACTTACACCCAAACAAGAAAACAACATCTCAGAACATACTGATCCAGAACATAACAATTCTTACAAAGTCTACAGCATTCAACAAGGGGAAAAGATGCAAAATCAGTAAGACATAAATAAATTGTGAATACCAAATGCAAACAGAGCAACCCTAATTGCTAGGGTTTAGCATAAATTAATTTTTCCTGACCTAAGTACAGGTAAAGGCAGTTGCAACGCTGCAGAATCAACCAAAAACCCTTAAACAACTTCCCAAAAAGATGGGACGGGAGTCCCAAGAATCAACTCACAAAAGAAGTAATATAATCTTCAAAACATCAACATCTGTAACAATAGTATGAAAATCATAGTGAACATGAAACCATAAAAGGTCAAAAAAAAAAAAAAAAAAAAAAAAAAAACCCCAAAACCACATCTCTAGATTAAATTGGGAAAAAAAAAAAAAAAAAAACTCAAAGCTCTGGTGGATAACACAAAATTAGTGAAGATTTGCATTCTGAAACTGAAAAAAAAAAAAAAAAAAGAATAAAAAAAGAAAAGAAAAAACTGATAGATCATTCTAAAAACCATAACAAAGATGAAACTAGAGAGGAAAAAGAACATTCAGTACACTTCAAAAGGAGATCCACACAAGGATTAGAAAAAAAAAAAAAAAAAAAACCCTAAATCTAAAAATAGAAACACAAACCCAAGAGAAGTAAAATAGATCCATCAAAAATAAACCACAATCTGTTTTAAAAAATAATAATATTACTAACTACACACAGATCAATCAACAGAAACATCACTAACACATTTGGAAAAATCTTAAAATCTAAATCTGAAAATAAAATCAGAAACAAGGTATAAAGGATCTAACCCTAAATGTACCAGAAGTCAATATATATTTTCTAACAAAATAAACTGCAAAAATATTATTTAAAAGAAAGTACCACATACAAAAAAAAAAAAAATCTCAAATCACTGAAAAAGAGATGAAAATCCAAACAAGAAAGTAACAAAACACAAACTAAAAGGAGAAAAAAAAATGTATTCATCAAAACTAGAAAGCATCTGACCACTAACTTCACAGATCTACAAAAAAAAAAAATGGAGAAAACCGAGAAAAAATTCAGAAGATGAAAAAAAAAAAGCACTAATAGATCAGAGACAAAGAAGAAATAGATCAGAAACCACCACTATCACCTTAAAGTAAAAACTTGCAGAATCTCTTCTTCTCCTCCTACTCAGGGACAGTAGGTTTCTTTCTTCCTTTCTCCCACACACCAGAGTACCAATACAGTAGGTTTCTTTCTTCCTTTCTCCCACACACCAGAGTACCAATATTTAAAAGGACAAACTATAGAAACCCCCTCTCTGTGGGAAGCTTACTTGGAAACTTACGTGTCATGTCCTACAAAATCACGAATCTGGACCCCTGAGGATCCACCGTAGGTTTTGCGTGAGTTTGATGTGTGGAACTCTATCATGATTCATGAGGCCCACCTATCTATAATCTTGACTATTCAAAATGAAAGTTACAAAATTTTACTCTAATGGAATTCGGTTCGACCATGTGATGATCGCCTACTCATATATTTACCTTTTCAATCATATTGCTTAATCTTACGGTGGATCAACTTATGTTTTGAGTAAAATTTGAGAACTGTGTCCCTCTTTTGCGCGATTTGGATTAGGAATAGGTGGGTTCCGTGGTGGAGATCCACACATTCTGATCACGGGGAGCAGGTGGGGGAGATAGGCAGAAGATCCGGAATCACTTGCTCACGAAGGAACGACGTGTAGGATTAGAATATGAGCTGCTTTGTCTAGGTGGCATACGAGGTGGTTTCCACCAGGCCCAGCGATGCTGAGCCATGATTCGAATACTTGAGTCTCAAACCCAGAGTGGGACCCTATAATGAGACCCACGCATATTGAAAACTAAGCCATTAATAACAGGAAAAAAAATTGTCGTCGCTCTTTATTTGGTGTCCTCAAATTTTACTTTAATAAGAACTAGCAAATAGGCCCGCGCTAAGCTTGGGCCCAAAAATAAATTTATTTTTAATTTTAAAATATTTTTGAGATACTATTGAGAAAAAAAAATTTAGAACAAACAAACATACCATTTTATATTGTTATTGGTAATAGAAATATATTTTGTAAGGACAAATATACCATTTTATCATTTTTAGAATTCCATTTATTAAAATTTATTTAAAAGTAAAATGTATAGAAAAATCACATAATTTGAAAATCAAACCCGAATTTATAAAATTTAATGTATTTTGATTTTTCATGTAAGAAGTCTACATAATTTTTTTAAATACAAAATAAATTCTAACAAAAATATAACAGTGTCTTTTGAAAAAATAACGAGAACTTTTGTATGAAATTGATGATTTGGTTTATAGATATCACATAATTTTATAATTGTATAGACCTCTTATAGTGTCCAAGCTTTATCGTCATGGTTATGTAGTAAGCTACTATGTTCCATGCTAAATTCGAACTCTTATTTAGGAAAACATAAGTGGCTAACTTAAGAACTAATTTTTTCAAAGGAAAAATTAATAAATTAATAATCAAACTTTTTTTTAAATACAGAATTAATAAAATTAAAAATCGACCACAAAGAAACGAGTAAATTCATTTACATGGTAAAAATTATTTTTCTTTGTACTTAAAATAATATAATTCACAAAAGAACTGAAAGAATTCCATTGCATCATCTCCCTTTAACAATGTAAACACAGATCTCCTAGTGAAAGGAGGAAAATTTTTAATAGAAGAATTTGATGTAAAACATTGGGATTGTGGCAAATACCAATGAACATTAGTTTTTATATTAAAAATAAATAGCTTATAAAAAATTCCATTGATCGTCCACGAGTTTCCAAATAATCTTTATCTTCTTTACCCGACTAATCAATTTGGAGTTGCCTTAAAAGGAGAATCTTTGTGCCTGTATTTACCGATATAATAAATAATTACAATAAAGTGAAAAGAAATAGAAAACTCCACATTTTTTTCCTTCCATTATTGAATTCTAACATAAAATGTCATATTCCAGTCAAAGTTTATATAAAAGTGTATGAGGAGTTTCTAGTGATTGGAGTTATTGGAGATATTGCAAAATTGAATGATAAAAACTAATGAGAAAAGAGTTATTAGAGAAGTTATTAAATGGTCAAAAAAACACGTGGTCAAAATCAATTGGCAAGTGGCAAGTGAAATTGGAAATCAAATACATTTTGCTTCATATATTATAACTAGAAAAACATGTCCGTGCTTAGCACGGGCAATATAATCATAATATTAAAATTAATAAAAAAACTATGTGATCAGTTTCTTTACAATTAAATGCAAAAGGTTTTAGTCTGAGAGAGAGGAAAAAAGAAGTCCATAAGAATTTAATACCTAATACCATATAATTAAAAAGAACACAAGCCCACTAAAATTGAATATTAATAATCAAGAAAACTAAAAAACAAAATCAAAACAAACAAACAATATAAACTATGAATAAAATCCAATGAAATTTGAGAGACACATAGAAATAAAATATAGAAATGAAAATCCATAATCAACTCAATAACATAAGCAATTTAAAAGAATCAAACACTCATGGAAAAAAAAAACTAAAAAATGAAGTACAAAAGGGCAAAGACAAAAGATTCTACAAATTCATGAAAAACCATCAGAAAAAAAAAACTAAAAACCCATCACAAGTGAGAAATTATAATAAAAGAAATACAAAATAAAACGAAATAAATTTTATTAAAAAGGCTATAAATATATATATAAATAAAGATCCATAGACAATACAATAATAAAAGAAATTTAAAAGAACCAAACCAACTTATGATAATCTAATACTCAAAAATGGAAATCCGAAGCCACAAAAGAAATAAGAAAAGTCCTTAAAAAGATTTCACAAAGAGAACTTAAATAACCCAATTGAAGTAAAATAAATAACTAAATCATAATGATAAGCATTTAAAAAAAATTTAAATACAACAAAAACATGAGAATTCATAGAAAATCCCATGATGAAAAGTGATTTAAAAGAAAAAAAAAAAAAAAAACAAAGAGAACCCAATATCTAAAAGTTGAAACAAAAAAGGGGAAAAAAAGAAATTCATAATCTATGAAAACCATAAAAATACTGCAAATCTATAGAAATTTTAAAATGGTGATTCTTTTGTATAAATCATATTAAAATAATATAATTAAAATTGCTCAAATAAAATATGATGAACTCAAAAGTAAATGAATTAAAAAAGGTTTACATCTCAAATTGAAATGTTTAATAATTGCACAAATTGTCTCAATATGCACACATTTTAAAATGGGTTGAACACTGATCTAAACTAAGTATGCAAATGAGACATGAGATGGTACTAAAAAGAGATACAAAAAAATAAAAAAATTATTGATGTTGCTCTAAAAAAATACAATGACCTTATAAGTAAATAAATGGAAAAAATGAAAGTTCTCTTGTTGACATAGAGAAATAGAATTATATTGGAGAAAGTAGAAAATGATGATAATAGGAATGAGCTTAATTTTTTATTTGGATGGACCAATATTATTGGAAATTCCTTTTTTCCATTAGTTCCATATTCTAAAAAAAAAGTGTACAATCAAAATCAATAAATAAAAAAGAAACCAGACAACCCAAAACAGAGAGTGGATTAAATAAAAAATACTAAGAATTAAAAAAAACCAGAGAACTCAGAAATCGGCATTTCACATTCTAAAAGAAAAAAGTCATATAATAAAAAAAAAACAAAAATACTTGAAATTCCTTATATTAGTGGCACTTAGACACCGTGATCCATTAATACTCAAATGCTATTGCCTTGATATAAATAAGATGACATTGAGAGTTTATTAATAGACAAAAGGCATGATGGAGAGTCCAAATCACAAAAAAAAAAAAATTATTTGGAAAACTCTAGTATTTTATATTTTTTTTATCAGAGAATCAATTTGAAGTGAAAATAACCTAGAATGAGGTGAAAATTTGAGGTATCCCATAAATAGCAAGAGTGTTTGTCTAAATGATTGTGATTTTTAATAGATGGGGTCTATCATAGTATTCCACTCCATTTATATTACGATTTATAAAAGTCAAAGCCAAACACACAAAAAAAGAAAAAAATTAGACTCCACCATTTCTCCCTCGGCAAGCGTGCATAATAGCACATCAGTTAGATGAAAAGTTTCTCACCTCATCTTTAGCTCCGAGCTATTGTCGCAAATTTTTCTTTTCAATAATATTATCATTTTCTTATTAATTATGAAACTTATTATTTTAGTTGATAAATTCCATATATTATATATTCATTTGAGTTTAGTTTTATTTTAAAATGGTTGTCATAGAAAATTAATAACTATATAGGAAATCATATAAAATAGTTATTTCAAAAATTTAATCATCTATACTTAAAGTATAATACATAAGTATGAATAAAATAACAACAATATTTATAGGAGTCAATATTATAAAAATATAGTTATTTTTATAAATACCTCGTAGATAAATTCCAACTCCCTGTCAATGTTCCAAAGTGGGGCTGGGTCCCTTCCTCATTAACTAATTTTAAGTTTTTGTTGATAACCATCAACAAGAAAATGCTCTGTGGTGTAGTGGTAGGATTGATCATTTGAAATCCATATTGTCCTAAGTTCAAGTCTCGACACATACCATGATTAATCTTTACCATGTCATTAAAAATACACGGGTTAGTTTGGGTCCAAAAAGTGTGCTTTATCTCTGGCATGACCTAATTTACCCCGACTCGACCCCTTTGCAAGGGTCAAACTAAATTAAATTGGTAAATTGGACGAGTCAAAATCAATTGGAGCAAATTGGAGCTGATTTCAATTTGAAATCACTTCGCTTCATATATAATAATTGACTCCACCACAGATTGATCATTTGATTCATAAATTAATCAATAATGTAAAAGACTGTTTTTTTTTTTTTTCTATAACGAATGTGTCCTAGTCCTTTAAACCAAAATAATCCCTACGGGCATAAGAGAGAAAGCAGGATAAAATTTCCATATGGCCCCAATGTGGTAGTGCAATTTCGAATCCACAACCTCCGGGTGCAAACCGTGATCCAAGGTCAACTAAGCTATCCCTTGGGATTATATAAAATTGTGTTAATCGCATTATTTTTCATATTGTCAGTTACATAATATATTAGACTGGGAGGTTTTTAGATTAGATTTTAACCAATAGTTTTGATTTTGAACCTACCATTATCCCTATTTTGCTCAAACTTTGGATTTATCTCATTTAACCACCTATGAAACTTCCTTTTTATCTTCATCTCATTCTCATTTAAGCTCTCCCACCTTGCTTTTTCACTGGATTGAGTGCTGAACACTACCTCTGCACCAAAATGTACATATCAATTTCTACCATGGATATTGAAAATACTACTCTTCTATTTAGACAGCTCCTGCTATCTCATTCCTATACTACACTATCTTGAGCCAAGTTTTTAATTTATACAAATTTATTTTTTATATATGTTTTTACGAATATTGTATGAAGGTATGTCCGTGCTTAGCACGGGTTATTGTGCTAGTTCATTATTAGGCCAAATTCAATTTATTATTAGGTCAAGTTCTACCAAGCTCATGTTTGGCAAGTCTATTTTTTGCTTCTAAACCTCTAAATGTCTAAAATAACTAGAGGATTGAAAAAATAGAGGTGTTTGGCGTGATAATTTTACCTCTACCAACTTTAGAGTTTTAGAGCTACAGCCTCTACTTTTGAAATCCTCAAAATCGTGCACCTGGAAAGTAGAGCATATAGCTCTTAAAATTTAAGAGGCGGAGACATTTTTTGTTTACTAAAATGCCCTCAGACGGACATTTATTTCCACCGAAAATCCCTCTACAAAAGGGTTCGATGTTTGCTCCTACATTCATTTTCCCTTCCTCCTCCTTCCTCTCCTAGCCGTCGCCAGGAACTGATCGCACTGTGAAACAACCCCCCCCCCCCCCCCCCCCCCCGCGACGGCTTTTACCGACCTTCGGGAACCTTCTTCTTCCTTCCCTTCCTTCATCCATCGTCTAGTCCAATCCAATCCACACAATAAATCCTCTTAAAATCCAAGCTATGCGATTCTTCTCCAATCTAAACACACACACGCGCAGAGGCGATTGGGTGGGGGCTTTGCAATCCGACTGACCCCTCTTTCCATAGATCATCTTCTTCATTTCTGCCATCCATCAAATCTAGATCTATTGTCTTCAGAGAGAGAATGACTCATATCCTTCAAAACCCACTTTTTTTTTTTTAGTAAGATGAAGATGGCTCTGTTTTCATAATAGAAAGGAAGAATTGGGTCCATGAATGCAAGCACTAGCATCATATCTCCCACAACCCTTCACAGAAGAGTAGATAAAAGGTACTGTTTTCCAATTGAAAGGGGAACGGCCCCAGGCCCAAATGGGTTCCTCTTCACTTTCTATTGGCATTGTTGGGAAAATCAGACCTTATGTCGGTCTTCGATGAATATTTGATATGGGAAAATTTCACAGGTTTGAATGCAACCTTCGTCAGCTTAATCCCTAAATCTAAGGGAGCAAATTAGATATCAAAAGTCTGGTCCATGTTGTTAATGATTTGTTTCCATTAATTCCATGCAATGCCTTCTTGATTTTCTGTACACAGCCATTACACTTTCATATCTGCACTATAACTAGTTTCCTAATCACCATTTGCTTGTTATGTATACACTTTCAGAAGTTTAGTGTTGGAAACCATGACCTAAAGTGGGCTCTGTTTGGCTGTTCCAATTCTTTATAGGATGTGCTAAAATTATGAAGCATTATTGGACAAAACCATATCAGGTTTGAAATCCAAAGGCCTGGAGTAGGTGCTGAATGTGGATTCTCCAAGTGCAGGATGACCCAGAATCCAGTCCTGTAAATCCATCATTGATGCCTACCTCTTAAACAACATGTATTTCACTCCAATTGTGGTTGGGCCTTATCTCAGATTGATAATGTGAAACAAAATATTCAAAATAGATAATTGCATCATGAATCTGATGATTGGTCACAAAATATTAGAATAGATAATTGCATCATGAATCTTATGATTGGTCACAAAATATTGAAGGTTTGGTTTTGCTAATTGATGAGGGTGATTTTAATAGTGTATTAGATAATGACGTAAATACCCTTATAATAAAGTCCTTCTAAAAAAGAGGCAAATAATGTCTTACCAAACGCTCTATTTAAAATAAATTTGTACGTTACCAAAAATGTTTTCTTATTTTAGCCTCTTCTTTGTATGACTCTATTTTTTATTGCTCTATTTTAATTGGATCTTTAAGAAATAGACTAGTGGTCCCAAACATGGCCTAAGTAAAGTGAGTAAATTCACAATAAATTAGTGTGATTTTAATGTATAAACCACCGCCTCTCTTTTCATATAAAAACATTCAAAATATCTCATATTTAATTTAAATCACATATAATAATAGAAACTAAATCCTAAAAATATCTAATATAATAATAGAAACTAAATCCTAAAAATATCTAATACTATCTTTCCATTTAAAGAACCTAAGTACACTTTGGGCCTATCTAGTGTGGCCCCATTTGAAGGTTGTTGTACTCTCACACGATGTAAAAGTAAGAAACATGTTTGATTGGTCATTCCAAAATATTTTTGATCGAAACATTCCAAGAAATTATGCTCGTGGCAATAAGAAATTCGAAACGGGTGAAAGCTGCTTTTCAAGATAAGGACATGATGCGATACTCTTTCAAGCGGATGGAGCCCCCACTAGTTGAGTGATGGGCATGCCTTTTAGCACGCAAGTAAATTTTCTCCTACAACCTTGTACTATTTTGATGTGGTTCGGCTTGTAAAGCCTACTTAGATTCATGCCTAGTCAATGTGGGAAATGTATATGGGAAGTTCTCATCATGGATAGAAGTCTATTAAAAATTAGCCATATAAGTATTGCATTCATCATCGGTGATCCTTGGGATGAATTGGCACTCAAACCAATTTGATCAAGATTCAACTATTTTCTATAGTTGGATTGAAACACAGTAAAAAATAATCATTGAAGTTACTAAATTTTGATACCTTAAAATCAAGAGTTAAATATAATTTGATTTTGAATTATATAAGATTAGATGTTCCTTATATGGCCAAGCAACTAATCCATTGTGACCTTTTCAGACCTATTACAATTGTGCTTGTATGACTGACTTTTATTTAGGCGAACCAATAAGATTGGATGTATTTTTTAATGCTAGAGCTATTTGTTTTAAAGCTGTATTGCCACACTGGGGCCACATGGGAATTACGCGGCTCTCTCCGGAGGGCTGGGACACCCTTCGTTATAAAAAAAATATGAATGAGTTTGAAGTGTGTGAATGTTTTTTTTTTTTACAAACGTAACTTTCCGTCATGGAATAATTTTTACAAAATGCCACCAAACAAGCTTCTTTATTCTTTTTAGAATAGAACATTTTTAAAATGGCCAGTTCTCATCTTGGAGAATACTTCAATTCAAGAATAATACCAAGGACTTGTGCAATGTTGAAAATTTTACACTTGATGTGGCCCCTTTTTCTACGAGTAAAAGCATAAAAAATGAATAACTTTTCCATGATTTCACAAAAAAGAATATTTCTCATATGAAAGATTATATGTGGAGTTGGTTTCCCACAGTGCTGCACAAATACACTTTAATTTAGTGCCCCAAACATTTGCAATGAAAAAGGTTACATGCTACATTATTCAAGTCTCAAAACAAGTTTATTGGAGTATTATTTATTCTTTTATTAGATATGAAACGAAGATTATTTATTTATTTAGTTTTTTTTTTACAATAAGTACATCACAAAGGACTTTGAATCTCATGGAAGGTATTCGCTCTAAGCCATTTTTCCTCAATCTGAATCATTAAATCTCAAACTTTTGAGAAATCCTAAGTTGAAAGAGTGGCATATTGGAAATCGAAGCCACTCAAAATTAGGGTTGTAAACGGCACGGTTCCGGTCCGGGACCCCGAACCGGAATCTTTTACTAAGAAGGGGAACCGGAACCGAACACGGTTCGGAACAAAGAAACTGTTTCCGGAACTGATCTCGATAATTTTAATGAGAACCGGAACCGGACTCGGTTCGGAACCAGGAAACTGTTTGTGAGGCGGGTCTGGTTCCGGTTCCGGGTATGGTTCCGATTCTGATAAAAAAAAAGTAATAAAATGGATAATGTTGGGGTTCATCTGGCAAACTTAAAAAAAAAAAAAAAAAAAAAAACCAAAGCCTCAAGAAATTATTTTTACACTTAATTTAATAGTTTTTATGTTGGGGCCTTCAACTATTCACATATGACCGTTAAGCTGTAATTGACTTGCCAAATCAAGCACGTAGCCTACTTCCAACCAATGAATGGTATAGTGTATTCATGTGCATGTAGGTTCCACAAACTACACCCTTGCTGCATTAGTATGTTAAAAAAAACCTATATCCAAATCCAAACTCTTGTTCACTTCTTACATGACCGCTACAAGCTACATAACATACATGGGATACTAAAATATTTAGGTTATAGTATATTGGGTTGGGTCCCAGGTCCACAGGTCTGAGCCACTGTGGATTTGGAACCGGACTTGTTTAGGTAACGGTTAAAAAAAAAGGATCCGAAATCGAAACCGAAACCATTTACTTATCGGGGCCAAAATAAGGATCCAGACCCGGAACCTAACGGGTCGGAACCTTTAGGTAATCAAAGAATCGGAGACCCATTTACATCCCTACTCAAAATGAAGTATTCATCATCATATATAGTTAGGATAGATGGAAAGGTCGCTTTTAACAATAAGTGTCATGCAAAAAATCAGCCCCATCAAGTTATCCTAGTTATTTCTTTAGTAGCCTTAAAGTTTAATGGGCTTTTAAATATAGATGGTTAAGATTCAATTCCACAGTGAGTAAAGGTTAGTCACGAAAAAAAAAAAAAAAAAACAGGCACGGTTCTAGATCAAGGGGCAATAAGAGGGTGATAAGGGTTATACTATTCAATGGTGAGTTTAAGTGAGTCTATAGGGTTAAATTGCACATGCATTTCATTAATAGGAAAAGATTTCCCCGTAATTACAGTACCATCCGCAAAAGAAAAAGGGCAGCTTAGCAAATCCAACTACAATTTCAGCTACTTAACAAGCATGATGGATGGTGTAAACTTCAAAAATTGTATGTGATGATCAATGCCCATAGAATGTAGCCCGCTTTATCCAACTATCATTGAAGCGGGCCCGGGAAATGGGTTAGATTCCAATGGCAGTTGAACTAGTTGGACTTGGTCATATCCCATTGATTCTTTCCCTTTTTTTTTTTTTTTTTGCCCCCATTTCTTTCCTTCATGGTCAATGGCATTATTTAAATCAAATCAAGAAACCACCACCAAAGTACAATTATTATAAGAAAGATGATAAGATTAGAGAATTATTTTATCAAACACATTTAACCCCTGCACCAATGTCATCATGTCAATGTCCGATACAGGGGGACTCCACACTCTCTAAATTCTATAGGAATGGAAACAAAATGCATGGATGGAAAACTCCAATGCCGTACTCTTGTTTTCATTTTTTCAAAGACAATGGTGGTCCTACCATTTATAATTAAAAATGCCATTTTTTTATTGCTGATCAATGACCAGGGTTAAGAGAATCTCTTAAAAACTTTCTAGAATTTCACAAGAGGATGCAATTGGCCCCTTAACAGTCATGTAGTTTCCTTTTTATATCCTTTCCCTGTTATGTCATCACTTTATATATGCATAAAGAATACGAAACGTGACACTTTTAGCAAGAGGTTCGATGCTTTCCGTCCAAGGTTGGTGGTGCATGACTAGGCTTCAAAACTTGGGGATTACGACATGAATTGTGTGACTGGCTTTTCCATCACGTCCATGTGTGATCCACACCCTGATGTATACCATTGATCTTATAAGTAACCACCTTTTTCTTGAGTGTCCACTGCCAAAAAAGGAACGAGCCCTGATCCTCCTAAGTTGAAGGACTCGAACTCCATACAGGGGCCCACAGACCACTCAGCTTTTCTTCCACCAGGATTTGCCAAAAAAACTTTTCTTCCACCGGGGGTGAAACCAGAAAATTTTCCAGGAAGCCATTATGTAATAAAGAAAAGTTTGTTGGGTTTTTTGGGGGTTTGGCAATTGTAAAAAGGTGGAAATTAAAATTTTCTCAAAATCTCTCCCCCCACCCCCCCGCCCCCCCCCCCATACACCCTTGTATGCCACAATATTCTTTTTTGCTAAATTTTATAATACACCAACATTATTCAAGATACTAATTTCTATAGAATAAGGTCAGTTACAATTCGGCTTAAAAACGTGGTTGGAATATGACCGTTTGGCTATGAAATTAACTTAATGTTTGTGCTATGGTAATTGATTGGAGAGTTATGAAAATAAATTTATAATTCTTGGACTATTTTAAATGAAAGCAATCAATTACACAATTATAAGATCGACCATCATCACCGTGAGTTATATTTGAGTAACACATATTTAAATAATAAAATAAACCACACCTAATTCAATTACACAACTCGGCGTTCACCATACATTTACAACCTTTACAACCTTCTTCTGTTGGAACCCGGTGAAGGTAAAATAATTTACCTCAAACCTATGTATTTATAAGTGAGTTTTCATTGGGATGTCTAGGCTTTAATTTGGAATTCTCTCCTCCTTACATATGTGAGTTGTTATTATCTCACATGTATGGACTGCGTCTCCTTACATCTATGAGTTCCCATCACCTCATTTGTGAGTCTCACTGGTCCCAACCCCTTTGTTGGAAAACCAAAAATAGAAGAAAAAAAGTGCATGCCATAGTTTGTTCCATCAAGAAACTCATAGTTACAGTGAGACTTCCTATTAATTAAGAACTCAAAGTTAAAAACCTCTCTTAAGACTCCTAAGTTTTTTTAAAGTTAAGATTCTAAGTTCATTACTTAAAAAACAAGCAAAGAGGAGGGACCCAAGCACAGTGGTCGTCCAGGTGTAACAAATCATACTCCTTTTCTCCCTTTTAATTTCGTTAATTCGAGCCTAATACACTAACATGTAACAAGCAATAGTAGTTACTACTACAAAACCACTTCTCGTAACGTGGACTCCAAGTACTGCTCCTAAAAACTCTCTAACTACTACTCATTTTCTCCTAACAACTCTCTACAATTCCATGGAATGTGGGTATGTAATATGAGACTTTCACTTGAAAACTACCCACCACACCACTCCTAGACTTCTTATTTCACAACAATATACCCACTTCTCCTAAAAACCCTCCATTAATACACAACTACATGCAACTTGCAGTTGTTTTTTTTTTTTACTCTTCAAAAAAAAAAAAAAAAACTGCATGCAACTTGCATGGACATGAGGTGGACATATAGGATGTGCACGTATCAGACGGGACTGGATTTTCAAGAGAAATGGAGAGATTTTAGGTGCCCGCGTGGGTTTTTCTGAAATTTGGTTTTATGGTAGGGACCTCCTAGGATTGATGATAATGATGATAGAGTATTGGGCAAATCCTTCGGAGCTTTAACATCAATGTATTGGAAAGTTTGGAGACGGTTTTCCATTAAATGGAAAATCCTGCAGGGCTTTCGAATTTTCATAGAAATTTGAGGGTGGATGGAAGGATGCAAGGTGCAGCATTAGTAAAGAATGATTGAATGACGCTAGTGTAAATTAGACAGTTGGGTTCAGACCAATTTGGGGGTTCGGTTTTTGCTAAAATTGAAAATTCTTATTTTGGGTTTTTAAGAATTTTGGTTAAATTGAAGATTTGTCAAGGGAATCAAAGCCGGACATTGATGCGTATATATAAGATTTTGATGGAAAATGAAGAGTCCGGTAGGGAGGTGTAAAGATAGGGTGGCATAAATACGAGGTATATTGCTTGGGGAATAAGGGAGAAAAAGGATATCTTTTTTCCGAAAAGCACATGTAAAAGCATGGGTTTGAAAACCTTTTTCTGAGAAATGTATGAATCATTCTTACAAAAACTGATGCCTCCAAAGAATAATTTTGTCATTTCAATCAAAAGAAGCTAAAGTTGCAAGTGGAAGCTCAAAAAGGGGCCAAAAACAGAGAATTTCGGAGCACAATGTACTCACTTTTGAAGATTAGTGCAAAGAACATTAAATACTGTTGCAATAAGTTATGGTGGTTTTGAAAGTCCACTTTTTCTAGAAGTCTTGCCCAGCAGACCCTGTCAATAAACACTGTTTTCTATCTTCACGAAATCAGACCTTTAAAAATAAATAAATAAATAAAAGAAAAAAAAAACCTCACACACATTCTCTATTGGAAACTACATTGTTCCAGCCAAGTCTTGGGTAGTGGATCTTGGTATTTTCTCTAATTTATAGTAGTGATAATCAACTTTTAAGTCAAAGATTAATGGAGTATCCATTCACAAATTCAAACTTACACTGCTGCCCCCAAGAAGGATGAGACTTTGCGGTAGGTCGGAACACACACACCCTTTTAATCCAAAAGACTTTTATGCGACGACGTTGGTCATAAAGTTTCTTATAGAAGGGTTTTTAAGCAAATAAATAGACAATTGTGCACAAGCAACAAAAACTGAAATGATTGGGATTTCTATCTTTTATTGTTTCAGTAGTATATTGCTACTCATAAAATCTCAAAATAGGTCATATGCTATATTTTTATTGTATTCCTACATTGAACATCAGGCTCAATGGAAAAACAATTTGATCCAAGACCATAGTATAGATGGCTAGCATATATTTTTTATCCTACTTAATTCATTTTATGATTTTAGATTAAACAAGAGTCGCATAATTTATTGGACTTTTTTTTTGTCATATAAATGCATTCTAAGTTCCTCGTTTCTCGTTAAGCCAGGGCACTCGCAATTGTTAGGGATTATGGGCCAATTATTTAACGTAGGACATAGAAAAGCTTTACTTGTTCTCATTATTCGTTTTTGCTTTTTGTTTTTTGTTTTTCCTTCTTAGAAAACTTACACTTTCAATACAGCCCATTTGAGAGAGAGAGAGAGAGAGAGAGAGAGAGAGAGAGAGAGAGAGAGAGAGAGTTTCCACTTTCAATAGGAGCCCATTTGCGAGAGGGAAAAAAGAGCCCAATTAAATATATTAGTCAAGAGTGAGCGAAGTGTTTGCCATGATTTAGAGATCTTATTATTAGGCTCATCAAAACACCCAAACTCTTGTTTCTGGTCTTTATAATGTAATAGTCATAAATTATTATAGTTTATCCAAGCATATCAGGGACGAATTTTTTTTTAAGGGGATTTCGTGCGTTGAGAATTTTAGTCTATAGGGTTTGCTGATGGATAGTACATAACCGTGAATCCAAGCCCGTTTGGTAACTTTATATGTAGAATGAAGTGAGGCTGAACCTCAGATCAAGAGAGAATAAATATATAAGAGGGTTGTGATGATTTTTGTCTTTAGTAGCTGGATAATGAATCTTCTTGATTTTTTATGTAAAAAGAAAACAAAGATTTTTTTTATTTATTTAGTGGATTGAAGTTGTTGCTTTTTTATTTCCTATTGGAAAAAAAATAGAGAATTTTGAATTTGAATGCTTTTAGTATGACCCTCAAATCTTCTCATGTCGGGTAAATAGAGACTTTTAAGTAAATTGCCAAATTGACAGGGAACAACTATTTTAGGAAATTCATAAAATATAAATTCTTGGCAGGGATAACAGGCTCTTATTAATTGCCAAATCGATTGCCATTGCATGTTTTTTTATTGGGCAAGTAGTTAGTGGTAGTTTTTTTTTTTTTTTTTAGAGATCCATCCCTTTGACTTATGTGTTCCATGTTTTTACCTTTACAAATTAGATGGGAGCACGTGGGTGAGAAGTGAGAAGTGAGAAGTGAGAAGTGAGAACTGTGGAATGATTAGATTATTTAAAAGTTGTAAGTTCATGAGAATTGACGCCTTGACAGCTCGAATTCTTTTCAGTACCCTGTTATGGAACAATGAATAGCGTTCTGGGCAACGGTCTTCCCTCCGGATGATGAATGGTCAACACTCAAGACCACTGATGATTGCAATTCACGAGACATTGACCATTTCATTATTTAGGTGCACGTCGTGTGCACTGATCTGATACGAGGCTTTGGTACAAATCTTCGACACAACTCGCAATTGAACGGGTGAAAATCCACGGTGGGGGCCCACTGATTGAAAGCCCAAGTCACTTAAAATGGACACTCTCATCATCCATGATTATATAGTCGGAGCTAGCAATCCACAGTGGAGCCTAACTATTGAAAGTACACTCAAAATGAGTGCCCCCATCATATAGGTGGAGCCCTCTATAGGTTTCCAATCCTACTCTGAAGTTATGTGAAATGGCTCACTAGTTGGATATTCTGTTGTTCGCCCAACTATGCAGACATCCATTTCTGGATTCTCTTCTTATATGAGCAGGTTTCTCTTTCATGTATTTTATCATGTTTGACTGACGTCCCTCATGGGTCCAGTCCTTCGCTGGGTACCAAGCAAAAAGGGAAATAAAAAAGAGCTGGCCACTAATAAGAGGACCCACGAATTTCTGTATGTGATCCAGGCGGTTGAAGATATGGAGCCCACATGAAGAAAATAATGACCCATCAAAAGATCATACTCATGTAATCCTTTTTTGTTTATTTCTTTCCCCCGTTGAAAGGGGTCCTGGCTAAGCTGCGTATTAGCCGATAACATCCAATAGCATGAGCCCATGATCATCCACGATCCAATGGTATCTTCATATGATGGAAACAGAATCAATAAAAGGTGGGCCCAACGGTAAAGACCATGTATTATACATGATGCTACCTTAATTCTTGATCAATAGAGTGAAAAACCCAAATCATCTCTTGGGCCATGGAGGACGTGTTAATAGAAGACCCAATCGCTCCCTTGGTCTAGGGAAGTCCAAGCCCAACCTGAGCCGGTCCCACGTTAAAAGTCTGCAAAGGGGCTGGTTCAGCACTAACTTTCAGAACCGACTGGCCCATAAAAATTGCCTAGTAAGAGATAATGTTGTAATTTGCTTACTCTTGTTTGATTGACAGGATTAGGGAGTACAAAGACAATGAAGAACACCTGGAGCCAGAAAGCTGGTTCGAGATTCAGAAGGCCCGAGTCCAGCCCACGGCCCATGTCACGCTGGATTATGGATTTTTAGGCCCATGAACTGGACTAAAGCCAAACTTCTGGCTCAAGAGAAGTTAAATGGGGCAGTCCGCTTGAAGGCACAGCCAGGCTGACAAATTTTGCATCACGGGTTATTTATTTTGTAAATCGGCCAGGCTAGGTTTGAATTGAGGACCTTAGGCTGGATCCGAGCCTGAAATTTGGCCCTGATAACTAAGTAGGCGAAGCTTGAACAAGCGTTGGCCCTGTCCGGCCATAACAAACCATTATCATCCACTCACTTGGGTTATTCTTTGGCAGTGAACGGAAATATATTGCATTAATAGAGTTACCTGCAGTTGGGTCGAGAAGATTTAAAAAGTCCCCAAAAGTGCCAACCCATGGTAGGGCTCATCTAATAAAAATTTGAGTAGCTCAAAATCAACATTATCCTGACCATTAATCAAATATGGGGGCAGCTCTCCTTAACTAAAGCTTAGGATAAGGTAAGCTCAAGCTCAAGTGTGTGGTGGAGCCCACCTGGGGACCCACGTGGGGATGAGGATAAGGGGATCTCAAGGACTCTCAGGGAGTCTTTTCTTCACAAAAAATCAGCCTCAATCGTGGTTTTTATCATCTTCATCTAGGTCCCAAAAGTTTAATTGTCAATAGTCCATTCGGATCAGTTCACAGTTGATCAACGGCCCAATAAATTTAGATCTAACTGAAAGTTGGTAGACATGTATAATTCAAGGGGACGAAAAGTAGGCCCTAAAAGCGTGGGCTTACGGAATTTTATTCTAAACTTTTGCTTAAGAGAGCCTTGTTCATTAAATATTTCCATAGTTTATTCCAATAGAGTTGGCACTTGGCCCACTAAAAGATTGACCATATGTTGAATTAAATAAATATGATTAATAATGCATATTATTGTGTTAATTATGTTGCCCATCAGATATGGTCAATCTTACAATGTGGCCCACTCCTATTGGACTAAAATTTAAGGAATCTCATACACCTTGAGTAGTTCAAATTTTAATAGGTCGACCCTACTCTAGAGTTCTACTCCCTTGACTTAAGATTTCGTTAATGGGAGACTCCTCAACTATGTGTGAAGGATAATTCTACCATGCCATTTTGTGACAGAGTATATATAAACTATGAACTCTAAATGGAGATGAAAGGAGAAGGTGAATTCATTAAACCTATCCCAGGTAGATGGGGGTAAGGTTTTTGATGTGTGATGACTTATAAAATTTGTATAATATTCAATTGGCAATAATCCAAATGGTCAAAGCAATTCCAAAATAAATTGAAATTCATCACCCTTGCTGAGACCCTTGAGTTTGTGGACATAAAAGAAAGTTCAGGTTTAAAAATCTGTTATAGTCCCACTTCTCACATAGCCTCGGATAGGATAACTATGCATATATGCATGCTCTTGCATACACAGGCATGAGCTTGTCTTTCAGTATTAAAGCATGACACATATCGGAGACGTAGCCTGATCAAAGCTATGCAACAAGTCAGACAAGCTACCACCACTCTATGATTGTATTTGGGAGTCTTAAAAGTAATTCTTCAATTAATACAAATACTTCTGTCCCAACAAATTACAATAGACTGAATGAAAAAGGGAAAGGAAGAAGAACAAACTTTTGTCTCTCACATGACAGACGAGTCGAACTGTGGAGAAAGATCATTTCCAGTTTAAAATTTATTGGAAAAGCATGAATCTCCAACACTGATAAACCAAGTTCTTTTCTTCTTACTACTTATCTTAATTCTCCTAGTTAAGGTTGGATAACTTGAAAGATCACTCCTTGCATCAACATGCTTTCAAACTCCCACACATAGCGGGATGATGTTAATAAAGTGACATTACAGTGGCAAAGGAATTCATCATCTCCCTAACTGGAAAAGGTTTCCTCGGAGGCCTACTGTAGATTTTGATGCCCATCAACTTGTCTTTAGTGAATGCCTTAAACTTGGCATAAAAGGAACTTTTATTCACACCTTTTCTCACTTCTTCTGCTTTTGGTTTGGCAAAATCATGTTCCTCTCTTAGGTCCAAATGAACTACCACTCTTTCTGAGTGCTCGATATGATGAAAGAATGTTTCAGCTACATTGCGTCTTGAGACGAAAAATCCATGGTTAACCTCGACCTTCTCATAAGTATCAAAGATTGAAGTACAGTCTAACTCATCCATGTCACCTTCTTCCAAGAATATCTCATTTGTGCTGTCATTGATAAAACCATGAGGGAAATAACTTGACTGATGTTCCAAGCAATTAGGAGTGTTTTCAGTGTCATTGAAGTTCTTCAAATTGTTATGTGGATTGTTTTCCCCTGCAATTTTACTCTCTGTCAAAGGTTTGATCTAACAAAAAATTGGCTAAAGCAAAGTATTTAGAGATAGATGCTTATACATGCCTTTATAACCTGTCACCTCACGTCTGGGGTGTTCAGATCTGCCTTCTTTTAATATGGTCTTGTGATCCTCAAATGTCTGTCGATCAGGTGCTGGATGTTAGTGAACTATATATTCCTTCAGTAATAAGACTATTTATAGTAAAAGATGGTTTCTGTCTAAATTGCCGGATTCCATAATATATTTTCTTTATCTTAATATATTCCAAATTGATTCTTCATTTAACAAGGATGTTTTAGACATTCAAGGAATAAAGGGATCTGTGACTGTTAAAAATATATTTGCCTTGAGAAAAATTAGTGGTATTTTGGTGATTTATCTTGACAAAGACTTGTGCTATATTAATGATTTTCGCCTAGATACAAAATCAAATGCTTGACAATGTAAAGGAAGATGAAAAGAAAACTTTAAGCATTATACCTCCCCTAGATTTATGCCTGACGTTCGCACACCTTGCAAGTTCTCCACTTTGCGTTCTGTGTTGAGCTCCTCCTCCAAATCACTTATCTTGATAAACCTAGTATTTTCTTCTAATCCATGTGATCTTTCTGTGAAACTAGAGGTGCCCATTTCACCAATTTGACTATGGCTATTTGCTTCAACATGTATAACGATTCCTTGTTCAGATAAAGAGGAAAATTCTTGCATATGATGATCTTGTCCTTCCCATTTGTCCTGGCGATGGGATTGATTTATTAGTTCCTGGGAGCTGTGTGCTACCCAAAGAATCTCCTGGGAAATGTCTACTTCTTTTGGGCCTCCTTGGAAGCATTCAAAATGCTGAAATTTTGGGTCAGTAAGTTTGATCTGAGGTAAATCATCCATCTCCAAGGGAGGCAATGGGAGTCGTCGCTGCAACTTTGCACATTCCAGAGCTATGTCCACCTGCAGAGAAATTAAAATTCTGAAAAATTGAGAATATGACTCTGGCAACCTTGAAAGCCGAAACCCATCAAGTTAATGGTTCTAATGACAGAATGTATGCATGTCACGCCTAGTTGACAGATATTCTAATATTTCATCAGCCTTGTTCTCAATCTGTGGTCGCCTAAGAGAGAAGTACCAAAAAAATCCTCACTTTATAAAAAGGAGGTTAAAAAAAGAACTCCGAAAAAGCTAAGACTTTTAAAGATGTTCCAATTAATACTTGCTAATTAAATGCGTTAGAAGTTCATTCACGTGACTGTCATTCTGCATTTGTATTTTTCAGTCATTTAGCTCTTGGCTTGTCAGTAGGGGTACCAATTCAAATTCCATTACTTTCCAGTTTCCAGACAGAGAGTATTACATCATGTGATGATATCTTACTTCTGATGGCACATAGGCCATGCTTCCAGCATTTTGAAACGTTGGGTTAAAGGAGCCAAGCACCTCTTCTGCCAGAAACTGCATACATTTCCAATCTCTATGAGCATTCATATCAAATGAGGCATCACGGATGATATCTGATGAGCAAGTCTCTGTTGGATAAAAATAGTCAGTGATCTCTACTCCACCTCCACTCTTAGAAGAGAGCTCCATGATAGATGAGTGGTTATTAGAAATCCATTGCGAATGCTCGCAGAGAGGAGTGCTACCACGTTGCTCAACAGTCGGGCCAGTCGGGCTCTTCTTAAACACCCGGCATAGTGCATATGCATCCTGCAAACAATATATATATGCATACGATCAGCACTCATTATCCAATTTCAGGGGAAATTCTAACAGATCCAATGAGGACAAATGATTAGGACAAAGTGATTCAAACATTGGAAAAAGACAATAAAAATATAATTAGCAGAAAGCAATTCGCTAGTTGAACATACACTTAATTAATAGGTATTAAGTGCTTCCATTCGATGATTAGGCATGGTAACATGGAATCGAGTCAAGTCTTAAATCCAAATGCCCACTATGATGTCATAAGTTTACCATCTCTTGTTTTGTGCTGACTTTTTTTTTCTTATTCACTTATTTTTGCGTGGACAATATTTACACAAGGTTTAGTTGTCATACAAACATTGTGTAGAGACAGCTAATTTGGACTGTTCTTGCAATATTCTTGACTCCAAGTTATTCTCATGTTCTTCTAATATGTACGTTCTCTTTCCTCCACTAGTTATCTCATATTACTGTCCACTTTTTATCCCGAGCAATACCTATCTCATCTTATGTAACTGTTCATGTCTGTTCCTACGTACTTTTCTTTTTTGGTATTATTCCTATTTTAGCTCATTTCTCCTATTTCCTTCCTACTGTACCAACTCTCAATTGCGGAGTAGGTACGGTTATTATTATTTTTTCTTTTGTTTTCTTTTTAAAAATACGTTGTTGTGCAGTGTATTTGAGTTGCCATTTAAGTCAACGTGTGTTTTCCAATTACATGAATATTTGATTTGCATTGTATTGTATGGACATTCCCGTGCCCAACACTGGCTACCGTGCTGGTCGATATAATTAAACTTACTAGAAAGCAAGGAAGAAGAAGTAATTTGGCACCTGTAAACCAGAGCCAGTTTCACATTCCTTTTCGTCGAGGAGGTATTCATGCATGACCCAATCTGTCCGAACCCCATGAGGTGCCCTACCTCCATAGTAAACTAAGGTTTTTTTGCTGCCCACAGCACGCATATGTGAAACAACTTTTCGATCTTTTCCCGTAGCTTTCCAATAGCCGGCCCGAGTAGCACGGTTGGTCCTGGAGCCATTGGGGTACTTTCGATCTCTAGGACTGAAGAAATACCACTCGAGGTCTTTGCTTGGTAGGAATGATTTCTCTGCAATAAATTCAGTACCCCAAATTCTTTTAAATGAAAATTACAATGATCTTGACTATAATAACAGCATCTTAGAATCTTATCTAGCCTCTGTTATATAAAGGCAGCATTTGTAAGATAAGGATGTAAAGGTCAATATAGTCCATAGAAAAACGATTTAGTGGAGATCTTTAATATCTTGAAACCATAAATGCGAGTAGATAGGGATGGTCCCTTTGTTGGTATTTGATTCTTTAGTGTTGCTTCATTGTATGTTTTTTGTCTTCTTGAATGAGGTTTGGTATAAGGCTTTTGTACCTTTCCTCGTTTTTTTGGTTTCTTTGTTTTAATCTTTTCTAGATTTTAATATGAGTTTCGTTACCGATAGAAAAAAATATGTTTTTTTTATCTTGGTCGGTCCATGTTATTTTTATATTGTGTTTCTTTTGAACATGATTTATAAGATAGATACATCAAGGAAAAGGTTTTTTTTTTTTAATTGTACTCATAAATTAATAGAAAGGTGCTTATAACCTACTTAATGGGAAGAAGTACATACTATCAAATCTTCTAAATGTTAAGTGCATTTATGAGATTTTAATAATAATTTTTTTGGTTATATGGGTATTGTCCATAACAATGAAACTAAATTCTTACATCGTAAGTCTTCATTTTTTTTTCTTTATTTTAACATAACCTCCTTGAAAATCTCTAAGCTTATGCTTAACATTCCCTACTATAAATTACCTCCCTAAAAAGACCAGATATTTGCAAGATTTTCCAGGTTTGGTAGTCCTTTCTATCTACTTTAATTTACTGCAAAATCGCTGGGTTAATCATAACTGTCGAATGAATGAACATCACGGATCATCCACAAGTGGGACCTATTGGGCAAATTTTGTTTGACCATAGTAACTGTTCCCATGTAGGAGAGTGAAAATATGCCTTTCAGACAAAGAAAGAGAAACAGATATGCAACATCTATGGATGCTATAGGGTTCTCCCCCAATCCCATGAGGTGTCCCTTTGGTGAAAGAGACAATAGTACCAAGTTTTCAGCCTCCCAAACCATGCTAACAAAGTGGCCGGGTTCTCCCCTCAATCCCATGAGGTGTGATCCCTTTCGTAAATGAGACAATAGCACCAAGTTTTCGGCCTCCCAAACCATGTGTGAAGAGAAGAGACACAAGTATGAGACGCATTCCTCATTTGTGGATGGGGCCACGCTAACATGGTAGTGGGTCCAACCACAAAGTGCAACTAAAGTCCTATCATGAGAAAAAAAGAAGAGGAATTAGGTTAATAAAACTGTCGATGAATATTATAGTGATCATAATTATATACTTTTTTTATTATATGATAAAATTAAGTAGTTGAATGGAAATTTAAGGGATGCATTTTTTTTTGAGGGGGGTTGGGGGATCATTTTATCTTTATCTTGTGAAAGTCAGGTCAAAAGGTATAAAACTACCTTTTGGTTAAAAACTTGGCATAACCTTATTAAAGGTGCCTGTGAACATAAGGTCACTTGGAAGACATGAGAATAATTTCACCAAGGACCACTCTTTTCCATTTCTTTCTCAAATTCAAGGTCTTTCTTATCCCTTTTTCTTCATACTTCGATGTTAAAATTCCGAGCAGATGAACTTTATTCACCAAAAATTAGACCATTAGTATGCACTTATACTAATTCTCTGATGAAATTATGATGATGTTGTTGAGGAGTGGGCTCCACCCAAGGGAAGTATCGAAAAGTATTTTTGCTTCCCCTGTTAATGCATGGAGGCTTTGGTAGGAATGGTTTGCCCAAAAAACTTAATAAGATATCAAAAGCCAACTATGCTGCTTCTCTACCAATACATTGAGGTTCTGGTATGAATGATTGGTTGAAGAAAGTTCATAGATATGTTAATGATTGGTCGATTGTTGGTTGAATATATACACAACTTGCTATCATCTCATCCATTGAACAGGATAATGCTTATTACTATTATAAAATGCTAATCAACAATTAGAACAGAGGCAATACCTGGCAAATCCCACGGCTCGAATTTGTAGAGATCGACTTCTGGGATGATTTCCAACTCTATTTTACGGCCATTGATCTTTCTCTTGAGATAGTAATCCACAAGTTCTTCATCAGTTGGGTGGAAGCGGAATCCAGGAGGCAAAGTCACTGGTGCCATTTCCTTTGAGGCTTCTTTTGACCCTTCTAGCTTAAAAACGAGAAGAAGATGATCAACCTTGTATCCCAAAAACAAGAAGGAAGACAAGCCACCAAATCACCAACTTCACTCTCTTTAACAATGTACAGATACCTGAAACAACCCATCATTAAATACAAAACCCAGTTAGAAAATGCCTTGAAAAAGAAGACCCATGAATAATACTACGTACCGAGAGAGAGACCTTGGTAGAAGGAGGAGGAGCTTGAGAAGGAAGTTGGGTGTTTGTGTATGGGTTTGGTGTTATTTGAGGGGGTTTGGAGAGAGAAAAGAGTTTTCGCCGCCCAGCTACGTTGTCTTTTCGTTATATGTCGGTTACTCGGTTTTGATTCCTGTTGTCGTTCACATCAAGTTCTGTTCTTCTTCTTCTACATGCATTTTTATATTGTAACACAGATTGTCTTTGCTTCTTGAATTCCTGCTAAAATATTCGAAGCCTTCCTCGTTGAGTGTTTTTTCTTTGCTGCCACCTTCTAATTTTTTTAAGTGATACGTTACACAATACACATGCACTGCAGAATCTTGTTTGTTACTACACACAACATTACGTGGGCCTTCTTTCCACGTGGTGGAAAGCCATTTTGACAATTTCCAATGAAACAGTCTTCGTTTCAGACGTGGATAGAGCTAGGGATCCGGATCCGGATCCCCTGTTTGGGCCAAACAGTGAAAATCTGTTTGGACCAGGGGGTGACACATGGGGAGGATGTCAAATAAGTTGATTTCCTATCTCTTTCAATGAATTAAAAAAACCATCTCCCCCATGTGTCACTCCATAATCGGGTTTTTATGTTTCGACCAAACAGGGGATCCGTTTCCTCAGGCTAGGTCAGATTAGTCAGCGAACCTACCACCCACTCCTAAATGCAAAATCAGTCTTAAGATGGTCAAAATTGTGATTTTATTTAAATTTATTTCATCCATTTTCAATGATATTCATGTATCATTTATCAAAAGAGAGAATGAATGAACTGAGATTGGATCTATTGTGATTTTATTTAAACTGATTCACCTGCTATTGAATTCTAAGTTTGTACCTTTCTCGTATTAAGAAATGTGTTGTGGTTTTCTGACGGGCTATATATGTTAATGACAAGTTTAAGGGTATTTCAGTCATTTTTTCCTTTTGTCATCTATGAATAAAATGAGAACTGAACTTCGCATGGTAGATTGGTAGGTTTAGACGGTTGAGATTTGTCACAGGGTTGTTGCTAGGGAAAAATCATACAAACATATATATCAGAGCTGCACGTAGAGAATTTGGCTCTAAATAAATCAGGATAGAGAAAATGAATTTGTGTGGCCGATCCCAATATAGATGGGAAAAGGCTTTGATATTGATAATGATAATGAGAGCTTCACACAGGTACAATGATTTTGAACTACACTAATGACACTATGGCAGTCGGGTTGTATTAGATAATTCTAATCCAGAATTTATATTGACATTAGTTTTTCTTGGTGGGAATGCAACTTTAAATCAGCCAAACCTATAACATAACCCAACCGAAATTGAGTCGAGCAGTCCTCTATTGATGCGCAGTTGCTTTTAAATGGGTAGGAAAGTTCAAGCTGTGACCTGAATTTTGTATTCCTTGTAAAATTTATGTTGGATTCCGCTCTATACTAAAATCAGCAAGCAGATTGGTTGATTTCAAAATTTAAATGCTGGAATCATCTTGAGTGTCCTGAATTTAAATATAAACATGTCTATATTTACCCATTTTTTAATTTTAGAATGCTTAGAAGCAAACTGAAATGATAAATTTTTGGATATTTAACTGGACCTAGGTCAACTCAACTTATCCCAAACGTGGTCAGGTAGAGAATTTAGTACAGGGCACGAATGGCCAGGTTTCAATGGGTTTGGCAGGGTTCGCCTTAATGTTGTCATTGCCCACTTGCAATTTGTGTTGGGTTTGAATGAAGCCAACACCCCATCCAATAGCCAGAGCACTCTATGTCTTGCTAACTAGAATAAAGGGCAAACTTCCGATTACATTTGCTCAATCCCTACTTCCATACGAGTAGGGGTCCTCATGGGCCGGGCCTAGCCCTTTTTGGGCCGGGCTTGGATATATAATTAGGGCCTGATTAATAATGGGGCCGGACTTGAATTAAGTGATGAAAATCTTATAGTCTGGCCTGGCCCTGCTTGTGTAAGAAATGCATGTAATTTAATTTAATTAGTGCTCTAATGCCCACAAAAGTGATGAAATGTCCGGTTCAGCCCGGCCCGAATGATTAAATGGGCAGGCTCAAGCCTAATTTTCATGGCCTGTGTCAGGCTTGGGTCGAGCTTGGGCCAATGTTTCTAAAGCCAGATCGGCCCTGGATATGTCCTAGCCCGACTCAGCCTGGCCATGAACACCCCTACATACAAGAAGGCCAGCCACATCTTTTCTGCAAGGAAACCAAGTTCATGTTTGGATAATCAAGCCCGAAAAATCACATCCAAAATGATTGTTCGTGGAATCACAGAAAAGTTAATTCATCTTACTAGTTTTTTTTCATGGAAAAATGACTGCATCTAATGTGAAACTTTCAGCACTGTAGAAAACTATTTCCACCTTTCACGCTTTAAAGCAGCCTCATTTTTAAACAAAAAACATAAAGCAGCCTCAGGAATGTGCCCGCCCTTAGCCATGCACCCATAGGATTTGGATTCACCTTTTATTTACTCGAAATGGTTTAAACAATAAGCGCGGTTAAATATTCATTTATGTAGCCATTTTTAGTTTTTTCCCCGATCGAAGATGGGGTGGTCCACTTTTGACAGCAAAAACCTCAAATCACTCTCCCATCAAAATGGCAAGTTTATACTACTACTTTTAACAGAAAAAGGCTTAGCAAAAAAATATCCGCATTTAGGATCACGCCTTTTGTATAAGGAAACGCGATAAAATAAAATAAAACTTTCTCAACGCAGCATAAGAACATTTTCAATTGAGTCAGAATGGATTTTTAGCAAAACCAATTTTCCGTATTACTACACAAACGTGCTCTAATAAAATTATGCGGAATTAAATGATAGTGGACCACCACAGTATCTTCCGTTCCTTAGAAGAGGGTCTTACTTTCACACGTGACTTCATGTTCATTTCCATGGGCTCCACCAGTGGTATCCTTCCCAAGTGAGATGCAATTGTTCTTTCCCTCTCTCTTGCCCTTTTCCTTTTTCATCTATCCATCCATCATAAGGTGCTTTTCCTCCTTTACGACTTTATTCTTCCCTTGAACAGGCCCACTTCTGACATGGATTGATCTTGGCTTTTGGATAAAATCTCAAGTGATATCTTCACCATTGGATCCGCCATTATCTGTTAGTATTGTGATCCTCTTTTGTGATTAGAAAGGAAGGATAACGACATTAACATGTTTTTGAGATTCCATTGAGTATAGACTATAGACTGATGGTTGTGGTTGGGGATCTATTCCTATCTGCCCACATGATATGATCATTGGAGTCAAAAAGAGGCAATCGAAGTGCTTTTCATTCCTCTTAATGAAAATAATTGGAGTTTGTTTATCAGAATGGAAAAAAAGAAGCATTTGGGTGTTCTCTTTTCTTACTTTTATTTAGATAAATAGGCAAAAGAATGTATCACCGAAAGGACTTCCCATGCAAAGGGTCTAGCCTAAATGCTTGTGAGAACAGGACCATAGCTTTGAGTTGATACATAAACATTTCTTGGCATGGGGTCGAGTAATAAAAAACATATCTTTGGGCGTTCATACCAATTTCCAATAATGATTATATTATATAGGATGGCCTACCTTAAGACTTTATTCGATTGTCACTCAAAGGTTACTTTTAGAAATTCAACAGTCGTTTTATTCAATCTATTTTAAAAGTCTTAACTTTTATAAATATTTAATTAAATCTATAAGTATTTTGCTCTTAATATCTTTATTTCCTTCCCGTTTTCAACTTAGTGCATGGTGTCTTTAATGTACTCTCTCTTTTCTTTAATTTAATTCTTGGTTAACCGATAAAAAATATATACAAGTAGTTCAAGCCAGAATAATCATAAATTAGTTTACAAATATTTGCTCACATATTAATTCATTATAATATGAATTTATATTATAATAATTACAAAAAGGAGATCATCATTCAACCAATTCATATGTTTTTATTAAATAATATTTCATTTTTGTATTATTTTTATATTATTATTCGATTTTCTTTTGAGGAAGGTAACATGTCATTACATTAAGGAAGGGATTACGGAACAATGCAAAAAGATACATAAAAAAAAAAGAAAAGGATATAAGAGCATTATATTAGGGTAGCGCCAGGTTAAGGCATATCCAGGCTCGGTATAACTTTAAAAACACCAACTCAAGCCCAACATGGGTTGTAAAAGTCAAGCCCGAGCCCGCCCATTTAATCGATCGGTCTAGGCAAAATTGGGGTTTTTTTTTTTTTTATATCAATTTTATAGGCATTTGAGCAATTATTTGGACTAATTAAAATAAATTACATGCATTCCTTACATTGGCTGGGCCAAGCCGGGCTTTGGGCTTTCCATGTTAAAATCCATGCCTGACCCAATTAATAACAAGCCCTAATTACATTCCTAAAGCCAGCCCAAAGCGGTTTGGGCTAGAATCAGGCTCAGACTAGCTCGACCCATGAACACCCATAATTAATCAACCCCTTGCATGAGATAGGCTCGTGCATTGCACGTGCTTTACGTTATTCAATTTCAAAAGAATGTGAATTCAGAAGAATAAGTGGCTACGATGAAGAGGGTCCGGTATGATCTTAGGTTGGCCACATTTTTTTCAAGTCTTTGAGCTAAAGGGTTGTTTGAATAAATGCAAAACATTAGATGATGTCTACCTTGAATTATATTTATATTATAAATGAGGTCCATCTTTAACAATTATAGTATGGAGACCCACATTTCAGAACTACATGTGACACATGTTTAAAAAACTTAGAAGGCCGGCCATCTTTTTTTAATGTGGATATGGGTCCCACCATTAAGAATTATAACATGGATCTACTTTTAAAATTTATAATGTGGCCTCATATTTGAGGAATTATAATAAATGGGGCCCACTTTTCAGATGATAAGTTGAAAGTTTGTACAGGGTAGTCTTGGAAAGCATTTTGTTAGGGAATTAGCAATGGTACTTTTGGAAAAAATCAAATTCATTTAAGGTACGCATGTTAGGAGGAGGGTGAATTCATTCTTTAGGATACTCTTATTGGATAGAGCAAGACGCTGCATACTAGTCACTGTACCCGAGCTCACCCCCTGCATGTGTTCCTTTCACATTCCTAGAGCTGCCTTCTTTATATGGAAAGCTTTGCCTTGGCCTTCTTTTGGTCTTTTTCCGATGTGGGACTTCTTAGGTAAGTGAGGGAACAACGGCTTGAGTGTAGGTTGGAAATCGGTTATTAATAAGTGGATTGGGTTGTTTGGTTTAGGCAAATAGGTGTGGGCTAAAAACTTGATATGAGGGCCCAAAATAGGATAGAAATGTACTTGGGAATTGGGCTAAATGGTCATGAAGGTGATTCTCGCGTTAGAAAATAGTGCCTAGACTGAGGAGCGATTCTGACCCTCGAAATGTCCAAATTGAGAAAAATATTGTAAAATATGATTAATAGATCTTTAAATAATCTTTCCAATGCTCCTGAGATCACCTCAATTGAACATCTGAGTAGAAAGTTATCGTCAAAATACAAACCCAATTTTTATCCTTATTGGCCTAATTTTGTCATTTCTTCATCCAATTGCCTTCCAAACTTATCATTACTCTCTTTAATTCTTGAATCTCAACTTTAATCTTCAAATTAGTTTTAATTAACACCTACAAAGAGAAATTAATATAATTGAGAGTGTTTTCGAACACTTTTTGTATGGAAGACATTGAAACTCATATTAATGCATACAAATGGGCTATCTATAATGGAAAAATACGAGGAAAGCAATGATGGAGAGGAAAATTATGATTTTTTTTCTAAAAATAGTGTTTTAAGTTCTATTATCTTTGAAAACTCTTAAAAATAATGCTATAAAATTATAACTATTGTGAACTCGTCAATATTGAAATCTTTCAATATCTAAAAAGGACTTTACGGAAAAGTTCTTGGTAAGTGGATCTTGCACGAAAAGTCCCTTCGAGGTCGAGCAGCACAAACAGGTCCTTCTTACTCCATTTTGTTTTTTTTTTTTTTTTAAAAAGGGAGCGACCCTCTTCATGTCATGCCGCCAAAATAGGGGGTAGGTGGCATTAAATGCAAGTAGTGGAGGTAGATAGGATGTTTTGCATAAGGACCTATGGTGTGCGTTTGCTACCACCTAGCCGAACTTGGGACGTGCTAACGAATATCTTCGGGACCTCAGATAGACTTGGTCAAATAAGAAGAATTGTAGGCTTTGAGAAGAGCTTTCCAACAAGCCAAGAATCATAATTTTCAAAGTTAACCGACAGAAGTTGTAATTTTCCAAACTACGGTATCCACCTTGAAAATTGTGTTAAGGGTCAAACTAGGCTTTTTGGACCTTAGATGAACTTGGGTTGAACATGAAAATTGTTAAGCAGGTCAAGATCTAATTTTTCAACCCAATGATGACATGTTTTCAGGCTCCAAGAGAATAGTCACATATCCGATCAAAGTCTAAAATTTATGACGGAATTAGTCAATTAAAGGGTTTTCGGTCTCAAACTAATCGAGTTGAATACAAAAATTGTTCGCAATGATAATCTTGATCAAATGAGTTAAGAATAACAGATTGATAGAATTTAAGAATAACCTCCTGGTCTCACTCGAAATTACAAACGGGCTTCAAAACGGTGTCAAACTAGACTTAGAGGCTCTCAAAACTTCTCAAAGTTGTTCGAAAACTATTCTAATGTAGAAACCACCATGATTGGCCTCTAATCCCACTTACCAATCCTAACCACAAAATTACTAGTGCTAATCCTAGAGTTAAGAGGTCGGGTTCTTACACTTCGCAAACCACATAAAATCCTAACAGCTCCTCTTTTCTCCCATTTTTCCCATTTCTTCCATCTTTTCTCCCACTTTTCACACTGTAACGCTCCAATTCCGAATACCGAGATTTCCGTCAAGGTACTCGAGGTTGGCGCGCTACTTCTTGGAAAATCCGAGAACTTTCAAGATCGTAGGTCTGCAGTAAGGTTGATAAGTCCACAAAACTAGGTTATTAGGTCATCATTTCATTAGCATTTGTGGACTGAATTAGGTTTAATTATATAAAATTGCACTTAATTTCAAGATTACATGTATTTGAGGATATTTTTGGGAAAATGGTCAAAATTGGTCAAAATTCATTGAATTACATGACTTTTGTGAAATTAAGTTTTTCTCATCTCATTTATCACCCCAAAATTAGGCTTTTGGTTTCATCAAATGCATACTTTCTATTTTTAGCACCATGTGCTAGTTTAAGAAAAATTGTCATTTGGGTGCATCATTAGGCATGTACGGTCCCATGCACAATTCATGTTTATTTTATTATATGTTATTAATGTTTAATTAATTTCTTTCAATTTGTAGGAGAAATCAACAACAAGGGACCCACATTGATGAAGTTTGAGGAGAGAGGTCAAGGAAAAGTCAAATGTGCAAGCATGGGAAACTCATCAAACTTGTAAAGAAAATCAAGGAGATTTCCATAAAATGCAAGGAAGTTCTTAGCGCTTTATGGCCCACACATGGAATTTTATATAAATATATCCCATGAAGATTTACTGATTGGTGGGTACTGATTGGTGGGGCCATGATGGTTAAATGAATGTGTCTTGGTTGTGAAAGAGTTTTTTTTTTTTAATTTAAAGAAGCTTCCACCTAATACAAAGGAGTCAAGTCCGCTTGGAACTATTATGGCATGGAAAAGCAACGTGGGTGGATGACAAGTTTGTATTGGAAGGAGATCTCCACAAAGTCAAACTTGTGGAAGAAGAAATCTAACCAAAAAGGAAATCAAGAAGTAAGAAGAGAATCCACACCAAGTGTTGCACATCCACTAGTGGGTCCCCACTTACCCTTGGACGTCCCATATGGGGTTGCATAAGAAGAGCATAAAACCTAAATTTATTTGTTGCCAAGATAGGAGGATTGCTTGGAATTTAAGCCAAGATGGAAGAGGAGTCTTACCAAACAAGGAATATTAAAAAATATATATATAAAGGAAGCCAAGAAAGGGCTGGACGTCCAATGCATTATAGTTGAAAATTTTGGGAGGCTCTCTCTCCATTCCATTCCACTCCACCCTTTTCTCTCTCTAAGTCCCTTTCTTCTTCTTTCTTCTAATTCTTTTAGACATAGGTTGAGAGGCCATGTTGAGAGAATGAAAAGGAGAGAATAACATTAATTTCTGAAAAGGAGAGAATAACATTAATTTCTTGTACTCAATGATCAAGGAATAAAGACACTACTTGGATTGATTTTGCGTGTTCATGTAAGTGGTTTAATTTTCTTTTTCTGGTTCTTTTATGTGTTTTGATTGGAGACAATATTTCACATAATTAGATCTAAGATTTTGAAAATAAAATAAACTGATTAAAAGTCGAGAGACATCAAAAAATCACTTGCATAATTTTTTTCCTACTCTGAGAAGAGAGGACATCATCATTGCATTGTCAATACTTGTATGATCGTCTAGTTTCTAAATCTTTGGTACTACTTTTCTGCCTTTTTATTTTCCACCCCTTTTGTTTTCATTTAAGTTAATATTCTGATTATTTTTATCTACAAATTCTAGATTTAGAGATTACAACTTGCATATTTCTATGTTTAGTTGAAACTTTCTATTCTTGTTATTTGCATAACCAAGTAAACGTGAACATTTTGGTCCAAAAAATAGCAGATTTAAAGTATGATAATAGGACTTTGAAACCCCATAATTTCAGCCAAAAATAACCTAGGGAACCATGTCAACCAGGGGCTCAAATAAGGGTAGTTGGACAACCTACGAACAGATTTCCAGCACAAAATAATTCAAGTAGGCATATTTAGGTGATCATATCTTTTTCGTTTTAAGTCTTTTTTCGATTTTTCCTTTTTTGTTGTGTGCATGAATCATTAGAGTCTTGACTCTAGCTATTAGATTTAGGTTTATATCATCTCAGATGAGTCGTACAGTCCAACGAAATTGGGCCTGTGCAAGGGTTTTCAGACTTAAGAATTTTTGACAGCATGCATTAGATTTTTAGAAACTTGAATAAAATTGCATTGTTAGCATTTAGGGCATTATAGATCGCATATTTGCATAAAAATTGATTTTGGTAATTAGGATTTAATTTAGGAAATTTTGTTTTGGTATATTAAATTGGTTGTTTGATGTGTGTATTCTTTTGCGGGTTTTAGTTTAATTAGTATTTTCTAGATTAGGTTTCTTTATTTAGATTAATATTTTTATTTTTGGAAATTATTGTATTTAATTTTTTCAACATTTGGTTATTTTCGTAAAGTTGATGTAATTTAATTAGTTTCCATTTAGGCTAGATTTAGTGTTTATTTAGGATAGGTCAAAGTTGGAAGGTTTCACAAAAAGCATTGCTCCCTGTGGATCGACTTGGATTTACCAGATTATTACTACAATCGCACCCTACACTTGGGGTCCGAACAGAGGTCCAATTTAAAACTTTTTGACTAACATATAATCAATGGTTAAATTGCGGAAGCATAAAGAGTAAAGCGGAAGCAATTGTAATAATATCGGAAGCATAAGATATCATAAAAGATATATCAAATGTAGCGGGGCTGAAGTCGAGCCTAAATGTCAAAGTATGAAGGTTAATAAGTTTAACATATCAGTCTACCGCCTTGGTCACAACAGAATCACTCAAACCCAAACAAAACAAATGGACACTTAGACGCCGGTGTCGACTCTCGAACCTCCAGCTCGACCTCTTAGTCAGCTGGTCCCCATCCATAGTATCCTACTATGAGCGCCTTGACGAGAGCTTCGTCCTCGTACTCGGGTAAATACCTAAGCACCAATTATAGGTCAGATCCAAAGATCTGGCAAGTCACAGTATACAAATAACATAGGATGTATGCATCAAATGAATAGAGACATGCATATAATCATAGGAGTAGCAATGATACATAAACTAGGCAATTGAGCAAGATAAAGTAGTTAGAATCAGAGTAAATAAGTTATCTAGTCTAACATACAACAACATGGCACATTAACGCAAGCTAGATACTGAGGGATATTATGTCACAGCCCTCCCATACTGAACACAATCGCGGCGAGGAATCTCACCAGTGCTGGGGAATGACTATCTCTGCAGATACACTCATCAACCTCACCACACTCATCACTCGGGAGACCAGACACGGTATCACACTGTCCGTCTAAAATATAGCTCATAATGATAGTTCGCTCATTATGATAGCTCACTCATCAATCAACACTCAAAATAGCTCCTACCAGTGATAATCAGTCAACAGGTTGAGCTTAAAAGAATTGAGTGAATATTAGCGCCGACTCAGGGAAACAAATACAGGTCTGTGTCTGTCTAGGCTTGTCTTGCGCGAGCAAGGTCTTAACAAATCCCTAAGAGGTCCAAGTACCATTTCAATCCACAGGACACTGTCCAAGTCTAAGTCCAATCATTCGATCCATACTAAGGCCCATCAAAACCACGTCCTTAATCTAAAACAGTCCAAGAGCGATCACAATCTCAATCCAATACCAATCAGTCCATTCTCATCCATAAAGAGTCACAAGCCCACATAAAACTAACATCTTCATCCTAGGGTATCATCCATCCAACTTAGGCCTTATGAGACCCGCCTAGATATAGACACGGGTCATTGATCACCAATCACATCACCAGGTCACCTCCAAGTAATCCTAGGTCCAGGTCCTTCGTTTTCCATTTATTTAACAAGTATAAGCAATAACAGGGACAATAAAGTGACAGTGATGCAATAAGCACATTAAACCACAAAGTAAGATAATCAAAGGGGAATTTTGAAAGTCCATCCTAAGTAATGGTCCACATTCAGGTCCAGTCCGTCTCAGTTAATTTGATCTCGAAATGAAGTCTCAGATGCCAATGAATACTGTGTTTAGTACTCTCGAAGTTATGGGCATCTTTGACGGCACTTAAGGATCGAATCGACATCAAATCCAAACCCTAGATCCTACTTGGTGGTCCTCACGAATCAAGGTTGAGCCACACCATTAACTCGTGCTTGGCACATCAATGTAAGTCTATTTGGATGATCAATAGGCCCCACAACCAATCAATCACAAAACAGGTTGAACCCAACAATTACTATCTGTAGTGTGGCAGGTTGACTTGACTAAGGTCTGGTCGACTTGCTACACAGAGAAGAGGGACTGAGATCTGGCTTGATCTCTGAAATTTCCTAGTGTATCTGGTCCACCGGGTACATAGGGAACCTGAATCAAACACATTACAGGCCATTCTCAATCTCTGCAGTTTTTAGTGTGTCCGGTTGACTGGGCACATAGAGTTTCTGGGGTTGTGGGAAAAATCTCATTCCCAGTTATTCCTCTGATGTTCATGTGTATTCGGTCAACCTGGACAGGGTCCGGTCGACCAGGTACACTTGACTATGTTTCTTTTTCAGAAATTAATAAAGACTTAGTTTTTTCAATTTTCTAGTGTAGCCGGTCGACCGGACCCTGTACACTTGACTGTGTTTTTCTCAGAAATTTAACTAAGACTGGTTTCTTCCCCAATTCAATGTCGCCAGTCGACCGGGTACCTGCGCCTGTAACCAAAAATCCAGAAAACTGGGTTTTCACTCCATCAATCCATTTTCCATCCCAACCTTCTCCAATCACCTCCATTCAACACATAAACATGTAAAACCATAAAAACACTTCTATGACCACTATCCATCATCAAACCGGGCCATTGATCTTCCAAATGAGAGAACTCATCCATCAATGGCCAAAATCCTATAAAACAAGTTCAAAGGTAAATCTAACAACAATGGAATGTAAGTTACATAATCAAAACAGTAAACATACATTTTATGCTAAGTAAGTATATTGTACTTGCCTTAATCCAAATTTGCAAAGGAAATTGGCAAAAGAGAGGAAATCTAAGCTCCTAATAGCAATCCAAGCCTTTAACCCTCCGTTTGGGAAGGAGGGAAAGTGGGGGGGAGGGAAAAAAAGGGGGGAAAATGCAGGGAAAGTGGAAGTTGATGGTGTTTGGGAACGAGGGAGGGAAAGTGGGGGGAAGGAAAATGGGGGTAAAATGCTTGTGGGGCCCACCTTAAAATTTTTCCCTAAAAAATGGGGGGAAAGTGTGAGGGAAAGAGGGGAGGGGAGGGAATTTTACTAAAATGCCCTTATCACCTTTTCAATTTTTCACAAAGTAAGGATAAATTGGTAATTTTCTCTCTACCTCACAAACAAACAAAACCCTACTTTTTCACTTTTCTTTCCCCTCCTTTTTTACTATCCAAACAAGATGAGGGAAAATTATTTTTCCCTCCCCTCCCCTCTCCTCCATTTTCCTTCCCCCTCAAATTTTCCCTCCCCTCCCCTCCCTCCTTCCCAAACATAGTGTAAGGGTCTTCCCCAACTCAAATCAACCAATCTACAACGCCTAACACCCAATCCACAAGAGAATTGCAATAAGGAAGAAGATCTAAAAAGAAGAGGGAATTTCTAGGAATTACATGGGAATGAACTATGGGAAGAGAGTGAATTACCTTGGGTTATAGAGAAAGAAGAGATTAGTAAGATAGGAGATCATTAGCGGAGATTGTAGCTGAATTTGAGGCAATCTTCTTCTCCTCCTTGTAGCTAGGGTTTTGGAATTAGGGTTTCTAGGGGAAAAGAGAGGCACTTAGGGTTTTCTTGGGAAATGTGAGATGGTTTAGCTTATATTGGTTAAGGTTTGAGAAATGACCAAAAGGGTATTCTAACTTAAATGGGAAAAAGGATAATGTCATGGGCATTTGAGTCTTTTGGTAGGGTTTCTAGAAGCTTCTTCAAGTGGAACAAATCCCCCTATTAATCCTAATTACTATATAGAGCCTCTAGTTAACTAGCTAACTCCACAATTAAAAAAGACACGCTTAAGAACTCTATAAACTACACAAAATGCCTAATTAAACTAAAACTTAGGGAAATACTTAACTACCCTCACTAGCCCCTATTAATTAGTATTATTAAACTATAAATAATATAATTTATAATATTCAAATCCAAAATGAGGGCCCACAAGGGGTGGGGCCTCACACACACTATGAAAACTCCTCTTAAACCCCACCACCTACTTCCCAAACAAACATAAATAGATATGTGGGGCTCTCTTTTCTCCCACTTTTCCCCTTTCTTCCGTCTTTTCTCTCACTTTTCACTCTATGAGAACTCCTCTTCAACTCCACCACCCACTTCCCAAACAAACATAAATAGATATGTAGGCATGTCCATTAGTGTACAAAAAAAAAAAAAAAAACCACCAGAAGATGGAAGGAAATGAAAAACCAAAAGAAGCATCTCTTTCATTGTTAAGTGTAAATCTACACTAGTGTACAAAAAAAAAAGAAAAAAGTACCAACCTCTTAAGTGAAGACAACAACCTCCAAAATGCAATTAAATTGTGCAATAAAGATGGTTTAGGAAATGAGTGGTAGAGTTGAAGAGGAATTTTCGTATTTTGAAAAGTATAAGAGAAAATGGTAAAACCGAAAAAAGTGGGAGAAAAGAGGGGCTGTTAGGGTTTTATGTAGTTCGTGAAAAGCAATGCTGATTGCGTATTCCCGCAAGTATACGGTTGTCTCAAGTAATATAGCTATGGAAGTCCGAACATCGTTCCCACGAGGATCGTTACAACTACAAGGAAAATAAAAAACGCAAACTAAAAGAAAACAAGAACTCGATAACAAAGAGATGTTAGTAAAAAAAATAAGAACAAACTAAGAGCAGGGTTAGTAACAAGTTAGTAATAAAGTTAATGACAAAAGAAAAATAACAAGGTTAATAAGAAAAATGGAGCAATGTTAGATAGATCAAATGAATAAGTGTGTGAAAATAACAAGTGAAAGATAGAAAATGAATGGATGGAGATAAAGAAATAGGCTAAAGTAGTGTAAAATCAAATGTGGAATTGATAGTGTGAATTATAGAGAAATGGAGTGTGAGAATTAAAACAACTGAATAAGTGTGTGAGAATGTGAATAGAATCAAATTAAAGTAAGTAAAATAAGAAACAAGCAATACTAATGGAGGATTGAATAATCTAGAATCCACTAAGTGACACTAATCCAATACTCATGCTCTTCTCTTTTCCCAAAAAAATTACTCAAATCTAATTACAAATCAATGCTTAGATTTGGAAAATATAACTTCAAAGCTCTAAGATAGAAATTAACAATCTAATAACCAAGATTTTCTTTCCTTCATAAAAGAAAAGATTCCTAATGACTATCTATCAAAAGTAAGCATAAACCAACAAAAGATATTAACTCTTAAGCATGATTTATCAAACCTAAGCATAGATAGTAAAAAGAATGTTAATATAGAAACTAGGCATGGAAGGTTAGACAATGCAATAAAGAAAAATCTACTCTAACATATTAAGCACATAAACAAGGGAATTAAAATAAAGAGCATAAGCAAAAGGAATAAGATCAACTTAGCTTCACCTAGAAGATCTAATCAAAGGGATTAGCCACCCATTGAAGAATAAAAATCTTTTAATTCCATTCCAAATCTTTAATTTTTACAAGGCTTTCCTTGTAAAAAGGGATTAGCCACCCATTGAAGAAGAAAAATCTTTCAATTCCATTCCAAATCTTTAATTTTTACAAGGCTTTTCTCACTTTATCTCTACAATTGCTCTCAATTACATGAATAGCTTAAGTAAAGAGGAGGAGGCTCTCCTTATCTGTGTATCTAATGCTTAGAGCTCCCTTCCTTATATAGAAACGTTTGTCTTGCTCTCTTTTCGGTTTCTTTCTAATGTGGGACTTCACATGTGAGGCCCCACCCCTGGTGGGCCCTCAGTTTAATTTAAATAATAATTAATAGAGTATTTTATACCTTAATATAATATTTAATAGGAAATTAGTAGTATAGTTTATAATATTCCTAAGTTTTAGATTATAGCTTTTGTTTAATTTTAATAGATTGGATTAGGTTAGGTTTTAATTGTCATTAGCACTAATAGGAGGGCATGAGAGTTAGAACATTCTAGAGTCTTACCTAATTACCCCAATGCCCATGGCCCCATGTTATTTCCATTTGGAACCAAAATACCCTTTAGGTAATTAGCCTAAAACCCTAAGTTATAAAAACCTAAGTTATTGCAAAATCACCCTAAACCCTAATTGCCTCTCATCCCCCTCAATTAGCCTACCTTATTCCCCAAGCTACCCTAATTTTCCCAAATCCCAGCATAAGGAGGCTAGAGACTCTCCCTATTTGCAACTATCATTCTATTGGGTCTTCTCTCTCACCTCAATTTCCATTTCTTCTACTCTAAGGCAAGTACTCTATGCAATTTCACTAGTTGTATGCTTTCTTCCTTTGTTTCTGTCATTTCAATTCAATTGAGTAGGGATGCATGTGTAGATCTTCCTTTTTGAGCTTGTTTTCATGGAAATGGCCATTGATGGATGGGTTTCTCCATTTGGAAGATCAATGGCCGGATGGATGGTGGATGATGATTATTGAAGTGTTTCTTTGTTTCTCTATGTATATGTGATGTATGGGAGTGATTTGGATCAATTTGGATGAAAAATGGATTGCGAAGGAGAAATCCAGAATTTTGGAAATTCAGCTTTCTGCATGTACCCGGTCGACCGGCCCCCAGCTCGGTCGACCGGGAACACTAAAAACTGAGAAAAACCAAGTCCCAGTTAATGCTCTGTAACTGTGCACGGACAGTGTACCCGGTCGACCGGACCCTATCTCGGTCGACCGGGCACACAGGAGAACACAGGGAGTAGCTGAGACCTGTAATTTCTCAGAAGGTCATATTTCGTGTGTACCCGGTCGACATCACGGCCATGATGTCGACCGGATACACTGGATTTCCTGCAGAACCCCCCAGGTGCTTGACACCAGGTCTCAGTGGACCCGGTAGACATCACGGCCATGATGTCGACCTAGGACACTGCAAGATGTCGACCTGGGAGGTCAACATCCAGTTGACCCAGTCGACATCCCAGGGTGTGATGTCGACCGGGCAAACTGGGATCGGTGAATTTCATAATTCTGTAAAGTGTGATGTTTGATCACATGTGGGGCCCATTGACCATCCAAATGACCTTCCATCAAGTGTGCCACACACGAATCAATGGCATGGCTCAGCCTTGATTTGTGGGGTCCACCAATTGAGGTTTTAGGATTCGAATCATCATTGACTTGAACTTTAATTGTAGCCCATGGTGTCCATAACCTCAGGAGCACCAGATTTACTATTTTTGACACCTGAGGCTACAGTTAGGGATCCAATCATGTGATGAGGTCTGAACCAAGAGTGGACCACTACCTAGGACTGGTCCTTTACCTATTTCCACTTGATTCCTTGTTTTTAAGGATTTCATGAGTTATTCTCTTCTCTTATCATTGTTGTTGTCTCAACCTTATTAATTATTAGAAATTAGAGGACCTAAACCTATGATTACTTAGAGGAGACCCTAAGCTGTGTTTGAAGATAATTGACCCGTGTCTATGTCTAGGTGGGCCCTCATACGGCCTAAGATTGGGAATGTAGAACCCTAGATTGGAGAGGTTAGTCTTTAATGGTTGGTTAACTCATTGTGTATGAGTTAAGGATGAAGGTTTGTGGAATGGACACGGAATGGTACTTGTGTTACCTCAGGCCACGGTTGTGAGCCTTGGAGTGGATCCAATGTTGTTGGACTTGAACTTGGATAACGGACTGTATTCCACAATATTGTACCTTAACCTTTTAGAGACATTGGGTAGGACCTTGCTCACGCAAGATTAGCTTAGACAGACACAGACCCGTACTTAGTTTCCCGAATCGGCACTGAATATTCACTCAGTTGTTCTAAGCTCAGCCAGTTGACTGATTATCTCTGATAAGAGCTATGTTCTGGTTACTTAGAGCTATCATGATGAGCTGTGATTAGACGGACGGTATGATACCGCCCGGGTTAATCTGATAAATGGTTGTGATCGGTGTTATGTATATTGTATGTTATATTTATCAATGTTGTTATTCCTTGCATGGTTATTACCCTTTCCCCACCGCAAACTGTTTATGGTATGGGACGTTTACAGTACGGGAGGGCCGCGGCATAATATCCCGCGGTGTATCTAACTTGTGTGAATGTATGTGCCTCTTGTTGTCCGTTTAGATTAGATACTTTATCTTTCTGTCTCTAAACTGCTTATTACTACTCGACTGCCTAAATTATGTACCTTGTTTACTCACATGATTATGTACCTGTCATTACTCTCTTTGTGTATACATCTTGTGTTATCTGCATATGGTGCCTTGCCAGATCTTTAGATCTGACCCACCTTTGGTGCTTAGGTCCAGACTATGATCCCGTAGGTGACGCGATCCACGAGGCGCCCGTAGTTGAGACTACGGATGGGGACCGGCTGACCAAGGGGACCGAAGGATGGAAAGCCTGCACAAGAGGGTTGAGTGCAGATTGTTATTATTTTGGGTTTGAGAGCACTTTTGTAGAGAGACATGGGTAGATAGTTAATTTGTATAAACACTTTGATATTTACACTTTGAAATCACTAATAGGCTTCCGCACTTTTACATCTGATATATATACATGATACTATTGCTTCCGCTATCTTTTATTCCGCTTCCGCATTTCAACTGTTGATTATGATGTTGTTTAAAAAGTTTTAAAATTTTGACCTCACTGCGGACTATGATATTGAAAGTTCTCGGTTTTTTTGGGAAGTAGCGCGCCAATTTCGGGTACCTTAGCGTTATCTTCGGTATTCAGAATTGGGGCATTATATCACAAGAATGGAAATATGAACATATGTAGATGATTCCTGTGTTAGAAAACAGTCCCCAGATTGATGTACGATTTTGACCCCCGAAACGTCCAAATTGGGAAATTCGGATTATTGGCCTAACTTTGTCATTTCTTCATCCAATTGCCTTCCAAATTTATCTTTACTCTCTTTTTAATTCTTGAATCTCAACTTTAATCTTCAAATTAATAGTCAATTAACACCTACAAAGAGAAATTAATATAATTGAGAGTATAGAAGTCATTGGAAGTCATAGATGCATACAAATGGCCATCTATAATGGAAAGATATGAGTAAAGATGATGAGGAGGAACTTTATGATTTTTATGTTAAAATTGTTTTTTGAGTTCTTTTATTTTTGAAAACCAATAAAATAATTCTATAAAAGAGTATCTTTTGTGAACTCATCAGATGCTAGCATAATTCAAATCAGAATGGAGTTGCCCCTTCGTTTTTCAAAAAAAAAAACAAAAAAGAAAAAACCAAACACAGATGTTTGGACATCATGTATTCATAAAGATTTTGCTATATTATCTCCTACTTTACAATGTAATCTACACTATAGTGACCTCATATCATTAACCCTTAAAGTCGGGCTCGTCGCTCGTTACTTCGACTTCCCTTCCCAATTTCACATCCATATCTTTTTTGTTATCTCGAAGCAGCATACAAGTAAATATTACTCTTCAAGACAGGCTAGGGTTATAAGTATTTTTTTAACATCGATAATTTTAGTACAATTCTTTAACATTGATGGTTTCTATAGGAGTCCTACTATGACTCTCAATATTATATGGGCCCTTTAGTGTTTACAAATTTTACGTGGGTCCCATAACCCTATATTAATTATAAAGTTTCTTTGTTGATTAGTAATATTAGGTGGGCCATACAAAAGTCACATTAGGCAACCACTATCATGATTACCAATATTAAATAAGTCCCGTACTACAAACATTAGATTGGTCTCATACTTATTACCAATATTGGATTATGTTACTAATTATTAGTTTGCCAACGTTAAATGAGTCTCATTGTTTAATGGCCCCTTTGTGATTACTGCAATTAGATTAGTTAATATGACCATTAACATTAAATGGATCCCACATTGATTCTTCCTAAACACTCGATAGGGCTCTCCGTTATGTTCATCGTCTGATTTATTACATTATGGTTATTAATATTCAGTGGACCCATATTGATTAAACAACATTGCTCGTGGTTTTTAACATTTAGTCCAATATTTTTTTAATTAAATGGGTCCTACCATGGTGACCAATATTAAATCACTCTAGTGTGACTATTAGTTAGTGAGTTTCCATTGGGTTAATCATCCTATTTTCTTTATTCATTTCTTGTTTCGGCGCATCATCTAATGAAACTTTTATAAATTGCCAAGCAATTCAAAGGTATATTGAGATTTGTGAAAATTACCAAACACCATAAGTGACATAATATTACAACATGATACTATTTTCTCTGTAATAATGAAATCTTACAATATTCAAAGAGGGTTTTACGGAAAAAATTCCTGGTAACTCCCTCAGACTCCATTTGGTTCTTTTTTTTCTAAAAACGAGGGAGCAACGCTTGCTTTCGGGAACCACATAAAACCCTAAGAGCCCCTCTTTTCTCCCACTTTTCCCCTTTCTTCCATCTTCTCTCCCACCTAAGTGCATGCTAGTTGAACTCGTTTCCACAACCATTGGGATTTGAGAGGTAAACATAACCACTGCACCAAATAACTATTGTATACAAATATTTATCCAAAGAATCTTAAAACTAGTTAGATGAGGATAAGAACCTAACCACTTTAGAGTATTAAAACTACTTTGGAACATTGGCTAGTAGTTAGACTTTAGCTATGAGGTATTTATAAAATCAACTATATTTTTAGACTATTGACCTCTATAGATATTGTAATTATTATTTTTTTCATACTTATGTGTAGTACTTTAAGCATGGTGGTCAAGCTTTTATTTTTATGATAATCATTATGCAATAAAACTAGACCCAAATGAATATATAATATATGTAATTGATTAATAAAAATAACAAGTTCTTATAATTTATAATAGATAACAATATTATTGAATAAAGACAAATCCACACTAACAATGCAAAACTAAAGAAGAGGGGGAAACTTTCCATACAACTGATGTGCTACCATGCATATCTGTGGAGGGAGAAAGAGTAGAGTTTGATTTTATTTTATTTTTGTGTGGCTTTGACTTTTATAAATCGTGAATTATGTAAAAGGTGTTAAACACTACGATAAACCCCCCCTATTAAATTCACAATCATTAAGACAAACATCCATATAATTTATGGGATATCCCAAAGTTTCAACTCAACGTGGGTTATTTCCACTATTAACTTAATTCTCAATATAAAAAATAAGAATCCTATCTAGATAATTATTATCATATTTTTTTAATCAAAAACTTAATCCAACAGTAGGACATTCTCCGATGAAGATAAAACTTTGGATTGTCCTATGTACCTGAGAAAAGTTTATTTTGAACGGTTGGATTTCAATACTTGATCCTCACCATGGTGTTCCTACGCTTTAGCTCAAGATTTATCAAAATTAAAGCCTTAAATTGAGAGTGAGTTGTAGTGTTTTATTTATGGAATGGTTTGGCGGCTATGTTAACAAATGGTCAGCACCTTCCTTATCCTCCTTCCATGTTTCTTTATCTAAGGGATTTGCATAAGCTTGAAATGAAGGAGTGGAGAACGAAGAAGTCACCTTTATATGAGATCTTAAGCTTTATTTCACAACCCAAACCGTGGATTCTAAATTAAAAATAAAAAATAATTCCTTATATTATTTCTAATAATTCCTTATAAAAATAAAATTCAATATAGAAGACTTTATACAGGCCATGCGGATTAGGTGGGTCAACCCTAACTCGGCCCCTTTTTTTGCATGTTGAAAAAACCTAACCCTATTCCAGCCCGCATTTTATGTGGGTCGAGTTATGCGAATCATATATGGGTCGGGTTGGCATCAGTCCATGTTTTGCCACCTTTACCTTGAGCTTGTAAAATAAGAACATGTAGTCCAACGATACACGTGCTGGGGCGAGTTCGGATCCCCTGTTTGAAACAGAGGATCATTGTTCCGGCGAATCCCCATGCGCCATGTGTTTTGACTTGCCAGCTGAATACCCAGATTTGCCAACGAACTATCCATCTCCAAAAAAGAATAAATGAAACGAGCAGGGTGTTTCTTATAAATAGGAAAAAAATGGGATCGAAACAAGATGCCCCAGCAAAAATTGCTACCATTCTCTCCCCTCTCCGCAGTCGTATACCGATCATCACCCTCATCGGCGACACTTTCAAGGTTGACAGCAGCATCATTGACCCCAAAGAGCCTCCATGCCATCAACTTCACAACACCCTCAATTTTACCTCTATGTTCAACGCAATGCAGACTCTTCATCGTTGCCGGGGAAGATCTAGGCTTTTCCTAGCTTTTCCAGTGTTTCAGTCGTCTTGGGCGGCGAAGACGACTTGCAAAAGTTGGAGCCATAAGAGTAAGGAGCCGTGGGGGATGTGGACAACGAGGGTAGTAAAGAATTGGCCGGAGATGGAATGGGTTTCGTCGAAGAGATTTACAGGGAGGAGGAGGAGGAGGAGAGTGGGGAGGAGGACGGGAGTGGAGGAGGAATTGGGCGGTGTCAACACCCACCCCCTCCACCCTCCCCCCCCCCCCCCCCCCCCCCCCCCCCCCCCGCGCAACTTCGATAGGAGGGTGAAGGGGCCAGGGATGTGGCAGTGGTCACTGCGCAACTTCAAGAGGAGGACGCACGATGATGTATTGATTGTCGAGATGTTCAACAGGTACTGAATGTTGTCATACCACAACACCACGTCATCAGAGTTTGACCGGTGCTGGAGAAGGCAATGAAGAAAACAAAGTCGCGGGATAAGATTTAAATTGGTACTCCATTGAAGAAAAAGAAAACAGAAAGGGATCTCAGGGTGCTGGTCATTTGGAAAAGAGGAGAAATAGAGGATTGGGAACTCGTCAGAGGCGATATCGGCGGTTTGCTTGGGTTTTGCAAATAATTTATTATATTTGTAAAAAAAAAAGCCCTTCATTTTTAATTTATTTATTTCAAAAGCAGTTGGGAGGAATGCCTTGGCTGACATGGCATGTCCCTCGGACTGGTGCTAAGGCGCAATGGGACTACCCGTAATCACTCTTCCCCAGATGCCGAGCAAGTGGGTCCCATTGAATCTCCAAATGGAAAAGCCAACCAAGTGGGTCCCACCTTGCACTCTTCTTTCTCCTCGAAAACTTTTCGCCATGTCTAGTGGAAAATCTTCATCCTTCCGTTGTGTTCTTCACTTCTTCCACACTAGAATGAAATTCCCATGCGATGCACAGGTTAAATATCATGCAAAGTAAATATTTATTTTATCCAATGCCCCACGCTTTCGTTCGGTATGTTTTTAAAAACTTAATCTGCATAATAAATACTTCCAGATTTGGAATATATATCAATCAGTGCTGCACCAAGAATACCATCCATTGAGAACTCGTGAAAGGTTACATACCTATGAACCCGTTTACCCAAACCAAGAAGACCCAATTCAGAAATAGCAGAGATGATGGCTACCAAGGTCCTTTCGTCTAGCTTAAGAAATTAGTGACATATGTAACAATAATTTCTCAAAAAAAAAAAATTTTGAATCTCACATACCTATTTAGTTGCTTTTATACTTATTAAAATGAGAGATCGCAAGCAGGACTAAATATTTGAGATTCAAAGAGGGCACTGAATATTAGAAATGGAGAGAAATAAACAAGAGAGAGAAAAGAATAGGAGGAGGTGGTTAAAAAAGGAGAGAGACATAAAAGAGAAGGTTAAATGGAGAGAAAGGAAAGACACACCCGTTCAATGAGTCATTTCAAGTTGAGTTAGGTTTTTCATGTCTAGCATGAAGCCCTTGTGCATTGCACAGGTTAAGTCCTAAATAGTATATTAAAGCTAATATCCCATTCTTATAAATCTATTTATAACAAACTAATTAAAAAATTCAAATCAACCAAAAAATTATGAAAACCAAACCTTTCATTGCTTAATCCACGTTAGCATACACAAAATAAGGGATCCATATGCATTTATGCTCATTTTGAATACTAGATAAAAACTTTAAAAATAACCTTACTTTATAGAGTTGGAAGGCATCCCTTTGAATTGGGTTACATCCACACAAATGGCCCAAGAGGCATTTTATTGAGAAGGCAAATATTTAGCCCAAGAGACACCTTTTATTGAAGGGATTTGATCAGGTGCGAACTGTTCGTTCACAAGCTGTACGAAGTCAGTTGTGGACCATTGGATCATGTGGATGATCCAACGGCAAGTGGAGAGACTACTTAAGGCGAAAAAAAAAAAAAACATTTTGTTGGCTCCTCCTTTCAACCTCTCTTTCCCGCTCATGTTTTCACCAAGATGAGACGCCGGTCTCCTCTCTCCCTTCTTTCTTCCCCGAAAGCTCTCTTTGCTTCCCATCCCCATCGATCACACGAAAGGAAGTTCAAGCATCATCCCCGTCTTCCTAAGACTTGGTTAGTCTTCTCTTTCTCTGTCTCCCTGCCTTCTCTGCCATCTTCCCTTGCCATTTTAGATCCATTTCCTCTCTCCCTCTCCTCTTTCCTTCCCCATCCCTAATATAGGAACCCTAAAGGCCTAAAACATGAAACCTTAAAGCCTTGAACCCGAATTCCCAATTCACCCCGAACCCTAACCCCTAATTAATAAACTGTTAAACCCTAAAGACCAACCCCCTACACCCTAAATCCAACCCCTTAACCGGCATTTTTTAAGGCTTTGGCTTTAAAGTTTCTAAGGCCTTGAACCCGAATTCCCAATTCCACCCAATTCTGGCATTTGCTCTCATCCCAGTTCCTTCATTTTTAATTTATCTATTGTAATGCAAAGAAACAATCCCTTTAGAGTTTTGACATTATCAATGGCTTTGGCTTACAGGGTTTCATCGTCCAATTCTAATGCCAGCGAATGGATTGCAAAATGCTCGTGCGGATATGGAAAAATGTTCATGTGGATATTACATCTTTGATAAAAGTTGAGAAATTCACGATGTATATATTGATATTATCATGAATGGATGGATGTATATTTTGGAATGTCTATGCTAATGTTGAAACTTGACAGATGGAACCTGAATACCCATTTTAATGCATTCCCTGTTTGGTCCAAATAAGAAACACCTAAAGTGTCTGGATGACTTTGGTTTAGGAAGGCACTTAATTGATCATGAAATGGTTTGAACAAATGATACATGAAATGGTTATAGATGCCTGTAATAGGAGTAGATTTTGTATTTCATGTGTTTATTAACGTAAAAGTGAAGTTTGAATTCCATGGGAAATGGTATTTGATGGAATGAAATGTTGTGAAGAGTGTTGCATATGGATTATTCAATGTTGGTGATATATGTATTTTTATGGTGTTAAGCGTGTTTGTACATGTATTATTCTTTGCATTTTGAGGCTGGATACTCATGTGTTCGGATCCTTATAAGCGTTTATACAGGTGTGGATAATTGAAACAATTTTCAAAACCATTACAACACTCAAACCTTCTGTAGCTACGAATACAAACCACATATTTTTACAAATATAAACAAACTCTTTTCTACAGTGTTAAACCACCAATTTCTACAAACACAAAACCCCCATCTCTATAGATCAAAAATTCATATTTCACTTCCAAAACTGTATTGAAACCCCACTTTCATTTCATGTTTCAGAACACGCTACAGATCAATTGCAACTATAAAATATCTGTTCAACGTGCTATGGACCCACTATGATTCCATCTTTCTTAACATGTTTCAAACCCTTTTCTTCAAACCAAACTACCACTACTCTTTCTCTATGTAGTGAATCCCTACCAAATACAAGGTAGAAAAAGTACATGTAAGAATCAACCATAAATCAATCCCAGTGAAAAAATTATACAAAATAAATCACAAATAATCTGGAATAATATAGTAAAATCACAATAAAATAGAAAATAAAATCCCAAAAAACAGAGGCTCTACTTGGGAACACTGATTCTTTGCCTAGTAGTCAAGTGATATCATGAATTCCACATTTGGCACACTAAGCATATAGTGCTGTGATTTCTGCACACCAGAAACCATTTGTCATAGGCATGTTTAAAGTGTCATGACCTTCTTAGTATCATGGCTCATTGATCATTTATAGGTTGGGCATGCTAATCACACAATCTGGGTTGGACAATCAATTAAACATAGAGAAAAATAACAGTACCCGATCTGAATGTAGACCGTGTTTTTAAAATTTAGAGGTTTAGTGTTTTGCGATTTAGGGCTAGGGAAGTAAGGATTTGGGGATGTCGTGGTTATAGCTGAAATTCCCATCCCATTGATGTAACTTCCAATCACAGTGCCATCCCTCTTTAACCCAAATACTTAAGCCAGAATACAGGGAAAAAATAACAGGAAAGAGTTAGGGTGAGGGGTGGCAAGACCTTCGAGTTCACAGGAGGTGATCAACGTTTCTAGCTGAGTGATAGTCATTGCAGTGGAGATGGTGTATGAGCTTCGACCTCACGGGCCGTTGGTGGGATATGAGACAGAAGTCGGAGAGAGATCGAGGGAGACTCCTTTGTTGAGATCGAGAGAAACAGGCAAGGGGAGATGGCAAAGGAGGGCACACTACAACAAATTGCACTTTTAGCGACATTTTTTAGCAACGTTTTTAAAAATTTGTCAGTAAAGAGTAATCTTTACCGACGTATATAATTTCGTCGCTAAAAGCATAACTTTTACCGACGTTTTATTTAAAACGTCACTGAAAGCCACACTTTGGCCGACCTTTTTTTGAAAAACGTCGGCAAAGATTACTCTTCACCGATGTTTTCTAATTTCGTCGGCAAAAGAAGTACCCTTTACTTTTTTTAAATTAAAAAATAATATATCTTTTACCGACGTTTTAAAAAATGTCGGTGAAAATAACTTTGGCTGGCGTTTTTCCAAAACACGTTAGTAAATATAGATTATTACCGACGTTTCTAATTACGTCAGTAAAATGAGAATTTTTTACTTTTTTTAAAATAAAAAAAATAACATATCTTTTACCGACGTTTTGTAACACGTCGGTGCAAACAACTTTGGCCGATGTTTTATGGAAAAACGTCGGCAAATATCGATCATTCCAGACGTTTTTAATTACGTCGGTAAAATGAGCCCTTTTTACTTTTTTTTTTTAAATTAATATATCTTTTACCGAAGTTTTAAAAAACGTCGGGGAAAACAAATTAATATATCTTTTACTGATGTTTTAAAAAACTGACTTTTACCAACGTTTTTTAGAAATGTCAGGAAAATTGTTTTTTAATTTGTATTTTACCGACGAAAAAAAACGTAGGTGAAAGTGTTTTTATTTTTCTTTTTCATTTTACTGACGAAAAAAAAAACGTCAAAAAAAGTTTTTTTTTATTTGTTATGTTACCCTCTTCCTACCAACTTCAATATCACAACCAGATAATGCGAGTCAACTGTGATTCGTTTCATACAAAACCCATTAGGCTTGGGTTTGGGAGTGGGTTGGTGGTTTGGACCCTTTTCGGATTATAAAGGGTCCAGAAACAGTATCATTTCTCTTTATAAAACAGTATAGACTAAAATTAATCCCATATAAACCCATTTTGATCTATCTACAACAATGTACATAGTAGTTATTGATTCAAGACCAACATACAGTATTACATGTGTGTGTCGATGCATGCATGTATGCTCCCTACATTGCACCATTATTCATCTCTCTGAAGTCCGAATACAAAGGAAGGTTAATTTAAGGAGACTATTAGGCAATCTCAGGAATCATAAGCTTCTGGGCTCTTCTCAATTAGTAAGTTAGTTCAGCATGGCTTCTTGGGAAAGGAATGGCCTCTCTGATATCATCAAGTCCAGTAGTGAACATAACCATCTGTTCAAAGCCAAGAGGGTAACATAAATCATCAAGTTTCTGGGATATAAATAGTTGATACTGATATCATCAAGTTTTTTTATTTATTTTAAGTTATCGGCAATGTTGTTAAAGCTATGGATATTTCTAGAATGCCATCAACTACATTTCATCAAAAGGCTACAGGCACCTCAGGTCTAATTACATCTTCTAAGACGTGAAGTAACCAAATTGAGTCTGGGACTTCTATCATTATTTTATGAGAAATAATGAAATGTACCTGGATCCACAAGAAAGGTGGTACCAACTTTGCAAGATCCAATTTAATCCTCTGCTGTATTGTAAACATTATCATGTTTCATCACTGTACTGACTGATGGTCGAGCACAAAGGACCATTCCTGTTATTATATTACCAACCTTTATCTTAGAAGGGTAGGTTAGGATTATTAAAAAAATATCCCATCGTAAGAAATAAGTGCCTGTCCTTAAACCTCACCCTACCAACCAAATTAGATTGTAGGAATTTTTTTCACACGACAGAGGGTAAAGGTAAGACACCTCCTGCTATCTGCCAATAGAAGTTTTCATTTGAAGAAATATGGCCGTGTTTGACCTGCTGCATATATCTAACGGTTCGGATCATGATTTCAGGTCCCATAAATTAAAAAAAAAAAATGAAAAACCGAACTGTCCAAAGAGGACGTCCATATCACTGTAGTGACAAGCATCTATCCGCTTCAGATGAGTTTGTCTGATTGGAATCTGCCACTTTTTTTACTTCATGACTTCATGAAACAGACATTATTTGTCTTAATGCCATTAGAATGGACATAGTAAAAGCTTGAACCAAACATGCTAGAAGCGGGTTCAATCAGTTTTAAGCCAATAAGAGGAGAAAAGTAGAGATGTCAAACTGAACCTAAGTGTTAAGAATCCAACGTTTTTAGGTCTAATTTGTTAACCGGGAGTCCGATTTACGAGCCGTCAGTTCCTATAGGTTACTCTATCCTCGAGCGCTTTGCTTGAGGGTAAAGTAACCTATAGAAATTGATGGCTCGCTAATAGGATTCTCGGTTAGGGAGTTAGGAGCGAAGACGGACTCTTTTCCGACACTTAAGCTCGAAAACGGCCCGCCGGGAGTCCGGAACAGAAACTGGCGACCGAAAAAATCCGACACCTGCACGGGCACTTCGCTTGAGGGTAGAGTAACCTGTAGGAACTGACGGGTCGCAAATAGGACTCCCGGTTAGGGAGTTTGGAGCGAAAATGGACGCTTTTCCTACACTTAGGCTCGAAAACGGCCCGCCGGGGGTCCGGATCGGGAACCGGCGATCGGAAAAATCCGAAACCAACAAGGGCACTTCGCTCAAGGGTAGAGTAACGTGTAGGAACTGACGGCTCGCAAATAGGACTCCCGGTTAGGGAGTTAGGAGCGAAGACAGACTCTTTTCCGACACTTAGGCTCGAAAACGGCCCGCCGGGGGTCCGGAACGGAAACTGGCCACCGGAAAAATCCGAAACTTATACGGGCACTTCGTTCGAGGGTAGAGTAACCTGTAGGAACTGACGGGTAGCAAATAGGACTCCCGGTTAGGGAGTTTGGAGAGAAAATGGATGCTTTTCCGACGCTTAGGCTCGAAAACGGCCTGCCGGGGGTCCGGATCAAGAACCGGCGACCGGAAAAATCCGAAACCAGTACGGGCACTTTGCTCGAGGGTAGAGTAACGTGTAGGAACTGACGGCTAGCAAATAGGACTCTCGGTTAGGGAGTTAGGAGCGAAGACGGACGCTTTTCCGACACTTGTGCTCGAAAATGGCCCGCCGTGGGTCCGGAATGGGAACCGGCAACCGGAAAAATCCTAAACAAGCACGGGCACTCTGCTCAAGGGTAGAGTAACCTGTAGGAACAGATGGCTCACAAATAGGACTCACGGTTAGGGAGTTAGGAGCGAAGACAGACGTTTTTCCGACACTTAGGCTCGAAAACGGCCCGTCGGGGGTTCGGACCGGGAACCGACGACCGAAAAAATCCAAAACCGGCACGAGCACTTTGCTCGAGGGTAGAGTAACCTGTAGGAACTGACGGCTTGCAAATATGACTCCCGATTAGGGAGTTTGGAGCGAAGACGAACACTTTTTCGACACTTAGGCTCAGAAACAGCCCACCGGGGGTCAGGAACGAGAACCGGCTACTAGAAAAATCTGAAACGGGCACGGGCAATTCGCTCAAGATGAGAGTAACCTGTAGGAACTGACGGCTCACAAATAGGACTCACGGTTAGGGAGTTTGGAGTGAAAATCGACAAGGGTAGAGTAAAAATATTCTAATTTATAATTTATATATATACATGTATATCTTTCTTTTATAATTTAATTTATTGAAAATATTCTAATGTTGTTTTTGTCATTGCAAATTGATGGACGTTTTGGGATCAGTTGCATACTCCGCGGGTGTTTTATTCTTTTTGGTTTATTTGTATTTGTATATTGGACATTTTTATGGGACTATCTCATTATTGATTAATGAAATATTTGATTAATGAGATCAATGGTTTGATGAAAAATGGCGATGGTTGTTTGAGCAACATTTGTTTGTATGCATTTTTAATATTGAATATAGGTATATGAACAGGTTTATATTTTGATACAGGTGTATAAACAGGTTTACAGGGAATTTTTATTGAAAAAACGAATAAGACCTTAAAAAATTAAAAAGACTTTCACCGACATTTTTTTTCATCGGTGAAAGTCTTTTTATTTTTTATTTTTTACTTTTACCGACGAAAATAAACTGTCGGTGAAAGTTTTTTTATTTTTTTTATTTTCTTGTTTACTTTTACCGACGAAACTAAAACGTCGGGGAACGTCTATTTATTTTTTTTATTTTCTATTTTACTTTTACCGACGACAAATAAACATCAGTGAAAGTCTCATTAATTTTTTTAATTTTCTTTTTTCATTTTAGCGACGAAATAAAAACGATAGTAAAAATGTTATTAATTTTTTTTATTTTCTTTTTTCATTTTACCACTGAAAATACAACGTCGGTGAAAGTTTTTAAAAATTTTTTTGTTTTCTTTTTTTATTTTACCGATGAAAAAAAAACGTCGGTAAATATATTTTATTTTTAATTTAGTTTTCTTTAATCTTTTGCCGACGAAAAAAAGCGTCGGCAAAAGTTATATAAATCGTCAGTAAAAATTGTTTTTTGCCGACGTATTTTTTTTTCGTCAGTGAAATGTTTTGTTGACGTACTTTGGCCGACGAAATTATTTTCATCGGTAAAGACTTTCACCGACGTTTTTGTGATCTTTGGCGACAAAAAAATTCGTCGCTGAATGTGTAAACTGTTGTAGTGGCAGGAAGATAGAGAGAGAGAAGACTAACCTAATCTCGGACAGAGAGAGAGAAGACTAACCTAATCTCGGGAAGATGGGGATAATGCTTGAACTTCCTTTCATGTGATGGATGGAGATATGAGGCAAAGAGAGCTTTCGAGGAAGAAAGAAGGGAGAGAGAAGGCCAGCAGCTTCTCATCTTGGTAAAAATGTGAGCGGGAAAGAGAGGTTGAAAGAAGGAGCCACAGCAAAAAGTGTTTTTTTTTTTTTTAGCTTAAGTAGTCTCTCTACTTGCTGTTGGATCATTCACACGATCCAACGGTCCACAACTGACTTCTCACATCTTGTGAACAAACAATTCACATCTGATCAAATTCCTTTATAGAAAGGGCACATATTATGTGTTTTTAAAAGGACAGATCTATAAATGAGCCCTAATAAGCTGATGTGGCTTCTCCGAGTGCCAGAATTGAGGGGTTTTTTTTTTTTGTTCAACCAACGTTCAGCTTTAAAAGAGAAAAAATTACCGGCCCATCATTGCCGCCAAATTTCGTTCCTTTCAACGGAACACGTCGGACTTCCGTTTCTTATAAGCGCATTTTCCACATCTCTCACCTGTCTTCTTCATCTCTCCTTCCTTCCATTCCAACCGTCTATCTCACACTCTTTCGTGGCGACTGCAACGGAAAAGCTCTTGAAGCTCCAATCTGCTGTTACAGGCCTCAATCAGATCAGTTGTAGTCACATTCACTTCAATTCGATTCACAATTTCCTCTTTTCTTCTTCGCTTTTAGGGTTTCAGATCCTCTGATTTCTTGATAGTCCCTCTTCCAAGTTTCAATTTATTACATGCGATCTTAATTTCTAATGTTCTGCAGTGAAAATGAGAAATCCGGATTCATAAATCTCGTATCTCGTTACCTCAGGTAAAATCGAATTCACGAAAACCCTATCGGATTCTCTGGTTCTTGGAATTTCATCTGATGCGTCTTTGTTTTCTTATTCTGCTCTTTAAAGATTAAAGTATAAACATTAAAGTTCGATGTTTGTTTTGCATTGATTGGATTGAAGTGGAGAAGCTCAGCAGATCGAATGGAGCAAGAAACAAACTCCAACGGATGAAGTGGTTGTTCCGTACGATAGCATGGCGCCGCTTTCTGAGGGTAATGATTTGATTTAATGTGTTTGAGTTCGTTTTTTCTTTGGTTTAGATCAACTATACTGCTTGTGGTATGAATGTGAGCTGATGTTGTTTGTTGCTGGGCATGATGGGAGGAATCTCATTTGAAAAAATTCTGATGTTTATTGGTAAAACAATGCAGATCTAGCGGAGACGAAGAAACTTCTTGACAAGCTTGTTGTGTTAAAGCTCAATGGAGGTTTGGGGACAACAATGGGCTGTACTGGTCCTAAGTAAGCTTTTACTTGTGCACAAACTGATAAACATATATGAAGGAATTACCGAAGAGATCTCTTTGAGCTCTCGTCACAAGTGATTTAACGATCTTCTCTGCATGAACTCATTTCTCGTTGATTTTCTCTAGCTGAATATCACTGGGTCTAGGAATGCATTACCTTTTGAGTGAAGTGGGCTCTGTCACCCAAGATAAAATGTGGGTCCCTATATGACGAAAACTACTTCAGTTCAATGGTTTCAGTCTGATACTCTGATCTGATTGATATCTATGTTGGCTGCAAGTCATGAAGCAGGGTTTTACATCCTATAGTTATATAATTGTGCTTGTGCCCTGTTTGTTTGCATTAGATTCACATAGGAATTAAATCCATAGGGTTGTTAAAACTGAAGATCAGAGGTGTTTTTTTATGAAAATGAGCATCAAATAGCATCTTTTTTTATTATATTTTCTTAAAAGAAAACGTTATTTAATGTTCGTTTCTGGGAATTCACCTTTTTCTCCATTTTTAACCACCCTATCGATTCCTATGTATTCTAATGCAAACAAACAAGCTTGATGATGACGTAGATGGAAAGAGTAAGGATAGATCTGAAGATGTGCAAACTATCCAAGGATTAGGTCTGAATGGAGAAACAAAATTCATGTAGCTGACTGCATAGTTGGGACAAGGCTTTTGATGATGACGACGACAATATTTTGTGCTTCTTGATTGGTTGATTCAAGTCTTGTTTTATTTTTCTTGCACTTAGTTCTTAGAAACCCAAATGTGTATTATCTAACATGACCGCCTACATGAAAAAGGCAATTTTATAAAGATAAATACAGATACTCGCAGATCTGAATGATTGGATCTAATAAGTATTTATCTGACTAAACCTAGCCTAAATTGTAGGCTTCAATAGTTCCAATCTTTTGGGACAAAACTAGATCGGAAGAGCTGTTTGATTTAATCAATCCCTGTCTATCACTTGCACATGTGTAGACACGCATTTTGGTGACTATGAAAAATCACACATTCTGGTGATTGATTGACTTGATTTTAAGGTGGAGATGGATATAGCTGGTTTACCTGAGACATATGCTCAATAGGGAGCAAAGACAGATAATTCTTAATTGATGGGAGTGACGACTATGTAAGGTTTTGTCCCACATCCATATAGGCATATTCTTATCCATAATTCCATATGACTGCCTTGCTTTCAAACACATTTTCTTGGAAACCACTAGTGTTTTTAAGAAGTCCCAAGGCACACCTGTTGTCCTGTGAGATACAGGCTTTTGTATTTTTACTATTTTCTCATGTACAGTTAGATCTATTGGTTATTTCTAATGGTTGCTTGAACCCCACCCACGCCATTCTCCAACCGACACCCCCAGTACAACTGTTGCTCTGATCGTTGTGTTATGGGTTTCTTTTCTTTTCTTTTTTTTTTTGTTTTTTTGTTCTACACATTTAATTGAGGAAATATCATTTATGTGCCTCTGTCTGTGTATGGACTACTATACACATGGAGAACACTCACCTAGAAGTAAATATTTCTCTACACATGAAGAACATTCACTTGGAACAAACTATCTCTTATGACTGTGAGTGATTTGTCTCCTACATTACATTAGCTCTAACCAATCAAAAAAAAAAAAAAAAACATTAGCTCTACTTCTTTTAGCAATAAACATCAAATAGAAAACCCAGCACTATTATCACAAGTATAAAAACCCAGAAGACATAGCACAAGTATCAGAACATAAATAACTGCTTTTGCAAATTTTATACTTGCTACAAAATAGTTAGAGAATAACAACACTAACTGCAATGTTCTGTTCACCCTCTCATATGTACTGTCCAAATGTGAAGGTATCGTCCTGGCCATGGTGATGTATTCTCTTCATTAAAGAACAGTGGCAAACTTGATGACTTGCTATCACAGGTAAACTCTGGAAAGAGATACTTATCCTGCATCTTTTGTCTTCCAATGCCGTAATGAGTTCATATTGGTCCTAGAAGTATAACCACTTCAGTTTTTTGTCTTTCAGGGCAAGGAATATGTTTTTGTCGCTAACTCTGATAACTTGGGTGCTGTTGTAGACTTAAGTATCCTTGTTACGTCTGTGCACTGTGCAGGCTAAAACATTTGACTTATAAGTGTTGCATGCTTTTGAGATCATCTATTCTCTGTGCATGTCTAAGCATTGATTAAATTTTTATATTAATCCTCCTTGACCAAGTGAATTAGAAATCCTTGGTCACTTGCTCTGACACCAGAATGAATACTGTATGGAGGTACTTAAAACATGATCGATAGTCTATATGCTGTTCCTGCCTCAACTCCTGTCCCAACGTCCATTTCTTTTTTGGGTGCAGGTGACCCCAAAAACATTGGCTGATGTTAAAGGAGGTACCCTTATTTCATATGACGGAAGGTTTCAGGTATGTGGTTATCTTCAACTTTTGGTTCTGTGCTTTTCTTGTACTCCATGTTGCCTGCATCGTATTCTGCATAGCATTGTTGAATGTAACAACACATTATACAGAAAAACATGCTTAAAACGGCTAATGGTCACCTTTTTCACTTACATTGACACTCCCGAGATCTCAAGGTTCTTTTGCTCTACACATGCTCATTGATTTTTCACACACACAAGAAGCCTGAAGATAGTTTCTCAGGATACATGCTTATTGATAGTTTCTCAGGACTCAGGACACATGCTTATTGGTTCTTTGGCTGACAGTTTTAAATTTCTCTGCATTTCTTGGTAGGAACAGTTCCTTTTTCCCTCTTTGAGGACTGGAAAATTTCTACATATGAACAAACAAAAGTTACAAGTATATACAGGAATAGAAAAGATCTTGAGAAGGCTTCATAACAAAACAGCTGTAAAGAAAACTCCTCTGGTTTAGGATGTGACAGTTTCTTTATCATTAGGGAAAGTAAATATAACCGTACAGCTTTTGGTATGGTGTTTAGGTGTGTAAAGCTGCTTTTATCATTAAGGATATGCTTGGATAGTTCTTTGAATTCCTTCGGAATGGGCAAAGGAGTTAACAGTGGAGGTTCAGGGATGAGTCTGTAGATACATGTATTGCCTTTTCAATTAAATACTATGAGGTTCTCCTTCTATACTTTTGCAGGCTTCATGCATTTGGTGCAGAATCTAGCCTCCCTCCTGTGGATCTGTGGTGAAGACTCCACTGGAGCTCTCTTTGGTGTTGAATCCAAAGAGACTGTTGCAGAAGAAAAGTTGCAGACACCAGATCTTCTTCCCTAGATTAAACTCATACAACTATAATGTAATGGGACATTAAGTACTGTACTTACCCCCAAAGTGGAGGTTATGAACTAAATATACCGTAGGTAAGATGCACAAAATGCAGCTATGTTCTATAGGAAGTTTTATTTATGGCTGAACCATTGGGAAAATTTCTGGTTGTTTTATATAAAAATCTGATTAGGATCCAAAGCAGACTTGGGCCTCCCACCATTCCTATCAGATGTTCTCAGATTTAAGTTCCTGGCTCCAAGTCAGACCTGGACATATTTGGGCCTAGATGTTGACCCATGTGGCTCTGGTCTGAATCCATCCTTTTGACAGCCTGATTACAAAGGGAACATGAAAGCAGATAGGCTGGCTACTTTGGGATTTAAAAGGAGGAGATGCTCCTTGCTACCTCTCATTTTAAATCTTTCTTACAGTTTGGAGGTGCTATATGTTTTTGTTCATATTTTCTCTTATCTTAACAAGCCTTCTACTCATTTTATAATTCTCCTTAGTTGGAAAATATGTGGTAACTTTGAAAAAAGAATCTCAGTGACTACTATATTCCCCAAATTTTAAGCACTCGGAAAGTATATGTGGTAACTTATTTTTGTTTATATTGTGGTTCATTCACCGTATTAAGTTATAGGTAGAATATTCCATTTGATTTATTGCTTTTTTTCTATGATTATTGCTGATGACAGTGGAAAGCGTCAGTATTTAAGTAGACCCTTTTTGGGTATGATTTTTTGATGTGATGAAACAATGGTTTTTTTTATCAGTAAACAATAGTGATTATTAATTTGTTATTTTTTGGAAGTTATATTTGTTTATTTAATTATCGCAGTTAGCATCATCATCATTAGTACTGCTGCTGCTGTGCTGCTCTAAGCCAACCCCAAATAGATAGAGCAAGGCTTCGATGATGACGACTACTGCTACTACCACTAGTGCCCTGTGTTGCTACTCCTATCTATTTAGATTTAAGGGACATTCTTATAATACGGTAATTATATTTTCTTTGCTATATGGAGATTAATGTAGCACAACAAAGAAATGACAAGAAGGCATAGTAAATACAGCTGGGATGCATATGTATGTGTGGATTAAAACAGAGAGATACAAGCTGGGAACATGAAATCCATTGGCTTCTTCAGTAAAAGAGAAATCAAGTAATGTTGTTTAACATGGTATGGACTTGTACATAGAAGATCAAAACAGCTCCTAGTTGAAGAACTGAAATGTCATGCCAACAAGCAACAAGAAAGGGAGACTTATGAGCAATGCCTCTGAATTTTATCAGAATTTGACATGTTAGATTGTGAAGTGACAGAGAGCACAGAACCCAGAAACGTTTATGTCAAATGCTAGTCAGTGTGGTCCACACTTGATATACACAAGGATTTGCTCTAGGTGAAACACATGTGGTCACAAGAAGTGTGGCTTGCAAATTCAGCTTTATCCGTTTATCATTTGGATTCAGATGAAAACATGATTAATGTTTTAAGGGTCTGAATCAATGTTTCATCCCATTTTCCAATATTATGAATAATTGAATATTGGACACAAGTTGACATAAATCAACCTGATTTTTTTTTATTAGTGGGGACTCTCACTCACACACCCATGTCCCTTACCGGCTGAGCTACGGCTCAAGGATACCTAATGTAGTTTTTATTAATGTACTTTTTAGATTAGATGCGTCTGTTCTGTTCATGAATTAATCCAACAAAATTCATTTAATTTGCTAATTCCAATTGTGTTTGAACAAAATAGTTTTCTGTGCCTTAGCTGTTGAGTTTTTGTTAACTTAATTTGTTCCTCCTATTCTGGACTGCAGCTCCTGGAAATTGCACAGGTTCCTGATGAACATGTAAGTCATGATACTATATTCTCATTTTCATCTCTTTCTTCTTCTCGACTATAATGATGCTTACTGTGCTTGACTCATGGAAGGCAGTTATGGCTTCTTCTGTAGAAAGGTGTACTTTGTGACTGATACATGCCGACCACTTTTGTCTTGTTCACGTCAATGAATTCAAATCAATAGAGAAATTCAAGATTTGCAATAACAACAACTTGTGTGTGAAGTCAAGCCTATAAATTTGATATTTCCTAAAAACTGCTTGTACGGTAATAATGCAATGCTTATACCTGTCTGTACAAGTGGTTAAATTTGAAGGCTATTAAACGGTTTGTAGAGGCTGAAGCCCTTAAGATGGAGATCATTCCTAACCCTAAGGTAAAGTGCCTTTTCTTGTCTGTCCAACTATTGGTATCTTATGTTACTTAGATAATGGCACACGTCGGGTACAAGTAGTTGAGAACATATCTAGATATGGAATTGCTTGATCCCAAATGTTATGACAAGGGGCACTGCTAATATTCATTTCTTGTTCTTTTATGTTTTTCATTCATAAAAAACTTGTCTGTATTTTAATTCATTTTATAAAAGATGTTCTTAAACTATTAAATTTCATCAATATAAAATATTGGGTATGGCTAATCTATGCTCAACATGGATCCCAAACCTACACCAATGTCATATCTGACAACAGTACTGAATCATCTGGGTATCTATGACTGTTGGTATGTGCTCTTCACTAAAAAAAAAATCTGATTTATTACATAGTTGGACAAGATTCAATGACATTACTTGCTTCCAGGAAGTGAACGGGGTTAAAGTTCTTCAGCTGGAAACAGCAGCTGGGGCAGAAATACGGGTATTCATCAAATGTATTGCTTTAATCTTATTGTGTTCTATCCTTGATAACCGCCTTTCACATCTCCAGTGCCATATTTCTGTGAAACAGTTCTTTGATCATGCTATCGGTGTCGATGTTCTGCATTCTCGGTTTCTTCCAGTAAAAGCAACATTGATTTACTCCTTGTCCACATTAACTCAACACCCTTGCTGAAAGTGATCCAGTGGCCTTTGATGTGGATTGTTCATATGCATTGAAAGTTTGAAGCGCCTTTACTTATTTTGCGGTCTCATCTGTATACCTTGGCTGATGGCTTCGTAACCAGAAACAATGCTAGAAATAATCCAGAAAATCCCTCTATTGAGTTGGGACCTGAATTTAAAAAGGTAAATTTATTCAATGGCTGGGCCTGCTTGATTAATGGGCCGTTTGTATGTTATTGATTCAATCTTTTCCCCTTTTACAGGTTAGCAACTACCTTTGTCACTTCAAGTCCATCCCCAGCATCATTAAGCTTGATAGCTTGAAGGTCTCTGGTGATGTATGGTTTGGTGCTGGGATAAAACTAAAGGTGTGGCATTTGATTCACTTCATGTTTGTAGAGAAAAAAAATTATACGGTTGCTATTTACATCCCAAATTAAACACCTATATCTCCATGTTCATTCGATTTTTTTAAGAATCTAGGGACGACAACAAGGGAATGTAACATCTGTTCTACTCCCAATAAAAAAAGAACCACTATTACTATACTGTTTTTAGATGAACAATAAGCATAGAAAGAATGAGCTGACAATCAATTTTCCATACATTATGCATATTCAGTGTTTGTGTAAGTATACATATATACATTTTCATAGGCACATTTGTATCTTTGTTTGGTAAATGTTTATCCAGATAACATAAAAATATTAAAATATCCATAACTAGTGCAGATAAAAAAAAAATTTCTTGATTGGTAACAATAACTTCCGTTAACAAAAGAAGAAAAACAGACTGGCCATTACCCTCCCAAGAAAACGAGGGGAAAAAAGAGGCATAGAAGGATTATACCCACAAAAAACGCAAACCAAACAAGAAACAGCCTAGAACAACTAAGTAAAAGCAAAAAATGGAGAAGATCTCTCCACCCCTTGTAAAAGCAATAAAACACACACAAGAATGATTGTAGAGATTTTGTTCCTAACTCCTAACATCTATGTTAGCTCATTCGATACAACAGGCGGGTGGACCAAGAAAATTTCCCTTGAGGGCCCCCGTGTAGAAAAACAATGAAGGACGTCGTATGAAAAATAAAGAAGGTTTTCAACAGGCACTTTATTGAAGGTGGTGTTCTTCCTATTGGTTAATTATCATTTTCCCACGCTTCCCTTTTTTGCTGTGCCATAGTAGGAAATCTTTTCCATTTTGTCCATGGTGATTTCCAATTCTTTCTTGCTGGAATGTTATCAATTCGTGCTTGTTCTTCCAGGTTTTCTTTGCAGGTTCAGTTTTCCAACTCTTCCAATGTTGTACTTATAAAAGAAAAGGGAAGATTATTTTAAATCTCTGCCATTGTGACATTGCTTTCAAGTTGGCCCTTTGATGGCTGCCCGGCCTTACCATTCAGGAATTCTGATGCCAATTCAAATGAAATATTACTCCACAGCTTGTGAAATAGGAAAGTTGGATTTAGGAATAGACACATTTTGTGTAACATGCCTTTGCCTTTTTTAGGAATTCTGAAAATAAAACTTCACATGCTAAACTCATTTTCGTCTCACGCCGCCGTATGCCTGTTGTGGCAACCTTGCAAGTCTTTATAGCATGTTAATGATAAATAAATATTTGCATTAATGACTTCCATTATTATATATGGTGTGTATTTCCTCGCAGGGGAAGGTGGTTATTACTGCCAAACCAGGGTCAAAACTTGAAATTCCTGATGGTGCGGTATTGGAGAACAAGGTGAGACGTACACTCTGCTTTTCTTTTTCAGTTCCATCTATCACTGTAATTCTTAACATTCTTATGTTCTTATGATTATTCGATTCCAGGAGATCAACAGCGCCAAGGACATTTGAGGATCACTCCTCTAATTTTTTTCTGCCCATACAGGGTTTTTGATGTAACCATCTGTTGTATATGGATGGCCGACAGCTTTTTTCTTTAAATTTTTTGAGTCTTGGGCGGTATCACTTAGAAGAGTATTTGTCTGAGAAGTTAATAAAATGTCTTAGTTTTGGTGCATCTATATATTGCTTGTGGCAAGGCTTTTGGAGGCTGTAACATGTTGACTTGCAATTGATCGTTTTTAGGAAATGAGCGGAGAATGGTAGCATGCTTGTTTTAAGCATTATCACCTTGAAGAACAACCACAATTGCAAGCAAACAAATTGACAAGGAGTCTTGGATCCTCTTAAGCCTATTATGTAGCCTTTTTATTTTTATGTAAGTATGCGAGGAGAGTTTGTAGAATAGCAATCTACTAAAATTAAATCAATTAGATATGGTTTATGTGCAATCTAAAGTTATGAAATAGATGCTCCACAGATAAGGGGAGTTTGTACTTTCATCATCAATTATGGCCTTCAATCACATGCCTAGTACTAGATTTCCATATAATCTAGTGGGGGCAGTGGGTTCCACGAAGATGCCACATATGCTCTATTTAAAAAAAGGCTGCTAAGTCATGGCTGGAAATATGCATTAGAATTACTTGTTTGCACTGACCTAATTCGCGTAACCCGCTTTTATCCAGAGGATCAGTCAAGCCTAGCTGCTTTCAAAATGAAGTACTAAGAAATTATCATTGATGAACCATGCAGGAATACTTCTTGGTCAATTTTTACCCTTTGATCTTGTTTGGCCTAGATTAAGATAAGCAAACTTGAATCCCTCACAGGTAGATACTGTATCCTTGAGAATGCTAAAAGTAGAAACTCCGATGGTCAAATTGTATGAAATGCAGAGTCTCTAGGGATCCCATTAGGAACTCTAAAAAAATGCATTAGAAGTCGTTAAATTTGAAGACTCAAAGACAAAAGACCGAGTATCAAATAATATTGCCTTAATGGAAAATGAAAACCTGGCAATGACCATAGTAAACCAAATCCTAAAAAGTTAGATCCCATATACATTACCTCACAGACTTTGCTCATTACCTTTTGATAATTATTTGTTGGAATCAATTTTAACATAAATTTTTAAGAATTCAATTTCATGCAGACAAATAGGTCCTAAAAGAATTTTGCCTACTTGAACGAGAAAAATAAATTTGTGGTCGAAAATGGAAGGAAAGGTATTATTGTTTTCAACCATTGCAAATGTATAAAAGAATGGGAGGTTAAATAATCAAAATTCTCCATTTGGTCTCTGGTCATTACCCCGCCCCCGATCGATTGATTAAAGTCAACAGTCAACATTTAATAGAGAATTTTTAAATTCTTTTTATAGTGAGAGCTTTCGTGAAATACAAGTGTGTTTATTGCTTTTTATTTCTTTTTAAGGGGTGGTTGGAGACGTCGAGGATTAGTTTTCTCTACCTCTATTTTGTCTACCTCTCTCTCTCCATTCCAAAGTTTAAAATATTCTCCTGCACACATTCCAGCACACAGTCGTGCCTGTGATGACTGACTCCAAAGCCGCCCATCCGTTGGGACTGTAAAGCACAAGAGAACATTTTCCCCAGCTACGTTTACATCCAATGTAAGTTCAAATGAGAAGAAAATGAACTATTTCATTGTTCACCTGCCACAGAAAAAAAGATTTTGTCTATTATTACAGTGTTTGGGTGCTGTAGAAGACCCTCTGTTGGGCCCACCAAAAAAGTGTAGGCCCTTATTGACAAAGGCCATGTTTGGGACCACTAGTCTTTTTTCTTAAAGACCATTCAATATAGAGTCATATAAAAAAGAGCCATAGAAAAAAGATGCTAAAATAAAAAGAGGTGTTTGGTAATGCAAGGGTTTATGCTAAATAGACATTTGTATACCATTGGTTGAGAGTTTTTCCACATATTTCTTGAGATTCACAAGGTATTAGGCTATGAAAATTGACCATATGGACGTGCTCGGCCTTCCAAAGAGATCTCACGATTCGGATCTTATGTTTGGGGCCCACAAAATCCACAAAATTATACCTAATGAATCACCTTTTTTGCACATATCTAAATATTGGTGATGATCCAACGGGTGAAAGTTGGTCTCATGGTCATGTTTGATATTTTGAACATTACTAACGGTTTAGATCTTATTTTACACGCCTCTAAATAATAATAAAAAAATTAAAACAGTTTACTACTCATGGACAAATGTAATGTTGAGCATAATACATCAATGGTTATTTTTGTTTTGCACATATCTCGAGATTCACAAGGTATTATGTGATCAAAATTGACCACATAGCCATTTTCATCCTCCCAAACATATCCAATGGTTTTTATCTTGTGTTTGGGGCCCACAGATCATAACAAATTATATCTAATGGCTCACGGTTTGTGGCACATATCTTGAGATTGGTGATGATTCAACGGCTGAAATTTGGGTACATGGCCGTGTTTGACCTTCTGGACATTTTCAACGGTATGGATCTTGATTGGTCTTCTTGGATTTGGATAAAATTTGAAAAAATAGGACTGGACGTGATTATGCATAAAACATTGTAGCTCCGCATCTTCCTTTTTCCCTCTATTTCTCAACTACCTCATCAAGGGAGCTGTAGAAAGTAGAGCCATTGCCTCTACTTCTCTAAAATGGGTAGGGGTTGAAAGGCGGTGCCAAACACTATATTTTTTCAAACCTCTATCCATTTTAGAGAAATAGAGGGAAAAATTAAACATCACAAACATGCACTAATGCTTGCATCTAAATTTATGGTTTTCTCCCTATAAAAATTAGCACAGTCTAAGTTTTGAAGTAAAGAATTTTGGGGTAAAAACTCTTTTAACTATCTCCAAATTGATGGGGGTAAAGTTCTGTTGATGATCATGAGTAATTGTTAGCCATCGGATCAAATGAGATGAAATCAATGTTAAAGAGATAAATAAATAAATGACTTGTAATCATTCATTAATTGGACGGCTAAATAAACTCTATTGATTCTATTTTATTGTGGATTCACAATCCATGGACCACCCTTTTATCTGGCACCATCCAACCAAAATGCAATTTCTCTATCTTAAGACATTGACTACTTAACACCTGAGTTATTTTTGTTAAAAAAAATCTCTATTCTAACAAAAATGACTCTTCTGTAGAGCAAATCTCCAGGAAGGATGGTATGATCAAATAATATCATCCCTTATTTAAGCATTTGGGAGTCAAGTGGGCCTCTTGTTCTGTTCTGTTTGGTTTATTAATAAACTCTTTTTCACCAAAAAGACATATCCACATCCCCATGCATGATCTACTGTCATTGGCACTGTCGATCATATCCACTAAAATTTACCCAATTTTCAGAAGGAAAAAACAGAGCTGCAGTAAGTCTTTTTTAGAGATAAGACACTTTGGAGTATTGGAAACAGTATCCATCCACATCCCCATGCATGCTCCACTGTCATTGGCACTGTCGATCATATTTATTTACTAGAAGCAGCAACTGCTCTTTCCGGTGCAAGAAGGGCGGCTTGTTAAAATTCAAAACCATCGTCCAATTGCTTTTGCAGCTCGACTGACGTCCACTTCCATTACATTTGAAAAAACAGGAGTTGGATGTGAATGTGTAACAAATTCTACAAAGGTGAGAACAAAAAAACTGTGTACGAGGTGTGAACATGTGTGTCCCGGACAGCGACCCACCTGCACGTGCGAAAAATATTCACTTTCTCCCTTCCACGATCACTATCAGAAAAGCAATTAGACCCCTAATTCAAAGTGTAGACCATGACAACGTGACACATTCTTAGGAATGTGCAGTGGCTCTGATATTATTTATTGGGATTAATTAGAGCAATTACGCACGATCAATCACAACCACAAGCAATCACATAATACAAGATATTTATATTGTTCAATAATTACCTACGTCCATGGGACTACGAGCGTTCTGCTTACAAGGATTCTAAGCCCTCTAACACTTAGTATACTCTCTCCTCATATGTTTCAATCTTATTTTAAAAATTGGGAAGCTCATTACAAGACATAAAGCTAATAGAACGTTAGTGAAAGAAAATTACCCTGTAAATGTTGTGTAATGCAGTCCTCAATGCTTGAAGAAATTATCCTGTAAATGTTGTGTAATGCAGTCCTCAATACTTAAAGTTTCTTCTATAGAATTGGGAGGTTTAGTCATATGAATCTGCTGAGAGAGAGAGAGAGAGAGAGAGAGAGAGAGAGAGAAGCCCCAAGCAAAGTGTGGGCCATCAAGTGCATGCCGATAGCGGGTGGCCTTCTAAGGATCCTAACATTCTCAAAAGTCCAAGGGGTAGTTTAATAAATAAGCTTTATGTAAATCAGAGCTTTTGCCTCTAAAATAAGCTTTTTACTTTATGATTTAAAGATTATTTACATATTAGAGTATTTAATGGATTTTTACTTATATTTTCCATATTTTAGATATTATTTGTAAATCAAAGCTTTTGCCTCTAAAAAAATAGGCAAAGGGAGCTGCTTTAGCCCTTTTTTTTTTTTTCCAGCTAAAGTGAACGAAGGTGCACTATCCTAAACTTCAAGTGTTTTGAATGAAAATAACTCAAATTCTCAAAATGAGGAAATGGTGGGGTTCTACAATATGATTTTTAAGAAGTAGGCCCCAGTTACCTCATAAAAATACACTATTTTAGAAGCTTACCAGATAGAATATTTGTAAATTAAAACTTAAAAAAAACCTTAATTTAATTATCTGATCTCTTTAATTGGGCCAGAGTTTTCAAAGAGCCCCTCACAATTTTAACCCCTTAAATAAAATGGATTCTTTCTAACGAAAACCTGCAAAAAATCGTCACCTAAGTGGAGACAAAAGTCTATTGATCTCATCGATATATGATTCACTATACAAAACCCCTACGGCTGTACCCTGTGGTCAACCCTGTCTCTCATGCTTGTTATGACTGATACATGGCTCACTTAATACTTTTCCTAATATTATGCGAATGGAATCTAATGTTAGAAATCATGTGGCGACTTACCACATACTTATGTACCAAAAGTTAGTCACCAACCTCCGTGGAATTAAGCGGTTAATTATGACCAAAAGTTAGTCTCCCTTTTAAAGTCTTAACCTGTGATCCTATGAGAGTTTAGATTTGAATCAAACTCTTTTATCAATAACTTTTAGGGGTCGTTTGTCTACACTCATTTACATATGTAAATGGTGAATATATATAATATTTACCCATCAGTCATATTTGTCTACAAGTATTTACGCATCTTGTGTGTAAATTAGATGTGTAAATGTTGTGAAAATAAGCTCATTTTCACACAAAGATTTGAACACCGATTCAAGTGGAAAACAGATAATACCAAACGACATGTGATTTCAATGAATACCCATTGGATGTGAAGAAAGAGGTTCTGGGTTCAAAACCCTCCTCCAATGCATTTAGAAAATTAATAAATAAGAAAAGAGGCATTTTCATAAAAGAGGTTATGGGTTCGAAACCCCGTCCAACGCATTTAAAAAATAATAATAAAAGATGCGTCAAAATCGATGAAACCTATGAATGAAAACCCTCCATGCCTCTCATCTCCCTTTTATGAAGGTAACCTCTCTATTTCTCTCTCTTGCCTTGCTATACAAAAAAACTCTATAAAATCTATTTACTCTGTAAGTTTATTCTTTCAAAAATTGATTCTTTATCTTCTCTTCTCCTTTTAGAGTTTCTCTTTCGCACGTGTAGGATGATGAGACTTGAAAGTGGCTCCAATGATTTTTCATGAACAAAATCTGCAAGACAAAAAAACAAAAAAAACAAAAAAAAAAAAAAAAAAACATATTGATAGCAAGAATTTTAATGGATGGTCTGTCAGGTAAACAATTTAATGATTAAGGGAGGATATGTAGAAAGGCAGGTTGGAAACAACTAATTTATAAGTAGGTATCTATAAAAAAAAGAAAAAGAAAGTAGGTTCTTCAAAATTCACTATATTTGAATCAGTCTTTAGATGGTATTAATCTTATAGACCAGTCATTAGTATCTTCACACATTTCACAATGAATTTTGCAAACAAACAGGACATAGGAATAAAGACAGGGTTTGGACGGCAATGCTATGGAAAGGGAGGTCAGGCAATTCTTCTAAATAGTTGCCATCAATAGTTTACAATCAGGAAACATGTAAGAAGCTTCTCTATTCCAACCCTGACGTCTCTCCCCCAAATAGTGCCCTGTTAGAGTTCATATTCTTATATTATTTTGACTTCAGCATACCTTGGAAATTTATAATCTGATCCATCATACCAGGCTCCAAAGATATTTTTAGTGGGAAAATCCAATCTAAAACTTGCTAGCATAACAGTTCTTCCAAATGAATTTAAAAGAAGATTTTTTTAATATATGATTTTTTTTTGGAAAATTTAAAAGAAAATTGCTCATTAATAACTGGATAAGTAATTTGGCAATAAAGAACCACTACTTTGAGAAGTATGATCACATGCATCTTCCCACACCTTGTGCTCTGGGGCCCATCTTTTAGAAGTCATTATAAGCCATTGGATCTCAACCTCTCCTTTTTATATATACATATATATATATATATATATATATATAAACAACATCAGGGAATATTGAATCATGCATGCCCAAGCCACAATTGAACCGAACCCGCATCAAATATTCAAATTTGAAGAAAATGGCAGTGTTAACCATCTGGAAAAACGTTTTCAACTTGCTAAGACAAACAAGAAGCCTCAAGTGGCATATATACTATTTATTTTCTCCAAAAATTCCCAACAATTGAGAAGCTCACAAGGAAATTTCTACTACGTACTGTTATGATCTTGAATTTAATCAAGGAATAATGCCCAAGTCATAAATTGAAGTGGGCCCATAATACATATTCAATGAATCAAATTTGAAGAAAATGGATATGTAGATCATCTAGAAAACCGTTTTCAACTTGAGATACCTTGAGTAGTATACTAATTGTTTTATGCAGAATTTTTCGATAGTTGAGAAGCACACAAGGAAACTTCTAAACTATACTTCTGCACACAACTTGTGTATAAATAATCCAACTACCTGCCTTAACCTTCCTCTTTCCACCTGAAAAAAAAATCAACTTCTCACCATGTTCTCTCTCTATAGTTTCCCATCCTTGGCTTTCTCCCCCAAGCCCATTCACCTGTATGTCTTTCTGGGTGTTGTTATTCAAGCATCTTGCCTCCAATTCAAATACTATCCCTCCATTACAGATGATGCTAGACCAGATTTCCTCTTTGCCAATGGTTCTAATTTAGCTGCAGGCGCTCTACAAATCACGGCGGATTCGGTGAACCTGCCATTGAATAACCTATCTGGTAGGGTTGTCTACAAAGACACCTTGAAACTATGGAGGAAAAATGGATCTGTCGTAGCATCCTTCACCACATCCTTCATCTTAAATATTTTACCTTTCAATGGTGGCGGCGAAGGTTTGGCCTTCATTCTAACAAACAACCGAACGCGTCCAAACGACAGCCATGGACAGTGGCTTGGGATAGTAAATGAGGAGACAAATGGATCATCGCTAAATGGCATCGTTGCGGTCGAGTTTGATACTAGGAAGAGCTACACGGCGGACCTCGATGACAACCATGTGGGTGTCGATGTAAACAGCATTTACTCAATCAAACAGGTTTCTTTGGGAAAGATGGGGGTCACTCTAGCCAGTAAAGAGGATGTGCTTGCTTCTATTCAATATGATGGCAAATCAAAAATCATGAATATATCTGTCTCTATGGCAAATGTTTCTTCAAGCCACAATTACTCAGCCCCATTGATTTCTATGCCCATAGATCTTTCTCAACACCTCGAGGAGGATGTCTATGTGGGATTCTCAGCTTCTACAGGCAACTTTACAGAGCTAAATTGTCTAAAGTCGTGGAATTTTACCAGCAGTGGTATTGAGAAGGGGCACAAGTTGCAACTGTTGTGGATTTGGATTGTTATTCCCATAATCATCGTCTGCGGTGGCGGTTTTTTGTGTTACCATAGGAGGAAGATGAGAAGTGGCAACCTTGTCGAACCCCGTCCAAACGTCGATTTAGAAATGATGCTTGAGGGCCAGACAAAAGGCCCGCGTAGGTTTCCACTTGAGGAGCTCATATCGGCTACTGCAAATTTTGACAGGAAGAACAAGCTTGGGCAAGGGGGATCTGGGACTGTCTATAAAGGCTTCTTGAAAAGGACCAATGAACATGTAGCTGTGAAACGGCTGTCCAATGAATCGCGTCGAGGGGAGCAAGAGTTCATCTCAGAGGTCACCACAATTGGCCATCTCAGCCACAAGAACTTGGTCAAGCTAATTGGGTGGTGCTATGAAAGGGTTGAGCTTCTATTGGTGTATGAACTCATGCCAAAAGGGAGCTTAGACAAGCTCCTGTTTTCCACCCAGAAGCAGTTCAAGGAGGGGCAGGAGGAGGAGCAATTGAGCTGGGAGAAGAGGCATAGTATCATATGTGGTGTGGCTTCTGCTTTGAGCTATCTTCACGACGGGTGCCGCCCGAGGGTGTTCCACCGAGACGTGAAGTTGAGTAATGTGATGCTTGATTCAGACTACAGCCCCCGTCTAGGAGACTTTGGGCTCGCTCGAGCGGTTAAACATGATGACCAAACTCACCACTCCACCAAAGTAATTGCTGGGACACCAGGCTATGTAGCCCCTGAACATATTCTAACAGGAAGAGCTAACGCCGAGACTGATGTTTATGGGTTTGGGGTCTTTGCCATGGTGGTCGCTTGTGCGCGACCAGCTGACAACAGCAGCAACAACAATAATCAGGACTGCTGTGATGAGAGAGCCTTAAACAACAATAATATTGTTGATTGGTTGTGGGATTTGTATGGGAAAGGAAGGATCTTAGAAGCGGTGGACCAGCGATTGAATGGGGAGCTTGATGTTCAGCAGATGGAGTGTGTGCTTAAGTTAGGCTTGGCTTGTTGCCATCCAAATCCAAATGAAAGGCCCTCGATGAAAGCGGCACTGCAAGTTCTTACAGGTGAAGCTTCTCTACCAGACCCACCCATTGAGAGGCCTGCTTTCATTTGGCAGTTGGGTACTTCTACCTCAATGCCCTCAATGCCTCAGATTGCTCCAGTAGTAACCTTGCGGGAGCTATTTGATAATGAAGTTGACTCAGTCCATTGATGCAGCATATCCATTTCTTCCCCTCTTTTTTTGCTCTCTGTTTTTTTTGTGTAGTGATTGTTGTCTTTGTAAATACGTTATAAGTCTCCTATTGTTGGTTTTTTCCCTTTTTTTCCAGTAAATATTCCCCGTTGATGTTCTATGAGTGCAATAGAGAGAAGCATGAACCCATGTAAAGATTCACTAGTTATAACTTTTTAGTAAGGAACATGTGACCCCAGATGGGGAAGTTTGGTCTTTCTTTGTCATCTTAATGTCTGGATCAAACAAATTGAAAGGATGGGATGTCAACACCAGCATCTTAGTATTTGCACGTTAATGGGACATGTCTCAACCAACTACCATGGCAAGCCCACCAGATGAATGATGGATCTGGACCATCCAAAAAGAGGTCAAAGTTTGTACGAGCGACACTAATATTAAAGCCTAGGGTATTTTGACCTACAAGCCGATGGCCTTAATTTAAGAGGTCCCGCTTTGTGGATAGTGTAGATCAGAAATTTTGTACTGTTCATGTGTAGGACTCCCGCAGGTGAGAAAAGTGAATCTGAGAATAACATCAGACATGTTTTAATATAAATTCCATTCTAGCTCCTCACTTCTATTTTGTTCAATGGAGCTCATAACCCCTTCACTATGGTTCCAAATGGGTATCATGTATCTGATTATTTGTCTTAGACAATTTAAGAAGAAAAAAAAGAAAAAAACAGATTTGAGCCCAAATTTTGGTTGCATTTATTAATTGGATCTGTATCTGGTACTTGTTCTCACACCTGATATAAAGATGGGTCCGGTTCCGGTTCATATCAACTCCAACACAAGGACCCAAGGCCCTAACCATTTGCAAGTGGCATAGAAGGACTTTTTGACATCAATCTCCATCTTCCATCTTCTTCATTCCTTCATCATTATCATTCGCACAATCGAGGCACATTCCTTGCCTTCAAGGTATTCACTTTTGGCTTCACACTCACTATTGAGTAGTCCCCTCTCCAAATATAGTATCCACTCGTCATTCAATCCATCCTATATTTAAGATTGGATTCGCCGCGTCCCCGAAATACAACAAGGGAAACGTGAAAAATAAAAATAAATATTTAATTTTCTTTGTTTAATGCAACACAAGCTCTCAAATATGGACCCACAAAATTCCAAAACATGATGAGTGATAATAAAATTTTTGCGGAAATATTAAATCAATTGGTATCAATATTCAAAATCAAACCAACATATATAACTAACTAAATATTTAAGGTTAAAGTTGCTAAAATAACCTAAACAACAACTAAATAAAATTAGGTTCATTATAAATAGTTTGCTACTAAAATAATCTCTATAATGAAAGTCACTCCCATGTGGACTCAGACGACTCCTTAGCTATCATCGGCACTCCACTTTGGTTCACTGACTGGCTCAAATGCTTAAAACGTTTGACCCTCCTCTGTCTCCTCGGCAAGGCAGAGGTTGATACCTATGCACCAATAAACAAGATAAACAGCAAGTACTAAAACATAGTTCATCAAAAAATACAAGATCAAGATGAGGAAAGACGGGTAATGATCATAAGAACATAACACTGTGATAATGATGAAAAGAATGTATATCCTAAATCCAACATACACAATAGAGCAATACAATAATCACACAGAAGCAATGCCACTGCTTTGGTTAGTCAGCCCTAACTATCTCAATCACGTTCGGCAATCATAAACTGGTCAATAATCTGAAATACCGGTCAAACAATCAATTCGGATATTATAATGTCCACACATATTAGTGATCAACCGTCCAATTATAATTACAATCGTTCAATTATGACCCAATCGATGTACATATATATATACATATCATAATAGATTCAACCTAGTGACTTGTAATACTTTGACACAAAAACCTAAGTCAAAGTGAAGGGTTGGCTGCACAATAATCCACAATCAATACCGAGAAATCATTTGAATAAACCTCTACAATATCTCAATCGATTGCCAAGCCACATCATGGTCATATCCAATCAATATAGGGTATGCATCTAATATACCAATATCAATCAATCTCAGTCATGTATGCAAACCCGAAAGTCAAAAAATAATCACAAACCAATCTTAAGATCAAACATACGGTCTCGTACCCGACAACTACAGGAATCTCTAAATAGATAAAAGATCTATGCATCCCTTCTCAATTAATGGTGCATAGACCCAATTAATAGTTTTCCAATAGAGAATATGGGTTAAGCACAAATCCATTAGAATTTCTCCGATGTCATGCCAGGCACAAAACCCCAAATTGATAAGATAACGTGTGTCTAGTCGGTATTTACTCAGGTCCAATGATCCGATTATTAAGGTCCAAAATAATAAATTTGACTTATCAAGACTCAAGACTAAGGGTAATTTCAAAATAATTAGCAAATAATAATAATAAGGAAAACAAGCCTTAGTTAATAATTTTAGAAAACTTAGGGTCCCATCTTAGTGTATTTCCAATAATATAAATTTTAAGAGTCCAATGGGTTCATTAAAGACAGGGCCCTTTTTTTTTTTTTTTCGAAACTTAAGAGTTAGGTAAATAATTTAACCAAGCTTAAAGTCACGTGGGATTACATCACCACCATGACGTCACCACACTATCTCCTTTAGTGAAGAAATCAGGCCATTCCACTCTCTCTCCTTCCTAAACATGTCAGGTCATCACCTCCCCACTCAACACAGGACTCCTAACAGAGCTCAAGTGTTTCACACCGGATGGGTTGGATAGTGAGCCCACTTATTAAGAACCCATGATCAGTCCCATCAACAAGGTCGTCTAGGGCCCCACTAAAAGATCCATGGTCCGGATTATCACTAAGTTCCATCCCCGGGCCCCACATCAAGATTAAGTCCATAAAAAGAAACCTCAACACTCAACAGTGATCCAACGTTCTGCAGAACCGTGGACAGAACTTTTACCAAAAAAACTCATGTACAGAACACACACATACAGAACCCATTCAAAACCATGTGCTTCATGCCTACAACATCAGAGAAGCTTAGAATTGTGGGCCCCACAGATCACAACTCCAGATCACCCTCACAAACAACTTCACCCAGCCATGTACGGCCGGATGCCCGGACCAGATCCATGATCCAATCGTCCTGTGGGCCCCACAACCATCAGATGCCCAAAGAGTCCCTCTTCCCCCTCATACACGCCTCCAACTTATCAAACTATTGGATGGTGGGTCAGACGGGGTCCGCTGCCTTCAAGTCTAACTTCTTTAGGGTCTCCTGTGGGTCTACAACCGGATCTAGGGTCCTAATCAAACGTCAGTGGGGTCCACCTGGGCCCCACAATCCAAACCGTGGTAATAGATCCCAACCGATCTGTTTCTGGAGTTCTATTTAGGCTTGGTTTTGCACGGTTTCGATGGATGTGAGTTGCATCCAACTCCAACCAACAACCTAAGTATTACCTGATTACAGAATCTTAGATGGGGAGAAAAGGTTTTGAAACTCAAACAAAAGTGACGTGGACAATAGCAATTTGAAACAATGCAACGGTAATATCAATATGAGAAAATCTATTGAATTATCCCAAATTTCTGGTCTCATTGTAAAACAAAATCGCATTACAATATTATCGTATGAAAAGGGCATTAAAAGGGTCTCTATATACACTAATACGAAAATTAAGGAGGAACAGAAGTATTAAATCTACAAATTTGGTTACGTACCTGCCTAAGGTTTGCGGTTGAGGGAGACGGTCTAAAATTCCTATTACCAAAGCCTAAGTGATATCCCATAGAAAAGTTGGAAGAGAGAGAAAGTTGTGTGGGAGAGTAAAAGAGTACAGTGGTATTTATAAATAAAGATTGTGACTAAGAGTTGGAGTCTAACTTAAATTCCGAATAGAGTTTGGATTCTAAATAGATAAAAGCTTTTGTTAGAAAATAACTATACACACTAAACTGGGCCCGGGTTAATTATGAGTCAAGATACCTATCCAACAAGCCTGACTCACCAAACTTAAGCTTAACATAGTCCCCACGTCGACTAATCGTGTATTTAACTAAAATACAAACAATTACATAATAATAGTAAAAGAAGTAATTTATATATATCAAAACATCACAGGATTGAATCTGAAAGGTTTTCTAGGTGTAGAAATCAATAATCGATGCTCTTGAATCAAGGGGTTGATCCCTTTTCTCTAGCCTTTATATGCTTTCATCCCGCTTTGCTGTTTGGGATCGTTCAGGGCCCAACAAAAATGAGCTCCAAACTCATATCAACCAATTATAATGCTAGTTTGTCTCAATATTAGAAATTGATATAATTTACCGTGAATGATATGAAACGACTCATTATTCCACTACTTGGGTAAAGATTTAAACATGTACGTATGAAACACACAAAATCATTAGGATAAACCATGGAATTAGATCACATTGGGCCACTATGGCAGTTGGGAATGGTAGTATGGATTTTCATGCAAGTTCAAAAATATTCATAACCAACATCTTAGATTCAAATCTATATACGAATTTCTAATGAGATCTTTATATAATATGGCAGTTTTCTTAATACTTATAAATTCATTTTGTCAAAATCAACCATAGTTGTCAATTCCAGTTCATATCGGCCAGAATAATCGAAAATTTCCATTTTAGAGGCCGAAATAGAATAAGGCTAAAAACTTTCTATTTGAAATACAATCCATTTTGGTTTGTAGGATTGTATTCTCTATAGTCTTGTAGAAATAGAATGCAAACACAATTTTTAGCAACTTTTTTATTTTTGTTTTCAACATCCATATGAAAAAAACATGCATATTTTTTTATTCTTTATTCTTTATTTTTCTATTTTTTTTAAAGAGATATGGTTTTTTTTTTAAGTTTAATTTTTCAAAAAATTACTCTTAAAAGTTTCGCCAAAAGTCCAAAACACCGAGATATTTCATCTTACATGCTAGATCGAAATACAACTGAAACAAAATTGACAAATATGAAATCAACAGTTATTAGTCACTATAATCATCATTAGAACCTAATTCCATCTATCTAAATTTGCGCTAGATTTTATTTTTAGTGCAATAAGATTTTCAGTGCCCACATCTCCTTTATCAGTTGCCAACAAATGACCCCCTCATACTTCCAGTTTTTTGCCCTTTTTCGAAAAAACCACCCACATGTGCAGAATGTACTATCTTCATAATAACTGAAAATATTAGGGCTCCTGTGATATTTACAATTCATAGGACTTCTTTTAAAACACCCCACAAATCAAGTACTATCTCGAAATTTTCTTATTTACCTCCTCCATTTCCCCCGAGTCCAGACATCAGAAATCCCCGTAGAAGCACTTAACAGTAACAACCAAACACAATTGGAGAATCGAAGAGGAGGAGGAAGAAGAAGAAGAAGCTGAAGAATTGAGAATCTATGGCGGTTTCTCTCGCTCCAGGGCTGTCTCGGAAGCTGAAGAAGGTTCTGGAATCTCGGACGGACTCTCCAGATCTGCTTGCTTCCCTCAACACTCTCTCCACCTTCTACACCGACAACTCCCTGCAATCTCGCAGGAATCTCAGATCCACCATCGAGAAGAGATCTCTCTCCATCAATCTCGAATTCCTTCTCGCCTCCGAAGCCGCTCAACAGGTTGTTTATCATCATCTTCTTCTTCTCCAGCATTTCTCAAATCTAGATCTTGATCTGATTCGAATGGAATTGGATTTGATGATGATGATATTGATGTTGATTTGTTTTGTTTTTAGTCATTGGATAGAGTGGAAGAAGAGGTTAATGCGTTGGCGGAGTGCTGTGACAAGTGAGTTTTGAATCTCGATTTTTCTTTGATTAATTTGATTCATGCTCTTGTATCATTTGTCTTTTCGGAGTAATCTGTGTGGATCTGTAACTTTTCAAATTACTTCTTTGGTTTATTAGAGTGATGTATGTTTTGTGATTAGTCATGGTGATTTGGTTTTACTTTCATGAGATTAGGGTGAGAAAAGAATGGAGAAGTCTATTTTGTTGTGATGGGATTGTAATGAGTGGGTAGATCTGATTCCAAACATATGGCGTTTTGAGGAATTTTCACGTTTGTTTGTTTATTGGTTGAATCTGAGATTTAGTTTTTGTTTAAAGGAAAACTATAGAGAGATTGTTTATATGCTAGAAAGATAAAATATAGGGATAGCAGTCATTGGTACCTGTGAAGAAGATATCAGAGACAGCAACCTCCTATCATGCTTATATGGATAGAAGATAAGAAGTTAAACACATGTATCCAAACACTTGAGCGGCTAAGAAGTCTATTCTGGAGAATTAAGTTTGATCAAATCATCATTAATTGAAGCTCAGCCCAATTAGGTCCTGTTGTTTGAACCACACTAACCTGTCTCTGAGCATTTGTGTTTCTTGGAGGTGCTTGTTCTGAATTCTCTACATCTGCTAAGGCATTGTCTCCATCTAATTGGCATGAAACCAATAGATCCTATGTTTGCTCTGCTTGCTTTGATTTTAATGAACTTATGGCTTTCCAGGAGGAAGCCTCCTCATTCTACTACTTGAATTTTTGTTTCTACCTATATATACAAATGTAGGTTAACCTTGCAATTACAGGATTGCCAAGGCATTGAGCAGCTGCAATGCAACTACAGGGGATATCATCAGTACCACAGAGAGGCTCAAACAAGAACTTGAGGTTACTACTCAAAGGCAAGAGATTGTGTCTTGCTTTCTTCGTGACTATCAACTTTCTAATGAAGAGGTATTTTTTTTTTTTGCAAGTTAAGGATTTGATATTCTTGATATTTACAGTACACTTATTTAACTAGCTGTATTGTATATTAATTGAGGCAGATGAAAAATTAGCTGATTTCTTTTATGTGCCAAAGTTGTTTTGGTATTTCCTTGCACAGCTTCATCAACGATGACTTTTTTCATTGCAGATCAATGCACTGAGGGAAGAAGACCTGAATGAGAATTTTTTCAAGGCTCTTTCTCATGTTCAAGAAATTCATTCCAACTGCAAGATATTGCTCAGAACACATCACCAGGTAGCCTGTGTGTGCATGCGTGTGTTTATGTCAATAGGTCATGTAATCATTCATACAGATCTAATCTTCACTGATTGGCGCAGGACATACAGCCTGCTATTGCTATACCACAGCTTTATTTTTGTAATAGAATCTTGCACATAGGCAGTAGTAGTAGTACTAAACTTGTGTATAGCAGGTCTTATGTATTTGTCTCTCTTGATATTGTGTTCTTTTCTTAGCCATACTTATTTCTTATAGAACAAAAGGAAGTTACCATCTGAGTCTGATGTTTTAGAGCATATCCTTGAAGTGAGAATAAGAGATAATAATTACTTTATGATAGTGTAACGGAAGGGGAAAATCTTGATTCCAAGTCTTTCACTTGGGTGATGAGCTCTTCTTTTTTTTCCTGTGACAACAATCATCGTGAACTGAGGGAGTTTTTAAGCTGATAACAAAATGTGGAAGCTCTGGAGATTAAGGAGCTGATGATTGTTTCTTGCACTTTAGGGCATAGTTTCATTTGTGCAGGCATTAGGGCTCGTAAATGCTTATCCTTTGCAATCAAATTTCCAAATACATATTTTATTTACTGAGGTTGCCTGTGGTGCTCGGATGGAGGAAACTGAGTTTGATGTTTTAAGCACTGTAAATTAGGACTCTATCATTTTGTGAGCCCATTTCTCTTTTTTTTATGTATCATTTGGGTTTTTTCAACATGTAAATCAATGTGTTGCATGTAAGGAAATAAGAAAAGAAAGATTGACATTGTTTGTGAAGCGTGAAACTTAATGGTTTCTACCACCAATAATCATATTTAGTATGTATGTTATCTAGAGAGAGAGAGAGAGAGAGAGAGAGAGAGAATTCTTCTTGGATGACACATCAATAGTTATCAGGACAGTCTCTTTTCAGTCTTCATTTAGTGATTTTCTGTTACACAGCGTGCCGGTCTGGAGCTGATGGATATGATGGCAGTGTACCAAGAGGGAGCCTATGAGCGCCTATGCAGGTGAAGCTCTGCCCAGACCCAGAAAGTATTTTTTCAAGCACTCGCGACAAAGGACACACCATTTATCATAACATCAAAGTTAATTGTGTTTCATTTGATCCATTGTTAAAAGCATTGACCATCTCTATAATTGAACTGTAGCATAATATAAGTGTGAAGATTAACATTATTATCATGATCATTCATAGAATGCTACTCTTGCCATTACCTTTATTTGTTTAAAACAATTCATTTTGAATAGTTTAGAGCTAAATTACAGGAAATTGTGGGACTTGGTCTGACTTGGCCAATACAACTAGATTTTGGTCAAGACTGAGTCCCACACCCCAAAACAAGATTTTTTTTCTAGCATGAGTGATGAGATGTGCAACTCTTTCTCACTCCAGGTGGGTTCAAGCAGAATGCCGGAGATTAGGTGATAGTGATAATCCTGAAGTTAGTGAGCTTCTGAAGACAGCTGTCCGCTGCCTGAAAGAAAGGCCTGTTCTGTTTAAGTACTGCGCAGAAGAGGTAACTTTTTTAATAAATAGATTTGGTGAGCAAATGGACTCATACTTGTGAAAAGTAGGCTGAATATGCTTTTTTTTAAGGTATTAGTTAATCATTGTGCATCAAAATTTTCTTTATTCAGGTCGCAAATATGAGGCATAATGCATTGTTTAGACGGTTTATTAGTGCTCTTACACGTGGAGGACCTGGAGGAATGCCTAGACCTATTGAAGTGCATGCCCATGACCCCTTGCGTTATGTAGGTGACATGTTGGGGTGGTTACATCAGGTTTGAACCTTTACCTTATTGCTTTGAACTCACTGGCTTGTGGGGGCAGTGATGGTCATTATTACTGTCTATGTGAAGGCATTGGCATCTGAAAGGGAGCTTGTGCTTGCCTTGCTCGACCCAGACGCAGTGACAGATACTGGACCGACTGCTCGTCGCTTCTCCAAGAACGCAGACGGTGATGGTCCAAAAACTGAGTCTGACATAACATTTGTTTTGGATAGAATATTTGAAGGAGTATGTCGGCCATTTAAAGTTAGAGTTGAACAAGTTTTGCAGTCTCAACCTAGTCTTATAGTCTCATATAAACTTAGCAATACACTGGAGTTCTACAGCTACACTGTGAGTTACAATCCTTTATTATTCATGCCTAATTGGTTCACGTTTCATTCTTTTACCATGCAAATGTTTCTTCTTCTTTAGGTTTCAGATTTGCTGGGAAAGGAAACAGCCCTCTGCAATACACTTTGGCTGCTCAAGGATGCTGCTCAGCAAACTTTCTTTGACATCCTTAAGACTCGAGGTGACAAGCTTCTAAGGTACCCTCCTTTGGTTGCAGTCGATCTATCCCCACCACCGGCAGTGGTAGAAGGAGTCTCTGTATTGCTTGAGATAATTGAAACCTACAACAGCATGATGGTTCCTGCTTCAGCAAAGAAGCCCGATTTTGATCCAGTGATAGCTGCTTTACTGGACCCTATAGTTCAGGTTTGCATATGTTTATCCTGTGCGCTCTCCGTTGCATAATGTTCCCATGATCTGCCACTTTAATCAAAAAGTTTTGAGTGTCAAAAAACATTGGACATGGTTTTATCAGAGCTTAGGAGTATGAATTAATAGTTTTCTATGAAGAAACTGGCTGCCATTTTGCATAATTAGAGCAGGTTGATGCTTGCCAAACTTGACATTTTCTTTGGTTCAATGACTCCAAGTTTCTTGAGTCAAGCAGGCTAATCAGGTTTATAAAAGAGTAAACTATCATTCTCATGCAATTGTTTGAGTCTACTCACCAATTTGCCCAAGTTAGAAGTTGTTTGGCTTATACTGCAATTTGTTTTATATGTGGAGGTCAGTCCCATTGTACAATGTCCATAAACTCCTTTCGTACTTTTTTGGTAAAGTTTTCCTCTTTTTTTTTTTGGTTGACGTGGGTAACCCCATAGTATTTGACCCTACAGGACTAATCCCCGAAGCGCATGCATGACCCCGCAACACATGCAAGTTTTTCTTATTATATTAGTATAGAAATATTTATAATAGAAGAAAAGAGTAACTGAGGCAAGGCAGTAACCAAAGGCTATGAGAACAATGATATGCCCACTACTAGGCAGCTGATACATATAATTGGAAACCATGCTAATGCAAAGACTAATGCTAGAGATGAAACCGCTACTTCATGAGCCAACTTGCAGAGTTTTGTAAAGCATAATTTATTTCATGATTGGTTCATTGTCTTTTATTTTGTTCAACAAAGATAAATCTCAACCCCTCAACATTACAGATGTGTGAGCAAGCAGCAGAAGCACACAAGGCTAAAGGATCAATCCATTCTTCAAGGAGAAGCAGAATGAGTTCAGATGCAAGCCAGATAAATAGAGAGTCAGCATCTGTGGATGCAATTTTGACTAGCAGTAACTCTGGCTCATCTGTTAAGGTATAAAAGCTTCTAGTTGTTTTAATGATTTATTGTTTATCATCTACCAATAATTTATTATTGTTTATAGTTGTTCAAACTACATGATAATTTATTTTCACATTCAAGTTTTGTTTTTTCATTCAGCAGTCATCATTTAATAATGTTAATAACAATAATCAGATTAAAATAGTTAGAAAACTAGTGCATTTGATTGGAAACTGATTTCCATTTTAAAATGATGTGTACAATTCTTTACCTAATGCGAGTATGCGACTATCATGGAGCCTTAGAATTTGTACAGGTAAGGCCCATGGTTCATCAATCGTTAGCATGGATAGGCTATCCTTTTTCATTAAATACTTTGATGTCTAACCCATTTAGGTTCTTATCTTGTAAGTTTATCGGTTGTATTTCTTATGAATAAACAAGAATACTATAGTAAATCACCTTAGCAAACACGACTGCCAAATGATCTTTAGATTACACATACATACTATGGATTATATTGGATGATACCTTTTTCTCTGTGAGTGAAATGGTGATCAACCTCAATATGCATTGTCCACTGATGAAATACTGGATTTTTTTAGATGTAAAAGTTCTTGATTATCACCGTACTTTATTAAAGGAAGTCGGGCACCCAAATCTGGCAAAGACACCCTTTATGCACATGATTTCACAAATTCACATGCACCAAGAGTCACAGCTTTCTATTCAGGTGTTACTTTTTATATACTCGAATGAAAGTCGTCGGTCAAGAGAGCATTTAGGTAGTTACCATGCGTGTAAGAGACAATTCAGTAAGAAATAGAATCACAAGGTGGACGGTAGACAAATGCTTACCCTTGTCTATGGTAATGGCGAAGTCAACATTGTCCACAACTAGAGAAGACTGAAAAGAAGGAAATATGAAGAAACAAGGGTATTGGATTACTGGGTTCTGGTTGTTTGGTTAATCATGATTTAGGCTGTATTCATTTGCCCTTTTGTGCATAAGTTCTCAGAGTATTGGTTTGTTAGTCATGCTCACCTATAATATTTTTGTCAGGCTTCAAAAATTATGGGAGCTTAAAAACATGCAGAGGGACATGGCCATTGGCCTCTTCTTCTCTAGATCTCTCCCACGTGGCAGAGAAGTCACCCACTTTCAGAAAGATATGGAAAATCTAATGGAAGAATTTGGCATGTATATGGATAAACGTTGTGCTGAATCTGCTGACTAGGTTAGTGGGATAACCACGTAAAACTTTGGCATCTAATTGTATTCATTTCAGATCTAAAATATGAGCACAGTAAACACATCTAGTCACTTAACACGGTAGTAAGGGAAGATTGAGATTATTGAGAAAGAACCTCAATTGGAGTCCTCCCTTGTAAAATTCAAGGGGATAATCAGGTCCACGGAAACCTTTAACCTAGTTATCAGTTGCAGCGTTTATCTGATCTACTTTTGTAATTCTTGGAGCATGACCAAACATAGTTGATATGTAGGAGTTCTGAGTTTGTTTGATGTGACACTAGCCCACATATATATATATATATATATAATAACTTGAGTGGTCTACAAAACCTAAGTGAAATGTACATCCAACCCATCTACATGCGATGTGAGTTTTAAGCTGACAATTTGATGTGCAAATTTGTATGTTTGCCCTTGCAAAAAATTAAGGAAAGCATGACTACTAATCTTTTTTTTTTTTCTTTTTTTCCTTAATGGTGCTTCATTTTTGTATATGCAGAATGCTGAAACTCCGTCAAAGCTATTCCTCATCAATTGCTTGTCAGCTATTCAGCAACCACTGTTAGGGCATCATGCTGCTGCCAAGTACATCAGTAATCTGGGATCTATGATCGAGATGCATCTGAGTGTTCTGGTGGAAAAAGAAGTGGATGCTATTCTAAGAAGATGTGGGCTGTCGAGCAAGATGTTTTATATTCAGCAATCAATGAGCAAGGATAACATCGATGTGGTCGAGCCATTGGCAGAGGTAGATGGCATGTCGCCACTTGTAATTTCAGAATGCCTAAGAGCATTCTTTGCACTTGTGTCTGGAACTGAAGGTTCCCTTCCAGAATTTGAGCAAATGCAGGTCCCTCGCCTACGTTCTGAGGCCTGCACCCAAGTGGCAAGGGAACTTGCCGAGGCTTATGAAACTGTTTACAGAGCAATTCTCGATCCCAAGAATCATTACCCTGACCCCAAGTCCGTGGTGAGGCATCCACCAGATCATATTAGGACCATTCTAGGGATATGAGAACTTCTGTGACCGTCATCCTCGGTACCAAATACAACTTTTCCTGAATTATTATTGTCCTGAGTCATAATAAATCGGCATTTGTGCTTTGGCATTCTTAAATTTTATTCCCTCTTTAGTCTCCAACAGTCTTTCAGCATCTCCTGACTGGGAGAGTGAATTGGTAAGAGCCAATTACCCGCATTGATTTTTGTGGGCTATGATCAATCCAATTCCCCAAACTTGCCTGCCTTTGTTTTGGCATTGACATAGATGCGATCCTCACCATCAGATTGATAATTTGAGATCAACTTACATTTACACCATAATCTCCAACTGATAGCCGTAATCATTAGACATGGATGAATTTCTTGCAGAGCCTTGTTAATGATGAAACCCTGTCTTCACCCCTACCTTTATTGGATGGTGGGAAGCCATCTACATCAAACCTCAGTTCAGAATTAATATAATTAATGATGGCATAGCTTCCCTTTGAAGTTATTGGTTTCTTATGCTTTATCGCGAAATTACATGGATATATGTAAGGTTTTGGCTGCTGAAAAGCCCATCTTTATGACTCGGTTATATGAAACCTCCTATAGATCATGAGATAAGATTTTGCGGGTTCATCCTTGAGATTTTGAGTAAATACTCGCATCTGTTGGGACGGAAAAGGCAATAGCTGTCAATGATTGAAAAACTAGTTTACCCACTGCTCTTTTTTTTTTTCCCCTTACACATGGCAACCCCATAAAACCGTAGTATATGACTGACTGATCAGAACAGCGTGCAAAAAATTGAAGTCTTATATATGCCCGACTGATTAGAACGGTAGAGCGAATATAACTTCGGTAGAGCGAATCTTGCCCTGTATTGATGGGCCCCTAAAAAGTTAACAAAATAGGAATTTTGTGCCAATCAGGTTAAAATGTTGTAATCATTGAGGGGCCATCATGCCTCTCATGTGGACCTACTTTAAAGAACCAGATGATTGATTGATAGATAGCTCAATCAAGGTAGGGCTCACATCGCTCCTTTCTTAACTGTCTATTTGTTTGGCTACCAATTAAGCGACTCAGATTTTTAAAGAATTCCCAGGGCTCATGGCATTAATTTTTTGATAAGTTTCTTTCTTGTTCCTTGCTCCTTTTCCTCCTGCCCCTTCATCCTCACTGAGGAAGTCAATTCACTGCCTTTGATGTTGGATCCAGGAAGGACTGGAGATGTTTGGACCATGGATATCTCAGATTAATATGAGGGGTTTTTCTAGCCTTAATTTCGTTCGATTTTCAGGCTCCGAAATCAAAATCAGAGACGAGGGGCAGTCACAGAATTGGCAAAATATCATGGGTTAGATCCATGTTGAGGCCCATTGGCCAAAGCTTATGGCCATCCAAAGGCCCATTGGGACCAGATCTTTCTGGCAGGAGACCAACCCAAGTAGTTGAGCAGTGGATCACCAATAAAAACTTAAAAGATACTCTTGATTTTATTGCTATCTTCAGAATCCTTAACTAGAAAGGATTTCATTTTTGCTCATTAGAGTCCTTAATTTGTTGTTATTTTAGAATCATTAACTGGAAATGATGGGTGAAACTGAAAGCTACTTAAGTAATTATTTTCCACGACTGACTGACGAGTGGAAAGGTAAGCCACATCGTGCAATCTATCCTTTTTATGGGCTATGTAAGTGAATGTATCCTTTCCTCTCAAGCACAATGAATGAAAAATATTATCCTCTCTATTTGATTTTGAATGTTTGTTATGTGAGACCAAGACATTAGATTGTGTCTGTGCTATAAACTTGGGGTTGGTGAATAATCACTGTTTACTCTTCCCCCTTGCTTTGTCATGCTTTCGTATAGTAACATCTTTTCTTTTTTCTTTTTTTCACTGATCAGTAACAAAAGATTTCATTATAATAGAAAGATTACAAAAGAATACAACAGCAGAAGATAGCAATGAAACCCAAAGAACATAGTAAGTCTAATTAGAGGTTCTCGATGCCTTAACAGTGAAATCCAGATTTTCAACTATAACTGATGAGATGAGTAGTTCATTGATAACATGAGAATGGCAACCAAAAAATAACAATCCCAGTCACGTCACTAGCAACTCTTTAAACTACAAAAGTAAGGGGAAAAGATTAACAAGGGTGCACAAGAATGAACGGAACTCAATCCAACAGATGATGATGACTGATTCTGATGGAAGCTCCTAAACTGGTCAGGCAAATTATACCAACAGCAGTGGGAACCGCAACAAATAAGCATTTCACCAAGCAAAATTCCAGCAGCTTCCTTCAATCAGCATATTTTCTACTCTTCCTTTATGGTCAAAACCACATAGCCTTCATGACTGCAAATGGTTATCCACTGCAAAAGCATGGGTATCTGACGGGCTTGCACCTGGTCTGCCAAGCAAAAGTCAAGTCTGTTAAGATTTTTGTTTCCTTGATGATCTGTGAATTTGACCATAACTAGGGCCTTCCTAGATCCTGGTAAAACAAGTTGTCATGTAACTCTAGAGCTTGGTTATGAGGCTGGGACGGAAAAACAGCAGAACATGTCTTGCTATAGGAACAGCTTTAGAGGTGAGGTTTCACCCACCTTCCACGAGGGTACTTGCAGAGTAGAGTTTCCTCAAAAGAGAGGTTCCCAAAAATAGAATTCCTAGGTCAATGTAGGGAATTTGAATGTCCGATGGTGGTTTTACTTTGTACGGGATTTTATTTATTTTTTACGGGATTTTACCGGAAAAATCCCCTTGGATTTTTTTTTTTAGCAGTGATATCACTCCCAGTCTCTCACATAAATACATGAACAGGCTCACTTCTTCTTCTTTCCCTCCAAGGCAGGCCCAAAACTGAAGTAGGCCAGTGAAGCAAAGCAGTTCCTTTTATGAATTGAAACTTTTATGAAGTTTTCCTCCGATTCTATCTAGGTCACCTGCCATTGAGGTTATTATGAGATTCTGTTTCAGCACATATTTTGCTGAAACGAGTCATCCTTTCTAGTGTTTTCTTGTTAAATGCGTGCCGAAGGTTTCACTCACCCATCCACGTGAACTAGTAACTGCACCATATCTCAAGAGAACAGATTGTTCATCTTCTGAACTAACACCATCCACACTGCCATGCACCAGTAGCATGTGAAGAACCCATAGCTAGATTACATGACAAGATTATACCATGTTTTACTGATAAACGAGAAGTACAGAATGAGTGAGCATAGCCGAGGTTTATGGAAGAAAATTATTTCCTTCCATTTCCACAAATTCCTCTTCCCAAAATCACAAAACCCTGCCTCCAATCCTGCTTCTATCTCTGGAATTCCAATCACTGTTCTTGAATTCCATCATGGACTCTCTTTTTCAAACCCCCAACTTATAAAACCTCTGAAACTTCTTTTTATCAGTTCTATCAACTTTTCCCCAAAACCCCATGTATATTTCCTTCCATTTCTAGAAATTCCTCTTCCTGAACTCACAAAACCCTGCCTCTGATCCGTCTTCCATCTCTGGAATTCCCATCACTGTTCTTGAATTTCATTCCATTCATGGCTTTTCCTTCTTCAGACATGTCGAATCGAGTGGAGGAAGAAGTAGAAGAAACGAGTGGCAATATTGCAGTTCATGTGTACAGGTGAGCGGTAGCAAAAAAAAAAAACGAAGGGCCTTCATCATCTATATTAAAATTTGAGGACCCTTTTGGTCTTCACAAAGTCTAAGGAAATTTTCCAGTAAAATCCTCTCTCTCTCTCTCTCTCTCTCTCTCTCTCTCTCTCTCTCTCTCTCACACACACACACACACACACACAAAAATAACTGGATTTCCATAAAGTAGGTACTCCAAACACAGGCTTTCCCCTCATGGATAAATCAAGTTATCTGCACTTGATTTATAAGGATCCAGCTCCCCTCCCAAAAAATAAAAAATAATATTAAAAAAAAATTCACCAGATTCATCGAATGCAATTTCCAGAAAGGGCAGACCACTACCAATGTCTTAACAGTAAAGTGCTGCCTAAATTTATAAAACAGTTGGTCACCACTTCTAAGTTTTAAGCACTGCAAATTAGTGCAGAGCAGGGTGTTTAGGGCAATGCAAATAGTGTCTCATTCAAGTAGGTTTTTTTTTTAAATAATAAATAAATAAAGGACATGTAAGAGGAACTGTAGGGTCTTGTTCTTCACGAAATAAATTGCCTGCTGACAGGCTCAATATAATGTGGAGCGGAGCCCATGATTTGGTGATCCAAATCCCTGATCTGATGCCCCTTCTTGTGGATGAGGAAGCTCATTCAGTCACCCAGTCCAAAAGAACCTAGTGATTCATTCTCTCTCCACAGAACCTCTTCTGGGATGCTCATTCTTTTAACTGTCCATTAGTTGGCCACTGGTCACAGAGTTAGGAATTAGGATCATCCAATCTCAGGGACCCATCAGTTCGATGAGCTGGGTCCACTCCGCACCAGACTATACATTAGTTGTAGCAAGGAACTCTAAAATTTCATATCATGTAACCGTTCCAATGCCCCTTCCAGGTTTACAAGAAATGATAAAAGAGCCCAAGTTCCAAGAATTAGGTTGGATTTGCATCAGCTGTAATAGTCTGAATTTTAAAAATAAAACTAAAAATGTGCACAAAATCAAGTTAATTGGGATTATTAAAAGACATTTATTATTTTCAATAAGGCAATTCAAATGTCCGAAGTTCAATATACCTGGCCAATCCAAAGATGGTTCAGTGGTAAGGCATTGCCCTCCCACAGAAACAACCACGGATCAATTCAATCCCATGCAGTGTAGCCCTATTGGTTAGGGACTTGGGTAGCATGTGTGTGGTTGCATGGATATTTAGCACAGCACAAATGTGTGTGTGTATATATATATATACTTGTTAAATTTTCGAAGAAAAATAAAGAAGTTAATATAGTTTCTTTCATTCAAAGAAAAGAAACTTAAATTACCTCTTGTTAATGGTACAATAATGAAACTTAAATTTTCCAGCCTTCACATCTTCAATGTACTGCAGGCACAAAAGATAGAAAACCATTAGAGTAATCACAAGGCTTGGGTCATTGGTGAGACCACTATCTCATATATAGTCATACATGTTCCCTCATGTGGCCAAATGCATAAAATATGAATTTCACGCAATTAGAATAGCATTTCAAGTTTTTTTTTTCAAAAGCCATACCTCATGTGCCAAACGTTCTTTGAATAACATGAAATTATATATTTGATGGGTTATTCACTCGCATATTTAATGGGTCCAAGATTGTGCAAGTCTGACAAGTATTAAAGAAATTATGACCCATACTTATAGCATATAACCTATTTATGAATTTTAAGAGTGCCTGCATATGTGGGAGGGTATTCCTGTTTTGGATGTTTTATCTCTTTAAGTTGTCAAGTTAGTATGAGTCTGGTTGTTTTGTGAATGTTCGTTTATTTTTAGAGATAACTGTAAAAGGAAATAAGTCAAACGTATTTCTAAAATGGGGAAAGGTTTCTGAGTTGTGCCGAAGGAACAGAAAACTTCAAATACTGTAACCTGTGACCATATTGGAATACAGTGAAATGCTCAACCATTATTGCAATTTGCATCCTTTGGTTTTGGTAATGACCCCAAATCTCCCCAGTAGTAATCGTCTATTGGAACCCCAAGGTGATGACTACTCAGCCCCCATCATATGCAGTTGAAGAGTTCTGAGTAAAAAAGTGTACGGACAGCATCACTTGCATGAAGGATCACATAAGTCCTCGTATGTGGATATAATAATCACAGAAGAAAAATATCGTGTCGAGGATCATATAGTACCCCAAATAGACATTGTAATCAAATAACAAAAGAATTGCCAATCATTCAAGGCACACTTACCATCTTCAAGGTAACAAAAATGGACGAAAATGCTAGAGAATCAAATGGTATATCTTCCAGAGGAAAAAGTGCACACTCCAACGACTCAGGGCCAGGCGAAAAGTCGGGTGTGTTCATCTTTGCTCGAAAAATGATGTAACTCTGTACTGCATGTGACATGCAAAAATACACAGATTATTGCCGAGTCATTACAGACTATATTGCAGGAGAACATAAGTAACTCCACTCACTTGGGCGATAAGAGGTATATCTAGTTGAGCAAATGGCGAAAGCACTTCCACTTCAGCACAGGCTTCTTCCAAGGTTTCCCTGGTTGCTCCTTCAGCTGCCGACTCGCCAATTTCCAGAAAGCCAGCAGGAAGAGTCCTGTGATATCAGTGGCCCACGTGGTAAAATTTAAACTTTCAATGAGGACTCCAATGAACAATCTTTTGGTAACTTGAAACAAATTTTGAAACAGTATAACAAAAGACAGATCTAAAAATGGGTGCAAGAATAAAATTCTAATGAATGTAAAAACAAAAGCAGAAAAGGGGAAAAAAAAAAAGGAATTGGTTTTATATGACTACTGCAAGACAGGAAAACCAGACAATAGATCTTCAAGCTTTTTAGAGAAGGCATAAGGTAAGAAGGCTCATGGCAGGAAAGTCAGGTTCTTGTTCAAAATAAGTATGTTTACAGTTATTTCAAATACTCACTGAAGGATTATGCCAGAGTTTACAGTTAGTCTTGTTTCAAGGTACCCACTGAAGGACTATGCCAGAGCTTGTTGTTTTCTTCTTTCTTTACAGAAGAAAAAAATTCTAGGTATAGTGTACTGTAGATTTCAAAATATGGACTTGACACATCCAGGGGTTATCAACCACACTTGCATGCTTGCAAAGCAAAAGACAATACAGGACAAGTTATACAATACGTGTCCATGTGTTTAATTTAGTAAAAGGTGGTGACCAGAAAGTATCTCCGTAGTGTATGTCACTATGTTGGAAGAATATTTCAATTGAAAAAAAATACAGTGCTAAATCAGAACTGCAGGTCTATCCAATCTGCCAAAATCCCAAACAGGTGTGACCCATCTTTCAGCAATAATTAGAACAAAAAAAAAATCCTATATCAAACAATTTCAGTCATCCATCGACCTTCAGTTAAATATAACATGCTGGCCATATGCTCTTTGTCAGTGCAATTTGCACCAATTATTAGATGCTATATGATGGGATTGTTTTTGCGGCATCACCATTCCCAGTGGATCCCACTTGAAAAAAGGGCCTGGACCACTGAAGATTGGATTGCGTCAGAGAGCTGAGTCCATACTCCATAGAATGTTGATTTTCTCAGGATAAGTAGTGTATATTTTATCTTTTCATTATGGGCATCGCCAGCCCATTGTTAGGAAATTTATTTTGGAAAAAGATTTAGAGCTAATCTCCTTCCCATGGTTCGGAAACAGGTTTGTTTTACTGTGAATGGTATCTAAAGGGTACGTGTCTCTATAGTCTATCCACCCCTCCCTTGATAATTTTGAGGTAGCCATCTTGTTCTCAACAATGGAGAAGCAAGCAAATCTCAAGTTTTTCGAAGCTAAGGACCATGTCACACAGAACAGCAAAAATACAAGGTTGCTCAACCATGATGACGACCGTTTGCTAAAGAGGGTGATGATCTACAAGTTTCCATTCGATTACTTATTGATGAAATAGACATCTATGTAGGATAGAAATACATTGTTTTGAATTCAAATACAGAAGGAATCAATAATCATAATAATAAGTTAAAACAAGGTGGGACAAACATGAAAGAGAAAAGAGGTTGGAGTTCATTTAAAGAGGGAGCTCTCACAACATGGTGAGGCTGCCCCCTTAAAATGACAATATAAATTATAGCTTCTGAAACTTATACTATTTTTGCAGTTTATTTTTATGGGTTTGTAACATCCACCCACTGGCTCACAGGAAAAAAAAAGAAAAAAGAAAAACCAAAGTAGATGAAGATGACACTTACCAAAGCCCATAAGATGGCTGAATCTTTCGCTTGCAGAGTAGAACCTTATTGTCATGTTCAACAAGGCATCCGACAACCTACAAAGTTTGTCCCATAAAAGGATGAAAATAATATATTGGGTGTTTGTCAGCAATCTCAAGATTTCAAAGATGATAACATATTTAGGAGCAATTAATGAATAAAAGAGAAGGGGGAAAACACATTTAGGAGTGTACAGTGCTCTAAATATTTCAAAAATAACAAATATCTAAGCCTCCACTCAGATCATTCCCATTTTACCAGTGGAGAAGATTAACCTTTTTCTTTAAGATTTTTTCTACATGGGAAATTTCAAGAACTAGGAGAAAGTTTTTACTTGCCCTTGAAATGACAATGAGCAAAACACAATCTCATCGAACATAATCTAAAAGGCATGACCTATAAATTATTACGCTTACATATTTCTTTTCATCAACCAGGCTCAAAAAATTTGTTGAACATCATATCAAAAATAAATTGTTCACCATATAGAGAATAAGGTAAGTAATCAACAAAGCATATATTTGTTGTAAGCTTGATATACATTGTTACACCATTCTCTATCAGCTCAGGCTTTTTGAGTAAGTGGTTGTCAACATGGTATCATAGCGGGAGGTCGAGTGTTCGAATCCCCTAGACTATTGTGCCTTGTATTCTCCCACGGAGGGTGTGATTCCCATACGGAGTCCCTGTATTCTCCCATGGAGGGTGTAATTCATTCATTTATTTATTTTATTTTTATTTTTATTTTTTATTTTTATTTTTATTTTTATTTTTTTTTGGTGGGGGGGGGGGGGGGGGGGGGGGTTTCTAAGCTGTTACACTGTTCTCTATCGGCTTAAGCTTTTTGGTTGTTATATGGTTCCTTACAATATTGACAAAAATGCCACCAAATATAGCTTTTATGCGGTCCGAGTGAATGAATGAGGAAGTGATCATGCGAATGCACTTCCAACAGATTTCATTGCACAAAAAATATAGTACGGTCTTAGAAATGGTCAACGTAATGCCAGGAATGTACTAATAAATTCCTACATTAAAAATATGCTATCTATTAGGAAACCAGGTGATTCACAAGGAAGGATGGTTGCTTTCATTTTGTATAGTCGTTTTTGCTTCTCTCTCTCACATGATCACATTACAAAACAAATGGTTTTACAAGGTGGATCAAAAGAAAAAATAACTCTACAAAAACCTTTCCCCCTATTTGAAGTTAAAACTTAAAAGGCCAACTTGGTAGCTCAATATTCATGCATTACAGATGCTCACAGTAGTTAAAACATAAGTAAGAATCATAGCACCAATAGTTATATATACATCTACTGTGTTAAGGCTGTGTCTCAATCCATGCTTACTCTTTTCTTCTTCTTTTTTTCAATTCAAGAAAACTTCATGTTTTCTTGGAAATTTCGATTGCAGTAAAACTTTAAAAAATGGTGAATTTCATAAATTTTACCTTGAGAAACAGTAAAAGAATATATAATGTTTCTTTAGAATCTAGCTCAATAATAGCATGCAGTTGCATAGAATGCAACATAGAATTTTCTCCTGGGAAAATTCAAATGTTTCACTGGGTGATAACAACTTCTTTAAAACAAAGTACTGGCAGCATGGCTGTGTACCATCTTGGGGTTCTCATAACAGATTCTACTGCAAAGCGTGCAGACAGCTCTCATTTTCTCCTCTCCATCAGGTACGACCATTTTTGTTGGGCCTCCGCAAGATTGACAGAATTTGATTTTAGGCTTGGGCGCCTGCATTGAAGCAGCATACCATTACAAATCAATTAGAAAATGCATACCAAATGACAACATCCAAAAGACTTTAATTCACAGTTGAACAAAGTAATGCTTCACATTCAGCTTCTATGATTAAGACATTTCATTGACTATGGATGTGTTAAAATTGGAATAATTTCTGCTCATATACTAGGAAGTAAATCAATAAATTGCCACAAATCTGCAAAAATAAAACAAACTTTTTGAAAGGTTACTATGTTGATTCATCAGTGAAAATATACAATAACAAACAGAACTAAAGATCTCTCATTTCAAGAATATTGTAACCTCTTCTACAGGATCCTGATAAACATACAAATTCTATTACCGCTATTGTCTTTTAATTTAAGAATAGGACACACAAGCGTCGACAGCAATTACAGTGTTGATATAAACACTGTTATTTGCAATTACAGTGTTGTAAGTCGTGAATAAGAAATTCTAGCTCAATTTGCAAAATTCGAAAGTCGATCCATCAAATATCTGGAATATGATAGTGAGAATTTCTAAAATTTCCCCTGCCAACAACAAAGAGAACCAAACATACAACATTCCACGCGAACCCAAAAAAAAAAAAAAAAACAAACAAACAAACAAAATGAGACAAAATTCAATTACTAACCATAGCAAGACATAAGATGAAGAAGCAACATCTTGTTTATACTTAAAACTAAAACAAACCCAAAAAACAGTTCAAGCATATAACAAAATCAAACCCATCAGACCAGCAACACAGGATTCAAAACCATCTTCAATCCTTATCATTTAATTAACAAACAATAACTGATTCCCATTCCAACATAATTATGAACAAACAAAAAAACCCATTTCTTTCCTAGCATTAAAATTTAAAAAAAAAAAAAAAAAAAACATTTCTTTCCTAGCATGATCATTTATACCGCAGTGGATGGCGATACGGCTGATGACGACGCAGAAGCGGCATCAGCTTCTGTATTAGATTCAGAACGACTTGCAGACATCTGGAAAGCTCTGAAACAGCGCTGGGGTTGAGATTGGACGAAGAATGAAGGGAATTCGATAGGAGAAGAAGCTGTTCTTGATTTGGGCAGTGATTGCAGGAAGAGGAAGGGAAGAGGCTTCTTCCATTTATGGAGGGGAGATACCCCAACAGAACCGATGAAGTGAAAAGATCTGATCATGCTTCGGGAAGGGAAATAAGAGATTTTGTGGGTTAATTTTCTGTTGCAGGAGATTGGATTAGAAATTGAGGTGGGGATTTAGGCACATTGGCTTCTCTTGGCTGGAATTGGGTCCCACGGCTCTGGATCTGCTGGTGGCATCTTGCAGGTATTGACTTCTTGAGCTCCTGGGTCGGATATTGGATTTGGATCGGGCAAATCAGTAGGGTTGAAAACAGGTATCCAATTCTCCAATTGCCCGATAGTTACCATCTGTAAAAAATTGAGTCTATAATCTATTTTAGGTTCTGATTCCTAAACACTTTTGGGTCTGAAACCTAATTGAGGCTGCAATTGATAAACAGGTTCGGTTCTAAGTCCATATAGGTTCTGACCCATTTACCTAGCCTATGAGTCTTTGATATTACAGATCACATGTCAAATTTAACTTTTCTTTGACATTTATATATATAATAGAGGAGGTAGTATACTTGATGCACTATTATAAGTTGAATGATATGCTTATTTAAAAAAAATATATAAAAAGGGAAATTGTAATCAAATTTTGAACTAGATTTCAGTCTTTTTATGTGGACTTGGTTCCAAAACCGGGTTTAGAACCAACAAACCAGGTTTCGAGTCAAAATCATAATCGTTATTTATAAATAGGGTCCACTTTGGTTCCGATCCGGAACTGTCCCGTTTTCAACCATACACAGAGCCCTATGTATGGTAGATGATTAGCTTAGTTAAGGATTGTTTTAGTTTATCATTCGTCCCATACAATAGCAAAAAAAAAAAAGGTACATTTGTACATTGAGAGGGATCCAGGATAAAGTGGGAAAATGTTATTGATTTTTTTTAGAATCTACAATTTTGTGGTTCGGTGCAATGTGAATAAAAACGTTTGTGTAGTGCGTGAGCGTGCTTATTTTGCATAAAATAAATGATAATTAATTCTTCTATGGTAAAAGAGATGGTTTTTTATGATATCAATGATTGAGGATGAATTCCAAAGGTGAATATCCAACGGCCATCAAAGAGCCTTCCCTCTATGTGGAAATTATATTAAGGGAATATGGGAAATGAATACCCAATCAACGTTTTAGTAATCCAAAATCACATGAAAGTCAATGTCTTGTCTACATTGCCACTTTGTATCCTTCACTTCTAACTTCATATCATCAAATATGACTCGCTATTTGCAATCATTTGGTGGAACTCATTTGACTGTGAATACCATATATTTAATGCAAGCAAACGGGCTTAGAGGAATTCACAGTAATGTTGAGAAAGTTAAAGGGCATGTTTGACATTTGTTCCCATGTTGCTTTTTAATTATGTGATAAGACAAAGTTAAACTAAGACTAGCATAGCACAGTCACGTTTTCTCAACTTGTTTCATCAAGAAATAAAGAAAACCTTACCTAATTGTAGTTGTAAACTAAAAAACCATCTAATGAAACATAAACCACTTAAAATGTGCCTAAACAATAAATAATAAAATGATATCATATAGAGCTTATAACGTTCTATATTTTTATTTTGAAGATTTATTGTACTACTTGAGTAGAAGAAACTAATGATAGTAGATGTTTTAACTCATCGGCACAGTACTTGGCCCAACCTGCCTGAAAAAGGTAAGGTTAGAGTCCGAGTTTGTAATATTTATATAAAATAAGAAGGATTTCACTATCAACTCTAAGCAATAGCTCAGCCGACTGGGACACGTATGCATATAAGAAATCTCCATACTATTAATAAAGATTTCTTTATTAAATTGTAAATCTTATTTGGGTTGGACTAGGCTTTGGGCTCTTTGTCATTGAATACAGTCACTACTTGTATCTTAAACCAATACAGATTGTAAGTCCAAGTTTGGTTTGTGTGCCAAAATATAAGGCTAAAGCCCCGGCCCCAAGTAGGTTGTCGGCCCTTGTTTGGGCCCAGCTGGCCCAGTCCATGAACATTCCTCTTTGGATTAATCAATGCGCCCATGCTTAACACGAGGATTGAAATCCATATAAAAAGGTTATTTAGTTTAATTTTTTTATAAAAATAAAAAATTAACTTGAATTCATATGTGTAGACTATCCAAGATCTAAAATATAAAATTATTTATAAAAAAAAACTATAGACTTAAATACAGTCACCTCATAGAGGATACTATCAATATCACCATGTGCAAACATAGACCTTTCTCACAACTTGCCTGGTCTCGGGAGAGAGATAAGACCTTCACTACCATTTTTTGGTAAGATGGGATGCCCTCATAGACTTTCCCCGCATGAAGGCTTTGGTAGGATTTGTTGCACCTTACACTAACAACTCTCCAATCATAGGAGCTCTTCGGGCCCCGTTTGGTAATTTTATTGTAAAATAAAGTTAAAGTAAAGCATCAAATCAAGAGAATATAATATATAAGGGGATTACAATGGTATTTTGTCTTTAGTGGATTGGTAATGAATATTTCTGTCTTTTTTTTAATTATAAAATGTGGGTGTTTTTTTGTCATTTAATGGATAAAGGAGGTTCTTTTTTAATTTTTATTTTAAATGAGGGAGTTTTGAAAGTATATACTTTTGATGTGACATTTTGTTTGAAAAACAAAAACTTTACACCACTTTTATTTTAATAGTAAATTGACAAAGGGGCCCTCACGGGCTGTTGACTTTGGATGCTTTTATCATTTACCAAAAAAAAAAAAAAAACACAACCTCATTTTTGCCCATAAGAGAAGTCATAACTAAAATAATTCAGCATGAATAATACATAAGCATAGGCACGTATATAAATCACCGTCTTTAGTGACTAAAACTAGCCCTCAAATAGTAAACTATCACACACACTACTTTGTTTAAAGCCACAAACAGCCCTCCTTTTAGTGGACTCTAATCTATCAAGAGATGATTGAAGAAAAATTGATTTTAGTCCAATGGGTCGCAATGAGAATGGCATTTTCCATGTTCACAACAAGGATGTAAACAATTCGGGTACTCGGACCCGATTTTAATTTAATGCAGACACCCGGGCCAGAGCAAGCTTTAATGGACCCAACTTAATACAGACCCAAAACACGGGCCCATTTCAAATTTGATACGATATGAAAGATCAGTGCACATTTGAGCACCAGGGTGTCCGGCAATTGAAAACTCAGATATGGACTAGTCTTCGCAATTGGTTGAATCCTCATCGGTCATGGATGAAACCAGGGCTTACTTCTGCCTGCAAAAATATAATGGATCAGATTAAATTTTTATTTATTTTTGCCAGTTGGCCAGGAGAGGTAAGGGAAACATGCCCGACCGGGATCGATCTGGGCGGAGTTATGGGAGCGAGTGCCCTTACCACACTACAGGGATCAGGTTTTGAGTGAGTCAAGGACAGTGAAAGGGCAAAAGAAAATCCAGATTCTTGCTTTTTGTGTTTCTACATTGCCTTACTACGAGACTCCATATTAATCAATTGACTGGTGATGTCCACGTCTCAAAATGCACCAGTGGCAGCAAGGCACGCGACCTCTGCAAAACTTCTCTGCCAAGGAAGCCCATCGAAAAGACTTTTCGGTTTTGTGTCTGCATGCACAGCACAAAAGAAATTCCACAAGAAGACTTGAAAAAGGAATCTAGAAATCCACTCCGGAAAATCATCCATCCATACAATATCACTTAAAACACGATTTACCAATATGAGAAAAATATAATTGACAAGGAATGATAGCCATTAATCAAACAGTCAAGGTCAGCAATTTACTTTGTATATATTAGCACATTTGCCAAAAGAGAAAAAAAGTATGGCCTTACTGTCGTGGCTGTAATTGTCAGATTCTTATCATTAGACAAGTCCCATTGTTTGATGGATCCCTGGTGATTATTATAACTAATTCGACTAATATCAATACCGGAATCAAATATGCCCCACAATAATTCATCATAAATAAATTTCTCAATGATGCTTAACACTAGATGGGGCCTATGCGATAATTGGTATTAGATGCATTATATTGTGGTCACAAAACTTTATTGGACTCACCTTCGTTAAATAACACTACTTGAGTTTGATAAGGGGTTGACAGAGTGGTTAGGACTACGATTTCTCTCATTTTCGGAGCTAAAGATCCTGATATTTATCATCGACCCTCCATATTCAGGAACAAAAGATTGATTCCACTAGTGCTACCACTTGGGGCTACAGGGGTTTTACCCAACTTCTATTTAGATCTGAAGGGATTAGTCCAACCCAAAGGAATCGAAACCCTCTCTTAACAAAAAAACAGAAAAAAAAAAACCTGCTCGAGTTTGACTGGGCTTGAATTGCACATTGGCTTAAAAAATTTAGGCCAGATGAAAAATAAACCTAGCCCAACTTGGGCTCTTCATGCGGACTCGTTCTCGGCCCCGCCCAAATTTCTTCAATATCTCATCGTCTCATGCCCTTTGAGAACTAGAATCAGCCCGGGTGGTATATACAAAATTTTCCGAAAAACGTCGCTTTTCCTTTCCTCGTGCTGCGTGTAGGTAACTGGCAATCCCAGATCCACTGCCCGCGTGCGACCGGCACTAGCGGGTAACAGGGTTCTCAAAAACTTTCCTTCGCGCTCCTGCGTTGTCCATCAGGTATTACTGTGGACAAAAACCCCAGCTCTCTGCCATTTTGACGATTTCGCTTCGCATCTGCGCGACGAAAGCAGAGAGAAGAGAAGGCAGGAACTTCAGATTTCACACGCAATACTCTCCCATCTTCATTTCCAGAACTGGTAACAACAGAAACCCTAATTTCTCCATCTCTCTCACTCTCGATTCGTCTTCTGATGCTCGATTCTTCGGTCCGATCCATCGATCTTTCTACAGATCTGTTCGTTTTCGATCCATTTCACCTCCTCGTCTTCTCTTCATTCGATTTTTTTTCCCTTCTCCTGCAAGTCAATCTCGTTCGTTTTAGTTTCTTCACTGCTTTTTGTTTGTTTTGTTCTTAATTTACTTGGACTTGACTTTAATACGCGGTTTCTTATCTTAGCTGCTGATTGGAAAAGTATGCATGCGCGTGGCTGTGTTTCTATTGTGATCGAAATCAACTTGATCTGAAGGTTTTTGGTCTTGTATTAGGTTAAAACCTGCCTTGTTTGTTGTTTCTTTCGGTTTTGTGGTGTTTTTTTTTTTCCTGCATTGAGGGTTTAACGTGCCTTGATCTAGTTGCTAGCTGCGTCAGCTGATTGTTCTATGTTTCTTTGCAAAATGGTGGAAATCTAAGTGTGTGTGATCTCTTATGGTGTGTGATCTCAGGGTTGAATTTTGGAGTGAAATGGGTGGTTCTTTATAGTTTATGTAACTGAGAGATCCATTCATTGAGACCTTGACTTTCATCCTGTTCACCTCATTTTTGTTTAGAAAATGGCTGAACATAATTGGGAGCGTTTAGTGCGTGCGGCTTTGCGGAGGGAACGTTTGGGGGCTGGCGGCTTTGGAAGACCTGGTTCTGGCATTGCGGATAATGTTCCTTCTTGTCTGGGGAACAGGGACATAGATGCAATACTCAGAGCAGCAGATGAAATTCAAGAAGAGGACGCCAATGTTGCGAGAATATGTGAGTTCTCCTCACTTCTTTTATATATGGGCTTGTTATTTCTCCACTATTCTTTTTTACAAGTTTCTCTCATAGAATTTGTAGCACCATGGATGTCTGTTTCTTCATTCAGTTTAGTACTAGAGTTTAGATTTGGAAGCGTCCTCTAGGCAGATGTCCAATGTAGATTATCTGATCTTTGAGCGACTGTTTTGCATTAAGATGAGGATCTAGAGTCTTATTTGCATGGAAAGCTTGTACCAAAAGTAATGAGGTTGGTGAAGAGATTGAATATATCAGCAAGTAGATATAACAACATCCTAGGAGTCCAAATCAAATAATTTTGTTGGTGGTGAGGCTACATCTATTGCCAATAAATAGCATGCTTATGCCTGGGTTTTGAACATTTTCTTGAAGCAGAGGATATTGGCCGAGTCAGGATCATTCTAAGATGCAACCATCAAGAAATTGAGTGGGGTTAAGTAGGGCTGGATTCATGTCGGATCCAGCTGAGAGGACCGACTAAAAATCCCCATGGGTGAAAAGGTAGAGGCGAGAGTAGCATTAACAGAGCTTTGAATCATGTCTCAAATATGTTTTGGATTGAGAGGAGGCAGGTTCATCATTAACCGAGTGGAACTGTGCTCGAGAGCGGTATGAGTTGGAGTCATCTTATGTTGTGACTGTTAATTTTTCTGAAATGGTCGTCGACTGCATTTAGAGATAACATTTCCAGATGCTTTGCAGTAATTGCAGAAAATTCTCTTCTTACAGTTACGAGCTATACGGCCATAGCTTTGCATTCAAAACATTGCACCAAGGTGCAAGAAATGCTGCTTCTTCAGCAGGCTGAACAACAAATGCTTTAGGCTGCTCAGTAAGAACATGTTGGGATTGGAGCCGAAGTTGTTTTCTAAAACTTCCTAAACACAAGTAACTAAATCTGGAGATACTTTTCTGTTCATTAGTGCAGCTCAAACAGATTCAAATTTAGGCTTCACATTCTTAAGAAATTGATTTATGTGTGACTCTTCTTCTATGTGGAGGACATGAGCTATAGATTCTGAAGGTACAGAAGCGAGGATCACAGAATCCTTTTCATTCCATAAAGTAAGAAAGATGCTGCAGTATTCTCACACTGTTTTATCCCCTTGACAGTTTTTAGCTAATTTTGCATCTAAATAAATTTTTTGGGCCTTATTGGTCTGACGATACAATTTCTGTAAGTGCTTCCACATGATTGAGGCTTTGGCAAAGGACTGTAGGGATAGAGCAATGCATGGCTTAATGGATTTGAGAATCCATTTAACCACTTTGGAATTATTTTGGCTCCAAGGGCTTCGGATTTCTCATCCGAGGAAGGTGACGTAGTCCCATCTAAATGTCCTCTAAGTCCCTGTCCTTTTACAAAATGCTCGAGATGGAAAGACAATCCCATATCATTTTTACCATTCAACTTGACAGGGATAATGTCTCCTTTCTCCATTTTAAATGAGAAAATAAATGTCTTCATGCACAGTAATTCTCAATAAAAAAAAAGTTAGTCTTCCTATCACAAATTTAATCACAGAAATTAATGAGTGATCAAGTAAAAAAAATGATTCACAACAAACAGTGCCAAGATGATGTTATTTGCTACAGTGTCTTCACAAAGGGTTTGAGGTTAGATAAGAACTGAAAAAAAAAAAAAAAAAAAAAGCCCAAAAACTCAGACCTGAGCAGTTGACTCTATATACATGGGCCACTAATTTGGCTAGATGGGACCAGATATTTGATTCAAATCACGTAAAACTGCTGACAGGAAAAGAAGGGTGAAATCACCGACCTGGAATCGCCCAAATCATGGCTAAAAAATCACTGAAATTCCCAAGAATAAGTGGCAACCCTTGCCACAAAATTCTGCCTTGATCATATAATTGATGGTCGGGTCCATTGAATATATTGAGATTTTGTATCATTGCAATGCAAAGAAGAACTCCAATAAGGGATCCAGAAATGCCTTCGTCCTTTACTACGATAAGACTAAAACAGCCACTGAATGAAGAGTATTTCGTAGAGATTTAAAATTACCCTTGTTATGATGATCGGAACTCGGATCAGCCTCTAAACGAAGAACTTTTAGTTCTTTTAGAGAAAACAGGAGAGATAATAGATGTCAATCTTTCATATCTTCCAAAATACCCTATAGAAATCCAGACTCTGATACCATATTGGCAGATTGCAGAAAAGGTCTTAGCACATTGTGTGGTCGACTGTTGTTTATATAGGAATTTAATGAATCCAATTAGTCTACTATCAAGCCCAATCAGAGGCCCAGAATATCACAATGAATCAGTGCTTGCTATCTATGTCTAATTGTGGGAAATAAATAATCTAATCTCAATCAATCTAATTACATGATTTCTCCTATGTTCTTTGGCAGTGCTGATTTCATTTTCACACTGCCGCAGAAAATCAATCCCTATCCCCTCAAATGGGAAATGGTTTTCCACGTAATTGAGGAAAAAAAATAGTTAAAGATTTTCTCTTTCTGTGTGGAAAAGCTCTGAACCAAACAACAAAAAAATGGCAAGCATAGAAAATCGAAGGCTTTTTTGTGCTACCAAGTAATCCTCGGTGCTGCACAAACATGTCTTTGGATGCGTGTTTTCATCAATGTTTGCCAAGTTAACTATCTTTGTACCCTGTCATGGGCCTTCTCTAAAATAATATTTTCTATTCAATATTTATACATCTAACAATGTCTAGAACACTTGGGTTTTAACCGTTCAAAAAAAAAAATATATGTATATATATATTTGAACATGGACCATAAGAAGATTTTGTATGGTGTACCTTTTCATATTTAGTAGCTGTACTGATTTTTGTATGAAGCAACTTTGTTGCCTTTTCTGAACTACTCTCTCTCTCTCTCTCTCTCTCACATTGAGTTTTTATGTTGCTTTGATGCAGTGTGTGAGCATGCTTATTCATTGGCACAAAATTTGGACCCCAATAGCGAGGGTAGAGGTGTCTTACAGTTCAAGACTGGTTTAATGTCAGTCATCAAGGTATATTTTTTGCTCATGGTGGGTTAACTTCTGTTACATACTGGTGCAATTTAGAAGGGAACATGACTAAACCGGCTCAGTCTGACCAATCTGACCAAGTTACATGTTTCCCAACAACGAATATACACTCACCAATAAATTTAGCAACTTGTACAAGTTCCAGCAATAAGTAAGCATGAGCCTCACCCAAATAAATAGGATTCTGGTATGCCCACTTGTGTGTTTGAGCTAAATCAATTTCCTGTCTTACATGAACAAAAGTGCAATGGTTGTGACCATATGGAACCTCCAAACTATACTTCTGAATGATAACATTGAAGGGTATGTTAAATAAATGGAAAGAATAGCAACACTTATGATGTTGAACATACAACTCTAGTAGGAAAGCATTTGTAGCAGTCACGTGAAAGACCATGATCGAGTTGCTTGAAACTTGCTTACAGCCATCTTAGGAAATAGTGGTCAACAAAGAACAACTAAAATGCGCGCGCGCGCACACACACACACGCGCGCTCAGGACTCATGCTTTAGGGAGTCTGTTGTCAAGAAAGACACATATACAGTATACTTAATCAGCGCTTAGGACTCAATGCTTTAGGGAGTCTCTTTAATATGTATGGGAATGGGTTCACAGTTCACACTTCACTTACTGGCATCTATTAATCAACCAGGGCTTTTCACCCAAATCATTTTTTATCTTTTTCTGAAGCAAATGCAGAAACATAAATTCCAAAAGCTTCCATGGGTGTTTAGCTCGGCAAGCATGTGTACTTGTTCATTTTAGTGTAAACGACCATATGCACCATTTCGGCATAACAATATGTATATTAGTCAGTTAATGTTTAAAAACCTGAGACTCATACTTGACTTAAAAATCACTATGTCATGTCCACTTGGTTAGATCTCAGGTTACTTTGTCCTAGCCAATGTTTAAAAAGCCACGATTTTGACTTAACTAAAATCTTGGCCAAGTCTTGACCAAGACAAAATGCCAAGAAGTGGTTAAAATTCATAGAAGTATACAGAAATTGAAATATAGTTACTTTTGATATATTTTCCCTGAGTTTTGAGTCATGGTTGATTGACACAGCCAAGATCCGCGATTGGGTTTATAGATCAATCTCCCGAAGGATTGATCAAATCCAAGATGGATTCCAGCCACCAGGGCAACCTCACAAGAGGAGAAAACACCATAATTGAAGACAAAACTTTCATAACTCAAAAGATTAACTGATAATAAGCATACCTATTACAATGGAGGGCTTCTCTATTTATAATGTAATAAGCACTCTAAAATAGAAAGCTACTAATCCTAAAACAAGAAAACAATAAACAATTCTAATTAAATAAAACTTAAGTTAAAAGTATCATGTCACAGTAGCTTCTCAGCCAATTAGGCCGTGAGCTGAACCCAATGGACTGGGTTGGATGGCTGGGTCCATCATGTGGGCCCAGGGCCTTCCGTACTGCATCATTGATCCACCAATGATGCTGGCCAATCATGCAAATCAACCCTGGTCTTACTGAGTTATCCATTTCTCGATCATGTTCTAAGTGCTTTTGGTTTTCTATCGAGTCTCCCTAGATTTTCATTGAGTTGATTTGACTTGGCCAAGTTGTCTTAATGAGCTTTTAAACAATGGTTTTGGCTCTTATAATAAAGTAAAGCAATGAAAGACATGCTTCCCCTATTAACTACACAGGTTACTAATGAAATTCAATAAAATGAATAGTAGCTTATGTTTAAATGGGTGGGCATCCACATGTATGGACCACCTTGAGTTAGAAAATGGGCCAATTGACGGGACTAGCTGGCCCATGAATCTAGTTGGAACATGTGATGCATGCTTTGTACTTAATACAATCCATAGTGGCTGAAGTTTTATCTGTCACCACATTGAGTGTTCACATTCATAATATTTTTTTGTCCTTCTTTTTGTTATCTTGAACAAAATTTCAGCAAAAGCTGGCAAAGAGGGATGGTGGGAGCATAGACCGAAGCCAAGACATTGCTCGCTTACAGGAATTTTATAAGAAATATAGGGAGAAGAATAAAGTTGATGAGCTTCGTGAAGATGAAATGAAGTTGAGGGAATCAGGCATCTTCAGCGGTAACCTTGGAGAGTATGTATCTCTATACTGCATATTTTTATGAATGGCTCCATAAGTTCTAACTTGTCCCAAACTTAAATATATAATATTTTCTTTGCACCCCACCCCACCCCACCCCACAACACAACACAACACAACACACACACACACACACACACACACAAAACTCGTTAGGGGTTGTTTGCCTTTTACACATAGGACTGAAAATGGATTTTACATATGTAAATGTTACACATTAGAAACACATTGCCATATTTGTCAAAGTCACCATCTTCACATGAGTAAATGAGTACACATCCAATGTTTTTAGATGTGTTTGGATCTTTCTTGAGCATTTTCACAATTTTCTCAAAGCCCATGAGGATTTTATATCTGAAACTAAACTCATCATACTTATTATTAATATGATAATATCGAATAGTTTGGATCATGAATTGGAGGCCCACAGAAGTGCAGGGAATCAGATATATAGGTTGGGAACTTTTTTCACAAATTTCTCAAAATCCACAAAGATTTAAAAATATGAAATCAAGCATCTTAGGGGTTCTTACCCTATAAAGAAGCTGGACAGCTCGGATCATGAATTTGGGGCATACAAAGGTCAATAAAAAATACGACTATTAGGATTCGAATTATAAACCTGGTTGTGCGTCCTATACTGGAGCACTGCCGGTAAGGTTACACTTTATAACCTCTTGCGATGTGAAGATGTTGGTGTGGAAATGGCCTTATTTACAAACCATTTTCACACCTCATTTATGCATCACATGCGTAGATAGAGTGCAAACAAACATGATGATGCATAATGATTATGCATGTGGATCGTTGCATATGTATATGAATGCAAACAAATGACGCCTTAGTGGGCCCAAAATAAATAACTCTAACCCAATCGTAACACCCCCAGCCTCACTCCTAAGGGCTCGTTTGATAATTTTACATGTAAAAAAAAGTGTAGTAAAGCATCAAATCAAGAGAGAATAAAATATAATAGGGTTATAATGGTATTTTGTTTTTAGTTGTTTGGTATGGAATCTTTTTGGCTTTTTGTATATAAAAGTTGGCCTTTTTTGTCTTTTAGTGGAGAAAGTAGTTTGTTTTTTGAAACTTTTTTTTTTTTTTTGAAAAAGATGGAGGGAATTTGGAATTAAAGTGCTATTGATGTGACCCATTGTCTGAAAAATGGAGGCTTTACTTGACTTTTACTCATCTAGTAAATTGCCAAAGGGGCCCTATGGAATGAGGGTCCACCTTAACCATAGTTGAGAATTTCGTTTCCTTCTTGGTTTGATCTCCAAATCGAAATATTTTGGCCGATTCAGATTCTGGCGAAACATTTCGGTGTTATTTTTAGGAAAAAATATAAAAATAAAAGAAAATACTTTGTGTAGAAAAATATGAAAAATATTAAAAATTGAAGATAACAAATAAATTATATACATTTAATATATTCTACCAAATCAATAATGCAATACGCTATTTCTACATGCAACATGAGTTTTGTTGGTTTAAATCTTCCAAGAGTGGGTTTATTAGAAGGTAAAGGTAAAAGGAAAAAAAAAAAATCTGGATAGTCGAGGCTCGAACTCACGATAATTTTGTTGGCCCATAATAGGGCCAACCCATTGAAAATCTAAAACGCTCAAAATAAATCCGCTCCCCCTCTAAAAGAAACTCTCTTCTCTCTTTATATTTATTATAAAAAATCTAGCCAAAATGGTCTAAAATCCAAAATTTCAGCCAAAGTGGTCCGAAATTCGGACCAAATTTTGCCGGGGAGTTGTTCGTTTCGGACTGTTTATGAACTGAAATTATACAGCCATTTTGGCTGAAACAAACTGAAATTCACAAATATGCCACTCTCAGTCTAGTCAGATGTAAAACATGTGATCAACTTAGTTGGAATTGATCTCGTGTTTTACATGTGATCAATCCAGTGATGGGCCCCATGCTTGCTACAGTGAAATTTGTGATGATGCTTTTGCTTGAGGCCGGTGGTGGACCTAGGATTTTTGTTTGAACAGGGCGGGCCCAAACAGGTAGTTGGGTTTTGTGGACAAACCTAGGATTTTCATGTGAGTTTTTGGGGTGGACCCGGGTTTTTCATGTTGGTTTTGGAGGTGGTCCTAACTCTAACGAGGCGAATGCTTGCATACCCATACATGTGGGTACACCCATGGATCATATGGTTGGAGAAGGTGTTTTTTTTTTTTAGGTGCTAACATGGGAAGTTAGGGCTGATTCTGCAGGGATGCAGATATAATAAGGGTTGAGATTTAAGTTTGGATTTTGCTTTGTCAAGGTTTTGTCTGAAGTAGGGATAAAAAAAAAAGGAATCGGACTCAGACTCAGCTCGGGCTGAGTCGGAGTCGACTTGGCCGACTCGCATGGGACTCGGCCGAGTCGGTCGAGTCCCCATATTTATTATAAAAAAAAAAGGAAAATTTCTTTTCTCCTTTTTTCCATCCAATCCATTCATAATTCCATATATATAGTTTTACTCTCTTCATTAATCATTCTAATACGTTATTTAAGGATATAAATATAGAATAATAATAACATAATCGCAAGCCATTTTATAATTTAATTGTAATTAAAATTTAAAATTTAAAACTAAAAAGTAGAAAATACAATATACATGTTTCCAACTTTCAATATCCACTCTCAAGTCTCAATTTAGTCAATTATCAAGTCAACTAGTAAGATCAATCATCAAAGATGTAACTAAGCTTCAAATTTCAATTATATTTATAGCATATAAAAATGTAAAACCATACCTTAGCTCTTTCTTGTTAAAATTTAAATGCTAATTCCATGTTGAATGCCTTGCGGGTTCTAGATCTTCAGCTTCGTCGTTATTTTGACTTTGACGATAGTATTGAGCAACATCAAAATGAAAGAACCCTTGCCCCACTCTTGGAGTTATAGGACCTTCTCCATAGTTTGATGATGAAGCCATAACTTGAAGTTGAGGATATTCATATGGCGGTTGCACTTGTGGGGGGTGTGGCCATAGATACTAGTAATACTCCATACTGTTGTTGCCCATACCCATGCGAAGGACCATCGTATCCACCATACCGCTGCGGCTGTCCACCATACCGCTGCGGCTGTCCATACTCAGACGAAGGATCATGAAATTGATCTCCATATTGTTGCCCATATCCGTATGAACTATCAGAACTTGTGATCCAAGGGCTTGATGCCATTTGATGCGGCTGAGGATATTTATCCGTTGGCTCACTTCCTTCACCTCTGCCATACCCACGTGACCCACCAGCAGGCTCACTTGGACTATAATATACATTAATGTTGTCATGTCCACTACCACATCCATCATCACTACCTTCGTATGCCTCTTCGTTCTGGCCCTGTTCACCTCCTTATCGTGAGCCACTCTTGCTAGAAGATGATGTTTTATGCAGTTCATCTTCTTCTTCATGAGTGGCCAACCTTTGGCTTTGTCTTGTCTTTGCATGGGTGCTCTTATCCTTTGACTTTTGCGTGTATTGGAAAAGTTGGTTTTGATCTTTCTCTAGCCCCTTTGACATGTTCTGAAGTAGAGCGTGTCAACTCTGGGCCACGGTTATGACCACGTCCCGAGCCTTGCGATGACGAGGTTGCTACACCCTTACCCTTATCGCACGCTGATCGCGTTGTAGAAGTAGGCGTAGCAGATCTAGAACTCGGATGCTGCGGTGGGGAAATATGTCCTTCATTCGACTGAAATTCTTCAACATCAGCCATTGCTTCATTGATGAATGTTGTATCGTTTAATACTGGCTCCTCTCTTTCAGCCATAATCCAAATTAATTGGTTCGTAGTCGCCGTTGTCTCTTCTCATCAGATTCCTTGCTCATAACCTCATGTTGTAATGGACAAAGACCAACTTCTCCAACTTAGCCATAGTAAGGTGATTACGGGTCTTAGTGTGTATCAAGCTGAATGTGCTCCAATTCCTTTCACATCCCGAAGATGAGGCTGTTTGGCTCAATATTCTTTTTGCAAAAGATCTTAAATGGGGAACCTTATCACCAAATGTAGCCCACCATTTAGCTGTGTTAAAAGACCAAAACAATAAAATCAAATGCTTGTTATAATTCATAAATTACTATATTTCATCTAATTTAAGTATTGAAATTTGAGAATAATACCTGGATCCATCTGCTTACGACCTAATATGGCTGCGTCTGATCCAAAACTACCTAGAGCGCCCTTGTAGTTTTTCAACTATAAAAGTTAAGATTTAGAAGTTAGCACTTAGCAGTTAGCACTTTTTTAAATTTCAACTAATTTATGAATAATAATGTCATGATCTATGACATCTTTATCTGGTTAAGAATTGTAACTTGATATTGCATGTTATTTGTCATAGCCTCTATCGTTTTTTTCAAGCAACGGAAAACTTCTTCTTGGTTAGAAAAGTGTTTGCTATAGAAGCAGCTTGGGTTCAAGTAGTACGCTGCATGCCATGACGTCATTAAGTAATAAGTATTGATTATTAAACTCCAAAATAAAGTAATAAACAATAACTAGTTAGTATTCTATTTATAATAACCATAATTGATTAATAGTCAAAAATTACCTGCCGCATGTATGTTTTGATGCATCTGGTTGTCCCATCGATTATCAATGATTTTCCATATCTTCTTATAATAAGTCCCATACTTTCCTCTGGATCGTTGCTCTATAGCTAGCTTAGCTCTATCCATGGCATCATACACAAAGCCCATTGTGGGCTTCGTATCAGCATCCAGTAGTTTCAAAACCAAGACAAGAGGCTCGAGTAAGTCAGTAATTCGTTCTGCCCTGTTCCAAAAATCCTCCCTAAGGACAATCTGTTGTACTTTGCGTGCCAAAGGTTGACGTGAAAAATTTGATTTCACATATGTTGTATTGGTCCACATCTGCATTATGTTAGCTTTGGCACGACAAAGACTCTCAAGGGCTATGAAGTGCGTAGCAAAGCGTTTGATACCGGGCCTCAAAATCTCACGACCCTCGTTCATTTCTCTTAACAGATCTGTCATGAATTGATGGTTATAGATCAAAGATGTCACCATCTTTCCCTCATCAATAGTCTCACGGACATCATCTAATTTGCCAATGTCCTCCAGCATGAGATCAATACAATGTGCCGCGCATGGCACCCAAATAATACCCTTACCATTTTCACGCAATTTCTTCGCCGCGGCCTTAAAGTTAAGCGCATTATCTGTCACAATTGCAACAACATATTTGTGGCAATTGTTAACCATGCCCAAGGTATCATCAATTAAACTGTACAAATATTCAGCATCCATTCTATGTCCGCTTGTATCTACAGACCTGATAAAAACTGTTCCCGTTAAACAGTAAGCCATGAAATTAATAATGTGCCGCCTATTGTTGCTTGTCCACTCATCACACTTAAGTGTGCACCCATACTCCTCCCAAGTTTTGAAGTGATCTTTCAAGTATCTCCAATAATCAGAAACTTCCATGTCAAGATACTTTCCGCCAGTCTCATAAGCGGATGGAGGTTTAACTCCGGGCCCCACCTCAGCTATAGTATCAACCATGGAGTGATAGTATGGTGAATTAGCAACATTCGGTGGAATCCGATTATAATGGAAGAACTTTGAGATGGCTCTCCCCATTTTCATGGCTCTAACTTTCATATCGCCTATGATAGAGCTACTAATCTTTGGTTGTTTTGTACTTTGAGACCGATGTAAGAATGAATCCATTGTCCCTCTCCTTGCTGTGTCCCGATAAGGGTCAGGAGTAGCTCTGGAAGAACCAGCCCCAGCCGGTGTCTCATCCATACGAGCCTGCTCAGAAGCAAATTATTCACGGCTCGCTCTCATACCCCTCCGTAACTCCCTCGCATCAACATCACCATCATTGTCAGAGTCATCCTCAGAAGTGTCAATCCTCTGCATATTTACAACCCTCTTATCAAATTTTTTCTTCTTTTCTTTCTCATTCTTCTTTTCAAGCAATATGTCTCTCATTTGTTTCCTCACTTTAGTGGGGACATTTGCACATGGTTTAGCTTCCCCTTGTATACCTGTTAGGTGTTGTTTAAATCTGTGGATCCCACCACTGAGAATCTTATGACACCATTTGCATTTGACCTTATGACGGTCTCTTGCAACCATCTCCCCATGTTCCCATCCGGGGTCAACTTCTTTCTCTTTATTTTTTGGGGCCATTTGTGATATAATTTAACTATCTGAGTGATAGTAATCTGCATAATTAAGAATTCAAGATTCTACACAATCAAATGTTTATTTATACTTTAAGAATGTACAAAACAAAAAGAACATATTATTAATTCATAGATCCATGTTATACAAACCCAAAATAATAATTTCATACAAAGAACATAAGTAAATAATAAAAAAAAATTCAGATTTTTCATTTTTAAAAAAAAATTATATCATAATCATGAAAATCACATTCTTTTAACTAAACAATAGTTGAAATTTCATTTACAAACAACCCACACATGTAATCATCTACTCTACATAATTTAAGAATGTAAAATGCAAAAAATCCATATTATTAATAATTATTTTTACAAGAAAAAGTAAGGAAAATATTATTATTGCACATATATGCATAGATCTAGTGTTAGAACCATAGATCCATGTTATACAAACCCAAAATAGTAATTTCATACAAAGAACATAAGTAAATAATAAAAAAAAATTTGGATTTTTCATTTTTTTTTAAAATTACATCATAATCATGAAAATCACATTCTTTTAACCAAACAATAGTTGAAATTTCATCTACAAACAACCCACACATGTAATCATCTACTCTACATAATTTAAGAATGTAAAATGCAAAAAATCCATATTATTAATAATTATTTTTACAAGAAAAAGTAAGGAAAATATTATTATTGCACATATATGCATAGATTTAGTGTTAGAACCATAGATCCATGTTATATAAACCCAAAATAATAATTTCATACAAAGAACACAAGTAAATAATAAAAAAAAAAAATCGGATTTCTTAATTTTTTTTAATAAAATCGACCCAAAAATTAAAAAAAATGCATTTTTAGAAAAAATAATGATCCTTCAAACCATCTTCAAGCAATATCTTCATCTTAGCATCTTCTCTAAACCATATATGCATGTAGAATCAAGAAAACAAACCTCAAAGTTGAGAAATAAAAAAACCCTGTTTGATGTGAATAGTGGTTGGATTCTTTGGTAGGCTTGATCTTAAAAAATAGATGGATTTGATGATGTTTGATGCTTGAAACACAATTAGGAGGTAGTTTCCTTCACTCTCCACCAAGTAGAATAGGAAAAAAAAGAGGATTTTAGGGTTTTAAAGCCCCCCACTTCGTCAGTGGGTGGACTCGGACGAGTCCCCCCGGACCTGTACCGAGTCCAGGGGACTCGGATCGGTCCAGGCCGAGACTCGGCCAATTTTTAATTCCTTGGTCTGAAGTCTGTTGGTTAGGGTCTACTCCTGTTCTAACTAGGGCTTGTTGCCTGAGGTTATTTAGTAGTTTATCAAATTTGGACATTTTTGGGTCAATTTCATTTGGAGAGGGGTAGGGCTGCGAGGAATGATCAAATGGGAGGGAATTTGGTGTTGATTTTGGGACATAAGTCTCAATTGATGTGGGGTTTGGTATAATACAAAATATATATGAAGTTAGGGGTGATTGACACGGATATATTCACGGGATTCAGGAGGGTTTCATCCAAAAGGTTTTTGCGGAAGAGGGGCATCTTAATGGGCTTGGTCAGGCACAATTTTGTGGAAGGTTTTGGCTGTTGATTAGGGTTGAAAGTATGGGGCTATTTGATGTACTTCCCCTCCCCCCACCACCCCACCCCCACACACACACCATATTTTGGTTGGACATCAGGCACTGGGGATTTTTGGCTGTTTCAATGGTTGGTATTGGGTGGTTGCTTGCTAAGCTGCAGCCTGATTAATAAATTTAAAACAAAATAGAAAAGAAAGGGGAGAAGGGTTAAAATACTTATATTGGAGTTAAAGCAAAGGTAGAAACCAGAAACAAGGGCAACCTCAGTATGTCACCTGCTTTGATAGTTGATACTGTATAGGCTGTAAATGTCACATTTCAGGCTTCCTTTTGCCCCTTCTTTCGAATAGATGGTAACATATTTATTATAAAAAAAGATGTTAACATATTATTATATTACGAAAACAGTAAACTAACAGCCTTGCAGGCTAATGAATATAACTAATGGTTTAGCTTCACACTTAGGGGTCACACCTAGGGTTTCCATCACACTTAGGGACCTATGGTTTCCTTGGAGTGACACCACACAAGTGCTTCATGGAGTCAGACCAAACACTGGGAGCGAGATAAATTCTTCACATAAAAAATTGAAATCTTATTCCAATCATTGAATATTTACAAATATAAATGTCACTGACATTCATTGGATACAAAACGCACCAAAGGAGGGAAAAAGATGGTGAATGTCGTGCCCTCTTAGGGTCGATTGGCTTCCCATTATATATGGGCTGATTGCCCTATTTACAGTATTAATTAGCCCTTAATACAATCTCAGATCCAAAATTATAGCTAACTAATACAGTATGTACACGTGCTATGACTAGACTAATGATAGAATACATCCATTGGGCCTAACACAATTGGGCCTGATTGACAATAAAGGTCTCCTATTTTTGCGGCATGTCTCAAGGAGGAAAAGTCCAAATTGAATTACAACCTGTCCTGCTAGAAAATTGGAATGCTAATAAATCTGCAGCCTTTGTCAGCCATAGCAATAGGACTCACAGCTCCTAATGTGATTGGGATTGTTAAATAAGAAAAAAAAACCTAAAGTCTTTCTAATAATACTCTTCCAAGTAGGAGTTTTCTGAACTAATCATTCTCTATTTATTTCCCATTAAATGGGAACAACTTGTAGGGTGAACTGATACCACATGAAGGACCCACAGATTAGAATTTTTAATGCAGTAGATGAACATCTCAATGGTCTGAAATACTGACCAGATGCAGCCATACATCAAAGTGATGGCAGTGATCTGCCAGTGAAGGTCCAGGCTACAGGTGATAACCAAGATATCTGTTGGTGAATCACTACATGCTGCAAATGAACTGTCGTCCAGAAAGCCATTAGAATATTCACATAGGGTTCAACCCAGTCAAACAAAAATCTGGTTGTTGACTATGATGCATGGATACTTCGAAATGGGCAGCGTATCGTGTTGTTTTGTATTTGATACTTCAATTTTTATGTGTAAAGTTCGCATTCCTACCATGAGCGGCGCAGCCCCGGATCTGCGATCGAACAATAGATCAATCTTCTGAGGGATTGATTGAATCCAACGAAGGATTCCAGCCCTAAGGCACACTCACGATAAAGGTAAACTCCATCAATGATGATAAAAATCAGAATTCTTTCATTGATTGAAATAAGCATTGTATTACAACTGAGGCATGTCCTCTATATATGGGAATTGGGATTGAACATCTTTCTTATCCACCAAGACTTTCCTATTAATTAAAGAAACCTAATTAAAAGAGGAAACCAAATCACTAAACTTGCATAACAATCCAAATCAAATAAACTCCTAATTTAAAGAATTCTAAATAAATCAAGCTCTGTAAATAATATAGTCTAATTAAATGGATGTCCCATTGAGCCTATGGACTGGTTTCAATGGGTTGGTCGACCCACGGTCTGGCCTGCATCAATGAGCCTCTTTATGGACTTCCTCATGATATATATCACAAAGTGTCCTCTAACCGTTTGCATTCATAGTTTCAGACCCACATGAGCAAAGGTGGTTTCCAACCTGTGACATATATGCTGGATAATTTAGAAGCCTGAACTCTTCTGGCCCTTCATTCCGGACTCCGGAGTTATAAATATCTTTTAGTTCTCCTGAGTAGCACATCCTCTTAGGGAGTATGGTTGTGCGTACAATGTTATTCTCCATTATTTCTGAACTGTTGCACTTCACCGATTTTTGAATGTCCATCTCACCTTTCTTGTTGTGCCTTGACGCATTGTCTTTATATAGATTTAGTTGATATTTATTGTTCAATATAGGTTAGAGCGCACAACTGTGAAACGAAAAAGGGTTTTTGCAACTCTCAAGGTTTTAGGGACAGTAGTAGAGGAGCTTACGAAGGAAGTATCTCCTGAAGAGGCAGAAAGGTTGATCCCTGAGGAGGTTTGCTTTTCCCCGCTTTTGTGATTACCATTTGCTTATGCAGAGTTTATGGATTTGAGTTTCCAGATAATGTAGTTTTTCTTAATTCATGCTCTTCCATCTGTCACACTTATGCGATTTTTCTTTTTCTTTAGTGGTTAGTTCTATTATTTTCTATGGCTAATTTCTTTATCAGTTTTTTTTCTTTATTATCATGCACACATTTCTGCTTGTAATCCTCTGATTTAACATATTTTGTCAGTTAATTTTACTGTTCAATGTTTCAGATGAAGCGGGTCATGGAATCAGATGCTGCAATGACAGAAGACTTAATTGCTTATAACATCATACCTATGGATGCTCAAACAATAACAAATGCTATCGTGTCTTTGGGGGAGGTAATAACTTCTGTTACTTTTGCTTTGTTATTCTTCCTGTCAATCCTTGACCTTAAGAAGATTCTCCTCAGGTAAGGGCGGCAGTGTCAGCTATTAAGTATTTTAGCGGTCTACCGGAGTTACCTAGCAGTTTTTCTGTTCCTTCTGCCAGAAATGCAGATATGTTGGACTTCTTGCATTATGTTTTTGGATTCCAGGTTTGTATCATAATCTCTCTCAGGTCTTCATGATGTATGTTTTGTGGAAAATCAAGAGTAGGTAGAGTTGATAACTAAAGAACTGCTTTTGCATCAGAATGGGGTTTTTAAGTTTTAAGCACAGATTTGTAATTGTATAAGCTATCGACTGTTCTTACCAATAATGTTTATACTTCTGACTTCCATGTTGATGCTTTAGTTGCTCTTTGGAACTCAAGATCTCGTTGTGCTGGGGTCTCTCTTTTTTTTTGCTAATTTTTTAAGGTTTCATGCTTCTTGTAAAGCACACTGCTTAATTTAATGTATTCTCTTAAAAAATTCATTGCTGAAATTAATCCTTATATTTTTCATGTGCGACAGAAAGACAATGTTGCTAATCAACGCGAACATATCGTCCACCTCCTTGCTAATGAACAGTCTCGACTTGGAATTCCTGAAGAATCTGAACCGGTACTATTTAAATTTTTATGATGATGTACGCACAATCTTGCAAGATAAAACCTGTATTATAGCATCTTGCTATTCGTTTTTCATTCCTTCCTGCTTACACTGCTATGTATGTTAATGCTGTGCTTTGTTTAAAAATTTTTTCCTCTCTAATTTGCTATTATGGATCTATTCAATCTTTTTTCTCCCCTCTTTGCAGTCTCCTTATTGTGGAAAGTGACTTGAGTGATGCCATAAATAAGGCTTCTAATCATTTGTGAGGGCTTTGATTATTGTAAAGGAAATTGACGTTATGTTTATCAGGGTGATCATTTTCTTGCTAGACAAAGAGGCTGGGCATTTACTGTTGTAGTTTCAGAACATGCTTCTTAGTTTTCTTAGTTAACTTGTGTATTTTCTCTCTGTGTTCTTTTTTCCTACTCTAAGAGGTACTTTCTTTGGGTTTTCTCTTTCATTCTCCATTGTTGGTTCTTCCCTTTTGTATGTTATTTACAAAATTTGCTACTGTATACTTTTTGGTTATAGTTTAGTTCAATCAGTTAGGCAGAATGTTAGTTTCTCTTCCCATTGGGGTCAGTAGGGATATCGAGAAAGTCATATTAGATGAGAATCTATTTTTTCCTATTTTTCTGCCAATATCATTATTGTCATTGAGCAGATTATGATTTAGGGTGAAGGCAAAGGAAACAAAATTACAATTTATATAATATACATTTCTGTACTGCCCCAGCGTATGGCTTGAGTATTTTTTTTTTCATAAACTGATCATCATTTGTCTACATCAAGCACCCTAAGAATCTTTTTATTATAATGCCAGTCAACTTAGAAGGGGAATCAAGTACTTGTGTGGAGCTGGTTGCAATTTGCACCTATATTTGTTATCTATTGAAAAATGAGCCTTTCTGTCTGGATCTCTAGTTGTTGAAGGTTACTGTAGCAATGCTGTTGCTGGGGCATGTAAAAGAAGATTAGAGCCTCAGAGATTGTTGTGGTTATCGAAATTAGGGATTTACTGTTTTCTCATGGAGATCCCTTTTAGACAACTCCCAAGGGATGCAAAGGCTATAGTGGCTTGTCTTTGTAATGAATGTGTAGGAAATCTCTAGTTGAGTAGTTGTGACTGATTGTAACGACCCGGAATGCGGGGCCCTTCGAATTCCGTGCCGAGACTTGTAAGCATCACACACATAGGTTAAATCAAAGATCACATAAATATTTAGGCATTTACCAAGTTAACCAACTTGTATTAAAAGTCCAAATCTAATAAACAAATGTAACATTGACCAATAAAATAAAATAATTGCAATGTTTTTCAAATGAAATAATCTAAGCATTTTATTAAATCTAATTCTTCTTCAACTATGTGGCTTCGATGCTCAAGTATGCATCCCAAAGTTTATCTCCTGGTCACCAAGATTTACCTGAGTCGCTAAATTCTGGTTACCTGGATTGTGGCAAATCCACAAAATATAAGTACAACTGAGTGGATAGATATTCTGATCTATTTGTGCAATTAAACATACACTTAGATAAGATTACACAACAAATTAGAGTAATATCTGAAAGTCTCATTTAAGCCAAAGTTGGAATTGGGTCAAACAAACAACAACCTCCTAGCCACCTGAGCACCGGCCCAAAGTTCATGTTCCACAAAGATATCACATGTACAAATCTCATTCCTGGACATCTCAAAATCATTCTTTTCTGTCCCAAAACAAAATCGACCGCGAAGGTCCAAAATGAAACCGACCACCAAGGCCCAAAATGAAACCGACCCTCAGGGTCCAAAATGAAACTGACCTCCAAGGTCCAAAATGAAACCGACCACCATGGTCCAAAAATAAGATCGACCCCAGGGTCCAAAACTAGCAAACTAGCACCATAAAATCGACCCTCCCAAAAAGGTCCTCGGTCATACATGCTCGTGGTCTAGGGGTGTCCAAAAGGTTCCTCCAAACAAACAAGGTCATCGTATATCAATGTTCCAATTCAAATAGCAAATATATGTCTCATCAAAATCTGATATTTAGCATGTCCTCAACATAAGTAATGGGTCAAATTCCATAATCAGCCCCTTCTCAATTATGTGGATTTAACCTGCCCCAGTCTGAATCAAAATTGGTATACAAGGTGAGATGGGTCAATTACATAACTCACCCTTTACAGTTTTGAGGGAAATATTCAAATACCAAATTAATCACAAAATATACATATGCAAACCACAAATTTATCATGTGAGATCCCCAAAAGACATAAGCATATTAACCCACATACAAATTTCAAGTCACCATATATTCACATAACAGGGTCCAAAATACATATTTGACAAATCAAGAACTAAAGGATGCAATTCAAACAATTTGCAAATAATAATAATGAATAACCAGCCTTTGCTTGTAATTTCAGAAACTTAGGATCTCATTACAATTATCTAAGACGGTAGGGTCTAATGGTAATTTCAGAAGAGTTAAGAAAGTAAAACACATGTTTGACAGATCCCCAGCATGGTCTCACGCTTATCATGTTGAATGCAACTGGATAGTGGGTCCCACTCTATCGTGTACACAAAGGATTTGATCCTAAGAGGGTCTGAGTAAATATGCTAAACCAGCAGGGGTTGTTTGTAATCTTTGCAAGTTAAATCCAGGTCGAAAACATCCATTGGAACTCAACTTTTAAAAGAAAAAGGAGTTTACGTCTGGAACACTTGGACTAGCTGGATAGTGGGCCCCACTGGTCCAAACCTAAGATGGACCTAATCACCATGGTCGCCCAGCAGTCCCTTATCCTTGGACTGGACCTGATCTCTGATCAGGTGGGCCAGGGGGTCCCACTAGGGCATGTCGACATTCAGGCCAAAATGGGTAAGTTATCGGCTCCCTTCCATCAAAGCAACTGGATGAGGGCCCAGATGGAATCCACTCCACATGGGTCCACCACCCTAGAGGTCGCCCATGGGTCCACAAATAGATCCATGGATCAGATTAATCATCAAGTGGGCCATGGGGTCCCACAACTCTGTCGACCAAAAACTGTTCGTCTCGGGGAAGAAAGTGAAGAATTTCAGAATCTGCTTTGAAATTCATTTAATCCAATTCTTTCTTTATGAAGTACTATCTAGGGACAATATTAGTTATAAGAATCAAATTATCATGTATATCTAGGAGATCTGATTATTCTCTAACATCAGTCAAGGCCTGGGTTTGTCGACAGTATCATATACAGGACTCTGGGACATGTAATTCATCAGACAAAGTTTTACTCATCAATGTTTTAATGCATGATATCATGCTGAAATCATCAAACAGGGCAATGTCATATAACCACATCAATTTTTTTACAACATTCAAGTCACAATTCTCACATACGCACAACATCATAACTTATATATGAGGAAATCCTACTCACCATAAAATAGAGGAAAATACAGAAGAGTAAAGTCAGAAATTCAGAACCATAGATCAGAGTCTCTACTCACCTGTTATAGCTAATTAGAATTGGTTTATTCCTCCTCCTATTCTCTTCAGGGCCAATACTAAACTAGGCTTGGGGTTGATCAATATATAAAGGCTAGAAGTCAGAGTCTTTCCATAGTCCTCTTTCTAATTTTATTATTTCCTTCTTTTATACTTTCTAATTCTAATCTTAATTCTAGGTACTATACAGCTACTCCCCTTTCTAAAATTCCATTCACGTGGGACACTTCTACATGCATAATAGTTAAAACAACTAAAGTCCTACCTGGGCCAAACTATTCCTGGGCCCAGGTAACTAAGGATATTACACTGATGGTATCCTATGGATGGGAGATTTTGGCCATGCATTACCTCGATTGATGGAATCATGTTTTTGTCTTTTCACTTGCTTTTCGTTTGCCGTATATATCCTCTCCAAAAAGTTCCATTTTACTGATACAAAAGTTTATTTCTTTTGGAACTATGCATGATATTGAAGCATAGCGTGGTTGAAACCATGGTCGTGGGTTTCAGTCATAGTACCAATCCACAATTGTCTATGGTTATGATTAGGTGTCTGTTAATATCAACTTGCTGTAGTTGAAGTATTGTCACTATCAGTGTGTCTGCTTTATTAGTCCGCCGACATGCTTTTTTAATGGTTATAAGTCTTTACTAGCGCAGTAACCCTTGCTGAGCACGAGTATGCCCATATAATGCAAATCAAATATTCATACAATTGGAAAATAAGCATTGACTTGAATGGCAGTCCAAATACAATGCACAATAGTAAATTTTCAGAAATAAAGTAAAAAAGGAAACATATGACCGTACCTATTTTCACAATTGAGAGCAGGTAGAGTAGAAAGAGAATATGGGACGTGAGGTAGAGCAAAATGGGAGGATCTACATAAATGAAATATGAGATGTGGATAGAAAGGGGGTTTTCCAAAATCAAAAGAGGAAAAGTAGAAAATAGACATGGGTTGTTATGAGATAGAATAGGTGTTACGTGTGGGATAAGAAGTGGGTAGTTATGAGAGATAATGTAGGAGAGAAGAATAACTTACTGTCAAAATTGTAACCAACAATACAAATCATTTCAGAAACCCTTCTGCTTAATATAGAATAATAGAATTCTACATTGCATTTGTTCCTTCTCAGTACAAAGCTCTATATGCCTCTGTTTCTACAATAAAACTTCATAAGCTTCAGCTGTGACTGTATCCTGTCTTCTGCTGCAGCAAATGGATGAGGCTGCTGTGCAGAAAGTGTTTTTCAAGTCCCTTGAGAACTACATGAAGTGGTGCAATTACTTGAATAAGCCAGCTTCTTGGAACAAGTATGTCCTGTCTTAATTTATTGATCTTGTTGCCCTTGTTCTATATTTGTTTTTTTTTGGTGACCCTTTTTTGTGTTAGTGAATAAGTACCAGGAACATATATATATATATTTTATTATGATCTTTTGTGCAGTTTGGAGGCACTAAGCAAGGAAAAGAAGTTACTGTTCGTTTCTTTGTACTTTCTTATCTGGGGTGAAGCTGCCAATATTAGATTTCTGCCCGAGTGCCTATGTTACATATTTCATCAGGTAAGTTTCCTTGGAACTCTATTTACACTGGTTTCCTATTTTTATTCTTCATCCACCTCTCATTTTTTCTCTCTCTATATTGCTGGAATATTATTTTTCTTCAATCTTGTACATAACATATTTCCTATTTTCCTTTTCAGATGTCTATGTTCTGCAAATTTATTCTATAGTTTGGGTCCCAATGTCATTGTAGGGTGTTGCTTATAGAAAAATTAAGGCATCTTTACTTTTAATAAATCAACTTTTTGAATAATAACTGTTGATTCTCCTTTATCTTTGTTACATTCATCCACTACATTTTAACAGCTTGAAGATGCTTTTTTGGTTATAAATTGTTGACCGGTTTGTTAGAAGTTATACTGCACATTTGAATGTTTCTATTTTCACAATTTTGGGGTGTATGGGGTTAAAAAATGGAATAGTGGGTACTCCATGCCAAAGCGAGAAAGCTTTAGAAGTCTAGAGAAGTGTAGAAATGGAGGAGAATCTTAGAGAATGGCTACTTGCAGTTTGGCAATCATTAGAGGAATCCTGAGAGTTGTGGAGATACTCACTTTAGGAAGGAGACTCCAAGGAAAATACGCAGATTTCATTAAAGGCACGTTTGGTAAACAGATAGGAATCCTCAGGATTCCTTCATTCTCCTGGAATCATGCTATCCTCTCTGAGGATAACTGAGGGGAGGAGTCACTGGATTCCAAGTTTAGGAAACACTCAGGAGTAGTCATTCCTTGTAACTCAAGAGCTTCTTTGCCTCTGTGGATATGGAAAATTCAATGGGGAGAGGTGGAGACCGAGGAATAACTGGAAGAGAGGATTTTTGATGGGTTGGGAGGATTTGGAAAACCCTCTCTCACTTTTCCTCTCTTCAGAATCGAGAAAAACTAGAGAGGATTCCTCTCTGAGGATGTTACCCAAACATGCCCTAGTTGATTGCATCTTTTGTCTGGGGCAGTTGATCTGCATTGTTATATGGAGCCAAACGTTGGGCACTGACAAAATTATTTGAAGACGAACTTGTATCTGAGGAGTGTGTGTGATAGGATTAAAGGATGGAGTGAAAGGAAAGGATAGGACTCGGACAATTACATAAGAGGAAATCTTCAGGTCGCTCCAGAAGTCAGGAAGGAAAACATAGGTACTCATCGAAATAACTTTCATAAGTATTTGATCTATTTTATATATTTGTAAAATATTTTTTTCTTAGAAAACATGACTCTCCCGAGTCGTGTTGACTCTGTCCGAGTCACAAATTTTGCAACCTTAATTTAACCACAATTTTCATGCGAAAAAACAAACAAAATTAAAGATAAAATTCCATACACATTTAACAGCAATGTGAAATCAAACTAGAGTTAGAGAATGAAAGACAATCCAGTCTTCATTATGAGCAGTTTCATTAACTTCATCCAAAAACTCAACAAATGGGTTTAAATAAAAAAAGATGTTATCTTTTTAACTAATTTTAGCAACATGCTATCATTACTTGTACAAAATCCAACACGAATACTAACCAAAGAAAACATTGAAAGGATATCAAAATTCATAATGGCATTTGACAATTTACAAGAGAAATATATTGTTTTACGTATAATAAATTCAAAGAGGAGGAATACTGCTTGGTTTCTACCCAACTGAAGTATTACAGAATATAGCAATATTGTATTGCCAAACAAAACCAATCCTAAGTGACATAAGATTCTCTTTTCCCAAGTGTACATGCATTAATCATTATTGTCATCGCAAACCTTGTACTATGCAACTATGCATATTTAACTTTTGTCTGACCTGCTACTACTCTCTGCACTAGTCTATCATCATGCAATGGCCATATTTGTCAAGCGATCAATTTATCACTTTCTTCATGCAAGCGGCATAAGATTATCTTTTGTCTTACTCTTATGTACATGCGATAGTGTCATCAGTCATCACAAACCTTGCAGTAGCAACTATGCATATTAAACTGCCGTCTGACCCATTACGCTTTGCACATGTCTATTGTTAATTTCTTATGCAATGACCATCTTGTCAAGCCATTACTTCATCACTTCCTCTGCATAAAGAATCAGTTGCACATTGAAATGGAAGGTCATTTTTTCAACAGGAACCTCGTAACTTGACATCATTTTTAAGATCGGGGATCATAGTGCTTCTCGTTGAGTTAATGATCTATTGCTTTCTTTTTATTGACGTGCAAATACTTTATGCTTCAACAAGCAACAAACCTTGTGTTACCATTTTTGAAACAACTTTCTCAATGGAAAGTTGTGTAAAAGATCCATAATAATGAGATCAAGAATGGAATAGTTTTGTGGAAAATGATGCCCCTACAAGATATAGAAACATCATATCAAACAATTTTTTAGATGAATACAATCGTTAGTGATATAAGATAATATTATTTTCTTATGTACACGCATTCGTCATTAGTTTCAACTTTCAAGTCATATCAAACCTTGCCATCATGTAGTTAATTCATGGTAAACTGTCATCTGGAGCTCTACTCTCTGTGCATATTCATTGTGATGCATGGCCATCATTATCAAGGGCATCACTTTATCACTTTCTCTGCGTAAACAATCAGCTGCATGTTAAACTAACAGAAGGGCATTTGTTTTCAACATGTACGTTGTAACTTGACATAATTTTGGGTGTTTTGCTTCTCATCAAGCGCACGTTTGTTTTCATGGCATTGAATTCCTTGGAATACTAAGAGATGTATTCCTAAAAGTGGTTAAAATTGGAGAAAACAAGTGGTTAAAATTGGAGAAACAAAGGTGAAGATACATAAATTGCCATGAAAATCTGCCCTTCCTTGAAAAGTTGATAAACGGGAGATGGAGAATGAATTCCCAGCCATCATCCAAACTCAAAGACCCATCTACATCTCCACCTTATATCTGTCACCCATCACCTCCTAGTAATCCTTGTTGGAACCCTCTTTACCATGAATTCCTATGCATTCAATTCCATGAAAGGAAATGGGCCCTATGTTAGTGGCCTATAACTTATTTTTTAATGACTTGCGGATGTTATGCTTGAACAAGCAGCATAATGTGTGTGATGTTTTTGGAATGACTTCCTAAATGAAAAGTTGTGTCAAAAGATCCAAAAAATGAAATCAAGAGGGGAAACGATCTTGGAAAATGATGTCTCTACCACTTAGGGGTCGTTTGTTTCCATTTACATATGTAAACATCCCACATGTGAAATGGTTCCACACCATTTATGTTTGTAAAATTTATGCAGAAGTAGCCTTACATTTTCACACCTCAGGAGGTGTGAAACAGAATCACACCCATTTTGCTTTTGCAGTGCTACTGTAACATTTCGCCCATCATGCTTCATTTTCTTGATTTTTGTGGGACCCTAAATCATGATCCGAACTGTTAATCATGTTCAGAAGGCCACAAACTGCTATGCTACCAAATTTCAACCGTGACAAAATCCTGACCTTTGATGTTCATTTCTGGACTTTTGTGGGCCTCATTTTCACGATCCAAACCGTTAATCCTCTTTAAAAGGCTATTTTCAGCTAGGAGGTCAAATTTCAGATGCTGATTCAACATAAATCTTGAGATATCTTCAAAAAACATATAGACTGTTGGGTGCATGCACTGTTGCTACAGTGCATTCTACGAGTGAAAAAGGCAGTCCTTATTCTCAAAATTTTGGATTATCTGGGCCTCTAATGGGAAATCCAAACCATAGGCCCTCTTCATAAAGCCAAAATCGACTATTGTCTTAAATTTCAACTGTTGATCCTTCATAGATTGTGAGATATTTTCAAAAAGTCTGAGGCCGTTTGATCTTTAATTTTGATTTCTGCGGGCATCTTTTTTCCAATCCGAACCATTAGTACCCATAAGAAGGCCAACAATGCTTATTTGGTTGAATCTCATCACTTGATTCATCATGGATTTTTCAAATTTTGTGAAAAAATAACTGTGAATACATGTGAAGCATTGGATGCAATCAGATTCTCATTTGAAGAATGAAAATGACAAACAATGGATTGTGTTTCACATCTGCATATGAAAATGACTCATGTGAGTCATTTACATATGTAAACTATTTTCACATCACATGTGAAATTGACAAACGACCCCCTTACGGAGTCTTAATGAAGGGAGAGGAATGATAGGGTGTTCACTTTCTATGTGAAGTCCAATGAAGAGATTTTTTATGCAACAAAGTTTGATTAGCTTCCTTAGCTGCTCGAAGGTGCTGGGTGCATTGTGTATTACAGGAAATTGAGTCAAAACATTGGTGTGGGGAAGAGAGGGTAAGGGAGAGCAGGAAAGCAAGGGAGAGGAATAAGGGTGGGTTTTTTTTTTTTTTTTGGGTGGGGGGTGGGGTTCCAAAAGTTAAGTAATCATGAACTCATGGTAGGCACTGGAATAGGGTTATTATTATTTTATTTATTTATTTAGTTTAAAAGTCTTGTGGGGAGGAAGGAATCCAACGAGGTTGAGGTTTTGGCAATTTGCAAGGCGCAGAGGATTTCCAAAAATTTCTTTTTGGTCATTTTGTCACATGGGGAGATTCTGTGACTACGGTGAGGTGGCTAATAGAGAAGGGGTGATCTGATTAAGTTTGACTTCAATAGTCATTGATCTGGGATCTTGGTGAGTTGTTGTCAGGGGGGCATTTGAGCTTATTTTTTGTTGTGCAAATGCAACGGCCAACGTTTTGGTGAAAGGAGAGGAGAGATATATCATGCTTAGAGCTTCTGCCTTTTCTTGACACCAAATGATTTCTGTTGTGTTTAATGGTGTCATTTGCTGTCCTTCAATTTATTTTTGAGTGCTTTAATGGTATTGGTAGCCCATGTGCCACATGGGTTGTCCCATGGATCCATTGGGCCCAAGGCCTACTAGGCCCACGGACCAACTGTGCCGAGACTTACTTGTGAAGGGCCAAGGGGCAGGCCCACGACTCTTGGTGTTAGCTGTGTGTGACCATTGTTCTAAATATTAAAACCGCATAGCAAATTGTCCAAGTGGGTCTAATCTAAGAGGGCTGCTAATTGCATGATTTTCATTTATTGTAACAGATGAGAAAAAAAAAAAAAAAAATCAAGATAATTGAAGTTGTATCTATTAATAATGCATCCATTTTCCAACTGTATCAGCGTCCAGCATCAATATCGTGGCAAATAAGACTATGGTACAATAATATGAAGAACATCATTGACATAAATTATATATCATAAATGATATATTTGTGAGCAATTGAATATGTTTAATATATCAGTGTTCCTAGACAAAAAGAAGTGAGTTGCAATTTTTTTTCTCTTTTAATATAATCAACACTATCCAGAAACTTTCCGAGAATCCTAATTAACATGATATAGAAACTCTAGCTTGCTAAGTATCCTAATTAACCTAAATAGAAGCTCCAACTTGCTAATAGACCAGTGCATAACACTAGAGCATAAAATCATGAGTCCCACTAGCTGTCATACCAATTGCTGTTAAAATCTTGCAATTTAGATACAAACCCTACGATTCACGATTCACATTGATTGCGTGAAAAGATTCGTATCTACATAACGAGCTCAATTAACAGTAAATCTCAATCTTATGATTTGATACTTGATATATCGAATCTTACAATTCAAGCAATTTGTCTTGTGATTGATTGAGGAAACCTCTTAAAATAAGAACTTGTGGGGTTTTGGAGAGTCTTGGCCAAAAACAAGAAAAAGGTGAGTGACTAAAGTGTTCAGCCATAGGACTGTGTTTCTGTCTTCTCTTCCGGTTTTTTTAATCTTTTTATTTCTTTCATGAATCATTTCAACTTCAGATGGCACATCCTAAAAATGTCATTGATGATTTTGGTGTGTGGGCATGGGGTGGGTTGGGTTGGATTTGATTGATGAACCTACACCTCCAAAGCTGAAGATTAGTTAAATCTTGACTGTTGATGTGCACCACAGACTTACTGGATATTTCATCCAAACATGAAATGTCTAAAATTTATTCATCATGTCGTTTGAATAGAGAAAACATGACAAATATCTAGGCATGCGTTGTCAAGAATTCTGTGAGACATTCCACAAATCATAATCAACTTAATTAGAAACTTTCTAGAAATCACAATTAACTAAATTGCTTAAAATCCTAATTAGTATAAATAGAAACTCTACTTGCCAATAGACTTGTACTGTCTAAAAGCTAGGACTCTTAGGTTATTGGAAATAAACAAATTACTTAATGTATAAACAGGTGGCCCCAAATGTCCAAGTAAAGGTATACATAATATTAGAACTTAAATTTATGGCCTCCACCAGCTGTTGTACCAAAAAAGAAAAGGAGAAATGATCAAATGATATAGTTAAATCCAAGTATTTCTCACAGGTCAATCTTCAGAAAATCTTCTTTATATATTAAACCGGAGAAAAAAAAATCAATTTTTTGTTTTTAGTTCTGAATTTTTTCCATACTGTTTTTCTTTCCCTGAGAATGGAGAATTGATGTGATTCTAAGGTAAAATCAGAGTTAATAATGGGTAGAGAAGCTGATGTGCTTGTGTGCGTGTGAGTATTCCTTGACTGTACCAATTATCGATGTGAATCTAAGGTAAAATCAGAATTGAGAATTGTACTGATGTGCTTTTATGAACACAACATTCTTTAGTTGGAGTCCTGTCCTATATTAGTATTTTTGTAAATTAGCATATTCCTTGATATTCGCTTAATATGTCTTTACTAAGCTCATCATCACCATCTTAGCTCAGATAAGCTCATCTTTCTCTCTCTAAATGTTTTAGCTTTGTTTTTGAACGTAAAAAACAAAATTTTGAGCTATCATCTGAAACGTGCAGATGGTAAGGGAAGTAGAGGAGATTATGCGGCAGGAAATTGCACAGCCAGCCAATAGCTGTAATTCTCAAAATGGAGTATCGTTCCTCAATCAAGTTATTGCTCCTCTTTATGAAATTGTTGCAGCAGTAAGTTCATCAACCCTGTGTTTCTTCTTATTCTCTACCTCTTGTAGTTAACTGAACTCTTCAGTTAAAAAAAAGGGCAAAAGATTAAACCCTGAACAAATGAGAGATGATTCGAACTCAGCAATACCAACCATTTTAAAAAAATAAAAAAATCAATGAGGAATGTTGGGAGTTGCGTATATGATTATAATCATCATCATGATTGTTGTCGTCTTTGCCTTATTTTATCAAGTATCAATTTGCGGTCGGTGTATCTCACACACACAAACACAGTTTGTTTAAATGAGCACGCAAGAAACTTGATGGTGTGTGCTGGTTTCTTATTATGATTGTATAAGAACTCTTGCAAATATGTTGTTGTTGTTCTTGTATATATGTCGCTGGGTGGCTTCATTAAATTTTTGGATTCATTTACAGGTTGTGGACAGTGTCGAAACCAGGAAATTTTGCTTGGGGGTGCCCTCCACATAAAAATAACAGTTTCTTTGCTTTGGGGACAGGAGGAGGAGGGGCAGGGGGGGTTCCATAGATAAAAAATACAAAACTGTCTCTGAACTATAATGTGGGCTTTCAAAATTTCAGCTCCCAGCCCCCCTGCACACCACATCCCCACCCCACCCCACCACGCGCACCCCACCCCACCCCACCCCACCCCCCCCACACACACACACGCGCGCGCGCGCACACCCCAAAAAAAAAAACAAAAAAGGAAAAAGGAAGTTCCACCCATGTTTGTAGACATTATGCTTGGCATGTACGGGAACTTATGTTGATTTGGTTGTCTTGCTACTTGACTTTTTTTTGGCTTATAGGAAGCTGCAAATAATAACAATGGACGAGCACCTCATTCTGCATGGAGAAATTATGATGATTTTAATGAGTACTTTTGGTAATGCTGCCTCTTTTTGGATTTATATTGGTTTCCCGCTGATGGTGATTTTTTGATGTAGTTGCTAATTAGTTAATTATTTATAAAATCTGTATAGGTCACTCCAATGCTTTGACCTAGATTGGCCATGGAACTTGAATAAACCATTTTTTCAGAAGCCGAAGACAAGGACTAAGGTTGGTGGTTATCATTATCCCCTTTTTATTTCATCTGCTGGGTTGTTTATCTGCTGCAATGATTCATATACCATTTAAGCTTGCTTGTGTGGTTTGGTCCACTTGCTGATTATTTCAGTTTTAGTACTTAATCATGGATTCTTTAGCTGATTCCAATGTATGGTAATGAATGGTTTTTAGTTTTAACTACAAATATCTATCGCATTTTCAATTATATGTCAAAAAATAACTGATGACTTAGCCATTGCGGGGATAATCCCCTTAAAAAAGAAGCACGAATATGGAAAGGAAGGGGAGAATCACACTTATGGCTAACTCTAAGAGAAACTCCAAGTTCCCTATATCCAGTAACAAATGAAACATGCAATAATCAAGTATCCCTGCTGCATTAAAACATCAATTTATTCGTTTTGTCATCCCTTGAAGTAGCCCTGTTGGCTCCCGCCAACAAAACCCAAACCCCACCCCCACACCCCCGTGCGCGCGGGGTTGTTTCCCTTCCTCTCCTTAGTAAAAGAGTAACCAGTGTGTTTTAATAACTTCCTAGAATGAAGCTTTTGTTAATATTATGAACGAACCCCAAAGAAGCCACTTATTAAGTATGGAGGGTTTCTCCAAGAACAAAACAGGGTAGGTCTCCCTAGATCTAACCTTAAAATGAAAACTCCTATAGTCAATCCTTACCAATGTATAGAGCGTTGCAAGAAACCCAATAATCAAATGAATCTTTTGAAATAGCAGTGTCTATACCCAGAAACACAAAAACCCTAGCTTGGAGTCTGCCACAAAATTGTTATAATAAAGAATGAAAATTCATCGAAGGCAGTAAACGTTCAACTATAGTGCTCTATATATATTGTTTTCTGCGGTTTTTTCCCCTAGATGCAATTTGGACCATCACTTGAACATAGATACTTGGTACGCATCCATATCTTGGACAATATTGTGCCCCATTTTATCATGGTCGGCACGGTTTCAAATATTCACTAATACGTGCTGGTGTCGACCTGTTTGTTGATGATATTTTACCGCGAATCGGTCTTAGAACTATATCATGTAAATAAACATTGGCCTCGGCTGATACTTTCTAAACATCTGTTGAAAGCACTAAAACCAAATAGAGAAAGAGAGATGGGAAGATCTCTTTCATGCGTTGGAGAAAAAAGGAAGAGAGAGAGAGAGAAATCTGCAGCATGTTACAGTGTAGTGGGAATGAGTGATGGAGGGTGAGAGCTCCACTGCGAGGTCCACATTTTGAAGATCTAAACTGACAAATGTCCACCTCTTTTGAAGGTCCCGACCAAACTGCGTCTGCACTCTTATAGGAGATGGGCCCATTGTCAAATTGGCTGACAATCGAATCTTCTTGGGTGCACATTGCACATTTTTTAAAAAAATCAATCTCACAGCTGGCCCAACACATTATTTTTTAACCTGTACCAGCGCCTTTTGCAAAAAGGCATGTGAACCATTTTCACACCTATGGATGTGTGAAAATGATCTGTGAATGGTCTCATTGACACCCCTCATTTAAGCATCACATGCATAAATCTGTGAAAACAAATGTGACACATGCGTGATGGTTACGCATGTGAACCATTTATGTATGTGGATGAGTGCAAACAAACGACCCCTTGGAGCATCTTCAAATCGATGAATTGTTGTTGTTTATGTTCGTCTTTTAACTTTTTTTTATTTTTTTATTTTTTATGTTGAAAAGTAAAAAAAAAAAAAGAGAATTATAATAAATAATGGACTTCGAATGGTAGGCTATGCTATGTACCCTAGAAGTATCTATGCAGTATGTATCGATCACCAATACGAGCGTCGTATCATCTAACAATTGTAGTTTATTGTTTTCTTCCCTTTTCGCACATTGTTGATCACCTTCTTAATCCACATTGATCTTCTCCCACATATTATTCCTATGTTGTTTTTGTGTAGGGATGGTTTACATCTGCTGGAAGTCAGCATCGAGGGAGAAAGACTTCATTTGTAGAGCACCGGACATTTCTTCATCTTTACCATAGTTTCCATCGTTTGTGGATATTTCTTTTTATGATGTTCCAGGTTTGATATTGTTTTTTAAAGGTTCTGTTATTTATTCCTTTCTTCTTCTCTCTCTCTATCTACTGTATTGTAGCTTGTTTTTTTATTCAACTGGGAAAAAGTTTACATCTATATCGGAACTTGCCCGTTTATATTCTCAAGTTGGAAGTTTGGTGACATTTTTTTTGCATTTTGTGGTGGCCCACGACCAATGATGGATTGCTATGTAATTAGAAGGGGTGGTTGACTTAGATATTGTTAATCTACTACTACATTTCTACTTGATATTGGAAGTAGATGAGGATTGATATGCGTTGCTGTAGTTTTTTCTAAATAATAAAGTTGCTTTAGCCATTAAGGAATTGCTTAACTATTTATATAAATGAGTTAGAGCTGAAGATATGTGCAACATGGAGTTAAATTCTTCCTACCAAAAAAAAAAAAAAAGGGAAATCTTGTTTTTTGTCATACTTTGTCACCATCAAAGCCTAGTTTGATCCCTTTGAAGCTCATTCAATTGGAACACGACTTGTTTGAGTCATATTGACTTGATATTACTATTGGGCCAACTTGGATGAGCCGGTCCTAGAAACTTACCAAAAAAAATAAAGAAGAAATAATGGAAAAGCTATAAATATGAAAATATGATGACGTAGGTAAATCAATCGTAGAGGTGTGATGTTCATCCCTTAATTTAGCTAATGGAAATCATTTAACACAGAGTACCAAATTACGAGTGTATCATAAATTCATAAATCATAATTATTCATGTGTTAACTCTTGAATGTTGACAATAACGATGTTCGTTATTTACAACAAATCAGTTATTTAGGGGTGATGCTGTGGTGTCAACTGATTCTTCAGTACCACACTTAATTTGAGCAAAGGTCAAACCTTAACTTTTCCATCATTATCATGATCTCTCCTCCTTACTGGATAGCTTGAGGTGCCTGATGGATAGAATACTTTAAAAATTATCCTAGCAGCTCTTCTTACTCCATCACCATACTAACAACATCCATGGATGAAAATATCACGTAGTGGCCGATATATCGGCCGTGGCGGCAGTGGCCACCACGCTACATTGGAAATTTCGGGTATCACACCCGTAGCGGCCGCTACGACCGATACATTGCTGTAGCGGCCGCTACATTGCGGTCTTGGTTAAAACCACCCCCCTCCCTCTCGTTTGCTCCACTGAACCACATATTTGACAAACAACACAAAATGAAAAAAAAAAAAAAATGAGACAGAGGAAGAAAGGAAAAATGAAAAAAAAAGAAGAAGAGTTGCAGACATACCTCATGCGTGGAGGCACTAGCAGCGGCGACGGTAGCAACAGCGTAGTGGCGGCATTAGTAGCAGTGCAGTGGTAGCGACAGCAGTGGAGTCGTGACATCCCAGCAGCATCGTTGTAGTGGCAGCAAGCAGAATCGGCGGCGGCTCCTCCTCCTTCTCTTTCCCTCCTTTCTCTTTCATTTCCCTCTTTCTATTTGAGATGACGCTAGGGCAGCAAATGCCCTTATCGGGCTGCCTCTTCTTTTCTATCATTAGGTAATTCATGGGCCCACGATGGGCCCACCTAATGAAGCCCCTCTTCTTTTCTAACGTTAGGTAATTCATGGGCCCACGATGGTCCCACCTAATGAAGGGCACAAATGAAATGAAATGAAAATTACATGGGCCATTTAAAAACCATTAAAAATCCATCCACCAAAAAATAATACATTCAAAAAATTAAATGTAAAATCCATTCACTAAAAAAAACATTCAAAAAATTAAATGTGGACATTCAGAACGATAAAAATTAAATGGAGCCCCATTGAAGTTCTAAACAAAAATTAAATTCATTTTGGGGCACTTAATGGGCCCTATTGAAGTTCTAAACAAAAATTAAATGCGGCCCCTCTTTTATTTCTCGATTTGTGTGTCAACCCCCTAAACCTATTTAATTTTGGCCTTGATTTTAATTCATTAAGGGGCACTTAATGGGCCATATTTAAGTTCTAAACAAAAATTATATGGAGCCGCTCTTTTATTTTTCGATTTGTGTGTGTCAAACCTTCTTTTATTGAATCATTAGAGGACACTTATGGACAAGTTTGAAAGGCATAAATAAGAATTAAATGGACCCCCTCTTTTATTTCATTATAGGTCACTTATGGGCACTTTGAAAGGTATAAATAAAATTTAAATGAACCCTCTAAGAAAAAATAAAACCTGAAGCACCTAATGCCTTTAACCATTGGTAGGCTCCACAATGGGGCCTAAAAATAAAAAAGTCATGCCTTAGCCAAATATTATTTAATTGAAATCAAGACCTTCGCCAAATTCCACTCTACTTGAAAATAGAGCTCATTCAAATTTCACTCTAATTAGAAAAAGAGACCAATCAAATTTCACTCTAATTGGAAATAGGGCCGTCCGGCCATGGCCAACTTTCACACTAATTGAAAATAAAGTCTAATCAAATTTCACACTAATTGAAGATAGGCTCTAGCAGAATCTTACTCTAATAGGAAATAGGGCTTAACCAAATTTCGTTTAAATAGAAAATAGGACCCTAACCGAATTACACTTTAACAGGAAATAGGCCCTGATCAAATTTTTCTTTAACAGAAAATTTTAAATTATATATATACATTTCAAAATACAACTAAGAAATGTGATTTTCTAAGCAAAGATGGTGATAATATTTTGATGACACTGTTTGATTACAAACATGAATACATGTGAAAAAAATGATTATTACTACTATTTTCTATTCATATAGCGATACAGGACCTCATACAATGAGGGTGCCGCGACGCCCCCTTATCTTAGTTACTTTTGAAAAAAAAATACATTTTCTATTATTTTCCAATATTTTGGATTTTCTGAAATTTTTTCAGAATTTTTGAACATTTTTTTCGAAACGCACCGCTATGCCGCTACGTAGCGCCGCTACGCTATGTAGCGCCCGCTTCGTAGCATTTTGGCAGCGGGCCGCTACGCTCGCCGCTGCTGCTATTTTCATCCTTGACAACATCCTAGCAGTTGGCGTTGATCTGTGGCCTCCTTCCATACGGGACAATGCTTATATTGTCTATATTGCCCATATTGGTACCAATGTGTATAAGGATTGTTAAGAACCGTAAAGGAACTTTTATATAATTTCAGAAATACTGGGACTGATTTGGCATCATCATCAAAGCCTTCCCCCCAGCAATGGTTGGGTAAGCTATATGAATTTTGTTTTGTCATTCCAGTCTATCTAGGGCCAAATCCTCAGATAGGTTGCACTACACCTTTTCATATCAATCCTTACAACTTCATTCATGTTCTTTTCGGCCTACCACTTTTCATTAAGGGGCTATCAACCTGCAAAGACAAACTTCTCACTGGCGCCATTGTTGGCCGGTGTTGACATGTCCTAACCATCTCAAACTAGTCTCTCTTAATTTATCACCTATTGATGCTACTCCTAAATGCTCTAGGATGCTCTCATCTCTGATTCTATCTTGACTATTTTTACCATGCATCCATCTCAACATCCCCATCTTTGACTACACATTTTTTACATGTGTAGGTTCCTGATTGGCCAACATTTTGCTCTATGGGTCATGGCTGGCCTAATTGCCATCTTTTAAAACGTTCCCTTCAATCTTGTTGGTATGCACCAGTTATATAACAATAAAGAAGCAAGTCTCCGCTTCTGCCGTCCAGCTCCAATCCTATGCCAATATCTTCGTCGATCTTTCCATCCTTACCGAATTATGAAGTTGAGGTACCAAAAGAAATCTCTTTGCATTATCCTTTAAGCTCCAGTTCTCACAGGAGTTACATCTCTTTGCACATCCCCATTGAAGTTTCAATTTATATATTCTGTCTTTGTATGATTTGTTTTAAGGCCCTTGGATTGTAAAGTCTCCCGCTATCTCAAGTCTCTCGCATTAACGCTATCTCTTGTTTCATCCACCAACACTATATTGTCTTTAATCAAACCTTCACTTTACTAGGAGCAATTAACTCGTCCATAATCTGTGACCTTTGATTCAAACCTATGCTCATTGGAAACTCGCCTATTTCTCCTCTGATAGTTCTTACGCTAGTTACCGCTCCTTCATTCATGTCTTTAATAATGTCGATAGAACATCTTGAGAGGCTCTTTTTATTTAAAACCCATCGAATTAAATTTGTAGGTACACTGTGTAGCCTTTCTCTAGGTCGATGAAAGACCATAGGAAGATTTTTCCTCCTCTTTTTATGTTTTTCTTTAATTGTCTAAATGAGAAAACAACTTCTGTAGCTGACCTCCTTTGCATGAAACCAAATTGATTTTGGATATGTTTGTCTCTTGTCTTAGACGTCGCTCTATTACTCTCTCCCATAGCTCCACACTATGACTCTTGAGTTTCAAAATAAATGGTGCAACTTTGCATATCTTATTCGTTCTTGTATATAGGTGCTACAACACTTAAGTCTCCAGTGGAATGCCATCTAGCCTTGGGGCCTTTTTTGTCTTCGTTCTTACCAATGCTTTCGTCACTTCTATTACCCTAATTTTGCAGTAGAAGGTATGTCTTGCTAATGAAGTATCCTCTCTCGTTCTTCAAAACGTTTGGTAAGCATCCTCGGAGAGATATCCTCTCTGGTTTTCCGGTTTTTCTCGATTCCGACGAAAACCCATGTTGGTTTGAGCAGAGGAAACCACTGAGGATTTTTTTAAATCCTAAAAAAGATCCAAATGAGCTGATTTCCTGCTTCCTACCTTCCCCACTTTGAGTTTTCCTAGTCCTCGCGCCCACGGAAAGGCGCTGGTGCGCTGCTACAATGCCTCTCATTGTCAGTTTTAAATGAGCAGTTTTTTTCCAATTTTTTTGTTTTTTGTTTTTCTGCCCCCCACAATTAAGATCTAAACCGTTCATCATCTCTAGAATGTCCAAATTGGCTAGGAGGTCGAATTTCTGCTGTTGATATATCACGAATTTTGACATATTTTCAAAAAATTCCAAACTAATAAATGACTTTCTGGACTTCTGTGGGCCCCATTTGTACAATCCAAATTGCTCATCCTCTTCAGAAGACCAATTACAGCTAGTGGGTCGAATCTGGAAGCTTGGTTTGTCATGGGTCATGAGAAAAGTAAGAAAAATCCAAATTGTTCATCTGCCATACTGTTGTAAAACGGGATCTTTTTTGGGAGTCCTCTTTTTCCTTTTTTTTTTTTTTTTTTAAATTCCTGTGGGCCCCTAAATTATTAATCTGGACCGTTCATCATCTCCAAAAGGCAAAAAGGGCCATGTCTCCAAATTTCATCCATAAATTCTTTATAGATTTTGAGATATTTTCAAAAATGTCCAGACTTTAAAAACTAAAAACTTTGATTTCTGTGGCTCCCATTTGCACGGTCCGAACTGTTCATCATCTATGGAAGGCCAAAACCGGGTTTGGGTTGGGTGGTGGTTTGGGTTGAAATTTAGGTCTTGCTTCATTATGGGTTGTGAGAAATTTGCGAAAAATGTAGAACCGTTGGATGGCATTTAGTGTAGTTCACTGGATTCTGCTGTGTTCTCCAAACATTGATTGTGATACCTCCCCTCAGAAATCCGCACTGAGGATAGTCCGGTTCCAAGGGAACAAAGGAATCCTCTGAATTGAGATAATTCCTCCCTACCGAGGTTGGTACCCAAATTTGCCCCAAGGTTCATGCTCTTTCCCTCATTCTTGCAAGCTTGGAAATATCTCTCTTCTCTTGTTTTCAACTTATTATATATTCTGTTATGCGCCTTGGACTTTGTGCCACTTACGATTTTCTTAACTTCTTTCTTTGCCTTCTAATGCATTTTATAATTTTTACGTATCCCTACTCCTTTGCCAAACTTTGTAGCAACGTCTTCCTAAACTACTGCACTTCACCACTAAGTTTCTTTATAAGCGGTTTGATCATGAGGAGATCATGATTCTCAATGGTTTTTACTTGGTCCATATTGCAAAAATGGCCATTTTAATAACATCCTTAGAGAAACCCAAAATAATTTAATATCTATACCTATCCAAAAGAAAAGGAGAATTTAAAATCTATGATTATGGGCAATATCCGTTCACAGCGATATTTGTGAATATTCTTTTATCTTTCTTTGATGCTAACATTCACTCTCTCCTAATGATTCTTGTTGTCCGCTTATGGACTATCTTTGTAATATTTTAATTATGTTTGCATTGTGCATGCCATTGGTGCGTGAATCCCATTTTCTCCTGCACCAAAAACTAATCATTTCGTAACTCTTTGTTTGACTTATTTTCAGGGACTGACCATCATTGCCTTTAATAAGGGACAGTTTAATTCAAAGACCTTAAGAGGACTTCTCAGTCTGGGTCCAACATATGTTATCATGAAGCTTTTTGAAAGTACGTCAAGATTGTTTAGTCGGTGGTTCTTTTTAGGTCCACCTGTTATTCCTACTGATTTGAACTTAACAAGTTGTATTATTGCAAATAATAGCAACTATGTAAGACAGCGTTAGTATGGAAATGTCATAATTGACTCTTCTTTTTTCTTCTTATTATTATTATTATTATTATTTTTTGATTTAGGTGTTCTGGATATTGTCATGATGTATGGCGCATATTCTACAACACATCGTCTTGCTGTTTGGCGGATAATTCTCCGTTTTGTTTTGTTTAGTTGTGCTTCGACAATCATTTCATACTTTTATCTGTAAGTGCTTAATGCCAAATCTTCCCTCACTTTCTGTGATTCTTTTGTTGATGGTTGTAAATGGGGTATTGTATCGCAGAAGCCTTTTTAGACAGTCATTAATACCAGGATATCTTATTATGATTTGTTACTGTGAATTCAGGAAAACTCTTCAGGAGCAGAGCAATGCAAATTCCAACTCGATCTTCCTCAGGATATATGTTTTTGTTATAGGCATATATGCGGTGATCCAATTTCTTTCTAGCTCATTCATGCGAATACCAGCATGCCACAGCTTGACTAATCGATTTGATAATTGGCCAGTGATGCGCTTTCTTAAGTGGATGCATAAGGTGTTTCTTTTCTTTTTTTTTTTTTAACATAAATGCAGTTATAGTATATTGTAGTTGATGATGTAAATTATCAATATATTATATAGTCCATGATGCAAATAAAAATTTTCTTTTGATATGGTTTGTTTATTCTTTAAGCACCATAATTTAACAGTGTGTTCTTTATTGTGTTAAGGAACGGTACTATGTTGGACGAGGAATGTATGAGAGGGCAACGGATTTTATGAAGTAAATCTCTACTGTTTTCTTTCTTCTGGAAGCTTTTTGTTGTGGAACCTCATTGGAGAGAGGTTGTAGGCTGTCAGCCACGATTATTATTTTTATATATTTTACATTTTAGGGTGGTTCTTCTGACAAGTATTTACCACTCAAAACTACCTAAGAACTGATACAATTTACAAACAACTCGGGTCCTGTGCATCTTGGTATGCATCTGGATTTTCATTTGATCTGCTATTTAGCTGTTTACCTGGTGCTTTCTCTATTTATTTTATGTCCTCGCTGAACTTTGTTGGTTGGAATGAGCATATGTATTCATATTTCTTTTCCTGCATAGGATGTACTATAATCTATCAGCCAAACTAGCTGGCTAATGCTTCTTAAAATTGCAGGTATATGGTTTTTTGGCTTGTGGTGCTAGGTGCCAAATTTTCATTCGCTTATTTTCTTCAGGAAAGTGGGATTCGAAATATGGTTACTAAGTAATTGTTTAATATGCTATCCTAAGTGGTCATTTTATTGACATTTTAGTTATTGTTGTATGCAGATCAAACCACTTGTGGAGCCAACCCAAATTATTGTTAAGCTCAAAGGTGGGATAGAATATTCGTGGCACGATCTTGTATCAAAGAGTAAGTGCATATGATGATTTGTTTGTGGCACTTGATATTCATAAGATGCTATCATTTTGTGTCCCTTTTAAGGCATAATTCTGTGACTTTAATGGTATGCAAATTGCAGAATCTGATTGTGTTGCGTGCTTGTTATATTTACAAATGATTCAAATCTGCTTATAATCTCTTTGTATTGTTCAACTGGAGGGAAGTCATATCGTTTTGATTTGGCTCTTTTATCCTTTTGTCTGAGGCCTTTAGCCTCCTCTGTATAGCTTCTCTTTTTTTGGGCGGTGGCTGTATTTCTGGGGTTCTTCCCCAGCCGCTTCTCAGTACAGTGCTTTTATACTGTAAAGCTTTTGATCAATACAAGCTACCATTTCAAAAAAAAAAAAAAAAAAAAAAAAAAAAACTCTTTGTATGCTTATACACCTCTGATGTGCAGTTATACGATATAAGAAACGTGAGAGAACGTGGATTATTTCTATCTGACTTTATTGGCAATATTTATAATGTGTAATATAGGCTAATAGCCATGTTTTTTTCCCCTTTTGATGTATGTTTTCGTGATATATAAGCCCATCTCAGTGTCCAATACCTGTTCAAAGTAATCTTCTTCAGATGCAATGTGGTTACCTACTTTCTCTTTGGGAGGCAATGCATTTAGTGCACACTTCTGGAGCTCAGAACTATCAGAGCTAGCTAGGCAGCAACACCATAGGAAAATAGGAAGCAAATCAGCCAACATTCTTCGTTGGAGCCAAGAGTTTATGTACCTCAAAAAGGAAGAAATTGATCAGACAAACGCAAAATCAATTGACTCCACCCTTGAAATCTTGGATAGCCTACACCCATCATCCAAACTTCTAGACATGCCCTAGTCTTGGGACTTTCATAACTTCATAAGTTTACATGTCAAACACATATGATACCTGGCCATTTCACCTCCTGTGCTCTTGCTCATGCTACCTCTGAAATATGATGACTACTTGTTGACATAGGCATCCCTCTGCCCCAACACACTCCCCTATATTGTTACAACACAAATGCCATCTACATTGTTGACAATGATGTTTTTCATGGGTGCACAAAGCATATTTAGATTGGCTGTCATTTTGTGCGGCAATGTCCAACTTCGCACCACAGTACTCCATTCTATACCCTCCAACAAGCAATTGTCAGACTCCTTCACCAAGTCACATTCAACAAACTGATTCAGAGAATTACTTTCTGAACTCTCAATGTCGTTGACAGCACACGGTGAGCTTGAAGAGGGCGAGAGAAAAGAGAGGGGGTGGGTGTGTAGAAGATGGCTGACTAAAATGCGACGTGGGCCAGGAAACTGGACCTAAGGGATTCTTGAGCCAACCCTGCACAGTTGTAACTCATCTGATTTAGTATTACTTTGTGACAACGTGTCACTCATGTTATCTTATTAGCTAGATATGTAACCTCTGTAAAGCCTATATAAACAGTGTGTAAAGGTATCGGCAGCTGCAAACTTGGAACTTTCCAAAATACTGTCTGTTCCTCACTGGAAACTATCAATATGTATGTATGTATGTGTGAACGTGCATATAACTCCGAACATTTGAGTGCCCCTCTCCCAAACCAAGAATTTGTGGGCCATGGATCAAGGGTTAGGATGATCTAATGGGCCTGAAATTTTATATAGAGGCTGGGCCCATCAAAATCTTTCCATTTCTACTACACCCCGGGTGGGGCTCCATGTGGGTCCTTCAGCATGAGGCATGCAGGGCGTGTACCATCAAGGTGTGCAGCTGATCAGTCCTCTCCGTATAAATAGGTGGTTGAACTGGTGCGCGAGGTAATATGCTGGGAACGTTATAGTGGGGCCCAACCTGATCACCAATCTATAGCCCACTCAGAGAGAACAACCCCAACCCACCTCACCCACCGGGAAAGTCATTTTTCCACCATTCGATCGACTAGAATTTTTTTTCTTATAATATTAAACCAGTCAATCAGTGGCCAATGGATCAAGGGGTTAGTATGATGCGATAGGCCTAAAATTTTGTTGAGATGTAGGGCTCATGGATGAAAATCGCGCGATCGGTCGTGGCTGACCCCAAAAACGAATACGGTTGCAGCGTAAGTTTTTTGTTACCCCATTAAAAGTTGAATAACTATTAGAAAATCCAGAATATTGTAAAATGCTAGGAATATTTTTTCCCCAGTAATAATGACTATAAGTTAGAATATCTGTCATAACACTATAAGTCATAACATCATGTATCGCCGTCTTACTAAAACACTGTAAATTTTGTTCACAATTGAATATATTCACATATATATACTAAAATAAGTTGAAATATCACAAATTTTATTAAATGCAATTATGATTATGACTTATGAGTTATCTATTAGTGTTAAATTCAAGAAACTAAAGCTACTAGTGAATCATCAATCATTACATCAAGTAAGTTGTGAATTTGAAGAGCATTAAATTAACATTTTACATTATGATAATTAGATGTAGCAATTAAGAGACAAAGCAACTGGAGTATTTCTGGCCTGCAAATCACTAGATCTAAGAGAATGAAAGTATTCACAACAAAAAAGCGCATGTACACATCATTTCTAATCTATTTGTAAACAGATCTTAAAAAAAAATTGAAAAAAAGCTTCAAAACACTAACCATGGTTGAATTCTTCTACTTTTGGCGGGATTAAATTGGCCCAAAATAAGTGTTTTTGTTAGTTGATGTGAAAAAGGGGGTTGGGTAGGAAGAAGAGGAGGCTTGGGTTTGTTTGGAAGGAAGAAGACGGGAGTAGAAGTGGGAAGAAATGAAAAAAGGGGGTTTTATGACTGTTGGATTTATCGGCAGAGGCAGACCGATAAATATGGGATTTTTTTATACTGTCCGAGACTGATACCGATTCCCTTCAATTCATTGGTACAATTCGGGCTGATACCGGTATGTACCAGCTGATACGTACTGGTATCGGCTGAAATTTTCATCCATGGTAGGGCTTATCAAGACCTTTCCCCACTTCGATTCCCAGGTGGAGGCCATAGTGTGGGACGCACCACTGAGGTGCGCAGGTGATAACGCCTGTGTATGTGTATGTATTTATGTATATATATCACAAATATGAACACAAACAATGAGGCCCTCCTTTGGCTATCTCCGCTCACACGTACTACCTCATGTATTAATGGGTGTCCAACTCTTGCCGATCGGTGTTACTCTGGCTGTAGGTTTTAAGTTTTAACTAGCCTCTTTTTTTTTTCAACAACTCTCACTGATCGATGTTACTTCGGCCGTAGAATTTAACTACCCTCTATTTTCAACGGTTTGGTTTTTGGACATTGAAATCTATAGCTTTCCTAACTTGATCAGGATGACTCTGGGCATCCTTGATCTACCCGTAGATCTTCCTGCTCACTTCAAGTGATTGGCATTCATTTTGGGTTTCCCATAGATCTGCTGGCACAGTGAAAGTATCCTGTACAGTTTGCTTGTAATCATGACCTTGGCATGTATGTGTATAAAAGTTTGATAGTGATATTTTAAGTTGCTCTCATGGTTATATGCTTGAGACTTTTTTTATTCTATCAGATATTTTTTCTCCTCTTCACATCTTAATTAGCAACCATTGGTTAAATGCTGGCAGTTTGTTGTCCATTTCTTTGTTCATTATTAACCATTAATGATGAAATTGATTGTCCGTATCTGCAGATAACCACAATGCTTTGACAATTGCTAGCCTATGGGCTCCAGTGGTTGCTGTAAGTACTGTTCCTACCTATTATTATTTTCTAAGATGATCGTGATAACAACTTTAAAGAGTAGTTTAATGTTTTGACGTATTTGACAATGTTAAATATTACGTGTTGCTGGATCATGTCACCTTTGATGCGGAGTGGGTAGGGGAAGGGTAGCCAGAAACTACTCTCCAGGGCCAAAGCTTTAGGATAGATCACATGTCTATGCTTCACACCGAAGACAGTTTTGGTCTCACACCAAAGACAGTCAACCAAGAGGAAACTCAAGGAGAAAATTTCTTTATTCATGAATCAACTTCTTAATAAGAGGGATTACTATCCTTTATATAGCTTCTAGTTGCCAAACTCTATTTGGGAAACAATTCTAGCTACTACTAAAGTATGCTGCACCCTTTGGAAGTATCTCCTTTTATTGGACCTTCTGCTAAAATTTATTTTGGGACTGACCGGCTCAACCTCAGGTCTGTCCTGCATCTATCATACTGTAGGACTGTTGTTTAGTTGTGCTCATTGTAAAAGTACCATTCTCATCATCATCATCATAACCATCATCATCATCGAAGCCTTGTCCCAATTATGTTGGGGTCGGCTACACGAATTCTGTTTCTCCATTCCGATCTATCTCGAGTCAAATTCTCATATAAGTTAGACTTCTTCATATCTATATTTACTTCATCCATCCACGTCCTCTTTGGCCTACTCCTTTCCCTTGGTCGGACATCAACCTTCATAGCCAAACTTTTGTTTATAGGTGCCGTTGCCGGCCTACGTTGAACATGCCTAGACAATCTCAAATGCGTTTTTCTTTATTATAGTGTCATTTTCCTTTCATCTCTCCAAGCATCTCTTTTGCTTCCTTCCTCATACAGTTAGCCATTTGTTTCCACATCTCTGTTATTTCTCCCTCAAAATTCCAATCTCCATCCTCAATCACTTGACCTTTAAATATTGTTGTTCTTTCTCCTTTCAAATTCCTCCACCTTGTTTTAGGGTATATTTTATGTACTACTATTCTTTTTGTTCTTCTAATCCAAGTATGTATAACTACTAACCTATGTTGTGCGTTCGAACTCTCTCATGGAATAACCATACAGTCTTAACAAGCCAACCGGTCATGTTCTTTAAGTAGAAAAAAATCTATCTGGCTCTTGCTAGTTCCACTTTTATAAGTAATTAGATGCTCCTCTCTTTTTAAAGTTAGTGTTTGCTAATACAAGGTCTATTGCTAATGCAAAGTCCAAGATAGTGTCTCCTAACTCATTCTTTTCTCCAAATCTTTGTCCTTCATGCACGCTCTCATAACCTCTATTATTGTTTCCTACATGCCCATTTAAGTCATCCTAGGAAACTCTTTTCACTAGTTGGAATTTCTCGTGCTAAACCATCCATCTCCTCCCAGAATTAGCTTGACACTTTCATTTAATTCTGCTTGGGAGCATAGGCACTAATGATATGGTACCTTTTTTTTTTTGTTGTAAAAGTACCATTCCATAAATAATTTTTTCCGGTGTTTTTTCCAGTGTTATCTTCTTGGTTTTGAAACCTAGTATTGGGTACAAGTTGATCACCATTTAGTACAATATAATGGCCATGTTGCTTCATGATTCAGCCGAGTCCTAGCCATTCAATACGGGATTCTGTCTGATATGAGTTGACTGAGTCGTCTTGGGCTCGGCCAATTCTTAAAACCATAGTTCTGCTGATCTCTGTTGCATTTGTTTTATTTCAGTTTGGGTAGTTTCGTCTTATTATTTTCTTTTGGCCTTTTGCCCATGGATGAAAATAGCGGTAGCGGCGGGCGTAGCGGCCCGCTGCCAAACCTCTACGAAGCGGGCGATACGTAGCGTAGCGGTGCGATTTGAAAAAAATGCCCAAAAAATCTAAAAAAATTTCAGAAAATCCAGAAAATTGTAAAATGAAAGAAAATGTGGTTCTTTTGCAAAAGTAAGTAAGAAAATGGGGCGTAGCGGTGCTCTCGATAAATGAGGTCCTGTATCTTCTCCTTGAGGTGGTCGACCTTCTCCAGGCGGTGAGTCTCTTCGGCGCCGTTGATAACCACGGCTTGGATCAAATCTTCCAGATGGAGGTAACTCATGTACTTTCTCTACAAGAACGACATCGTCTTCATCATGTTGATAGTATTCACAAGTACCAGCTGCCCCGCTGTCTACTCCATCTCCTCCAGTTCTACCATGGCTACTCGAAGAGACGGTGGTGGAACTAGCTTTCTCAAAAGATCCAATATGAGGAGGTTCTTTCCCACTCCTCCTAGTCCTTCTGGTTCCTTCTTCTTGAGATAGCTGACCTTCTGCAGATGCCTCACCCATATCTCCATCTATCAACTCTTGAACCATTTCCTGAAAAACCGGATCTGAATCTAGCAATGGATCCTCTTTCTCGGCTAGCCATGGGAGTAAGGGATCGTCATCTCTGAATATGTGATCCAAATTAATAGGACAATAAGCGGGATCATCCCTTGCCCTTCTCTCCCTTGTTCTGTTTCTCAACTTCAGATTGTAATGACAATATACAAGCTTGTTGAGTTTGTGCATGGTAAGCTGATTCCTGGCCTTCGTGTGGATCAAGGAGAAAGTGCTCCAATTTCTCTCGCAGTTGAAAGATGTAGTTTGACTAAGGATGCGAACAGCCTCTCTCCTTAGATGTGGAGCACTCTCTCCATGTTTCATCCACCAATCAGCTGAAATGCAAAAAATAAATAAAGAAAATTTGATATTCGTAACCCTCAAGTCCTTCTGATCGATTAAGAAAAATAGATCAAGATTCAAGACTATTGGGTGGGCCAGTGGGGTCTTTTGTTCATAGTCATGTTACCGGGTGGCATCGTTCCAATTGATCATTGCACAAGAGGGTAAGCAAAGGTTCATTTCCTTTGTGTATATATAGATATCTACAATGTGAAAATCAGAAATAAGTCAGTAAACCCCTACAGCATGTATGGCAATTGGGCCACTAGCACTTGGCAACATAATTAAATTCTCTTGAGTAACTACCCACTCACCTCTTTATGGCATCAATTTGATCATCTGGGTTTAACTATCTCTTCAATACCTCCTGCAAGTCCGTATCTATTGCTTCAGTGTGTAGTTTGGCATTAGGGTAATAGAATTCGGGATTCAAAAAATAACCTACATAAAAAATATGTAGAATGTACTCTGAGCAAACCAGATAATAAATACATTAGTTAGGAAAACAAAAAAGTATCAAAGATATATATTAATTACCTGCAGCATTCAATGGATGGTGCAATTGATCGTTCCAACGGGCATCAATAATTTTTATATATTTCTCGTGATATCTAATGTTTTCTATAATGGATTGCTTTGCCAGATCCATTACTTCCTATATAAAGCCCATTGTCGGCTTGTCATCACCATCTACAAGCCTCAACACTTTAACTAAAGGCTCAAAAACCTTTAATACCTTCCTCACTTTTTTCCAAAATTTATTGTCCCTCATTAGGTTTGGGACTTCAAACTCCGGACTACTAGTTGCATTGCCCCATTTCGAACGAATCCATTCTTCTGATGCAAACATATGAATCAACTCCGTTCTAAACCTTGCAAGGCTTTCCATAGCCAGAAAATGGGTTGCAAACCGAGTTAATACTGGATGCACCAAGGCATGGTTATTTGTGTATCTTTTCATCATGCCTAACACCCATGAATGATCATATATAAATTTTGTAATTCCTCTACATGCCTTGATCAATGAAGCCACTTTTGTCGTCCTTCCAATCTCTTCCAAGATGAGATGTATGCAGTGTGCTGCACATGGGGTCCAAATAAATGAGTCCTCTTGTCCATTAACAACTTACCTGCTTTCTTGAAATTGACGCCATTGTCTGTAACAATCTGTACAATGTGCCCTTCTCCCACACTCTCTACAACTTTATTTATAAGAGTGTATATATATATATATGTGACTGTCCGTGTATGTTCAGTTGCATCAACGGACTTCACAAAGACGGTCCCAGCTATTGAATACACCAAAAAGTTTATTAATTGTGTTAGAGTGCCGCTGGTTTACCCGTCACACATGATGGTAACACCATTCTGTTGCCACATGGGCTTAAACTTTTCCACCCAAGTATTTATTTTATATATTCTTCTTCAAGGTATTTAGTGCCCACATCATATAGGGAGGGCGCCTGTATACCCCGCCCCAGCTTCGGCGGCAACATCAAGAATAGTCTGGAAATATGGGGAATATACTGCTGTAGGTGGTATGTTCTTGTGCATTAGCCATTTTGCTGTAGCTTTGACTAACCTATCTCTTGTAGCCTTTATTACCCCTTTCACAACACTCGATATTTTTGGTTGTTTAGCTTCCTCTTTTCTATGTGCTGGAGGATCAACAGGGGGAGGAACTGTTCTTCTAGAAGAGATAATTTCTACATCAACATTCCATTCCTGAGTGCTAAATGCCCTACGCATGGCCCCCGAAATGCCTTTGCCTTTGTTTGGAACAGTAGATGAGCCCCCTACATCCTAATATTTGCTTGCAACAAATGCATGACGTCCGTGTTCTTCTTGTTGACTCATGATGGACTCTAGGCGTGCAGCCTCCATATGTGCATCTTGCAATACATTTGATTGGCATTCCATTATTAAAAATATTTTTTTCCAAAAAATAGCAAAAATCCAAAATTAAAAAAATTAAAAAAGTAAAAAAGAAGCAATATATGTTGGAATGACCTATGGAAAATTTAAATCTCAAATCTAGGAACCATTTTCAAGACATTTGATTGGTATTCAAATATTAAAAAAAATTCATATAATAATTAAATCCGAAAAAAAAATAGAGAAAATTCAGTGAACATTCAAAATGTGATGGATTGATATATGGGAAACATAGATCTATCATTTAGAATACATTTTTACAGGTGGTTTTTGGGGTTGTCCATGAGTAATCACAATTTTTTTTTTCAAAAAAATAAAAAAAATCTGAATATAAAAAAAATAAAATAAAATAAAAAACAGCCAATATATGTTGGAATGATCTATGGAAAACATAGATCTAACAATTTAAGCTATTTTCAAGATGTTTCATGAGTTTTCTCAATTTCCATAATGTTTTTTTTATTTTTTTTTATTTTTAAATAACAAAAAATCCGAAAAGAAAAAAAGGAAAAAAAATAAAAAAGACCAATATATGTTGGAATGATCTATGGAAAACGTACATTTAACAATTAGAAGCTATTTTCAAGATGTTTCTTGAGTTTTCCAAATTTCCATAATGTTTTTGTTTTTTAAATAACATAAATCCAAAAATAAAATTAATAATAAATATATATAAAAAAAGATATGCATGCAAGATGAAAAGGAAGCATGCTTCTACCATAAAACAACACAATGATGCCATTATGTTGTGATTCATAGTAGTTAGAGAGTGATAATATCAAAAGTTGAAAAAAAATCACAAAGAAATGCATACCTAGATGATGAATCTTCTTTAGATTCCTTAGAATAGTTGAATATCTTGATTTGGTAGCAAAAAATCTTTACAAAATGGAGTTGGGACCACTAGGGGGACACACAGAAGCTTCACATCAGTGAAAATGGAGAAAAGAGAGGAAGGAAGATGAAAAAAGTAGTAAAATTGGGTGAAAAAGTCGTCAAGCCCACTTATATAACGATGCGCTACGTATCGGCCTGTAGCGGCCACGGGTGTGGCCGATATATCTGCTGCTACGTAGCTATTTACATCTATGCTTTTGCCTTTGTTGCTTGGAATCAGCCTTGGGTTTTCGTGGGTGCTAGTAAAAATTTTCTTATGTAAAATTGCTCAGTTCCTTTTCCTTTGCTAGGTTAATTATTTGGAGGTTTTCCTTTTTTTTTTTTATTTTTGGGAAGTGGGGTGTTATAAAAATTTGAAGGTGCTCATTGGGTTGCAAGTTTGGGTCATGTTACCAATTTACCATTAAAAAGGATAAGCTCAAAAAGGTTGAAAGGAAACCAATGAAAAAAACTATGTTGGTAAATTTCAAAGGAAACCGATATAAAAACAGATTAAACAGTATGTTTTAGCCTGGATAGACTGGATGGGCAAGGCAGAATTCATGTAGCTGACCCTTAACATACTTGGGACATGGTGATCTTTTGGCTTTGGATATTTGAGTTAGAACCATAGGAGTATATAATGGGTTCAGGCTGTGCCTATAGTACACTGACACAATTTCAAGCCTGATAGTAGAGGCCTGTACACAAGGTTGCGGTTTAATACAGACTTTTCCTGTGTATCTTATTCGTTATTTATACACAGGGGTGGCCCTACAGACATAGTCTTGGGGGCAGTCAACCCCTTCAGCCGTGGGTGTGCTTCGAAAACTGACAATTCTGGGTCCGATTCAAAACCCACATGAAAAATCGTGAGATCCCAAAATCCAACTACCTGTTTGGGTCCGCACCCCTCAAACAAAAATCCTGGGAATGCCACTGTTTATACCGAATGTCATATTCTACTCTAATATTCTTTCTTGTTTTTCTTTCTAACATCTTCGTTTTTGTACATGCACAATACATCGAATCCCTGATTGATCAAAATGATTAACTGGAACACATAAATTGCCCTCAGAAGAATAAGTTTTTTGATCTTTTCTTTTAACAGTTTGTCTCTTATTCTTTGACAGATCTATTTATTAGATATCTATGTATTCTACACACTTGTAGCAGCTGTTGTGGGGTTCCTGCTTGGTGCCAGAGATCGTTTGGGGGAGGTACGTCATTTCAATATTTGGGTTCTATTTGATTAGTCAATATCTTAATACTGGAACACGACCAGGGGAAGTGGAAGAGTTGTTTTAATCTTTAGTTAACAGCGTTTTGGAATGATCCAACATGCGATGTCCACGCCCTAATATGGTGGTGCATATAATATGGTCCTGCTTTATGTTATTTTCGAACTGAATTTACAGAGGGGGAATGATCCATTTTGAGCCCATCCATCTCATATTAGGTATGGGCTGCATTGTAAAGCCCACCTGGACCACCTGCATGCATGCTGGATAGTTGAAACCATCATGGATTGCATGTCCCAGAATTCTTCTTGATTGAAAGATTATTACTCACTGATAAGAGATCTAAAAAATAGACTGATAGTGTAATTTTGTCAAAATTGTCATTTGTCACATTTGATGGCTATCATAATTTATCACCCATCAGTTTTATTTGAGCCAGATGCAATGCATGGTGAGCCAGTTCCTGCTGTATACAAGGGAGCCACATTGCAGTCTTACACCAAAGTCATCGTCCCGGTGTTTTGCATAGGGCCATTCTCTTCTTTACATTCTGTTTGGCTGGGCCACCTTGTTAAGTGTGTGTATATGGTTCTTTTTTTTTTTTTTTTTAAAGATAAGCAATATTTTCCAATAGAAAGAATAGCAATTACAAAAGAATTTTGGGAGACCTTTCGCTAACTGACACCGCCCTGAAGCAGAGGAGCAACTGAGGGGAAGCTATACACCAAAAAAGGCCAATGAAAAGAAAGGCAACAGAGACCCACAGGATTTTTTTTATTTATTCTTTGTTTGTGGTTCTTGCCAACACGATAATCTGATGCCCTCTTTGCCTTGATCTTTTCTTTACGGTTGACACTTTGATGTATGGTAGACACTCTCAGTATAGAATTACTTCTACCTAATTGATACGTACTTCTGAATATGTCTGATCTCATTATATTCTTACGATGTCCTATTTATAAAAGCCCATATTACTTTAGTTTATTACAACAGTTGATCCAATTCTGGATAAATTTTGGGCAATGAGTTTAAAGTTGGCATTTCCACATTTTTTGTTTTTTAGTTCTAATTTGTGTTATATGAGTTATTTTATTTCATTTTTCCATGTTACTTTATGCCTACTCTAAGCGAGCAAAGTTATTGACTGAATGTGTTACTTGAAGTTCAACTGGATTGAGTTTTGAAGCCTCCATATGCATTTGTGCATGATATGAGCTCTAATCCAAGGCTGCATTTGGCTAATTGTAATCCGGGGCTGTGTTTGGATGCTTTTATTTCCGCATATTACATTTTCTGCGACCTACCTTCTTCCTTTCTACCTCCCTGTCTTCTCTGTTCCTTCCTTGTCTGGTGGCTATTTCCTTGTTTCAACTTCTTTTCTCCATCAATGAACATAAAGGGTGAAATGGGTAGAACGTTCTTTCATTTCACCCATGTATATTATTTATTGAAGTAGTACCGTATTTTCATGTACTGCAGAGGTGTTTGATCCGGCTCTTGTTTTGTTGCTTTTATATTATGTGATACATCATTTAGTCTCCCTTCTTCAGATTAGATCTGTAGATGCCGTCCACCAACTTTTCGAGAAGTTTCCCGGGGCTTTCATGGACACTCTTCACGTTCCAATACCCAGGAGGTAATAATCTTTTTCTTACTTTTTTTATGCCTCTTTCTTTCTACTGTGTGATTATTTATCTGATTTTTTTTTTATAGAAGCTTCTAAATTTGAATTCTTCATTGCAGGGGTTTCCTTGATTCACCTGATCAGGTAATATGATTTGTTACATTAGCTGTAATGATAAGCAGATTGAAGTTTGATTTCTGGTTCAAAGAAGACATTCAGTTCTTGGATCTGGCACAAACTTTTCTTCTTTTCTTTTCTTTTGTTTTTTGAATGGTAACTTTTCGACGTTTCTAATCACTTGAAATTTATTCATATCCGTAATCTGATGCTGCATAAGGAATTTGAAAATGAATTTGGAGATCTTATGAATGAAATGACTCTTACAATTTGTACTTCACATCTCAGTAGGTTTTACACAAATTGAGTGTACACATGGTACATTATCACACTGTAATGATGGAAAATAATCTCGTAAGAGAGGACTGCAAGTGCAGTCCTGCTATATGGGACCCACATAGGCCCTTTGATTAGTGCAGCCCCTTTGATAATCTTGTCATCCTATGATCTGGCATAAGGCCTAATTTTAGATATTTAATCTTCACTCACCATCAAATTGAATCTAAATAATCTCTAGGGTTAAGATGCCATTAAATTTTAAGGTTGTTAAATCAAGGGCTAGAATAATCTGGTGGGGCTTATTTTTTGGCTGCCTTTTCTCCATAAAGAGACCTTTTCATCTGCTCTCCTCCCATTGATGGGCATTCATCTAAGTGGGCCCCACGAGTTGGACTGCATATTAAGCAGTATGCAGTCTGCTTGTAGATCATTCTCCAGATTGTATAATATCTTGGGAAATTGTACAATATTGTCCTAGGAATTCTGATTAGTGTAATTAGATTGTATTGTTTCTCAATCAAATCCTTGGCAGCTATTTGCATTTTGTAATGCCTACTCTGCTTTCTTTACTGGTTCACGGTTTTTTTTTTTTTAATTAACTCCGTTTCTGTTTACCCAGTATAGATTTGTTAGGTAATAATTCCTCTAGTTTAGTAAATGTAGTGGTTTTTTATGCATTCTATTTTAATCCTTTTACCATTCTATGAATGCCAATTAGTGTTTTGTTAGTGTGAGGCAGAGGCAGGCATTTCTGCCAATTAGTGCTTTTTGTTAATTAACTTTTTTTAAAAACTTTGCAATTAATGGTATGTGAAAACATCAGAATGAAGAGTTGTACTTTCCTCTTTATTTTAAACAAATCTTACTGCTACCGTTCGAAAAAAAAAACCCACGTCAGAATGAACTAGTATTTCTTGAAAATGGAAAACACATGCTTCTCCTTTAACAAATAATAATATTTTAAAGACAAGGGTTTTGGATTCAATTTTGATCAGATTTCTTTCAATTTTGACTTCTTTTAATGAGCATTTGTAAAAGGCTAAAAATGATAGGACAGGAGATTTGAACTCGTATCCTTATTTATTTATTTTTTAAATATAACTAACCTCAGAACTACAGAACCCAATACTTATGTGTATTTATTTATTAAAAATTGTCAAAACTAATTAGATGGATCGTGGACCCTAGCCATGTGGGTCATGCCTATGCTTAGTGTGGGTTATTGTGCTAGTTACTTACTGTTTGCATTAGAAGTTTTTCTATTCATTTAAACAATATTAATTATACAACTTAAACCTTTTTTGAAAATGTCAAATACAGGGTAGATGCTATATGTAAATAATTTTTAAGGAGCGTACTTCTGTAATCCAAGAAGGTAAGTGATGAAAATGAGGTCCAAAGAGAAGGTGGCTTCTAATGGATTATTTTAACATTTTGACTTCAAGTATTTTTAAGTTAAAACAAAAATTTTATTTATTGGTGTCTTATGGATTCTTAATGCTTGTTTGGTAGGAAAATTTTGGGTTTTTTGCACAAAAAGAAAAAAAAAGAAGTAGTCTCATTACGAAAGCTTTATCTCAATAGGCTTCTGGTGGCCATAAGTTTGCATCAGGGGTCAACTTGAAACTTTTGTCATTTTACACTGATTATGGGCGAGTTAACTGCTTATATACAAGTGGAGGTACCTTGGTGCATGTTGTTTGCCAATAACATAGTATTGGTGGGTGAATTGAGAAATGTGGTGCATGCAAGACTTGAGAGATGATGGGGGGCTTTAAAATCCAAGGGCTTTAAAATAAGTTGTACAAAGGCAATATATGAATTGATACTCCAATAGGGATATGCGAAGAGATGAAACTCTTATGAGGCAGAGATTCCTTTTGATACCGATAGGATAAAAATGGGATGGTTGAATTGGAGACTTGCTTCCATAGTGTTTTGTGATCGGCCCATTCCAAGAACGTAGAAGGATAGATTTTACAAGACAACGATTGGACCAATTCTAACCTATGGAGCAGGATGGTAGCCACTAAGGAAACAACACATGAAAAAAATGAGGGTATCATAAATGAGCATGTTGAGATGGATGCATTGCAAAACTGAAAAAGATAGAATCAGAAATGAGTGTATTCGGGCGCATTTAGGGTTAGCATCAATAGATGATAAATTAAGAGGGATTCGTTTGAAATGGTTTGGACATGTCCAACATAGGCGAACGGCACTGCTAGGTAGGAAAAGTTTCTCTTTGCAGGTTGATGCCACCTCAAGGAAAAGGGGTAGCATGGAGAGGACATGTATTGAAGTAGTAAGGATATATATGAAGAAGTGCAACTTATCTGAGGAAGTAGTAATGATAGATATGAAGAAGTGCATTTTATCTGAGGATTTGACCCAGGATAGACCGGAATGGACAAATAGAGTTCATGTAGCTGATCCCAATCACCAACATAGTTGGGATAAATCTTTAATGATGATGATGAAACTACAGTGTTGATGTAATATTTCGTAGTGAATTTTGAAATGATGTTCAATAGTTTAAAACAACAAAGTTTTTTTTTTTTTTTAAATCGTTAGGAGTTTGTCTGATGCATCAGGAATCTGAATCCTGGTTGAGTGGGTTTGGTAAGACATGATGTGTTATTCTTGAAGAAATCAAAATCATGATATAGAGTCAGTCTTTCTCGATGGTCAACTGCTTCAAATTTCTTCTTTTGTCTCTCTTGGTTGGGTTTGGTTTCCTTGATCCTTTATGGTTTAGAAAATATTACTCTTAAGTCTTAACCACTGAGATTTTTGGCTGAATGACTGAAGATTGTGGAAAAGAACAAGTTGGATGCTGCTAAGTTTTCTCCTTTCTGGAATGAAATTATAAGAAACTTACGAGAGGAAGACTACATTACCAATTCGTAAGCATCATTGGGCTTACTCTAACATAATGGATTGGTTGATTTTTTTTTTTAATTTACTTTTTAAAGTCGTCTTCAATTCCTTGCGTTCTTATTTTCTTCCTTGCTGCTTTCAGGGAGATGGAATTACTTCTTATGCCTAAGAATTCTGGAAATTTACCTTTGGTCCAATGGCCTTTGTTCCTTCTTGCAAGCAAAGTAATAATACTGAATTTTTCTTGTTTGATGTATTTTTTGATATTATATCTTTTTGTTTTCCCAAGATTAGTTGCATTAGCGGTTTTAGTTCATGGAAGTGATTGTTTATATTTTATTTCTCATTCAGATATTTCTAGCTAGGGATATTGCAGTAGAGAACAAAGAATCACAAGATGCGCTCTGGGAGAAAATCACCAGAGATGATTACATGAAATATGCAGTTGAGGAGTGCTACCACTGCATTAAAGTCATCTTGACAGCCATACTGGAAAACGAGGGAAGGATGTGGTATGTATTTTCCTTCATTGATGAAGACCTGTATGGCTATAACTTGCCTATAATGCTATAAAATGATTGTTAATGTTCTGTTATGTCGATGTATTACTAGTTCATGGTACAATTTCCCAGTCCATATTTATTACTCTATGCAGGGTGGAGAGGATATACGATGATATACGACAAAGTATTGCAAAAAAAGATGTTCAAGTTGACTTTCGGCTTAATAAGCTGCCACTTGTAATTACCAGAGTTACTGCATTGACTGGGATACTGGTATATTTCCAACAGCTATGTTTCTTAGGGTTCTACAACTTAATGCATTTCTCCTTTCACTTGTTTCTTAATTCTGTTGTGCTTCAGTATGACAGTATTTACAAAAAAGTTCAGGGACTAAAATGTAATTAGTTGGAACTGGAAATACAATAATACAGACACATTCATAGAGAAATTATCCAGTGCACACCTCATAGTGGGCCTACCTAATGACACATCCGAATAGATCACACCCCCTACCCGTGGAATTATGTTGGTCTCTATATAAATATATATATATATATATATATTAATGCCCATCCAAATGGACTGCACCATTGGATCGAGGGTCAATATGTTAAGAGGTTGACATTTGTTTGTCGTTTATGAAGGGGGTTAGGATGATTAGGTGGGGCCCACATTTTGTACATATGTAGGCCCCAACTAGATGAAGAGATCCCCCTAGTCCCATCCCCTTCCCCAACCCCAAGTGGGGCTTAGGTGGGCCCTATAGCAAGGTGTGCATGGAAGCTTCCATGCATAATGCATGCATTGGAAAATACTCTCCTAAGCCATGTGAGACTCATCTGGGCATTGATCCAAAGGGACCATCAAAACCCCCAACCCCTATTTACACTGGATCCATTGGATTCCGAATGGATGGAATGTAGGATTGAGGGGTCAATTTTTTTCCGATATAAAGCAGTTAAACTTTTGGGGCATGGATCAAGTGGTTATGATGATTTGATGGACTTGCAATTTTGTTCATAAGTAGGTCTCCCATTGGCCCCATGATTATTGGGCCCCAGGTGGGCCCTACGAGGCCGTCCGTATGAAGCTTCATGGGAACCGCACGCATGTGTGTCTATATATATATAGGATAATATTCAGGTGGGAACTGTTATCACATATTAAGTAATGTTTTTTGCGAGGCCCAATTGTTGGCCCCATTTGGGGATGGGACCCGGGGGATGGAAAGATCTATGTGAGACCACCCCAAGTATCAAGTTTGACTCCAAACCTGTGCCCTTAACCCCTTCATCCGTGGCCCACAAGTTTAATGGCTTCATATTAAAAAAAATATTCAACCCTCGATCCAACGGTTCAGTCCATTCGGATGTGTGCCAATCCTTGGGATTAGTGACTATCAAGGGGTTCCCTATTGGTTGCTAGGTTTGGATGGGTTTGTTAGTTTGGCCCCGCAAAAAAATTCTCATATAATAGGTGAGAATTAGTTCTCACTTGAATATTTCCCATATATATATATATATATATATATATCTCTAGGGCCACCTAGCCCTTGCAATCTATTCGGTTTGTTCACTTCTATTGCTTCTCTAATGTTCTCCTTTTGTTTTAGTCGATGGTTTAGTCGATGTCATATACGGATATGGATATGGACATTGATACGGGGATCGCGGATGCAACTCCTCACTTTTGAAAATCTAGGACACGGATACAGATACATATGTGCTAATTTTTTCTTTAGATGACTTTTGAATCAATAAAATTATCCTTGTTTATGTCCCTTTCTACCATTTTTTTATGTTAAGAAGTAAAAATATTAAAAGAACCATATGAAATAAGGGACTTTTTAAGTAGGATATGTTAAACTTGTTCCCTAGAAGTATCGGTGCAATATCAAGTACCAATACAAGTGTCGTATTGGTCCGATAAGGATATGTTGGGCTTGTACAACTATCCGGGTATCATAGCTTGGTATTAGAGCCCCTTGGTAGTGCAAGACTGCTGTATGAAGGAGTCTATTGGTGTAGATTGAAGATTCATTTCAGTTTTTGTAGGCATTTAGGTTGGCTGAATTGTGGAGGGGGGGTCAACTTCCCTTGTTTGCAATTCGGTCAGTTACAAAAATAGAAAAGGAGTCCTCATGCCTAGAAGTAAAGCTTTTACCTTGAAGATCCAACTCATGGTTAGAACTTTCAGATTCTTCCCACTATTAGAAGTCTACAAATTTGTGTTTGCAGCCCCGGCTGAATAGGATCTTGGAGTCGACTGCATGAACAGTTGGTTTTCTGGACATTTCATGGTATATTTTCTCAAGTTTTCTAGTCTCCATTCAGTTAGTTATTGTTGCTCAGAATATCAAAGAGAGAATGTGTAAAGGTTCTCTCTAAGTACTACTACTCTACAGCTGTTTCCTGCCCTGGCTGAATGCAGTCTGAGACTGTCCCCACAAATTGAGTTTTTTTTTTTTACATTGGTTGTTTTCAGTTGTTTCAATTTTGAATAAACTGTATATTGGTGATTTTGGGACTCCGTTTTCTTAAATAGGAGGTATCTCATATTAGGGTTGAGATGGAAACATGGGGGACAGAGTTCTGTTGGTACTCCTCCCTCATCATTAGGGAACATAAACCCCATTGCTGGACTTGCTATTGAATTATTTATTAGAAAAAAAAAACTACAATGAGTGGTACTATTCAGCTGAGTTAGCCCATGGAGGAACTCGAAGAGTTGGGTATATTGATGGGTCTATCTTTGAACCATCAGCTGAATGCCTGAATATACCAGTTGACTAGAGTCCTGGCTCAGTTGAGTCATGGGGATGGGCTTAGGGAACTACTATGTTAAAATTCAAGGTACATGGAGAGAACTTTAGGTGTATGAGCCTGTGGCTCTTGTCAAGAGAAAGCAATTGAAGATTGGCATATAAATGTACTGCTGGGAGGTGTTAATATATGAGCCAGTTCGAGCACGAGTTCTTACTCAAGACCCTTTTCCACCACTTGGGACAATGTTTGCTCTCCTTCAGAGAGAAGATCGGAGTCAGGTTATGCTTGGGTAGGACAGACTGCCTACTTCACACAATCACTCTGCTCATGTGTCTAAGGATGGTGGAGGTTGTGGTGGTGGTGGTCGTCACGGACGAGGCCAGCTTGGTGGCCATGGAGTTGGAAAAGGAGGGCAGATCCTTGGACATACTAGCCTTGAGACAAGCTACTTTGTACACATTACGGTAGAAGTCAATACACTCGAGAGTATTGCTTGGACTTGGTGTGAACAACAACCCAGTTTAATTCAGCCAATGCAATTGTAGCATAAAAATCAAGTAGCGATGCATGTACAAGTAAGTTTAGGTGAGTCTTACTGAAAAGCTACCTGCACTCCCATGGAAGTTACAAGCATTAGAAGCAAAGTTATTAATACCGTTTCGTTTTTGCTGACATGGCCGAAAAATTTCATTTTGCCCATGCAACTGAAATGAAACGCATGCTAAAACTTTTCGGATTGGATCTTGGATTTTCGGCCGAAAATCACAGATTTCTCCCGAAATGACCAAAATCTGAAATTTTTGTTTTTTTTGTTTTTCCATTTTTTTCAAAGAAAAATGCAGCCCTAGCATAAGGAAAAAAAAAAAAAAAAAAAAAAAAAAAAGAGAGGAAGAAGGAGAAGAGATGGGAGGTTGCTGGAGAAAAACAGAGAAAGGAAGAGGGCTGAAAGTCCTCTTCGCGATGCCCCGCCTTGCCGTCGCCGTCCCCTGTGCCCTGCCTCACCTCTGTCGCATCTGCCTCTCCATCGAGTTGCTGCATCTACTCCTCCTTATCCCATCTTCCCCCTCTTCTTCCTTCTCTCTTTCTCTTCTTACTTTCTTCTTCTTTTTTTTTTTCCCCCACTTTCCTTTTTGTTTTTGACTCTTCATCAAGATCTGGTTTTGGAAGTGATTGATGGGTGTTGGACAGCTGTAGTCTTCTAGAGAAGTGCAGAAAAGTGCCTTGGGCTGGGTGGGTATTGGGCTGCGCATGAGGCTGGGCCTGGGGTTGGGTTTGGGTTAGTGCCTAGTATTGGGATGGGGCTAGTTATAAGGTTGGGCCTGCTTTGGGGCAGGTTTTATAAAAGGGTTGGAGCTTGGGCCTGGTGCTTTATTTTTTTATATTCATAATTAGAATGCCGAAATATTTCGCTGAAATTCAGAAACGACCTAGATATTTCATTATTGAGGATACACCGAAAAGGGGTCCGAAGCGAAATTAACAACTATGATTCGAAGGGATCACCACTTTATCTGCCACTTCCATGGCTATGCATAAAGGATCATCAGCTCACATGCCGCCTACAGCTTTGGCTTCTTTATGGGTTATTAGTTTAGGTGAGGTGGACCATATTACATGTATGTGCTCAGTATTTATGGTGTACAAAACCTCTTCCCATGGCAGCATCCACACTGCTGATAGGAATTAAACACGAACTGTAGGATCACCAGTAGATTAGCTCATAATTTGTCCGTTTCTTCCGAGCTACATGTGCCTAAATTAGCTCATAATTTGGTCTCTGTTAGTACCTTAACCAAATTCAATAATTGCAGTGTCACGTTTTTCCCATTTTTTGTTTTTTAGAATCAGGAGATAGGATGGACGATTGGTGGTAGTCGTGAGTGCAATGGTGTCTGCCTTGTCATTTCAGTTTTGATGTCTCCATCAGCCTTCGAGTCATCAAGTGTAAGCGTTGTTATGAAGTGGCATTGTTGTTGATGGCATGTGTCAGTCACTAGTCTTAGGAGTCTTCTTCCATTGTTGAATATTAGAAGCATATTAAAAGATTGTGAATGAGAGATTTAAAAGCTTTTAATCAAGTGTAGGGCTCTTGGTACCGACTAATTCGGTTTAGTTCATTGGACAACCCTCCTATAAAATGTAGGTCTAGATTTCAGAGCATTTTGGCCAAAACATGAAATTTTGTACCAAAATTCCAGAATTTGGCCAAAATGGCTGGAGTCTTGGATTTTGTACATATTTTTTTCTTCAAGAACAAAACCCAACAAGCAGAGGTGGAGAGAGAGAGAGAGAGAGAGAGAGAGAGAGAGAGAGAGAGAGAGAGAGAGAGAGAGAGAGAGAGAGAGAGAGAGAGAGAGAGAGAGAGAGAGAGAGAGATGCAGCCAAATTTCGAAATGGACCTACCCAAATTTGTAAAACAACCCTGATATTTATTAATTTTTGAAAAAAATTTGTACAAGATTGCAAATATCCTCTATTTAGAAATAACATATTGCATTATAAATTTGGTAGATTAAATTAAATTTATCAATTTGTTTGTTATTTTTTAAATAAAAATCTGTTCTATTGTTGACATATATATATATGCAAAATTCCAAATTGGCCAAAGCATTTCCGTTTGGTGGTGAAACCAAAATGGGAGATGAACCAAATTTCACAACTATGGCGGGTGTTCGTCTGTTATATCAAGTTCTTTTGATTTGATTTCTTCTTGAATGAGATTTGGTTGGTCATGCGATGTCTTCTATTTCTTTTGACCTTATTAGTAGAGAGGCTACAGGGGGTCGCCAACATTTTAGCATAGCAAGCAGTGGATGGCTTGTCAATTTTTGTTGGCCAATCTCTTCCATTTCCATCCTCAACTGGGGACTCAAATCTTTATTAATTTTCTCGTCCTCATTAGTCTTGTAAATTTTCTTAAATCTCCCTTGTCAGTAAATTTTTTTATAGAAGGTTTTTTTTTTCCTTTGTTTTTTTCTTCTTCTGAGATTGGTATAGAACATGTCTATGCGGGATCTGTTTGTGGGTGCACCTGTAGTTGATCGAACACTTCACTCTTTGCTACCCCTGCGTGTTGGCGATGGGGTCCCCAAACGATATCTATCATCAAGAAGGATGGGCTTTTAGCCCAAACCTGTCCATGAGGCGACTTTCCCGTAAAACCTTGCACCCTGTTTAGTTGTCTCCCTTGGTCCCCACATGGACTGGGATTGTGTGGTCCCCTTGGCATGCCCTACATGAGGCCTCAGTGTTAACGTATGGTTATTGGCTTATTGTTTACAGAAAGTGGTTGTTGCCGAACTTGCAAAAGTGGATGAGAAGCACTGTCAAATTTTTATGATGCTTTGTACATTGATGAGTGCCATTTTTGCGTTGATGAGTACAGGATCACTTGATGATTTTGTTTTTATTGTTCACAGAAAGAAGAAGAATCACCTGAGTTGGCAAACGGCGCTGTGGAAGCTGTCCAAGATCTTTATGATGTTGTGCGGCATGATATCATTTCTCTTAATATGAGGTATGGCTGACACATGCTTATCTCCGTGTTTGCGAACATCTTGTTTTCCTTTTATACATTTAACATTGCTTGCATTTTTGTTTCATTTTTCTAGAGAAAACTATGAAACATGGAATCAATTGTATAAAGCAAGAACTGAAGGTCGCCTCTTTTCTAAATTGAACTGGCCAAAAGATGCCGAGCTGGTATATATCTCATCCTCTAGTCGTGTAACATTGTAATCTTACTGCATAAATTTCTTTTGAATGAAACATAGTAATCATAGAAGAAATGCAGAGAGGCCAAGTTAAGAGATTGCATTCACTCTTGACTATAAGTGAGTCAGCTGCAAATATTCCAAAAAACCTAGAAGCAAGACGCAGGCTTGAATTCTTTACCAATTCACTTTTTATGGAAATGCCAAAAGCTAGGCCTGTTCGTGAGATGTTGTCCTTTAGGTAACTCTTTTTTATTACATTTCTACTTTTTTTTTTTACCTTTTATTATTTGGTTTTGTTATTTAAATTCATCTTAGAAATGAGCCCATTTTCTTTGTTTTTCAGTGTCTTCACTCCATATTATTCTGAGGTTGTGTTATATAGTATGGATGAGCTTCAAAAGAAAAATGAGGATGGGATTTCGATTTTGTTTTACCTCCAAAAGATCTTCCCTGGTACTTCATATTCTTTATATCCTCTGTAATAAAGCCTTTCTTTTGCAATTTGTGTGCCTGGTCCATTATATTTTGTTGTGTATTGAGAAATATATTAATGTCTTTGCGATTTGGCCGTTATAATTGATGCTTACTGTGCTTACTGTTATAGTAGACGGTATTTTTTTATATCCTTTCCTTTGTTCAAATAGATATCCAAATATCTGTCAGGTCAGAGGAGTCAACTGAACTTTGGGTAGGCACTAGGCAGTCATTGATTTCATTTTGGACTTGTTCTCCTTTTTTGTTTTGAATTTCCTGTGACTTTAATTGTCCATTCGCAGGTACTAATTGTTGAGAGGTGATAACTTTAATTGTAATACTTTGGATCAGCCATCACTTGTTTGTTTTACCATGTTCCATTTTCTAAATGAGATTTTGAATATTGTGGGCAATACTTTTGATGGAAATAACCTTTAAAAAAAGATTCATGGCAATATTTGTAAAACTGTATACAAACATGCCTAAACACTTTCCCACATAATCATGGAATCCCAATTAATCTCCATTCACTCAATTTTAACGTATGGGGGATGCTAATTTCTCATTGGGTGTTTTTAACTTACCCTCTGTTTTAGTTTATTTCGTGTGTTTTTGAACCTATTGTTGTAAACTTGTATCAGTTTTCAGTTTCCGTGGGTTGTCTCCCTAATTTTTTAATATCATCACATATTGCGTAGTTTTATTTTATTTTTATATTCCGTTCTTCTGTTCTCTTAGTGGTTACGAGTAGTGTTTGGAACTTTTCCTTTGCCTTTATCAGTAACTTTTAAATGTTGTTTAGTGATCTCATTTTATTCCTCACTGTAAACTAAAATCCCAGAGAATTATGAAAATCACATTGTGAATGTTGGCTTACTGTCTTTGCTGGGCCTCAAATGTAGTGGAAGCAGCTTAGGTCATAATTTTATTTTTTTTAATATAATTGGGCTGGACGAAATCGTGGGTAATAATTTAACATAGTTTTTATTGATACTATTTTCTTTTTTTTATTTATTGTGTTGAATTTATTATTAATGGTTGAAGGACTTTATGATTACTTTTCTATTAGGGGCTATTGCTATACTTGTTATTAATTTTATTTTGTTAAATGCACAACATTTGCACTCCCAATGTTTATAATTTTCTGTAACCATATGCAAAATTGATGTGCTTCAGATGAGTGGAAGAACTTTCTCGCTCGAATTGGTAGAGATGAAAATGCTGCAGATTCTGAGCTTTTTGACAACCAGAATGATATTCTGGAACTCCGCTTTTGGGCTTCTTATCGTGGGCAAACATTAGCAAGAACTGGTAAAATCTTTTTCCCTCGCAACATAATTTACTGGCACAACTGTCACTCTAGAATCTCTTGTTTCCATTGTCAGTACTCTCTCTCTCTCTCTCTCTCTCTCTCTCTCTCTCTCGCTGAGATATAAGACTCAGAATGTTTCATATTGCCTGGTCTTTATATTTTTAGGAGCCTCTATACATGAAGTACCATTGCGTAAATGGTAATATTACCTTATTTGCTGTTTCAATGCCCAGGATCTAAATTGATCTAAATGGTGTTATTTTGTGGTATGATTCACCATCATTTTATGAAGTGATTTGCTGATTGTTGTTAGTCTGAATTTGATTTGATCCTCTCATAACTTGACTCAACATATAGTACAGTAGTTCATTTGTAGATTGATGCGGATCAGCCAATCCATTGATAACCACCCAGAATATTGAATAATGAGCCCTGAAACTCATTCAGGCAAACAGATCAATTTCTCAATCGTTTGTGAACCCAAATCCAAGTTTTCAATCAACGAAGGATCCATACCTAACAAGGAAAACGTCGCAAATTAGGCACCTCAACTGCTAAATCCACTGAACATTCAATCTGAAGGGAGTTGTCGCAAAACAAAGTGAAGAAGAAAGAAGTGCATAAACAATCACTTCTATTAAATTAATATCAAAATGTTCAGAGCCTAGGTCTGCATGACCATTACAATATATAAGAGGATTTGAACCCTAAATCCCACTTTAAATCTCAGTCATCTATCTAATCTCTAAACAATTTAAAACCCTATGGCCTAATTAATGGAATCTTGAACATGCTTTGCATAGTCCTTATACAACTCGAACATAAGAAGGAAACTAAAGGAAAGAGGTTGGTGGCAGTTTAGGGATCATGGTTTAAAGTTGTCAATGGTCGCGATTGTCGTCACAGGGGACCCTGAAAAATGATACAACGTGGCATCGCATTGAGTTTTGTGGCAGTTGCTGCTTGAATTTTTTTCGACCCAAATAATCCTGAATATTTGAAAAATCTAGAAAACAAAAAAAAAAAAAAAAAAGAAAAGTGAAAGAAAAGAGAAGAAAAAAGAGCTAGAAGATTTCCCAGACCTGCCCTACATCTGGGCAGGCCCAACTGGGTTAGCAGGTGGCCCACGCGGGCCCAGAACCCCAACCATACTGACATACTGTTCATTAATCCAAATAGTTTGAGTTGGCTTTTTTTTTTTTCATGATTTAGTTTTTTTTTTGTTGTATGTTTGATGTATTTGGACTTCTTTGAGATAAGGTTTTAATTAAGATATGGACAGATAAATGGTTTAGATTAAATTGGAGGTATTTAAGCATAACCTTATGAGAACGCCCAGCATATATTATTCAGTATTTTGAATGGAAGTTATTTTCGTCTTCTGTTTTTTTTTTATATATATATATATATTTATTCTCCGTGGATTGAGTTATTCTCCTTGGGTTTGAAGATCTTCAAATGGATTATTCAACTATTTGGGCGAGTAATACTTCTTTTCTCTTTGGTTTCAACATTATTTTCTTGTTGATTTGAACTTAGGGTTAAATTTTGGTTTTCGAATCAATTGGATTTCACTTTGGCTGCCTCATCGATTGATTCAACTTGAATTCTTAATATTGGAAAGCATATCTTGAGGTAGACTGAGTAGAGAACTAAAATTTTTCAATCTTAGGATTGCTTAAATGAGATTCAGCAACTTACTATCAGATATTATTCTATTAACACCAAACCATTCTGAATTGTTATAAATGCCCCTAGAACATATAAAATTGTACCTGCAGGCACAGCCCATCAATGATGCGTGTTTGAGTCACTAAATAGTAGCTAAAATAAGTATGAAACAACAATAGAGGTTTTGATTTTGTCTGGGGGCCCCACTGGAACTTGATTCGTATCATAGCAATCTTTAAGGCATTTCTTACAGCCTTTCCAATACATCATTGTTACTGTAAGGGGCTGTTATCCCATTTATATGGTGGTCAATCAGTGATTTCAGATAATAAAGCACAGTTGCGGAAAATTCTAGAGAATGACCCATCTATGAGATTGCTTATTGCCTTTTAGTTTCAGTAATCAACGCAATCAATGTGCACTGCATCTGACCTCCCTTATTTAGGTCATTTTACAAATTTAGTGTGCATCTAACTGTTGAACTGTATGTAATCATTTGTTTTTTTCAAATTATGTAGTCCGTGGGATGATGTACTACAGAAAGGCCCTTATGCTTCAGAGCTACTTGGAAACGATTGCCTCTGGAGGTTTGCTCACTTCTCTATCATATCATTTATTTTATTTCTAGATTGAAAGGTAATGCTACTAAGTCTTGTGCTAACAGATACGGAGGCAACACTGACTAGTATTGATGCAAGTACCATTCGAGGCTTTGAGTTGTCTCCTAAAGCTCGAGCCCAAGCAGATTTGAAGTTTACATATGTTATTACATGTCAGATATATGGTAAACAAAAAGAAGATCGCAAGCCAGAGGCTGCAGATATTGCATTATTAATGCAACGGTATGTATTTAATATAATGTGTTATGATGATCTGCACTCATGATTTACTTCTGTTGAAACAATATACCTTCAGAGTTGCTGTTTGTTACTGTCACAAGTATAGCATGCTCATGTATTGGAAATTTATCTTTTTTTTGAAGGAATGAAGCTCTTAGAGTTGCTTACATTGATTTTGTTGAGACTCTAAAAGATGGTATAGTTCAGACTGAGTTCTACTCAAGACTTGTTAAGGCCGACGTCCACGGGAAAGACAAGGTTAATATTTTCTTTTTATCATTATCTTGTTTATCTCTTCTATTTTTCACATCTATGCCTTTCCTCTTATTTTTCTGATGATCTTCTTTTGGAACTTTTGGTTCGGGAGCCAATACATTTCTCTCTTTCCTTCAATTGTAAGACTCTTACAAGGTCATATTATGTGTAAACTTTCATGTCTTTGTTTTATTACCTGTAGGCTTTGATACTTGGATACTTGTACAAGTCCACCGTATCCGTATGGGCCCGATACGACACTTATATTGGTACTTGATACTGCACCAATAATTCTAGGGAACAAGTTTAACATATCCTACTTATAAAGTTATTTATTTCGTATAATTCTTTTAATATTTTTACTTCTCACCAGAATAATGCTAGAAAGGGATGAAAACAATGATAATTTCATTGATTTAAAAGTGATTTATAGAAAAAATTATGACACTTGTATCCGTATCCGTGTCCTGGACTTTTAAAAGTAAGGAGTCGTATCCCTGTATCAGTACCCATATCCATATTCATATCTGGGCATCATAGCCTTTAGGTAACTCTTTGACAAGTATTGCGAAATGATATTTCATATCTTTCTTTAAATTAAATTATTCCCTTTTCTCTTAAATGACTAATCTGCACTTAGGCATTACTATTAGCTATATAACTTAAGGTGAGCTGCGTCTGGCTTTTTCCTCTGTCCTCACCATGGCTTGCCCTTCTTCATCCAATTCATGGTTTTGGAATGTCTTTGCGACTAAAACAGATATCTACCTCTTCCCTCCTCCATGCACAAGGTTTCTTTTTCTTGGTGTTACCAATAATGTGCCCCTACTACAAGAGGGGTTGTAAGGAACTTTTTCCTCGTGTTACTTACATTATGCTCAATAAATTTATAATGTTCCCTCAAGTTGATAGATGTGAGATACACTAGAATCACAATGCTATAGCCGTGCCTCAATGGAATCTCGTCGGGGCCAATACATACTCGATCTACTCACACCCTATGATACCCAGATACTTGTACAAGTCCAACGTATCCGTATTGGACCTTTACGACACTTGTATTGGTACCTGATATTGCATCGATACATCTAGGAAACAAGTTTAAGATACCTTATGAAGCCCATTATTTCATATAGTTCTTTCAATATTTTTACTTCTCACCATAAAAAAAATGCTAGAAAGGTATGAAAACAATGATAATTTCATTGATTCAAAAGTGATCTAAAGAAAAAATTAGGACACCTGTATCCATATCCGTGTCCTAGATTTTCAAAAGTGAGGAGTTGTATCTCCAATCCCTGTATATATCCATATCCGTATCTTTACATCATAGCTCACACCAAACCCATTACATGTTTTAACTTATGTGCTACCAAATCTGCCCCATGCCAAGGTTTTGCAGTCTTCCTTCCTTACTCCCTTTGGAGTGAGAGAAGCTTACAAATCTCAAGAGTAAATATTTATTAATTAAGAAATAAAAGATGTGTCAAAATGCCCACCCTGATTACTTTCCTTTTATATATTTTCATAGTTCCATATATAATTGTATATAATTGTCCATCCACTGATTCTAGGAAGCGAGGTCGTAAGGAAGGTGTGATATTGAAAATTGACTTGGAAAAAGCTTACGGTCATGTGGAGTGGGACTTTGTGGATTATATGTTGGGCAGGTTCGGGTTTGGTGATTTATGGAGATGGTGGATGTGGGAGTGTATTACTTCTACGTCTTTCTCCGTGTTGGTTAATGGGTCTCCGTCCCACCTTTTTAAAGCTTCTGGAGGTTTGCGTCAAGGTGATCCGCTATCCCCCTTCCCGTTCACTATAGTGGCAAAGGCGTTGAGTGCTCTATTGTTGAAAGCTAAAGTAATTGGCCTTAGCGAGGGTTTTGCTGCCATTCAGAATGGAGAGTACATAACTCATCTTCAGTTTGTAGGTGACACTATTTTGTTCAGTTCAACCAGGAGTGAGGAAGTCGTTGCTCTGAAGAGGTTTTTGCGATGTTTTCATTTAGTATTAGGGTTGAAGGTGAACTTGAACATGAGCTCTTTGGTGGGGATTGGTTGTTTTGATGATGTGATGCATTCTTTGGTTAGTATATCATTCATTGCAAGATAGGGGGGTTACCAATATTGTACCTGGGTCTCCTTTTGGGTGCTAGGACAAGAGCGTCGTCTGTTTGGGATCCAATGGTGAAGAAGTTTGAGAGGAAACTATCTATGTGGAAAGGGAGATATCTTTCTTTAGGGGGCATAATTACTTTGATTAAAGCTTGTCTCTCCAGTTTGACAATTTATTATATTCCTTATTCAAAATGCCTAAGGCAGTGAGCTTGAGGTTGGACAAGATAAGAAGGGATTTCTTGTGGTAAGGTCAGAGTGAAAGAAGGAAAATTCATCTATTAAAGTGGAGTGACGTCATAAAGCCGAAATCAGTTGGGGGTCTCGGTCTTGGGGAGTTGGAGACCCATAATTGGTCTCTTTTGGCTAAATGGTGGTGGAGATTTGCGGAAGAGAAGGACGCCCTTTGGAGAAGGATTATTGCCAATAAATATGGGTGGACAACTGGGATGGGTCCCATTGCCAGCATGGGGAGTGAGTCCAATGTTAGGGGGGAAACTTTTTATAAAGGGGTGGGATTCTTGGTGGGGGAGGGTAGTTTGGTCCGTTTTTGGTTGGATGATTGGTTGGGGGTGGGTCTGTTGCATTCCCGTTTTCCTAGGGTCTTTAGAGTCGTGTCCAACAAAGAGTCTTCGGTTAAGGGTTGTTATGTTGTGAGGGACAATGTGGTTTCTTGGGAGTTATCCTTTACGAGGTCTTTGCGTCATGGGGAAAGTTCAATATGAAGAGTTGTTGGTTTATCTTTCTAATGTGTTTTTATGCAGGGATGAAGCGGATAGATGCATCTGGAAACCGTCTTCTACTAGTGAGTTTTCTGCCGAGGCCTTCTACTTGGCTTTGACGGACTCTCCGGAACCACGTGCGTCTCCTGTTCTTGCTTGGGTTCGTTTAGTTCCTCCCCGGGTGGGGGCTTTTTGTTGGTTGGTGATTGCAAGGAGGGTGTCTACTATAGATTTCCTAAGGAGGGGTATTCCTTTACAATCCTTATCAAACACTTGCATCATGTGTGGCAATGAGGAGGAAACGGCGAATCACCTTTTCTTGCTTTGTGAGATGGCCTCTTATCTTTGGAGCTTCTTCATTGACAAGTGTGGCTTGCATTGGTGTATCCTTCAGTCAATCTCGGACTTGGCAGAATCTTGGCGAGGTAGTACTTTCTTCGGGTGTGGTCTTATCCTTTGGTGGATCACCCCCTTTACTATCCCTTGGTCTATTTGGAAGGAAAGGAACAACAAAATCTTTAGAAATTTCTCTTCGTTGAAGGAGGAAATTTGAGGAGTAATCCTTGTTAGAATTGCAAAGTGGGCCGTAGTTCGGAAAGAACTCTCTAACTTTAGTATGGATGACAGTCTTTCTAATTGGGAGTCTTGTATGGTGTGTGGATTGACCAAGGAGAGGAGGTTGACCTTTTGGTCTCCTCCTTTGATAGGAATGTTGAAGTTTAATGTTGATGGGCCAACTAGAGGGAAGCCGGGCCGGCTGGTATTGGAGAAGTATTGCGCGACGATAAAGGGGTGATCCTTTGTATGTTCTCCAAAAGTGTTGGAGTGAGGGATTCAAATGAAGTGGAGGTATTGGCTATTTTGGAGGCTCTAAGGATTTTCTCTCGCTCTTTTATGGGTAGTCTGATAGTGGAGAGTGATTCATCTAATGCTTTCTCTTGGGTTACGAGTTCAGCGGTCAATCCTTGGAAAATTCAGTTTTTTTCTCAATGAGATCAAGGAGCTCGCTTCTTCTCTTTCTGTAGTTGTTTATCATGTGATTAGATCAGCTAATGGGTTGGCAAACTCCTTAGCCAAACAAGGGGTTCAAAGGTCGTCTCCCCGGGAGGTTATTCTTGTGTAATTGTATCTTGGGTATTCAGTCTCTTATACTTGTGTTTTTGTATTTTAATGGTTTTTCAATAAAAATTACCATTACTTTTCTAATTAAAATAGAAATAAAAATAATTGTCCATCCATGTTTCGGAATGTTTGTATTATTTTTTCTTATCAAGCATTCGTGTTTTATTGTTTTCTTCCTGTTAATATTTGATTATCCTGTTTATCTTCTCTGAATATTTGATTTTAATATTAATACGGTTTATTGCTCATGTCATGTCATTCATAGGATTTATGAGTGTTGTTATCTCCGTAACATTTGTTCGAAAAGTTTTTAGTGTGAGGTTCGACTTCATATTCAATTTTGATCCAGTTCTCACTTCTTGTTTTAATTCTTATTCCCCAGGAAATTTACTCAATAAAATTGCCGGGAGATCCAAAACTTGGTGAAGGAAAACCTGAAAATCAAAACCATGCTATTATTTTTACTCGTGGAAATGCAGTTCAGACCATTGATATGAATCAGGTGAGTTGATTTCCACCAAATCCTTTTATTTTATTTTATTTTTGCTGGTATATTCCACTGCCATTATGATATATATATATATACACACATGAATTAGTTGTATGAGTTAGATAGTTGTGTATTGCCGTTTTTAGAAAATCATCTGTATGGTGCATTAAAAGGATTTGCAAGGTGTACATCCTTTAAATATCTTCATTATTCCATTCGAAATTACTTGATTTTATGCTTAGCTTATTTGGGACAATTGAAAAACGAAGTGTTATGGGACACAATGTAACTTGGTTTCCATATCTGATGCTCCCTAATGCAATGGAGGGGAATCGAACACCAAATGCCTGCTGTTACAACAGTTTATGTGCTGAAGACTGCAAGAAACAACAAAGAAAAGGGGAAAACAGATTGGGAACCTTGATCAATTCAATCATTAAAGGAGGTGTTTGGAACCTCAACCCAGTGGCTTCTTCACATTGACATGTCCAAAGGGGACAAAAATTTATTCAGACATGAAAATTAGCCAAAGAATTTAGGCTGCTGGCTGTTCTATTACATTTAAGAAACTGTACAGAAGAGTTTGCAACCCTAGTGATTTACAATTAGAAACGAGATAAGCAAACCCCAGCCACTCCACCACTAAATGCAGATAAGAAGGAAAGAAACAGAACTATCACATGCATGAACTGCTTACAGCCTGTGGGCTGTTCAACAGGCCTAATTGGGCTGGATCACCTGGCCTAGGGCTTTTGGCTCATCTACCGGCCCACATGTTCCAGGCGCACACTATGTCAGTGTCTAGAGCCCAAATTGTGTCTGTATTTGTCACTGCCTGAAATCCGTGGCCCTCAAATTCAAAAGTGTAAGCATGGGTCAAATCAGTAATAGTATATTTTTTTTCCACAAGCATATGGTCAGTCAGAGCTTATCTAACTAACTTACAAGTTTAATTAAATAACAGAAACATGTCTTAAAGATAACCAGCCTACACAAAGCTTATATTACAAAACTCGAATGAGACACCACTGGCAAGCTAATCTAAATTCTCTTAGAATCTCAACTCAGGATCTCTAATGCTCTAGATGACCATCCGTAGCTCTCAGCACTAGACTTAACCTGCAGAGTGTAAGAAATAATATACAGAGCTATGAATCCCAGCACGTAATTGAGCACCAATAAGGCATCAAAACTCAGGGAAAACGACACACCATGATACACATGGTTCACTTAAAATTATCAAGAGAGCTCAAAAGTATCAATCAAGGTTCATGCAAAACAAGGAATCAAGACAGTTGAGGATCTCTATGATGTACATGGAATTAACGTAAAAAATGCTCAACACAATTGACATGCACAGGATCCAATGATAGACTCAGAAATGTGGTTACATGAACAAGACATTTGGATGATGATGATGATGATGATCAATTATGGTATCTTATAGTCTTCAATCCTCACAGTAGTTTCAGCTCTTTCTGTATGTTCATTGTAGCTACAATCCATATATTTCGTCTTTGTACGGCTTATATTTAAAGCCTTTGGATTCTAAAGCCTCCCCTCATCTCTCTAGTTTTGCATTCACACCATCTCTTGATTCATCTACCAATACTATATCATCTGTAGATAACATACACCAAGGTGTCTCTTCTTAAATATATGCAATTAACTCATCCATAATCAGTGCAAAGAGGTAAGGGCTTAGGGCTGACCCTTAATGCAAACCTGTGGTCACTGGGAACTCCCCAGTATCTTCACAAGTAGTTCTTATACTCGTTACTGCTCCTTCATGCACGTCTTTAATAATTTCAATATAACCTCTTGGAACATTCATTTTATTTAAAACCCACCAAATTAAATCTCTCAGTACCCTGTCGTAAGCTTTTTCTAGATCGATGAAGACCATATGCAAATTTTCCTCTTCGTTCGATATTTTTTCATTAATTGCCTAAGTGAAAAGATAGCTTTAATCGTTGACCTCCCGGGCAAAAAACCAAATTATTTTCTAATAACTTGGTATTCTGTCTAAGTCTTTGTTCCATTTCTCTCTCCCATAGCTTCACAGCATAGTTGTCAAATCGTGAATTGTATCGCGAATCGCTCAAGGGGTTGAATCGAATCGAATTGCAAATCGTAGGATATTTTTTACTTTTCTTTATATAGAAGAAAAAAATTAAAAATATTTTTTAAAAATAGTAAAAATTGTAGTTGTCCTAAATTTATTTATTTTTCATCCATATTTACATTAATACACAACAAATATTAACATCTTAATATGTTGATGAAGATAATTATAAGATATAAAAAGGGAGTAACACTCTGCCACATGCCTCCCACCAGTGGGGCCCACTGATGGAATTGCCATTTGTTTTGAGTCCAAGTGTCCAACACAGACATGCGATGGAAAATTAAATGATTAAGATATATAGAAATATTCTTCCTCAGGCCTCCCACTAGTGGGGCCCACTGACGGAATTGTTGTATCTAAGTCCAACACAATGACACATGATGGGTGATTAAGGACACGTAGAACTGACAGAAATTATAAAAAAAAAAAATCCATTAAGTAGGGCCCACCCATGACCCATCTGTGATATTCAAAACAATAACGTCCAACACATTCAGAAATTATGTGAGGGGTCATGTAAGGATGAAAACTTGTTGCATTGGCACCCACAACTGGTGGATGACAAACTGCAGTGGGCCCCACAGATGGATAAAAGAAGATGAAGAGGAGTGGGGAAAAAGACAAGAAAGAATGACCAATGAGACTGAGAAAAGAAATAATTAAATTAGTGGGGCTCACCCGTCTGTGGAATCCAACACAGTTTGTGTATGGATGGAAAACAGAATTGGAATCTCCAGATCCAAACGGGCCCACAATTTCATTAAATTGAGAAAATCTGTGGAACTTATGCCCCATGTATGGATGAAAAAGGTTGTTGTAGTGGGGCCCACAGCTAATAGATGTGAATTACATGTGGGCCCACATATAGATGAAAACGGGGTTGAGACAAGCTGCTGCTGCTGCTGTGGATTGGGGCCCACCACTGACGCATGGGAAAAGGAAAAAAAGGTGGTGGGGGGGGGGGGGGGGGGGGGGGTGGGAATGTATAAAATCAAAATCAAATGCGTACCTGGAATCCTCGTCTTCGACTCCTTGCTGTCAAAGGAACCAGACGTTGGGATTGGCTCTTCGCTGGGAAGGAAAGAAAGCTTCGTTTCGTCTCTTCAACTTTTCGCATGAACGTGGTCCTCCTAGAAGGAGAGAGGCATCAGGCTGAGAGCATCGTCTTCCCAGCAGAGCTTGGGCTTGGATGCCGAGAGCCAGCAAGAAAGGGTCCATAGACTCCATAAAGGGTTTTTAGTCTCCTTTTACTTCCTTTAATGGAAAATATGTCAAGCTTTCATACTGCCCAAAAAACTAAACTCTCTAAAAATAGACTCCCTACTTGGCATTTCCCCTAAAATAGAATCATCTGAATCGCACGATTCTATACGATTTGAATTGAATCGTACGATTTGAGTCTGAATTGGACGATTTATTCCCTAGTACGATTTGGGCATCCGATACGAATCGGTTTCCTTCCGATATGATACAAATCGTACGATTCACTTCGAATCATACGATTTTGATAAGTGTGCTTCATAGTATGACTCGTAAGTTTAATCCCACAATAGTTGGTACATTTTTGTATATCTCCCTTGTTCTTATATATAGATACTATAACACTTCTCCATTCATCCGGCATTTTCTCTGTCATTATTATCTTATTGAAGAGTCTAGTTAACCAAATCTCCCTAACTTCTCCAACGCATTTCCAAGCATTGATCGGGTTGTCATCTGGACCCGCCGTAGCCCTTCCTGTCTTCATTTGTTTTAATGCTTTCCTCACTTCCACCACCCTAATTCTATGAGAAAAGTATGCTTTGCTAATCAAGTATCATCTTTTGTTCTTATCTCTCCTATGTAATCTTCATTTAAAAGTACGTTAAAATATTCCCTCCACCTTTCTTTGATATCGTTGTCCTTCAGTAGAACCTTTTGGTCGTTGCTCTTAATACATTTGAAATGATCTATGTCTCTACTTTTCCTTTCTCTTATCTTTGCAAGCTTAAAAATATCGTTCTTTCATTCTGTTGTACCCAACGTATTTTATAGGTCATCCTATGCCTTGCACTTAACCCCACTTATTACTTTCTTAGCTTTTTTCTTTGCGTTCTTATACATCTCATAGTTTTCCATATTCCTAGTACTTTGCCAAACTTTGTAACAATTTCTGTTCTCCCGAACCAACTTCCTGAACCTCTGCACTCTTACCACTAGGTTTCTTCGTTATCATGTCTCTTCCCTTTTGACTCTCCAAGCACCTCTTTATCAACCTTCCTAATACAGTTAGCCATTTGATTCCACACTGCTGTAGTTTCTCCTTCAAAATTGCACACCGCTGTCGTTCTTTCTCCTTTCAAATCCAGCCACGTTGTTTTAGGGCACATTTTATTTACTACCCCTCCCTTTCTACTTTTAATGCAAATATCTAAAACTACTAGCCTATGTTTCGTGGTCGAACTGTCTCTTGGAATAACCTTACAGTCTTTACAATCCAATCGGTCATGTTTACTAACCAGAAAAATATTTATATCTGACTCTTGCTAGTTGCACTTTTATACGTAATTAAAATGCTCATCTCTCTTTTTAAAGTAAGTTTTTGCTAATACAAGGTCAAATGCTAATGCAAAGTCCAAGATAGTCCAACATCAGAAACAAGTCATACACAAGAATCTAAAAAACATGCCATATTCGTGTAGGCTAGTCTTGTGAAATAAGCATGCACTAAATCAATCATGAATATCGCATCAAAAGTGAAAGGCAGTAACACTAGTATAATCACACACTAGCACAATAACCTGTGCTCTGCACTGGTAGGTCCAAGCATAGCAAACTGAATATTCATATATATAAAAGATAAGACGAGTGCAAAGAAAATCAAAATAACATAAAAAAGAACATAAAAATAAAAGAAAAATTAACTCAGTAGATTCATTACCCTTCTAATGAAAATCTTCAAATAATCATCACCTGTTAAGCTTTTTCCTAAATCTTAGAAAGAAAACAAAAGAAAAGAAAAGGTCAAAAGTAAATGTATGCATACTATGAGAGCTAAGTGGTATAGAATGAGAATAGAAGAATTGGGGTAGAAAGATAATAGAAGAGGTGAGGTAGAAAGATAGTTTTTGAGAAAAGAAAAGGTGGAAGTGGACGGTGGACATGAGTGGTTTCATGAGATAAAGAAAAGGTAGTTGCACAAGATAAGTAGTGGGGAGAGAATGTGGGGTATGTTAAAAAACAGGGATAACTTCAGGTCAAAATTGCAACTGACATTCTAAGTTAAAGCGAAAACCCTCGGCTTTAATATATTGTAATATGGAACTCAGTATGGATGGGCCATTGTTATGCCCAGTGTTCCCTTAGGCCACCTAGCACTGTAGATGACTCATTTATCTGCTGTTACACCCTGGTCCCAGCATGGATTCTGAGCATCGCTCAAGCATGTGGCATACATCTTCCCATGTCTTTATTCTTATCATGATGTGCTCTACTCAGAGGGCATCCCCGGCCACTTACGTGCTGTATTCAGGCCCACATGTCATAGGTTATACCTTCATAAGAACTACACATAGGATATGAATCACAAACACACATGGACTGATGTACAAGTGTCAAGTAGCATAGGACTTTTGACAATTCAGTCTGAAGGATGGTTCATATCATGGAATCATATCACATGGTCACACTTCATAAGCATACACATAACAGATGAGTCAATTGCACACATGCAGACCCCTCAAGGATATAGATTACATGATCTCATGATGATATGAGTATCTTGGTAACATAGGAACTTGAATTAGGAAACATGTGGCCATGTCATCAGAAATCTTATAGTGCATGTAACGCTCCTAAAAACTTGTGTAAAACCCAACCAACCGTCGGACTAGCAAGTAATCCGTTCTCGAATCAATGGTTAAGATGCCTTTAATCGAGGAACCAATCACATACATTAGAGAATGTAAATCCCATACTTTGGAACCTTTCTTAATGTGACCTGTTTCTTAACTAAATAATCCAAATGGCCCATAAGTGTAGTTGACATCCCACGCAATTAGTAGGAACAAAACATGACGCCATTCGCATGAAACAGATGATTCTAAAACAAAGGAAACTAGGATTCAAGTATAGACCACACGTTTAAGTCAAATGATGCAATACGAATTCCAGCCAAACATTGAGTTCCTAGTTTTCAGGCACATGCAATAATGACGATTGTTGCTCCAAATCTGATGTTCAAATTGTGCATCCTAAGAAGGCCCCGCCAATGTCTGGAGAAAATTTGATCAAGATCTGAGGCCAAACAGTCCTAAATTTAGTTTTAAACATGAAGTCGAGGGCTGTTTTGGAGAAAACTGGAAGAGCAATTGTCACGGCCTGTGATCGGATTCCCGAAGAAATCTGCCTTTTCAGTCTCGAGTAATTGAAGTTTTATCCTCATTTATGAGATTATCCAAAGCGGAAAGTTTCAAGCATCAATTCAAATCATCAGGCATCATAAAGGAGCATAAGCATGAAGTTCTGGTCTCATATTAATATTAATGTCACTTGACACTTGGTAACACTCATGGTCGTCCCCTTTTATGGATTCCTATGGAGCCCACACTAAATGCAACTAATGCATTATACTCTATAATCATTGCTGCCCAATGAATATATGCTCCAATTAGTTGCATTCTTTCAATTAAACTTAATTAATTTAATTTTTAAGTGAGACTGTGCCTCTGTAATTGAAGTTACACAATTTATTGGGTTATTTACATATCCAATTATTATCATAATTAATTATAATGAATACTTAATTGGCCTTATAACTTATATAACTTCATAATTGGCCTCAAGCTCACGGGTCATGGGAATATGGGATAGATTTTATATTTTCAGAAATTACTAATAACCCCCTAAAACAAAACACCCCTAATTATCTAGATTACTTTGCTAAGTATTATTTAAATTAGAATTTGTTTCTTAATTGATTACTTAATTACACTTTAGGCAAATCTTAATTACAAAGAATTGGGTTCCTAATTAACTAGAAATTATGGCTTCAATCTTGTTTATTGTGGGGTCCAAATTTGGTATCTCAATTATGGTGGATCTGGGTTTGGATTTTTCAAATTCTTAGGTTAGCCTAAAATAATGTCGTTGATGCTGGATTTTGAGTTTGGCTCACTGCAGTATTAGGCCCACAGCTTGCTAATTCAGCTCAGTAATAACCATGGGGACTGCTCTGTCTATCCGTCCACATTTTAGTGCTTTTAGGGGGCCTGAATGGTCTCCCAAATGGGTCTGAACCAGTGTCACAAAATTCGGTTCGTTTCGCCCGAATTTTCTGAATAATTTCAGTTTGGTCCCTCAACCGAACTGAATACCACCTTTGTAAGAATTCGTTCCAACATTCGGAGCAATTTGGGCGAATTTCCGAAATTCGGACCAAAATGATGGATTTCAGCCAAACTGGGTGAGATTCAAAGATTCGTCCAAACTGTGTAGCATGCCTTAAAAATGGAAAATAAAAAACCTGAGGGGTGTTAAATGAATTTTCTTTAACTTAAAGTAAAACGCAAAAACTTAACCCAAAGCCCCTTTTCCATTCCGTTAGATAAAGTAAAAGCCCTAACCCCAAATCGCTGCCGTCACACGATTCCGTTCTTGAAGAAGAAGAGGAAGCATGCCATTCCGCTGCTTTTGTTTTGCTGCTTAGCTGAAATGGAAAAAAGGGGGAAAAAAGAAGAAGAAGAAAGAAGGACGAAAGGAAGAAGAAGAAGAAAGAAGTACCTGCTTTGCTGCTCCTCCTAGGCTCAGTTCGCTCATATGCGTGACCCAGCTGTTGCTCGGGTACTGCTTTGTTTTTCTTTCTTTTTTCTTTTTTTTTTTTTTTTTGCTGCTTCTGCTGGGCTGCTGCGTTCCGCTCAACCCTCAGCTGCTGCTCTTTTTTTGTCACGAGGGCACCTTTCTGACTAGCCTTTTTTTCCAGGTTTTTCTCTTGCAGTGTTTCTTTTTATTTCTGTTATGCTGACCAGCTGACCCTCCTCTTTTTTTTCAAGTCCCACCTGCTCTTTTTTTTATTCCCTTCCTTTTTGGGCTGGGCTGGGTTTACTGGTTTTTTTTTTTTTTTCCTTTCAACGTCTGCTGGGCTGGGTTGGGGTTTTTGCATTGCTGCTTTTTTTTTTTTTATTATTTATTGACTGTCGTTTGCTGGGCTGGGTTTGCACTTTGCCCAATTTCTCTCTCTCTCTCTCTCTCTCTCTCTCTCAACTGCCATCTGCTGAGTGTTGGGCTGGGTTTGCTCATTGCTGATTTTTTCTCTCTGTTTTTTTTTTTTTTTTATGTCAACTGCTGTCTGCTGAGTGCTTGGTTGGGTTTGCTCAGTGCTGTTTTTATTTTCTTTATTTCAATTGCTGTTTGCTGAGTGTTGTATTGGGTTTGCGTGTTGCTGTTTTTTCTTTTTCTTTTTTTCAATTGCTGTCTTGCTCAGTGCTGGGCTGAGTTTGCTCATTGCTATTTTTATTTTATTTTATTCAATTGCTGTCTGCTGGGCTGAATCTGTTTTTCAGAAATTTGAACCTTTGGTATCTTTTTGCCTATTATCATTGCTGGGGGTTGGAAAAAGTGGTACAACTTTATGGTTGTTGAATGCTATGATCGTACGTATACCATATTATGAGTTGATTAAGAAGAATAAACTTAATATATTTTTTAAAGTTTGTTATTAATCTTATATTTCTCTATATACATTATAAATTTTTAATTTTTATATTTTTCCGAAACATAAATCCGAAATGATTAGCTGAAATGGCGAATCGGCCAAAATATTTCAGTTTAGAGGCCAAACCGAATCGGCGTCCGAAACGAATTTCTCAACATTGGTCTGAACCCTTTATACATGTGTATGCATTCCATCTGCACAATCATACGCCGTTCACTTCAGCCAAGGATTGGCCACTTTGTGATGTTCTTGATGTAGCCTCTTAATACTGCATTAATATCTTACAAGCCTCTGTGGAACATCCTGTTTAGCATCTGGCTTTACAAGGTCTTTTGAATCGTGACTTGCCTTTGTCACATGCTTGGGGGAAGATTACTAGTATGTAATCCTCTTTCCAGGGAGGTCACTTCTAATTTCTCTGTTCTTTTCTCCCTGTAGTATTATATTTAGCCTTTCTTGCTCACACACAGAGAGAATCTCAATTGAAGACTCAGATGGGTGTTTCGCTTCGTATTATTATCATGATGATGATATGATATTGCCAGCTGTATCAATCTGCCTTTTTTAAGAACTTCCCTTGATCATATGCATCTGTTCATTATGTGTATTCTGTCTATCATTTATTGATTGTAACTATAACTTGCTCAGATAGCTGTTTCACTTCGTATCTTTATCAGGATGATAAGATGAATGTTGCCAACCTTACTGATCTACTTATATTGAGAACTAACCTTGATCATATGCATCTGGTCATTATGCTTATTTCTGTGGACCATCCATTTCTTCATTGTAACTATATCTTGGTTTGATTTCTGTTGCCTTTCCTAGGATAATTACTTCGAAGAGGCTTTGAAAATGAGAAATCTTCTTGAAGAGTTTTATCGGGATCACGGTATTCGTCCACCAACTATTTTAGGTGTAAGAGAGCACGTTTTTACCGGAAGGTATTTCTCCATCCTGCCTGCTAGCTGATGTGTGTAAATATTTTTACTATCTTCTGAAAATGCCTGTGTATGATTTTCCAGTGTATCCTCTTTGGCTTCATTCATGTCCAACCAAGAAACAAGCTTTGTGACCTTAGGTCAGCGTGTTTTGGCAAATCCTCTAAAGTAAGTTTGTATTTGCGAAGTGTATAGTTTATTTCCCTAATTGGATGTTATTTTGTCTTAATACATAATCTAAAATGTAATCTTATTGCATCGTAGAGTGCGCATGCATTATGGACACCCCGATGTCTTTGATAGAGTTTTCCACATAACAAGAGGAGGTATCAGCAAAGCATCACGTATTATTAACATTAGTGAGGATATATATGCAGGTATGGTGAGCTCAACAAGTGTTTTGTGGTTTATTTATCTCATACTTTTTTGTTTGTGACCCTGAATAGATCGAATTACGCTATGATGACAGTGATGATGTCAATCTCTTATACTTTTGGCCCTTCACACTCATTCGTGCACACAGGCACACATGCACACACCCGTGCACCTGCATACACACTCAAGAAGTTTTTAAACTTTTGATAGATCACCATAGCAGCGTCTGCTGTTGCTAGAGTTCTTTGCAGCAAGAATTTAACTCCCACGAGGCACGCAACATCATTGCTCCAATGCGATAACCCCTGACCAATTTGGGGACTTTGCATCATGACTGTATATTTGAGAAACATTCCTCAACCAGGTTTAACTGCAGACTTCTTTGCAGTGGTTTTTTAACTTTGACATCATTGTGCACTAAAAGATGTGGTTAGATTTTAGAGATTGTCAGAAAATTTGTATATCTTTCAATTGCGAGCCCAGATTTTGCTTATGTTGGAGGGATTATCAGTCATTTTATGCATTCGCCTCATGCTTCGCATGTAGAGGCAGTTTGTTGTGATCTTAGGTCTCCAAAGTCCCTTCTAGGAATTTGGTTTCTCTATTCCAAGTGTGGACATCTGGATGTGGAGGTACTCACATGTGCAAATTGGGTCGGATCATCCAAATATGACAGGGATCTATATCAAGATATTGTACATTTGTTGGCGGGTATTAGTTACTTGGAGAGGTAAGAAACGTGTGACTTGGTCAAGTGCATAAGCGTAGTATCGAGCTATGGGTGCTTTGGGGTGTTATGGATTAGGACCTTGATATATGATTTAGGGAGTTTCTTTTAATCTGCTGATTTTTTTTCGAGGAGATGATCAGTCAGCCTTGCATATTGCAAAGAATTGTGTTGCATGAGGACAAAGCATATTGTGGTTGACTACTATGTCATCCGTGCTGCATTTTGTTTACTCCAAATGCATACTAGTTGAAGGTAGTGTAGGACATGGATGTAAAGGCATGCTTCAGGTTGCACTCTGCAAGGTGAACATTATCAAGATCAGTAGAAGGTAGTGTAGGACATGGATGAAAATAGCGGTAGTGGCGGTCGCAGCGGCCAGCTGCCAAACCGCTACGAAGCGGGCGATATGTAGCGGCGTAGCGGTGCGATTTGAAAAAGTTGCCAAAAAAATCTGAAAAAATTTCAGAAAATTCAGAAAATTGTAAAATGAAAGAAAATGTGGTTCTTTTGCAAAAGTAAGTAAGAAAAGGGGCGTAGCGGTGCTCTTAATGTATGAGGTCCTGTATCGTTGTACAAATAGAAAATAATAGTATTGATTAGTTTTTTCACATGTATTCATGTTTCTTAGTCATGCTAACTTAGAAAGCAATGGAAAACTCGTAAAAAAAAAAAAAAACTAGAACATGAAATAAAGGCATAAGACTTAAGAGTTAGGTCATTAGTAAACATTGAACAATCAAATATCAATGCTTCAACATTTAAGGTTCAAATTCAATCAAGTGAATAAACTATGAAGTGATCAACAATCAACAATCAACACCAATTTAGAAATGACAAAGAATAGAGAGTTGGTGAAGGAAATAGGAATACCTTAATCACCACCAAAAGGAATGTCTGCCAAGATTCAAGGCGCCATGGTTATCCTCATCCCATCATTGTTATCATTTCTATCGGCACCATATTGAATTTGATATTGATGAGAATTGGGATTCACAAATCCAAACAAGGCAGCCGCATCATAGGATCTTGGAGGAGGTGGAGGTGGATATCTTTGCATTTCACCATAGTCACCATATCCATATGAGTAGGACCCTGAAGCTGAAGACTCTTCTTTTCTTTGTTGCACTTGACCATATAGAAAATATTGTCAGAGTCCTTGTCCACTGTAACTAGGGTCCCACGAATCAGTCCATGATGCCACTTGTTGTCCACCAATGTCTCCACCCATATTTCCTTGCTCACTACTACCTCCAACTCCAGGTGGTGAGTCTCTTCGGCACCGTTGAAAACCACGGCTTGGATCAAATCTTCCAGATGGAGATAACTCATATACTTCCTCTACAGGAACGACATTGTTTTCATCATGTTGATAGTATTCTCTAGTACCACCTGTCCCACTGTCTACTCCATCTCCTCTAGTTCCACCATGGCTACTCGAAGAGACGGTGATGGAACTAGCTTTCTCAGAAGATCTAATATGAGCAGATTCTTTCCCACTGCTACTGGTACATTCTCCTTGAGGTGGCTGACCTTCTGCAAGTGCCTCACGGCCCTCACCCATATCCTCATCTATCAACTCTTGAACCGTCGTTCCTTGAAAAACCGGATCTGAATCTAGCGGTGGATCCTCTATCTCGGCTAGCCATGGGAGTAAGGGATCGTCATCAATGAAAATGTGATCCAAATTAATAGGACAATAAGCAGGATCATCCCTTGCCCTTCTCTTCCTTTTCCTTTTTCTCAATTTCAGATTGTAATGACAGTATACAAGCTTGTTGAGTTTGCGCATGGTAAGCCAATTCCTGGCCTTTGTGTGGATCAAGGAGAAAGTGCTTCAATTTCCCTCACAGTTGGAAGATGTTGTAGCTTGACTAAAGATGCGAACAACCGCTCTCCTTAGATGTGGAGCACTCTCTCTATAATTCATCCTCCAATCAACTGAAATGCAAAAAATAAATCAAGAAAATTAGATATTCGTAACCCTCAAGTCCTTCTGATCAATTAAGAAAAATAGATCAAGATTCAAGACTATTTGGTGGGCCGGTGGGGTCTATTGTTCATAGTCATATTACCAGGTGGCATCCTTCCAATCGATCGTTGCACAAGAGGGTCAGCAAAGGTTCCTCTCCTTTGTGTATATATAGTTATCTACAATGTGAAAATTAGAAATAAGTCAGTAAACCCCTGCAGCATGTATGGCAATTGGGCCACTGGCACTTGGCAGCATAATTAAATTCTCTTAAGTAACCACCCACTCACCTCTTTATGGCATCAATTTGATCATCTGGGTTTAACAATCTCTTCAATACCTTCCGTATTCCTACCCGCAAGTTTGTATCTATTGCTTCAGTGTGTAGTTCGGCATTGGGGTAATAGAATTATGGATTCAAAAAATAACCTAGATAAAAAATATGTAGAATGTACTATGAGCAAACAAGATAATAAATACATTAGTTAGGAAAACAAAAGTATTAAAGATATATATTAATTACCTGCAGCATGCACTGGATGGTGCAACTGATCGTTCCAATGGGCATCAATAATTTTTATATATTTCTCGTGATATCTAACATTTTCCATAGTGGATTGCTTTTCCCGATCGATTGCTTCATATATAAAGCCCATTGTCGGCTTGTCATCACAATCTACAAGCCTCGACACTTTTAACTAAATGCTAAAAAACCTTTAATATCTTCCCCACTTTCTTTCAAAATTTATTGTCCCTCAATGGGTTTGGGACCTCAAACTCCGGACCACTAGTTGGATTGCCCCATTTCAAACGAATCCATTCTTCTGATGTGAACATCTAAATCAGCTTCGAATGCACCAAGGCTTGGTTATTTGTGTATCTTTTCATCAAGTCTAACACCCATGAATGATCATATATAAATTTTGTAATTCCTCTACATGCCTTGATCAATGAAGCCACTTTTGTCGTACTTTCAGTCTCTTCCAAGATGAGATCTATGTAGTGTGCTGCACATGGGGTCCAAAATAAATGGGTCCTCTTGTCCATTAACAACTTACCTGCTTTCTTGAAATTGGCGCCATTGTCTGTAACAATCTATACAATGTGCTCCTCTCCCATACTCTCTACAACTTTATTCATAAGAGTGTATATATATGTGGCTGTCCGTCTATGTTCAGTTGCATCAACGGACTTCACCAAGATGGTCGTCGTTGCTGAATACACCAAAAAGTTTATTAATTGTGTTTGGTTGCTGCTGGTCCACCTGTCACACATGATAGTAACACGATTCTTTTGCCACATGGGCTTAAACTTTTTCACCCAAGCCTTTATTTATATATATTCTTCTTCAAGGTATGTAGTGCCCACATCATATAAGAAGGGCGCCTGTATACCTCGCCCAGGTTCGGCGGCAACATTAAGAATAGTCTGGAAATATAGGGAATCTACTGCTGTAAGTGGTATGTTCTTGTAAATTAGTCATTTTGCTGTAGCTTTGGCTAACTTATCTCTTGTAGCCTTTATTACCCCTTTCACAACACGATATTTTTGGTTGTTTAGCTCCCTCTTTTCTATGTGCTAGAGGATCAACAGGGGAAGGAACTGCTCTTCTAGAAGAGATAATTTCTATATAAACATCCCGTTCCCGGGTGCTAAATGCCCTACGCATGGCCCCCGCAATGCCCTTGCCCTTGCTTGGCACAGGAGATGGGCCCCCTGCATCATAATATTTGCTTGTAGCAACTGCACGACGTTCCTGTTCTTCTTGTGGACTCATGATGAACTCTCGGCGTGCAGCCTCCATCTGTGCATCTTCCTCATCAAAGTATTCATTGTAAAAGGATGAACAGATCCTTATATTCGTATTGAGAAGGAAGAAGAAGAGAGAGAGAGGAGAGACTATGGAATCTGTCGTATCCCAAAGAGAGGATCGACTGTTGCTCTTTATACACAAAGTGTTGCTGATTACAGCCTATGATTGATCCTAATTACATGAGTATATAAGTAAGAAAGGAAAGAATATCAGAGTGATTGATATTATACAACTATATAATGTTTGACCAAATCTAAGTGATCCCACACGTGGTTTTAAGCTTTGGGCCTCTTGGTCATGGGCTTTGAGAGATGGGCCTTTGTTTGTGTTTCTACACTCCCCCTCAAATTGATGCGGTGGATGGCCAAGAAGCATCAATTTGGAAAGAATGTAATCATGACGATCGCGGGGCAAGCCCTTGGTGAACACATCTGCCAGTTGTTCAGACAGAGATATAGGGAAGACTGATATCTTCACAGACAAAGTGTTGACGAATAAAGTGACAGTCAATTTCAATGTGCTTAGTGCGCTCATGAAAAACAATATTCTTTGCAATTCGAATGGCACTTGTGTTATCTGCATACAGCGGAGTAGGGTCTTTGGTGAAGATGCTGAATTCTCGAAGAAGATGACGCAACCATATGACTTCGCTACAGGCAGAAGACATGGAACGATATTCGGCCTCAGCCGTAGATTTGGAAATTGTGACTTGTTTCTTGTTTTTCCTTGAGATGAGAGAAGGACCCAAGAACATGCACCATCCAGTCGTCGAGCGACGAGTATCGGGACATCCAGCCCAATCGGCATCGGCATATGCTGTTAATTGTAGTGAAGAGGTGGAAGGGTAAAATTAACCACGATCCCGAGTACCCTTTACATATCGGAGAATTTGATAAATAGCTTGAAGATGCGGTTTATGAGGATGGCCTATAAATTGGCTAACAGCCTGCACAGCATGTGATATATCAGGCCGCGTCATGGTTAAGTAGAGCAAGCTACCAACCAAACGACGAAACATGGTAGGATCTAGGAGAGGATGCCCATCGTCTTTGCAGAGCTTGACATTAAGCTCTATGGGAGTGGCAAATGTTTTGGCATCACCAAGTCTCGCAGAATGAATCAAGTCATCAGCATATTTTGATTGAATGATTTGAATGCCATCTTTGTTCCATTGAACCTCCAGACCCAGAAAGTAGGTTAAGGGACCAAGGTCCTTCATTTTAAAAATACTCATGAGCTGAGTGTTAAGTTCAGTGATCCCATCATGATCATTCCCACTAATTATCATATCATCAACATATAGCAATAGAATTGTATAGGCACGAGAGGATCTCCGAATGAAGAGAGAGCTGTCATTGGAGCTTGGTAGAAGTGGGCCTGAAGGATGGCAGAGCGAAACTTTTCAAACCAGGCCTGAGGGGCCTGTTTGAGCCCATATAAGGACTTTGTCAACATGCAGACATGATGTGGAGGACAAGAATACCCCGGTGGCGGACGCATATGCACAACTTCCTTGAGATCCCCATGTAAAAATGCTTTCTTGACATCCATCTGCCAGAGTGGCTAGTTGCGAGACGCGGCAACTGCGAGTAAGCACCGAACTGTAGTCATTTTGGCAACTGGGGCAAAGGTTTCCTCATAGTCAATGCCGTACTCCTGCTTATAACCTTGGGCAACTAGGCGGGCCTTGTATCTATCAATGCTACCATCAGAGCGATGTTTAATGGAATAGACCCATTTGCTTCTGATGATGGTTGTATTTGCTGGAAGGGGCACTAAGTCCCAAGTTTTATTAACTTCGAGAGCAAGTAATTCATCTGTCATTGCATCTTGCCAACATGGTATATTAGCGGCCTGTTTATAAGAGGTAGGGATAGGAATGGGATCCAAAGAGGTAAGAAGTGCTGAAAACCCATATCTAGCAGGTGGAACCGAAATACGACTACAGCGCCGTAGATTAGGTTCGGAAGTGTTACCTTCAGTAGTATCATTGCTTGCAGGAACCAGCACGGTAGGTGGATCTGGAAGAGGAGCAGTAGGAGGTAGTTTCCTTGGACGACGAGTATAAACTTGTGTAACTGTAGGAGGGGAAGTAGGAGATAAAAAATGAGGAAGATAAGATACTTGAATATTAGGGGAACTTGGTGACTCTGAATAAAATGGAATGTGCTCCAAGAAAACAACATTTCGAGAGATCCATATTCGGAGTTCTTTGGAATCATAGCACTGAAAACTTTTGTGTTCATCACTATAGCCAAGAAACGTGCATTGAGCGGCTTGTGGTGAAAGTTTGGTCCGTTCTAGAGAGGGGAGATGAACAAAGCAGAGACATCCAAAAATCTGCAAGTGTGAGTAGGAAGGTGGATGACCAAATAAGCACTCAAAAGGGGAAACGGTACCTAGGATAGAGCTGGGTAACCTGTTGATAATGTGAACAGCTTTATGAGCTGCTTCACACCAAAATCGAGGTGGAACAAGGGATTGCACAAGCAGAGTGCGGAAAGTTTCTAGGAGATCACGATTCTTTGGTTCAGCCACTCCATTTTGTTGTGGTGTGTGGGGACAAGTTTTTTGATGAATAATTCCTTTTTCTGCAAGAAAGTTTTTGAACTCAGCGGATGTATACTCTCCCCCTGAATCTGAACGTAGAACCTTGATGGATTTTTGAAATTGAGTACTGACCATGTTACAGAATTTTTGGAACATGGAAAAAACTTTAGATTTAAATTTCAAAAAATAGATCCATGTATAACGGCAATGGTCATCTATAAAGGTAACATAATATTTATATCCAAGTCTACTCAAGGTAGGGGCAATCCCCCATACATCCGTATGAACTACATCAAATGTGTCAGCACTACGAGAATAATGAATAGGGAATGGTAACACATGACTTTTGCTTAAACAACAAGATTCACATTTTGATTTTGAAAAATGAGAAACCATGGAACTAGACATAGATTTATTCAAATATCCAAGTTTAAACAAAGACAACAAATTTGCATTATTCAAATGACCAAGACGTTTATGTCAAGTGGTCCACATATTATTGAAAAAACTACTATATGAGGTAAGAAATGATTGTTGTCCCATGTCCAAGAGAAACAGCTTGCCATGCTTACTCCCCATCCCGATCACCTTCCCAGTTTGCCGGTCCTGTATGACACAACCAAAAGGAGAAAAATTAACTAGATAACCAGATTCAACAAGTTAGCCAATGGAAATAAGATTTGCAGCTAAATTTGGGACAAAATAAACATTAGGCAAGGTAAGAGTACCAATGGTTATAGTGCCCATACCAGAAATTGGTAATTGATTACCATTTGCGGTAGTGATGGAGTCATGGCCATGGTAAGGTTTATGGTTGTGCAAATTTTGGACCACAAATGTCATGTGGTTTGAGGCTTCTGAGTCTAGGAACCATGAGGTGGGTGTGACAGAAATAAGAGGGGAGGTAGATGAGTGAAGTGCAGGCAAAGCAAAAGAAGAAGAGGACAGACCGTTAATGCCCATAGAGGTAAATGCAGAAGCTACAGATGAATTAATCAAGTCTCGAATTTGAGCTGTTGTCAATGTCATGGAACCAGTGTCAGGTGATGCTGAGGCATGGGAAGTTGTACTCTTAGCCTGAAGTGCAGTAGAACCACGCATTTGAGTCTGATCAGGTTTCTTATTGGGCCTTCTTGTGCAGTTGGAGATAACATGTCCATTACGTTTGCAATAATTGCAAAATAATTTCTGCCGGCAGTCCCGTGCAACATGTCTATACTTTTTACATTCAAAATACTGCGGTTTCTGACCACGAGCAGTTAGAAAGGCTGTTTCAGCAGTCTGAGAGGGTCCTGATTGTGCAAGAAAGACCTTTGATTCCTCAGGAAGGGAACAATGTGAAGAGAGACAAGTTTCTTCGCGAAGGACCTCTTGAACACATGTATCCAGATCAGGAGAGGTTTCCCGATTCATGAGAGCTGCTCGTACTGGTTCAAAATCTGCACGGAGATTCATCAAGAATTGACTGACATGAAGTTCTTCCTGAAGTTTGAGAGCCTGAGGAAGAAATGCTGTGGAGACAGACTGCAGGAGCATCTGGTCCCTTTCAATCCATAAGGTTAAAAAACCATTGTAGTATTCCTGTACATTCTTATCATTCTGGCAGCATTTTGCCAATTCTGTGTCAAGATGGAATCTCCGGGCTTTATTTTGCTGATGATATATTTTCTTCATGTGTGTCCACGTATCAGAAGCTTTTGTAAAAGCTTATAGAGCCATCGTGAAGGAGGGATCAACAGAGTTGAGAATCTAGGTCACAACCTTAGCATTCCGTTGATTCGAAGTGGCAATAGATTTATCTTCTGTGCCATTAGGATCAACAGCTGGTTTGATAGTTGTCCCATCTAAATACCCCAACATCCCTTGTCCTTCAATGAAGTTCTTAAGGTGGAAAGCCCAAGACATATAATTGGTACCATTAAATTTAACAGAAATAACATCAACCTTGTCCATTTGATTTAAGATGATTTCTAAGGAAGGGAGAGAAACAGCAGCACTGTTTTAGAAAGAAAAACAGAAAAATGGACCTCCAGACGTCCAAGAATTTTGAAGTAGGAAAGATGTCTGCTTTCTGTAACAAGGTCTTTTCCTCGATCAGCCTACCAGGATATACTGGTAGCCTATTTCTGTAACTTTTGATCCAAGAATGATTGGATTCCAATGATTGGATATGAATATCAAGCTTTAAAACAGAAACAGTGTCTATAAACTAGCAAACCAGAGGAGTAGGTGAGACTGACCTGTTGGAGATGATAAAAATCTCAAAAAAATGCTTAATATTCCCAGGAATAATGGTCGACCAGTCTGGTGGTGATTTCTGTAGATACCGTAATCTTGAGGTGGGGCCCACTTTGAGATCTGATGGTTGGATGATTGTCGACAGTAGATAGAGTTGTAGAAAATCTGATCTGCTGCTTTGTTGATGTTGCTGAGAGCAGAAAAATTTGATCTGCTTCTCTGTTTGATGTTGAAGAGAGATCACTTCTTTGCTATGATGCACGGATTGAAGAACAGAGAGAGGATTTGTCTATCCTTCTCTGTTGATTGCAAGAAGACAGATAGATGTCTCTGATACCATGTAAAAGGATCAACAGATCCTTATATTCGTATTGAGAAGGAAGAAGAAGAGAGAAAGAGAGGGGAGACTATGGAATCTGTCGTATGCCAAAGAGAGGATCGACTGTTGCTCTTTATACACAAAGTGTTGCTGATTACAGCCTATGATAGATCCTAATTACATGAGTATATAAGTAAGAAAGGAAAGAATATTAGAGTGATTGATATTATACAACTATACAATGTTTGACCAAATCTAAGTGATCCCACACGTGGGTTTTAAGCTTTGGGCCTCTTGGTCATGGGCTTTGAGAGATGGGCCTTTGTTTGTGTTTCTACATTCATCTCCAAATACTTCATAACGGGCAGCATAAACATCTTGCCGCCTCTTTTCTTTTATCTCTACTTTTCTAGCTTTGTTTTGGCCAACCAAAGCTTTCATTTGTTCCCTGACTTTCCTTGGTACTTCAGTACTGCCAGCAACATTGCCAGAAATGTGGCTCAAGTGGTGCTTGAATCTTGTAATGCCCCCATTGGTTACTTTCTCACAAAACTTGCATTTGATTTTCAACCTGTTATTCTCAACTGCCCCACCAATGCTCCATGCGGGATAATTATCACGAGGCATTTTAAGTTATTAATAGAAGACTGAATACCTGGCTATAAATAATTAAATATGAACAAGTAGTATATTAAAAGTTAGAAAAACAAAGAAACATGTTTGATGAGACATATATCAAACGCTTAGGAATCATTCTCTTGACATTTAAGTGGTATTTCCTTACTTAAAGTATAAATTTTTTTCAAAAATTTTAAAAATCCAAAAATAAGAATATAGAATAGAATTAGGTAATGATAAAGATATGTTGGATTGATCTATGCCAAACATAGATATAACATTTAGGAGCATTTTTCAATACATTTGATTGACATTCCATTATTGAAAATATTTTTTTTTCCAAAAAATGACAAAAATCCGAAATTAAAAAAGTAAAAAAACAAGAATTATATATTGGAATGATCTATGGACAACATAAATCTCAAATTTAGGAACCATTTTCAAGACATTTGATTGGTATTCAAATATTAAAAATAATTTTTTTTACAAAAATAAATAAAACCGAAAATAAAAAATAGAGAAAAATCAATAAACATTCAAAAATTGATGGATTGATCTATGGAAAACATAGATCTATTATTTAGAATGTATTTCCAAGTGGTTTCATGGGTTGTCCGTGAGTATTCACTTTTTTTTTTTTCAAAAAATTAATAAATCCGAGAATAAAAAATAGAGAAAAATCAATAAACATTCAAAATGTGATGGATTTATCCATATAAACGTATATCTATCATTTGGAATGCATTTGCAAGTGGTTTCATGGGCTATGAAGCACAGTCACGGATACAGGACACGGATACGATACGACACGGATACGCAGATACGCTATTTCTCAAAAAAGTAGGATACGACATGTCGGGGATACGTTGAAAATTTTTTTTTTTAAATGTTTTTTATATGACTATAACAAAAATCTAACATCATTTCAATCCAAATAGCCATAAAATATGCACTTTCATTGATTTAATCATCATTAAACATTACATTCAATACTTCCAACTTCCAAGTTCCAACTTCCAAGTTCAAAATCCAAGTTTCACTAACTACTACAGGAACATAAGCATATAACCCAAACAAACAGACAATGTATTCACTTAAACTTCAATTGCCTCACCACTAGGTCCACCACCATCACCTCCATCACCTTCTTCACGAAAGAGCACGGCATCCAATTCCAGTTCATCAAGGGAGAGTTGTGCAATCTCAAGCTCTCCAACATCATCAAATAAATCAAAAGAATCTCCAGCAATATCCCACATCTTGGTTTCTCCTTTAATATATTATGGAGTTCTTCTTGAAAGAAGGCGAAGATTGCTATGAATGAAAACCAAGTCTTCAGCACGTTTTGGTGTCATCTTATTCCTTTTCATTGAGTGCACGAAGGAATAAGTACTCCAATTCCTCTCTGCACATGATGACGAAGAAGTTTGCACAAGTAGCTTGAAAGCTAGAGTTTGAAGCAAAGGTGCACACGCACCATAGGTGACCCACCAACTTTTAGGATCCATGTCATAGCGATCACGAATGGAATCAACATCCGCAAACTCTCCCGACATGTTAGAGAAGTCAGCAAATTCTGTGATTATCCTTTTGCGCTCCTCCAAATTAGGAAAATATTTTTTAAGAATTTTCGTTCTTTCTCTAGCAACCTCCATATCTCTCTGTGTAGCAACTCGACTAGGATCCTCATGAAGCCACTGCTCGCTATAGTACCTTGAATAGGAAAAAAAAAAAAGAATTAAGAAAGTTTATGATTAAGAGTTTAAGACTAAGAGGGAGAAGAAAAAAGTTAAAGACTAGAAGTCACCTTGGATTTAGTGAATGAGCTAAGCAATGGAGAGGAGTGTTGTTCTTGTTCCAACGACCCACAAGAATTTTGTGCACCACATCATAAAAGGTAGATGTCTCATTGAGTCTCTTTCCTTCATGCCTATATATTGCACCCTTCACTTTTTCTATCATGGTATCCCACATGTCATACACCAAGTGAAGACAAGGCCTATCCGTGTCACAAACCCTTAGTATATCATATGTAGGAGCCGTAAAAGAAAGTATGTAAGTCATTTTGTCCTATCAAATGTCATCTAACACAAAATCTTTCACAGCTTTGGCTTTCTCCTTATCATCATCTCTGTAGAGACTCCACCTTTCACTAATAACCATGGCTTGAAGACTTCCTTTTATGAGCTTGAATCTCTTAAGCATGACAAGGACCGAAGCAAAACGTGTACTTGCAACCGAAAGCAGCTTCGAAGGCACAAATTCATTAAAAATAGCCAATCTCATGGAGTGATTCATGATGTAGTTCTTAACATAAGTAACATCATCTGCCAAGTCCGTGATCCAACTACACTCCTTGTATGTTAGTTGATTGTTTTCAATATTCTTTGCCATACAAATGTTTTGCAAGGCAAGGTTGAGTGTATGAACCACACATGGTGTCCAAACAATATTTTCAAATTGTGTTTCAATGAGATGCCCCGCACCCGCACAATTCTTAGCATTATCAGTTATCACTTGAATCACATTTTGGGGACCAACATCTTCTATCACTCCTTTCAACAAACCATAAATAAAGAACTCATCTTTAATTTCACCCGTACAATCCACGGTAAGGAACATAGGCCCACTCTCCGTCGCAGCCATAAAATTAATCAAGGGCCTCCTCTGCGAATCACTCCATCCATCACTCACAATGCTTACACCTTTTTCTTTCCATGTGCCTTTAATTGGTTGTAGCAATCTATCAATGTGAGCCCTTTCTTGTTGGAGTAGACTTGTCCTCAGCTTATTATACCCCGGTGGCACATAGCTTGCAAGAGCATTGTTTGCGGCAAATTGGATACAACTCACATAATAGGGGCTCCTTGCTAGGTGAAATGGTAAGCCCGATGCATAGAACATCCTAGCAACCTCCACATCCATTTGGTCACGTAACTTAATGTTAAATGACTTCCCAATAGCCGTATTACTGTCAGTTCCACTCCAACTTCCACTTCCACTCGTCTTCCTTTTTTTTGAATCATAATGCACATTAGAAGTTGGCAATGGTACTTTCTTGGGTGCATTTTTCCTCAATCTCTCATTGCATTCCTCCTCTAACCTTTTCATCTCCGCAATATCACTGCTCTTAACTTTTGGACATAATGCAATAGCGTGACCAGGCTCATGTATCAAATGAGCCCTTACCCTTGTGTATGAGCTTTTTTTGGTTTGATGGCAAAAATTGCATTGCCATGACACATTACCCCCTCCATCACTAAGTTTTTGCTGTTTTGTCGCATACCTCCAAAGAGGGTGGTGACAAAACTTTGGTTGCTGCCTTGTTGGAAATACAAAATATCACCTTAAGGATAATGGAATTGAGAATTAAATGGTATCCATGAATTTGGGAATTGATGCAGAATAAACATAAGGAGTCAACACCTATCAAAATATCAGCAACAAGCACAACAAAAGATATACAAAAACACATGAGACTTGACTACCAACAGGCCCTTAATATCATTGATGTCATTCAAACTTCAAAGGAATAAGCCAGTAGAAAAATTGAAAGGATGTACTTCAAAGAGATACCATTCATTCAGAAAAAAATGCTACAATAGAAAAAAGCCTGTGCTCCAACGAAACATTCAAAGAATGAAGAAAAAATGCTACAATATCCATCACACTACAGAAAAAACATTCAGCAGTCCTACCACATATTAAATGCAAGTGAATAAATAAATAGATGGATTGATCATGAGCCAGATGGGCCCCAGAAGCTGGAAGCCCCTAAAGCCCTAATACGAGGCGGAAAGAGCCACGATTGGATTTCAAAGTTTCCTTTTTTTCTTTCTCATTCTCTCGAAGTAAAAATCCATTTCGATCCGAGGATTTCAGTTAGCTCTAGGGTTTTAAATTTTGCCTCGAATTAGGGTTCTCTTGTTGTTCTTTTGTTAGGGTTTTGATCTGGTGCAGAAGAGTGGAGTTTCAGCTGCCAATGTCATTTGATTTGGTTCCAGAAAAAAACCACAGAAAAAAAGAAAAGAAAAGAAAAGAAGAGAAAAGAACCTGGCAGCCGGCACAGTTGCACGTTCTGTAGCAGTGGCGGAGGTGGAGATGAGGGAGCGGAGAGGTTGCAGCGGCGAAGGTGCAGGCCGGTGATGATCTTGGCGCAGGTGGACAATTAGAGAGAAGGTACCTGCTGGCGAGAGCTTTTGGGTAAACGATGTAGCAGTTTCTCTTTTCGTTTTTTTTTTTTTTTTTTTGCTACTGCAGGAGGATGACGATGTAGCAGGATGATGCAGGAGGAGAAGGCGAGGTGATGCAGGAGGAGAAGGCGAGGTGATGCAGGAGGAGAAGGCGAGGCGATTCAAGAGGAGACGCTTTTCCCCCTTCTTTTCTTTCCTTTTTTTTTTTGCAGCCGCAGGAAGACGACGTAACAGGAAGAACTAGCAGTGACCGGAGGAAGACGACGTGACTGGCCGGTGATGATCTCATCGGAGGAGGAGAAGGCGATGGTGTTAGGGTTTATCTTCCCCCTTCGTTTTTTTTCTTCTCTATTCTCCTCTTCGTTTTATCTTCCCCCTTGTTGCTTTTGGCCCACTTCGTTTTTTTTTTCTCACTTATGATCGTATCCCGCGCGAGTCCAGCCGTGTCCCGCATGTGTCCGATACAAAAATATATATATATATATTCCGATACGAAAAAGGACGTATCGTGGATGTATTTCTGCCGTATCCAGGGCGTATCCGTGTCCGATACGCCCGGGATACGGATACGCCCCCCAATTTAATGTATCCTTGCTTCCTAGTTCATGGGTTGTCCATGAGTATTCACATTTGTTTTTCAAAAAATAAATAAATCTGAAAATAAAAAATGGAGAAAAATCAATGAACATTCAAAATGTGATGGATTGATCTATGTGAAACATAAATCTATCATTTAGAAAGCATTTCCAAGTGGTTTCATGGGTTGTCCATGAGTATTGACATTTTTTTAAAAAAAAGAAATTAACCCGAAGATAAAAAATAGAGAAAAATCAATCAACATTCAAATTGTGATGGATTGATCTATGGGAAACATAGATCCATCGTTTAGAAAGCATTTCCAGGTGGTTTCATGGGTTGTCCATGAGTATTCACATTTTTTTTTTTAAATAAATAAATCTGAAAAGAAAAAATAGCAAAAAAAAAAAAAAAAGAAACTAACATATGTGTGCATGATCAAAGGAAAACATAGATCTAACAATATTACAAGACAAGGAAGCATTTATAGTAGTTAGAAAGAGATTAATTGATTGTGATCTCAAAAGTCAACTTACTACAAAAAATCTAAAAGAAAAAACATGCCTAGAATCTTGAATCTTGATGAAGATGGAATGGATTTTGTTTGATTATTTCCCTGTTTTGATGTTTGTCACTTTGTTGTGGATCTTGTCGGCCTAAAATAGTAAAATCTTGAAAATATAGAACTTTGGAAGTTTCATAGCAAGGAGAAGATGTAAAAACTGAGAGAAGTGAAAAAGTGAAAGGGAAAGTGCACAACAGGGACGAATTGGGGGGGTTTTAAAACCCCCCGCTACATGGCAGCCGCCACGCATGCGTAGCGGCTGATACGGTGTGTTGGCCGATAAATAATAAATAGCAATGCCGCCATGGCTGATATATCGGTCGCTACGCTATTTTTATCTATGATGTAGGAGATGAAGGTGTTTATGATCGAAGCACCACAATGGAAAATCTATTGACCATATCTGACACAGTCAAACGAAGGCAAATCCGTTTGTTTGTGAGCCCAAGATACCCTGATCGTTAATTGAATGGAAAAATCCTCTGAAACAAGGAGAAAAATAGAGATTCGCTTACCATTGACACGAAAATCCTCTGTCGAGATCTTCTATCCGTTGGGAGTATTCTGAAACCAAGGAGTAGGAAGAAAAAATTAAGTGTAGATATGGCTACATTTATTGAATATGTATGAAATATAGGTGTGGAAATGAACCAAGATGGAACTGTCGTTCCATTACATGAATATAAATACTGTTTTTAGAGACTGAGAGAACCTTAGATCTAATATTACATCTCACTGTCCAGCTAATCTCATTAAGATTCCTAATGAATAGTCTCAACATCCCTTACATAATCCTTAAAAAACTCAAATAGGGAATGTAAATTCGAGAAAGATTCTGTTGAAGCTTGGAAACGTCTAGGACCCAAGGTTGATTTGTTTTCTATGGAATGTGAGCCACATGTGTGGTCCTTGGGTACCCAGCCACTTATGCTTGTCCAAATCATATCCAGTTCTCAAGTGAAGATTCCTAAAAGCAATAAAATAGGAAGGAAGATAAATAACAACCCGAACTCTTCATAAATTGGATCCTTTTGCGTTTAGTTTGAATTTAGATTGCTAATATGACCCCTTAAGGGACTGATTTGGATCTCCATAATTCCGCAAATTTAATTTGAAATTTGGGACCACACTTAAGCCCATGTTGACCATCCAAAATCATATTTGAGCCCACTTTCTTTTATCAAAAATTCATGTGATCAATTAAATCGATCGATATGATCGAGGCCCTAATCAAGCATACGTGTCATGAAATCTAGGCCACACTCCTGTGTCAATATCCCATCAGCTAAATAACTATATACAACAATTATATGACAGAACCTGTGCTGCATTATTTCTATTATAGTATGTTAAAGAGGAGAGTTTTGAATTCAATTTTGATTGTTGGTTATAATTTTGACCAGAAGCTACGTTACTTTTTTTTTTTCCTTCAAAATCTTGCATGTTCTTTCCCGACTCCTATCTCATTCAACTACCTACTTTATTTCTTTATCAAAATCACGTATCTGTTCTCCACTTTTCATCTTTTTTAGTAAAGACTCTGTTTTCATCCAAACTCTACCATCCCCTTTCTATTCCAATTCTCATTCCCTTTCTACTCCTATTCCCTTTCTACCCACCAGCTATGATGCACGGATACTTCAAAATGGGCAACGTATCGTGTCGTATCGTACCCGATACTTTACTTTTTACATGTAAAATCTGTGTCCTTGCTGTGTCTATGGTGTATCCCTGCAGTATCCGTGCCGTATCTGGGCATCATAGCCCTCCAGCTCTTGGATTACATAAACAGTACTCATAACCTCTTTTTTTCTCTTTCTAAAAAGTAGAAATCTTTTAATGCATGAATATTTAGATTGCAATGTTGGCCATATCCGTGCTGAGCACTGGTTATTATACTAGTAAGATCTTCATAACTCTAGAAAAAAACACATGGCAAGTGCGCAAATCTGTGGTGTACTTGCACCGGCAGTGACTTTCATCTTCTTCAAATCAGTCTTTTGAATCTATAAATCCAAATTACAGAGAAGGAATAAACTTCAACACTAGAGGGCCGTGGTTTATCAGCCATCACATCATTGGAAAGGGAAACAATTTCACATATATTGCTCAACATAATGAGAATTCTTCTCTATTACTACTACTTAAAAAGATTAGAGAAACAAATGCACCACGCATCAGTCAGCTGGGTGGTTTTATCTACTGCTCAGCTCATGGGAGGCAATTCACATCAAGATTATGGTGAGGACCATCATGCATTTCTATTCTAATGTCTACTTGTGTAGTTTTTTCACCGTCTGTTTACACTTTTGATGCCTTGCTTCTTTGTGCTATAGTTATTGATTTTTATTTTTTTTCGGCTGAACTTTCGACTGTGGAGTCCACATGAGGGCCCCCGATGAATCAAAGGTGCTTACTGAAAATCCTGCACTGTTTCCGGGATGGATTCTGGCTGAAGAAAATCCCTCTTATGTTTGTTCATTTCGACTTTTATCCTTTGCCTTGTAATATTCTTAGTGCATTTAGCATTTGATGTTTCAGAATGAAATTCTTAACTCTTCAAATGATGAATTAAGAAGGTCATCATGAATACTTATTCTGCTTTCATCAATTTGTCACTTAATTTGCAGGGTTCAATTCAACATTGCGCCAAGGCAATGTCACTCATCATGAATACATTCAGGTAATAGAGATTCAATATTAGGCCACTTGATGCATTTACTACTTTAGGATGATGCTTAGTTTCTATTAACAGGTTGGCAAGGGTAGAGATGTCGGGCTTAATCAGATTGCTCTGTTTGAAGGAAAAGTTGCTGGTGGCAATGGTGAACAAGTTCTTAGCAGAGATATTTACCGACTTGGACAGCTATTTGATTTTTTCCGCATGCTGTCGTTCTACTTCACCACTGTCGGGTTCTATTTTTGTACAATGGTATGCTACTATTACATATCCCTACAGAAATAGGATGCTACTGTTTCCATTGCTACACCAGTCTGGTAGTCTGGTTGACCCATTGGTGCATTCTAAGTTTTCTTGTATAATATGATCCATTTTTTTATGAACTTGGTGGAACATCGTCTGCTATGAATGCACACTAAAATCATGTTAATAATCAACGGGAATTTTGCTGCTAATAAATTTGTTTGAAAAAAAATGATTATTTTCTATGAAAGTTGATATTTTTAAGTTTACGTATATAACATGGTTCATCCTTATAAACTTTTACTTACTTATATAACATTGTCCATGTGTCTTGAATGCACACACAAAAATCATTTTTAATAATCAATGGAAATTATGCCGGTAATAAATTCTGCTTATATAATATGGTTCATCCTTTTCTGAACTTGAAAGCATCACGTGTCTTAGATGTGGAACTATCATGTTGATAATCAATGGAGATTATGCTGCTAATAATTTCTTTTTGTTGAAGGCTTATTGTTCTCTTGCTGCCAGAACATTAGTAGAACATTGCTTCTGAAAGAAGAATACTTCAATAAGGTGAGAGGAGGAAATTAAATGGAAGCAAAGATAAAAAATGTTCAATTGTTGAAGGACGGCGACAGAAACTCTAAGTTCTTCCTTTGGATGGCTTCAGCTAGCTCAAGAAGCAACAGAATTAACGTCTTAATGGACGGTGACGTGAGGCTAAATAAAAAAGAAAAAATTATACTGCACATTCTAAAGTTTTACTACTCTTTTTAGTCGAAAGAAGATAGGGTTCGTCCTCTTCTATATAATCTTAGGTTTGAAACCATAGGAGAGGAAAATGCATCTTGGTTGGAAAGAGAATTTGAGGAGGAGATCTGCTTTGCTGTCTTTGCTCTCCGTGGTGATAAAAGCCTAGGTCCCGATGGATTTCCGATGGCTTTCTTTCAGTTTTTCTTGAATAGATGTTAAAGAGGATGTTTTCGCTTTTTTGAGGGAATTCTATTCGAGAGGTAAAGCATCGAAGAATTTGGGGGCTTCCTTTGTTGCTCTTTTTCCGAAGTAGTCCGGTGTTGATTCTATATCAGATTTTTGTCCTATCAGTTTGATAGGCAATGCATACAAAAATTTAACTAAAGTGCTAGCGGGAAAATTGTGAAAAATTATTCCTTCCATCATCTCCAATTCTCATGGTGCCTTCATCCACGGAAGACAATGTCTAGATGGTGTTTTGATTGCCAATTTGAGTGTGTGCATTCAAGGTTCAAGGAAAAGAAAGTCAGGTCTGTTATCCAAGATGGATCTTGAAAAAGCCTATGATAGGGTGGATTGGGATTTCCTCATTTATGTGCTTCGTAGGATGGGTTTTGGGATGAAATGGAGAAGTTGGATTATGGTGTGTGTGTCCTCTTGGTTCTCTATTGTCATTAACGGGTCTCCAAAAGGGTTCTTCTCAGCCAAGAGAGGTTTGAGACAAGGGGATCGATCCTCTTTCCCTTTACTTTTTTTCATAGTGGAGGAAGCTTTTAGCCGGATTCTGTCAATGGCGGGTGTGTCGAACCTTATCCAAGGTGTTAATTTAGCTCGCAACTATCCTACAATCTCTCGCTGGCAGTTCACCATTAATACTCTTATTTTCTTCGATGCAAGCGAAGACCAGGTGAAGAATGTGAAGGTTATTTTTTTTGTGTTATGTAGCAGTCTCGGGTTTAAAAGTGAACTTCAAAAGTGAATTATTGAGAGCAGCAGTAGAAGTTCAAATCATCTCTGGTTTGGCGGCAACTTTGGGTTGTAGGGTTGGCTCTTTCCCGGCTACCTATCTTGAATTACCATTGTGTTTGGAAAGGCTCAGATTTCGGTCTTGGACCCGGTGTTAAGAGGGTTGAAAAGAAACTTTCCTTATGGAAAGCTAATTATTTAGAGAGGGTCGAAAAGAAACGTTCCTTATGGAAAGCTAATTATTTGTCCCTAGGTGGTGGTTACCCTAATTTTATCTGCTCTCTCTAGTCTTCCGACATATTACTTGTCTGCCTCTCTTCAAGTGTTTGGTGCCGGTGGTTGCTAGGATTAAGGATGAAAATAGCGGCTAGGCCCGCCGTCAAACCACTACGAAGCGGGTGATACGTAGCGTAGCGGGGATACGTAGCAACGTACCAGTGTGACTTGAAATACTCGCCAAAAAAATCTGAAAAAATTCTTGAAAATCCAGAAAATCATAAAGTGAAGGAAAATGTGGTTCTTTTGCAAAAGTAAGTAAAAAAAAGGGGTGTAGCGGTGCCCTCACTATACGAGGTCCTGTATCGCTATATAAATAGAAAATAATAGTCATGATTAGTTTTTTCACATGTATTCATGTTTTTTAGTCATGTTAACTTAGAAAGTAATGAAAAGCTCATTAAAAAAAAAAAAAAATTGAAATAAAGGCATAAGACTTAAGAGTTAGGTCATTAGTGAACATTGAACAATCAATAGTTAATACTTCAAGCCTCAAGGTTAAAGGTTCAAATTCAATCAAGTGAATGAAGTGGTCAACACTCAACAACTCAACATTCAACACTAATTTAGAAATGAAGTGGTGAACACTCGTCCTCTCAGAAGATGACACATCCGATTAGGAGGAAGACTCCAAGGTCAACACATAAATCAATTACATCTCCTACAAAACAATGATGGAGACCATGGGAACTTAAGAAGTTCCCTCTCCCACTTAGTTATTTAACAATGAGGGTTCTTTTAAAACAGTTGAATTAAGACTAGTTTAAAATTTAGTAGAAATAGGTAACCATATCTATACTACTACACACATTCCAAACATAATTAAATGGGCTTAATATCATATATTAATAAATAATGATAATAATAGACATCCAAGCACAACAAAGAAAGACAACCAGTAGAAGAGGCTTAGCTATCATGGTCAAGTAGGATCATTTTGTCTTCATGATTGCTACTTCTTTAAAACATGCGCTTCGCAAAGGAGGTCTGGGGGTATCCCCCTGCGGGGATCGAGCTGCCCGATCAGCTCGCGGGGGACCAGAAATTTTTTATGAAATTCTTCCTTCGAAATTGAATTTCTTCCTTCAAAACCTGTGCCCCTCCTTAAAAAATAAAAGATATGCATGCAAGTTCAAAAGGAAGCATGGATCTACAATAAAACAAGACAATGATGCCATTATGTTGTGATTCATAGTAGTTAGAGAGTGATAATCTCAAAAGTAGAAAAAAAATCACAAAGAAATGCATACCTTGATGATAAATGTTCTTTAGATTCCTTAGAAAGTTAGAATAGTTGAATGTCTCTTGATTTGTAAGCAAAAAATCTTGAGAAAATAGACTTGGGACCACTAGGGCAGTGAAAGAAGCTTCATAGCAGTAAAAATGGAGAAAAGAGGGGAAAGGAGATGAGAAAAGGTGAAAAAAAGTCGTATGGGAGGGGGTTTTTAACGTGGCCGATATGTAGCGGCCGCCACAGCATTAGGTGGGCTCGTTGAAGGCTTGGATCCTCGGGCAGTTGATCCAGGTCAGAAGGTCGCGAGCTGTTGGAGGTGATGAGCTACTTGGTTCTGATGGAGGTGCATTGGAAAGAGATTGGGATCCTCGCCTCACTTGCTTCCGGAGCTAGGCAAGCAGAGGAAAGGAGATCACGGCCAGCAGAGGAGTCATAGCGCGGCGGCCGCTCAGGGCCGCCACGATTGTGATGGCCAATACATTGGCCGTAGCGTGGCGGTGGCCACCGCTATGGCTGATATATCGGCCGCCACGTAGCTATTTTAATCCATGGTTAGGATTGAGAGGTTGGAGCGAGATTTCTTGTGGCAAGGCAAGGGTTTGCCAAAGGAATATCACATGGTCAAATGGGTTTCTCTTCGTAAGCCCGAGAAGGAAAGAGGTTCGGGTTCATACCGCTTTGTCAGATGAATCAAGCTTTCTTGGGGAAGTGGTTGTTGAGGATTGGGAAAGATGGCCTTAATCTTTGGGAGAGTGTTCTTTTGGCCAAGTATGGTGCTTTGAGAAACAGATGGGAGCCCAAGAACCAAACTCTCTTAGTTCTAGGCTACGGAGAGGGATTCTATCTTCCAAGGAGGGCTTTTATTCTATTATCACAATTAGAGTCGGGTTTGGTGGGAGAGTATTTTTTTTTTTTTTCTGGCTTGATATTTGGGATGGCAATAGCCCCTTGGTAGAGGTGTTTCTGGATCTTTTCAATTGTTCTAGAGATTGTCAAGCAAAGGCTTTAAGCTATTTGATTAGGAATGGAAGTGAGTTGCAGTGGGGGCCTATTTTTGGAAGGAATTTAATGAAGTCGGAGGAGAATCGGTTTTTCTCTCTTCTTGAGATTCTCATTCAGGCTTATATCCCATTGTAAGGAGAGGATAGTAGGGTCTCGAAAGCTTCAAAATAAGGGACCTTCTCAATTACCTCCTCCTCCTCAATGCTTCCAGGGGGCTCCTCTGGTATAATTCCCTTCTTTAGGCTTTGGAAGATTGACGTGGAAGTGGAAGGTCCAAACATAATGGATCCTATGTTGAATCGGGCCTTGACTTATTTGGATCAATTAAATTGGTCCAATGGCTATTTGATCCATTTAAATTGGGGCCCTATCAAACAAGAGCTCGGATCTGAATAGGAAGACAATTTTGAATAAAAGGAATGACTTGGGCCCGATGTCCACATGATATTGTCCGTTTTGGCTCATTGGGATTACAACCCAATTTTGCTTCACGGTTTTAAAAGTCCTCATGTAGAGTTAAGGCCCGGCCAAAAACACATATACGCAAGATCAGGACTAGCGTGTTTCTGATGTGGGACTTATCCACCACTACATACCCAGTCCGATGTCGGACCCAACACCCTTCTACAGGGGAGCCACAGGCGTGACATACTCCTCCACGGAAAACTGAGCTATCCCCGACTCTGATACCATCTGTTTCGACCCGGGCTCGCAGTCCTCATGATATTGTCCGCTTTGGCTCGTGGGATTCCAACCCAATCTTGCCTCACGGTTTTAAAAGGCCTTATGTAGAATTAAGGCCAGGCCACACACACAAGGATGAAAATAGCTACGCCCGCCTCCAATACGCTACATAGCGGTGTAGCAGTGTGATTTGGAAAATTTGTCAAAAAAATATGAGGTATTTGTAAAAAATCTAGAATATTGGAAAATGATAGAAAATGTGTGGTTTTTTTTTTTTTTTTGCAGAAGTAACTAAGATAAGAGGGCGTAGCGGTTCCCTCGTTGTATGAGGTCCTATATCGCTGTATAAATAGAAAATAACAGTAATGAGCATTTTTTCACATGTATTCATGTTGCTTAGTTATGCTAACTTAGAAACTAATGAAAGGCTCAATATATATATATATATATATAAAAACAATGTCATGAAGTCATGACTTTAGACTAAAAGAGTACCTAGAGAAAAGAATACCTCCACCAAATGAGGTGTCTAATAGGATGTACCTAGAGAAGAACTCCTTGTATCAATTGTAATTCAGTGATTTCATGTGTTTTTTTGGTGTTCTTTTAAACATAAAAGGGTAGAAGAGTTGCGTAGAAATGCTATTTGGAGAGAACAATAAAAGAAATAAGTCTTATTATGCATTTGAAAAGTAGAAATATGTCTTACTCCGTAGCAGACCGTAGCAGCCGCTATGATTGTGAGCGGCACTAAATTCTATTTAGCGTAGCGGTCTTCACGCCTGATATAGCGTAGTGGCGGCTATTTTGATCCATGCACACACATGTATACCCAAGATCAAGACTAGCATGTTTCTGACGTGGGACTTACGCCCCATTGCATAACTAGTCCTTGTCAGACCGAACGCCCTTCTACAGGGGAGCTACAGGCGTGACAGATTGAGACTCCTTAAAACAAGGAGCACTTCTAAGGATTTGGAAACAAAAGATAGAAGTAGAGAAGTTCTCTCTACCATGAGATTGACAAACCCAACTTTCTATTTTCTCTCTTTCTTGATTATCAAGTAATAATGTAGTTAGGAAGGACTAATTGATTTTCTTTCTTTTGCCATTTAGGAAACTTATCTTATGATATTAGAAAGTAGATTAGGACTTCTTATCCATTGGAGATTATGAAGCCCATATGTACAGGACATCCAGCCCGTATTTGGATTATTTATTTCTTTTAATTAAAGTGATGCATGGTTGCTCCTTTATTCTCTTCTCCGTTGGATTGAGGGTGTGCTTCCGAAGGATTGAAGATCTATGGTAGATTTTCGTGATCAACCATGGGCAAATCTACTTTTTCTCCATCTATGGTAGATTTTCGCGATCAACTGTAGGCAAATCTACTTTTTCTCCTTGTTTAAGTTGATTTTCTATTTGATTGAAGATTGGGTATCGCTGGGTTCACCATCAATTGGGATCACTGCTTCAAAGATGAAGGTTCCACTAGGGGTTATTGTTTTTCACTGGTTGCTTTGTGCAATGCGATCTTGACCATGGACAACCTTCCCCATTGGAAAAAGATCCTTGCGAATGCCTGCCCAATGTGTTTGGGGGATGAGTTAACAGTTGATTACCTATTATTTTATCCTAAAATTGTGCAAGTGCTATGATCGGTTCTTCTTAGCTGGTTTGATTGTGCTTGGGCTCATCCAGACTCTATCCTTGGGCAGTTTGAGGTGTGGCACATGGAGATTGGATCAGAGAAAGGAGGGACATTGTGGAGGTCTTCCTTCTTGGCAGCTATGTGGACCATCTGGAAGGAAAGGAACACTCGGGCTTTTGAGGACAATTAGTCTTCTTTGGAGTCTCTTGTGGATAGGCTCAAGTTTACAATTCCTTCATGGGTGTCCATCCTTCCTTTACTTAGGGATATCCCTTTCAACTTCATTGTGAGGAATTGGAGGGAGTTGGCCCTCCCCCATACGGGAGCTGCTTTGTAAGGGTCCGTTTTTGCGTTTCTGTTTTTTGTTTAGTGTCTTCAGTCAGATCCGGCTTGTGGATCATGTCTTTTTGTTTCTTGCCTTTACTTTTCTCTTTTCACTTTCGTTATCTCTCTCATACTATGATGCCCTTTCTTTTTTAATGTAAATATTTTATAAAAAAATATCTTTGAACTGCCTTCGACTCAGTTTGTTGATATTGTGCCAAAAATCTTCCACATAGAAATAGAAATTATATGAGTTTGGTGGTCGGTTATCTGGCACTTATAGGATTTGCACAATTGTTCTTCCTCTATTTATTTTTCTCTTTTATATATATATATATATTTATATATTTATGGGAGATGCTCCTATGAGAGAATTCTCTCACCTTACTATGAGAGATAAGGTGGGGGCCCTCACATTTTAGTTTTTGGCATTGGATATGGATGTGAGGGCCCCCACCTTATCTCTCATAATAAGGTGAGAGCATCTCTCACAGGAGTATCTCCGTATATATATATATATTATATATATATATTCATTTGTCTTAAGTGGGGACCTATTTATACAGTTGGTTGTTTGGATTCTCCCTCTTTGTGTTTTTGTGGTTTTGGTGGCTTGTGTTTTCTTCAGGTTAGAATCAATATGAATACTACTATCCAATGAACAGCTTGTACAATCTTTTGCCTGCATTTATTTGATATCCTCCCGATCCTTTTCCTTGGACTTTTGTGCATGTTATCTCAGTTGGGCATATAGATGTCATGATTAATGATGATTTCCACAAACTTGGTGATGGATCCCTCTTTTTTTGTGTTTTGTTGGTCCTTGGTGGTTTGAAGCATAGAGGGGCTGTCCAACACTGGAGACAGCGCCTTCTCCAATTGTGATTTAATTAAATAGGCTGGATCTACATCATAAAGCCAACCAATGAAGTTGGAGAATACTATTGATCATTATAATATATCATCATTCAAAAAAAATTATAATTTTGAGTAACTACAAATAAAAATCCTTATTTTGATATCTGTTTTTGTACAAAATTTTTTTGTTTCTTTAGTTTCAGCTATCTGTTATTTGATAAACTTTTATATTGTTAGAAACTTTTCATGTCATTGAAAAATGTCCAACATCTTTTATAAGATAATAATTTATTCACATGAAGCAGTTGTACAAATACAAGGAAACACAAAGCTGAAAATGAGAGCATATGGATATGGTTACAATATGTTCTACTGAAGATGTCCTATATCCTAGATAGGGGTGTTCATGGGCCGGACTGGGCTGGGCTGGGGGAATGTCCAGGCCCGGCCCAGCTTCTAAAGTATAAGCCCGGGCCTGGTGTCAGGCCAGAAGTGGCTGGTACGAGCCCAGCCCGCTTGGAAATGATGAAGCTCGAGCCCAGCCTGAGTTATATATATGTAATAGAGAAAAGGATGTCCTGCTCAACTGGTCTAGGCATATCACCTTGAGTGAGGGGTCATGTGTTCGACTCCCCCCTTTACCTCTCCCCGTAATTGTTTTTATATTCTGACCTGGTCAGGCATCTGGCTCTCTAACACTGAATCCAAGCCCGGTTCATCGATTCAATGTGCCAAATAAATAAATCCAAACACTGCCCATCTACTAGAATCTAATTCCCAAGCCCGGCCCAAAGTAGGCTGGGCCCAGGCCGGACTTGGGCTGGCCCTATCCATGCGCACCCTAATCCTAGAAGAGATGTTTGTCCTCTTCCAAAACTATTTGCAAACATAGTTGTCAATTTTGGTTTGGTTTGGCCGAAATAGCTGAATAGTTTCAGTTTAGACCATTGGCTGAACCAAAGAACCCATGTAAAAAATTTCAGTCTGGATTTCAGTCCTTGTGCAAAGCTCCTACTGTCTGCAAACTATAAAATAATTGCATGTGATGAGATTTGAGAATGCAGGCCTACTTTCACATTGTCATATGCATATAACTTATGAAATATTCATTTGGCATTTAGAAATAACATATTGCATTATTGATTTAGTAGAATAATTAAAAGTATGTAATTGATACGTTATATTAAATCTTTAATATTTTGTACATTATTATATAGTTTTGTACATATATTTTTTTTGGAATGAAACTTAAAAGTGTATAACCAAAATTCTGAGTCAGCTGAAAAAATTCAGCTGAAGCCAAACCGAAACTGGATCCGAAACGAAATTGACAAATATGACTCACAAAGCAAAGAAGTGCAGATTTTCAATGAATTTAAGCTTCTGCTACTGAATAAAGCAAATGAGTTTATTGGACAGACAGTTAACTTGATATGAAATCAATAAGTAGCTATTGATGACTGCTTCTTAGTGGCAAGCTAAAGGCCCATATATGAAATTTTACACTTCCTTTTTACATTTGATTCATTACTTATTACCAACTTGATATTCTGTTGATGCAGTTAACCGTGCTGACTGTCTACTTTTTCCTGTATGGGAAGGCATATCTGGTGAGTAAACTTCTTTATCTGAATGTGCACATTTTGCTGTGTAAATGTATCCAGAAAAATATTATTCTGTTTTATGCTTATAAGCAGGTTCTGGACAATACATTGCTTTAAGGGATGAGTCATTTGAGTTCCTCTTATGTCTTCCTTGGAGAATTCTTATATAATTTAATGGCAATAGAATAATTGTAGTCTACACAATTCCATAGTAAAGATGGGACCATGCAGCATGGTGCAGAACTAATTTACTTTAATAAGTTCCAATTTAATGCGCCATTTAAATTAAATATTATTCTTTTGTTCCTCACTAGAGTTGAAGCATGGTTAAAAATGATGGCCATTAAGTAACAGTTGGGCCTGTTATGGGTTTCGATTGTCACCGTTACTCCTATGTGAGTGTAAATAACTAGAACAAAATGTTTATGATTTTTATTATATACTGCTAAGTTTTTATTTTATGTTCAACAAAACACTTTAAAATCCCTAGGCCTGTTTGGATAGGCAAAAAATAGAGTAAAGTGAAGTTAAATGGGCTCTAACAGTTTAAATTTTCAACCCTTCCATGTTTGGATGAGTTTGGCCTTACAGATGAAGTATTGTTGTTGGCCATTTGTATATCCGTTTCACTTCAACACCAATTACTCCTGTTGCCTTGAGTAAAAGTCGATTCTACTCCAAACCTTAACTTCACACCAAACATCCAAATAGAGTGAAGTGAAGTATTGTACCTTAACTTCAACCCACTTCTCTTCCACTTCAATCCTCATGTGAAACCTACTTCACTTTACTCCACTCCTTTATCCAAACAAGCCTACCCATTTGGTAATTTTACTTTTAAAATCAAGTGAAATGAAGTGAAGTAAAGCATTGTCTGGAAAAATGGAGGCTTTACTTGACTTTTACTATTCTAGTAAAGTGCCAAATGAGCAAGGAATTCTAGAAACATATTATTAAATTTCCAAACTACTTTACTAAGCATATTAATAAAACTACCAATGCTAGAAAGGAATAAATGGCCAACAAAAGGGCCTTAATATTAATTATCAGTAAGGAGGAGAAGGAGGAGGAGAATAAGGAAGGGGTTTCGGTTGTTTTTGACATGGAGATCTCGACAATGAGTCTCCACGTTGGGTGACAATAAGAAATAAAGATTTAGGTTCCACAATTTCGTAGTAACATCAAACCAATTGTTTCTCTTAGATTATACAAATCTGGTGGGTCGTGGCCAAGTTTATTTAAATCGACCAATTAGAAATCTCAGATAACTTGTAAATGGGTCCCTCTGACACCAAAATAACAGTAAACCAGACTATAAAAATGGGTCGACTAACCCAACCTGCCCCTAAACCTTATTGGCACTCACTATTTAGCCCAAAGGAAAAATTAGTGTAATTCAGAGTAACCATAATATTTAGAAAATAAAACCAATAAATCCAATTCGTGCTATTCAAATTAGTTAATTAATTAATTAATTCCTAACATCACAAAAGAATTCATATCAATAAAAAATAAATAGAAAATTTCTAAAATTAAAAATCAAACATTTTTGGGATCAGGTTCCTGCATCCTCCCCTCAGGAAATTCAGTCCTCCAAATTAACCAACATACCTCAAGTAAAAAGATGAGGGAACTGCTCCCAGATATCTCCTTCACACTCCCAAGTAGTCACTTGCTGCCTATGATATTGCTAGAGTACCTTCACCTAACGGAGCTTCTTGGTCCGCAGTTTTCACTCCTTTCCAAAATCTGTACTGGTTGTTCTTCATACGTCAGATCTTCTTGAATATCAATTCACTCGGACCTAAGAACATGTAACAGGTCTAGTACATACTTCAACACCAACACATGAAACACATTTTGCACTCTAGAAAGCTGAGGCGGAAGTGCTTACTTGTAGGCAACTCCTCTTACTCGCCCAATAATCTCAAAAAGACCAATGTATCATGGGCTTAGCTTGCCTTTCTTGCAAACCCCATCACGCCCTTCGTCCGTGCCACTTTCAAGAACACTTGATGACCAACTTGAAATTCTAGTTCTCTTCTTTTGTTGCCAGCATAGCTCTTCTATCTAGTTTGAGATGTCCTCAATCTTCCCTCAATGATTAGAACATTCTTTCTTGTTGTTTCTATTAGTTCTGGGCCGTGAAGGCTGCATTTTTTACCAACTTCTTCCCAAGAAACTGGATTTCTACAACTCCGGCCATACAATGCTTCAATTGGGGCCATCTGAATGCTTGATTGAAAACTATTATTATAGGCAAACTCCATCAACGGTAGCTGATCATCCCAATCGCCACTAAAATTGAGAACACATGCTCCCAACATGTCCGTAAGTATCTGATTTGTTCGCTCAGTTTGGCCATCTAGATTCCGAGTCTCAGGCATGAAATTTACAATTTAATTCTGCAATGTGAGATTCAAACACATAAATCAAATGCAGTGGAAATCATTTAATTGTCATTTAACTAATACATACAGAGCACAAGGAATTCTACAAACATTTAATTAAATTTAGTGTTTTCTGATCTATTAATTTAGATAACCTCATTGATCACCATTTACTAATTCAAAACAACTGAAAGGTTTGATTAATTTGAAACTTATTTACTAGAAACATACTTAATTCTTTCTGGCCCTGCCATATGATTAATTTGAAACTTATTTACTAGAAACATGTGTAATTCTTTCTGGCCCTGCACCATTCAAAAAAGCACATAAAAATTTGAATATTTCAGATGAGTAATAAGGTTTTTCATATTTCTTTCAATCAAGTCCTCTCTAAGACAAAAGATTGAAAAATGACAAAAATACCGTTATGTCATTTTCCAAAACTTCCCTCTAAGAAATCATTTTAGAAAAAATGATGGAATCCACCCCAGATGACCTAGTGGGGCCCGCTTTAGCAAATCAAATTGGTTGGTTTTGGAGTGGAAAAAAGGTTAATAAAAGACAAACCTATCATAAGGGAAGGGTACTTGTCATTTTTAAAGCTTTTTTATGGTGATGACTTGATTGAAAGAATAGTGGAAAACTTTTATGTTTTTTTTAAATATTCAGATCTTGACGTACTTTTTTGAAAATGAGAAGTTTTGTACTTTTTTTGAAAATTTCCCTTATTTTATTACTTAGTGGAGTATTAGGGGTTGGGTTCATCATTGCTCTTCAGCATGTCCTTTTTTGTTTCCCAGTATTTTGGAAGGATCATATGTTGATGACCGCATGGAAGTTTTCATGCAAGCCATTCCCGTTGGCCCACATGGGGCCCACCTTTACTTGAACCAATCTATTTAAATCACAGGCTTTTCCATAAATATGCAGTTGCCGAAGTTTATTTCCTTGGGAATGAACTGCACCATTGGGGTAAGTTTCACCATGATTGGATTCATCTATAGATAGTCATTTTTGACGCATTGATCAATCCAACAGTGTATATTGCTCGATATTAGGGCCATGCACATCTATATGAAGGCTTGTGATATGAATGGCATAGACCATGCAAAGTTGGGCCCAGCTCAAGTTCATATAAGCATTAATATTTCCATCTCGAAATCAGTATTTGTACCTAGTGTGGGTTTACTTTTATATCAAAGTTATAACTGAGTTACCCTTTTCTGGATCGCTTGTTCTTGCATACATTGTTGAGCTACAAAACATGTCTGATTTCAGGCCCTCTCAGGAGTTGGCGAATCCATTCAGGATAAAGCTGATATACTGCAGAACACGGCCCTGAGTGCTGCTCTCAACACTCAGTTTCTGTTTCAAATTGGTGTCTTTACTGCTGTACCAATGATTCTGGGCTTCATATTGGAGCAGGGCTTTCTAAAGGTAACAAGCTCTTGATACTGCCTATCTATGCTGTGCATTAAATTTTGTAGAATGCGTTGTATTCGAGGCCTAAGTGTTTATCATCATCTTCTTCATCATCATCATCAGCAGGAGCATCATTATCATCAAACCCTTGCTTATCCCATCTATCTAGCATTTTGGCTATATGAATTCAAATTTTCCATAAACCCTTTTTTGGGCTAAGTAATTTGTCTCCCCACAACCTAAATTGTTGCTTCTAATTAATTATAAATAATTATTGGTTCCCCCCTTCTCCTCATTCCTTGCACTTTCAGCACTTGCTTTCTTTGTACGAGGGAAGAAATGTATATTTTTATATCACTTCTTTCCACTATTTTCCTATGGTTATCAAATGCATAGTTTTCAGAGCCAATCTCTCATGCCTTGAGATTTGGATTTCTTGAATCTTGAGGTGTGACTGTCATAGCTGATCAAATGTGGTTAAAATCAATGGTTAAGTTTTCCCACACTCAGACCATTTGATCGTATGGTGCAAGCTAAAAGAAATTGTTTCCATTGCTTAAAATCTATAATGTCAAAATTTTCATATGTATATATATATGGGAAATGCTCCTGTGAGAGCTAGTTGTCACCCTCGGGGGATGGAAAGAGCCATCCTTTATGGGCCTAGCTATCAAGTTTGGGTTCAATCCTATGCCTCTAACCCCTTGATTTGTGGTCCACAAGTTTAATGACTTATATTAATCAATTTTTTTTTACCCTAGATCCAACGACCCATTCCATTCGAACGGGTGCAAATCCATGGGCTTCAGCGTCATTTGGGGGGGTCCCGTGTGTGTGGATGGTTCGGATTGGTGAGAGGTGGGGCCCATCACGGTGAGAGCTAGCTCTCACAAGAGCATTTCCATATATATATATATATATATATATATAGAGAGAGAGAGAGAGAGAGAGAGAGAGTAGGTATACAGTGAGTGTGTCGGGCTGTGGGACCGAGGGTTTTCAAGATCCGGTCGGGATCTATCTACCTACCATGTTCGGGGCCCATTTGATCAACTTATCATCTTCATCCGGGCCCCACAAGTTTAATGACTTCACTATTTATTTGCATTGGTGTGCAACCGATCTGTGAGCGCGGTCCAATCGCATGGGTGTTAACCTCATGGATCCAGTGTATTTTAATTGGGTTCCCTTTTTTGTCCATTTAGATGGACCAATAGTGGGCCTTGTTATAATGTGTAGGATGGAGGAGAAGAAGAAGAATAATAGTGGAGAGACGGTCGTGCAGCCATAGATGATCGATAGTTCTATTTATATTCATATTAGGCCTTAATCAAGGCTCTAAATATGTTAAAAGTACAAATCTGAATAATGAAAGAATAGAAAGAATATATCCTAGACTATACAAGAAATAAGAAGAGGAAAATTGTCTATACAAATTTAGATACAAATCTAGACCATATCCCTTGTGTGGGATTTATACATGGGCCTTGATGGGCTGGGCCTATCTTAAGGCCTGTTATTTTCTACACTTCCTCTCAAATTGATGTGGTAAGGTAGAAAGCATCAATTTGCTAGTTAGATCATGATGACTCGTTTTGGGAAGTGCTTTGGTGAATATATCCGCCAACTGGTTAAAAGAAGAGACATGAGGCGTAGTCAGATGAAGTGACAGTCAATCTCAATGTGCTTTGTTCTTTCAAGAAAGACCGGATAGTTGGCAATTCTAGTAGCACTGGTATTGTCACTGTGAAGAAGTGTAGAACTACCAACAAGAACACCTAATTCACAAAGAAGATGGCGTACTCAGATGATTTCAGGATTGGCGGATGACATCGCCCGATATTCTCCCTCAGCAGAAGACTTTAATACAACGGTTTGCTTCTTGCACTAACACGAAATCAGAGATTCCCCAAGAAACATACACTAGCCAGTGGTAGACCTCCGAGAGTCTGGACAGTCAACCCAGTCAGCATCCACATAAGTTGATAAGTGTAGAGCAGTACCAGAAGGATAGAAGAGACCATGATGAAGAGTTTCTTTAACATAGCGGACTATGCGCAAAGCAATAAGGTGAGGTTTGTGGGAATTGCTAACAAACTGGCTAACTGTATGAACTGTATGAGAAATATCCGGCTGAGTCATAATTAAGTAGAGCAAACTACTAACTATCCGTCAGAAAGCAAAGGGATCATCCAGGGGAGGGCCATCATCTGTACTGATTTTGTTGTTGAATTCCATAGGCTTATCAAAAGTGTAAGCATCATCAAGCTTTGCCGAAGTAATCAAATCTATAACATATTTGTGCTGATGAACCCTCATGCCTGATTTGTTTCACACAAACTCAAGCCTCAGAAAGTAGGTGAGAGGACCAAGATCCTTCATTTTGAAGTGGTGAGTAAGGTGGTGTTTGAGATCCGTAATGCCGGCAATATCATTGCCACTGATAATCATATCATCAACATAGACTAAGAGGAATGTGTAGCCCTTCGGTGTCCGTTGCAGAAATAGGGAACTATTAGAGTGACTTTGACAAAATCCTGCTTAAATGATTGTTGTCCGAAATTTATCGAACCAAGCCCGGGGAGCTTGTTTAAGTCCATAAAGAGCTTTCCGCAATTTACAAACACGCTTTGGAGGACAAGCATATCCTGAGGAGGTTTTAAGTAAACAGTCTTTCGTAAGTCCTCATGAAGAAAAGCATTTTTTACATCCATTTTCCATAATGGCCAGTTGCTGGCTGCCGCAACACAAAGAAGAGTACGAATGGTGGTCATTTTATCCACTTGGGCAAATGTTTCCTCGTAGTCAATTCCATATTCCTGCTTATAACCTTGCACAACCAATCTAGCTTTGTAGCAATCAATACTTACATCAGAGTGAACTTTGACGGAATATATCCATTTACTGCCAATCACAGATGCTCCTTCAGGGGCCGGTACCAATTTCCATGTTTGGTTTGCTTCAAGTGCAAGCAATTCCTCATTCATAGCATCCTGCCAGTAAGCGATCTTCGAGGCCTGTGAATTTGAGGTTGGTATAGTTGCACTATCCAAAGAAGTAAAAAGAGTAGGAAAACTATAGCGGTTAGGGGCAACAGAAGGACGACTAGAGCATCGCAGAGAGATGATGCTATCAGAAGAATCATTATTACCTAAAGGTTCAGTAGGTGGCACTGGGCGATAATCAAGAGAGGGAGTCACCATTGGAGGGACTGTGTTCCGCCGAACATAGACTTTGGGAAGAGTTGATGGAGAAGTAGATTCTGGAAATTGTGGTAGATAGGACACAACAATAGGATGACTATCCAAACGTAAAGAAAAGAAGGGAATCTGTTTCAAGAAAATCACATTACAAGATATTCGCATGCGTTTTTTGAATTGATCATAACACAAAAACCCTTTGTTTTCATTAATGTAACCCAGAAAGATGCATTTGGCAACCTGTGGTGATAATTTAGTGCGCTTAGTAGGTAGAATATGAACAAAGCATAAGGAGCCAAGAACACGTAAGTGAGAGTATGAAGGTGTGTGACCAAAGAGAACTCTGTAAGGAGTAGTCTTTTCTAGAACAGTACTAGAAAAACGATTGATAAGATACACAACAGTCTGTGCAGCATCACACCAAAATTTGGGAGGAACTAATGATGCAATTGAAAGAGTACGAACAGCTTCAAGAATGTGTATGTTCTTTCTTTCCGCAATTCTATTTTGCTGAGGAGTATGCGGACAAGATTTTTCGTGAAGAATGTCTTTATCATAAAGGAAGGCGGAGAAATCATGACATGTATTCTCCACCATAATCTAATTTAAGAATCTTTATATCTTTCTAAAATTGGGTTTGGACCATGTTATAATATGTGGAGGAACGAGAAGAAGAAGAAGAAAAGTGGAGAGAAGGTCGTGCATCCATTGTTGATCGACAGTTCTATTTATATTCATATTAGGCCTTAATCAAGGCTCTAGATATGTTAAGAGTACAAATCAGAATAATGAAAGAATAGAAAGAATATATCCTAGACTATACAAGGAAATAAGAAGAGAGAATTTATCTATACAAATTTAGATATAAATCTAGACCATGTCCCACGTGTGGGATTTATACATGGGCCTTGATTGGCTGGACCTATCTTGAGGCCTGTTATCTTCTACAGGCCCCACGGCTGGGTGGCCACTATGCTCCCTGTGTGCACTTGATAACTAGCGTGTACACACACACTCATACATGCATAAATGGGCCCTGCTCCTATATATCCTTACGGTACTTCCTTACAGTACATACAAGTTGTTGGGGCCCACCAAGGAACCCACAGATCATGGAGCAAGGGGGATCGAAAGATCCCAAGTGGGACCACACCAGGTATCAAATTTGAAGTCAATCTCCCCTAACCCCTTCATGCGTAGACCACAAGTTTAATGGTTTTATATAAAACAAAACTTTGACCCTCAATCCAATGGTCCAGTCCATTTGGATCAATGCAAACCCATGGGTTTGTGTGGTCCATTTAGATGGGGGAATGGAGAAGAAGTGCTGTAGTTCCTATATATAATAACAAAGGAGATGTACAAAATTGTACCAACTATCATGGGATTAGACTTATAAGTCATGCTATGAAGCTATGAGAGAGAGTAATGGGGCAAAGACTTGAACAGAAGACCAAAATATCTGAAAACCAATTCGATTTGATGTCAAGGAGGTCAACTATGAAAGCTATCTTTTCACTTAGTCAATTAATAGAAAAATATCGAGCGAAGAAGAAAAATCTACATATGATCTTCATTGTTCTAATAAAAGCTTATGACAGGGTACCTAGATATTGAAATTATTAAAGTTGACTATAGGTTTGCATCAAGGGGATTGGCTTTAAGCCCTTATCGTTTTGCACTAGTTACGGATGAGTGAGCCGCCCATACTGAAGAGGAAGTACCTTGGTGTATGTTGTCTGCAGGTGATATAGTGTTGGTAAATGAATAAAGAGACAATATAAATGCAAAACTCGAGAGATGGCGAGAGGCTTTAGAATCCAATGACTTTAAAATAAGCCTTATAAAGATAGAATATATGGATTGCAATTTCAGTGGGCATATGCAAAGTGCCTACTGTGAGAATTGAAGCCTTAGAGATGGCTACAAAGAGATTCATTCCATTACCTTGGCGTGATAATTAGTAAGGATGGGGTGATTGATGAAGATGTCGACCATAGGATAAAAGCGGGATGGTTGAAGTGGAGACTTGCTTCTGGAGTGTTTTGTGACCGACGAATGACAAAAAGATTGAAGGGGAAATTTTACAAGAATGTGATTAGACCAGCAATGGCCAATGGTGCAGGATATTGGTCAATCAAGAAGCATCATATACACAAAATGGATGTAGCAGAGATGAGAAGGTTGTGGTGGACCTGTGGTAAAACTAGGAAGGATAGAATTAGAAGCATCAATAGGAGGTAAAATAGGAAAACTCGTTTGAGACGGTTTGGGCATATCTAACGTAGGCCAATAACGACGCTAATATGGAAAAGTTTGGCTATGCAAGTTGATGGTCCACCAAGGGGAAGTAGTAGGCCAAAGAGAGTGTGGATGGAAGCAATAAAAATAAATCTAAAGAAGTGCAACTTGTATGAGAATTTGGCTCGGGATAGAATGGAGAAACAGAATTTATGTAGCCGACCCAACATAGTTGGGACAAGGCTTTGATGATGACATTTTAATGCGGCATAGGCTTTCGAGTATGGAGGTTGATTGACGTGCAACCTTCATAACATCTCGAACACCTCAGATCGTGACATCTGCCCTAGATGCAGACACCGCCTTGGACTTATGGGTGTTAGACTTGTGGGGGGGGGGGGGGGGGGGGGGTGGGTTGGGAAGCTCTAGCCTGTCAATCCGGGCCCATCCATTTAGGCCCATTTATTGTACCCATTTGTTACATTGTAATTAGTCAAAGGTTGTTACTTAATTTGTCGCTTCAGTTTAGGATCTAAGATTTGTAATTGATTGTAATTAGGGAATTAAACCCTTATATAAACAAGAGTTGATCCTCAAAGTAGGCACGACATTCATCTCTCTCTCTCTCTCTCTTATGTTCTGTATTTCATCTCTCTCTAAAATGTCATGGTATCAGAGCTCGATCATCTGTGATCTGTGATCTTCTCCTAGATCATCTTCCAAACCTTGGAAGCCAGTATATGATCATCTGTGATCATTCTCTTCAGCCAGATCATCCTGATCATCTCAGATCAGACGTGGCCCACCTGTGATCATCACCAACTCATCAGCGGAACCCGACCATCTTGGTCGCCTGAAGCTTCCAGGATTTATGAAGATGTTTTTTTTTTTCTGATTTATTGATCATCAGAGTCATCTTCCAAGATCTGGAAGCCCTGATCGTCTGTGCTCATCCCTGTTCATCTCGGATCTGAAGTGGCCCACCTGCGATCATCATCGCTACTCAGCTGGACCAGCCCATCTTGGTCGTCTGGATTTCTACATCATTTTGAAGATTTTCTCACGATTTATGGATCGTCAGAGGTAGGCCATCTACTATTTTTTGTAGAAACTCTGTTTTGTCCATTTCTTTTCATCTCAGTCGTCCAAAAGTTTGGATTTGGATTCGTTTTGCCTGAGACCACTTCCAATAGTTGCGGAAATTTGTTGTGAACCCATCCTCATCCTCAGATCTGGCAGCAGATCATTTGGTGGGACCCATGTGCAGATCTACATAGTGACGACAGGGTCGTCAGTGTCAATCTACGCACTGTGTTAGTGCACTGTTCGTTGTATGCCTTATGGGGATTGTTCTGGACTATTTTTCTGTGCACTACTTTGATCCACTATTTATCCTGTGGATTCTGGACTATTTCACACGTCAGATTTAGTTCAATTGTGACTGTGGTCTCTTTTGCCTAAACTTGGCCTATATCAGCGTGCTTCTTCCTTGTCTTTAGTCATGGAAAAACATGAGATTGCCCTGATTCGCTTTGATGGTACAAATTATAGCTCCTGGGCCTTCCAATTTTAAATTTATTTGGAAGAAAGAACTCTGGGGACACATTGATGGATCTGAACCTCAACCTGAGGAAGATGATAATAAAATTTTAGCTTGGAAGACAAAGGATGCTAAAATCAAGACCTGGTTGTTGAGCTTTGTTGAGTCCCATTTTATTCTCAACCTCAAACCCTCCAAAAATGCCCGTGAAATGTGGGAGTATCTTCAGAAGATTTACCAACAGGGCAATGCTGCTCGCCAGTTTCAATTAGAACTTGAAATCTCTCAATTCACTCAAGGCACTCAGTCTATTCAGGAGTATTATAATGGCTTCCGCAGACTGTGGTCCGAATATTATGATATTAAGTTTGCCTCAGTATCTGCAGATCTTCTACCGGAATTACTTCCATTACAGCAATGTAGTCATCGGGATCAGTTTCTTATGAAACTTCGTCCGGAGTTTGAGACAGTTAGATCTAACTTAATGAGCAAGGCTTCTCTTCCTAGCTTGGATGATTGTCTTCAGGAACTTCTACGGGAAGAACAACGTAGGGTCACTCAAACTACTCTGGAACAACAGAGATCTGTTGAGGCTCCCCTTGCCTATGTTGCTACAACCCGGCCACCTTCTAGGGACATCAGTAAAGTTCAGTGCCATAACTGCAAGAAATATGGTCACTATGCAAATCAATGTAAGGCAAAAATCTGCCGATATTGTAAGGCCACTGGTCATGTTATTGAAGAGTGCCGGAAGAAGAATCGCAATTCTACTTCCCGCAACTATGTGGAGTCAGCCCCCCTGGTACTTACAGCATGCCGTCAGCTCCTAGTGCTTACACTGTGACCACTCCACCATATGCTTCATCTGCCTTCAGTGGTTCTCTGCAGTATGATTCTTCCTCCCAACCTGGTTCCTCCCAATCTGCGTCACCAGCTCCTCTCACCCCTGAGATGGTAAACCAAATGATCATCAATGCCTTAGCTTCCATGAACATCGCAGGTACTGCTTCCTCTCTTTCCAATACATGGTACTTGGATTCTGGTGCAAGTAACCATATGACCACTTCTGCCCTAAAGTTACAAAATGTTGTTCCTTACACTGGTCATCTTACTGTCCAAGCTGCCAACGGAGATCATCTTCCCACCACCTCGATTGGTGATACCCTTAGCGTAACCAATGTTTTAGTTTCTCCTCATCTTGCTACCAATTTGGTTTCTGTGGGTCTACTTGTTGAAAATAACTGCAATTTCTCCTTCTGGTTGTGTTGTGCAGGACCGGGAGTCGGGGGAAGTGATCGCAAGGGGGCCTAAGCGTGGAAGGCTTTTTTCATTACCAGTGTCTTCTTTTATTCCAACTAACTCCTTACATCAGCTATTTTGTTTTTTCATTACGAATAATTCTCGGTTGTGGCATAATAGACTTGGTCTTCCGAATGCCTCTACAATGTCTACTTTATTTCAATCTGGATTAATAAATAAACCTGTTGATTCTGCTTCTTTTGAATGTGATGCTTGTAAATTTGGAAAGAGTAAAACTTTACCCTTTCCAGACTCTAACACACGGAGCACTACATGTTTTGACTTAATTCACAGTGATGTTTGGGGCATTGCTCCGACCCTTTCACAGTCATTTCAAGTACTTTGTAACATTCATTGATGACTACAGCAGATTTACTTGGATCTATTTATTACATTCGAAATCTGATGTTCTTAATGCATTTAATTATTTTGTTCAATATGTTGAAAACCAATTCTCTAAATGCATTAAAACTTTGCGTTCAGACTCAGGGGGGGAGTATGTTTCCAAGTATTTTCAATCCTTTTTACATAATAAAGGAATCATTTCTCAACGTACCTGTTCGTATACTCCACAACAAAATGGAGTCGCGGAACAGAAAAACAGACATCTTCTTGATGTCACTAGAACTCTTCTGAGTGAAGCATCCGTTCCCCCTCATTTTTGGCTTGAAGCTCTCACAATGGCTGTCTATCTCATAAACCGCCTACCATCACATATCATTGCTCATTTAACGCCTCATTTTAAATTGTTTGGTCATCATCCTGTGTTTGAGCACCTACATACTTTTGGCTGTGTTTGCTTTGTTCATCTACCTCCCACAGAAAGAACGAAACTAACAGCACAATCTCGCAGGTGTGCTTTTTTGGGTTATGCCACTAATCAAAAAGGTTTTGTTTGTTATGATCCCATTGGTCGTCGTATCCGGGTTTCTCGAAATGTTATTTTCTTTGAAAATCTATATTTCTTCCAAACTCACGTGGATTGTCCTCATCCCTCTTCACCAGCTCTCTTACCAGGTTTTTTGGATCAAACCTTTGTTACTAGGTTTAATCCTGCTTTTTTATACCACCGTCGGGAGAAACCTCCCACTGCAGATGGCCCTTCCCCTGATCCTCCACCGACAAATGGTTCCACAACTACTCCTACCTTACGTCGCTCCTCCAGAAATTCTAGACCGCCTGATCGGTATGGATTTACCCATACTTCTTTGATGACCACTCTATCTTCTCTCTCTATCCCAAGTTCTTATTTGCAGGCAGTACAACAAGATTGTTGGAACCAGGCCATGAAGGAGGAATTGGATGCATTGGATCAGAATCACACCTGGGATATTGTGGAGTGTCCTCCAGCAGTTAAACCCATCAGTTGCAAATGGATCTACTCGATCAAGCTTAAATCTGATGGGTCATTGGATAGACACAAAGCTAGACTTGTGGCACTCGGAAACAGACAGGAGTATGGCATTGACTATGAGGAAACGTTCGCACCTGTGGCAAAAATGACATCTGTTCGGTTACTTCTCGCCATTGCTGCCTCTCAATCCTGGCCTTTATACCAAATGGATGTCAAAAATGCATTTCTCCATAGGGATCTTCAAGAAGAAGTCTATATGCAGATACCACAAGGCGTCTCCTCTCCCTCAAAGAGGTCTGTCTGTCGCCTGCGCAAATCGCTTTATGGTCTAAAGCAAGCTCCTCGCGCTTGGTTCGAAACCTTCAAGGGTCGCTTATGCAAGAGTGGCTTTACCCAGAGTCCTTCCGATCCATCTCTCTTTTTATGCCGCACATCTACTGGTGTTACTGTGCTCCTCGTCTATGTTGACGGTATTATTATTACTGGCACGAATGATAGTATGATCAAATCTCTCCATGCATCTCTCAGGGATTCCTTCCGTATGAAGGATTTGGGTCCATTGCATTATTTTCTTGGGCCTAGAGGTGCATCAATCTCCCAAAGGTCTATTTGTTAATCAACACAAATACACATCAGATCTTATCGAGTTGGCTGACCTCCATGATTCCTCACCTGTTGATACACCTGTCGAGGTAAATCTCAAGTTGAGTAAAGATGATGGCGATCTTCTTCCTGATCCTCATACCTACCGGCGTCTGGTGGGAAGTCTTGTCTGTCTCACCATCACTAGACCTGACATATCTTATGCTGTTCATCTTGTGAGCCAGTTCATGACAGCTCTTCGACACCTTCATTTGACAGCTGTGAAGCGCATTAGCCGCTATCTGCTAAAAACTGCCCCTCGCGGTTTATATTATCCAAAGGATAATCCTCTTCATCTGACCGCTTATGCGGATGTTGACTGGGCAGGCTGTCAAGACACACGCCGTTCTACTACCGGTTGGTGCATGTACCTTGGCACTTCTCTCGTTTCTTGGAAATGTAAGAAACAAGAACGGGTGTCCCGATCTTCCACGGAAGTTGAATATAGGGCCATGTCTTCTGCTTGTTCTGAGATATTATGGTTACGGGGACTTCTTTCAGAACTCGGGTTCGCTCAAACCTCTCCTACTCCATTGCATGCCGATAATACTGGTGCTATCCGAATCACTGAAAATCCCGTCTTCCATGAACGCACCAAACATATCGAAGTTGACTGCCACTTTATTCGAGATGAATATAAGCGTAATGTCATTTGTCTCCCGCATGTCCCTACAGAACTTCAGTTTGCAGATATCTTCACGAAGGGACTTCCTCGGCCTCGACGTCAATTTCTTGTATCCAAATTGCTGCTTTATGACTCCCTAGCATCAATTTGAGGGGGGGTGTCAATCCAGGCCCATCCATTTAGGCCCATTTATTGTACCCATTTGTTACATTGTAATTAGTCAAAGGTTGTTACTTAATTTGTCGCTTCAGTTTAGGATCTAAGATTTGTAATTGATTGTAATTAGGGAATTAAGCCCTTATATAAACAAGAGTCGATCCTCAAAGTAGGCACGACATTCATCTCTCTCTCTCTCTCTTATGTTCTGTATTTCATCTCTCTCTAAAGTCACAGCCAAGGTGAGCCTCAAGGCCTATGACTCAAAACACTTCTATAAGTGTCAGTTTTAATCCTTGCCTTACAAAGTTATCTAAAAGCAAAAAGACATAAATGTCCCCTTAAGCTGTTTACTTAATGAACTGGAATAAAAAGTTAAGCCAAGAAGTCTACAATTGGTCCAGCCATCATCCATATTGGCTGGACTGTCACACGCGTTGTAGAGAGTCATCAGGCAAATGTGTACAATTGACACCATATCTTCTATTGTGTACTGTACTATTTGTTGTCCTTCCAGTCTTTAATTAGCTGTTAGCTGACAATGTATATTGGTTATCAGTATCAATATGGGGTTTGTAATTGGATTATAATTGGGGTAGCAACAATAGGAGATAAAATTAGAGATACCCGTTTGAGAGGGCTTGGGCATGTCCAACGTAGATTGGGAACGGTGCCAGTACAGAAAAGCTTAACTATAAAGGTTGATGGCCCACAAAGGGCAGGGGTAGGCCAAAAGAGGATGTGGATGGAGGTAGTAAAAATAGGTATGAAGTGTAACTTATCTGAGGATTTGGCTGAAGATAGATCGGAATGGAGAAACAGAATTTGTGGAGCTGACCCCGACATAGTTGGGACAAGGCTTTGATGATGATGAATGAGATTATAATTGGGGGCTTGATTTCTTCCTTTGCAGTAAGCATTAAAAATAGAGGCTTCACAACAAAATTTGGTATGCACAATTTCTCTCAAGTATCTGTCTTCTTTATTAATTTCCATATACCTGTTATCACATGTGGCCTACGGTACCATTATGGTCTGACCATTGACCCACATCAACTGGACGTGGAGTTTCCTACCCTTGGTACCATCAAAATTGTGCACAGCACTTCTGCTATAGATGTCACACAGGCTGCATGTCATTGGCCCACTGAATCTGCATCATTCTTCCCCGCATTGAGAAGATCTTGACGTCAAGTCTGTTGTTTCTGCTTTGGTGGTATACTTTTTTGCTTTGTATGACATGACATTGTGATGTAATCAGTGTCAAAACAGAACCAAAGACACTGTTGGAACTGTTAGAACCAAGGAAATAAAATTTAATTACACATCAGATAGGTGGCAGTGGCACTGAACACTTTAGAAGTGTTCACTCCTGGATGCACGCCAATGTGACAAGCGGTTTAAAATAAAAGTTCTTCAACATTTTGCATGGACTAACCTTTTCCTCTTTTAATTTGTTGTGTTAAATAGCCATAAACCTCTGTTTGCATGTGAACCCAGACACAGTAGTGCCATATGCACATGAACCTTTTCTTTGTAACTACTGCAGTGATTAAATCATTAAATGGTTCCTTCTGCAGGCTGTTGTCAGTTTTATAACCATGCAACTTCAGCTTTGTTCTGTATTTTTCACATTTTCACTTGGCACAAGGACTCACTACTTTGGTCGGACAATTCTCCATGGTGGTGCTAGGGCAAGTGCTTATACTCTCTTCTTCATGTTCTTTGTGCATCTTATTCTTTTTCCTGTATAAGCTAATCAGTAACTTTCTCGAATCATCCTGGGTACAGTATCAAGCAACTGGTAGGGGATTTGTTGTTCGCCACATAAAGTTTTCAGAAAATTACAGGCTTTACTCCCGCAGCCATTTTGTGAAAGGGTTTGTAGTTTCTGATTTAGGATCTTTATATCAACTAGTTAAATAAAAGGCTGAATTTAATATCAGTTTTGTTTTGAGATGTAGGTTAGAAGTTGTACTTCTGTTGGTGGTATTCCTTGCATATGGGTATTATGAAAGTGGCGCAATATCCTACATTCTTATTACTGTCAGCAGTTGGTTCATGGCACTGTCTTGGCTTTTCGCTCCTTATGTGTTCAATCCATCTGGGTTTGAGTGGCAGAAGTAAGCATCCACTAATTCTTTTTCTTTCTTTATGTGTTCTATTTATTTTTTGTTCCACTTCTACAGCATTGTGGATTTGCATTTTCAATCTCCTGTTCAGGACAGTGGAGGATTTTAGGGACTGGACAAATTGGCTTTTCTATAGAGGTGGAATTGGAGTGAAGGGAGAGGAAAGCTGGGAAGCTTGGTGGGATGAGGAACTGGTATTTTGTCAGCTTCTTAGACTTTGCTAGTGTCTGTAAAAATTTCATTGCATTTATTTTATAGTGGTTACACTCTATGCGTAAGAGTTTTCCATGTCTACTTATCCAATCTCCGCCTCGAACCAAAAAAAAAAAAAAAAGGTTGCCGCACATTAAGATAAAATTTCGCTTTACTTTTTTTTCTTTTTTACTCTGATCCTTACGACAAACAGTTACAGATTTGGAACAATCGATTGAACATTGATTGATTTAGCATTCTCTAATATGTGCAAATTGGTTCAGCCAGATGGACCTGAAGTATGTCTCCTCAAGCTGCTAAATAGATGGATTGGGCTCACAATTTCTTTTGAGTGCTGTATGTCAACTTTCTCGAACAACCCTTACTTGCCTAATGATTCAACAGGACAGCCTTCCTTGCCTGTCTAAAAAAAAAAAAAGGCCTCAGCCCCTAGCTGGCAAGGCTCATCTGGTCTCAGATGTAACTTGGACTGGTCCAGCCTGGCCCATTTTAATACCTATTCACACTTGGGCATCCACGTGAAGAATATATTATCATCAATAGTGTTCAAAAGGTCGGGATGACAGAAACTTTCCGTAGTAAAAGCCTCCAATGGGGAAATTTCACAGGTCTTTTGAAAAACCAGAAATAAATCTGTGACTCTTTGTTCATCCTCTCATGTTATCTAGCTCTGTAGTCAGTTAAAGTATTCATTTTTGTGAACTTTTGATTCATCCAATCAGTAGCACTTGTTGACTTTTGCTTAGATCAGTATGCTCAAATTACACTTTTTTTTTTTTTTTTTTTCATTTCATTCAACGGAGAGCGCTCAAGATGCAGAAATGTAGCACAAATGATGATAGCAATTAGCATGCATACTCTAAAGTTTAATCTACTACTAATGATGGTGATGGGACATGGCCCTTAGGTATAATCTATGTTCTCATCTTTTAGGTGTGTGGAAAAACATTTTCTGTGGCAGATGTGAAAAAATTAAAGTCTTGGCAAGGTTCGGAAGGGAACCATTTAACCTAGCTTCACTTTATCGTTTTGGACTTTAGTTCGGTGTCTGTTGATGCATGTATTACACTATTACTCTTTGCGGTTGCTTCATTGCCAGGAACAGTAATGAAGCTGCTGAGTGGATAACTATATTGATGTCGACAAGTACTACAAGTTGTGGTTATTATATATGTTAAGCAGCAGTTTTGGGCTTAATTTGTTATGATGAGAATGTCTTAAATTGGGATGTTATAATGTGATTGGGATTAAATTGGGTTGGAATTATGATGTGATTAGGTTTCTGAGTTTAAGTTAATGTCTTGATTGTACTCTATAAATAGTCATTGGTTATTCTCAATGAAATTACACAGAATTTATCCATGATGTAGTCTCTAAAGTTCTACATGGAGTCATAGCAAACGATCCGGTAATAATCCTCGCTTCATTCTTCTTTTTGTCGTTCTTCATTCTATGATACTCGGGTACGGCAGATGCCCCATTGTACCTATACTGATACGGATCCAGGTGCGGGATAGGGCTTGGATACGGCACCCAATTTCAGGATACGGCTTTGTATTATTTTTCACCCAATATTTTTGAAAATTTTGTCCATTTCGATCGATTTCTACTGAAGCCCCTTATCGATCCCTCTCTCTATTCAAACATAAGGAAAAAAAAAACCAACAAGAAGAAGAAGAAGAAGAAGAAGAGGTGGAGGGGAGGTAGAAGAGCACTAACCTGCTTCAGCTGGGGCTGCTGTTGTTCCTTCGACAACGACGACTCTTCTTCTTCTTCGTTTTTTTTTTTTTTAATCCGTTCATGCCCTGGAGAGTCGAGATGCCAGCGAAAAGGGGAAAGTATCCCCTCACCTTTTCTAAAGGAGTACGGGCCCATAGAGATTTTTTTTTTCTTTCTTTTTTAATGTTGGGCTATTGGGCCAGTCCGTCATAGGCCCACTTTTATTTTCTTTTCTTTTTTTTCTATGTTGAGCTATTGTCGAGACCCATCTCATCAAAATTTGATCCATATAGTGGGCTTTGCAATAAATTCCTAATCAAATATTTACATGTATATATATTTTTTAAATGCCGTACCCATATCTGTGCCTGTACTTGTGTCCATATCTGGGCATCATAGTCTTCATTTCTCTATTTTTTCCTTCAATTTCATCACCCTTCACAAACTCATCTATCTCAGTCCTGAAACCTATCTAAACCCTCAAAACCAAGTCCAATACATCTCCAACTCATAACTCTCTGAATCTCCTATGCTTGTTCATTAAATTTATGTCCTTTTGAACCCTAACTCACCTCTAAAAACTTACCCTAATTTTGTACCCGAAAATTCTCAATAATTTCTCCTCTCTCTCTCTCTCTATATATATATATTTATCGGTTATATATATATCGGTAATATTTAGGTGAGAACTAGTTCTCACATATTATATGAGTACTTTTTTGTGGGGCCCAATTGTGGGCCCCATTTGGGGATGGAACCAGGGGGATGGAAAGATCTAATGTGAAACCAACCCAACTATCAAGTTTGACCCCAAAGCCATGCCCCTAACCCCTTCATCCGTGGCCCACAAGTTTAATGGCTTTATATTCAAAAACATATTCAACCCTCGATCCAACGGTTCAGCCATTCGGATGTGTGCCAATCCTTGGGTTAGTGACTATAAGGGGGGTTCCTATTGGTTGCTAGGTTTGGATGGGTTGCTAGTTGGGTCTCGCAAAAAAGTTCTCATATAATAGTTCTCACTTGAATATTTCCATAGAGAGAGAGAGAGAGAGAGAGAAGCTATTCTTCTACAAGGGGCTACATTTTACATGTATTCCTAGATTTCATAGCTATCTATCCCACTCTTCATCCACTAACTCAAACTCTTCCCTGTCAGTGCACTTACTCTCGAAGGTGTTGGGCGTCTTGCCTCTTTCTAGTAGAAACAGAATATCTTTGTTGTGCTTCACTTCTAGGTTCATCTCTTGAGCCATGTCTTTTTGTTGAATATGATGATAATAGTTGCTTAGTCACACTTTAATGTCTCTTTGTTAATGTTGTTAACTTTTAGATGTTTTAAAGTAGGTATCTTGGAAAAAAATATTTACTTTATTTGTACTAATAAATTGTTTCATGATTTCATTTTGTTCCATCAATGTGCTGAGGATGCTTGATTCTATTATTTCTTTTTATCTGCATATTTTCTCTGTTCCTGTAGTAAAATATCACATGTGCAGGCACACATTCGTACGCTGAGAGGAAGGATATTGGAGACTATCCTGAGTCTAAGATTTTTTGTTTTCCAGTACGGTGTTGTGTACAAGCTCCATTTAACTGGGACAGATACGTCATTGACGGTGCTCTCTCTCTCTCTCTCTCTCTCTCTCTCTCTCTCTCTCTCTCTCTCTCTCTCAATCATTGGACAAGGTTAATTTTATTTGTTATAATGATGTTTTGACTACTTTTACTGCCTATTCAGGCACCATAAGTTTATTATTTCAATTGTCCTATTACTGGTTTCCCATTACATTTGCTCTTTAACATATTTTTTGTTGTATTTGTTGAAAATTGACTGCAGAGAAAGAGAACAGTTTGACATTTATGAATTCTCATTGACTAGCAGGTTTATTTTTTAGAATTGTGGTTGTTGTTGCATTAGCATGGTACTTGGGTCCTTACCTGCAATTATTTTGGGGAGAGTTTTCTCCTGCTCGTGCGCCTCTGCAGGTGTGCCCATCCAGACCATCGCCAAAGGCGGGACCCCTCAATTTCATCGGATCCCGCATGATGAACAGCGTGGATGTGCAGTGCACAAGTGTACAGTAGAAAATCTTCCATTATTTGGGTGTTCTTTTTTGTTGGAACTTTTTTCCTTCCGACATTCTATTGGATTCTATTTGGGTGTTCTTTTTTGTTGGAACTTTTTTCCTTCCGACATTCTATTGGATTCTAAGTCTGAAATCATCTTACCTTGATCAATGGCATCTGTGTTACAAACTTTATATAGTATAATCACACACCAACGCGATACCATGATTACGGGTCTATAGCCAATAGGACCAGACAATCCAAATTCCCACCAACTACAAGTACGGGCCTATCTAAACTCTAAGCAGACATGATTACGAGTTAATTCACACAGATTCATCACATGCACACCCACAGAGAGGTACCAAAAACTATAATAGAAAATCCCAAACCCGAAAGAAGTTATCATCATAAAACCCTTGTCCCAACTATGTTGGGGCCTGCAATATCTAAACCTATTTAAACAATTTGATGGTTTAATATTTTGGTACTTACTACTTAGTAGAAATCTTATTTTATATGGAACGAGGCAAGTTAGTGTTGGACTTTTCTTGGCCTGCAATTTAACCAAAATATTGCCTTAAATAATATTTGAAATAGAGTTTGGGCCAATATTACACAGGTTGGGTCTGGTTAAAAGGGTTGACAAGTTGAGTCAGCTTGAAGTAAAAACGGGGTGGATGCCGGTTGGACTATAATTCCTAGTTACTGCTATCAACCTGACCAATTTGCCAAAATGCGGGAAAGGGGAAAGTGTGAGACTACCTTTCTAGTATCATTTTTGTTAATGCAGGGAGTCATTTCGCAATTTGGGGTATTAGTGCATTTACCATGGCACTGGATGTGATATAGGAAATACTTTTTGTTCGTGGTCGTTTATCTGAAGGTTTCTGTTTGTAATCAATTTAGTACCCCATATTAAATCTCATAGTGCATCTGGCTTGAAATGAAGGAGGTAGCAATGTGTTGCAATTGTGACCCTAGAAGATTTCTTTTGAGCTGAAATCAGTCCTTAGCATTATTTTTACATGCAGGTGTATGGCCTATCTTGGATTGTGCTAGCTGTGCTAATAATACTTTTCAAGGTCCGTACACACTGCAATCCCCATGCACAATGGCATTTAAATGCAACCCTCTTTTTTACGTTGACTTTTAAAGTTACTTCCCTGTCATGCATCTGAAATTTCAGGTATTCACTTTCAGCCAAAAGGCATCTGTGAATTTCCAGCTGGTGCTGCGCTTTATCCAGGGCATCTCCTTCATGCTGGCAGTAACGGGTTTAGCAGTTGCAGTTGTTGCAACAGATCTATCCCTGCCGGATATCTTTGCATGCATCTTGGCGTTTGTTCCCACTGGATGGGGAATTCTTTCTGTGAGTTTTTCATCGTTCTTCTATAAATAGTTATATTTCTTATTTTTATTTATTAGGTTAAATTTGTTTGTCTGCTTAAACCCATGATTGTAACATAATTATTACAGGGTCCCATCTTACTAAAACTATACATCAAAACTAGGCATAATAAATTGGATTGAAGAGATGTGCATAGCAGCCTGTTATCGCAATGAGCTTTTATTGCAAGAGATACCCCTACTTTTAACCCTATCGACAATTTTTTAAGACACAAGAACTCAGAACTCCATGAAACATGACTGATATTCAGATTTTGCACTTGATCTAGCCATCAAATGTAGTTTCTTTTCCATATAACGAGGTCGCTGTAGAACAATACTAGTTTACTACCTCAACGCTGCTAAGAGCATGTATCAAGTAGTAGATCGCTACGATCTAATCAAAGGCTCAGATTCTGCTTGATAGGACTATCTATGGGAAAGGCCCCTAATTGACCGGTTTCTCAAAATAAATCCTTTAATTTATAAAAGTATCCATGTGCAATCGAGCAACTTCAGTGCTTAAGAAATATTTTAACTATCTCGAATCTTCAATGACAAATTCTCTTCTCGAAAACATCTATAATGCTTGAACTTCACTGTATTCATCACCTATAACTACTCTATTGATGCAAAAGGCCTGTAGACCGATGCAACCATGACCGTGGCCCACATGTAGGACGCAGAGAGATCTTTTTTCTTTATTTACTTCTTTAATGAGATGAAATTGACCCAAAGAGATCGTGTTCCTTTATTTACTTCTTAATGAGTTGTAATTAGGATTAGCTTCCTAGTTTCTTTTGGAGTCTTTAATTTTAATGTTTGTTTTCCTATATATATGAGCGTTGGAGAAAATTAGAATCAGTTTTGGAAATTAAGAGAATTTTCCCTAATGGATTGAGGTTCTAGCGCAGCCAAGATCCACGATCGATGCGTTAGATCAACCTCCCGAGGAATTGATCGAATCCAAGATGGAAACCGGCTACTAGGGCACAAACAAGACCATAAAACAACCCATAAACTCATGAGGAACTCTCAAATCTTTTTATCAATTGAAAGAAACATATCAAATACAATGAAGGGCTCCTCTTTATATAGAGCTGTATTCTTTGCTATTAAGAATCCTAAATAGAATGCTACTAATCCTAATTAACAATAGAATTAGAAACAATTCCTTAATCAAATAAACCTAAGATAAAAATAGTATGCCATAGTAGCTCTTCAGCCAATTGGGCCTGTGGGCTGAACCCAATAGACTGGGTTGGATGGCTGGGTCCATCATATGGGCCCAGGGACCTTCTTGGGCTTCCATACTATATCAACTCTCCCTGGCTTGGTAGAACTTGACTCCGGTCAGTTAATAGCTTGATAACGTTCATAAAGATCTGGATTCAAACGCTGGAAGTCGTTAGTAGTAATCCATGTAGCTTCGGAGATGGGCCGGTTTTGCCAACGGACAAGGAACTTCTAAAATCCTCTGCAACGAGTAGAAACAATTTGATCATCAAGAACATTAATTTTATCTATCGGTAGCGGAGTAGCTGGTAAGGTGATGAGTTGTTCTTCAAAATCGTCCTCATTATCATGCCCACGATAGAGAGATCCGGGACTGATACTAATATTTGATGGTAACTTGAGAGTATATGCATTGGTACTGAGTTGCTTCAACACTTTGAATGGACTTGTATTTCTTGGATGCAACTTCTTGTTAGCGCCTAGCGGTAACCTTTCCGAATGAATACGAACCATAACCATGTCACCTTCAGAAAACTCGAGGAAACAACGACGTTTGTCGGCATGAGCCTTGTAACTGTCATTGCTAGCGGCAATATGTCGTCGAACTTCATCATGTGTTTGATGAAGTTATCTTTGTCATCACAAGGACGTGCTTCAAAAGGCAATAGGTCAAGATCACTAGTCAAGCGCGGTTGAACACCTGTGATTGCTTCAAAGGGTGAGATGCCGGTGGAACGATTGACTGAATTGTTGTAAGCAAATTCAGCCATAGGTAGAACTTGATCCCATGTGGTGATATGATCATGTACAAGGCATCGTAACAGCTGTCCAAGGCTTATATTAACAACTTCGTTTGTCCATCGGTGTGCGGATGGTAACCAGTAGAGAAGTGAAGCTTTGTCTTTGTTGTCATCCGTAAAGTCTTCCAAAAGTAACCCATAAATTTGGTGTTACAATCTGAAACGCTTGTCTTGGGAAGGCCATAAAGACGGATAGCTTCCTTGAAGAATAATTGGGCTACTTTGTAAGCCTCCGATGTGTTGTTGCATGGAATAAAATGTGCCATTTTAGAAAAAAGGATCAATAACAACAAAGATGGAATCAACTTTCCGTGCAGCCTTTGGAAGTCCTAACACAAAATCCTTGCTGATGTTTCCCCATTGTGCGTTAGGAATAGGCAATGGCTGGTATAAACCTGTATTCTTTTTGTTACCTTTAGCCAATTGACAGGTGCGACATCTTTCACATGCTGATAACATTAACTCTCATGTGAGGCCAATGAAAGCGATCATCCGCGAGAGCAAAAGCCTTGTCACGTCCCAAGTGATCACTACGACCTCCTGCATGCAATTCACGAACAACATGTTCTCGAATCGAAGTAGCAGAGAGGCAAAGTTTGTTATATCTGAATAAGAATCCATCATGTATGCTGTAATGAGGGTGCTTGTCATTATCGCCGTTAAGAAGATCCGCATAGATTGTGCTGAAATTCTTGTCATTTCTGTACTCCTACTTTATCTGCGACAGTATATGTTTTAGTGCTTCCTGATCGGAATACAAGACGAAGTCTTTTCCAATCAAGTAATGATGCCAATGTTGCAATGCTTGCTCGACGGCGTAGAATTCCAGATCATCGATAGAATATCTGCACTTGGCATCGAGGAGCTTTTCACTGAAAAATGAGACTGGGTGACCTTCTTGGCTAAGAACTCTAATGCCGATATGAGAAGCATCACAAGCGACTTAAAAGACTTTGTCAAATTCTAGAAGTCGTAAGACAGGAGCTTCCGTGATCTTGCGCTTGATTTCTCCAAATGCTCTAGTTGTTGCACTTGTCCATTTAAATTCTTCCTTTTTCATAGAATCATAATACTGCTGAAATCTCGAATGAACCTTTTATAGAAAGTAGCAAGTCCGTGGAAACTACGAACTTCAGTGAAAGTTGTCGGAATAGGCCAATCGAGGATAGCTTGAACCTTGGATGGATCCATTTCAATACCCTTAGAAGAGACAACAAAGCCAAGAAAAATCAGAGAATGTCTCATAAAAGTACACTTCTTCATAGTAACATAGAAGCATTCCCGGCGAAGAAGTTGAAATATGCTCTTCAAGTGATCAAGATTCCCTCTTTTGGATTTGTTGTAAATCAGATATCATCAAAGTAGACAACAACGAACTTTCCAATAAATGGTTTCAACAATTGATTCATAACACGCATGAATGTGCTAGGAGCATTAAAAAGACCAAAAGGCATAACCAGCCATTCATATAGACCATCTTTAGTTTTAAAGGCTATTTCCATTCATCACCAAGCCTAATTCTTATTCAATGATATCCACTGCGAAGATCAATCTTAGAAAATACAGAAGCACTAGTCATAAGATCAAGCATGTCATCAAGTCTAGGGATAGGGAGGCGATACTTTACAGTGATTTTGTTGATGGCACAACTATCCACATACATAAGCTAGCTTCCATCCTTCTTTGGTGTGAGGAGAGCAAGGTTTAAAACTCGTTCATGGCCGAGTTCGAGTTGACTCGCCAAGTCCCAGCTTCAGTTGGATATAGGACTCGGCCAAGTCGCATGGGACTCGGCCAATTTTTTTAAACCATGGAGGAGAGCGGGTATGGCACATGGACTTAGGCTTTCCCAAATATATCTCTGGTGCAATAGATCATCAACTTGTTTCTTCATTTCAGCATGTTCGGATGGGCTCATCCGATAAGCATGAAGATTAGGCAAAGATGCTCCAGGAGTTAGATCCATTGCATGCTGAATGTCTCGCATTGGCGGTAATTCATTTGGAAGCTCATCGGGAATTAAATCAGAAAATTCATTGAGCAAATGGTTGTACCTCTTGTGGAGTTGACGGCTTTGAGTCTTCATTTGATTCGGTCACCTATTTGGTAACCAAAGCATACTTCACACCTTGCTCTTTACTTTCAACTTCAAATTTGCGCTTGGTGAGGAAGTGGGGAGATACAATAGGAGTGGCCTGCTTTGCACAAAATGGAGTCTCCATGGGCTTCGATTGAATTCGGCATCCATTCCATTTGAAGGTGTAGGTGTTATGTAGGCATTATCCACATGATCGGTGATGACCTTCAAGCGTTTCAGCCAAGGCCTGCCAAATAAAATGTGGGTAACATTCATCGAAATAATATCACACTTGACATTATCTTCATATGACCCATCTTCAAGGGAACAATGCACCATCGGTTGACAAGAATCAAATAATCATCTACCCATGCAACTCTGTAAGGCCTCGGGTGCTTTATAGTTGGCAACTGAAGTTTATCAACTGCTTCTTTAAATATGACACCCATAGCACTTCCACCATCATTGATAGCATTGCAAGCTCTTCCTTTACGAGTTACTCTTGTTCTGAAAATTGGAGCTTGGTTTTCATCATCTTCTTCAATACCATTTGCAACCAATAGACACCGGTGAAGGAAAAGCTGTCATCATCAGTTGTGAATACCGCAAGTGGTGATTTTGGTTCTTTTGGAGGTTGTGCCTCAGGTTGTTCCTTCTAAATTTCTTCATCGTACTGTTCATCATCATAAGGTTCACCTTCACAATGCAGATTTCTGTGTGGACATTCTTTAGCATAATGACCTCGCTGTTTGCAAGAATGACATACAAATTGGCGCAGCGGTGATCTGCGATCAATGCGTTAGATCAACCTCCCGAGGGATTGATTGAATCCAAGATGGATACCAGCGACTAGGGCACAAACAAGACCATAAGACAACCCATACACTCACGGGGAACTCTCAAATCTTATTATCAATTGAAAGAAGCATATCAAATACAATGAAGGGCTCCTCTATATATAGAGCAGTATTCTTTGTTATTAAGGCCATGTTTGGTATCTCTACTCCTTCGGACAGACTCAGTCAAAGTAGAGCCATTAAAAAAGAGCCATACAAAGCAATGCTAAATAAAAATAAAAATAAAAACATGTTTGGTAATGCACAAATTTATTTTAAATAGACTGTTTGGTTTGCCCTTTATTTGCCTCTTTTTAGAGGGATTTGCCTCTTATTAGAAGGGTATTTATGTCATTATCTAATACAATATTAAAATCATCTTCATCAATTAGCAAATTAAAGAGTTCATTGGCTTAAGAAAGATCCCAACATTTGCTCCCCTACATATATATACACAGAACTACATAATTTGTAAGCATTCTCATTTATCTCCAATCGAAGGACTACAAAAAAAAAAAAAAAAAAAAAAAAAAAAAAAAAAAGGGCTTTAGATATGTCATAAAATTGGGTTTTCGAGCAAAACATCACCACCACTAAAGGAAAGAGCCAGAGCCAACAATGAGTAGCAAGCTAGTTAGACACCTCCTTTGGGGGATCAGTGAGTTGGGTATGTAGTTTAAGCACATAATGAATACAACTAAAATCATAGTCCTGTGTCCTTTTGTTTTTTGTTTTTACTAAAACCTCTCTTTGGAGAAAGCAACCTCCATAAAGCCTAGTTGAGCAGTTTGATCTCTTCTTGTGAAGCTAGAACTCATCCCGACCTCAATTGAGTGTGGTTAGACCAAGCTCCAGTTTTTTCATTATTTGACATTCAAACTGATCCTTTTTTGCTTCATTCAACTAACCTTCTCACTCGTGGTAGGCAACCCCACTACACACCAAAAAGGACACGGGCTGTTTAGCACGAAGACCAACTAGCAAATAATGTCATTATGAGGTGAAACATATTTATGGGTTTCTTTCTTTTCCTACGTAATAATTAACTTCTCAACGAGTATTCTGCGCTCCAGAAATTTGATTTGCCCATTTCCAGATATCAATTTTAGAGAATTCTTTCTACCAATAAAAGACTTGGGAGAATTCAGTTTCAACATACAACTCCACACTTCCTTTTCTTTTCCTTCCTTTTTCTTCTTTTGTATATATGCAACTCCCATTAATCCAACAACCAGAAACTGCACAGCAGTATATGTTGTTTCTTTTGTTAAAATGAGAAGAAGATAAAAAATCATGTTTGATCATTCATTTCACTAGCAGAACCACAGAGAATCCAATAGAGGAATCGATTATCCTGTAACCCACTTACCTGTAACTAGTCATACAAAAGAAATATCAACAGAACCACAGAGAATCCAATAGAGAAACAGAAATTGGAGGAAAAATTGGTCCTTCAAGCAAATGAAGACCCACTTCAAATCCCACTAACAACAACATAATTTTGAATTTAAACTGAAACCCAGATTCATAATTCATAAAATAAAGAAGCCCACTTGAGAATTACATCCAAAAATCAACCAAAGGAAAACATGAACTACACAAAAAGAAAAAAAAAAAAAAAAAAACAATAAAGAGCTCTTTGTCATTTGAACCCATTCAATATTCAACATGGACCCATTCAAGAACACATCTATTACCTACACACATACCATCATATTATAACAACCTCTCTTCAAACATTTCCATCAAAGTCTAGCCTATAACATTTCCATCAAACATTTGAAACAAAACACACTTAAGAAGATGCATCTCGCCAAATGGCATCTGCAATTGAATTCCTCTTCGCATCCATCTCTGTCCTATCCGTGATATCAGAAGTATAAGTGTTTTCTCCAAGATCTTCCTAAAAGTCAGTGCCACACTCTACTTGGGTATCTTCACTTGAGAATTGTGCAAATAATTGATCATCCATATCCTTTCCTAATGAAATTGTGCATCGCCATTGCAGCAGCCATGATGCTCTGTTGTACAGGAAATGGGTAACGAGCCATCCGCTTGAAGATAGGAAATCGAGCCTTCAATATTCCAAAACTTTGCTCGATCACATTCCTCAAGGATGAATGTAATCTATTAAAATGCTCATCTCTAGTACGAGGAATGGCAAACACCTTGAAAATCTTGAAGCCAATAACGAACATTTTGAAATGGAGAAAGAAACCCTCGCATATTTGTGTAACGGGCATCAACCGAGTAATATTTACCTAAAGAAAAATATATATAAATGTTAAAGATCATGTCAAAACCTGTTGTAGCAATCATTTGATGGGATTTAAAGCACTTTAAATGCTATCTTACTGGGTGGGGCATGTGGAAACTTTAGCTTTTCATTAGAAATGATATCGAAGAGAATCCGTTGATCATGAGCTATACCTTTCCATCCGCATACCACATAAGTAAAGAGCATGTCAAACGAACATATTGCCATAACTTATTGCTTGCAATCCCCCTTTCTCCTAATATTTGCCATCATGACATCTGAAGCAATATCACTAGCGGCTGAATCTTCTAGCAAGGTGGAGGACCGGGAATTTGTTAGGTTCGGGAATGGAGTATCATCATAATGATCCAAGTTAGAAAAAACTTGAATCCACATCCGTTGTGATATCTTCAGGCACGCCATCCATTGTTGGAGCCCATTTATCATCCCCTCTTGCTGAAGTGCCATCAAATAAGGCAGCCATTTCTTCAGGAAAAGGAAGGGGCTTGGACTTAAATATTTTGGCATCTCTATGGGCCTGCAATCAAGTTTAATGATAAATGTCAAAGGCTTTCACCTATCTTATAAATACCAAAACAACTACAAAATACATATACCTTCAGGTATTCCGTCCATCGGTCCTGTTCCATCTCCACATATCCCGTATGCGGGTTGAAGCCCATACCAGTTTGGCTTGTCAAGTGCAACCAGGCATTGTAGAGTTTTTTCAGATTATCCAATTGATTCTTCAATTGTTTTTGGTTAAAATTGTATCATGTCCTTTGAGTAAACTTCTCTATGATCATCTTCTATGCTTTTGGGCTAAATTGTATTCCTAGGCGACCTCCAGATTTTACTTGTTCCAAACAAATGTCAATGAGACACTTTCTCATGCCATCGGACCATTGCGCACGATCTACGTCATCAGTCACTTTTGACTTTCCTTTATCCGTCATGATAACCACACCTAATTACACATAATTTGAATGAAAGCACATTTGGTAAGTAAAATAAACAACATCCGCATGTTTACTTGAGTCCTAAAAAATGTGCGCATCAATAACTCAATCTGAGTTGTTAGCACACATGTCCTATTACACTCCATATGATTAAATTTAGATCAAATTGTGAGGAGAGGTACAGCTTTTTTTTAGGACCACATTGCTTTTGGGTTGGAACTTCAAGCTTAATGTAATGACTGGGCCACATCTTTTTCACTGAACAGGAACCACAAAATATTATGGAAGATAAAGAAAAGGCTATAGCTTCAAGCCATGAAGACACAACTTTACACTGTGGAATGTATAACTAGTCTATAAACACACAAGTTTCTACCGTCATGTATGAATGTATAACTAGTCCAGCATCACTTTTTAAAGAGATTATATTAAACTAAACCAAAACCAACCTCCAACATCAACAAGATAACTAAACTAACATAAACAAACAAATTAGAATCGATAAAAAAGCCTAAAACATGTAGAAAATTTAGATCCTAAATTTTGATGCAGATTTTAAAATTCATTTGAAACCCATCTCCTTAGCTGGTGATTTCTTTTATCCATGCACAAACAAAGAAAAAATAGCAAACATGAAAAATTGATACTACTGAGAAATTCTCCCAGATCTGCATTGCACAGTCATGTCTTTGATCTTCCTTGGCTTTTGGGTCTGCCTGGATCTTGTTGATTCTCACTTTGTCTGATGATAACACAGACACACCCTTGGTCTAATTTGAGGACTCTCTCAGCTCAAGGTCTATGACATTTTGATGGTTTCTGTGGACTCCTTTTCTAAACTTGGGCAAACCCCTTATTTCATTTGAAACAATGGCTGTGAAGGATTCATATCCACCATAGCTAATAAGAAAAAAACCTGCACTAATCCTTAAAACCCGCACTCAATTGTTAACGAAATATTTCATATAAAAAATCAAACACTGAACACATTAAATACAATTTTAATTTCCTATAGTAGCGCAAATCATCTCATTGCATGAACACATCTTTACCGTTGTCATTTTCTTTCCGACCATCCAACTCATGGCCCACCGGTGGGTCAAGAGTTATACGATGCAGGTCCCTGACTGGTTTGGATCTGCAACATGTGCATCAAATGTGCAGGTAGTCTTACAACCCTTATGTACTGGTTTCAGATTGATTTTAAATTTAACCATGAATGGAGGCCAAACTCCAAACTGTACATCACTAGATAGACGGATCAGAATCACTCCCATGTCCCGTAATGTATCTGTACGGCAGCCCCATGATCAAGATATTCCCACAAAAAATCCCAACCGAAACATCTCTGCCACACAAAAACCAACCAAACACAGCACAACGTGAACCAGAACGACTTTGGTTGCATGGAAAACCCGTTTGAGGGAATTTGTCTTGGAACAGTGTCCATGGAAATTAATCTCCATCTGGGAAGTAAATATGGAAGGAAACAAGTAATGATTCATCCTCAAAAACTTTTTATTCTGAAGATAAACAGTTTTGATGTTTGCCACTTTGGAAACAATTTCAAGAAAATGCATGAAAAATAGTCTATATGATTCTGTTAGATGTAGGACCTGGTAGCTGGTATCCATGATCGTGTTAAAAAATTCTATCTGACCCAAAAAAGAAAAATCCCAAATACATCCAAACACAGTTAAAGAAATAAAAAATAAAAAGTTCCCAATAGAATTCACTTCCATGTAAGCAAACAGAGTAGAAAATAAACAATATGATAGATACAAGAAGGGACAACCTGGAATCTCCTTTTTCCAGATCTAGCAAACCGTGGAAGATCCAGTGTGCATATTCCATGAACACATCTTCCACAAAACCAAAACTTCCTAAAAATAATGCATCCAAACACAACTCAAAGTCAAAATAAAACATTCATGGGAAAACTTCACTTTCCAGCTTCTTTTTCCCAGCAACCAAAAGAGGTCTGATTCTAAAAAAAAAAAAGTCTTTCAGCGAACCCAATTCCCCAAGAAACATCTCATTCAAACCCAATTCAGAAACCAAATGGGCAGGTTTGATTCTCAAAAAAACAAAAAAATAAATAAAAAGCACCTATCTTCCACAAAACCCAATTTCCCCCAAAACAACTCATTCAAACCCAATTCTGAGATCACCCCAGAAGTCACAAAAAAAAAAAAAAAAAAAAAAAAAACACTCAAAATCACCTACACTTGTTCCACGAATACGGATTCATCATCAGGCTCCTCCCATCCGCCCCTACCCAAAACAGCCCCACCTCCTCCACCGCTCAATACACACTGACGAGCAACTCGACCCTCCATCCAACCACGGCACGAGGGGTTTTCCTTCCACCGCCGACTCAACCAACCAATAGAACAGAGCCCTCCCAGCTCCCTGATTAACCATCACATACCCCGAATACCGAGAGAACCCCACATCCGTCAGATGGATTCGCCCTTGACATCCATTGTTTCAAATGAAATGAAAGCCAGAAACATCAACATCCCAGAAATTCCAAACATAAAAACTTCCACAATAGAGCAACAGAAACCCAAACTGAAACTAAAAAACCCCCTTTCAAATAAATTTCACTTCTAGCAATTCAAAGGGGAAACAGAAAAATCCAATGAAATGAGAATCAAAACCCTAATTGGAAACAAAAGGGTAGAGAGAACTCACTGCTTCTGACGATCTCACTGCTAGAGATGATCCTCCACGAGCGCGGGCACAGCTGTCAGAGGGGGAACGAAGAGGCTCCCAACTGCGACGGCTAGGAATGAGAGGAAGGAGACAAAAGGGAAAAGAAGAAGGGCGTTTGGGAGTCTCACAGCAACCATGGAAAGGTTTTTGTAACAAGGATTTTCAATGGAAATAAAACAACGTCTGAGGGTATTTTAGTCTAAGAAAATGTCTCCGCCTCTATATTTTGAAGGGCCAATGCCTATATTATCCAAGTGCACCGATTGGGAGCATTCCAAAATTAGACGGTTTGCCTCTAAAAGTCTAAAGTTGGCAGAAGAAAAAATCCCATGCCAAACGCCTAATTTTTCAATCCTCTAGCCGTTTTAGACATTTAGAGGAATAGAGGCTTGAAATAGAGAAGCCAAACATGGGCTAAGAATCCTAAATAGAAAGCTATGAATCCTAATTGACTATAGAATTAGAAACAATTCCTTAATCAAATAAACCTAAGATAAAATCAGTATGCCACAATAGCTCTTCAGCCAATTGGGCTTGTGGGCTAAACCCATTAGACTGGGTTGGATGGCTGGTCCATCATATGGGCTTAGGGACTTTCTTGGGCTTCCATACTGCATCAACTCTCCCTGGCTTCGGTCAACAATTTTTTGTGCAGAGAAGGAAAAGAATGAATTGATTTTTTGCGTTAGTGAGGATTTTAATTTCCTATGAGGTAGGAAAGAAGGATTCCTCTCTAGGGCTGAATCCTCTCATTAGACAAATGTAGGAGCAACAACAATGAGCTATGATGCCTAGATACAAGTATGAGTGTGGGCAGGGATACGGAGATCGTGGATATGACTACATTTTTAAAATCTAGGACACAGATACAGATATGTGCATTAGAAAGAAACATAAACAATGGAAACATAAACAATCAAAAGTGATCTAAAGAAAATATTAGAACACCCGTGTCTATATCCATGTCCTAGATTTTAAAAGTGCAAAGTCGTATCCACGATCTTCATATCCTTGTCTTTCTAACATTTTTTATGTTTCTTTACCCAATGCATGTGAATAGGTGGGTTTTCATATTCTCCTAGGGATTAGTTCTTGGTTGTCTAGAATCGAGTGTCTCTCATGCTCGAGGCCAAAGGCTCGAGATACCCTGGGTTAAAAAAAAAAAATCTAATATGAAATAATGAACTCAGTAAGTAGGATAAGCTAAACTTTTACCCTAGAAGTTTCAATGCAATATCGGGTATCAATACAAGTGTCGTATCAGTCTAATACAGATACGTGGCGCATGTACAAGTATCCGGGTATCATAGGCAATGAGCATGAGAAATATATATAGGGCAACATCTGACGTCTGAGTTTACTGTTGGAGTTGAATTGCACTAAAAAGGCACACTGGACCCCTATTTATTTGAGCGCACTTGATAATAATGACTGTGGTCTGGCTTTTGCCTTGGTTCCAATTACACTCTATGTTTCGATGGCTCTCTCAAAACAGCCATGAACATCTATGAATGTCCTCTGACGTCAATAGCAGTATCCTTATACATTAAAAAAAGAAAATAAAATAAAATCCCATTTAGATTCTGGCATGCGCACATTTGATATGACTATTAACTCCATTCATCAGGTAGTCCATGAATCCTTGCATTTTCTTCATATTGTTGCTGATTGATTTTCCGTTTCTTGCTAACTAGTTGACTATTGTGATTCAGATTGCATCGGCATGGAAGCCGTTGATGAAGAAGATTGGATTGTGGAAATCCACCCGTTCCATTGCTCGTCTTTATGATGCTGGAATGGGGATGCTCATCTTCATTCCCATAGCCATATTCTCATGGTTCCCATTCATCTCAACTTTCCAAACCCGTCTCTTGTTTAATCAGGCATTCAGCAGAGGGCTCGAGATATCTCTCATCCTTGCAGGAGACAATCCCAATACCGGATTATGACATTATCCAACCTTGTAATTTTCATTTAGATTTTCAGATTTTTTTTCTTTTTTTTCGACCTTTGTAATGTCGTGTGTATATACGCTTCTTTGTTGTTCTGTTCACTGTTAAGAGGGCTGTATTTTTCATTTAGTTTTTAAGTACCAGTATAAAGAAGCATTGAGAATTCTTTTTCACATTCATTTTATAGGTTATTATTAATGATTTCCATTGTAATTTGAATCTTTGATCTGGGGTTTTTACGTCCAAGTGGATCATGATTCGTGGCTACATCCACTTTGGCTTTTTAGAGCTCTCGAGAATTATGGGGGCCCAAACAATAGGTCAATGAATCCCTAGAAAGTAGAAAGAATTTGAAGACCTCTATATGTTAAATGTGATTTAGATGGGACGTGAATCAGGAAGCAGTGACCGTTGGTTAAACTGAAATAACCATACGAGGAGGTGCCTCACATGGTAGTATGCGCTAGTGAGATGATGATAAGCACCAGTTAGACAGCCCATATGTCCCATTCATGTAAGGGCCACAGGAATTGTGTTATTTAGCATATTCTGCGATGCGATGCAATCAACAATTTGCATTTTCTAGTACTGTCATTTAGGTGGTGTTATAACCCGTGCCGTCACCTTCATCAGAGACTTATCCAGTTGATCTAGTTAGGCTGGTGTTAGTAGAAGTAGAACCCATGTGATTTGCACTGGGAAATGCTTCTCCTGAAATTCTCTTAATTATTATGTTCATATTTCTATACTTTCATCTTGAGTTAAGTTCTTGAGTCTATTACTAGAGAGAATTCCCGAGTTAAAAGTTGTGGAACCCCAAATTGGAGACCATCTATTGAGACCAACCCGCTCAAAATAAATTCCTTCATTGTCTGTGAGATTTGAAAGTGTGCTCTAACATTAGGTTGACAGTATTATAAAGGACATAATTGAGACAACCGTGCTCATTGTTAATTTTGCAGATCTGATGGTGGAGCCAAATATTGGAGTATAATCTTTAAACTTCTCATAACACGGTGAGGGTGTTCATTTTGAGTTGTTTAGATTTGCAATGGGTTGGCCCACAATGGAGTTTCACTCCAAATCATGGGCAATTCCACTTCTACCGGAGAGGCTGGAATCTTTTTCGAGTATTATGCAGTTTGCAATGATTTGAAAAGAAAAAAATTGGGCACAAAATTGTTTGATGGTTAAGTGCCCCGTAAAAGATGATCCAGAGGCAAGTAGAGAATCTTAGATCATGTAACCGCATTTTCGTATGAAAAGGATTTGATGTCCTAGAGGGCGGAAAACCCCCATCGTGGAGCTGTTCATGAATACCGAGTTAGGCCATAGCTGATATGACATGAATTGTTAATGGATTGAATTTTCATAGGATGAGAGGTCTTTGGGGGAGTATGTGTTTAGCTTTATTTGGTATGCTTATCCTAGAACATGCAGGTGGATAATCTCACTTGAGGTGGAAAATAGTATGGTACGTTAGTATTACTTTCCCAGGGAAAGGTAAGGGTTGGGATGTTCTTCATGAGAGAAATCGACCACCGCTTGTTGGTTAGAACATGCATGGGCTGGCCAATGTATATCAAAATGGTCTTTTACCCAAAAGACTAAACATGGATCTATTTCTCCACCCAGGATTGGCCTGTTTCCTTCTGAGTAGTGCACTCCTTTAACAGGGAAAACTCTCTCAAACTGAAGATTTTCTACCATTTGGTGCAACAAAACATTATCCATGTGTTTCTAGCCCTAGTATAACACCCCAGAAAATTGATTTGCTACATTCGGGTCCAAATCTGCTTTCCACAATCATAGATAATGCTTTCCCTGCAAAGAACCATTCTTTATCTGATGCCATTTTCATTTTCTATGAAAAATGCTCCGTACAAAATTACAATGAAAGCATAGCATTCCTGTGCAGTTCCAACAAGCATGACATTTTTACTACCTTCCTGGTCTACTGATGTCAACTTCTTTTGCAATTTTTCATCTCACTTTGCTGTTTCCTGGGGCAACCTTTGCTCCTGTAGTTGGTGCTTCCCACGAAAGAGTGGGTTCTGATCCCGGCAAGAACCCAAGGATGAATGTAATTTTTTCAAACACGAGGAAATGACCATTACATATCTCTATGGGGATTGATTTCCAAAACCATTTGTGGGCAGCAATACCATCATAGAAGGAACTTCCAAAACTCCAGTAAATAGATGATGTTATAAATATATCAACACTGCATTGTCGCAATTCCCGATGTTTCACTTGCAGTTGCACTCCTTCACTTCACCCACCACTATTGCCTTGCGCACCCAATCCGCAAATCCCCATTTTCTAATGGTAACTCGACGGTTTTCGAATTGCCTAGTTGAATTTTTCATTGAATCTTCTCAAGCAAATTAGCCACTCTTGCAGGAATTTTGCTAAGTAATACACTGGCAGATTAGCAAGGAATTAACAAGGGTGATCCAACCACCAAGCGTTAAGACATTTTCGTGGGGCTAACAACCTTTTGAATTTCTTGACAATTGGGTCCCACATGAAGGGTACACTAGTATTTGCGTCTAGGGTTATGTTGTGACAATCTAAATGGCAAGGATACCTTCTCGCAGCCGCTCCACCACAGGGTCACATGTCATCTCACCTGCCATTGCACTGTTGGCCAAATTCAGCCTGAGTCCTACTACTACAAGAAAATTGTAAATTTAGGAGGGAGGCATCAAAGATTGGTTTTCTCGGGGTTAAGATATCAACTGAAATACATTATTCTAGTTTAGGATTCAATTCATTACCCAACTAGAAGCTTAATCCTCTTGGATTGTCACCCAGATTTCCATAATCCAATATCCATAAGAAATAGATTAGGAATAGTGCATGCCACATCATATTAATGACTTGAGAAACCATTTTAATACCTGGCCCCACTTGTAAGTAGAAAAAAGAATCGGTTAAAATCTACTTTAGCAATCCAAAATATGAAACATCTCGTCCTGCCCCAGATAGCTGGACTCATTGACATGATGCAAAATGCGAAGTGATCTAGGAATACAAATGTGTTTGCTCCAATGAAAATAAAGGAATAAAGAGTTAAAAGAAAAAATTCTTTGAACACACATCATAGAAGGAAACAAATGATTATTGATTTCCATTATATATCTAGAGATGAAAAATGTAAATTCAATCAAAATGCAAACAGAAGCAGTATCAGAATAGTCTGCGCTCAGATAACTCAATTTCATATATTTCCAGCAGAAATAATGATTAGAAAAATGGACTGCTAATTGGCCACACTGCGAGGTGATTGTCCAATGAGAAAAGGAAAGTGATAGAAGAAAAGCAAGTAGCTGCATTCCCTGGTTATAGAGCTATGCTCATCCACTGCCAGTCTTCACATGATCAGAAGCATTTCCTGTGTACAATGGATGGCCCAGATTCATCATACTCAGCTTTTGCAATCCACATCTGCAAGCAGTACAAAGCTCTTCATCAGCCCAATGAAAAAGGGAATATTCTGGAGGGTTTAGGGTTTATTTAGGTATACATGTGTGTAAACACATTTATCTAGGTAAAACACACATTTATTTAGGTTGAAACACACAAGCAAGGCATATTTCTTCATGTAAACATCCTTTAAATATGGTTAGTTGGTCAGGTACGTATTTACCAAGCGAGAAAGCATTTGTTGTGAGTAAGAACGCACCTGCTGGAAAGTGCTGAGGGATGCCAAGATGGAGCCTCCAATCCAGACACTGTACTTCCTCTCAGGAGGAGCCACCACCTTAATCTTCATGCTGCTTGGTGCTAGTGCTGTAATCTCCTTGCTCATCCTATCAGCAATACCGGAAAACATTGTGGATCCACCACTAAGAACAATGTTGCCATACAAATCCTTCCTAATATCCACATCGCATTTCATGATGGAATTATAGGTAGTCTCGTGTATGCCAGCGGCCTCCATCCCAATCATTGACGGCTGAAATAGGACCTCCGGGCAACGGAAACGCTCCGCCCCAATGGTAATAACCTGTCCGTCAGGCAGCTCATAGCTCTTCTCTACAGATGAGCTGGTCCTGGACGTTTCCAGCTCCTGCTCATAGTCAAGGGCAATGTAGGCCAGCTTCTCTTTCATGTCTCTTACAATTTCTCGCTCAGCCGTGGTGGTGAAGGAGTAGCCACGTTCAGTCAGAATTTTCATTAGAGCATCTGTGAGGTCACGGCCGGCCAAGTCAAGACGCAGGATTGCATGTGGGAGGGCATAGCCCTCATAGATGGGGACTGTGTGGCTGACGCCATCCCCAGAGTCCAACACAATACCTAAACAAGGACCCACCATCAAGACAGGCTCACATCAACATAACCTCATTGTCACAACAATCAGAAATAAAATTAAAGAAATGCAAAGGAAACAACTAACTCATTTCTTAAAAAGGTAAAACTTCAATTGCAGCAAGTAGCAATGTAATTTTCAATCAATAAATAGCTAAATATGATCTCCAAAATTCAGCCTGGGTAGTAATATTAAAAATTATATTTTGACAGAGACCAAATTGATCATGATTCTCCATACTGCGATATCGTCTTGCAGCTTATCTCTACATATTTTTTATAAAGTGGCAGAATCAATATGTAGGTCAAGAAGCAGGATAGCTATAAAAACAAACTCGGTTGTTCTCGTAGTCGTCCTCATCATTCATCATCATCCCAGCTGAATGGTTGCCAATCATGAGGAGGGTGGACTGGGAAGGTATTCATGTGGATTAGGATTTAGGGGTGACCAACAAAGTCCATTAGTTGATGGTAACCTACAACTTTATACAAGGGCCCAGTTATAATGGTTTCATATGTGACATAATTTTGTAATTAAATACAAAGGAGAACACAAGTTAAGTCAATTTGTAGCGCTTGCATAGTTTGAGTTGCTCATATGGTGAAGTTTGGAGGGACATCTTGAAATAATTAATATAGAAAGGGCATGATCCATGATCCATGATAAGATTAAAAGAGACAAAAAGAGAGGTATATACAAATAAATAATTAACATATACATACAATAACTGAGAAAGAACAAAGGTTGATGCCTTCTATATGTCAACACGTCTGGCAAAGCAACCTCTTTACGCAAACATTACTTGTCACAGATACTGTTACAGTTTCCACATTATATATTATGGCAATATAACTCTTTCATAATCAGTTGCGAATGTGCATCTAACCCCATAGCTGTGAATAATATACTATCAATTACTATGCAAAAGTTCAGATTATTTTTTATTGCAAAGGTCAGAATGTTTTTGCTGACAATGAAGCAGAACAGATAAATATAAATTACTAATCCGGGTATGGAAACACGTGATAACTGAATTCGACCAAAAACAAGATTCACAATCATAGAGGATTAACAGATAGTAAGAATCAGACATTTAATAGACTTGCGTACCTGTTGTACGGCCACTAGCATAGAGTGAGAGAACAGCCTGGATGGCAACATACATAGCAGGAGTGTTGAATGTTTCAAACATGATTTGAGTCATCTTTTCACGGTTAGCCTTAGGGTTAAGAGGTGCCTCAGTAAGAAGTACTGGGTGTTCTTCTGGGGCAACGCGCAGCTCATTGTAGAAAGTGTGATGCCATATCTTCTCCATGTCGTCCCAATTGCTAACAATACCGTGTTCAATTGGGTATTTAAGAGTCAATATGCCCCTTTTAGATTGGGCTTCATCACCCACATAAGCATCCTTCTGACCCATGCCAACCATCACACCAGTGTGGCGTGGACGACCAACAATGCTAGGAAACACAGCCCTGGGAGCATCATCACCAGCAAATCCGGCCTAGAAATACAAGTAAAAGAAACACCACATTGACAAAGTATCAGTTTTTTTTTTTTTTTTTGGTAAGTACTCACACACTCTGCCAAGTTGCTCGCCATCAACACTCCGGCCAAGGATTGATCCTTGGTTGTTTCTGTGGAGCGAAGGTGCCTCACCACTGAGCTACCAAAGGATTCGCTAAAATATCAAGTGTTATACATTTCTAAGAAGAGATGCACACATTTGCTAAGATAAGATGCAATATCCATAGGAAAACAATTGAGCTTGAAATGCACTAGGGCATTTTATAACTAATGGCGGAATTTTATTACAGATAAATGCAAGAGTTAAAGAGACTTGCATGGCAATAACCATACCAGAAAGTGTTGCATTACGTTCTAGGTTTTCAGAATAACATAACATATAAAAGCCAAATGCATAGGTTTTTAATTTGTAAACTAGCATATTATCAAAAGCATCTCCTATAAGAAAGCAAACACGAATAGCTTATTTTTGAATAATAAAATGCATATGATGGAAGTCCTACACAAGTACCTTAACCATTCCTGTCCCATTATCACAAACAAGAGGCTGAATATCCTCGCCTTCTGCCATCTTCAATTACCTGCAAGAAAACTGAAGCAGGTTCACAACAGAGCAATCAGCCAAGCAACAGGTAGAAAAGAAGTGGCCTCAAGCCCCACTCATAATTGCGAAAGAGCCTGCATTCTAGGATTATGGAGCAACTGAAACATTTTTCATTGATTGATTTAATCATTCTGAGGCTTCAAACGTATTTTCTTAAATAGCTGATATCGTAAGGAAATAACTAGATAATGCATTTTTAGAAAACATTAATTCAACCATAGAAAAGGATTAAATTGAAAAAATTCATTAAATTAATATAGATTAATTTTGAATGAATATAAAGGAAAAAAATCATTAAACATTACTGCCAAAAAACTGATGAGTTGAAAACACTTTAATTTGAAACTAAAATTATTATAAAAATATATATATCATTGGCTGAGCACCCAAAAAGGAAAATATCAATCCTACAAAGAAAAACAACATATCCTTATACAAGGCAAGAGTATTGAAGAGGTAAAAAGATTTAGAAAAAAGGTTCAGCAAATTCAAGCAAGGTCTTAAAGTACGATTGAAGAACACATGACAATTTCAAATCAGATCCAAAAATCTCAGGTGACGGATTCACTTTTTTTAGTATAATAATTCTTGAGTCTGCCTCCATGTGTTGGCACTTAGCACCACATGAACAATAATTGAGCTCATAAGAATTGAGTATATGGCCCTTCCACTCAATATTTACAAAATCCAATTCATGAAGAGCCCAGAAGATAAATGACCCAGTAGAAATACAACAATGTTAAAAGAATAGCATATACTGGCATTAGAAAATCAATGATTGAGGAAGCAACATCAATAAAATACCATCTAAATTATTGATACAGGCAGAATTTCCTATTGATAATTACATATACAACACTGCTTAAATAAAATTATTGATAATTTTATGTCCCTCACATTAAAAGGCAATGAGAAAGATCACAGAAACCTTAAAGATTATCAAATTTACATTCGCCTATAAATGAATATGAGCTACTTTCAGACACAAAGGGCAATCAAACTCCAATTAGAAATTCAGACATTAAAGAGAGGAGAAAAGGAAAGGAAATTGAAATTAAAAGGGGAAAAAAATAAGAATAAGAAGAAAAATGACTGAAGTAAATGTGATGTCCACACATAAATAGTTATTTTCCCATAAGATTGGTCATGAAATGACAAGATTTTCTATTCAAGCAAAACAATCAATGTGAGCATTTCTCCATAAACCAATTGCAACTCAATAAACAAACAACACCAAGTGTGATATACATGAAACCAAATCATGCACGCATAGCGCCTTTTGGAGAAATGTACAGTCATCCATCCATTCAGTGGTGCATTTCAGGTAGGAAGAAATGGGATACCACTTTTTTCCCTTTTCAACTCAAAATCCATATCTTATGATATTTCACATGTCCTGCCTACCTGAAATGTTAGGGATATTTGATTTAGACACAGATGCATCCTGTGAAACCCACCTTCAGGGGTTCATCCAAAATTCAAGATTCAGACCAAGACATCAAGTCCTGTAAATCACAGGCAACTAAAATATACAAATCAGCGAAAACAACATAAAAAGATAACTACTTTATTTGATCAATCACAAATTATAAAGCTAAACCAGATCTGTCCAATTCAAGCGATGCATCTGAAATCGAGATTGAGATCGAGATCGAAATCGAAATCTCTAGCTTTTATCATTCACGAACCTCGACGAAAAAAATGAAATGCAAATCTGCCACAATCACAAACTTATGGATCTGAAATCGACTCCTACATTCTAAAAATAGGAAAAAAATCACCCAATCAAATTTAAACAAAAAAAAAAAAAAAAAAAACGCCAAATCTCCGTGCTCTTGAAACTCTAGATTGAATGGAAAGCAATCTAAAGGAAAAAATTTCTTCTTTTACTGATCAATCTACGACCGTCTCATAATACACAGATCGGTTTACGATTTAGAGATTGCAATCTAGAAATTGAGGTTTCAAGAATGAGCATTCGCATCAGAAAATTTACCTTTTCCTAACCCTAGATTTCGAATTGTGGAGAAGCTGAATATCCTCCTCTCTCTCTCGATTTTGTATGATTTTAAGCTTCTGGCCTTCTTTTAAATGGAAATGTAGCCTAAAATCGTCAAAGGAAGGCTGACGTGGCCTATTTTGGTGCTTCTCTTTTTGCCAAAAATGCTCGCTTTATAACTGGACTAGATCTTCAAAATTGGAGAAGAATTGCGTTATTGTCGATTTCCAATTTTAAATAATTTTAGTATTTTGAAGAAGTTAACAGGTCAGGTTAAACTGCTGACCCACTTGCCCCCTCTCACACACAGTAAATTTGATAGTAGGTTTGTCTGATTTTCTTATACATGTTTGGCCATTTTGAGAACCGACGGTTCATGTGAATACGTGAAGTAAGGACGTAAACGGGTTGGTTCCAGTATAAGTCTATGGTAGATTCAGAAAAAGAAAATTGTTAGCAAGAAGGTGGACTTGGACACGTAGCCGTTTTGGAATTGGTTTTTTTGTTTTGGAACGATTACAGTTAATGAGAAGATGAAACATAAACCATATATTTGATAGATACGGTCCGGTCCTGAGTTGATGTAAAGAATGATATTGAAAGAAAAAAAAAACTTGCTTCTTTTTATATATTCTCTAAAATTGAGGTAATATTTCAGGTCCCAGTCCATAGGTCGGAACCAAGGTGGAAGTGGACCAATTTAATTATTGGGGCCTAAAAAAGGACCTAAGTCCGGTTTTTAACAAGTCAAAACATTCTGATGATCGGAGAATCGGAGACTCGTTTACATCCCTAATGCAAAGTCTCTGTTTCCCCATGTGCAACTCAAACTTTTGTGTGGCAAGTGGTCTCTGAAAAAAGATCGTGAGTTCGAAATCCCAATGTCGGTTTTTGAGCCGTGCTAATAAGTTGGTTGAGTTTAAAACGTTTAATAATATTTTGATTTTAACTCGAATGAAAGGGGGGCAATTTGAGATTTTAGGTTAACCAATTTAACCCCCAACATCTCATTCATGGACTTAAAACTTGTGTGGAACAATTGATAGTTAGTGATCCTTTAAAAATGATAAATGCACTAGATTGCAACTTCAAGTATGCAAAAGTTGTTTGCAATTTCATTTCTATATTTTAAAAGGAAAAAATAAAATTAATTAACATCAAATTAACATGGCCTGTAGTCGTCATGAGGCTGGTTCAATCTCATAAACCATATAGGTCGGTCAGGGAAGGGTAATCATGTGTCATTCAAGGAGACGTTTAGGTTTAGGTTTAGGTTGATGATCAGCCTAAACTATTTCCATTTGTGCTTGCAATTAGGGTTTGTTAATTATTTTTATGATTTTACACGCAAGCAAAATAAAAATGTTTTGTTTATATTTCTAATAACTTGATTTTGTAACTATTTTTATTGAGATTGTAGGGCTTTGATTTCTTATTTTGTGGATTTCCTTTGGACGTACCTTTTTATTTTATTTTTATTTTTATTTTTTTTTTATACTCTTGACATTTAATACTTCTTGCTTAGCAATTTAAAAAAATGTAATGCCTGCTTCTACATTCTTCCTTCCATTTTTAAATGATTATTTGATGAAGATTAAAGAATTAATTGTACATGATGTTTGGAAAGGTAAGCTCTATAATCTATATCAAGTTTTGGTAGTTTTTATTATTTATTAATATTTGCATGCACACTAATACAATGTGGACAACAAGTTTAGCCAAAGGCTTTCTATAATACTTTCCACTTCAGTGTTTTGATTTTATTTTATTTTTCATGACACACCAGCTATCCAAGCCCCTAAATAGGGAGTTACAACCAACAATTGGACTTCATTATTATTATTATTATTATTATTTTGTGGAGAGGAGATGCCTCACTGCATAATAATGGATTGGAATTTGTACACATGGAATTGAGAATACTTTCAAATGTAGATTCACTCTTTCTAGGAAGGTGATGGATGAGTATTCATTGAATGGGAGATTATTCGACGGTATGATATTTACCTTTGTTTCTTTAATTTCAGTCACTTGTTGGAACGTATTTTCTAATTTTGTAGAAATTCATTTGACGTAAATAAACAAGAATCCGGATGCTCCAAGCTTAGACTGGAGAAACCCCAAGTTGAGGAGTGGGATCCATCTATTGAAAATACGAGTTGCTCAAAATAAATCTCCCACCTGATAGAAAATGTGATTAAAGAATGTGCATAAGCTTGTGATACATTTTTAATCAAATATTAAATCTTATGGTGGGTCTTGGTCCTATTAGGCTAATCGTGGAGATACACCATAGTTTTTTGAGTAACTTAAAATTTCATTAGATTAGAACTTGTGAGAAAAAAAAAAAAATTAGAACTCAAATCTTTCTCGTTGGACTCCTACCCAAGAAGGTGAGGTAATTTAACGATGGTGTTTCTTCCTCTTTGGCATGACTTCTTAAAATTTGAATTAGATTTTAGAACATGATATTATATGGGTATTGTCTGCTATGTAATGTAGTTAATTCATAATTCCATACCTCTACGTTGGTTGTAAAAAACATGGCCAGCATTACTTAAGCCACACAGGTAGTAAGAGTTATTGTTCACAATCTCAGTAGAAATTTAAAATATTGATGGGGCCCACTTAGATGAACAATTAGCAAGATTTGAAGGAACATATATGGTAATAGTGCTCACTTGATATTATAAGTCGCTGAATGAATAATTCTTCTGCCATCCTACCTTATGTGGGATCCAATATATTTAGCACATCCATCTAACTAATATATGTAAAACCGTTGGATAAAATCTCAAACCGCCTATCACTCGTCTCTTGTGGGTTTGTGAGCCTCTAAATGAATAATCGGAAATATTCAAGTGAAAACTAGTTTGCACTTTAATATGAGAATTATTGGTGAGGCCCACCTAGCAACTAATACGAACATGGATCCCCTAATATTAGTGACTGATCTATGAGGTTTGACATCCATCCGAATATACCAAACCATTGGATGGAAGGTTGTTTTTAATATTAAGCTATTAAACTCGTAGAACACGGATGAAGAGGGGAGGGGAATGAGTTTGGGGCAAACTTGATACTTGGTAAATCTACAAATGGGCCCACTAAAAACATAACATATGTATATGTAGCGTACAAGACTTAGGAGCTGCTTCAATTCTCTATACCCAGCTCAACTAGACCTAAGTGTTTGGGTAATTCACTCACAAAGTAAATTGAAGCAAATGATCACTTGAGATGAGAAAAGGAGGGGTCGTATGAAAAAGTATAAAATCTAAAAAAATCACCTCTTCTTTGAATTGAAAAAAAGGTCAAGAAAAATTTCTGTCATTCAAAAAATTAAAAAAAAAGATAATTTTGAAGTTTAATACCTTTCCATTTCACGCATCCTTTGTTCATGTCTCTTAATTTAAACATTCACCTCAGTTCTTTTTTCGAGTAAATTATCCAAACAAAGATAATAACCAAACGGGTAAAGAAAGGACAATTCATGCAAATTTATAAAGGTGTCATTTGAGTCCCTGTCAAGTTTTAGACTTCACCCATATGCAACTAGGTTCATGCAAAGGGCGAGCCAATACCTGACCCATCCACTTGATTCACTTATCTTATGAACTTGGAAGATTCTGGCCGTTCTTTTCTCAACTTACTAAACAGAAGACACGAGGTTAAAACTTAAAAGGAAAAGAAAAGGAAAATTTATCTGTACAAGAAAACCATAACTTGTAAGAAAACAAAAGTTACATATTAAGAGCTGAAAATACAAGGAAGAGGGAAAGCAGATTGCCAGGAAAAAGAACAGGAATCAAGGGGGAAAACCAGAGAAAGCCAACATGTCAACTGGGGAAGATAAACCAGACGCCCAGCTTTTTCAGCTTCTAACCCATCTCCTCCACCAGGTGAATTTCATCTCCATCTCTTTCCCTTTTGTTTGTTTCCATCCGATCAGATCGTTTGGTTTTTATCTGTATTATTATTATTATTATTATTATTATTTTTTGCGATTTCGTTATTGATCTTGAAGCGAGCAAAGGGGATTTCTTGGATTTGATGAGTACCCAGTTTCTGAAATTGTGTTTCTTCTTCCATTTGGGATGTTTTGGATATGATTTTCTTTCATGTTCTCGTGATCTTTTAAAGCTGGAAAGTGATTTGATGAATCATTGAACTAGAACAAAGATTATGTTTATTGATTTTTGAGGGAATTTGTGATCTGGGTGTTGGAGCTTTTAGATCTGTGTCTCGAAATTGCTCAATTCCTTTTTCTTGTGAGTTTTTTGGTGGGGAATTCGTAGAGTTCTTGTAGTTTCATGCATTGGTTCAAGACATTAATGGCCAATTTTGAAGTGTGTTGCAATCGCCAGTGGTTGAGATATCTATGGAATTGAATTACCATCTGCAGGCTCAGCTTTTGGGGGCAGTGGAGAAAAGTAGGGAACAAGGGGGGTCAGGTTGGTCAGGTGGGTGCCGTTCTTTTTCCAAATTTTATGGCCCCAAATCAGCATCCGATCCTGAGGACTGAATGCAATGGATGTTGATTTGTTTGGAGAAGCTACAAGTGGCTTCCAAACAGTTGTTGATTGTGGAAATTTGATAGGGTTTCCTGAATTGGCCAAGGGAATGTGACGAGCCCATTTTCCATTTTCAGCTGTGGAAGTTTGCATGCGTTTCTTCTCTGTTCCTCTTTGATTGTGGATATACTCCCAATTTGATATTGGAAGTTTGTGTGTGTTTATCACTCCAATTTTTGTTACAAGGTCAAGGGAGGGGTGGTGTATTATGAAATTTGGGATAATGGAAGATGCTGAAGAATCTGTGGGCATGATATTAGCTAAGATTTAATCAATCACAAAGATAAGGATTATTGATGGCTTTGTGTGTTTTCTAGGGTGAGGATTATGCTGAGACTACGGAGGTTTTTTGTTCTTTAAGGACTGAGAAGGTTGATGGTTAGGCCCACTTGCCTACTCGGTATTGAGTTCCTATAAATTCTTAGTAATGGTGTAAGGTGGAGATGTGGATGTGACCATTACTTTCCTTTATTAGGATGATGTGTGAGTGATCGTTTACGGTCAAAGGGAACATAATTTGATGGCTTCTTTTGGATCTTCACCTTTAATCCTTCACTTTCACGTTTCTTATCTTTGATAGAAAGACATTGCATAGAAATCCTAATAATTCAAAACCAACTAAGCAAACAGGACCTTAAGTTCAAGCCTTTTTACTCCATCAAAGTGCACCTATAAGTGTTTTCCAGAGAGTGCGAGCTTAGGCATACCTCCTCTGTTGTCTGATATTACCTCTATTGACACCCAATTTTAAATGGAGTAAGATTTTTCGTTTTAACGATGCAAGGGACTTAATAATGGAGAATGAGAACGCTAAATTCTTCTTAGTAGTTTATGATGAATTATTGTTGAACTAGTATTCAGTGGACCTGCTTGGTGAAAATCTTCAGAAGAGAATTCACTGTGTACACATTACAAAGAAATCTTGTCAAACTCTCTTCTAACTTAGTGGGAAGTATTGGATGGACATGAAATAGAGTCTTTAGAGTTTGGCGAACTCACTTCATATGTGTGGCAAAAATAATTTGTTGATCATCTCCATTTTTTTTTAATCTTTCCTTTTCACATCACATATTATGTCTTTCTGTTTTCTTGCTTTGACAAAAGAAAGTGAATATGAATGTCTATTGCAATTTACCCTCCTCAGAAAGCTTGTCCTTTAGTTAAATATTTGTGCAATTTTTTTCTTCCATTGAGCCATACTTACAATTTAATATTCCTACTCTTTGAATTGAAGATTCCCTTGGCGCCTAGCTTTGTTTTGGGAGAAGTATTGTGTAGCGAATCCATTTGAAATGCCCATTTTGGGTGAATTATGAAAATTTAATAAAATAACAGAAATATTAAGGTAAGAATCACTGAGGAATAGTAGACTTCAAGTGTCCCTCTCATCATTCCATCTCTAGCTGCGGAGTAAATTACTTCATCCCCCTCTAGGAGGATATGGCAAAAATGAACATTTTTGTATCTCCCTACAACTGGAGATAAGCCTCTATTGTCCTGGAGAATACCCAACTAAATGTGTTTGCTACATATGAGAAACAGTTGATGTGTGGCTAAAAAAATTTGCACCAGCCGGGAATCGAACGCAGGTCTGTACCTTGGCGGGGTACTATTCTACCACTTGTGCCTTTTTTTTTTTTTTCCTGAGTTATACTTTATATTCTAAATTTTAAATGTCACTGTCTTAAACCACATTGTTACCATTATCTACTATCAGTTTCATCAAGAAAAAATGTAAAAGAAAATAGCCTAGTTTGACTTACATATAGGATTTGTCTTGATCCAATCCACTCATAGTACACGCCTTCCTATATATGGGCATCATACAAAGTTCACTTCAACTAGACTGGTATATAACGTTGGCTTGATCTTCTGTAAAGCATATAGATAGTCCAAAGGTGTATTTAGGGCCCATGTGTAGAAGGTTTTGCCCACTCTTTTCACTTTAATTATGAAAATAATAATAATCTATATATGAATTTTGAATGCACTTATTTTATTTATTTCTCTCAAAATCAAATGTCAGAAAATTTTAAACCCTTTTCTACCATGCTTCATCAGCCCTGCGAAACTTTAGGAAAATCCTTTTATTCCAAGAATATGCGGCTAATATTGAATGACATAGTTGTACCCAATTTGTTCAACTTTCATATGATAAAACCCTACCCATTTGGTTGATGTTCTTTCTTAAAATCACTAGAGGGTGCTCAGGGAGTCAGGAGTAAGGGCACTGATTTGTTGACAGCAGATAAGGACCATCAAGCCTGCTGGTGCCAGGAAAAGGTTAATATATAATGCATGCTCTCACAGGCAATTGCATGCAACAATAATGACCTCCCACTAGTCATGATGTTTGCTTGTCTTTTCTAAGAATTAATTCTATTGATGTTTGTGTAGGTAGAAACGCTGACAAATCAAGAAGAGGTTGAATTACGAGCAAAAATAGAAGCGCTGGGATTAGAGGTCACAAAAGTTCCATCTAAGCCATCTCAGCATCTTGATGAGGTTTTCTTTTAATTTTTTTTCATCTGCAAACATGACTAATTAATAACCACTTTATTAGGATAAAATCCTTAAATGGGTTTTTTATTTTATTTTTTTTGAATGCTTATATAGCTGGAGATAGCCAAGGAGTTGGACAAATTATCTGCCAGATTAGATGATGTGGATGAGATGATATCTTCGGCCATGGCTGCAGATCCACAGGTGCAGTCTCTCTTGAGTAGCACTGCAGAGCTTTGGATGCCAGTCATAACTGCAACTTCTGATGAAAGGCGGAGTTTCACGGTGGCAATTGATGACATTAATGACGAAGCCAATGGAAGGAACCACAGTGACTCTTGAACTATGTTCTTACTATACTTCTTGCAATAAACATATTTGTTTACACAACAATATCTCTCTTCAGAACAGAAACTTTATGATTTCATTAACATGATTATAGCTGTTTATTAGTTTAAAGTGAATCTTTTAGAAAGATATAAAATGGTCACCTTCTCTCAGCCAAAGCAAAATCTATTTCCTGCTAAGGAATACGTTAATTGGAATTGTATGTCGCATGACTCGCCCAACTTAATAGGATGGGGGAAATACCTTTTGAATTTGATTGTAATCAACAATGAGAAAGCATAAAATGTCTGTTGAATTGTTAAAAGTCAGCGGATGTTATGGCACCAATACCAACAAACTTCCTCCATGGAGCTATTCATTGGAAACTTGGTATCTACATTTTGGCCGTCCGCTCTTGGGCCATTGATGGTACTTTTCTTTGCAGCATTGTTCATCTGCTGCAGTCCCATGTATGAACAGTCGAGATCACTCTAATGCGGACTGCTATTTGGCTGATGGATGGTATCAGTATGCAAATGTTTCATGATATCATGATCCTGTGATCTGTTTTTCATGTTGTATACCGACCGTGGTCTGTTTTTTCCATGGAATGGAAGTTCCCCCAGATTAGATGCTGATCTAACATCCACTGAAAAAACTGAATATCCCATTTTGGATCCACATATGGCACAAGAAAGTGTTGGAGTTGAAAAAAAGGGGTTGTCTTGTTCCGAGAGCCACATCAAGCAACTCTATACAGTAATGTATACAGTTCCTTTGGTTGACATCGACAAATCCATTAAAAAAAATGTAAAGCACTCGTAAGGTGAGAATACTAGAGGAGTTCAGCCGAGTATTTAAGGCCACGTTGGTGGAACACCAGTTTCAGGTGCAACATTATTTTCATGAGAAAACGGTAATGAAAAGCAATTCATTTTTTTTTTTCCGACGTCATGGAAATTTCTATCTAAAAAAAAAAGCTTGAAGTCAAGAGAAAAGTTTTTCCATGCGTGTTATACAAATATGTTAGTCCTAGGGAGTCATTTGTTGTTTGTTCTTATTTATATATGTATGAATGCAAATGATTTCCATGCATGATAGTTATGTATATTCACGTTTATTTGTATGATTGATTTTATGCATGTGGTGTACAAATGAGGTGTGAAAATATGTATAAATATGGCTATTTATACAAAAAAATTCACTCCAACGTGGATGTGAAAGTGTTTCTTACCCCCTCAACCAAAAAGGTGCTAGTGCATTGAGTTATAAGGTGATTTATTTCATTTGTGGGCTCCATTAAAGATATTTATTTTTCTAATTTGTGTGGGCCCCATATTCTTAATCCAAATTGCACGATTTGTTTATTGAACTATTAAAGCTCAAAGTAATGTAGCTGATTAACTTAAATCTTCATAGACTTTGAGCAGGTTATTAAAATGTCCCAACCCGAATATCAAATTTTCTAGACTTTTATGAGCGCCCCCCTCCCGCCCCCCCAATTCATGATCTTAGCAGTTCAACGTCCTTGTATCAATTGTATTTACCAATTTATAAATTTCCATATCTTAAATTTACATGGATTTTGAGGAACTTTGTGAAAAGCTTTCAACAAATCCGTATAAAATTTAAAATCATTAGATATACTCATTGAGAGAATCTCAAAATCTCTCTCTATAGTCTTCTCTGGAACTCAAGATCCTAGATTTTTTCGCTTTTCAGGCTTTCATACAGGAGCATTACCTTCGATTAATCTAACCCACTCACACACACCAATTAGACTAGATTCGATACGATTTCACACTATTTTGGACATGTATTAAATTTTATTCCAAGAGCTTATACACTGTATAGCCATAAAATTTTGGTGACATAAAACTGAAAGTTAGAATCATTTGATCAACTAGATATTACATATTGTGCAATTACACATCTAAGCCTTTCCATTGACCTCTCTCCCTTGATCATCATCATGCATCTAGGTGGGCCCCACTTACCTTGAGTTGAGTCAATGAACCTTGGTAAGTTACAACAATGGTTTTTTTTTTTTTTTTATTTCTTTTTTTGCATTTATCTATAATAACCAACAATTATTTGTCTCACCATTCAAAAATACAGTAAACCTTTTAGAAAAGAGGATTTTACTCAAAAAGTCCCAAAATTCAGCCATTTATCGCGAAAGGTCATCGCAAATTGTGAATCACTAACGAGGTCCTCTCGCCAATTTTTTATATTTTTTATACTTTTTTTTAGTGACGATAGGGTCACCATGAGCAACGCTAGCGTTGCTCATTAGAGCATCTCCTAATGTCTTCTTGCTCCTCTTCTCCTCCTATTTCTCCATCTTTTTTGCATGGAAGACTCCCACCTGAACCGCATCTAGTCGAATGGTGGGGATGAAGTCAACTGGGAGACTACGATCAAGAGATTGGGATTAAAAAAGAGACCCATAAAGTGGGATTTAAAAAATCGATCGATGTCTCTGAGATCAAATGGGAGCAACTTCTATCCTAATTGTGTCCTCTCCTCATTTTGGGTGGTGTTCAAACCATCCCAACCTCATCCTCTCCTGTCCTTTTACCTGGCATAGTGGGAAGACACACTAGTGGCCTGTGATGAATACGATAGCTTCTCTGCAACAACCCCTTCTATTGATACTTAGCCAACTGTATCAGATGGCTCTACCATTTATTATATACATTGCTTAATGAGGTCAAATGGTAGTCATGCTTTCTTTTCTTGGGTCTGCAACTTTATAGGTAACGCCACATTTGAATGATCCTAGACATATCTCTCAATTGCCTTATATGGGCCATGTGCATGTTGGACGAAACGTCCCTCTCTCAAGAGTCTTTTCCATGGATATGCACTTGTTGCAATGCCACCAGTCCCTTAGCCTTAAATGCTACCATGTGTACAGTAATGTGACACTATTCACTTGGACTTTTGAAGGTGGCTTGCAGCCAACACCAGGAGAATTAGGAGGAGGAGAGGAAGAAGAAGACATTAGAAGATGTTTTGACGTGCGACGCTAGTATCACCCATAGTGATGCTATAGTTGTTTAGAAAAAGGTATAAAAAAATATATAGTTGTTCAAAAAAAGGTATAAAAAAATATAAAAATTAGCGAGAGAACCTCGTTAGTGCTTTACAAATTGAGAGGAACTTTTGCAGTAAATGGCTGAATTTTGGGATTTTTCGAGTAACATCCTCTTTAGAAAAAACAAATATATATCTCAATTGAAGAGGGCATCATTTATGATATTTCTGTAAAATAGTATATATAGGGGAAATTTTCTGTACAGTAACCTACAATGCTTGATTTCTCTCCCTTATTACCAAAGTTGATCATTTTACCTAGGCGTTTTCCGTACTGTCCGGACCACTGTTCTGGCCAAAAGGCATTTTTTTATTTGCGATATCACAACAAATGTTGCGATATCACAATTTATGTTGCGATACCGCAAGTTTTTAAGTTGCGATACCGCAATTGATGTTGTAATATCGCAATTTATATTGCGATAGCGCAACTCAAAAAGCCTTTTTCATCCGTTTAACCCCTATTCAACTATTCCTCATTTTCACCGTGGTAACTCTCTTCCTCAACCGAATTTCACCATCCTCCTCCCTCGCCAACCTATTTGCAAATACGCAAGGCCGCCAACATCCGTTCGACGTCGATGAAGCATCATCGTCTCCATTGTCTCCATCGACGAGGGATTTTGGCCACCATTATTTCTCAATTTGGGCGTTCTGAGCTTGGTGTTGTTGCAGTCGCCCCTACTGAACCTGGTAATCCTTATTCCCTCTCTCTTTTAGCGAGATCTGGTATTCTCTTTCCTTTTCCTCCTTCTTTGTCTATTTATCTCTATTTGTGGGTTTAGAAAACCCTAAATGCTCTGGTTTTTTTTACTAAAATGATTAACTGTTGTTGGAGTTTACACCGACATCATCTAGGGCATCAGAGTGGGGCGGACTTACTTGTGTGGCATCTGGGGCGGTCGCCCAAGATCAAAGCCTGAATCCCTTAAGAATCGTAATGGCCCCCTGCTGATGCCCCATATGTATCAAAACTACCGCCCCACTCCCTTCTTCTTTAGTAAGCATGCGTGTTACCTATATTGTTTTATGGACCTTCCCGCTAGCATCAGTTGAAGAAATGAAACCCACTTTGTGTTAAATCTGACTTTGGTTGAATTTGTTCTGGTGGGTCTAAAATTATCGCTCATGCTATCTAATCTAGTTTCTATCAAATGTGGAGTTATTCTTTATGGTTGTTTAATCTCTAAGGTGTAAAATTGTTCTTTATGGTTGGTCACGTGGGTTTTATATAAAGTTCAAATATGCTTGTCATGGTTATCAATTTTGTGTTAGTGCGAGTTTATGCTTGGTTTTCTATTTTACATAAGAAGTCATTTTGTTTAAATGTAACCTCATGTGTTTTCTGACAATTAGTAACGAGTACATGTTAGGACTTATTTTTACAAGTGTCCATACTTCGCTAATAATATAATGATTCTATGATCAAACGTTCAACAATGCTTAATGAGGCTGATATTTATAGTTAATTTCTCAAATACCCCACCTTGTGTCATATATTCTACTATAATTATGATATTAATGAAGACAAAACTGCATCCTTAAAGCATTTTCAAATATTACTAGCCAAGCTTTCTTGTAGCTGATTTGGACGCCAAACTCCAATTGAAAGTCTATCAAAATCTTTTTTGGAGTGTAGCTTGGATGGAAATGAAACCGTTCTTTAATCCAGTCAGCAATCAAGGCCGACGTGGCCTGAGAATGCGCAGTCCCATCATTGGCTTCGAACAAATATGTTTTTCAGAATAAGTTCGCACAATAAACTCAGGGTTGGACTGCAGGATAGATCCATGGATGCACCAAGGACATTGATGATCACCACACCTTGAACTTAATTCTGTCATAGACCTTTTCACCCAATGAAGCTTAAAATTGATGTACATTGCAAATTTTCTCAATACAGTCCTAAATGATTCACGAGTCTGAAACCGTCTTCCTTTCCACATTTTACGAAAAGATGCCTCTTGGTGATCCATGCCAATATGGTCATCATTAGGAACTAAAGTATCAATAACATCTTCTACTCTCACAACATTTGATGCATGACCCAATCTTTTTTGTGCATGCAATGTTCTACATGGTCCAATGACAGTTTTGTAATTTATAATCTCTAGGGTCAACATCAATATCAAATCCATCTTCATCATTTTCGGCGCCCCCCCCCCCCCCCCCACCCTACATTGCACCCTCCAATCGACACCGGGAATTTCGGGTACTACCTCATTTTCCATCCCATCCATGACAAATTCATCCCTTACATTAGAGAATTGAACATTTTCATCTTCTGCAAGATCAATGGAGGGGTAAAGATCATCAAGCATGGCCTCCACAAATGGGTTATCATAAGATACAACAATCGTGTTCAGGTCAAATTGGCTTCAAAGTGCGCTTAACACATTGCACCTGCATGGTAAACAGTCAATCATATATAAATTACATAGTATTATCAAATCAAATGTGTAGCTAAACCAAACTTGTAAACATCCTCTCTTATTGAAGGGCCACCTGTATCCTTATCACCGTCGGGAAAGTTTGTGGTATTTGTATACGTCATCAAATTCCCCCTGCGTGAATCACCATGTCATAAAACAATCAGATGAATGATTAAAACACGCTATTAAACAAATCAGCAGCACTACATTTGTTATGATGGGTTGTGGTGGCACCTGTTCAAATTAAATGAAGTTTTATTCCCTCGTTGGCTGCTAGGCCTAGTGCATGTAGACCTTAGATGTGATGGTTGTTGACCTGCAATTGCTTCACTGTTTCTATGCAAATAGAAAAATATAGCTTGATGCCCGTTTTGGAATAATTTGAACAACCGATGGAGATCACCATCACCTCTTATGGCTATGAACGTGAAGCTTCGGCCATTATGATATTGATATTGCATGTTTATATTCTCATTACAAAGCTCCCAACCAATTTCTTCGTTTATCTTCCCAAGTAGTTGATTGAAAGTTTTATTGACATCGACCCATATTACCTTCTGCTCACCACCATTGTAGACTGGAAGTGGATTGCTTACATCTAATATACCATTAAAATGGCATAGTATACATATCTCAATATTCTCCTTGGTGGGAGAACACAAATTTCGAATAATAAGATTTACTTTAGAATATTTTTGAAGTTACTCACAAATATCCATATAATCTATAAATATTTAACAGGTGAAAATAAATATCGGAATAAATATTTCTTTAGTAAATAAGAAATCTGTTTGGAATTACTAAGATTTGAAGGCTGTTAAATACAAAAGAAAAAACTACTCTATGCATACATGGAAAATTAAAATGTTTAAATATTTCTAATCACAAAAGCATTGACATTTAGGATAGCATGAAGCGACATATTTCTATAACATTAACAACCAATTAATAATGCATTATCCATTCAAAAATAAATAAATAAATACATTATCTTAATCAATTCTACACCTAGATATTCTAGCAAATTTATTTTACATCTCATTGGTACTAATTCTGCATATTTAGCAAAAATATATATACCATAAAACACCCATTTAAATAAAATAATAGTGACAACGTGGGGGTTGGTCAGTTGGTGCCATATCCTTAGGGTTTTGATGCTAGATGGTCACATATGTCTTTAACTATTGTCCAGGTAAGTTCCAAAGTTAAGCCTCAATTGTGAAATCAATCAATTCCAACCCCCCACCAAAAAAAAAAAAGAAAGGAGCATTCCAATTTTGTGGAACAATAGAGCATGGTACATGGTACAGTTGTAAGATCTTAACCGTTCATCTAATGAATATCACCGTTTGTTGATAACTATTAAAGACTCTAAATCATTTAATCGTTTGCTTACTTATATTACATTAAAAAAATCATTAGCAGTTTAAGATAATGATCAACACGATGTCTGTAATGCCACAATAATAGGAAAAGGTTAAAGAAATCTGTGGAAATTCTGAGTTTGTGCTGGGACCCACCATAGGATTGGATGAACAAGACATCCCATATTATTTTTTGCAATTGGACGTCCAAGCCAAATCCAGTTGTTGGTAATTCATGATATGAGAATAAGGGGATTTTTTTTAATATATCAACAACCGGATGTTCATCAAAAAGTCCCAAAAGAAGAAAAAAGTTATACAAAATATTCAGCACTGTTAATATTTATACATGTTCATCACTGTTAATATATGCCAGTGCATATATTAACATGTTCATCACTGTTACTTTTTTTTTAACATGTTCATCACTGTTAATATTTATACAAAATGTTTCTACAAGTGGAATTCCTTGTATCCAAACTACCTTCAAAGGACACAAAAGAAGAAAAAATAATACAATAAATAAGAAAGATATACATACAAGGTGGTAAACATGGAATGAATACCACAGACAAAGATGTGGCAGGAGATTCACTTGATATATATGACAATGGCCTGAGGTTGACTTGCAGAGAATGTGACAGGAGATCACTTGCTATATCTGAGCCTAACGTGCAGAGAATGGAAGGAAAACCTAGACCAGAGACGAAAGCAATGGAACGAAAAGAAATTACAACCAGAAATGCATTCATTGACTTTTAACTTAACAATTGTTGCGATATCACAACATCAATTGCGCTATCGCAACTTAAAAACTTACGATATCGTAACATAAATTATCATATCGCAATATTTATTATGATATTGTAAATAAAAAACACTTGTTGGCCAGAACAGTGGTCCAAAAAGTAAGGAGAACGGGTGCATAAAATAATAAACTATGGTGAGAAGGGGAAGAAATCAAGCCCCGTAACGTTACCGTACAGAAAAATTTCCCTCTAATAGTTTGAATTCCTCTTGACTTGCGCGCGAGAAAAGCAACAGACAATACGATCGAATCGACCTCTGTAGTTCGCCTGCATGTATAAATAAAACAGACATCGTAGAAGCCAAGAGGAATATTTCCCTCCCTCTTTCATCGAGATCTTGTTTTGTTTTCCTTTTCTCCCTTCTCTTTTGTTTTCTTCTTCTCTTGGAAAGCATCTCTGTCTCTCTACATGGCTTTTCTTCTTCGCCGTATCATTCCAATATTCGCTCTCTTTATCTTTCATTCTCCCCAACACAAAACCCTAAAAATCCGTTCTCAAATTGAGCGGAAATCACCCCCAAGCCTCTTGAAATTGCTCAAATGGAGCAGAAATCGCGTTTCTAGAAGAATTTCCTTCGTAGATCCATGATTTTCCCTCTTGTTCTCTTGATTTGAAACCCTAATGATCTCTCTGTGCCCTTTCTTAGATTCGAAATCGCCAGAGATCTGTTGCAGATAGACGAAAAGAGCTTGAAAGAAGCAGAAATGGCGTCGCTGGAGGAGCTGCTAGCAAAAGAAGGGTTTAAAGAGAGAAGCAAGAAGTCGAGACAGAGACACAGAACTTCTCTAGGACAGAAAGCTGTAAGTATGCCACTCGACCTCTACCGCGAGCGGAATTCTGTAAGTTCTCCTCCAGAGGTTAGAATTAGGACTCAGAGGACTAAATCTGATGTTTCTCAGCTAGGAGCAGGTAGGAATAGACGGCCTGCTACCGATGCACTCCAGTTCAAGAGCTTGAAAGTTGAAGATAAGAATGATGCGCAAGAAATTGAAGATGGTGGAGAAAGAGATTCTTATGATGCCCCTGAAGATGAGAATTATGAGAACTTGAAGTTGATCTCAAGATACGAAGTGAGAAATAATACCGAGTTCCAAGAGAAGTCGAGATTCAATGATGATGATCATAATAAGAGCATCAGCCATAGTCTGTTGAATGAATTGCAGGAAATTGAGACAGTGAAAGATAAATACTGTCATGATTTGAAAGTAAATGAAATAACTGAGGATCTCACAGAAGAAGGAGGCAATGGAGTCAGATCTGCCAAACAGCGACTGGAGAAAATGAGCTTCGGCAAAAACCCTCAAATCAAAAAGTTGCAGAGTTATAAAAGCATTGGTGTCCTTAAGAGGAATCAGACTCTAGAAAGAATGGAATCCGAACCTGCAATTGATGAAATTGCAATCCAGTCCATGATTTTGATAGTTAGTGTTTATGTCAAGCGCTTTCTCAAGGATGGGAACTTCCGAACATCGGTTCGTCGCAGTTGTATGTCTTGTTTAAGCTTTCCTAATTCAAAAGAACTCAAACATGCCGAAAATGGAGTGGTAGTCAATTTTATACAGGCAATTGAAACCATAGAAAGATTTGCTGAGGAAATAGGGGATCCAAAGGAATTGAAAAGAGCTTGTTTACAGCTGAGTGTTATTGCTGGGTTCAACTCAAATGATTTAAAAGATGGCTTTACTTCTGGGATTCCCAATTCAGATTTGGCAGCTTGTGCACATCTCTACCTCAGTGTGATTTACAACCTCCAAAGGAAAGATAGAGTCTCAGCAAAGCATCTGCTGCAGGTGTTTTGTGCTTCACCCTTTCAAGCACGGAAGAGTTTGTTACCCGAGCTGTGGAACCAGCTTTTTCTTCCACGTCTCTTGCATTTGAGAGTGTGGTACGACCAAGAAGTTCAGGCCATACCCAACACATCAACCAGACTGAAGAAAATGGAACTTCTTGAGAGAGTATACAATGAAATACTGGACAGTGGTACTTACCAGTTTGCAGTTTATTATAAAGAACGGCTTGCTGAAGGAATTGAAGGTCCAACTTTTCCATCCATCCATGTCCCTACGAGATCCGTTTGTGGAACCTCACAAGATTCATATGAACCTTCTCAAGAGACGGAACCTGTTCCAGTTGGTTCTATTGTCTCTCAGCCAATGATTAGCAAAAGATTATATGAATCTGTTTTCGGCCACTCTAATAAATTGGACAGCCCTGGCGAAGTGAATGATGAAGAGTGGGGTGAGCATTTTACTACTTCTGCGAGAGACCTTCATGGTTCTGTTGAGCATGACAGTACAGCAACTCACTTCTCTGAGGGTGGAACTTACATAGAACAGCTTCATATGTGTTCGCTAGAGGATGCACCTCTTCCTGTGACAGTAAGTAGTCCTTTTCTTTCGGTTTACCAAGCGATGCCCTTTTGTCACTAACCAACCAACACCCACCCTCCCCACAACTCACTTCTCTGAGCGTGGAACTTACACAGAACAACTTAATATGTATTCGCTAGAGGATGCACTTCTTCCACCTCTTCCTGTGATTGCAAGTAGTCCTTTTCTTTTGGTTTGCCGAGCGGTGTCCTTTTGTCACTAACCAACCAACAAACCCCCCACCCCCACACCTGCGGCACACACACAGACACAGAGATCTGCCTATACATTGAGCTCCACATGGCACTGCTGTTGGATCTGAGATCAAGGGGTTCCAATTGACTTTGGTGGCAACATGTCTTATCATGATAGATCGGTTGGAGTTAAACATCCAACCCACCTTCCCATTCTCTTCTATCTTCTCCTCTTTATTGATGTCTGCACCAATTCTTTGCCCTCAGGTGCCCATAAGAAAATATGGGCTCGTGTTCACACTATGTGTGAGTGCAGGTGCTCAGCCAATCCGGACTTTATGTGTTTTGGGGATTTTGCATTGCGACCAAGCTGCTACTAGAAAAACAACTGTAAAACCCACTTGGAGCAGTGGATCAAAAGGTCCATATGTGGCCTAGGTGTGTGCAAAACATGGGGATGATCTGATTGAAGCCAAGTCAGACAACTTTCAGCTCTAAGATGAAGTGATTTTTCTTTATTTCCGTTCTTTTTTTTTTCTTCCTTTTTTCCACGATGAAACCAAATGGTGAGAATAGGTTGGATGAGCGTCCAACGGGGGTGCCTGTCAAATTTTTTTGGGCGTGGTAGGTTTTTTTTTTTTTTTTTTGGGGGTGGGGAGGGTGGGGTTTTGGGGGGGGGGGGGGGGGGGGGCGGCGGCGGTGGGGTTTGGTGTGTGGAATGAAGTGAGTGTGAAGGGGGTGGATTGATCATAGTTGGTCCCTAGAGGCTGTGCTCTTTTAGGATGTGTGTATTTGTATATATTCTTTTACTATATATTTATGATTGATCACAGCACTTTCCATGCCTTCCAGGCAGAGGGCCTGTTCTTGACACCTGAGAATGCCCGTAGATCACACCCAATGGCTATTGAGGAGATGAAAGAGCTAAAGGAAGGCATAGTCACACAATGTCGCCAAAATAGCTCAGAGAACAAAGCCATACTTAATTTGCTTTCACATACAAAAGCAAATGAACTTGCTCTTAAGAAGTTAGCAAAGTCTGCTTTCCATTTGCAAGAGGTTGGAGACTCCCCAGATTCCATTGCAACTACTCCTCTGATGTACTCCGAGGGCATGACTAAGCCTAATTTGTGCAACAATGTACTGAAAAATTGTCACCCTCACCTACATTATTGGCTTTCTAATTAAGAAATATTTTTGTTGGATTCTGACCATTGTAAGTTTCAAAATGCCCTTTGAGTGCAGCAGTGCAATATAAGATCTTGTGTAAATTGCGAATTCAAGAAAAATGTGCTGGCATCAACTGCCACCAATGCTGAACTACCTGTCACAAGCTCTAGGTATGAGTATCTCTATTTGATGATAAATGCCTTCTTTTCCAACAGAGTTGGAAACTAATTATGGTTATGTTTATCAGTGCAGCGCAATTATCAAATTATAGATATTCTGAAGGAAGCTCCTTTGTCTCTAGTATTCCCAAGGACTTCATCTGCCCTTTAACAGGCCAGTTGTTTGATGACCCTGTGACACTTGAGACTGGTTTGACTTTTGAGCGAGTGGCCATTAAGGAGTGGTTAGATCGAGGAAATAAAACATGCCCAGTAACTGGAAAGACACTGCAATGCATCATGGTCCCATTTACCAATCTTGTTCTGAAGCGTGTTATTGATGGCTGGAAATCTAAACATTGTAAAAATCTCTCAGTCCTTGCTACTCAAGTGGCTGGAAGCTCGTATAACCATGAATATGGGTCCAAGGATGAAGCAGCTATATCAATATTAGAGCAGCTTCTTACCAGTTTCAACACAGAGGAAACAATGGAGAATGCCAAACATCTAATATCTCTAGGAGGCTTGCAGTTTCTTGTGAGGAGGTTTGAATTTGGGAGTCTGGAAGAAAAAACTTGTGTTGCTATGCTTTTGTCCTGCTGTATTATGGCAGATGGAGGTTGCAGAAACTACATAGCAAGAAACATAGAGAAACCAAGTCTTGTGGAGCTCCTTCACAGCAGGCAGACTAATTCTCGAAAAAATGGGGTGTTGCTGCTGACTGAACTGATCTGCCTTAATAGGTTTACGAGATTTCTTCTTCTTCTTCATTTCAGAGTTTCTTTTGTTTTCCACTTTTTGTTTAGATTGACAATATGAAACCTTATTACTCCAAGACAAAATTAGTAAAAATTGCATGAATCTGGTAAATGTTCTCTTGACATATCAAGTATGCCACTGAAAACTCTTTTGTTTATTCTTTTCCTTTTCTCTAATTAAATGGGTGCTTCCTGAGTTTGTTTAGTTCAATTTTTGTGAGAATACTTTGTTTTAGGTTGATTGCTTATGAGTGGTCAAGTTATCCCTTTATAGTTTTTGAATCATGTGTATGCATCATTCCTCTGATATTTGTTTTTCTTGTTTTTACATGCCACAGGAGGACAGAAATCACTTCGCTTTTAAGCTCTTTTCATAATGATGGGATTATGGATACACTTCATGTTCTGCTTGTCTATCTGCAGAGTTGTCCACTTGAGCAAAGGCCCGTGGTAGCTGTACTTCTCTTACATTTTGATCTTATGGTATGATGCTTATTGATGTTCACATCACTTGACGTTGATTTAACCTTGCACTGTTTTGCTACTTTGTTCCTCTACACTCTGACTCCTAGGACCCAGGTTCCTGTGCCATTAGCTTTTGGTTGCCGCATCTGTAGGTTTCAAGAATTCATCTTGATGTAATCCATTGGACGTGGTGCTTCTTTTTGTGTGTGCGCTATACTGAACCAAAAATGAATTGGCAACAAAAACAAGCTGGGTCATAAAAAAAACAGCACCTATACAAGACTGAAAGAACACCAAAAAAATCAAGACAGACATGGCAGAAGTATAAGAAAAGATCAGGTCTTACTTCCCAATTCCTTCTTTAGCCAGACGATCTGCCTCCCCATTAGCACCGCTATTAATATGATTGAAGGAAGCCCTTAATATTATAGATAGGTCCTTTACTTCTTCAAAAGTGTCTGCCAACTGCCATGGTGGAATACCTGTCAGAGAAGACGGCAGAGCAGTGCATCGATGACGATGTCGGAGATGATTTGGGGGTTCTACTGATTTGGAGAAGTCTTGAAAAAGAAAGAAACTCTATCGATGACGATCCCGTTTTTCCCGTTTGGCATTGGGGAAGGGGGGGGGGGGGGGGGCGCGGGGCGGGGGGTGAATTGAAGGGTTTTTAAGTGGGGGCTGGGCCAAACGGGCCTGAAGGCCCTATGGGTTTTTTTTCAGCATGGTGGGGGTACTGAAGTCCCCAGACAGTTACATGTGGGTCCGCCCTTGGATCTGCCTTGCCGGAAGCCCACCGAATAGTACAAGAAGAATCACCATCCACCCTCAAGCCAAGTAAGTTGCGGCGAGAGGCTTCTCTAAGAATGTGGTGCTTCTTGTAATGAATTTCCTTCTACAGGAATATAATGGTACTGGTCTTGCTCACACTGAATTTTCTTGTTCAGGGCTGAATAGTTGGTTATTTTCTCCTAGTAATTGCCATCAAAGGGGTTCATTCTTTTAGCCTTATATTTCTTGTACGGACTGGACATTCCTTTTTTTTTTTTTTTAATTATTTTGATTGGTAACATGAATTGAACCCACAACCTCAACGTTGTGAGCACCTTCCACTGCTCTCTCTCTCTCTCTCTCTCTCTCTCTCTCTCTCTCTCACATGCGCGCGCACAATCATGTCAAACCAGGTTGATTCTTGCTTTACCAAACTATTAATTGGAACTGCCCCCGCGAGTTAGGTTTTCTTTTTAATCCACTGTGGTCTTTGCTCCCACCTTCCTTGATCATGATTTTTAAGACCTTGAAGAATTTTGACATGGTCTCCTTCGATTTGCAACTTCTGGACTCACAACAAATTATAGTCTTTAGCCAATGACAAGGGAGATGAGCTCTTCTGTTTCTGGGCATAAGCGGTGTGACTCTGGCTGGATATCAGAGCTGAGATTTGTCCATTCCAGTCCAAGATAGTCCATTTTTCCCAATGCACTGTTACATGAGAACAAACCCATCACAGCCAAGTGCATTACAATTTTTTCTCATTCTGTCCTTCCTCTGCCGAGCTCGTTGTTATTTCCCACTTCAGTAATTTTCAGTTCTGTCTGTCTGCTCTGATATAGTTGTCCTCATGTAAGGAACTACTTCCTGGGCCTGAGCCTTCCATCTGGAAAAAGGTGGAATTCATCCTGCAGTTTCCTGATGTCCAGATTACTTGAGCAATACTCTTCTGATCTTCAGTTCTGTTATGTTCTTATTTAGACCCCACAAGTGATGACTTGATATACCTCTGCCCATCGGCAAAAATGGTCCCACCTTAGATTGTGGCACACTTTCCCTGCTCAAATGGCATTGACAGATGAGATGTTCCACCAATTTTGTCTCCTCCAACCATGAAGTACTTGATGGTTTGAATTATCTTAATTTTCAAAGGGTGCTTTCGATATTTTTAAGGAATCCATTTTTCTTTCTTTTCTTTTCATTTTTTTTTTTAAATGCAATCATTCAGCAAGGAGTGGAGCATTACATGCTCTTTGGATGATCTGTGTGAATCTAATGTCCAGATTGGTACAATTTTGTGTTGCAGGCAGAGCCTCGAAAGTATAGTGTATACCGAGAAGAAGCCGTGGATGCTATTATTATAGCTCTGGAATGTAGTGCAACTAATGAGAAGGTTCGAGAACAGTCATGCAGATCTCTTTATATCTTGGGTGGACATTTTTCATACTCTGGAGATACACTGACTGCAGCTTGGCTACTAAAGGAGGCAGGGTTCTGTGATGGCTCTGAAGCCAACTCTTTCAACAATGACGATGAGGAGATGCCAACGGTATATTCAGTTTATCAATGCATTTTTATGTTTCTTATTCATTTCTCTCACCACCTAGAGCAGCTTATGTTGTTACCTGAACTGCTTCAAGCATGCAAAAGAGGTCGAGGTTTAAGGATTGGTTCCCCCTCTTCTTCATCAACTGCAAGTTAAGCTTTCAGTTTGGTAACCAAAGCTATATACAATGTGTCTGATTTATGTCCTGGGAGTAGTGGGTTTATTTTTTTATTTTTATTTTAAAGTACAGTCATGATTGTGTGTTTCAGGCTTGATGAGAAGTTAGGAAATATCTGACTCAAAACCTGACCCAAAGGACATTGAATCAGAACCTATTGACAACAGGCTGTACTCATCCTATGTGCGCTACGAATCCATTCAACTTGGAACAGCCCAGCCCAACTTAAACTCTATCAAGCCTCCTCGACCAGACCTTGTTAAAACTTGTAATTTTCTTTTATGGCTGCATCATTATTTGTCATTGATGAAACCCCTTTTCCTAATAAATGTTCTTAGGAGGAAGAAGGCAAGGCAAGTGAAGAGTGGTGGAGGAATTTGACAGTGTTGTTGCTTGTAAATGGAAAGAAGTCGTTTCTGGAGTGTATTTCCAAGTGTTTAGGCTCTGGAGACACCAATTTGGTGATGGCATGCCTTACCACGGTAGCATGGCTGAGTTACTCCCTTGCTTCTATGTCAGATGCTGAACTCCAGCTCTCTGCATTTTCAATTCTCATCCCCATGCTAAAAAAGAATTTGGAGCAAGGGGAAATTGAGCACAGGGTACTTGCTTCTCTGTCCCTATTCAACTTCAGCAAGGTTTCAGGTGAGCTTCCTCTCCTTTTTAGGTATGATAGACACTCTTCTTAGTCCTTTGAGAAGGTGGCAGGAGACCTTTCATCCAGCTTACCCAGAAAATTCTAAATGGAACAAAAGAAATAACCATAGGTCAATAGCCTCCCATAATCTTTTGAAATAATGTCATTTGCCCTTTTGATCTATGGCTGGAATTCTTTCCTATAGTTTCCTTAATGAGTGTTCACATTTTCATGCACTTCATGTATATATATTTAATTATAAAATTTTCTCAATCAAACAAATTATAAATTTATTGTAACCGCTTGGAAAAGAAATTTGTAATTTACATTGCTTCTACTGCATATACAGTCTCCTGCTTAAGCCCAAGCCTATATGCAAGCCAAATGCGATTTGTGTATGGGATTGTTTACTAATGAAATCATTAAAGAAAGGGGAATTGTATACTCATGGAAGTCTCTCCTCTGGAAATGCATTTTGTGAAGTATGGGGCTTCGAGGTCAGGGATGTATGATTGTTTGTACGTCTGTTTGTATGCCATCCAATGATCTAAGAAATAGCATATTTGCCTTTGCCATTTTCAAAAGTGTAAACAGCACATGCAGGCGAGTGGCGATGTAAATTTATTTAACAGTTGATGGTCTTGTTGTCAAATCACGGCTGATTACTCTACCTCGCAATTTTGAGTTGCAGAATGCCGGGCCCTGCTGGTGACATTTGCAGGAAAGATAATGGCTCCTCTACACAGCCTTACAGAGTTCACATGGACAGCAGAACAACTGCTGTCTGATATTTCAAGTTGACGCCAGATTCAAAAGGTGCAAGGTGCTCATTCTTTTCTCGGTTGTGAATGAGATTCCAAACTGGAAATATGCCCCATTGTTTGGTAAGAGATTTGAGTAAGATACAAAGATAAAAATAAATAAAAATGAAGAAGCATGCCGTGGCATATCTTTCTGTAACATGGACGATCCAGATATGGTGTGTAGGTTTGGTACATACTGTTATTTCATCATATTTAGCTAATAATTACCAGCAAGAAGCAACAGGGATCTTCTATGCAGTAGGTGGTTATTCCTTAATATCTTCTATCAGTTGAGAACTTGACAATTAGTAGTGTTAGAATTAACGCCAAAATTATGGACATTCTGTTTGTTCTGAAATATATTCCGAACTGAAACGGTGCCCAATCTCTCTTTCTTTAATAACTAAATTCTATCAAACTAAATACATGAGCAGGTCCAGACCTTTAGCACAAGTCTGAAGGACCATTCGTCTCATTGTCCACCTTGGATGAGTAAACCCTGCAGTAGGGATCTAAATGGGCTGGTTTTGGTTTGGGTCCATGGTGGACTGGAATCAGAACCATTAATGAGAAGATAGAACTAGGACTAAACCGGTTCTCCATATGGTATGGGGACAGGTCTGGGTCCAGGTAAAGAATGATTTCCAAAACTAACTAATTTTAGGAGGAATTCTTAAGAATTGACGTAATATGACAGGTCACAGGCCATAGGCCGAAACCAAGGTTAAGTTAGACCTAGACCCATTTAGGTCACGGGTCTATAAAATGATCTAGATCCAGACCCGTTTACTGATCGTGACCTACCCAAACCCGATTATTAACCAATTGGAACCTCAGGAATATCAGGACCCATTTATATCCCTACCCCAGAGGTCCCTGAAACCGAGAATTGTAACCGCTTGGACTGCAGTAGCTAAAAAGGGCATGCCCACGTTCAAAAGGGATGAAATAATAAAGTTCCGAGATCAAGTGCACCTGCAATACAGTGTAAGGCCCATCAAGACTTATTGAAAGACCTATCATCCTGAGTGGGACAAGTTAGCAAGATCTATGTCTCTCCTACTCATCAAAGAAGTTCCCGTCCACTACCAAAACAAGAGTCCCTCCACTCATTCCATCTAACTTCTCAAAGTTCATGTCTGAGAATTGCGATAATTACAAGCCTCCTCCCACTTCATTAACATTATGGATGGGATAATGATCATGATAAGATCCCCTATTTCCTGTAGCAGTAGGCTGATTCGAATCAAAAGCTAAAATAGATTACAGACAGATCCTAAAACTTTGAAAAGCAGACAACATAGAAAATTAAATTATAATGCGAGAGCATTTTAATGTTATTCGACCATTACAGATAGGGCTAGTTAACTAATCCATCCCAGATACAGAAGCCTCTGCAGTAGGTAAGGAATCCAACAATGAACTGAGCAAAATGGCAAAGAATTCTGTGACCATCACCCCTCATCTTCTCCAGCCTTGCTGTATAACCTGTGCCACCAGCAGCAATAAAAATAAAAGATTATAAGATATGTAGATGAATCTTGCTAATAAAGACATTATTTCAAGTTTAATTCTGTTGTAAAGATTGAAAAGAAAATTAAATATAATGACGCAGACACTATTGAATGTCTTTCCATTTCAACCGCATGTTTGCACTAGTATTATATGGTAACATGCTTTCATTAAGAGGACACGTTCCCTGTTCCTCCTGCAGAGCCATCATTCTCCATGTGCACAAGGGGATACATGGGATGCCAATCTAACCTGTTCCACCATGGTTCTTAACGTGGATTAGAGCAAGCCCAAGTTTTATACTAGTTTCTATGATTTATTTATTTATTTTAATGGTAAGTAAAGATAGCTTATTAATGAAAGAAAATGAAATAGAAATACAACAGGACCACAGGCTGATCAACAAAATAAAAAAAAACCACCCACTACGGTAAAGGGATTACACCATGAAACACAGATGGCAAAGTGAAACTCAAGTTTTTGCTATAAGGCATCAACAGATTCATTGTCGCTTCTGAGAAGTTCTAGCTCGTTAAAGGTGCTCTCTAAGCAGTAAGAAGCCGCACATGAAGCTGAGGCCCACCCATCCGATGAGTAAACCTAAACTAGATCAATATATTCATGTCAGTGGTTCAGTCTGAATGGTGACTCACCAGATGTTTTACTTTTCTTCTTCTTCTTCCTCTTCTTCTTCTTTTTAAAGATGGGTTTACTTAGAGTCCTCTCACCATTTTTTTAATATAAATATACTTTTAGTGCTTCAGTTCAAAAGAACATTGCATGCTTAGTGGTAGATAATTACTCAATGTTTACAAAAATAAAAATGATAATAAAGGGTATGTCAGGTTAACCCAGACAGGGGAGAAGCCAGTTCCAGTCAAAATTGTTGGACCTTCAGCCTGGTCTGGGTTTCAAGACACACAGAACACTCAGAATCAGTTAGATCCAAAGTTTGAAGAAAACATGGATGGTGTTGAAGCCTTTGCACGGCGTCATCTCCACCATGAACAAATTAACAAAATGGAAGGGGATAAGAAAAGAATGCATATAAATTTAAAGAACCTTTGCATGGCGTTTATGATATAAAAGTCAACGGGCTCCTGGTGCATCTCTCATGCTAATATTCAGACTGTTACGCATGGTCCGTCTTCCAATTCCAGCATTTCCCTTTTGCATCATAGCGACAAACTCACCATAGTCAATCCGACCATCCTGAAATATTAAGCAAGTTATAAAAATTATAAATAGAGTATGAGCAACAGAAGAAACAAAGAGCAAAAACGGGATTTTTTTTTTAAATGAGCAAGAAATCCTCAAGGAAAAAATACAAGGTAAATTCCATAATTACTGATTATGAGCTTACATTGTCTTGATCAACTTCCTTGATAATATCCTCAATTAAGACATTGCCCATGTTATGCTCTTTACAAGCTTGTTGGAGCTCATCAACTGTAATATAACCACTGCCATCCTTGTCAAAATATTTAAATGCTGCAACCAGATGTTCCTCACGCTCTAGTTTGTTGAGATGAACCGTTGCAGCAATAAATTCCCCCCAATCAATGGTTCCACTGTTGTCCACATCAGCCTAAAGAAATGCAATGCAGTCCGTCAAATAGAATAAGTAGAGCTTCACATTAACAACTGTCAATTCCAATCAACAGTACATCCTATTCCTAATATTTAATTAGTGACACTGCCCATAATAAGCAGAAGCAAAGTGTAATCCAAAGTTATAAACGTATCTCCAAAAACACAATGTATGAGAGGGATATTAAAAATGAGTGTGCATGTTCAAAAATACCAATGCAAAAATCCCAAAGATATGGAGTTTAAAATACTATAATAAATGAGAACGAGGGAGATACAGAAAGCTGTACCAACTATCATAGGATTAAAGTTATTAATCATGCTATGAAGCTATGAGAGAGAGAGAGAGAGAGAGAGAGTAATGAAGCAAAGACTTAAACAGAAGACCAATATATCTGAAAATCAACTTGGTTTTATGCTAGGGAGGTCGACTATGGAAGCTATATTTTCATTTAGGCAATTAATGGAAAAATATCGAGCGAAGACGAAAAACATGCATTTGGTCTTCATCGATCTAAAAAAAACTTATAATTAAATATTTAATTTGGTGAGTTTTAAATAAAAGGAATGTTTCAAAAGATTATATTGAAATTACTAAAGACATGTATGAAAGAGCAGTAATGAGTGAGAGAACTGCTTGTGGAGAGATAGATGAGTTCCAGTGATCATAAGCTTGAATTAGGTGTCAACCCTAAGCCCTTATCTCTTTGCAAGGATTATGGATGAGTTAACTGCTCATAATCAAGAGGAGGTGCCTCGGTGTATGTTGTTGGTAGATGATACAGTGTTAACGGATGCATCAAGAGATGGAGTAAATGCAAAACTTGAGCGATAATGGGAGGCTTTAGAATCCAAAGGCTTATAAGCCGTATAAAAACATAATGTATGAATTACAACTTCAGCGGGTATATACAAAGAGCTGAAACTACTGTGAAAATTGAGGCCCAAGAGATACCACAAAGAGATTCACCCGTTACATTGGCTTGATAATTAGTAAGGATCAAGAGATTGATGAAGATGTCAAATATAGGATACAAGTGGGATGTTTGAAGTAGGGACTTGCTTCTGAAGTACTTTGTAACCAATGAATACCAAAAAGATTGAAGAGAAAATTTTACAAGATAATGATTAAACCAGCTATGACCTATGAGGCCAATCACAAAATGGATGTTGAGGTGGATGTGTGGTAAAGGTGGGAGTGATAAAATTAGAAATGAGCACTTTCGAGAGCACTTGGGGGTAGCATCAATAAGTGAAAAAATTAGAGAAACCCGTTGGAGATGGTTTGAATGCCCAACGCAAGGTGGCAATGGTGCCTGGAAGGAAAAGTTTAGCTGCGTAAGTTGATGGCCCACCAAGGGAAAGGGGTGTAGTAAAAATAGATTCGAAGATGTGAAACTTATCTAAGGATTTGGCTTCCGATAGATCAAAATGAAGAAACATAATTCATGTAGCCGACCCTAACATAGTTGGGATAAGGCTTCGACGACGACGACGACGATGGTGTACTCCCATGCAAAAGTAACTCATGAAATGCATTTCCTAAAATTTGGTTTCAAATCCCTGAACGCAACAAAGCATGCCATACAGTTAACCCAAAAATGCAATCAAATTTACTGCAAATATCATCATTTCTAATAAATTAATATCAAAACAATTATAATAATCTTTTGTCAAGCAAGCACAATAACTCTTTTAAACTGATCTTACTGCATCCATAAGAGCACGAATCTCTGATTCCTTTAAAGTCGAACCGTATCTTTTAAGACCAGCTTTTAGTTCATCAAATGTGATAGCACCACTATTGTCAGTGTCCATTGCCTGAAACATCTCTTTCAAACCAGCAATCTCTTCCTCTGAAAGGCTTTCAGCTATTACCTGAGATGATGCGGAATAAATCTTAGATAACCAAAAAACAAAGAAAAAGCAGAGGGAAAAGAGGATTAAACAGGTTTTGATTTATTGTTTGCGAGGCCAAAAAAGCAGAACTTATATTAACCATGAAAAAAATGATCTATTTATTGTTTATTTGTTCCCCAGTGCAGCCTACGTGCTCACCCGTAAAGCCATCTTCTTCAACTTGTTCATTGCAGAAAATTGTTTTAGGCGGGACAGCACTGCTGGATCCAATGCTCGGTCAGGAGCAACTCCATTTTCACATATCCAAGGATGACCTACAAGCATAAAGTATATTAATGCCAAGGAACCCAATTAGAAGTGACTACTTTGAATTGTGCAAAATGAGGGACCATAGCGGCCTTTGTTAAAACACAAGGGAAAAAAAACAACAAATACAAGATGATCAATTTTATCAAGCTTCTTGAATTTGAAACTAGCAAACCTATGGTCACAAAGAGGCATGAACTATGATTTTAAACACACTTTCATACACCTTAATGCCCATGGCAAACCATTGCATAACAGCCAACATAATAGGCCACATAGTTATGTTAGTTCATTTAGTAGCTGAGCTCTCAAGTGGATGCACTATTGGAAGAAGATACTACAATAACTACGTTCCCTTCTGCAATGTAGATATTTAAGATCCTACATAGCTCATAAATTAATCCAGCCATAAATCAGGCAGTTTGCTGGAAACAAATGTAAGAGGGAAAAGAAAAAATGGTATACCTTCCACATTTCTGAACTAATTGACTAAGACTACCTGTAACACCCTGTCCCAAGTTAATTAAGATTAACTCTAATTAATCGGGATTAATGCTAATTCAACATGTTTTATGGAATTAATGTTGATTAATGGCTAAATTGATATAGAATTTGGCTCAAGTGGTCAAATTGAACTTAATGAAAAGAATAGTGAAGGTTATGGGTGACTTGAAATGGTTTTAGGCTAAACCATGCAATGTAAGGACTTTTTCGTAAATACGAAATTACACGTATTTCGTCGAATACGGAAACTCTTGATACTCACACGTATATCTCGAGTAGTACGTTAACTTCCGTGAATATAGTAATTCCATCCGACGTGAATTGGTTCAAATGACCATTCATTTGACTTAAATTGTAATTAGAGGAAAGGAGAGGGGCTAAAATGCAATTTAGGGCTTATAAGATGAGGATGAACTCATTTGAGTTCATTCCTCCATTCCAGCCGATCTCTCTTCTTCTCTTCCTTTCTCTTCTTCCTTTTTCTTCCGTTCCTCTTGGTTTTCCATCAAGGTGTGTGTGATTTGGAGAATTGACAAGTGATTGTGAAGAGGAACTTCATCTTCTTCATATTCTCCATCTTCACCATTCTCTTCTTCATCTCCTTTTTACTTTCTTGGTCTCAAGAATTCCACCAAAGGAGCTACAAGTAAGTGTTTGAGTTGAATTCAGCACTTCCATGGTTTCATTATTGAGTTATGGCTCAAAGAATTCACAAGAATTCTGTTTTGTGGATTGATTTTGGGTTTTAGGTTCAAAAGAAGGTTTGGCTTGAGGAATTCAGCTTGGATTCAAGCCATACAAGGGAATTCTTGCTAAGAAGTTCCAAACAAGGCAAGTATACTTAATTATATTGATTTCAATTGTTAAGTGATTTGTTAGAACTCAAGGAGTTCAGTTACAGAAAATTTGATTCAGAATTTTCTGAACTTCTGGGCACAATTCGGTCAGCCGCCAGGCTGACCGACACCTGACCGAGAGCTGACCGACATAGGTCGGCTAGCCGAAATTGTGAGTTCGGCTAGCCGCGGGTTGACCGCAAGGTGACCGAAAATCTTGTCAGGGTTTTTCCATCAGAACTTGAGCTTCTGGAAAACGAACCGTGAGCTGACCGAAGAAATTCGGCTAACCGAAATTTGAATTTCGGTCAGCCGAGTGGGTGACCGAATAAGTGACCGAATTGGGCAAATTGTCTTGTAAATTGAGAAATTCTGGAAGCTGACCGAATGTGGTTCGGTCAGCCGACATCCCTAATGCGGCTAACCGCTAGGTAACCGACGAGGTGACCGAAATTGAGGGAATATCAGAATTGATTTCTGATAAATTCCTAAACCTTCATGGGTGTTAGCTAAACTTATGTGAATGTAAATTTCACTAAAAAGTGATGTCATCTAAAATAACACCTACATTGCATAATGAACGTTTCACCCGAATGTTGTTTTAGGAAATTACTTGTTTATGACTTGAGTTGGCTTGTCCTCTCTCGTCTATTACTGTTATGCTCCTTGTTGAGCTATCATTGAATAATGTATTGAATTAATACAATGAAATGCAATGAAATGAAACGAAAAGAACTGAAATGAACAAACACTGTAATGTATGAAAGATTAAGTCTGCTGCAGTAGACGGAGCGTTCCGGAGCTCCGTGGTGATGTCGGTGATCTCTGATCAAGACACTGGTAAATCCCACACATTTGAAAAGCCACTTAATAAAGTGAGTAATATTGAAATGAAATAAGTTCTTGAAAGGCTGGGTTGTGAATGGTGCGCCTTCCGCCTATGCTAGAGGACAACGAAAAGACACTGGATAAAGTGTATATAATGAATTGAATGCTCTCTTCAGGGGAGAACTACATGAATTGAATGCTTCCTTCAGGGAAGAACTATATGAATTGAATTGAATTGAATTGAATTGACTTGAATACAATTGTTATACATTGGAACCAAATTGCTAAACATGTGATTATCATAGAATTGTGTATACATTGTTGAACCGTCGTGTTCACAGTGTTATTGATGACATTACAGGCCCAGTTGGCCGTTCCAGTGGTTCCGAGACCGCGCCGCCAACGGAGGAGACCAATCCGGTTCCCCCAGGAGGATTGAACGAATGGATGTAAATCGGAGGCGACCGGTTTAGCAAATTTTGGGAACATTTTGAATAGATTCATTTTGTTGTAAACAGTGATCACATGCATTGTATTTGAATATGCATGGGTGATTTAAATAGGAAATGAGATGTGTAAGTAAACTTTACTTTCTGTAAAGAACTTGTACATATTAAAGTTGGATGTCAATGTATGTATATATTTCCGCAAAACCATGTACATTTGACAGGTATATGTAAGATCCCTTGTGAATCTTGTACTAGCTTCGGCGATGCGAGGTTTACGGGAGTAAGTATGGCGTCGCGACTCGGGGTTTGGCCGTGGTAACCCTAATCTCGGGCCCGGGTCGTGACACTACCCTAGATGTGCAAACTAAAACCTTTAAGAATGCACAGAAAACCCAACATAATGATATTATAACCATTGTGAATTAAGGTGTTCTTGTCATAGGCTTAGATCAATTGGAGACGAAAATTTGTTCTCAGTAATTTCCCCAAGTGTATACTATAAAGAAATCTTCTGTAAGGTAGCTCAACATACACAGTACTTCATGGGCAGTCAAACGATCTGAAGGGCGAAAGCAGAGCATCTTTTTAATAAGATCCTTAGCACTGTCAGAGATGAAAGGCCATGGGTCCGACTCAAAATCAATGACTCCTTTCAGGACTGCATCAAATATCCCCTGCTGTGTTTCTGAACTCAAAAAAGATACAGGAAAAAGAAAATCAGTATCAGTGATGAACAAATTAAGAACTTGTATGAGCATAACTACATTAGCATCCCTACCTGCCCAAAATGGTGGAACACCACTCAACAATATATACAATATAACTCCTGCTGTCCACACATCTGCTTCTGGTCCATACTGCTTGCATAGTACCTCAGGAGCAACATAATATGGGCTTCCCACTACGTCTGTGAAAACCTGACCTGAATTATCAAGTCCAAGATTGAGTTAAATATACATATCCAATTGGAAATGAATAAAAAATGAAGCATTAAAATGCAACAAGTGACAGTAAATGTTTAATCCTGATCCAGTGCTTCAGCCCCTCAGGAAGATTAACAATTTTTTTTTTTGGGGGAAATAATAGCCTTAACATCACTCGAATAGCAACCTTGTGGTTGCGAAAATGAGCACCTTCCTATTTGCCATGGGCACTTGTCATTATGGGGAGATTAACATGAGAATCTTCTTTTGTAATTGTAATGAAATTATTGAAAGAGGAAATGGAATTCAGGAGGACCAGAATTTCCACCCAGCATGCAAACAAGTGTGACCTGCAAATGGATGATCCAAAAAGTTTACAAAGTCATAGAGGCTGAAGAACTGCACATGCTAAGAGGGAAGTCTGGAGTTGAAGAAAGGATAGAATTAGATAAGCACACACAAGAAGAAACTTGCAGGTAGGTACAATCTTAAAGAAAAGAACACTGAAATGGTACGGATACATAAACAATACACCAAAAACAGCCCCCATACAATATATCAAAGGTTGCATGATTAAGGAACTACGAAAAGGGGGAGAACAGTAAACACCTTAAATGAAGTAGTGAGGAACGACATCACTGATTGTGGAGTTACTTAAAACACGGATGTAAAGAGGGTATGATTGGAAAAGCATAACTTACAAAGCTAGGCTTTGAGTTTGATGTTGATAATGATGATGGACGATATTCAATGGCAAATCATGCAACCAGTAAGAATTACTGCTTTCCGATTTTCATGATTTTGTGCAATGGATATATGTAATGTCCCATCAGCTCAACAGTACTCATCACCACGCAAGTGGGGACCTAGAAGAGAAAGATACACCTAGCATTTGACATCCCCAAAGAAATTACCATTTCCAGGAAAAAGACTGAATTAGTTTACGCATTGGAGACACTCTGCCTTAGAGGGCAATCAAAATTTTCATTCCCAAATCCAGAAAAATCTTTATCATGAAAAATCTCAATCTTCAACAGAAAATTTAACTTTCCAAACATATACCATGTCCCTACTTAAGCTCCCTTAATGCATATAATATCTTCAAAACAAGAATAATAAAAACAAGAGGATATGGTCTCACCTGGTTTAAAGAAAACTGAGAGCCCGAAATCGATGGCTTTGAGTGATGAGTCATCATCTTTGTTAACCAGCAAGAAGTTCTCTGGCTTCAAATCCCTGTGCATCACCCCAAGCGAGTGGCATGCCTCAACAACCCCCACAATAATCCTTGTCAACTCGGCCGCCTTCCTTTCACTGTAATGCCCTCTCTGAATTATCCGATCAAACAATTCACCCCCAGCACACAACTCCATCACAATATGCACATACAATGAATCTTCATAAGCTCCCTTGATTGCCACAATGTTCTTGTGACCCGAAAGATGGTGCATTATCTGAATCTCCCTGCGAACATCCTCCACATCTTCCTTCCCGATCAACTTCCTCTTCGGGATTGATTTGCAAGCATAGTCAATGTCAGTCGAGATCTCCGTGCACAAATACGTAGTTCCAAACTGCCCCTGCCCCAATTTCCTGCCCATTGTATAGAGATCACGGATATTTGGTGTTTTATGGCCCAATACTAAGTACATCTGGTTATCACCCCCTCGCTTCATGCTTCCTTCTTTTAAAGTAGCGCGAGATGATGATGAATTGCTATTGTTATCACTGGTACTGTTGGTGTTCTTGCTGTTGTTATTGTTGCTACTTCCTTTCGCAGTTTCTTTATTGGAATCACCTGGAATCAGCTGAAAACCCGCACTTTCCGTGTAATGTTCAGATTTCAGCAAACAGTCCTCAGTAAATTTTCCTTTTCTCCGGCATGTGTTGCCCATCAAACAGAGAGAGATTTCCAAGACTCTATAACCTTTCTCTCACTAATCAAAACCATATCCACCAAAAGATTCAAAAGAAGAAGGAAAAAAAAAAAAAAACCCTCAGATTCAACTTCAAGTAAAAGGTGCAACCCTAAACCACAGCAAACTCCAAAAATCTGATCACAGTTTACATCTTTCCAAACAGCAACAACAGGAATCTGAAAACTTTTCCAAAATCTAACAAACTACTAACAAATCTAGAGTTCGGGAATGTGAAAACCCATGAATTTAAACAAAAGAAACAAAGAAAAAGCTCGATCTTTTACCAGATCAGAGACAATTCTCTAGCAAATGAGTGGATATTGAATAGAACTCTGAGAAATCTAGGGTTTTTTTGAAGGATTGAGATCGAGACGGACGAGAAGTGAGAAGTTAGGTGAGATCTCTTACTTACAGATGGAAATGGATGAGTGGATTTGGAGCTGGAGCTTGTGATTCGATGCTTCATGACGACTTCGGAATCTACGTGTCGGGAGAGAGAAGATTTCGAGGAATTCCATTCTCCTTTCCATTTGTTTCTTTACATTCCCTTTCTCCTTTTGTGTTTTTTTTAATCTTTTTTCGCGGCTTTGGTTGCAGAAGGAAGAAAGAAGGAGAGCCAGGAGTGCTGACCAGTGAGGCAGTAGTGACCAGCTGCTACTGTGGGAGCCATATGAATGTAGTCCGGATACACCGCTCCCCTGAGTGGGCCAATATCGCTTCGCCACGTGTGCACTGCCGCCCTGTTAGTATCCGATATTTCCTGTTTTTGTTTAGAAGAATTTTCATAATTCTTTTCTGATTTAATTTAGAAAATCCAAATGCCCACTCTATAGTACGGACTCATTTGGCAATTTATTAGGTTCGTTAAAGTAATATAAAGTTTTATTTTTTATGAGAAACGATTAAATTAAAAGTACATATATTTAAAACTTTCTCCTTTTAAAAAAAATTAATTAAAAATCAACTTTCTTTTTCTACTAAATAATAAAAAAATACTTAATTTTTACACAAAAGGTCAACAAGATTCCCCACCAATCTACTAAAGACAAAATATCGTAGTAACGTAATTATATTTTATTTTTTCTCTTTTTTTGGTACCCCAGCTTCAATGGTTGGAACACTTTTTTTTTTTTTTTTTTAAAAGCCTGTGGTATACCCGAGAAGGAAACCCACAGAGGTGAAAAGAAAGCCCAACACACTCGGAAAGAAAAGCCCACTGAAGTGGAAAAAAAACTCACATATACACATGCAGGAATATATAGGGGGGGTTGGAGTTAAACCCCAAACATCCCCGATAAGAACCTAACTCCTTACCAGTGAAGTAACGAGTGGTTCTTATATTTTATTTTCTCTTAATTTGATGATTTACATTACTTTTACCTTAATAGTAAATTACAAAAAATAGAATTCCAAATGCTCTAATTATAGAAACTCATAAGGCAAAATGTGCTTTTTTCATGCGGTTTGGAATACTAAACCCTACATAAAAAAGGAGCCTTACACTAGCACTCTATCACATGTAAGTCTCCAAGTTCAAGGCGGGGACCTCCAACTCATTAATGATCCTTGTCTGAGGTTAATAGAAGATAAAATTCCTAGAGCACACCTTTAGGATCTATTTCTTTTATCAAAATTTATGACAATAATTTAAGATGTTGAAGTTTTTTTAACATGATGTGACATCTTATCTCTTAAAATTTAAAGAATTCCACTAAACAAATTTCTAACCCATTTATATCACATTAATGTCCACGGAAATCCACTGACTATAATTTTATAGAAATCAATGTAATATAGATCATTGGATTGATCAAGTGTAAAAGATATATCATATATATTTTCAGATGCTTCAATCTCTTATAAAAGTCAATGCAATATATAGATCATTTGATTGATCAGGTGTGAAAGATATATCATAGATGTTTTTTTCAGATGCTTTAATCTCTTGCGGAAATCAATGCAATATAGATCATTTGATTGATCAACTGTGAAAGATATATCATATATATTTTCGGATGCTTCAATCTTGCTGTCTATCTCACCTAGCGGGGATTCCTGTGATATGAGTAGACTTGTTGATCGTGTGGAACACGTAGGGTGAGTAGGGAGAACAAAAGTCTGTCACTGTCGATATACTGTGCTGATGGAAGGATAGGACCATTTCTCTCTCTATTGGAAAGATGTGGTTTTCTCTCCTGCGCGTATGAGATGGAGACGGTTCATAATCAGTGACAGTATATTCTCTGGTTGGCTTCTTGGGTAGGAAATATACTGACCCAAATCCTTGCCTTTTGGGGCCCACGACATGGACTTGCCACTTATCTTTCCGGATTGGAGAGGTCACTGTGTAATTTAAAAAAAAATTTAAAAATATTCCCCGGGCCTGTTTGGGAACTTCAATAGTAAAGAAGCCTCTAATTTCCAGATAAATGGTCACATCAAAAACATATTTTCTCCAAATTTACTCTTTTTTGTGAAAAAAAAATATTAAAAAGCAACTTCCTTTCTCCACTAAAAGATTAAAAAAAAATATATTCTTTAAATAAAAAGTAAAAAAATTTCTCTACCAAACAACTAAAAATAAAATATCATCATAACTCACTTATATTTTATTATTTAAGGCTTTACTTCACCTCATTTTACATGTAAGTGGAGCGAAGTAAAGCCAAATCCGTTTGTGAGCTTCACATGTAAAGTGGGGCGAAGTTAAAGCCTCAAATAGTAAAAGAATAAATGTAGAATGAAGTGAAGTAAACGCTAAAACAAAAAAAGAATAAAGTATAAATGAGTTATGGTGATATTTTGTCTTTAGTTGTTTGGTAGTGAATCTTTTTTATTTTTTACATAAAAAATAGGTATTTTTTTAATCTTTTAGTGGATAAATGAGGTTTTTTTTTTTTTACTGTTTTTTTTTAAAAAGAAGAAGGGAATTTTTAAAATGTTTACTTTTGATGGGACCTTTGTCTGAAAAATAAAGGCTTTACTTTACTCCACTCTACTAGTGAAGTTCTCAAACATGCCAAAAGCACAAAAATCTAGCCTCTCCCCTCGTGTACTAGGCATAGTTGTTAATTCCGTTTGGGTTATTACTTCAGTCTAGTATCCAAGATATAATATTTTGGTATTTCAGAAATTCAGCAAAATTTTTCAGATTAGCTTTTCGGAATAACAAAAAAATTTAAATATATATACATATATATAATATAAAAATATAAATAAAATATAAATTATGCATGTTTCTTGATATGAATATTGAGAATTTTTGTTAAAAAAAAAGTGAAAATTATTCTACAAATCAAAATGGATCGGAATGACCAGAATGACTAGAATGGACGAGAACTCAAACCGAAGTTTTTTTTTACCTCATTCTGTTTCAATAGATCAAAGAATCGGAACGAAAAATTCCCACCTTTCCGGCCTAAACAAAAAGGAATTGATGACAACCATGGTACCAGATCGAGATATGAACCCAGCATAAAAAGGATTCAATTTTAGTTTTGAATTCGAAATTGACACGTGATGCTGATCAAAAGGTTTTCAAGTGTTAAAATTATAAGCGGGGCACTTTTTTTGTGTGTTTTTATTTTATTTTTATTTTTGTTTGGTACAGACGTGGGGACATGGGGCTCTTTATAAGATGGTAATATGATTCACGTTTCTTGTACTCTCAAAATTAATGCAACTCAAAAATGATTTTCTCACTTCTTTTTACCATGTGGCCGTAATCATCGGCCGGCAAAATCTTTGGGTTGATTGGTTGAAGCATACAAGGATCCAAAGTCAAGTCCAAAAGTTTTATATATAATGGGATAGTGTTAGATATCTATCCAAAATTCTCCCAAATTAAAGGCAGCTTTCATACTTACATTGTTGCAATCTTTCGGAATTGAACCAGGAAATAGAAAGCCTAAATCCCAAATGGGCTCAGCCCAAATAGCGAGTGTTTGTAATTTAGTGATAACTTATCCAAAAAAATTACTAGAAAGCGTATATAACTGATAAAAAACCAGGGTTGGCCGTCCCAATTGACTAAATGGACGTGCTTGGGCCTGACATTTATGGCCCATTTCTGGGTTGACCTGGATGTGTGTTTTAGTTTTTAAAGTAGGGCCGGGCTTGGATATGCTTCAGCCCGGCGTTACATGGGCCATGAACGGTGAACACCCCAGCTATAAGGCATCTATCACTCCCAGAACAAACTATGTGATTGGATTGCCAGGTCCTTGCAGCTATTGTTAACTTCTACATGTATTTTTCTTCTTCAATTGCTTACCTATGGAACTGATGCATGTTCAACGCTGCATATGTGTAATTTTAAGCAAGGAACTTGCATACTATATATATGAAAGAGAAATTCATACGACTTCATTTTACTCTTGCATTATGATTATATGCATCAGGGCTTTTGGGAGGATCTTGTGCTGCCATTTGACTCGAATAACATAACAGTATTGTTTGATTTTGCCTATCATTTTATCCTATTCAGAACAAGAGTTTCCTGTTGAATCATTGTTTATACGGTGGTGATTCCAGATTTGGTGAAAATCACAAAAAGAGGGGGAAAAAAAAGGGTGACTACTAACTAAACGCGGTCCAAACCCTCTAATTTGATAGAATTGAGACAAATCACACTCACATGATTTAACTTCCTCAACATATTCTATTATTGGTGCATGAATGCTAAATTTGTCTAAAGATGTTTTTAATGAAAGTTTAAGAAATAGTAAGAAACCTTTGTACATGTCATAAACTTCAACTAAGAAACCCTTCTAATAATTTTACTGTTCTCACATAATCCTACTACAAGAGAAGAAACCAAGAGAGCAGCATGCATATCTTGTACAAGGCCTACATTTAATTCTCTGCCTCCCTGCCTTCTAACTATCTCTCTGTTCTCTTGTGCATTCTTAATTGATGATTGGATCCACTACTATCAGAAGGGCCAGCTCTTCTCATGTGCATCGTCGATTGATGATTGGATGGACTATGAACAGATGGACCATGAAAATAATCGCTACCCATTGTGTCCGTTGTAGAGCTTGGTGTGTAGCTTCCACTTACCATGCTTTGATGATGATTAGGACGATAGTTCACCAATATTCCATTGTATTTGAATTGGTTAGACATGAGCCCAGAAAGATAAACTGGTGCCCTACCTCCAGCCATTGGAATGTTAGGAGCTTGACCTTGAGTTGCATGTCCTACTACGCAGATTTGATTATTGCTGGCCAATTCAGCTGCATTAGAATTAATGTATGGAACAGGAGCTGATCCATTGGCATCTGTAACGTCATGTATGCTGGGCCTGCGCCGCTCCTTTGTCCTTGAGCTTTTGCGACGAATGAAGTACTTCTGCGCATGGCTGGCCACTTGTGTGGGTGTCCTTGACTTAATATAGTTTCTGGAGATGCTCCTCCAATCTCCCTTTCCATAATGTTTAAGACCAGCCAGGAACAACCTGAGCAGTTAAAAGAGATGCGGTATAAAGGACCATACAAATTTGATCTACTCATAATAAATGAATCAATGGGCACAAGGAAGATCGCTGTATAAGTAATCCTTGTAAACATGATTTCTTGTTTTAGTTGTGATTGATGAAGTGTGAACTGCCGCACTAAAGGACAACAAAATGAAGATAAAAACAAAAAATCATGGTATCAATGAAGATAGCCATAACTACAACATTTTCATCTTTCACATAGTTACTTTTATTGAAGCCAACTGACTAGAATAGTGAGGCTAAGCTCATCTAGCCTTCACCTCATTTGTCAAACGAAGATGAATTTGAGTATGTCGCCTTTCATATGCTAATTAATTAAGCAAGAATAAAACTAATTACGGCGATCCACATTGAATGTAAAAAAAAACCCAATATTAGGTAACCATCATTTCCAAACAGGACAACTTTTTACAATCTTCCATTAAGGGAAGGGGTAATATGAAAGAGGAGATTTCCAATTTCACTCAAAACGCCTAAAACTCTTAGAACTTGTACTCTGGACTCTTAGCTCAAACTCCTAGATCTTCTAATCATTATTGGGTCTGTTTGGGAACTTTACAGGTAGAATGAAGTAAAGTAAAGCCTCAAATTTTCAGACAAAGGATGACAAACCAATAAATTTGGTCTATATGGATCACCTCTGATGGTAATGAACCAATGGATAATTCGCATGGATTAATAGTTGATAACAAGCATTTGTAAGAGGCAAAGCAAAAGTTAAGAAAAGGCTATTCAATCAATGATTGGTAATATTACTTCAATCAATGTAAATGTACTTCTGGACACAAATTATGAGAAAGGAAGAGAGGAATGAGGTTAACTTGTGAGGTCTCCTCAAGAAAACTGGATCTTATTGTCCAGATTTAAAAGTGAAATATGGTATTATCCCATTGCATGTAATCTCTACTTTCATTTATCCATCTAAATTCAGCTCCATTAGAGAACGTTGCATCTAAGTATTGGTCCACGTACATTCATCGAAGCAAAGTGAATCCAGCCAAAATAAAAGCAATGACTTAGACAGAGGTGAAATGAACATCAATTCCTGTAGTTAAAATAAGTAAGGCACTATAAAAGGAAAAAATTGCAAAAAAGAACAAGTTTAACCTCAAAATGAGTATTGAATAAGAAATCAATCAGCTATGAGAATGCTATGGGTGGTCATCTGCTAGTCCAGCATGGGCCCAGCGCACTTTGGGCTGGGCCTGAACCTCAGGTTTTGTATTCAAGTTCGTAAAGATCAAGAGTTGGGGTCCGTTTAGTATAGAGGCTGGACTTGATTAAGTGATAGAAAGCCCGAAGCACAAAGACCGGCCCATGCAGATTAATTTAAATGGGTGGGCTTGGCTTGCTTCAGATGGGTAGGGCTCAGTAGCAGCTCCAAGAATTCGAGTTAGTGGGGCCAATAAAAGACTTATATTCTACAAATCGATTAAATTTGTTTTTCCCTTTATTAACGTCTGTCACCTACTTTCGATAATTCGACAAATATAATATAAAATTATTAAATAATCTATTTCCGACATTTCGACAAAGATTACATTGAATTCTAAAAAAATAAAAAACCATAAATCTTAATACATTATTACTAATAGTTCTTAATTTAAAAAGAAAATCCAAATACATAAACTCCTACAGCTGCCCTCAACGGGTTTTCATGTGTTAAAATCGTTTCATATTAGCTTCATTATCAATACTAGAAAGCATGTCATTTTCAATATATGTGACAAAACAGTCATTCATCCATTCACCTCCGCTGCTCGGCTGAGGCGGGGAGTCTATATGCCTAAATCTAAATGTTAGGTTTTTCTCCTTCTAATATGGGAAAATTATCATATTTAGAGGTTAAGTTAGGCTAAATGAAAAGTTGATGACAGAATGTCTAAAAAATGGAATTTTCTTTAAAAAACAAAAGTTGTGCCCATTATTTTTTATTCATTTTGGTAAATAAATACCAATTAACTTAAGCATTGAGTGGGATAAAAATCTTCAAATAAGTTCGATTGATTAAAGATTTTTTTTTAAATAATTTTTCAAATGTCAGTGGGGTCAATTGACCCCACTGACATCCATGTAGAGCCGCCCCTGGTAGGGCTTAGGCAAGGCACTTGCGGTCATGTCAAGTTTTGAACTGGATATGGGTATGCATTTCTTCTCAAGTCAGGCCAGGCATGGATATGCCTAAAGCCTAATCAAGCTGTCCCATAAATACACCTGGTAAATGCAGCTGGAAGGTTCTACTATTCAGTGATCAGTCAATCAAAGATCCAGGTCTGCACCTTTTATTTTGATTTATTTTTCATTGTATTTATAACAAAAAAAAAAAAAAAAAAAGGGAAAAAAAAGTTGTAAAAAAGCAATATAAAACCAAGAAACAAATCATTCATCAAACAACAAAATAAAAAATATATTAAATAAACAATGAAATGGAGAAACAAAGTTCATGTAGCCAACCTAACATAGTAGAGACAAAACTTTGATGATGATATTAAAGAACTAAAGGGAAGCATATTGAGCATAAAATGCAACAAAAAATAAATTATAAAAAAAAACACAAAATAAGAAGACTTCCAAAAAAAAAAAAAAAAAACTCATCTATCATTACTTTGTTCAAAAAAATCCTCAAACCTGTGTTCATCTTCAGTCCAGGGGGTCCCTTTCTTCCTTTGCTGGTGTTCATTGACTTGAGTCCCTTCTCCATCATCTTTTCTCATGCCTTCTGCCCCTTCTCTAATATCTTTTTTCATGACTTCCGTTTCCTCTCCATATCCCATGACTTCTTTTCTTATGCCCTTTTTTTCCTCTCTATATTGTGGTAGTGGAAAACTACCGGATTCAATTAACTTGAGGTCCTCTACCAAGGCTTCATAATGCTTCTGCACTTGCTCTACAGTCTTTCCAGGCACCTGTGCAGCTATTTTCTCCCAACTCTTTGGTTCATCCAAGTTCAAAATGGCTAGCAAGTTCTCAAAGAAGTTGTTTTCTTCTCGAGTCCACTCCTCATTCTCCATATGAATAAGAAGGGTTTCCCTATTCCATTGTTTCATAATCATTTAAGAAAAGTGGAAAAACAATATGGCAGAGAAGAGAGAGATTGAGGAGATTTTAATGAAGAGGGAGATTCTCTCTAAGATCTTTAGATTCCTTACATTTTTTATTTGTTGAAGATTTTTCAGTTATGGGGTTTGTTAAAAACCAAAGATAATTGTTATAGAGAGGAGAGGTACAGCTTTCTTTTTACCAATTTACACTCCATATGATTAAATTTAGATCCTAAATTTTGATGCAGATTTTAAAATTCAGGCCTAAGTATGACCCAAACTTGTACATGTTCAATCAAAATTTCACTTGTATTTGGGTGGGCCATGCAGATGAAGTTTGGGGAACCAGATTACATCGCTAGCGAATAATAAGAAACATCTAAGACACAAGAAAGTATCAACTGAGCAATGAAAATTACTAGTGCTGCCCATGGACTGATGACCTAGGTGTAGAAATTTGTATAAGGCCAGACCTTCAGTTCCAAGTTCCAATCCTATATATCATACCCAACACTTACTACTTCTGCTGTTTAAAGATCCTCTAATGTAGGACCTTTAGAATAAATCCCAAGGCTTCTCAGTCTAAAATAAACGCCCCCTCCCAGCTGTGAGGATTAATCCTTTTTTTCTTAATCTCTTCGTCAGCTCAAGCTTTCTATTCTCCTCTCTCAACTCCTTTTTTCTATTTTATCAAAATTTTAAACTTGGCAATCAACTTTGTTTTAGTTTCGTTCATTGGCCAGATCGGTATGGGCTTAGTCATTCCATGCCCAGACCAACTTTATAATAGTAGCCCATATATGGCCCAAGCCTGAAACAGGCACGAAAAACGACCCTCAACATGTCAGGCCCGAGCCCAACCATTTGGTCAATTGGGCCCAGCCGAGTTTTGTCTCACTTTATCACTTGTTTGTGCAAGTAAGTTGCGGCCGTAGAAGCAGCACTTATTTGGGCCAAGGCGGGCTGGGCTTCAGGCTTTCTATCATTAATCTAGGCTCAACCCAAATATCAAACAGGCTTCCTCCAAGTACAACAGCCCATGGCCTGATCCTCGCCCAAAAAGCGCGGGACCCTAGTCGGGCCCGGGGTGTTTGGCCCATGAGCAGCCCAAATACCCTTTTTTTAATGGGCTTGGAGAGTGTTTTGAGTTCTGGTCATTGGTGTTTTTGAAATTCAAAAGCAAACTATTCGAATTAGAAATTCAAATAAAATATCTAGATCTAGAAAAATCCAAATTCAAATTCAAATATTTAAATTCCCATATATATATATATATATAACACTAATTCAAAACACAATAAAGCAAATCTAAGAAATCCAACCTAATCTACAAGCCCAAATAGTAAGTTGAGATAAATAAAATTCATTTATTCTAAATCTTTCTCTAAGATGGGAGGCATGATATTGGGATGGGGTTGTGTTTAAATAATTTATAAGAATATAAACAAAATTACATCAATCACATGTGAAAGAGGATTCTCATAAAAAAAGATCCAAAAAAAAAAAAAAAAAAGTTGAAAAAACACTTCTCAATTTGAATTAAGAAGTTTTTAGAATTGCCCTCACTTCCACAACAAAATGTAAGCTCCACCCTACCTTTTGTGGCCTATAAAATTTAAAAACATGTTGATGAGATGGTTCCATCTCAGTATTTATCTTCAAGATGGACAAATTAATATAAAATGTTTGATTTTAAACTGGAAGCGTCCATCTGGGAGGGCCCCCTTATGTATTTTCTTTCCTCTGTATCACACTAACAATTGGATTGGTGAACGGAAAAAAAAAAAAATTTTGGATGTTCAAGATTGAAAAATAACACTATATGCATAATCTACATTGCTACTATATAAATTATCTAATCCTACATTATCAAGATATTGATGATCCAAGCTTAACCCCAATAACCTGAACGCTTAAGATGCCAGAAGCCCACTCATTAGCCCCACAAAATTCTACAAACAAAAGAAGGAAAAAAGAAGAAGGAAGAGTAGTTACCTTCTGGTGACAATGCAAAGAAGCCAAGATGCAAGTTGGGATCCCCAACAGCTGCTGTCTTTGGAAAAGAAGCTCCCTCAAAGTCTAGTATTCGGTGGAGAAGAAATTTATAATATTCAGACTCTACAAGAGATATACAATGGAGACAAAACAGGAGACGGTCGTACAGAAGTTGTCCTTGAAACTAGGGAGAATAATGCCCATAATACTTTTCAAAATCTCTCATTCTTGTTAGAAAAAAAAATAGAAAAGGGATATTGCCCTTGGATCTGACATTCAGTATTGAACGGTCCATATTTTAGTATTCTCTGTGTAATTTTTTAAGCCATGCGATATTGTACGCATCATACACATTATACTATGCGATATTCTAAGATCCTACGGTGTGATATTCTAGGTCCTTGCAATTACAATGTGTAAATGTCATGACTAAAGGAGAGAAAGTCCGGAACACACTTTTCTAAACCTTTTTTTAAAATATTTTTGTAAACTTACATTACTAAGGAATGAAAAAACTCTTGTAGGAGAAAAATGCCCCTCCTGGACCTCACCTCCCCTCCCTCCCTCCCTCCACTGCTGTTGATTGCATCACTTTGACATGTGGGTCCCTTAATGATTACATCATAATTTATTGTGGGTCGACCTTGCATGAAATACATCAAATCATTTCACTTTTATGAAACTAGAAATCTAAGCAACCAAAACAAATTTCATTCCTTGGGTCCTCTCCGCCTCTTATTATTTAAAGACTAAACTTTCAATAATGCCTTGTTAGAGAAGTTTTGGGTTTTACCAATGTGAACTTGGATCCTACATTGGAATCGCCTGATCTGGTCCACCAATGCCACATTTTAGACTTGGATCAAATTTCTTAGATTTCAAAATGAACCCAGTGAAACGCTGCATTATGTTTGTGAAATAAGTGCAGTTTTGGTAACTTCATTGTTTCAACTGAGGCCATCAATGGGCCAGGCCAGCCCATCATATGGCACATCCTGTTCCTATCTAAAAATCCAGGCCTGAACAAATATTTTAGGCCCTGGGATAAAGCTCAGCCTAAAATTCAACCATATATCATAAGAGGTCTTAAATTTTAATTGCCTCTTAGTTTGTGAAAGATCTGGGTACAGTTAAGAGTCCAAGATCGATCAAGGTTGAGATCCGATTACCATTTTGGGCCTAAACTTAGACCTGATTGGATAAGGCGAGAATCAATCCCCTAAATTATTATATCATTTACTCTTGCTAGATATAATATATGTCTTCACATCTATGATATAAAGATATGTGCCCAATTGGACCTATTTTCAGATCCGATTATCAAGCGAACTCAAAAAATGTCTCTAAAAGGGTTAATCAGGTTCCATTTGCCTGTTTGGTAATTTTACCATAGCAAAGACTAAATGGTAAAAGAAAACCAGCAAAGACATCAGTTTGGTAATTTTACCATAAAATAAAGAATCAAATATATAAGTAGATTATGATGGTATTTTATTTTGAATTATTTGGTATGAAATTTTTTTGATTTTTTATATAGAAAAGAAGAGTTTTCTTGTATTTTAGTGGAAATTAAAGATTTTTTTTTTTTTTAATAAAAAAAGAGGAGTTTTGAAAAAATGCACGTTTTTATGTAACCCGTTGCGTAAGGAAGACTTTATTTCACTTTTCCAAGTGTCAAACAGCCATAATTGTAAAAGTAAACCCTCAGAAATATCAAAGTTTGGGCCGCTTTCAATTCGAGGGGTAAGGCAGTACAAAGGTTGGTACGATTGGTCAATGTGCGGCCCACCAATTACGTAGACAATGTCATAACCGTTCTCTGATTTGTCCCTTAGCTAAGGCAATCGCCCATCACAATCAGCCTGCCTGTCTATTAGATAATCCAGACCATCCCTCTGGTGGGGGCCACTCCCACTTACTGGTGGTCCAGACCAATTCGATGACTCGTTCACCATCCAAACGAAAAGGACTGCCACAAATTGGCTGACTGTGTGCTGAGACACCTTCAGGCTGTTGGGTGGTTCCCACTTAAGCTGACCAAAGCAACCATCAGCAGCACCTCCATTTGTCAATAGCTCTAAGTGGTTGCTAAGCTCCTGTGGGGCATGTGCTGTGTGTGTGTGTGAGAGTGTCAGTTCATCATCGTGGTAGTCATCATCATCTAATAAACAATAACCATGAAAGACAACTATCAACACCCATAACACTTCATGCAGTGGTTGGGGGATGAAAATAATATCTCAATGAGACCGAACACTCTCTAAACTATCAACTCTAATAGATCATTCTAATATCTTTATTCATGGCCTCCAAATTTAAAGGCTTTAAAATGAAGCCAATTTTTTAGGATTTCAATCCAACAGTGGGTATCTTTGACAGGTATTAATTCATCCGGTGTAGTGAGTGCGAGGTGGGTTGAACGATCATAAGGGGGTCCCAATGGATCGGTGTGCTTTCATGAGATCCGTGACATACAAGGGGGTGGATGGTCCATTTGAATCGTTAATCAAGTGGGCCCCACTAGGTTGTATACATGATGAGACCATGCGCACTGTGTCCACCTCATGAAAGTTTCTGATAAATACTTTGTCAATAGATGCTAGCCGTCCATGCAAACAATTGTAAAGATGTTTTACCAAAAAAAAAAAAAAAAATTGTAAAGATGATCGTAAAGCAACAATGCTAAACATGAAAAGTAAACTTAAAGCACAGATAATTAGATAAAGCTCCTCTTGACCCGGATATCTCATCAAAGATAAAAGCAAAAGCTTCTCGCTCCCATCAAACAGTTATCTAATTGAATGATTAATGAAGTAGCCGACATGAATCAGAGTTTTTGTTGGACCACAAGTGCAATCTGGATTGTGCATGTCTGTTTATAGTCTTAAATGAAATAAGACAGGGAATGTAATTGTAGTATGATGAAGTCACCGTTGCTAATAAGCCATGCAGGAGGAGGTTATCCGATGAGAACTTCAGCTGGACTAGACCCAAGTTTGCACAAGGGTTGTAAAAATCAACTTTAAAAACATGAATTTACTCATTGAATCTGGTCCCACTCCATTTTGAATTCCCAAACTACTCACTTCCCATCATTTATATCTTGGTTCTGCAATTCAGCTCCTTCTTGTGCTCTTGGCATCATACTAATCGGCTACCTTTTAAGGCATGTTTGTCTGTAGGGCGGAGTAAAGTAAAATAGAATTACATGTCAATGAGTATCTTGATCACGTAAGTCCTCTAAACTTTACCACCAAAAATCTCTAAATTACTAACTCATTACTACCAACAACAAATTACACATTCTCCGGCAGTTCTCAACCAGTTACTAAGCCTCCTAAACGGTTCATACTATGATGTTGAGATACGTATATAGATAATTAATATGGGAATTGGAGATACAACTCCTCATTTTTAAAAATCTAAAACACGACTATGGATATGGGTAATCAATTTTTTTCTTCATATCAAATTAATGAAATTATCATTATATTCGTCCATTTTTAACATTTTTTATTGTGAGAATTCAAAAACATTAAAAGAATTATATGAAATAAAGAAATTTATAAGTAGGATATATTAAACTTATTCCCTAAAACTATCGGTGCATTATTAAGTACTAATACAAGTGTTGTATCAATCCAATACGAATACATTGTGTTTGTACAAATATCCGGATATCTTAGAATCAATGGAGTTCACCTTCATTTGAATGGGTGAAGCTGAATTTAGATAAATATTCCTATGACCCTTTTATCCAACTATCTAGAATCGGTGGCATAGTTCAGTCTCATATAGGCCATGTCCGACTCAAGGGTGGAAACTGTGGAGTGGGGTGTCCCCAAAAGTTTTGAAAACCCTCCTTATAGTATGGTAAATTTTTTATTAAGCGCCTAGCCCTATTGCATCTATGAGCACTCTGAGGTTGAGCTAAGCTCGCTTCTCCAAGTGTAATTATTTGTCATAAGAAAAATATTCTTGGGGCATCTCATAATTGAGGGAGATTCACTCATTCTTACAAGCACTGGAAATGGAAAGTAACACGCACCACATGACGACTCGATATGACAATTATCTATAGTTCCCTATCTTTTGATGTTGTCTGATGTTGTGCATATTTTTATTTTTAATTTGTTCAGCTTTTGTAGTTGTTTCTTTCCAAAAATAAACTATTTGATTTGATCCTTTGTCATAAATAAATGTTCTCTGCAGACAAAGAAAAAGTAAAGTGCTCAATCTTATTGTATAACCAAATCTTATTAAGACATTCATGTAAGTGGTTGAAGTGTTAAGTATAGGCCATAATAATACTGATGATGGTCATGATGCTAATCCAGCACTCACACATCCAAACTTGAGGATCCTAAATTCCTAATTCAGACCACAATTACAACTCGAACAGAGCCATTAGGAATTTTTTTCCATTTTGGGTAAGACATTAACATGTGTTTTTAAGTTCAGATTTAGCCCTAAATTTGATTTAACTTAGGCGCAAAGTCAATTCTAGATCTTTGCTCCCCTCTTGATGTCTGATCATCTGATCAGTTTAATACATAGTGGAAGGCCCAAATGCATTCCGGTATGCACCATAATCCCAACATTCTCATCAATGGATCAAGGGTATACAACGAACACAGATAAGTAGTTACTTTTTTGGGATATTACCCTTACTGTGTTTCTTAGATCTAACTTTTGTCTATGACCCGTTAAGTTCCATTATTGTTCCAAAAATTGTCCGTGTGATATTTTAGAGTCGTGCGATATCACACACATAGAATCATATGGTATCTTAAAGTCATGTAATATTACACATATAATATCATTGAGCAGCAGCATGACACGCCATTATTATGGGAACAGCTGTCTCAAAAATATTTAAAATTCACGTTGCAAACATGAGGTTTAGTTACGGCAATGTCCCTTGTTAGTTTTATGTAGCATGACAATCGGATAATGTGTTTGTGGGTAGAGCTGCCACATCATTGAGAGCACGTTCTATTTGTCCTCACTGTCTTCATCGCCTTTAAGAAAGACCCATCTTGTCTATCTTGTCTATGTGAAGGTTATTAATCTCTTTGTCCTTACGCAGACCCACAGATATATTAATTTCTCCCTGACCATATAGATCCGTGTATTTAATTTCTAAAGTTTCCTCCTCCAGCTCATCTTTTTCAGTATAAAAATTCAAGTTCGGACTCGGTATAAGGTCAAGATCCCTGAGAGGTTAACTTGAAGAAATTCTGAGTTACATGATAGGAATTCTGTAGTAGGGCAAACCTGTAAAACATTTGAGTCGTTTAAAATAAATACCCTTATAATTTATAAAATATTTTCAAATTTTATACCACGTTAGATTTTTCATTATACATGTTTTCAATCAAATGGTCAATTTTACAATGCAACCGCCTTATGTTAAGGTAAAATCTAAGGTAACTCATGCATTTGGAGGCTCTTTATATTCTTGGCTTGGATTCTATATAGATGGCTCTATTATGGACTTGCACTCCTTCAACTTTAATTTGAATTTCTCTTAAGTTAAAGCCTAGACGATCCGAACTCCATTTGATACTGGCCATGTTTGCTTCCACAGGCACTAGGGAGCATTCAAAGGACTCTCGACGATCCAAGGCAAAACGCTGATCAAGTGGAGCAAGTCATCTAAACAACACCAAACCACAAACATTACATTTGAATGAACTGGATCATTGTATTGAAAAGAAAATATAACTGTATATTTTAATATTGTTGGATTTGATGGCTAAAGATCAAAGGGTTAGAATAATGGGGTTAATAAAATAATAAGATTAACTTAAATTTTATATATGAGGTGACCCCATTTGGATCTTTTGATCTCCTACGTCGATTGTGATTGGTGGGGCCCGTGGTGGACTCCATTGGTCTCATACAATCTCATGTGTATATTGTATAATTTTTTCTTAATTCTTATACTTGAAAGCTAAACAACCCCGTGAAAAGAAACTAAAATCAAATTTTCTTTCGGCCACTTAACCCCAGCCCATTTGCCATTTTAAGAAGTGGGCCCTCTCCTTTAATTGTGTCTTTAAAGAAACTTAAAATCTCTTTAATTCCGCTTCTGCAACAATCCCTTGAAAAGAAACTAAAATAAAATTTTCTTTCGGCACCTAACCCCCTCCCATTTGCTATTTTAAGAAGTGAGCTCTCTCCTTTATGTGTGTCTTTAAAGAAACTTAAAATCTCTTTAATTCCTCTTTTTCAACCTTTCAAATTACCTAAAGATGAGCTCATGTTCTAATTTCTAAGGTTGGGCTCGTTTTGTAATTTTTAATGGTGAGTCTCATGTACAACAATTCCCATGTGGGTCCTTGGTTGTAATTCCTAATCCCAAAATAGGGGCGCCATGTTCTAATTACTATAAGAGTAGGCCCCATATTTTAATTCCTACAGGTAGGTCTCACATTTCTAAAGTAATCCTTAAATACAATAACTTATAAAAGGGGGTTCCATGTTATAATTCCTAAATCTAAGTCTTATATTCACAATCACAAAAGATGGGCCCACGTTTTAATTTGTATATACAAAGGTTGGCCCATGTTCTCGTGCTTAAAGGCAGGTCCAGGCGAGCCTCATGGGCAAAGAGTTTTTAGGAAATGACGGAAGAATGCCCCTTCTAATAGACTCTTATTTGTATATATGTTTATCAAATACTTTATTGTGATATATTTGCTAATAAATTTACTAACCAGACTAATTTTAAGCTACAACTTAAAAATCGGAGCCTTTCATTTTAGACCTTTCTTCAATCAGCTCTTGTTAGATTACACTGGAGTCTCCAAACTGCCCCTTTGATTAAAGCACGTCCACTACCTTCTCATATGCAATCTGCACTAAAAGAGAGGGATGGACATTGACACCTATCCTACCTAATCAGGTGGGGAGATTGAAAAGAAATAAAGAAGGAAAAAAGGAAAGTGATTTTTTTCTTTGACATTTCAATTTTTTTGGTACTTAAAAATCAAACTTTCAAAAAAAAAAAAGAATTTAAAATCAACTTTCAAAAAAAAAAAAAAAAAGATGAAAAGTGGTAGTTTTTTATTCAAGGGTTCAGCTAACTTTCAATAAATTCTTGCACCATCGGATTCACATCACACTCGCGAAGAGTAGATTGATAACTCTCTGTAACCAATTTCGCCCAAGTTACAGCCTTCCCCATCAGTTCCCGTGTTTTTTTGGCCATGGAAACATAAACTCCCATTTCCTCTTTGCATCATTGAAATGAAACATGCCATCCTGGGTAAGCCCTCACAGGCAGTTGGTTCAGCACCTGCCAACATCCCTGGTAGCCAAGTAGCCATTGAAATGGAGCCGGACTTTTTCCCAGCTCACATCACAGTAGAAAAGGGTCGACCCAAAAAAATTCACATAAAAATCCCACCCGAATTGGCTTCCATGTGGAACTATTCTCACACCCAGACCATCATCTGCAGATCTGCAGTGAAGCTTGATGCTCTCCCCTGGACGGTTTATAACGCTTGCACGGATTTTGACATAACGCACGCCTCCTTTGGTACAGGTTTGTTTTGTCCTCTAAAGGAAGAAGCTTGTTCATGTATTCTTTTTTATTTATTTATACCTGAAGGCCAAACAACCTTACAACCCTGTCAAAATAAGCTAGAATCAGTTTTTACTCAAGCCACGTTACCTTTCAGCAAGTAGGCTGGGTCCTCTCCTTTAAACCTTTCAAATCCCTCGTCTTCAACGTCTCTAATGACATAAAAGAAGCAATGCTTTGATGTTTCTTTCTTTATCAGTCTTTTATGGTATGTTTGTGTAACACTTTTATTAGAAAAATGGGCGATTTTTCGCAAAAAATCCATGTTTTCATCCATTTGGTGTGAAGTAATTATACGAAAACACTTTCATACCTTGTCAGTATGTTCCTTATTAATACAAGAAATTGATTTCCTATGGGGGTATGGAAAATGGACTTCCTCATAAAACTTTTTCCTATTTTATAATTTCATTTCCTCAATTTTTTCCATTTCAATCCAAAATCCTACACTCTTTTATTTATTTTTTATTTTTTAAAATAAATTAATGTTTGATGTTGAATAAATTATATACATGTTATGTTATTTTTCTTTAAAAAATTGTTAAACCAAATAAGAAAATTTGATTTTTTCTAAGGAATCCGCAACCGGACCAAGCAAGATTAGCACCAATTTAGCGAGAAAAAACAATTCGCACCATACATGAATTTCTAAATTCTGTAAAAGTCATATTCCGAGGTTTCCATTTCTATGGAATTTGCCGACGTGGCCATTTCCCTATTTTTCCGCAGAAATGATGTGTACACAAACGTGCCCTTAATCTCTTTAGATTTTAAAGATACTTCAAACCTCTTTAATCCCCTCTTCTTCAAGCCTCTGACTTACACCTATAAGAAGCAAATACCTCAATGTCTTAGTTCTTTCTTTCTATATAGTGATTATTTGTTTAAGTTCCAACTCGCTCTGTTTGATTCAATTGTCTATCTGTTTGTAGGGAAAAATAAAATGACACGAGATAGAGTGTTAAATCAAGAAAAAAAAGTTAGTGATAGGAGTTAATTGTAAAAGCACAAAGTGACAAAAAAAAAAAAAACCTACTTTTAGTTGCACAATGATAATAAAGTTGCTCCCAAAATGACAAAAATATACTTTTAAAACGTATAAAATAAAAAAAAAATATTTTTACTCCCAACTCCCTCCATTTTTTTCTTTTTTGAGTTGACACTTTATTTTGTTTTACACCACCCTACAAACAAATAGGTCCACGAATAAATTGTAATGGCTAAGTAAATTGATTTTACTGAATCATCAGTTAGGTCGAAGTAACTTAGCCGATTCTAAAATAAAATATATATATAAATTAGCGGAGCTTTAGGGCACGTTTGGCAAATTAACAAGAATCCACTGGTTAGAGGTTTTCTTTGATCTATTAGAACCAAGCCATCCTTAAAAAGGATTTTCTAAAATTAGTTCCAAGTTTGGCAGAAGCGAGGAATCATAGAGTCCATGCACTGAGTGATCCAACAATCATTAGATTTTAGTCAATTTCTCATAATCCATGAAATATCAAGGGTTGATCTTTCACCCCATAACCAACTTCCTCTCTTCAGGTATTATGAACGGTTTAGATCATGCAAAGGGGGCCACATAAATTAAAAAATTAATATTTTAGAGTATAGACCTTTTTGCAAATATCTCAAAATACATAATAGATCTACAGTTGAAATTTGGTATGGTATTTGTATTTGGCCTCCTCTAAATCATTCACGGTTCAGATGATGATTTCATGGCCCACAAAAATCAGAAAAATGAAAAAAAGGGACTGCCCAACAAACCCGTTTTTTTCACTGTGGGGCATATTAACAATCAGAATTGTTTTGCAAATATCTCAAGTTCTAGATCGAATCAACGGCTGATTTTTGGCGTGGTAGCGGTTTTTGACCTTGTTAACAATATGATCGGTTCAGATCTTGATTGTGGGTCACATATAAACAAAAAAAAAATGCAAAAAACCGATGTCCCCTATATTAACGCATTTTTTACTGTAGCGCCACAAATCCACTAAATTGTGGATTCTTCTGATTGGGGGGTGGGGTAGTTATGGGATTCCGAAAATACTTGCAAAATTTCTCATGTCCTCCATCTGCTTTTCCTTGCTGATACAAATGTGGGTTTTCCACGGAATCGCAGAAAATTACAAAAAATCCTCTCTGAGGATGTTTACCAAACATGATATTAAGGAGTCTCAACATTCCCTGGATGTTCTCAAGTCTCAACTCTCAACCAGTTGCTAGCTAGGCCTTCCAAAGGATTCATAGAGTACACCTCTATTGGATTCGATGAAGCCCAAATATATTCATTGGAGTTCTAAATCTTTGCCCCTCTTGACGACGGATCATCCGAGTTTAATGCATTAGTGAGGCCCAAATGTATTCTGTTAGAGTGTAATATTTTATGCAACATAGTCCCAACGTTCTCACCATGGACTAAGGGAACGTGACGACACCTTGGGTACAAGAGTCACAAATCACAAATGACTAGGTACCTTGTTAGTTTGATGCAACATAACAATCGGTAAATGTGTTTGTGGGTAGAGCTGCCACATCATCAAGAGGGTGTTCTCTTTGTCCTTAACCGGGTTGAATGCCTTCAGCCATCTTGTTTATGTAAAGGTGATGTAGACTCAAATATTAATTGGTCATTGACTATATAGATCCGTCTATTTAATTTCTAAAGTTTCACATCCAGCTCGTCATTCTCAACGTAGAATTGCAAATTCCGACGTGGCATCAAGTCAGGATGCTACGAGGGTTTGACTTTGAGAAAGCCGTTACCTCACTTGCGATCTACTCTCTCACCAGAGGACTTGGGTCCCAGCCCGCTAGGTACAAAAAAAAGAGAAGATTATTGGATCTATCCAAATTTTATCCTAATAGAGCTTGGTCTCGTCATAAGATTGGCCATTGTACATGTTTTTATATATATATATATATTATCAAATCGTAAATATATATGAGGTTAGATTTGGAGATACGAAATTTATTTTGAGGTTCGAAACTGTTTGATATGGGCCCGATGGACTTGGGGGAGCCTTGAAAGGATGCCGGACGCTGACAGTACTAAAGTGATCGCACATGAACCAGGCTTGATTAATTTTGAAATTTATTGTGCATGAATCATAGGCGTCAATTCTTCATTGCTTCAACAATCTTACCCATTCAATTTTGAAGGCATAGAAACTCGAAAGGAAAGCTTGACTTGGTTAATGGAAAATGTCAGTAAGACAAGTCACTTTAAAAAAAAAATAGAAAAAAAAAAAACGGAAAAGATGTGCCGGTATTATAATTTAAAAGGTAAGTCTTATGTACAACAATTCCTACATGTGTCCTTATTATAATTCCTATAAAAAGACCCAAATTGTAATAACTAAACGTGGGGGACAATATTCTAATTCCTATCAAGTTGGCCACATGTTTTCATTCCGAAGATGAGTCCCATGTTTTAAGTTTTGAAGGTAAGGCTTATGTTTGACAGTTTATAAAGGTGGGCCCATATTATAATTCCTAAATGTGAGTCTTATTTTCACAATCACATATTTCAATTCCTATAAATGTTGGCCCATTTTTAAATTTCTAAAAGTGGGCCCTACAGACAATTTTTTTTTTTTGAAAAAATGACAGAGAAATGCCCCTCTATAAGCTCTTATGTATATATTTACAAAATACTCAATTATCAAATAATAGCATTTTTTAAATAATTACTCCAAATAGACTAATTGTAAATTGAAACTTAAAAAATCGGAGTCATTTATCTTATTTCTTAATTTAATTAGCTCTTATTAGATTAGATAAGAGCTTTCAAACTGCCCTTTAAAGCATGTCCAATACCAACTCCTGTGCAATCTATACTAAAATGGAGGGACACAAAATGATCAGCGATGCTGCATGGACATTGATATCTATTCTGCGTGAACAAGTGGGGAGATTGAAAAGAAACAAGAAAAAGGGTAAGTGATGGGTAGTTAGTTATTCACGGGTTCACCGAACTTTCAGTAAATTCTTGCACCATTTAATTCTTACACAGTGCTGTCAAGCAATCACTCAAGTCATACTCACGAACAGTAGATTGATGACTCTCTGTAACCAACTTGGTGCGAGTTACAAATTACAACCATCCCCATCAATTCAATTGTGTTGTTTAGGCCATGGAAGCACATACTCCATTTCCCAAAAGGCTCATTGAAACTGAACATGCAATCCCGGGCAAGCTTCCACAGGCACTTGGTCCAGCACCTGCCATAATCCCCAATCGCCGAGAAGGCATCGAAACGGACTCGGACTTTGTCCCAGATCACATCAAAGAAGAAAAGGGTCGACCCCCCAAAGATTTATATAAAAATTCCACCCAAACCGGCTTCCATGGGGCACTATGTGCACACCCAGATCATCGTCCGGAGACTGGCAGCGTAGCTTGATGCTCTTCCCTAAGGGCCTGTTTGGATGTACGGTAGATTGAAGTATGGTAAGGTGAAGCATCAAATCAAGAGAGAATAAAATATAAGGTGTTATGATGGTGTTTTGTTTCTAGTTGTTTGGTATTGAATTTTTTTTACTTTTTGTATAGAAAAGTAGAGTTCTTTTTGTTTTTTAGTGGAGAAAGGAGATCTTTTTTAGCTTTTTTAGAAATATTCGTGAGAAATTTTGAAATTGTATACTTTTGATATAATCTCTTGTCATTTCTTGTCTGAATTCACTTTACTTTACTTTAACTAGTTAATTGCCAAAACGCCCAGAACGATTGATAATGTTTTGTACGTATGTTGTTAAAATTCGGGCCTCTTGGGATTCAAACATCAGTGTTGCATAAAGCCAGTACGTGGCTGAAAGCTAAAAGATCCATGAGCAGATAGCTGGGTGCTAATAGAGGTTGCGGAAATACTTTCTAACATTTCCCTTTGGGTAGAGCCCACTCTTCAATACTCCCCCTCATGTGGAATCCGATTGGCGCACTTTTTGTTTTGTTTTGCGCCGAGTTGTTCCTCTTTGGATTCGAACCCTCGATCGGTTGACTTTGATACCATCTTAAATTTCTTTAGCTAATCATTCCTATCAAAACCTCAATACATTAGTAGAGGCAGCAGAAATACCTTTTAATATTCCTCTTTGGGTGGAGCCCACTCTTCAATACTTCTCATCTTTTGGTGCATGGGGGTTTTGTCGAGTGAAGACTGAAGTTTATTCATGTATTCTTTCAGCAAGTGGGTCGTCTCCTTTAAATCTCTTTAATTCCTCCTCAAATGCCTCATCAATGGCTCAGTTCTTTTATTGTCAGTCCTTTAATCTCTTTAAATGAACTTTAAATCTCTTCAATCCCTCTTCCTCAAGCCTCTAATTACCTAAAATTAAGAAGCAAATGCCTCAACGTCTTAGTTCTTTCTTTATACAAGTAATTGTTTGTTTTTTGTTAAATTTTAACTGGGTTCTGAGTCTTCTGACTGATTCAACTGTCTTTATATGGAGCTATGGCTGAGTAAATTGAATTTTAACCGATTTAACCGTAAGGGATATTAACTCGTTAAAGAGGACTGAGTTTGTAACCGAATCATCAATTTTCTGAGAATGAAAGTAACTTAGTTAGCCGAGCTTTATGGAGTCTCACTGAGTTTTAGAATTGTGTCCAAACCGACCTTTAGATTTTGAACTATTCTGGTCTATAAATTAATGGATTCTTCCTTGGAAGGGCCAGTATGTAGTTAAAAAAAGTCTGGGGAGCACCATATAGAAAAAAAGCATATACTTACATTTCCGAAAATTTGAGGGTGGGGGCAACCCCCTTGATTCCGCCGGTGCCTTCAGACCTGTAAATTGAGTCTGTTTTGAATAACAATTTCTACGTCCAGTTACTAATTGGGGTGAGCTCTCTACCTATGGTTGGCGTAGTGATTTAAGGACTAAAAATCCTTCTTTGGAGGTTATATTGTAGATCATTAAACAAATATGGCCACAGCCTGACAGCCCATCAGGGCTCAACTCATGCATGCTCAACTTTGAGCTGTGAACTTATTCTACCTTAGGAACGGCGAGTTCCGGCTATCAAATGTGAAGATCATGGCTCCAATTTCACTACTGGGAAGATTATGGGGTCAATTCGGGTGAGTTTTATTAAGTTTCTTGCGAACTTGGTGGGATTAATTAGTTCAACTATGTGCCCTTCAAGCTAAGTAAAATTACTATGTATTGGTTAAAAGCAAATCACAAGCGGACCCAAGATTTTGGTTTGAGGGGTGCAGATCTTAATAAATAGTTTAGTTTTGGGAGCAAACCGAATATTTTCATATGGATCTTAAAGGGTAAACTTATGATTTTTATTGAATTTTTTTAAGTGCACCGCAGTTTAATGGGTGCGGTACAGCCCCCGAACACAAGTGATGCTCGCCAATATAGAAGAACAATATTCACAAGCATTGACCATATTTTTAAAATGTCAAGATATATGCTTGAAACATATATTTTTCATTATAATACTGTCATATTTTCAAAACATTGTCTGAAAAATGCCAAAGAATCTGGAAAATATTTATGGGTAGTAAAAAAATTCTAGCAACTGTTGTTGCTGCTGCTGCTTTACAAGAGACCCGCACCCACACACGACTGCATTACATTCTTGACATGCTTCGCTACAACTAGTGGCAATTATGTTTTAATATATAACTATGATTAAAATTAAGTTATTTTTTGAAAAGAATTTATTTATCATCAAGAAAAACCACAAATGCAAAATATCCAAAATTAAGTTATTTCCATATGACAATAATACTTGAGTCAATACATAGCAAATGGCGGATCTCATTAAGTATATATACATGTGACCCGCCATTATTAAGGACATATTATTAACAAGGTGAGAGATGAAAGATATAATAGAAATGTAAATAGGTCCTTCATGTTCTAAGGATTTCACTCATGAATCTTATAATTAAATATGTATTTGTGGTTAGGCCAGTGCTACAGCACCATGTGCCACAAGGAGAAGTCTCGACCTGTCCCTGTTGCACCGTCTGGAGCATTCTTTTATTAAGCTCTTGGCCAGGAGCAACAGATTTCCATTCCATGAATGGAACTCCTTAAAAAAAACATAAGCAACTGTTCATGATCTCGTGACAGTGAATATTGCCGGCTGTTTAATATTATGGGGAAAGAGGGTTTTGTCTTACACAAAACAGCTTGCTTAATAAATTAAGACACAAGTTTTATAGACATATTTGGTCAATTTACAGTAGATTCGACCGGACCTTCAGGTACTGAGGTGGGCCATGCTGCCAATGGTTTCTTTGAAAGAGTTGGCGACTGAAAAACAAACTGGCAGATGGGAGGGTTTGGTGGTGAAAATTTATAATGCTTGGATTATCCAGCCAATATAGATTTGATCCTGTTCACTGGATGGCATTGATCAGTTTCAGAGCTAATGGGGCCGATGGCAAAATAATCATTTGTTAGGATGATATGTAATTTTACATGGGCGTAATAATAATTTTATAGCTTTCCTCAGCTTCACAAAGCATTCCACAGTAATTTTTTTAGACCAACTAAAATTCTAGTATCACAAGCGAAACCTTAGTATTACACGCAAAACCAGTGATCAATCCTTTGGACTTCATGTTTAAGTATCACTCCCGGTACTAGGTCAGCCTAGAAAAAGACAAAAACAAAAATCTAGTATCACGAATTGAAGGATAAAGTATATAGCAAGTACTGTTAGAATTAGATACAATGGAAAACAAGGGGAGACAGAAACTAAAATGAATTAATGGTAATTCATAGAAAACATGATTTCAGATGAGTTTGAGTGAAAGGGTAAAAGTCAAAAGATTGACCTAAATGGATGGGGGCAGGGCTCCGTTAGAATGAACTTGATATTGATATATGGAAAAAGTGATTTTTTTTAGGAGGCTCGTAGATCTAAAATAGTTATTGATGTGGGGGTGTGAGCATGGGGCGACCAAAGCCCGATCCTAACTCGGATCACAATATGCGATCCTAAGATCATGCACTAGTTCTTTAGATTGTGGAAAGTTTACATCCTCCAATAGAGAGCTCATGTCGCCTCACTTTGTTGGGGGCCCCGCTTCTCACCTTAGGTCCTGTATCTTTGTTGGAATTTCAAAAACAGATAGTGGAGTTTCTGAATGCTCCTTGGAATTAGCATTAAGGAATTTCACCAAAATACAAAGGGAGTTGAATTCCTGAATTGTCAAAGGTCATAAGAGACCTCTCATGCGGATGGAATGTAGAAATGTCAGTGAAGAAACATGGAATTAAGAAATTTCAGGGGACAACATATCACATCATGTCCAAGAATTTTTAGACAGTGAATTCTCAGTAGAAATTTTATGAAAGAAACAGGCCCTATTTTTTACGGTTCAAACCCTAGGTACCATGTGGGAGTAGGTGTTATATATCTAAGGATTAAGGTTTTAAATTACAGGAGCAGATATTATCACCACGGATAGGATTTCTTATCTTGGTTAGAAAAAAAAAACACATACAAAGAGGGCATGTGACACTTAACATAAATGCTCAAACCATTATATAGTTCACATGCACTATATTGATACCGGGTATATTTTTTGTGATTAAATTAATAAATAATTATGAGGGATTTATGGGAAAAATCCCTATAGGACCCCATATCGTGTTAGACACCGCAGGGGTCCTCATGTGACCCTTTTAATTTTTAATTTTTTTTTTTTGGTTTTGCGATTTGGTCAATATCGACCATTCTGTCAGTCATATCTTCTTCAACATTTAACTGTCTTATTTGCTGAACACAACAATTTGGTCGATATCGGCCATATTGGGAAAAGAAAAGGATAAATCTGCAGGTCTATTTGCAGATCTTCCGCCCTCGCCTCTTCTCACTCCCCTTGGGTCTGTAAGTCCTTGGTCCCCATCCCCTCTCTCCCCCACTGCCTCCAAGCCCAGCCCTCTTTCTCATCTCCGCCTACAACCTCACCTGCGTCTCCCCTCCACTTTTCTCCCTCCTCCTCCCCTCCTCTCTTCTCCATCCTCCTCTCCCTCCATGGAGACACTCCCTCCTCCGACGAAGATGACTCTATGCTCGTTGCCCTTCATTCCTTCGTGTCCTCCTTCTCCCTGCCTCCCTAGCCCCATCCACTGCGTCCACCGCTCTGGAGCAACACCAACAACCAAGAGAGAAAAATCCAATTTCTATTTGGATTTTGCAAATCGAGAGTAACCACTACAGAATGGTCGATATCCACTATATCGCTACATGACAAAAAAAAAGAAGCACAAAGAGTACTCCTCCCGTCTATACGGTGCTTCTAGGACCTCATTAGTGGTATGGGCTCCTATGAGGCTTTTACTCGTAAAACCCTCAATAATTATGATTGAATCGGTGTTAAATTGAGACAAATCCTAATTATCAAGACAAGTGCGTAAAAGAAACTGAATTATTTTAAAAGGTCCCTTTCCACCATTTAGGGCCTGTTTCTTTGCTAGAATTCCTAGAATTCATGTCTGGAGGTTGTCTGGGAATTCCAAATGCTGGAATTCTAAAATGCCACTAAATTTTGTCATTTCTGAATTCTACGTTTTATTTTCATCTGAATTCTTGCTTGAGAATTTCTAAATTTCTGAATTTCATAAAACTCATGTTTCATTGCTACATAAATTATAAAATAGAATCAGGGGCAGAACTAGGCGGGCCGGCAGGGGCCATGGTCCCCCCAAAGATCTAAGAGTTTCTTAAAGGAGATATCTTTGGGCCCTCTATCATTTTAAGATTTGTGATTTACACGATCTTGGTTGTGATTCCCACAATTTTCGGTGTTGTTTGGCAAAGAAAAAAAAAAAAGAGACAGCAAGGGAAGGAAAATACAACTAGAAATCAAGAAAAGGCAGCCTGCAGCCAAGGAAATAGGAAGAGGATCTTCTTCCATTCTTCCCTGATCTACGACTAAATCCCGGAGATCCTCGTGCAATCTCGCCCATCCACCATGCCCAACAGGCAGCAACTCTCCCCTAGCCAACATCTCTGCCCAGCCGCCCTCCAGGCTCCTGCACAGCCCCCTCCCTCCCCCGGCAGGCCAGCACCTCTGCCCAGTAGGTAGTAACCCTTCTACTGTTTTTGAAGCCTGCAATTAGAAATCCCATTTTATTTCAGAAGTCTCTGCAATAAAAAAAAAACCCTCAACAACAGTAGACTGCATCTTCCTCTCCTCTCCCCCACATGCATCTCATCACCACCAATCCCAAACTACCAGGTACATATCCTAGAATCCCTAACTTGAACTTGGCGGTCGTCATCTTGTTTCAACTTGAGTGTTAGTTGACTTTGAGGGTTTTTTTTTTAAATTTGTTAGACGTCATCTTAATTGCATAGTACATGTTTGTTTCAACATTTACTTTTCCATGTGTCATATAAATCAAACGATTGGACATTTGTGCATTATTGTGTTTTCTTTATTTTATAGTAATGAATTGACTTCTATTTATTTATTTTTATTTACTGCAGTTAATAATAATTTTATAAATTTTTTATATGATTTTAATTTTTGATTTCTTTTATAGGAGTCCAGACCATGGTTAAATCATCAACTATTGATTCATTTTTTCTTTGGCCCCCCTTAAACAAAATTCCTGGTTCCGCCCCTGAATAGAATTATACATTTTATGCATTGTAGTACATGGGACCCACCTTTTGTGGTTCTGAACTTAGAACCCAATTGTAAGAATTATAATGTGGACCCACCTCAGGTATATGGTACATGAGCCCATCTTTTAGAAACGGAAGTGTGGGGCCCAATTTTAGAAATGTGAACACGGACCCATCTTGATAGGAATTGCATGGGTATAATTTTTATAAGTGTAAATATGAGGCCCACTTTATTGTTGGTAGGAGGGTTCACAGTTGGGTGCCGGAGTTCCAGCCAAACTTATCAGAGTTCCAGAATTTTGAAATGCTCCTGGAGGGGTTAGCATTTTGGAATTCCACTTTTTTGGCATTTGAAAATTCTGACTGCCTTGAATACAGGGAATTCCACTAAAAGAACATTGAATTTCTGATAGGAATTCTTGAATCTACAGACAGCCTGAATTCCTATCAGAAATGCTTGTAAAGAAACAGGCTCTTAATGGTGAAATATTCATAGGCTACCAACACTATCCTTTTGGTTTCCAAGCAGGGGGCCAATCTTAAACCTTAATTAATATAATCCCTTATACAAACACACATCATCCAGGGGTGGAACTAGGACTTAGGAATTGGGGAAGAGGGGCAGCGCATTATTGAAAAAAAATTAGGACTTAGGAATTGGGGAAGAGGGGCAGCGCATTATTGAAAAAAAAAAACCTCGTGGGGGGGGGGGGGGGGGGGGGGTGGGGTTGCGCGTTGCTAAAAATTTCTTAAAATTTTAATTTACCTTAAGGGGTTTTTTGCAAGGGTGCATCCTCTAGTTCTGCCCCTGGATACATCCCGAGAAAAATAATCCCCTTTCTTTAGAAAATTTTTTTACCTCGATGTTGACATACTCCAACTTTGTGTTTTATGATCATTTACAATTACACAATATAATAGCCATGAAACATTGGGAATGAGTGATTAAAGGCTAAAGTCATTTTGATCAAATTTATACTGTAGAAATACCTAATCCAGGCCCTATATTATTACTGGCCCAGCATATTATCCATCCCTCTCGCACCTCTCACACATGCTGGGGACAAACGGCGGGTGGGTAGTTTTGTAGCATGCTACTTTTTTCATTTATGAAGGTGGGCTACACAAAACCGGGAAGTCTAGAAAAGCTGGCGCCTTTTGTCATGGCTTGGAGGAGAGATTGGTGTGCCGAATCAGCCCACTCGTGTCCTATTAATTGTACGTAGGTCCTCCCAAATCTTGCGACGGCCTTTGGTAACTTAGTACATTACCAACTGAAAAGAGACCTTGCCTGCTTCAACTTTCCACTAACCATAGTGCCTAATCATCATGATTGATGTCTGGCCCCTACCCTAACAAATAATGGAGACCCATGTGAGCTTCGAATCCGGATCTCATGAGTGGGTTCACGCGCGGAGAGGAGGGGGGGATCTTGAGTGCAGCACTCAGGATTCACCACATTACTGTTAGTATTATTATAATGCATGATAGGCTAGCCGCTGTGATACGGACCTTAAATAATTCATTCAAAATTACTATGAGATTTTGCGTCATTAGGTTTGAACTCATTACCTTGTTCTCTTCTTCTGTCTTGATGATCTCAACCCTTTGATTCATGTAAGGGCAAAACTCTCATGTGGGAGACAAATGATCCTGGGCCCACCTAGGGCCTCACTGCTCATGGAGTCGGGGGTTAGATTGTTGCCTCACATTTTAAGAACAAAGTGGAATAGTGATTTTTTACGCTCTACATCATTGATGCTATCATGCAAAGTGGTAATCCAGCGGGCCTGATCTATGGGTTCCTCATAATGTTGCCTGCCACATGAATCGAAAGAAAAGGACAATAAGAGAAGATTCCACGGTATACATGCAAACAATGAAGACTTTTGTATCATGCTCGTAAATAGATGCAGCAGAACAAGGTTGGCGTTTCTTTAGGTGAATTTTTAACACGAAATAACTCCGCAGTGCTTGGACAATAGAATCAGAGGGAGATCACCGTCCAAATTATGTGCAGTTTGTCCCTTCTGTGTATGTTGTTGTTCGGTGCATACTGTGTATGCTTCACAATCACATGCTACGTTCTGCATAACGCAGTTATTTTCAGCCCCAGTGAGGAAGACATTGGCCATACTGAGTGATATTTTTAAGAAGTAAACGTGCCACCAACTGGAAATTTTCTCTTGAAAGCAGACTACAGGTGCAACACAGGATGTCCACCTTTGTGACGCCCACTTATGCCCACCTTTTATTATTGTAGTCTTTGCACTATACTATAATTTAGTACCCTTTTTTAATATAGGGTGAGGCCTGCCTTTTCAAAATCAAGGTGGGTCGTTAACCCTAACGCTTCGTTGACCCTTTCTCTTTATGTAGTCATCAAAGTGTATATTATTATTCAAATATGTAAGATGGCCACCATTGGATTGGATTGTCTCTTAAACACGTTACGAACTCATTTGCTTTTCTCCTCTTTGGGATAAAAATGGAGGGAGTCCCTCGTGTATGTGATCAATCCAATGGTTCACCTACTGAATGTTTCTTCGAAAATATACATACAACAAACATAATGGGTATTAGAGCTTATGACTAGCTTGGATTATGACTGAAATGTCATTATAATTCCACACTAGCACAAGCCTTTTGTTGCAAACACTACAAGATTTTTGTATCTTCAGTTATTTTAATAACATTATGATTTTTTTTTTAGAATATCTTGTTATGTTGTTATTGCATCATAATAAAATTTTATCGAAAATGAGGTACAAAACTACGCATTGCATGTTACTTTTCTAAAGAAATTTTCCCTTCTTGTCCTATATTTTTTCTCTTTAAAACTCAAATTATTTTATCTAATAGCAACCTGTGTTTTTAATTTAAGATCTTATTTCATATTTTGATAATTGATGCGAAACCAATACATGGAAAAGAACATGATTAACTTTCAATGATTGCCGCGTTTTAAGTTTGTACCGCTCCATCCAACGTTGAAAATCACTGAATCAGAGGATGATGTGTGGCTTAAATTGAATGGGTCAGTTCTACAATGAAAGCATCAACAATGCTAATTAGGGACAAGCAGCATATCCGCATATCTCCAGGCTGGGTGCATAGGATCCCATTTATCACAGCTACTATACACTCCCTAAAACCCACCCAAGTACACCCAAGGAAATAATACATGAGAGAAAAATTGCCCCATAGATGTAGAAATCCTCAAATCCATAAATAGAAGAAAGAAAGCATCTTCTCTTCCCATAATAGTAAAAAATAGATCTTGATTGGAAGTGTTATAACTTATAACTTATATAACCTTCCAATCTGTTCCACCTTATAATAGGCTCAGGCATATTCAATGGTCCAAATCAAATGTAAATACCTTCCATACAAACACAAATTACAGATACCACAGACCAGGACGAGATATTAACATTAATACCTATTAATACTCTACAGAGCGGAATCCAGATCCTCATAACACTTGACACGCAATCTAATTGGACGGCGAAGATGACGCATCACCCACAATTTCCTCTGAACTGGCATTACAAGGCAGTGGGAACCACTTGTCAGTGATGAGTGGATCCCACCGTCGGTCTTCTGGTCCACATCATGGACGGTTCGCTGGAGCATTACAATTACTCTAATGATGGATTTCATTGCCCCCACCCACACAATTTGTGGCCCACCATCAATTAACTGTAAATCAACGGCTGAGATTGGGCAATCGGGGTCATTGTGATACTTATGGGAATCTAAATCATACCGTACAATACCCCCTTTTAAGCGCCAAGATCCAACAGGAGGAAAGAGGGGGTGTAATTCTGGCGCCCGGAAAGGGAAGCAGCGAAATCGAATAAAACTCTTTCTTTCGTTTTATTTACTATTTTGCCATTCGTCCCGTCCGTATAAATAGCCCTGCAACTGCACGTTCCTTCTCCGTAGCTTGTGGTCTTTGATCTCTTCTCGCTTCGACTTGGACACGTAGAACTCTCCAGCAACAGCATCAACAACACACACACAGAGAGAGAGAGAGATTAACGAAAGTATTGAATGAGTCCGGGAGTTCGAGGCGCTTTCGAATCGTTCGATCCGGTGCAGAATCTGCGAAAAGCTGCGATTTCGGGGTTTCGGACGCTCTCGGGCGATGGAAATCTGAGGATTCTGGAGTTTCTAGGGGTTTTCGCTTCGGAAACTGGAGATTCTTTCGTTTTTCTTGGTTTTTGTGAAGGGTAGAAATCCGAAGATTGTCGAGATTTTGGTGAAACTGAAGCGCGGAGTAGAAGAGTGAGAGGTTTCGGCACTTTCAAGTTGTAGGAATTCCGTGATTCCTTGGATTACGCGATTTCTTTCTTGAAAAAGACGCTTGGATTGTAGGGGGGAAAGGAGAGATTTTTGGCTAGTTTGAGTGAGGATTAAGGGATTGTATTTCTTGTTTTGGGATTTCTGACGGTTCTTGTCGAAAAAGCTGAGGATTCGGCGGTAGAAATCAGGAAATTTGATTTGCATTTAGAGAAGGAAGGCGGTAATCAGGAATCTTTTGCAGTTCTTGAGTAGGAAAAACTCAATATTTTTTGCGGATTTTGGTTTTCATTTTCAGAATCCCAGGTAGTTTGCGATCCTTGAAAGTTTCACGTACAAAATCAAGTGATAATTGATCAGATCTTGCAAAAATCCTTAATTTGTGATATCTGAGTAGTGAGAATCCGTGTATTCGATCTGCAACTTGAAAATTTAGTCGTGAGGTTGTGTCTGATGGATATGAAGATTCCAACAGAGGGCATGGTTGCAGTATCTGCCTCTGAATATGTTGATCTTTGGATTTCATGAACAACAAGTTTGTTCATTTGATTTTATTTCCTGTTAAGCTCTTTGAATTCATCACTTGTGAAGGATCTGCCTGAGTCCTGAGGTCTTTTGACAGGTATAGATTACATTTCAAGTATACTTTAGTTAAATACATTTCGTGCATTTGTTAAATTGGCTGAATGTATATTTAGATTAAGCAACATCACTGTTTGAATTGATAGTTTTCTATTTGATAAGTTGGAAAGGAGGATTTTGAAGGAAAGATAATAACTATCTTTTTATCTTTGTATGTCTTCTTCCTGAATCTATCGCGCTTGATGATAGACAAAACGCTTAGGGGACCATGAATCTCTTTAATTTCTGATTAATCAATGTTTTTGCTGGAAATGCACATAGTTTCGAAAGCATTGTTCAGTTTCTGAATATTCTTTTCCTCACAGGTCGGACAATCAAGGCGTGGGGGTATTACTCTATTTAGGAAGATGAACGGCGCGGTTCTTGTGGCGATTGCTGCCTCAATTGGAAATTTGTTGCAAGGATGGGATAATGCTACAATCGCAGGTATCTCTTCTATGCGCTGACCTCCTTTTGTTTGATATGAAGTTTCATTCTAAAGTTAGACCAATATAATGACGATGAAGAAAGTTCTTGAATTCCAAATACCCTAGGCCCATCATTAGCGTGGCATATAAATATATATATATATATATAAATGAAAAAAATTGACCCTTGATCCAACGGTCCAATCCATTTGAATAGGTGAAAACTCGATGGATCCATTGTGATTCAGATGGTCTCATGTGTGTAGATGGTTGGGATGTATCATAAAGTTGGCATGAATATTTATATATATATATATATACATATATGGGAGGCTGTCTTGTAAGGACCGTTCTTATGGTCCGCACCGTTTGGAATGCCCACTGGGGCCCACTTTTCGACCCATCCAAATTGACCACTCATTCATAACCCCCTTATAGGCACTGAATCCCATGAATTTGCATGGATTCGGATGAACTAGACCGTTGGATTGTGGGTCAATTTTTCTTCTTTGATATAAAGCTATTAAACCTGTGGACCATGGATGAAGGGGTTAGAGGTATTAGATTGACTTCAAATTTGATATGTAAGTTGGCCCCACTTGGATCTTTCAGTTCAAAGTTTTCTTTTCGAAAATTCTTCAGGTGCGGTCCTTTACGTGAAAAAGGAATTCCATTTGGAAAGTGAACCAACCATTGAAGGGCTAATTGTTGCTATGTCACTCATTGGAGCTACTGTTATTACAACATGCTCTGGGCCAATATCAGATTGGCTTGGGCGGCGTCCAATGCTGATAATCTCATCAGTTCTCTACTTTATTAGTGGGCTGGTGATGTTCTGGTCTCCGAATGTATACATACTACTGCTTGCAAGACTTTTAGATGGATTTGGAATTGGTTTGGCTGTGACACTTGTTCCTGTATACATATCTGAGACTGCCCCCGCAGATATAAGAGGGTCGTTAAATACTCTTCCACAGTTCAGTGGTTCTGGTGGAATGTTTTTATCCTACTGTATGGTATTTGGGATGTCGTTGATGGACAAACCAAGCTGGAGATTGATGCTTGGAGTTCTCTCTATTCCTTCTCTCATGTATTTCTTTTTGACAATATTCTTTTTGCCCGAGTCTCCACGGTGGCTTGTTAGCAAAGGAAAGATGTTAGAGGCAAAACAGGTTTTGCAGAGGCTGCGGGGCAGAGAAGATGTCGCAGGTTCGTAGTCCTCTAACATGCTTCTTAGGCTTGTTGTATATTAAGTAATGATTTCTTCGGTGGAGCATTTTTTCATGCTTTTGGTGACAAATAACTTTATTGCTTTGATGGCCATACAAAATCTCGGTCGTTTTCTCTTTTGTGATATATTATCTTGATACTCCCTGTTCTTTTTCCCTCTTGACTGCCTCTGGAACACCGATGTCAGCCCAACTCCTATAAAATCTTTCACCAATGCTTGAAAGATCAAGCTCATGTACAAGGCCTCTTGAAAGAAAGAACAGTTCTTATTCACTGTTCTTGTTATGGTATTTGAATTTGGTTGGATCCGTGCAATATTTTCCTTGAAATTCCTCCTAGTTAAACGGCTTTGAACTCAATTCTGTTTTTGGCCACATTCTTTCTCAACCTCTTTATTGTCTGAATGGTAATTATTGGAGGTACTTAATTGATACTTCCTATAATTTCACAATTATGTTGAGGATCTTTGCACCATCATTCGATGACAACCCCTTATTTTTGGTAACTTATGCAATTCTATTTCATCAATCAAGGGGATTACAAGAAAGACGAGAACCTGGAAGTTAGTGTTTATTGGCTTACAAGGTGGGTCCATTGTTTTATGTTCTAATAAAAAGTTGTTTTATGAAACCATGATCTTTGAGCCGCAAATGGTGCAATTGAAACTTCCACAAAACTTTTCGCCTGATAACCAGAAGTGACAGTTACTATGTTTCTTTCTATAGAAAGCTTACTTTCTAATGTATGCTTTTCCTTGCCATTTTTGAAGCAAAGTTTCCTCGTTTTTAGGAAACCTACCCGTAGAAGAAACCCCAACTATGAAAAAGGCTTTTGTTCCAAAATTGACTAGGATTAACTGTAGCCTAAACTACCCTAGATTGTTATGTAGTTCAATGGCCAAGAAGAATCTTATATTATTGAAGTGCGAAAGGAAAAAGAGCATCATTTTTCTTTTTATCATATGGGTAAATGGGTAAATTTAACATATAGTCAAGTCGTGCGCTCTAAAACTGGTCCCACAAGTCCAGTGGATTTAAAGTTCATAAACCCGTGAGAGTGGTGAACGTGAAATAAAGTAATTAATAAATATAGAAGTATTTTAATTTAGATGCATATGATGCTGATTATCCTTTGCTCTTATGATGCTGATTATCCTTTGCTCTTCAGGAGAAATGGCTTTGTTGGTTGAAGGCCTAGGGGTTGGAGGCGAAACATCCATAGAAGAGTACATTATAGGCCCAGCCACTGAGCTGACTGATGACCATGAACCAACTGCTGAGAAGGAGAAGATCATGCTTTATGGGCCTGAAGAAGGCGTTTCCTGGGTTGCAAGACCTGTCCCTGGACAAAGTGCCATTGGTCTTGCTTCTCGTCATGGAAGCATGGAGAATCCAAATGCATCATTTGTGGACCCAATGGTCACACTCTTTGGAAGTGTCCATGAGAAGCTCCCTGGTATGGGAAGCATGCGAAGCACACTTTTTCCCAACTTTGGCAGCATGTTCAGCATGGCAGAACAGCACAATAAAACCGAACAGTGGGATGAGGAGAGCCTCCATAGGGAGGGTGAAGACTATGCATCTGATGGTGCAGGGGGTGATTCTGATGACAATTTGCAGAGCCCGTTGCTCTCACGCCAAACAACAAGCTTGGAAGGTAAGGACATGGTCATGCCACCACATGCTGCTCATGGGAGTGTTTTAAGCATGAGACGCAATAGCAGTCTCATGCAGGGAAATGGTGGTGAGGCTGTTAGCAGTATGGGTATTGGTGGTGGGTGGCAGCTGGCGTGGAAATGGACTGAGCGAGAGGGGGCAGATGGAAAGAAGGAAGGAGGATTCAAGCGTATTTATTTGCACCAGGAGGGTGTCCCTGGGTCCCGTCGGGGGTCTCTTGTATCACTTCCTGGAGGTGATGTTCCTGAGGAAGCCGAGTTCATCCATGCTGCTGCTTTGGTGAGCCAGCCTGCACTTTATTCAAAGGAGCTTGTGGAGACGCATCCCGTTGGACCAGCTATGGTCCACCCTTCTGAAGCTGCTGCGGAAGGGCCAAGATGGACTGATCTTTTCGAACCTGGAGTTAAACATGCGTTGATTGTTGGGATCGGCATTCAGATTCTTCAGCAGGTAAGGACTTCTTTTATTAGTTGACTTCCAATTAGTCATGTGGTTCCATTAATGGTTGTACGATTTCTGATCTCTAGGATACACTAGGTTGAGGAACTCTTCCTTTAAAAGGGTAGAAAATCTCTGTTTCTTTTTCTGTCAAATTCTGTTTTTGATTTGATAGGTCTATCCATTGCAAATGTGATTCTTATTATTTTTCTCCACTTCATATTTTTGTTTTACTGGTATTTAGATCAATGATCTTTAAGCTGTTTCAATATAGATTAATCTAATTAGTTGAGTCTCAGTTCTTTGGCATGGCATGAAATCATGCTTCCATTTATGTTGAAGTTCCATTTGAAATTCCATTTTTTATTTTAAAAAGAGTTGGGAACATAAATTGAAGTTTCTAGTTCCCATCTTTAAGCAAAATGCTTCTTTCAAATCCTATTTCCCCTTGACATTCATGTAAATGCAAGGCTAACAAAATGAGTTTCAAATGCGCTTGATCTGTACAGTTCAAAATTACAATATTGTCTAAAAACGCTGAGACATGATGTGCAGCATTCCATTGCCCAAAATTCTGTCCATTCGTAGCCCAACAGTCCTAAGCTGTCTGATCTTTTTTTATTCTTTTGATATCTGTGTTAATCAATCATATGTCCTAGAATAAGGAGCGTGACTGAAACACATGTTTCATCTAGGGTATACACCTCAAATATTCCTCATACTGTGTAGCGGCCCAATTGCAAGCTACACTCAAGTTGAGCCCCAGGATGTTTTAGGAATGCGTTGTCCTTAGGCGAGCATTATGTCGTAGGCCTCAAATGCTTCTAAGAGCATCAGACTTGAGCCTTAAGAGTCTTTTGCGAACACTCCACCACAAGGCGAGACTCAATGCATAAGTCTCAATTGCTTCTTAAAACATCAGTGTATACTACAGTTATATTTTCAAGTATTTTGACTTTGCAAGGCTTCCTGCACCAACTGTAGTCAGCAATTGATTTTCCTTTCATGAACAGGTAGAGGTTTTGAAATTTGAATACCATTTACGGAAAGGAAAAGAAAAAAAAAAGATAAGAGGAGGTTTTCGCTATATGTTTATCAGTTGAAACTTCCTTCGGTCCTGAAATTTATTCTGTCTTCACTACTGCTGGATAAAATTTTTGACTACTTTAGTTTTCGTTCTGCTTCATTCTGTAATATTCCGTGCCAACTTATGAATCTTGTTCTGGTGACATCCTTTCTAAGTATTGCCTTCATGTTTGTAAGCAATTGTTACACATCTTTATATGTAAGTTGGTTTTTGCAGTTTTCTGGCATAAATGGGGTTCTTTACTACACCCCTCAGATTCTTGAGCAAGCAGGTGTTGGAGTTCTGCTTTCAAGTATGGGCCTCAGTTCAGCATCAGCATCACTTCTGATCAGTGCTGCCACAACACTCTTGATGCTTCCTTCTATAAGTTTTGCCATGTGGCTTATGGATAACTCCGGTAGAAGGTAACATAATTTCTGTCTCCCTTTTATTCTCTTACTGCAGGTCTTGAAACATACTCTAGTCTTTATTAGAACAGTGGGTCAATTTTCCCTTTCTTTCTCGACAAATTGCATATATTCTCAAGGAATACAACAGGAATTTCACTACCCATTCAATTGTACGCTAGGTTCTATTGTGCATAATATCCAGAGGTGTCAACATCCCCCACGGAGTCCTATGTCATATTGCATGAGGAATTTAAGGGCCTGTGCTACAGCAAATTCACAGTTTGTGGCACTGGGGATTGTTGCACCTCAGTTGATGATGCGATCAGAAGATACTAGCTCTTCGTTCACACAGACTAGTATTATTTGTGCTTGGACTAGTAACAGTTGATGAAATCTCTCTCTCTCTATATATATATATGTATGTATATGTATGTATGTAGTGTGTGTGTGTGTGTATATATAGGGGAATGTTCATTTGCATCTTTCTCTCACCATATGGTGAGGGAAACTTCCCTTTTTGCACAGGAAGACAAGGAAGTGTACCTCATCCTATTTACTTGAAAGGTAAATTTTCCTTGTCTTCTTGTGCATAAAGGGAAGTGTTCCTCACCCTATAGTGAGGGAAAGATGCATATGAACATTTCCTATATATATATATATATATATATAAAATACATACATATATTTTTGTAAGAAACCAAACCATTGTAGGGCCTGCTTGTTTCATGTAATTTAATGAGTTCTAGTACTTTCAAGTGGTTGAAAATGAAGAAAAAAGGTGAATATCCAAAAGCAACCATCAAATAATCTCCTTTTTAATAGAAAATGAATCAAGGGAAGATAGGAAGAGAATAACCAGCCATCACCCGGCACAAATCCTAGGAAACTCAGGGTATCATCTACATCTATGGAAAATTCTCTCTTTTGCACCAACAAACTGTACATCAAGAGCATGCCTGATGCAGCCCGATCCAAGACTAGGACCCACTTGATGGGGTCCACATGATCTCTGATTTGGTAGAGATCCCTATCCTTATTTGAGACCGTCTTTAAATTAGATATATTATTAAGTTGCTTAATAGGATTGCTTTCTAAATTCTGTTTTGAGTAGGATTAGGTATTTTCCTATTTTCTATATCTTGGTTTGTTTTGAAATATTGTGCTCTATATATACAGAAGAGCTCTATTGATTGTTTTCATTCTTTCTTCAATTAATTCAAATATCGTGAGTTATCTTGTGTTATGGTCATGGTTTGTGCTATGCCCTAAGGCTAGAATCCTCTTGGATTCGATCAATCTCGACGGGATTGGTCTTCGCTTCCGATCAAGATCCAGGGCTGCGCCAATGCCAGAGCGGGACCCACCTCTGAATTTAAAAAACGTGCGGTCTGGATGCACAGTGTGCAATGCGTGGGTGAATATTTTTCCTACATTTATACCTTTTATTGTTCACCCTCACTTCTTTAATAATCCTTTTGTTGGAACTCGTTCGACCATGAATACCTATCTATTCAATTCCATTCAAACAAAACGGGCCCTTAATGAAACAAAAAACCCTGACTCCCTTGCCAATAGCATGGCAACCAACACAGCAATAACAGTTAACCCCTGGTCATAAGATTTTCGCTGCTTGGCAGGAGCTCTATGTGGGCATTCAGCAACCTAGTGCTTGCATCACTTCACGACAAGCATGTGACTTCGATATTTTAAATGAATTTATGTTTTTTTTTTTTTTTTTTTTCCATTTTCTAATTGGCTGAAACATCACTGTCCACAACCTGTTGTAGTGATGCTGTGGTCAGATTGATCCTCGAGTGGGGTGAATTCTCTAATGATTTAGAAGCCCTTTTTTATCATTTCAAGAGCAGTTGATCATAACATCAAGTCAGCTCACATTTTCTTTTCTTGGCCTCTTAATTCTTATTTTGTCTCTTTCAGATTTCTGCTGCTCACCACAATACCAGTCCTGATAGTAACTTTGGTTGTTTTGGTGTTCTCCAACCTCGTGGCTATGAGCAATGTCCTCCACGCTGTGCTCTCCACTATCAGCGTCATTTTATACTTCTGCTTCTTCGTCATGGGCTTTGGGCCGATCCCCAACATTCTTTGCTCGGAGATCTTTCCCACAAGAGTTCGAGGTCTCTGCATTGCTATTTGTGCCCTGACATTTTGGATCGGGGACATCATTGTCACATACTCTCTCCCTGTCATGCTGAATTCCATTGGCCTTGCTGGTGTGTTTGGGATCTATGCAGTTGTGTGTCTCATTTCACTGCTGTTTGTGTTTTTGAAGGTTCCTGAAACCAAGGGCATGCCCCTTGAAGTCATTTCAGAGTTCTTCGCCGTCGGTGCAAGGCAGGCAGGCAAAAACTGAACCAAAAGGCGAGGGGCTAGAAATTGCATTGGTGGATTATATTTGATGCGGGGACTATGTTGTGGGCCGTTATGGGCAAAGGTCCGCTAGCCAATGAATGGTGTTGGGAGTATTTATTATAAATGAAAGTGAGGTAGTTAAAAGTATTGAGAATGAAAAGCTTAGAGGATGGAAAAGGGCTCATGGAGGGATATGTCAACTGGCGCACCATTCTTCCCTTTTTGCTCTTTTGCATGTTCGCGTGTGGGTGCCCCCTCTTTTTTCTGCTTCTCTTTCTTCTTTTATGTTCTTTTTGGGGTTGTCTACTTTTTCTTAATATATTTAAATTGTTTCTAATGCATCTTTGTTGATGATTCAAAGTACGTCATTTATCTTTTTGAAGAGGATTTAATTTCTTGTGCGTCGAAAAAATATTTCTCGTCTGACTGCGTTTTCTTTAGAATAATGGACGATTTGGCTTGTAGATATCATGTGTGATATGTAGATATCATGTGTGGTAGAAGTAAATAATTAAAAAAAAAAAAACCACAGATTGAGCTCACTTGCTTATGTCTCTCAACTTTAACAGAAATCTTTGTTTCTTATCCATTTCTGTTTGAATTATTATTATTAGATGGTTATAGAGGCCTATATGGTCTGTGGTATATAGGCTATGTCTTTTAGCTGAAAATGTGGGCTATAATAAAGATATTCCACTTTCTCAGTTGAAAATGAAATGACGATCATACATAATGGTTTTTCCACTGCCATGATAAGGATCGGATCATCAAAGTCAAGCCATCGGATACAAATTATAATACCTGAAACCATAAGCATGAAATGAAGCCCGGCCAACACTGAGAGTGGTTGGGGTTTTGCTAGAATACAGCTCTCATTATAGTTGTTGTATTGAAGGTCTGATTAACACTCACTTGGCCAACCATGTTTCTGCACTTCTTTTTTATTTTTTTCTTTTGGGGTTGCTGTACAATAAACAGGAACTCGTGCACCCTCACATGATCCTAATCAGCTGAGTTACAACTGAGACCTCTATACTGTTAAAATTTGATGGTGAATATAACTCTTAATCAAAGGGCTTATTTGCATGTGGAGAAAACTGCCCACAACACATTTTCTCGACCTTCTTGTCGGAACAAGCACCTCTTGAGTGCTACTTCAAGAGATGCGTGTACAATTCCACGATAGATGTTGGGAAGAAGCGGGGCGGCACTTTGGGTACTATAAACTGAATGGTCTAGCTCTACGCAGGACTACCTTAAGCAAAATTCATGACAATTTGAGCCGAAGCCAGTGAAAGTAAACAATTTGAGCAATTCGTGGAAGTAAACATTAAACCCACCCCCACCCTGCATTCTGGACAAAATGCAATATAAGCAAATGATGATGCATGCATGCGTATGTCAGCTCGAACGCTCTCATTTATGGTGAATGAGCTTTTGAGGATGGTGCGAGGTTGCCGATGTGATGGACCTTTTTCTCACAGGGAACTCCATGGGAAAAAATTCATGCAAAAAAGGGTAAGATCAACAGTGAAATTGTACACATTTTTACTACTAGAACGGATTTTGAACTTGTTTGTTGAATGCAAAATAAAAAAAATGGGATTTTGAGCCCCCATTGATAAGAAGGTGCAATTAGTAAATTGGGTAGTGAACCGACCTGTCACTATTGGGGTTGGCAATCTCTCTCTCTGCATGTGCTTTAGTTTAAGAAAAGCATGGATGACTGATCACAGATTCCAACCATTAAACCATTGAACAGATCAAACGACGCTTGAACTTAAACCCTTTGCATTTTAGCTTCCACCTAACTCATAACCATACACCACTGGCGGAATATGCCGCCTTGGCTTGGAACCACAACTAGTCCCTATCAACTCCTGTCCTCATAAACGTCCTGGTCTCATCAAACACCCAGGAGATAACCCCTTTCACTCCATCCTTACAAAGCCAGATCAACCAAATGTAACTTAAATCACTTTGGCAAGGTTGGAAAGAGGGGGAACAATTGTTGCAGAAGCTACAACACAAGCAAATTTCAAAAAGTTTTTTCCCCTCCCATGAAAATTTCCTCCAGTCCAAAGTTGTCTCCAACACTTACTGAAACATCTGGAAAAATATGAAAGGAGTCCAAATGAAGCTTTCCATGAGGCAGAACATCCCCAGTGGTCTTGAACATCATGCACATGCTTGGAAAAATGCCCTCCTGAATAGTTGGCAACCACAGGTACATACCATGAATAAAACTAATCTTAGCATGAACTATGACGGGACCCTATGATGCCCCAATACAGCAAGGGCACACCAAGGATATGGCAGGAACATGTATCTACAAAAAAAAAAAAAAAAGTGCAGGACGCAAAATGATACAGATAGAGTGCCCATCTAGGAGTAATCCTGGTATCATAGCTTAGGTCATTAAAATTGGGAACTTGAAAAAAAACTTTTCATATGCCATTAAATATTAATATCAAATCAAGGACGAAAGGTTTTACAATTATTAAACATCACTTCTAAGTTCTAACAACCACCTCTGTATGGTCGGCCAGTAAAAGTGCACAAGATGCATCAATTCTGCACCAAAGTGAATTAATTACCTCACCGTTACAGACTTGTAATATGATAATTATCACAAGTCGAATCTTATGTTCCATCTTCCATTCAAGTCGGCCGTGAGGCTCCAATTGTTTTCTCTAAGCTTCAAGTAAGGAACAACCTGGAAAAACATCATACATTCAGTGAAACTAAAAGAGAGCAGGAAGGCTAAATTAACGTCAGCAAATAAAGTGATCCGATATGAGCACTATTTTCATTTCAGTTCTCTCTTCTTTATTTAATTTTCCGTTTTCAGTCCTTGTTTCCTTGTCTCTCTCCTATACTGTATAAACTTTTGAACTTCTTCTTGCTTTTAATAAAAGTTTGTTTTGTCACTGATTAATAATATATATACACACACACACATACATACATACATATATAAACTGCTTCGGTACTGGCACGTACATGGAGAGATTAACATACATTGTCAGAGATATATACATACATATACATATACATATATAAACTGCTTTGGTACTGGCATGTACATGGAGAGATTAACATACATTGTCAGAGACATCATAGCCAAGTTTCAACTGTATATCTTGGTCTTGCTGGAAATTGAGTATGCCCCAAGTCAATTCCGCTGCTGCTCTTGCATTTTTCTGCAACAAATTAAACCACAGGAAATATAAGGACAAACCATCATTATCTCAATTTAATTTAATTAAATTTTTTTATAGGAAAACTCATCATTGTTAATGAGACCACATCACAATAAAATCACTGAATGCCAGATCAATCAGGTTGTCAAATACAGACCATTAGCAATTGGTAAGGAGATAAAGATGGAAGTAGCAAACTAGATCAAACTTGAGCCCATGCATTGGTAAGTGACTTGCTTTCACAAACAAAAGCAAAAGCCTTATCACCAAAATATTCAAAGCTTGGCCTATAAAGATGCAGAGGTTTCTCAAGTGGTGCCAATCAGTTCGGTCAGGAGGCTTCTTAATGGACCGCAATCCAAGTTTTAGGAACAGCCATAAATGGGTAAGCACCGATAGATGTGAACATCCAACCAGAATGATTTTTGCTCTGGCTCAAGCGGGAGGTAGTTCAGGTGGCCACAATCTGAAGGTCCAGATTCATTGCTATTATAAACCAATCCATGGCCTGTGTTGATACCATTTACTAAAACAATACTGAAAAATACATTAGATTCTGATCCATTGTATTACTATATGGTACTTGAAGGGAAAAAGTCATATAAAAACAGTAGCATATCAGTGTGGCAAATCTGTAGAACAATGATTCCACAAAGACTCAATACAGTTAACTAATTCATAGAATCGATGTTGGACATGATAGAACACATGTCTGACACAGCATGTTTGATATGGCTCAATCATACCCAAATTTAAAACAAAAAAAAAAAAAAAAATTTAATTTATAGAGCAAATCTTGAAAATAAGTGGAGGACATAATAAAATGTTGTATGTATTACATTTACACATCCATGAATCCCCATAGCCTAAAATTAAAAGGCAATGACATGAACCATACCTGCCGTTAAGAAACAGAGTTTGCAACCAAAATAACCGTATTACTTTGCATATCTAGAATTGCAAGACTTTCTACTCTCGCAACACTTGTATGCTGACACTGAATTACTAATATGTAATCTAGAGGGGCAGATTGCTAATGAGGGCTGACAAGAACATAAATCATCTGTGTTCAAATCCTAAAGCATGGATTTGGAGACCATGAGCATGAGGGCTAAAGTATCTTCTTCCTAGGATACAATACTAATTAGGAAATGAGAGATGCTCAGGGGTTGAGAATTATCTCTAAGTAGAAGATTACAATTGAATTTAAGCCTTCTGACTAGATATTTGCTTTATATGAGGAGAAAATAGGTGCTAGGATCTGACCCAGGGGTTGAAAATTATCTATAAGTAGAAGATTACAATTGAATTTGGGCCTTCTGACTAGATATTTGCTTTATATGAGGAGAAAATAGGTGCTAGTATCTGACACTTTGGAATTTGGATTTGACAGAGAAAGGGCTTTGGGACAATCATAGATGGATTGGGGCATAAACATTAAAAAAACATCAAAAGAATAACAGAATCATTATAAATGCAATTGTTAAGTGTCTTAAGTCGCACTGAATTAGAGATTAGTATCTACTAGCCTGGAAACAACACTAACCTTTTTAAATTCTTTGTCATATTCAACTCTTCCCTTGATGTTAAAGCTTAATAAGCCATTCGATGAGATAGGAAATGCCTTCTTTCCACGCAAACAATATTTGGGACCATCATGATGCTTATCATACTGGATCCCTATGCCTGTGCTGGCCGACAGCTACAAAACATACAAACAGATATAAGACGTGACAGTTAATCGAAGTTTAACATGATAACATGTAAACATCACGGATTAATTGAGGCCAAAAACTTGGACATCCTATTCCTACCTCAGGATAGAAGCTCCGAATTATCGCAGCAAAGAAGCTAGGACCTCCAGTCTTTGTATCAAGCTCTCCATGAACCTGCCATAACATGAAATCAAGAGGAAATTCAAGATGTATTATGTTGCCAATAGCAATAGTGGATGTTGGACCTCCTGAGAAAACCAGGCAGGATGACCTCTGTTTGTCCAAAATAATATGAAATGGTCCTGAAATGCATAAGATTTTATTTGAAGCAAAAAATTGTCCTCCCAAATGGGGTTTAGGAAAGATAAGCATCACCTTTCCACACACAATTCAGGGCACATCTAAAAACCCGAAGGAAAACTTTTAGTAAAAGTCCAAAGATCATGCTCGGCGTATTATCCAATGCATGGGCCTATTATGGGTGTTTCATTTGGATTAAGCATTCCTCAAAACCGGCCCATCATTCAGTGATCTAGATTGCTTATCTGGTGGCACCCACCATGGGTAATGGAACAAACACTCTTCCACTTGACACCCCCAATCATCCATGATAATTCTTAGCAGCTAATTAAAGACGATAAGCTATTTTTCTTTTAAAGACTTTAATTGGAAGCCAATTAGATTGGTGTTACATGCTGCATTGTCCATCCATTTTTAATGAACTGGTTCTGCAAAAGACGAGCTGAGTCTCAAAATGGAAGTACCCAAACTGTTGGTTAAGTACCGCACATCGCCTTAACACGACATATAAACATGGAGATAAACAGAGACCAACTTTGTAAACAGAAAGAGCTTCTACAATTTACAGTTTAATTACTTACAGTCAATACTCAAAGCAAATACCCAACCTGACTACATCATTTAAAGCCTGGCCATCTACACATCCACTTGCAAACCTACCATTACCATTACCATGGCTTTGAAATTCTTAGTCGTAAAATGTATTTGTGTAACTTATTATCTGAACATTCTTCTACTTCCATAAAAAAAAGGTGTGGTTAGAAGAAATAACCATAAATACCAATATGAAGATAGATATCATCAGCCCCAGACAAAAACACATCCCACGAAGACTCGTAAAAAGGTTTGGAATTTCTCGCCAATACAGTGAAAGAAAGAAACCTTGTCTTAAAAAGTAAATGATACACAAGACAACAACACACGCGAGCACGTGCATTTATGCTAAATTCCTCACCCTAATCGAACTGAAATCTAGAAGACGATCCTAGAGAGCTACATTCACAAAGATACGACATCAAATTCACTACTTATAGTCTCATCAGAAGAGAGGAAAAAAAAAAAAAAAAAAAGTTTTCTGACGAACTCGAAACTCCTTTTTGATCTTGTGATTCCGAGAAATCCGTTCGAAACGCGCTAATTTTTTTTAAAAAAATTTCTGTTTCAAAGTTTGCTATATGGAAACCAAGCATTAAAAACCCTAGAAAGAAAGAGAGAGACCTGCAAGTGAAATTTGTTGTCGGCAAGAAGGAACTTTTCCTTGGCATGGATGCGGAGAGATTTGGAATCGCCTCCATATCTCAGAGATGTCTGCATTTCTTCTTCTTCTTCTTCTTCTTCTTCAAGCCCTAACCCTAGAAAGAGATTAGGTATGGAGGGGAAATAGTATGAACCTACCCGCCCTGGCCTGGGGTATTGGCAGGAAATGAGCTTCGTAGTCGTAATCTTATCTACGCAGTGGATATGATGCATGTATATGTCTTTACTTTACTTTACTTTACTTTACTATAAAGTAATAAAACACTCTCAAGTCTCACCTCATCTCGTTCTCACGTATGGGGAGAGACATACACTCGTGCAGTTAGGATGCTGTTTTTGCCATCTAATTTGATCTAAACCGTCAGTTAAAGCGAATGGAAAGGGTTCAGCATCATCAAACTTCGATCACCTGGAGGTGGGCTCCACGTCTGTGAACATCTTCCTCGGATACTATTATTCCACTTTGAAAGATGAAGTTGATTTAGATAAAGTGGATTGAGGTTTTTTTGTGTTTTTTTTTTCCGCTAGCAGAGGGTTTCCAACCATTTCGGCTGGACTAAAACTAATCCCTCCGGACAGAGAAAAGTCGGATAAGACTCCTATGATTTTAAGTAGTAGCACTAGGCTTAACCATTGATTTCTAAAAAAGAGGAAACCGGGGGTCGATACTGAGACCTCTAGCTCCGAAAGAGGGAAAAACCATGGTCCTGACCACTGGACCAACCCCTTGAGGTTAATAAAGTGGATGGAGGTGAAAAATTGTAAAATCTAAAATGTATTTTAAATGAAGATGACAATATAAAATTTTCATATTGATATTTTTATCAGGTGGGCGTGACCCGAATTACCTCATGAAATAAGAGCTTTTTATAAATTTTTACCAAACTGACTAATTGTAAATTAACAATTAAAAATTTGAAAATTTTATTCTAAGACTTTATCTAATTAGTTTTTATTGACTATTAGATTAGAATTTTTAGATAGCCCAAAGATTTCCTGACGTGTTTTTTTAAGTAAATTTCTTGACGCTGGTTGTTATAATAATAACAGTAATAATAAACGCTAAAGCATCCTGGTGACAAGATAAACGGAAGCTGAGTACAAGCCAGAACAAAATAAAATAGAGAGTGAAATCCATTCATCAATTTGACATTGGACCTATCTCAATTGGATTGAAATTTAGGGAAAGTATAAACAAGAAGTGCTATGATTTTAAGCAATTGAGACTTTATAGGGGTTCTCACATTAGAGCCTTTTTTTTTTTTTTTTAAAGTGGTACCATACATGTGATATAATCTACCCACGCAAGGATAAATCCATGGGCAAGGGACACACTGAGTAGAAAAAGGGTGTCTCATCTTATAGAACCACAGTAGTATTCAGGAATTCTTGGACAGTCTGAATTCCTGTAAAAAATGCTTGTAAAGAAATAAGCACATCCATAGTCTATCAAAATGCACTAAGATGATCCCTATTTCATATTAGAAGACGAGGCCAAGTGAATTTGTCCGAAAACATTGTCGATTCTTTTGGACAAACCAGCCACCATGGATCAAATGAGTAGGCAGCTGAATCACTTCAAACCCATGTTTGGCTCTTGGGCGGCCCAGCGACCAGTTTACATGCCTTCGAGCTTGGAAAAGAACAAAAACTGGGTGACTCAAGGGTGCATGAACCATGACATGTTACCCGCACGCAAACTAACAATGAGGACCCAAATGAACTCCTATGGGGCCAGCTAACAGAGAACCAACATAGGAGGGAATCTGCTAACAACATAACAAATGGTTTGACTCGAATTCCCCAGGGCCATCTAGCACTCTTCGATTTCACAATAGTGCACTGTACAATCTGATCTGCTTAACTCTTAATCATGCCAAACATGACAGATAGGGGGAATGACCATTATGTCGTGGATTCCGATTTCAAGAGGAAATACCTTCTGTTTAAAAGACTCAACAACCCATGCCTATGCAAAATGTGCTGCCTGTGTCTCAGAGGGTGACATCCATATCTATAATGATATACCCACACACCGTGCTTTTCAGGAGTCCGTGTTCAAAACTGATACAAGTCCATATACAAAGTAGTTTTCCTCAGACATGACTTTCTGTGTGATTTCACTACTGAGAAAAAAGTTTTTTAAAAAGGCACAAGTTCAGCTCATTAGAACCATTGATGACAACAAAATTCTGGTCCTCCCTTCAAAAGACAAGCAGATTAAGTATAAAGATTCTTCTACCAAATAAACCTATGACCTATCAAATCTCGTCAACAACCTCAAGAAGATCATCAACCTCGTGCCTTAAGGCTGTGAGTTTCGCCTGGTGGGAAGCAACACGGTTCTCAATGTCACGTCCCCCAGATTTCTTCTCGTAGCACTCAACCACCGACGAATGCTTCAACATGGATCTCTCTTGCATCTCCTTCTCCTTAGCAACCAGCTCATCCACCTAAATATTGCCAAAAAATCATATTTAACAAAACAACACATTTGCCAGAGGAACAAATTAAATATGAACAGAAATATTTACCCCTATTCTAGCAAGAAAAATGGAAGAAAATACTCTGTAAATTTCTTGGGGCCACACAGTAGCCAATTTTGGTCACAATATTGCATTCCAATAGGGATTCCAAAACAGGGCAAACAATATTTCGTCAGAATTTAGGTACATATTGTCAAGCCAAAAAAAGACCGGAAGAATCCAAAACTAACCCGGATGAAACCCACCCACACCCCAATTTGAATTTAGTGACTATGCATTATTGTCAACTACTGCCATGTCTGGAAAAAAAACAAACATGTTTCATTGACCATCACTAAAAACATGTGGGCAAGGAAAGCTACTTGGTAATTACAATCCATATATGAACACGGACATGGTGAGGGATCCACGCTTATGCAGTCCTTTCCTAGACATATAAGATTGCTGTCTCTCCCTAATTCATAACATGTTCTATCTCATCATGTAAAGCAACTGCAGGAAATATAAAAATTTTATTGTTGGTGACTGAGATACCTCAGACAACAAAATACAGAGTCTACATTTTTCAGAAAATCGTCAAATACAAGCAACAAACTCTGTATGCGTTAGTACTCCATGTGTCAGTACTATTTTCCTTGAAGCACGTACAGAGTCACAGTAAAACTTTGCAAACCTTAAAATGAGCATACCACAATAACAAATTCTGACGCTAGGATGCAAAAATACGGGCTAAAAAGAGTTAAGTGGAAAGCTAGAACTCGCAAAGCTAATCCTGGATGGATGAGTACAGCTTTGGTGAGGATGAAAATGATGATCAAATACAAATGACTACTTGATTAAAATAAGAAAAGAAGCCTTCGCCTTTTTCTATTGCATAAACGGAATATATGCAGGGGCTATCCGATATTCCACATGTCCAAAAGTCCAGATTTTCAGTCATTTAACAAATCAGTGGTTCCCCTTCGCAGAACTTTTGACAAACTATCCAAGCATCACAAATCTTCTATTAATCTAACATTCTTTTTTATCAGCTCTAAACTAACAATTTGCATAGCATAAATCAATATTTATAACATTATTGTTTCCATTTATAGCACAAGTTTATAATCATCACTAAAAGCTATCAGTGTGTATTTGTTGAAACAAAGGAAAGGCCAACTAACCTTAGGCCACACATGTGCAGCCTGTGGAGATGATTGCAAGAACCCCAGCAAGGGTTTCAACTCTTTCCCATATTCTTTAAACAATGCATCAGCAGCTTTGCGAACTGCTTTACAAGCTTGAACATCACCATTCCTGGAAAGGTCATGTAATGATGCCTCCAGCTTATCATGAACAGTTAAACAACGGTTGATGATACTTAGAACTTGCTGAACTGTTGCTTGCACCTATTACCAGATCAAAAATTCAAATTAGCAAACTGTATGACATTCTTTTATCAGAAAAAAAAAATCCACTAGTACACATAATGACAAGCAATGTATTGAACCAGCCACAGGTTTCCACCATCTCACATAGAGCAATTATCTTAACGCCTGAGGACGCAAAGATACCTCAGACCTTACAGTGATCCAGTCAGTCTGATAGGACCTGTGGCAGATAGACCATTGCGATAGAGTAGCCTCACATGGATAAACCTTGCCCTTGAATTAATGGTATTCAGGCCTTACAGTGATCCAGTCAGCCTGATAGGACCTGCGGCAGATAGACCATTACAAAAGAGTAGCCTTACATGGATAATCCCTGACCTTGAATTAATGGTACGTAGTATGCACATAAATGATTGCTAATCAAAGACAGAGTGGCATAATTCAACATTGAAAGAAAGCCAAGATTAGATGAATGTTTGACTTGTGCAACTTCTTATTTGTCTACAGTCAGGCTGTGCTATCAGCAGTATGGATCACCAAATTACTGCCCTGCATATACAAATCAGTTTGTCCCCGTAGTAGAACATTCCGGAGTCCCGGTATGGCGGTAAATTCCTGTGTTCTATCCAAAAAAGACACGATTGAATGACACACACACAGCCCATTAAAAAAACAAAAAATAATAAAAAGAAGAAGAAGAAGAAGATAGACATTCGGCTAGTGCCTATTTTCTATTAAAGCAAAATTTCCTATTAGAGTAAAATTTGGCTACAGCCCATTTCCTTTATAGTGGAATTTGGGCCCTATTTCCCATTAGAGAGTGAAGTTTGGCAAAGGCTTATATATGAGTGTAATATTTATTTTAGATGGTTGAAAATTTTAATAGATGGGTCCCATTGCAGATCCCACGAATCTTCACATGAACCCAAATATCATAACCCTACGTGAAAAAGAAAAGGAAAAAAAAAAAAAACCTTAAAAACGGTGAATGCCCTCTTCATTGAGCACAGGCTGAAACAAAGAGAAGGAGAAGAGGGAGGAGGGAAAGGGAGGAGAGGAAAGAGGACAAAAACAGGAAAAGAAGAAGAGGAAGCACCTCCTAACTGCAAGCCCCTCCAGACTCCAAAGTACTACTCTGCACAGCGACAAGTATTCCTCTCTTCTTCATCCTCTCCTTCACCTTTTCTTTTCTTTTCTATCTTTTCTTTTTTTACCCCTGTTTCCCCCATTCTTGAGAGGGTGCGACATGGGCTGATTTCTATCAAATTGTTTTTATAACGAGCTGATTTCTATCAATTCCAGGCAGAACAGACTAATTTCAGCCATTGCAGCTATAAGACTCAACTTTGGCCAATACCGACTGGAACGACCACAATGGGACCGGAATTTGGGTATAAAAAAAAAAAAATCATTAGTTTTTTGTTCCACTCTAGCCCAATTCTGGAACATTCCAGCCAGAATAGGCTAGAATGGAACAGAACTGACAACTATGGTTGAGACTACCTATTAACTTCACATATACATTGTTAGCCAAGTTGCAAACTAGGTCAGCCTGATTGTAGTCTGATGTTATTGCTAACCAGATAAGACACCAAAATGCTAAAGGTGGATTTAACCCAGCAGAATTGAATCTCACTCCAAATCAAGACCCCAGCTGAACCAAGTCCATCTTGTTATCAGGTCAACCAAACCCATTCTATCTCTTAAAAAACTATCCACATTAGAGCTCAAGAATGGACCAGGTCAAAAAAGATCCATACAAGATTCTCAATCAGATCCCATGACCTGGACACGAACCTAATGTGATAAACCCCAAATGTGGTTTCTGACGGTCTGACCCAGGCGCATGTTAGCCACACAGAGTCATCAGGTCATCTTATGCATTGCCATATTTTTGAGGGATGTCATTTCAGCTCACAAGTCAACTAAGGAGCCAAAAAAAGAGATTTTTCAAGATTATTCTGTTCAACATTAAAGCAGCCCTGGTTCTGTAAATGCCTGCTATCTTTTGCCCCTCACACTGTACTTCTGTCCTTTATTTAATAAAATTATCACCATAAAAATGTCAACAAGTAGGAAGGTCAATAACAAGGTTAACAGATTAAAGATTGACGAAGTGAACAGATTGAAGTTACATATAACTAAATGACATCTTGGAATATTTTGCATACCTCATCCCACTGCAATTTTGCCAGATAGGAAGCAGAGGACTTGGAGATTGACATATCTGTATGCATGTATACAATACAAGCAACAAAAAAGATGAAGAAGCCAAAAATCAACATCAATGGCTCCTGAAGCAAAGCTAGGTTGTTGAACTTGTAATACACCTGAACAAAAAGGAAATTCTCAGCAAATTGTTTCTGGAAAGAGGTTACAAACATAAGGCCACCATGTACTATGTTGGTTTAAATAATCTAATTCAAAATTGATTCGCATGCAGTGTACAACAACACAGTTCCCTTGTAATGATTTGACACTTCAAACTTCGTGATTGGTATGTATTTACGACACCAAAGGAAATTATACATATTTCGTTCTAATCCCTTTACAGGTTTATTAATATACTCCAATCTCTTCAATCTAAATGGCTATGGCAGACTGAACTTGGTTCAGTAGTTCTGCCAAAGTAAATGCATTTATCTTATTTTCCTGAATCATAGCAAATGCACTTTTCTTAATATCAAACAGAGTGATGGTTGGTATACCACTATACTGGACCATCAAATGCTAGATCTTCTGCGTCCTGGAAAGGCATTCTAACCTTTTGTAAAGCCTTTTCTTGTTTATGTTGTGTTGAAGGCTGGAGAGGGAAGCAGGACCTAAATTTGGAAGGGCACATGGTTGAATGAGTTCCCTTCGAGAGGCTATAAATCCTAAGGCTGAGGTGAGTGACTACAATCGTCTTCCTTGTTCAATTTGGACCCCCATTTTCTGAAGAAATTTGTTGGGAATGGTAGTCAGTCAGCTTTCAAGCTTTGCAATCAGTCTTAATCACAATGGAGAATGTTAACCGGAGGATATGGTCCTTTGCTTCTGCTGGTTGTTACTCAGTCTCTACAATGACTTTGATGGGTGAAGTTGATCACTGGAGCTTCCCGTTGTACATTTCGAGGATCCCTATTCCCTAGTCCTCAAAAAGTAGATTTCAGTTGCAGGAGGTCATGACCAGATTTAACTCTTGAACTTCTAGAAGGGGAAAGAAAGTACAGGTCCAAAAAGGGTTGTGCACATCATTGATGAAGTAATGGATACCTAACATTTTATGTCCAAATTGCATTGCCTAAGCTACAACTACAACATTTTTTCCTCTTATAATGATTACAACTAAGACACAACATTAACAAAATACAACAAAAAACAAACAAAAGATGAGATCTGGTAAGAATATAAAATCAAGTTTTGAGAAACACCCAATGTGCTTTGAGGAAAATGATAAATAAGGATTGAGTAATTCATGTATTTTCCAAGGTTAAAAAAATATTTCATTGGTCTCCTAGAGAAATAAAGACCCCTACCTGAAAATGCAGATTATGCTCTGGCACAACTTTCGTCTTCTGTAGCACAACTACTGGCCTCCCAACGATATCCAAATGGGAATGTTTTATCTGCAATGAATTCATGTACCATTAAAAGGAATGCAACAACTTCTATTAAGCATGATTGTCATAAGAGACAACAGTAGTTATATTTAATATGAAATAGCCTGAACATTGTGTAAAAGATTGGTAAAAGCACCAAACCTCTTGCCATTGTTCCGTAGAAAATGGAACTGAGACAGATATTTCTCTTGAGCCTTCAGGTAGCACAACCTGCAAATAGAAAATATTAGAAACAAAATTTCCACCAACAAAAGCCATATAACAATTTTCATTCCATTCAAGAAGCAAGAATAATGTTTTGGTCACAAAATGTTAACAAAAGAAAATTGTATTGTGCTTTATAGCAATTCCTACCTCAAGCTTGTCTCTAATCTCAAACATGAGGGAAAGGTATTGGTGATGTAAATTAACAAGCACATAAGAAATGATTGTACAAAAGAATAGTGACAATGAGAATAACTAGAAAGTTGACTTTCCAATGCAATAGATGCATATAATAACTAGGAGAAACATGATAGAACAGGATAAGTGTAGAAGTCATTCATGCGAATTCATGCAACAAGATGAAGATACATACACATTAAGTAGTTATCTACTTTGGTGATGAGATGAAAACTGTGGGGCCCAACTGAGAAGCTGTTGATTCAGAGGTGCATGGGATGTGTAAAGCAGAATTTGAATAAGGGGTGGGTCTAGTTTCACCCCCATCAAATAATCCTAGATAGGGATGTCAATGGACCACCAATAACCTGGTCATCAAAAGGATCTGAACGGAAAATTTTGGGCATGGTCCCTCTTTTTGGACCTCACTGACAGTCAGGTCCAGACACGGATCCAGTTGGATGGATGTCCAATTACCTGAATTACATTTTTATAAAAAAAATTATATTACATTAAATAGCATGCATATTAATAAATACTTTAGTAATATATTTATATACAATGAATACACTCAAAGCACTCTCTCCTCCCAACCAAGGTGGTAGCTGTTCCTGGTGTTATATTTACCTTCCTCCACATATGACCTTGTTTTTGTATACGCATAAATGTGATTCAGGCCTGGAGTCAGATCCACATCCAGGTCCATTCAGCACAATTGGAGTGGGGACTACTGTGCCCATTTACATTCCTAATTCTAGGGTATGTTTTGGGGTTTGACAAAGCAATGACTTACTTAAGCTAAGCCATATGTGAAGTATTTCTTCAAACTTCAAGTGTATGGTGAAAATGATCAGAGAATCTACATGGCATTATTTCTGAACCCAAGTAACCATGGAGCATTTTCTTGACAAAAGGATATGCACAATCGCATTATGGGTAGTTAATAGAAAAGGAAAGGAAAGGAAAAAAAAGCGAAATCCGAACACAAGATGAACCAAAAGATCTGACAACACCGTCTTCAGGTTGAGTGTGCAGGAAAACTAACAAACAATTAAACGAGATTGCAAAATACTTGAGTCAAATTACTTGCCTTCACAAATAGATTGTCAACAACCACTTCATCTATGGGGCATCCAAAAGAGATATTTAGGAAGCGCTTTCCCTCTGACTCAAATAGGAAATCCTGAAGTGGTAAGCCGTAGCCAATGGTAAATGATGTTTTCCAACCGCCAAACATTGGAAATCGAGGCTCAATTTCTAGTTCAGTCTGCAAATAGATGTATACAGAAGTGACACTCAGTCAAAGCTGTAACAATTTTTACATGTATTCTCTATCAAGAATTATTCCAAAGTTTAGTTATATATGACAACAATGTGCAGAGTGTCCAGATTTTCATGCATCAAAGAAGTCACCTGTCTAGAATCACCCCATAAATTTGATGTGGATATGTTGCCAATTTCATCTCTGTAATAAACAGAATGAGCTCTTGGAGGCAATCTTGCAACAAGACGCCTAAATGATGATGCCCCTCTTATGTTTGGTCTACCTTGATACTCAATTCTGTGGTTTATAATAAGAATAGGGTCAAAAACCCAAAAAGTTCATGATAAGAAAAAAAATAAACAGTACAGAAAGATTCAAGGAACATAAGAACAAAACCTGGAAAATCCACCTTTGTTGCGAGCACCACCATGGATAAGGTTATAGTGTTCATTAATCTGCACACTGCCCCAATGAGAAATTTCTATCTCTCTTACCAACTCATGAGCAACCGCAAAAGGTCGATTATTTTCAAAATGAACAACAATGGAGTTGTATGAAAAGGGAGGAAGATTTTCATAGGGGCCATATTTGATCTCTGATTCTACAAGCTTGGTATTTTGAAGTTTTGTATACGATTCAACTCTTGCACTGGGCAACCTGACGCTGAGTGATTGAGCGGTCACTTGATAAGGAGAGAGATAGAAGGCACTATCCTGGAATAAGACAAGTTGAATATCAGCCTGAGTGATTTCCTCAGGGAATGGCTGCAAAGAATGGGAGAATGCCGCGAACACATCCAGAGTCAAACTTTCCCCCTTCTCCAATCCCTTGGACAAAGAAATGGAATAGGTAGTCAAATCGAGGGGCATTCCCTTCGGATGGACAACTTCGACGGGGAGACTGATGGTTGGGCCTTTTGTTTTTCCTTTCCCTTCATAAGATGATGCTAACAAAAATGCCAAGTTTTTAGCCTGGTAATTAGGAATGGTCAACAAAACCTCTGACACCACAGCAGTGCCTGCATTCTCCACCTACAAATTAAGAGACAAAATTCCATTAAAATTTCAGAAAGACAAAATGCAAATACAGAACAAATTCGCAAACAATGCTAATCATTTTTATTAGAAAGGAAAGTGGCTATTGTTTTCAAAGAAGGATGGAAAAGACAACAGGCAAGCGCAAGTGGACTGTGCCTGAATGCAAAAAAGTGTCACCTAAAGATTATCATAAGAACGAATGTCCAACTGTAACAAGTCCCTATTAACACCTGTTGCAAATTTATCAGGCCTTCAAATGGGACTGTCTTCATATGTGTGAGAATCACCAATGAAAATATGGATCAATTTACATCATTGCAAGATAGCCCAATGAAATTCTAATAGTTCATGTGAACCGTTACCACAACATTTTCAATAGTAGTAGCCAAAAGCAGCAGTTTTTAAGTCCAACCAAAACACATTATTATGCTATACCCGTGTTGTGTTCGCTCAACAGTGGAGAAACACAAACAAAGAATAGAACTTGAAACACAACTAACAAAACCAACAAAAGAACAAATCCTTCAAGATATCGAACTAAAATAGTAACATAGATTAACCTACCAGCTCCTTGAAATGTAGTAAAATTAAAGAAAACTAAGAAAGCATCCCCATATGGACAGCCTCAAGAGAAAACATAGAAATCAAAGTGTCCAACACACCACAAAAAGAGAGGGACAAGTAGTAATTCACACAGTGACGCATAAATTTCATGAAGTAGCATGTACACACATTATCATATTGGCAACAAAAATATAAAACAGTTACGCACCTTTAGTGTTGATGCAACCCGTACAATATGCGAAGTCAAATCAATCTGAGAAGAAAGAGGGAAAAGAGAATGTTAGATAAGGAATTCTAGTCAAGAACAAGTAGGAAAAGAATGAAACTTGGGTTCAACCGCATCATTCCACGAATTTATATGCATGAAATCGGACTGATTTCAATCACAAATTGGGGAATTGGAGCAGAAAAGCAACATGAATGAAAGACATAATCAGGAACAAATTGAGAAGCCCTAGATTGGGAAATCGAAGCGAGATTACTGGAGAAAGTTGCAGAAGAGGACGAGATCGGAAGAGATGATGAAGATCGCTCACTTACTCGTCGATCGAGCTTGGAAATGATGAGATCGGACAAGGCAGGTGTGGATAGAATCGCGATGGAGGAGAAGAGAAAGAAGAAGGCGAATCGAGATCCCATGCTCTCCTTCTCTCGATCGATCGGGAAGCTCGTGCCCTAACCTCACAAGCTCTCTAATCAATCTTCTTGACGACTGTGAGAACACTAGTAAAGAGTCTCTGCTTAGTCCAGGTCGAGGCCTGAGGGAGATTTTAGCTTACTATCGTGAGGGACAACTTGATGGGGCCCTCCTAGGGCCCCACTGGTCACGGGACTCGGCCCGGATAGAAAGAGAGGCTTTGGATGCGATTAGATATTAAATTTGGGATCAATCACGTGCCTCTAACTGCTTCATCCATTGCCCATAAATTTAACTACTTTATATTATACAAAGATTTTGGCTCTCCAGTCCAGCAATTCAGCGCATTCAAATCGGTGAAAACTCAGATGAATTTGTTGCAATTCAAATCCATATTTGTGGATGGTTTGAATAAATCATAAAGCCGGCCCCACTATGTCGTCAGATTACGTGTCCCTCACCTTACGGTGAGGAGGGATGGATGCACATTAATACTTTCTCCGTACATCCTTTAAATAGTGGTGGGCCCCATTATATATAGTTGTGTTTGAGCTTGTGGGAATGTCAACTGCTGTCATAAGTGCCATTTAGGTATTCAAAATCTTTTTCCATTCTTCTTTTCTTTTCTCTCTCAAATATTTGGATTTCAAATTTTATCCGGTTTTACAAATTTGGAATGTAAATAAATAAAAATAGTCAATTTACTAGTAGTTAAATTAATGAGGCACCTTTCTTTCACAGAAACAACAGCTCCCGTTGTCACCCTAATGATGGTAGACTTGTGTGAGTGACTCGGTGCGTTTGGATGCAACGGAATGGACACAACCCTAGCCTTTACTAAGTTTGTGTGCAGTTCTCTACAAATTTTAATTTTCTTTTCCTCCCTTTTGGACCGGTCATTTGTTTGCATAATGTTGAGAATGGAAATCCACATAGTCCGGTTCTTGTAACGCTTTACCCTACAGTGAGCATGGGTGGAATAATCACAGTCTGCCGTGTCCGCGACATCATGGGTCAAATCCCTAAGAGGATCCCGATTCAAATCCACAAGGCCTTCAAAAACAGTGCCAGGATCTAAAAAACAGCCTACTAGCGGTGGCTCAGCAAACTTTCAGTTTTCGGTCAGGTTAGGGCTGGGTCAACCTCAAACAGGCCCAAAATCTAAGCTCAAACCCGACCCATTATTTAATGGCTCATTAATGCATAGGGCAGCGTGGGTCCGTATGACCCATTCCAAATACATACCATCAAACCTTAATTTGACTGACCCTACCAATAGAAACTTATATTAACTTCATTTGCGTGAGGCAAAGTCAGCCCAGGACCACCCTATTTATTAAAACAGGTGGGTCAAGACTCGGGCCAGTCCTATTTAAGACTATTGAAAGCTGTCAACATGTCTGGACTGCCCCTTCAACACCAACCCAACAAGCAGTAGCATAGATGCATCCGTCCAAATCATCATCCCTCTTGATGTAGATGAGCACACACATACATATGCAAGGCTGGTTTTATACTTTGGTCCACCCTATCCACTCCAAAACACTCTTCTACCTTAAAAGAGTGCAAATCAATAAACTTTTCTTAAACTAATAGGGCTCGAACCTTGCCACACCTGCCTTTTCCCGAGGACTTCGATGTCTGCAACAAATTGCACAAAGTAGGAAGACAATATGATAGGTGGTGGTGGGGGCACATAAATAGAGGTCACATTGATTCAGACCCATGAAATATAAAATGGAAACAGAGTCTAGGAAAAAAGGGTCACAGAACAAAGTCTCCAGTAAATAAAAAAAGATTAGTAATAAGTTAATTATCAACACAAATTTACAAAGCATAAAAATGACCTATAGCTTAAAATTTATATCACATGCACCTGATAGAATAGAACATATGGAATGCAAAAGGAAAAATTGCCCACGAAAAAAGGTCATGTCATGACCACCTCTACCCCTTATTCACCATCATCATCCTTTTATCATGTGGTCTTCTCCACTGATACAGCAGCTTTTGAAAATGAAAAGTCTTCATCATTGCGGTGTTCATCCACGTGTTGCTCTTCTCTTGACTCGAACTCTGAACCATTGTTCTCAGCATTTGAGATTAAAACTGCTGTCTGTGACAAATGAGGCTCATCACCTTCCATGTCAGACACATCTTGATCAGAAATGTAACTCCTACGGGATTGCGAAGCCGAATGACCTGTTGTCTTGAAACGGTGAAGGTGATGGTGCATTGGAGAGGCACCCGGGCTCGCACCTGGTGTCACAGCAGGAGAATGAGCCGACCTCCCATGCTTCTTCTTCTTAACAGTGTCATGCCATTTCTTAAGGGCCCTGGAAGTCTGTTCGTCGAAGATGGACCTCTTCATGTGTGATCCCATCTGAAGATTCCAACATTATCATTTTGATCAAAATAAAGGAATAATGAGTGGCCAGAACTTAAGTTGTGTCTCAACAAAACTTGTAACTGAATTAATAATTTTATAGAAAATTATAGGATATATCTAGTCGTCATTTGATCTTTGCAAAAATGAGGTAGCATGAGTGCATCAGCTCCATTCTTTAAAGGAGGCAGAGAAAATTATTTTCCAATGTTGAGTCTTTAAGTGAAGTACTACCAAGAGAACATTTTTTCAAAAGAACTTTCATGTCTCAGAACCACAAGGAGCCAAAGGGAAATCCAAAGGCTGATGGAATTAACTTATTGTATGGTTTACTGATCCATTCCTAGCAAAAGTAAACCCCTGGATAGTCTTTGGTTTTGGTATCTGTAACCAAAGGCATGTTTCTATGTATCTAATATGGGAACTGGTCTAAATATTTTGGCAGAATGGATGATCACCCATCCATCATACAATGTCTTCCAGAGAACAAGCCGGAACCAGCATTAGTTGAAATACTGTTCATCATCATCATCATCATCAAAGCCTTGTCCCAACTATGTTGGGGTTGGCTATATGAATTCCGTTTGTCCATTCCGATCTATCCATAGACAAATGCTATTGGTTGAAAATACCGTTATTTCTTTTTTGCTTTTTTTTTTTTGGGTGCCAGACTGCTATTTCTTCCTTTTCTACCAGAATCATTATCAATGCCAATCACTGATATATATTCGGGACAGAGTTGAGAATATCATCTCACATCGACTTCAAACTTTTGAATGAATAATCGTCTGTTCTGACAAAGTATTTCAACCAATGGCAATTTGGAGTGTAAAGATGAGTGATTAATGTAATTCATTCAATAACCAAGTTAAGGCATCTGGACATGTGATGTAATTGACGTCTGCAAGCAACACGGTAATGCTGTGGTTATTTTTCTGAAGTTCAGTATAGATGAATATCACTTATGTGAAAGAGAACTATCAATTTTAAATTTCAGACATCTCTAAAAAAATAGTCTCTCTTCAATAAGTATATAGAAAAGATACCTGAGATACAAGTGCATAGAGTGGAAGAGTAATGTAGCTGCACAAGAACTGGACAACCACTCTGCACACCCAATCACCAATTTATTTAAAAAGACGAATTAAACTTATTCACAAAGGATACCAACTATCAAAAAAGAACTTAAAATCAAATTTAAGAGGACTAAGCTGGTAACTGGTGAAAAAAAAATTAAGCTAGTGCTGTGAATCATGAACTTGTTGTATAGCATTCCTGAATTGTTCTCAGGAACTCATGCACTTAAAAAGATTTTGTAGAAACCACCTTTTTTTTCTTTGGCCAAGTACATTTAGAAACTATTTTATGTGGCTAATGGGCTTCTTTTAAAACTACAAGAAAAAGTATACAATGTTTAATCGAACCAATTGCTTGATCCAACAAACCTGAACATGTTGGAGCCACCCTTAACAACTTCAACTATTCACATGATGGGTCCAACTATTAATAAGAGATGTTCCAAAAATCTTTCATATTGGATATATCATAATTGTCATTTTGACCATGCTAAATGTGGATAATTGGCTGTAATTGTCCTTTTGCTAGCCATAACAGTTGTTAACATCATTTGATAATAGGGCATGCACCACGCATGTTACAGCCTAAAAGTTGAGGTGGGCCTCAACTGCACCATTGCTGGTAGAATGGAAAAAAAAAAAAGAAGCAATTTGCCTCAATCGATAGTCCAAGTGATCATAACTATGTGGCGCACATTTCATTCCTTTAGAAGAAACAGCTGATCATTTGCCTTTGAAGAAATTAGCTGTTGCCAACACATTTTGGTGATAAATTAATAATTGTTTAAACATATGGTCCTTTTTCATGGGGTTTAGCCTATTTTTAAGGGCTCTCCACAAATTTTATGGACCCAGCTGATTCTTATGCCGAAATGGCATGAGAAACCCTAATGGAGATCTACTCTAAACCTGTGCCACACTGGCCCAAAGATGATTCCCAATTTTCCCTGAGCTTCTTTGGCCATCACCATAGCACGAAAATGAATGACATCTATGAAATCTGTCAAGGTCGAACACAACTATAATATGTCTAAATGGAATATCCAGAAACCCCAATATAACATTAAAACAAAAGTGTGATTAATAACTCACCCAAGCACAACTCTAGCAATTAAAAGCGGCAAATTTTCATGGAAGCAAGAGTGCAGTCCAAACTCATACTGTCCACAGAGAAAACTTCCATTGAGCATACTGATGGGAAAAAAAATCATAATCACAACATAAAAAACTGCTGAGAGAGACAGGGCCATACCCATATCCACAGGAAATATGTAATCTGGAATGCATTCTGCAAAACATTTGAAAACAAGCAACCTTTCAGAGGTTTGAAGACGAAATACTTCGAATGATGAGTTATGCATATGATTACAAGTCTCAAACAGAATATAAAATTGAATAGTGAAGTCAAAAGTTCTGCTGATATTGCAAACTTTCTGCATTCAGGCAAAAATTACAATGCTGTAAATATACTTGACTTTGAATTTGGACACCCAATTGAATATATGGATATATTCCGGCACTAGCCTTACTCAAATGCACTTGTTTCCAAATTATGATGCCAAGATATGGCAGGACTGCCATGGATATGATGGACACACCATGGATACAAAACATACACTGATTTCACACATAATGACAGTAAGACAAAGATATTTTATCTGTTTTTAAGTAGCCAAGTATCATAGTTCAAATAACAAGCAAAGCTTACTTGAGCTTGTCCCCCCATTTATCTGCTAAATCTACCAAGGGCGATAACATTGTCTTAAATATCTTCTTATCAAATTATTGCCTTAGGCAAATGTAAGGATATTTTCAAATTTGGGGTTTTTCTTAGGGCTGTCAATGAGCTCAGCTTCACTTTGCTCAGGTTCGGCTTGCACTCAATGTGACAAGCTCAAGCTTCCAAGCTTCCCAACTTGAGCTCATTTCAGCTTTGAAGCATGTAATCAAGCTCGAGCTAATATGAACTGACCTTATGTTAATTCAAGCTTGTCTCATTTAAAAAACTCAGTACTTCATTTAGAACATAGATCACTCAAACTCAAGCTCGAGCTTGAGTTCAGAGACTCAACCACAACTTAGATTTACTTCAATGTGTTGTGATATAAATTAGTATATTGAAGAAATAAGTACTCAAATCCTTATTAATAATCACTAAAATCAAGCTTCAACCATTTCAGTTCATATATAAATTGATTGACCCAAAAGAATTTAAATAAATAAAAAAAGCAATCTCCAAATAACCGCTCGATTTATCAAAATTATAAATCCCTACTTATAAAGGCTTCATGGAACAAAAAATTATGCCTCTCAGAGGCTTGTCGAAAAAATGAGCTCAAACTGAAGCTGAGCTTAGCTAAGCAGGACCTTGCTTTTCAACTGATTGTAAATGAGACTGTAAAATAGGCTCAGCACAAGCTCGGGCATGTGAAAAATGTGAGCTTGAGCTCCAGAGTCCAGAAAAGCGAAGTTGAGTTGGGAAGCTCACAAGCTAGCACAGCTCATTGACAACCTGTTTTCTTGCAATATTATCAAGAGAGTTTCGCAAAAACTACATTATTTTTAAACAAATAAAAATAAATCACTACAGAATATTGCAAGAAATTGTAGATTTTTCCTATTCTTTCCATTTTTATCCTAATATTATTACAAATTTCTAGTGATATTTCAAATTCTAACAATATTTTGGAAGTATCACAATATAATCCAGAAAATACCATTTTAAGTAAATGTTGTATTATCACAATATTTTCAAAATACCAAGATATTTACGACGCTGGATAATACTTATCAAAGGGAGAGTTAGCAATACCTGAAAAAGTACAAAATGGATGAGAAACAGAAGTAATTTAGGTCGACAAAACCAAAAATATTTATCTCCAACTTGCACAAGAGGGATTCCCTGAACCACCGCATGTCGCTCTTGAATTTCAATTGCCATCTTTGTGATGATAGCTTGCAACTTGGTTCCAACCGCCAATACTATCTGCAATCAAGCAAAAGGTAAGAAACATCGACTTAAAGCGAGCTTTTATTAATCCTACAAGCACCTCCATACACATGGGCACATATCCATTGGTTGTAATCCAAGCCACTAATCAGAATCCCCATGGTGTACATGCCCTGGCCTAAAAAAAGGGGTCTGTCTGTTCAAAAGGTGGGCCACATATGAATGTTAAATATTGACAAACTATTTATCTTTAAATGTCCATTGTTATTGTACTCATATGGCCCAGCTGATGAGTAGACTAGTCTTTTCTTCAGGCAGGGTATCTAATATAGTGAGGCCACCTTGATGAGCAGCTTGGAACTTGCATATATGACACATAGGCACATGTGCCTGCATGTAGAGAGGTATGTGTAGGATTAGCAAATCTGAATGTGCTGACTATCTGATAATTAGCACCAAAAAATTTACTCACAATTAGGGGAGTAATGGATATCCAGAACAGAAATTGCCATCCTGACAAAAGTAAGAATACAAAATGTTTCAAATAGTTAAATTCAGCTGATCAGGAAAGTAGATAAAGTTCACATAATTTTAGCTGATATCTATGAAGTATGAATCAATGACTCACCATGAACATTAAGAAGCAAGAAAATCACAGCTGAAGCCCACAGGATAGGACTGTGAAGAAATCAAGAAGGAAATATGTAAGAAGAATGCATCAATATATGGTTTCATTTGGAACGATAGCAAGCCAAAGTTGGAAAAATAAAAAATTGCATAAAGTTGGAGACAAGTTTCATGTTAATGAATTATTTGCGTAAATACAACTGAACGTGCAAAACATCCATATGGTGAAGGTGAACTATGATATCTTTTATATATGGGCCCTCCTCTACCGCACTCATGAGCTGGCCCTATCATCAGCTCACCTTCTTGTGTGGTCCACCTGTGGATTGGTGACGGTCTGACGGAGGCTTGGTTCATCATCCTAACCGCTTGATCAACGGCCCACAAGTTTTCATCCAAAACAATTGCACATTCAATCCAACAGTCCAGTCCATTCAGATGGGTGTCAAACCCCAAGATCGGTGACTAAAACGCAAGGGGTCCTTGTTTTATGGCCACTCAGATGGATCATAAGGTGGGCTTCTTTGGGTGTTTGCGCACGGTGAGCTAATGATAAGGTCAGCTAATGAGTGTCTGAGAGGATTCTCCTTCACTATAAACATTATGCTAAGAGGTGTACGAGGTAACCTTTCTATTACCACATGAGACACCCCACGATAAATCAAACCCCCTCACATTCACTATCCCCCTATGAATTAGCACTCACCCTAATTTGACACTACTCTAAATTATACTCACCGCTGGTAATTCATGGGGGTTTAGTCAGTGTGCAAGGTTGGAGTTGTCATGGGGTGTCCCGTGCAATAGGAAAAAGGTTACCTCTCAAGAAAATCCATGAGAGGTACCTCTTAGCAGAATATAACCCCTCTATATATATGTGTGTGTGTGTGTTTTACATCAACAAATTTTGACAGAATAAAAAATATGTAAACATACACATAATACTAAACTGAAGGGGAGAAAGAAAGGATTGTTCCTCAACAGCTGCTTCAACATGCTACATTATCTTCTATATATTTATTTATTTATATTTTTGACATAAACAAATCATTAATAAATAATTAAAAAAATACCATATAGATAGTACACACATAATATTAAGGAAAGGGAACTATTTTTTTCCTCAACACCTATGGCCAAGGGCGGACCCGGGCATATGGGTCAGGGGCTGAAGCCCCCACCCACACCTGAAAAAGGCTTAAAATTTTTAAGCAACTCCCTATAAATTGTGAAAATTTATTTTTATTTTATATATTTTCCCCTAATATTTCTTTTACATGGATCCCTCCACCCCACCCCACCCCACCCCCAAGTTCAATTTCCCGGGTCTGCCCCGGTGTGTCAACATGCTTTGAACATGTGTGTCTAAGACAATTCTTATATAAGTGGAGTGGTTCAGTGATAAGAGTAAGCCCAACCAGTCGCACAACATGACCAGTAGTCCAAAACCAACTGGAACCATGGGGTGAGCATGTAGGCCCAGTGCTAAGTATGGGCTCATCAGATTTGAATAAGTGATCAGGATTAAGGCTGATTTGTTAGCCTAATCATCACACTAGGTTGCAGATTGAATAAGAGTTGTCAATATGATTTCTTTCTAAAAATAAGTGGTAATCCTTCTTTGATTGGATGATCCTTTTTAATTTTATTTTTATCCATGAAAGCTGGAATGACTATTTAGTAGAGGAAAATCAATAATAAAAGGGGAGAAATTATTCCAAATCTGTGCTTGCACAAGGAGACCCAGTCCATCCTCGAACTTGGACAACCTATCTTTTTCTTCCTTTGTGATCTTATCATTCAGTGCCGCAGTTCATAAAAAAAGTTTTTCATAAATTACAACAAAATTCCCATCGCAATTCAAGCAAGTTGGGAATCACAGAAAACCAACAATAACATCATACTGAATGTGGATTACAGAACACTTGGAATTTCGTACCTGATCCCCACAACAACCTTGAAATCATCCTCCAACGCCCTTTTAATATATTTTTGGAAGTCAAACTTAGTTCCAGGAGCTAAATGTACCTATAAGAAACAAATATACATCATTTCAAACAAAACTCCATTCAGGGTGCTGTTAATAACTTGAGATAATATAGACATATACTCACAACAATGAATCCGTGGCGCATAGCAAGGTAATCAGCTTTACGAACAGACCAGAAAAATTGACGAAAGAAGGATACCTGAATGAGATACATTGGAATACTAGTCAATACCAATATGGACACATGATGAAAAGTAAAATAAAAGTATAAATAGCAAATGAGAATCTATGTTTGTCAGATATGTGGTGTGTCCAAATTCCAAAAAGCATCCAGTAGAAGCTGTAAACACTAAGCAACATGTCCACAAAGCCTATAACATAAACATAAATAACAATACCAATAATCATAAATTCATAATAATAATAACAGTAACAATTACTATTACTATTATTATTATTATTGTTATTATGATGATGATGGTGATGATGATGATGAATTGATGATATGCATCAAATGTATGAGTACTTCATGTCGGGATTCACTGGATCTTGCAACAGGGTAACCACCAAGATAGGAGTCAGGGTGATACCACCATGCAAAGCAGATGGGGATACATCTAATGTTCGATAACATCATTTGTTTGACCCTACAAACTGTAGAAGCAGGACCCACACTTTAGTGACCCAGACTGTTGATATAGAGGATAGCATACACCCTACAAAATTCCTTTTGCACTTAACAATTATGCACCATCCACATTGACCGTCCTCACAATGGACAAATCATATGGTTGTAATCATCATTGGTAGAACCAGGAAATTTTCCATAAAAATTTGCATAGTTTTCTAAAACTTTTGGGAGGGTTTTCTCAAAATCTTTGTGAGGCCACGGCCACCCCCCAGAGGCCCCACCACAATTAAACCAACTCCAAAACAAACCCCAAACCACCCCCTCCTGGACCGGGTTTTGACACCTGGCAACCATACAATGAGAGACATTTTGGTCATGGAAATCTCATGACGAGGAAAACTAGATGAAAGCCTCCAACAGTTGGGCTGCACATAATACTGCTGGTTGAACATACAAATGCTGCTCCTCTTAATTAAGCACCATATGCCACTATTATAATATGCTACACACTAAAATCAAAACTGCAGAGACGTTTGTCATCAAGAAAGCACCCACCACATTTGCTTATAAGATAATAGATTGGCAATGTCAAATTATGAAATCCTCTTACAACGTAAAATAGAACAGGAATCCTGTTCCAGACGCTTGCATGTTGTCTCACAAACGACGTTTCATGGGCAAATCTAAATCTTGTTGGATCTGCAAGACATTGTTACAAAAAGGATAGTAAATATGATACTCACTTTCTCCATATGGATGTGTAACAACTAGCTTCAAATTATCTAATAAAAGGGAAAAGCAGCTGAAGAATGCTAGGATATGGAAAATATAATGGTCTTGATAATGAAGTGATTACCATTTGAAAATTCATAATCAATGGATCGGGTCTCTTTTTCCCACTCCTTCCATCCACGAATCTGAATTAATTGTTCAACGAAAAACACAATGAATATTCACCATGGTGCATGCAAGTAATGCAAGGTTCATAATTCGAAAAGGCTATTATAGTTGTTTTTACAAAGTTACTAACCTTCAATCTCCCAAGGGTCATTGTTAGAGCACTGAATAGTACATGAAAGACTGCTAAAAAGAAAATAAAGATGTGCAACTGATGTAAACCATTTGTAGAAACAAGCGGCACCTTCCCCTGTTCATAGGACATATTAGTACTTACTGAAAAGGAATGTGTTATATGTTTATTGTAGATTGAATATTCATATATTTTAAAAAAGAACTTCAGTCTCATGGAACAACATTGAGCAAAATCTAAGCACAGGAAGAAAGAAATATGAGCATGTTAGAAACATCAAAATCAAAGAACCACTTGCACTCCAAGTTGTATGGGTAAGATCTGACTAGCTTGCTCGGCTTGAGAAAACCAATCATAATTCCAAAACCTTGAAGCTGATGAGTGAAATGTCCATGTGGGAATTATTAAAGCCGTTATAAATCCAACAAAGACATACACATCCTTAGACCCAATAAATTACAATGATATAGCCATTATAAATCCAACAAAGACATACAAATACTTACACCCAATAATAAATGAGTTATCATTGTAATTGTCGTGCCCATTAAAAAAAATACACTAATAAATTGCACCAAGTTTTTAAAGCTTGGACTCAATGTGCAACTTAGTCACTCTTGATTTGTGCCAACTTGACAAGACTCACATGGGACTCGGCCGAATTGGCCTAAGTCACACTCACAGCCAATAAATTTGCTTAAAATGTGAAATTCTATATATTAAAAAAATCTAAAAAGATGATGAATGATCACCCATAACTCAATAATGCAACTATACAAGGACCAACTATATAAGGACCTATTATATTTTATTTGCTATTAACGAACTGAAGTACTTATAGGTAGCTGCATTTGGTATAGAGGTTCATTATTTATGTTAGACGGTAACCTTGAAATTTGTATTCCTTGCCTAAAAAAATATGCATTATGTGGGAAGGAAACCCCACATACTCGTGAAAATATGATGAGAGAGGAAGGAAAGACATTATGTGGATTAGGTGGGGACCAAATATCACTCCAAGCAGATGATGTTAACCCTAGTTCTATCAGAGATACAAACTGATGCAGAACAAGTGGTGAAACAATTTATGGAACGTGAAGATCGTAGGAAATCAAGCCAGAAGGATAGTGCCGACTTCAAACAGCAATAACCTTTAGTCTGGGTATCATCTAACGATGTACAAATACTCATTTCAAAGCTATTGGCGTGCTCTATAACATGGGCAACGGTTGAAGTCAGGTTGCCATTTTCCAAGGCGAAATAAGTCCGTTTAGAAAGTCAAAATGCAATTTTCATAGAAAACTTACTGTTTATAGTAATTATATAAATATATATATATATATATATGTGTGTGTGTGTGTTTTTTAGTCTATTTGATCTGAGATTGTTTAAAAAGGTCATCATAAGTATAATAGGAAGATACACTTACTGTGGCGCACTTAGGAGCTGATCCAGCACCTGCTAAGAACCTGCGCTGCAAACCAGAATCTGGAATGAAATCCTCCCATAGAAGTCTCCGTCGATCAGTTTCTTTTGTTGCCTCCACCTCGGAACATGGTAACATTGAATGTGCAGCTTTCAGTGGAATACAGATTTTTGCAATGTAAGACTGGCAGAATGTCAGGAGCAAGGAAATGAAGCCAAGAACCATCAGTTCTGCAAAAAAAAAGAAAAAAGAAAAAAGAAAAAAAAAATTGTTAGTAAAAGTTGTTAATAGCTGCCTTGCTGGTTCATCTTCCCAAAAATTAGCAAAAATGCGGCAGAAACAACATTCCAAATTAAAATCAAATAAATTGTCAGCCATATTCATGTATCATAATTACCATATTAGAAATAGATACGATCTATTAATGAGAAAAAAAAAAAAAACCAATGTTATAGTTCATTCCTATATGATAGGAAGAGATCACAGGTGACAGGCAATTACATTCCTTCAGCTTCAGGTAAGGGTGTTATATGAATTTAACAGACATTTGCAACTTCCTTGAATGTTTTATCCAATGAAAGGACCACATGTTAGTCTTTGTGTATTCAAGAACCTTAAAGGTGGTTTATGTCATTAAATGGATCTCTTTTTTCCACATTGGATATGAACAACAATGTTCATATTCTGTTATATGGGATGCTCTATGGAAGATTCAGAATTGAAAACAATGCTAATTTATTATTTAGGTCCTATACTTGAATAGGCCTCATATCAAATAGGTTGGCCAATAAACCATCCCTGTTCTTTGAATAAGCCTCATGTGCGTGTATACAAAAGATAGGATAACTTCATTTTAGCTTTATCTTACCATTCTAATGCAAATTCTACCATTTTTCTTAGTGTTAAAAATGTTAGAAAAGAATGTAAATGATGATAACTTCATTAATTCAGAAGATTTTCTTATGATGAAAAGTAAAACTTTCCAAAATAAAAAAATAAACTAGGAACTTACAGAATTCAAAAGGGCTTATACTGTGTGCATATGAGGGACGATAGATTCAATGACCATCATATATCACCATATTCAATCTGACATCTGAATTAGGCTTATACCCACTACCTAAATCCTAGAAAGTTTGTTTTTGAATCCTATAAAGTTATCGTCTACCATCACTCTCCTGAAAAAATAACAAAAAAATCTACTTTCTAATAACGTGGTTCATAGTATGAAACTAAAGGCCCTGTCTGTCAAAATACGAGAGAAGTGAAAATCCCCTGGTTTTAGCTGAGAGGAGTCTTAATTCCTGGAACTAAAACTTTACAAACCTATCAACTTCTACCACCACCTAATTCAAAATGATTCCACAAAAATGTACATTGAATCAGATGTCTGATAGTATGAAACTTAAGGATCCTTTTAGCAAAATAAGAGAATCACTTCGATTCTTAAAAATCCCATTGTTTTGATCAATAGATGAACAACTTTGGTATCATGTGGTATCACTCATTAGTTTCTCACGTTTCAGGTCTTCTCCAGCAAAAGACCTAATTTTCAGAAAACCGACAAAGCTAATAAGCCGTTTTCAAGAAGTTCATATTTTGTGCATGTTAGACAAGCTGCAAAGTGATTAAGCTCTTAGCAAGAAGAAAACGTTGTCAGGAATCAGAAAGTACTTCATTTAAGAAGAAGAAAAAAATTTGTCTCCCCATTTTGACATGGTATGTGCTAATTGTTAAACCAAATAAAAGTTTAAAAACCATGTTGAATTTATCTTTTCCAGAGAAGGAAATGATTTAAGAAGTTCAGTACCTACTACTTACCAGCTTTAACCTTCTCAAGAGCTTCAAACAGAGCCTTCTTTCGCCTCTCCGTGAACCACTTTAGTCATAACCACAACAACAATTAAAAAAAAAAAAACCCATCTATATCAGAATTGGAACTAACATCAAAATAGCAAATTTCTAACTCAACCATGAAAAACTTTTTAACAATTTATAACTGATGAAGCAGATCTCAAATTTTCTTCACATAAACATCTAAAAAGCTCAAATTCTTAACACGTGATTTTGCATGAATGCCCCAGAGAACTTTTACAACCCCAGAACCAAACAAAGTAACAAACCACAATATATCCCGACCACCCACAAACACCCAAAAAACATTGAGAATAAAAGAAAAGGAGAAAACAATTTTCAAAAAAATTAGAAGCATATATATCCAAAACAAAGTCCAAAAAAACCCCATCACTCCCCCCTGAAAACAAACCCAAACCCACAAAAGTAGAAAAAACATCATTATTCCACAAACCCATCTCAAAATTCAACAGAAGAAGAAGAAGAACACCTGTCCAAATTTGTGAAGAGCCTTCTCCAATACGATAGAGATTATGATAATCACTGCAACAACAGTAGCAACAGCCCATGTTGGCGTCTGATCAAGCTCTCTTGAATTGCTGTCACTACTGTCTCCAGCCATGATTCTCTACTCCCAACCAAAACAGCTTCTGCAGCAAAAACAAAACCCAAACCCCAGAAGCCAAAAAGAAGAAGAACAGTAGTAGCTTTAGTGTCCTTGTCAGAGATTATAAGTGAGGCTTGCTTGCAAGTTGCTGGATCAGAATAAAGAGCTATGACGACATTTATAAGAATTTTTATACCGAAAAATAAGAAAAATCAAACGCGTAGCATTAATAGATGGATTAGAAAAGTTTGAAGTGAAACTGAGGAGAAATGATGGGATGGTGTTTGTAGGGTCAAACAACTGTGATTGGATTTCCATACTGTGGTCTTGATTTAGAAGAAGCTAGCGGTTTTTGGTAGGTTCGTCTTTTACGGTGAAATGGAGGGTATGTAGAATGGTAGTGATAAAACCGTAGAAGACAGTATAATTGCATTGGCAGCAGGAGTGCCCGAATTTAAACGTATCTGTCTTTGTCCTTCTACGAGACGGCCGTGGAAAGACGAGGATCCTCTCGTGCTTGTATTTTGGGGCTGTTTGGGGGCTTTACCTTGGCTTGAGTTGAATTGAGTTGAGTGACATGTAGTTTATTTTGAAGAAAGAGTATTAAATTAGTGGATTATGATGATATTTTATTTTTATTTATTTATTATAAATATAATTTAACCTTTTTTTATAAATAAAGTGGAGCTTTTTCTATTTTTTAGTGAATAAGGGAGATTGCTTTTTTACTTTTTTTTATGAAAAATATTACAAGAAATTTGAATTAAAGTGATTTTGATGTGACTTTTTCTTTAAAAATAGGGGTTTTGCTTTATTTAACTCTATTAATAGAGTTGCTACATGTAGAATGAAGTGAAGTTAAGCCTCAAATAGTGAAAGAATAAAATATAAGTATATTATGATGATATTTTATCTTTAGTTGTTTCGTATAAAATTTTTTTGACTTTTTTGTGTAAAAATTGGGTGTTTTTTTTTTTTTTTTTATCTTTTAGTGGAGAAAAGAGGTTTATTTTATTTTATTTTTAAAAGAAGGAAATTTTAAAAATATACATTTTTGATGTGACTATTTGTTTGAAAAATGAATGATTTACTTCACTCAACTCTATTAATGAAGTTCATGCTACAGTGGGGCCTATATATTATAGGCACATTTCGTAGGGGCCATGTTGGTAATCCTATAGGGTTTTTTTTTTTTTTTTCATTAATATGAGAAGTCCTAAAATGTGTAATTTCATATGTTAAACTATCATAGATTTTGAAAACTTTTGTGAAAAATGTTAAAAAACCCCTAACCAGTGGATCTCATTTTCTATACTTTTTTTTGTCTCTAACTTATTATCTAAACCAATCAATATCTTCATGATCATGAAAAGTATCAAGACACTTAGTTTTAACTTATAAACTTTCATAATTCTTGAGGAGCATATGAAGAACATCTAAGTACATTTAAAATCATTGGTTATACTCTTTGGAAAAAAAAAAATAGATGGTAATATTATGATAAAGTTACCCGTGCATTATAATATTATGATAAAGTTACCCGTGCATTATTTACCCATGTAGAAGCTGGCTGGCCGATTTTCATATCCAAAACATAAAAGGAAAATAAATCCTAGAAGCAAATTAAATGACTCTGCATCTAATAAGGTAAAACCTCATAGAGACAGTAAATAGACCATTCAAGGTCCTCCACATCACCACATGCAGCCTGCTATGCATATGGACAGGGGCTATCCGTGGTGAGACAGCGGACCTTAAGTGGCCCACTCAAGTTACAGTGTCTAGACAAATTTAAAGGATCCCGATTCAAATCAAATATGGTGAATTAAGAGATACCCTTGTCTTCAAATCAGGTAAAGATTATCTCTTGTGGGGGAGAATCCGAAAATCCATATCATCCATCTCAATCCAGTGAAAGCTCTCATCCGAGAAAGTGAGGAAGACAATTAATGCACGATAGCTGTAGCCTTCTTTTGGCAAATTGCGGAAGTCAAAGAAGATGGCAATCTACGGAACTTTCTCCTGTAAAACCAAAATGCGCCTCATGGTTCACTAAACTTATAGCCACGCAGTTGTGCTCTATTATTGTCTGTCACTCTGTCTGAACATGGTTATTAACTAGCCGGACCTACATAAAGTGATGGTGTCTGTGGTGTACTAAAAGCAATGTAGAAGTTAGAGAATGAGTCTACAACTGAAGCCTCCTAGCAAAAATTGATGGACAGTTGTATATTAACTTTTTTTTTATCAACCCAACAGTGGACCTCCCAATATTTGAGTGAAATTGCAGCAAGTAGGCATGTAAACCGGGCCATGCCATGTTTGGCTCCCAATATTTGAGTCAAATTGCAGCAAGTAGGCATGTAAGACGGGTCATGCCATGTTTGGCCTATGAGATGCCATAGATCGTGCCAGGGTCGTCAGGGGCTCAGCCCATAGACACTTAGCTTGGCCGGGCTGTGCCGTGCTCGAGCCTAGGCACAGTAGGCACCGGGCTGTGGCCCCCTGCCAGAGCAAGGGCCAGCCCATTTTACATGCTTAGTAGCAGATGTCGATACAAGTGAGCAGTTTTAGTTTTTGAAAGGTTGGCCCCATTATGGTGAAGGTGATGGGCTCTGATTTATTACAATGCAAATTGCAGTGATGATATTGTCTACCACTAATGATAGATTTCGAGTACCTATCACGACAAAGATACACGTGAATTTTCAAAGGTATATTATGCACTTTCTAAGCATCATTTTGCTTTACAAAAACTTCGAAAGAATAGATAAAAAGAGATACGGGGATGATGACCGGGACCTAGGTATAGGTTTCTGGGGAAGCTCCCACCAAGTGTGAAAAAGTCAAGAGTTTTTAAAACGACCTTTGTAGATTCTGAGAATTATCATGCAGCTTTCTTTTACATTTGTCTCTTTCTCCCACAATTTCGTCATGAAAAGACCTCCCAAGTTGAATTTCCCGGATTCCGCATGTATATTTTACACATGGTTCCTCTGACTTTCTCACTCACAAAAATTTTAAAAGGCTCCTCAATTGTGGCACTTAGAAAAAACTATTCTGCTCATGGAAAAGGTTCCCTTTCGTGATGAAGATAGCTCTCATCTAACTAAAATATTATTAGAAGTTACGGAAGAGGAGAGTAATACTCTAAATTGTATTAATTTTCAACTGCAAGTTGAGACAGTGCAATTGATAAATATAAAAACCTTACTTACCTAGTGTATAAGGAGAGGAATAGCCGGTTCTCTAAGAGATCCGGACATCATTAATAGGAAAAAATAGTTGTTATAAATCTCATAAATAGGTCACGTGTGAGACACAGGATGATGGCTCAAACGCCTTCTAGCATTGATATTTACAACCAATCTCATCTCTGACTGGTCTTGCATGACTATGGCTTTTTATGGTTATATATACACTGATTTGGTTTATCACCACGGTGGGGCCCGCCTCTCCACAGATGCTTTGATAGGTTTGTACGTTATCCAATACGGAGTTTACAAACGACTGTGGTCCAACATCATCTGTATCGTCTATTCCTGTGAAATGCTAATGCGGGGTTAATGTCAAAACCCCAAGAAAATGAGGAACCCATGTGGACCCATAGACTTTGATATATGTTAGGATTGTCACAACCAAACGGTTGGCAGAGGGCGGGAGCTCGCCATGGCGGTGGACAAGTTCGGTCCAAACCCTATAAAAGTGTTTGAAAAGAACTTCTATTCTAAGTGGATTATTCTTGAAAGTCTTAGATGGATTTTGGATTATATATTAGGTAATTCTTTCAACCCAAAGACACAATATAATAAGTTAATTCTCTCTCTTGATCTGAAGTTAGACTACCCTAAGAGAGATTTTTAATTATCTCTCCTGATATGAGGTTATACTACCCTAACAGAAATTTTCTTATTTCTCAAAAGCCATTAAGAGATCATTCTGAAGGGCGGCTGCTCTAGAAGGTTTTGCTGCTTCTACTCTCTTATAGTAGATTGATCATCTTGTTTGACAACGTGCCACGAGATCAAGTAAGGAGAATGGTGCGCAGAGAAAGTCGTAGTAATGGAAGCTGTGCAATAACAACTACAGTCTTTAGGTCAAGGTACTGACTGAGGTAAAAGAGTTGTGAGTATATCTTGTAATAGTTCGTGAGTTCTTTATTTCAAGATCATAGTTTTTCTCCCTAGAAAGAATTTCCACGTTAAATATTGTGTTTGCCTTCTTGTGGTGATTGCTTAATAGATTTATTTGCTAGTTTATCTTATTTGACTTGTTACATCTGCTGCATTGATTTGATTAATTAGACTAGCATCCATTCTAGTGGGTCCTACAAAATTATCAATTGGTATCAGAGCGAGTTACATTATTTTATTGTATTGATCCTATTTTTGCTAAAATGGATATTTACCGCAAAGGCACTTTAACCAATAATCATCATCTGCTGGATAGTAACAATTATGGTTAATGGAAAGTAAGGATGGTTGCCTTCTTTAAAGCCAAAGATCTAAAAGTTTGGAAATCTGTTGTGAATTACTACTCCTTGCCCACTATTACTACCGATGGTATAACTAATCTCAAACCTGAAAATAAGTAGATTAAGGAAGAAGAGTTGGCTGCCACTTGCAACTCTAGGGCTGTAAATGCTATTTATAATGGAGTTAGTATGTCTGAGTTTCGTAGAATTTCTACATGCACTACTGCAAAAGAAACTTATGATATTTTGCAGACTATGCACGAAGGGACTGACACTGTCAAATAGTCGAAACTTCAGAAATTATATACAGCCTTCGAAACCATAAAAATGGAAGATGATGAAACTTTTGATGAGTTCAATTCGAAACTAAATGCAATTGTGAATGATACCTTTACTTTGGGAGAGCCAATTCCTAATAATAGAATTGTGAAAAAGATTTCGCGGTCTCTTCAGAAAGGTTTAATGCAAAAGGTTGTAGCTATAGAAGAAAATAAAAATCTGAATATACTTAAAGTTTATGAGTTGGTTGGCAACTTACAAACTTTTGAAGCAAACCTTAGGTCTAATGGGAAGACACAATTTAAAGGTCTTGCTTTTAAAGCGTCCAAGAAATCATACAAGAAAGCTGCAAGTGATTTAGATTCAGATTCCGAATAAATTGATCCCCAATTTGCTGTACAGTTCATGAAGCAATTCAAGCTTTTTATGAAGGGGCAGAAAACCAATGTGAAGATTCATAAAAATTATGGAAAGAAGAAATCTTTTAAAGGGATTCAATGTTATGAGTGTCAAGGTTACAGATACATTGCTAATTACTGCGAAAACAAAAGATCTAAAAAGAAGGCTATGAATACTACTTGGAAAGATGAAACTTCTGATGAGAATGATGAAAATCCTGAGTTGGACAAGCCTGACACTGGCAAGGGAAAGTTTATTGCTTTTATGGCAACTTCTGGTTTTGCTGTTTCCAATGTTTCTTCCAAAGCTGAGACTGATCAAGATACTGAGTCAGATGAAGAACCAGATTGGAAAATTGAATATGAAAGATTTTTGAAGAAAACCATGCAAATGGTTAAAGTGAATGAAAAAGCTGCTATCAACTAGAAAGTGCCTGAAGAGAAGAATTCATCTTTGAAAGCTGATCTTGTAGAAGTACTTGCAAAAGTACAAAAATTGGAGGATGAAAATAATAGGTAGGCTGACAAATTGACTGCATAATAAAAAAAATGTGATATACTTGATTTTGATATAAAGACTTTGAAAGCAGAAAATTCTGATCTAAATGGAAGACTCAAGATGGTTCTATCTGAATTAAATACTGCTCAAGCTTTATTGAATAGGATGAACATTGGATCGAGAAAATTAGATGACATCCTATGTAGTCAAAAGGCAGACACTGATAAGCATGGCATTGGCTACACTGATGAAGTATCCACTTCGAATGCCAAAGGTAAATTTTTTTTTTTTTAAAATTCAGTTGTCATTAATCATGTTATTAGTGTTGCAAAGAAAGCTCTAAAGAAGTTTAATGTGTCACATCCTGAATGAATTCCCACTTGTCATAATTGTGAAATTAAATGACACATTCGACCCTATTGCAATAAGCTGCGAAGTTTACCGAATCAAAAGCAATGGAAAACACAGAAGGCTGAGCAGAAAAAGAAAAAAACCAAGGCTGTATGGGTCAAGAAAGAAGACCTACCTTTTGTCTTGGTACACACTACGCTGAAATATTTAAATTTACAAGTGTGTATGCAGAAGCTTCATCAACCCTGATCTGCAAGATTAAGCCTCCCACCCCAGTGTTGATACGGAGATTCTATTGATGGGGAGCTACTAGATCTAGATTGATAGAAGCTGCTTGATGATATTTGTTTGTCAATTATGGAAAAATGCAGGGGGAGAATAATGAAGCTAGGGGGAGCTTTACAAGCCAATGCAATTCAAGATTTACATGTTCAAGCAAAGGCAATGCAATATCCACAGTGCTGAATTTTTTTTGTTTTAAATTCAAAGTAGTTTGAATTTTACTTTTGGGTATATCATATTGTATTATTTTAAGGAGTTTTGTCCAATAATTGCCAAAAGGGAAAGATTGCTAGAACTGTCAAAACCAAACAGTTGGCAGAGAGCACTCTGGCTATAGCGAAAATGCTATAGCGAGCGTGGCGGTGGACACCTAGTTCGGTCCGAACTCTATGCAAGTATTTGAAAAGAACTTTTATTCTAAGTGGATTATTCTTAGAAGTCTCTTGGACGAAGTTTGGGCTATATATTGGGTGATTCTTTCAACCCAAAGACACAACACAAGAAGTTAATTCTCTCTCTTGATCTGAGGTTAAAATATTCTAAGAGAGATTTTTTTTTTTTTTTTTTGTTTTTCTCAAGCCATTGAAAGATCGTTCTGAATGGCTACTCTAGAAAGTCTTGCTGCTTCTACTTTTTTGTAGAAGATTGATCATCTTATTTGACAACGTGGGACAAGATCAAGTAAGGAGAAAGTGTACGATGGAAGTCGTGGCAGTGAAAGCTGTGCAAGAATAACTATAATCCTTAGGTCGAAAATACTGACTGAGGTAAATGAGCTATGAGCATATTTTGTAAATGTTCGTGAGTTCTTGATTTCAAGATTGTGTTTTTTCTCCCTGTAAAGGGTTTCCACGTTAAATATTATGTCTGCCTTCTCGTGGTAATTGTTTGGTAGATTTATTTGCTAGTTCTATCTTGTTTAATTAGTTACATCCGCTGCATTGATTTGATTAATTAGACTAGCATCCATTCTAGTGAGTCTTTCAAAATTCTCAATATAAGTAGTACAAAAGAAATTGGGTTTTATGATTTGCAAGGGGATCCAACATAGGGACCAAGAAGGCAGGATTCTTGGTGAGAAATCTCAGATGATTACTGTAGAAATTTACATACATTGAAATCTTCAATTTTCTCCTGGAATCGAAACTTGGTTACTCAGTCTTGAAGATTTTCAAATGTATGATGCTCTTATTAAGATGATTACCGTAGAAATTTACATACACTGGAAATTTCAAAATTCTCAATATAAGTAGTACAAAAGAAATTGGATTTTATGATTTGCAAGGGGATCCAACATAGGGACCAAGAAGGCAGGATTCTAGGTGCGAAAGTTCAGATGATTACTCTAGAAGTTTTGGTACATTAAAATCTTCAATTTTCTCCTGAAATCGAAACTTGGTTGCTCACTCTTGAAGATTTTCAAATGTATGATGGATGCTCTTCTTAAGATGATTACTGTAGAAATTTACATACACTGAAATTTTCAATTTTCTCAAATCGGAATGTGGCTACTCACTCTTGAAAATCTTCAAATATATGACGCTCTTCTTAAATATATTTAAGTGTCCTGCTTCGGATAAGCCCCAAGACTTGTTTTAATCTTCACTATTAACACAATAGACTTGTGGGATAAGAGTTAAGTCTGGTTGTTGCTTGTACTTTATTGCTGTTTGGTTAACCCTTTGCGTTGAATGAAATTATCCTTTCACACACACACACCAAAAAAAAAGCCATCAGAATTGGTTTTTGGGTTTACTGGAAAACGATTTCAGCAAACTTAGAGCCTTAGGAGTTAAATATATACAAATGGACTCAGCCCATGCCAAATGTATTTACTAATCAAGCAAAAAAAAAAAAAAAAAAAAATCAAGATCACATTAGGCAACCAAACCCTCCAGTACTCCTCACCTTTTTTTTTTTTTTTTTTTTTGTCCAATGAATTAGAAAACTCACATTTGATAAATATAAATCTTCAAAAATTTAGGTCACTTTTTTTAAAATTTTTTTATGTCCAAACCACAAGGCCGCAACCCCTCCCATAGAATTTAGAAATCCTCAATTGTATAGATTTATGCAACCAATAAATTCTCAAATATGAGACAATGATAAATCCTATGCTCACCCATTACCAGAAGTGTCCAAAACTTCAACTTACCTCGAAAGTCAGGTTTGGTTCAGGTCTAGTCGGCCGTCTGAAACTAAATCCAATCCAATGAAATGATGGACGCTCTAGTTACTATCAAAATACTGAAAGGAATCATGCAGCAGCCGCGTGGCGAGCACAGAGCGAAGAAAACAAAAGGATTGCAATAAGTGTAGGCCGACCTTGCCCGTCAATGCAGTGTAGGAATTCAATTCAAGTCAACTCTTTTTTTCTCACTGGGAGATGCAGCGGGTGGAGGGGTGCCCGACCTTGCCCGTCAACAGCGGCACCAATGACTACAAAGCCATGGCATTCACAAGTCTCTGTGGTTTATCATTGATAAATGATCAAATCACTAGGTGGCTTGTTGAAAAATCATAGATATTGTATTTTTGAGACATCATCATCTGTCCCACATCATGTGTGGTATCTTTGAGGTCTTTCACTCAGGGACTAATGCTTGGCGTCGACTAAATCCACACAAACTCCCACACTCGAGTAAATCTAGAATTGCTTCAAACACAAGATGTGGAGAGCAAACTCATGCTCTATATAATTAATAATCAGTCCACCCCTCATTTCAGACCTATCCATCCCTTCTGCAACTGCATATTTTTGTTCAAACTATGTTTTCGTGGGTTATATTTTCTCAAAACTGAAATAACTTCTAGACAGTGAATTTTCACTGCACCTTTTAATGAATTTGGTGGTTTTCATTTATGATGTGAAAGCAATCTTCGCAATTTTGGAATACAGCCAAGGATTTATATAAGAAAATAACTTCTTTGCATTATCTACAAGAAGTAAAAACACATTTCACCCGACTAAAGATGTAGCTTAGCTAAAAAGAGACTTGAGTGTGTGAGTTCAAGTCCCCAACGCAATGAAAAAAGAAAAAAAAAAAAACTTTTCGCTCCAAAAAGTCAAATGAAACTTAAACTATAAAAGACTCTCTTCATTTCTTTTTCTCTGTTTCCCCAGAAAATAGTGAGTGTGAAAATAAATTGCTGAAAATACCAATCCCACACAAAGTCAACATACAATACAAATGTAAAACGCAAGACCCAAAATGCCTGTATTCAGAGTAGCCAATGTAGGGCCATATGGGGGCTACCTGATTAATGGAAAGCAAAAGACAGAAAAAAAAAAAAAAAAAAGCATCCAACCTTACAGATATACACGCATTGACCAGACCTGAAGCTTACCATATGGGTCAACTTACAATTCCTGTATTTCTCTTTTTTGCATATTTTAGTGTTGACACAGTTCATCAGCAGCAGAAAACCATCTCATCATTTGTAAAAGCTTTGTTTCGCCTACCAATGATAAACGATTACTTCCTTGAGAATAAATCATCAACTATTCCTAAACATCATAGGAATAGTTGACTGTATTGACTATATTGATCTTTTCACATCATAGTCAGAAAATATATTATAACCAGATAAAGAAGACTAATACACAATAAAGCAATATTATCTCCTAGGTTTCTTTCGGTGTGGATTTGATTTTTTAAACATAATTAATTATCCAGTCTAATCACAACTAGAGCGGTCATCACACTAATTTAATTGTCAATTGGCTAATTAAGATCATTAAAATATAAAAAATTGGTCACACAATCAGTCAATAGTTCACACCGTACCAGCCTCGAACCCACCCATCCTTCTCCTTTTAGTTGCCGCCCTTCATTGTTTTGATTCAGGCAGAGGTCCAAAACCAGTGGCCAGTAAGGCCACGGCATTTTTCAAAAGGTTGTTTCAGGTCTTATGTTTACATAAGCATTTCACACACATTATTTTATTGTCCTCTCTCACATAGATTCCCTTTTACATATTTGTACTTTATCAGTTTTTTTGTTGTAAGTGGCACCTGGTTGGAAAGTAGGCAACGGTATTGTGACAGTGTATTCCAATATAGTTGGGACAATGCTTTGATGATGATGACGATGTATTTTATCACATGATTTATTCATTGTTTAATATTCAGCTCAATACAACCATGCAATTCTAAAGAGTTGTTTGCCTTTTACCCAGGGAATAAGAAACTAGGTTTTACATATGTAAATGTCACATGTTGCAAATGTTACATATGTCTAATACATTACCTTGTTTGTCAAAATCATCATTTTTATATGCGAAAATGAGTACATCCAATGGTTTTAGATGGATTTGGTTTTTTATTTTTTATTTTTACTTTTTTTACAAATTTCTCAAAATCCATGAAGAATTAGGATATGAAATTATAGGCCTTGATTTTATCATTAACATACAATAATATTGAATGGTTCGGATTGTGAATTGGGGTCCCACACAAGCTCATAAATTTAAATATTTTCTTTTTGGACTTTTTTTATAAAGTACTCAAAATTTATAAAGATTTAAGATACAGCTTCAAGATCTAGGGCTTTCTTATTCAATAAATAAATTGAGGACTTTGGATTACAAACACGAGGCCCACAAGAATAAAAAATAATGAATAAAGGTAGTTGTGGGGGCCACAAGAGAAGAATCACCGCGTTTGGTTCTATACAAGTGCACTTTTGGTTGAGGGGTGTAGATAACCTGTTTTGATGTGAAAATTTTAGTGTGTAAATGGCCACTTCTTCACACCATTTTCATACCTCATTTATGCACCACATGCATAAATCAATGCAAACAAATGCGACAATGTGTACTACACATATGAATCATTTACCCATGTAAAAAAGTGCTAACAAACGACCCCTAATTATCTTCCCATAAAAATGCCCACTAACTGTTACGACGCTCGAGAATCACATAACACAAGCTTGTCTCCACACTGCCCACCCTGCACTACTCATTTTGCAGTATCCTCAAGTCCTCCATTTGTTCTTTATATATTTAGTACAAACACAAGTTTGATTAGAAGACTTTCCTAATAAAACAACAGTTCAAGAGGTATTTGAAACATGGACAGTAGGGTTACCAGATTGTGTTTGCCCACTAAGCTCCAACATAAAGATTATGGCATACTTCTTGATAGGGATGGAGAGAAACTAGAATTAAAAAAAGAAAAGAGACTGGGCTAGAAAGATGGGTAAGGCACTAATTACCAAGAGGTGCATCTGTGTATCTTCATGCATATGCCTGCATAAATGCATGAATGCTTTGGGTGTGTGAGGTAAAGGAGCTCATTAGAGATCCTGAATTCAAGCACAAAAAAGAGGCCAACTTTAAAAAAGAAGTGTGTCAAGATTACACAAGAAAACATTATGTGCAAAGGAAAACTCTTGTTCAAATACCTTTGCCTCTCCTGTTCCTTCCTGTCAATGGATTTGCCTTATATTGCATTGCAAACGAAAGAATCCTCACTAGTCACCACAGACTATATATGTCAGGCCTTTTACCGCAATCTGGAGAAGTTCTTTTGAGAATCGGTTGGAACAAACACAGGAAGCTGGTAGGATCCTCTCCCCCTAGCTGATGATCCACCTTGCTGAATATTTGAGGTAAATGATCTATCCACACCAGGCCTAGTCAAACCAACATTTCTAGAACTTCTACCTAACCCACCATCTAAAAGTGGCCCACCGAAAAATATGGACTGACCCGTGTATAAAAGCTCTGGCCGACCAAATTGAGAAATAGAGGAACTGGTATTTTCTAACCCCCTGTCATTACTTCTTGAAGCTGCAATGGACATAAATCGGCCAGCTTCTTGATCCCAATAAACTGAAGATCTTGGGTTCTCCGCAATACTGATGTAATTTTTTCTAACCAGGTCAGTGCGATTTAAAAGATTGGCAATGGCAGTCACATTCCTGTCATTTGTTTTTACTGACCATGGAGATTGATCAGCAGGTGACTGATAGATCGGATCGAGATGTTCTACATTAGAAGGTTGCTGTTCCATTGGACTGATGCCAACTGAATTATTCATGTGATGAGGGCTGCTCAAACTACTTAGGCTATGATTGCAACTTTCAAGATCCTCCCTGCTCGCACGACTTGGTGGATATGAATTCTTAAAATGAGATAACTTTAAAGTGGCTGTATCATCTTTGTTGAACCCAAGATCTGTGCTGATACCACTGCTTCTACCACTTATGTTTCCACTAGAACCTTGACCAGAATCATGTTGATGATGCGAACTAATAGGCCGAAGCACTGATGATGATGCTGTAGCTCTGGCTGCTGCTCTAATGGCTTCATTGGAATCCAACTTTGCGAGCTTCCAAGCGCTGATTCTGACTGGACGCTTGGGTAATGTTGTCCCCCTTTCTGATGGTTCAAAGGTGTCTGGATCTACTGTTGATGGAACCTGCCCAGGCCCCAAATGTGGGATTATCTCATCCTGTTTGTAAGGTGGCGACACACCCATGTTAGCAAGCTTAATTATATTCCCAAGTTTTCAGTTCATACGACATACAAAAGGCTTATTTTGATTTGGAACATTAGTGGCTGTAGGAAGATCAATGGGTTTAAAGCATAAAGAAACATGGTCATGTAATCAGCTATGCAGGGCAGATCTGTGTGCTTCCCATTAAGGGTGGAAAATTAGGAAAGTTTACATATAACCAATCGTATTTTTTGAAAATTAAAAATATCCTTCTGCTTTTTTAACTTTTAGAAAGACCACCGCTATTGATCTAGAAATCTTGATCAAACACCTTGACTTGCAACCAAAGGACAATTTTTGACACGTTGAAAAATCCAATGTATTTTACTGTAAGGATGAAAACTTTTTTAGATCTAACCTGATTCAAGTTAAATTGAAGGACATAAATCCTGATTAATTTGACTTCAATTTAATGGACTTTTCTCTGGTATTACCTGAATTTAATCTGATTGAGATTAGATAAAAGGAAATTTATCTCTTTTAGGACTAAATACAATTAATTTCATCAGTTGACTGAAAATCAGCCTGAACAGTTATTGTGGTTGATCAGGAGTTCCAAATTAGTGGAGGTGGTTATTTGTAAAATATAAAGACGGTTTTTGTGTTGATTGTCAGGAAATATAGCTGATTTTATGCAATTTTCCAAAAAAATTAAAGATGACTGAAGGCCAAATTTAGACAGTCTCTAAACTTTAAAGAAGATGCTGGAGCAAGAGTGGGAGTTTAAGTATTTAAAATATTCATCAAAGTTAAATCTAATATAAAACGAGAAACAATGCATGAGATGTGTCTGAATCTAAAATTACTCTTGCTGGGCTATCCCTAAGATACTAACCATCCATTTTGAGGAGCATTCAGGAAATAAATAAATAAATAAATGGACGGTTAAGGAAAATGTCAACTTAAGTCACACGACACATCATCATCGTCATCAAAGCCTTGTCTTAACCATGTTGGGGTCGGCTATATAAAGTCTATTTCTCAATTCTTCAAGTCTATCCATACCACTTCCGTCTATGTCCTTTTTGACACAACTTTATTTTCTTCAACTTTGCAACTGATGAGTAAGAATTCTCAAACAGTTCAAATCCTATGCTAAGGTCAATCCATGGTGCGTCCCGCAAGAAGACTGGTTCAGATCCTCATAAACATGTCTGTGTACCAGAATAATTGCTACCAGCTTGAGCGAAAAGAAGTATCCAAAACTCCAGGTTTTCTCATACAAAACAAGTTCCGTAGGAAGTGCCATAAAAATAGTATTAATTATTCAAAACTAATACCATTTTTAGTGTAAGATCAAAAGAGCTTAGCAGATGCGTAACACCCTGTTCCTAGTTAATCAAGATTAACTCTAATTAATCGGGATTAATGCTAATAAAGCATGTTTTATTGAATTGATGTTGATTAGTGGCCAAATTGAGTTGGAATTGTCTCAAATGAGCAAATTGAGCATAATGAAAAGGTAATGAGTGTCATTAAATGAATTGAAGTGGTTTTAGGCTTAGATTGGGGAATACAAGGACTTTTTCATAAATACAAATTTTCGCGTATTTCGTCGAATACGGAAACTCTTGATGCCCACGTGTGTATCTCGAGGAGTACGTTAGTTTCCGTAATAGACGCGATTCCATTCAACGTGAATTGGATCAAATGACCCTTCATTTGACTCAATATGTAAATAGTGGAAAAGAGAGGGGCTTAAATGCAAAAATGTGGTTTATAAGATGAGGATGAACTCTTTTGAGTTCATTCTCTCATCTCCCAGCACAACTCTCTCTCTCTCTCTTTCTCTTCTTCTTTCTTCCTTCTGTTCTCAATCAGAGAGTGAAGATTTGTGGGTGATTTTGAAGGGAGTTCATCTTCTTCATCTTCTCCATCTTCTTCTTTGGTTTCTTGGAGTTTAAAGCTTGAAAAGATCTCAAGAATTCTCTCCAAAAAGGCTACAAGTAAGTGCTTTGAGTTAATTTCAGAACTCCAAGCCTCTTCAGTGATTTTTGAATGTTTCTTGCACAAGAAACTCATTGGAATTCTCTTGAATGGATTGATTTTGGTTTTAGGTTCAAAAGAGGGTTTTGGTTGGGGATTTCATCTCAAATTCAAGCTAAGCAATGAGGTTTTTGCTAATTAATCTCCAAACAAGGCAAGTGTACTCAATTCTCATGATTAATGGTGTAAATAGGCTTGTTTGAACTCAAAGAGTTCAATTCCAGAAATTCCAGTTCAGAAGTTTTGCTGAACTTCTGGAGCAGTTTGGTCAGCCGACAGGCTGATCGACACCTGACTGACCCTTTTCTAGGTTGAATTTCGCAGAGATCCCAGCTTCTGGAAAGCTGACCGAATTGAGTTCGGTCAGCCGAAGTTGCAACTTGGTCGACTGAACTGCCTGACCTAGTTGTCTGAGAGCTCATCTGGCTTTCTCTGGATTGTGAACCGAGGGGTGACCAAACTATGTTCGGTTAGCCAACACTGTAGGTTCGGTTGATCGACAAGGTGACCGAATTCCCTTGGAAAATGTCAGAATTTGTATTAGGAAATTGAGCTGCTGGAAAGCTGACCGACAGAGTTTGGTTAGCCGAAATCCAGAGTTCGGTTAACCAACAGGTGACCGACGAGGTGACCAACCTTGAGGAGAGTTCAGAATTGACTTCTAATTTCTTGAAGTAGAAGCCTATTGGCTAAGGATATTATAAGTGGTATTTTCCTAAACCTCCATGGGTGTTAGCTAAGGTTATGTGAATGTAAATTTCACTAAAAGTGATGTCATTTAGAATAACACATACATTACATAACGAACGTTTCACCCAAATGTTGTTTTAGGAAAATTTAATTGTTTTATTGTTTGAATTGACTTATTCTCTCACATCTAATACTGTTTTGATAATGCATCGAATTAATGAAACGAAAGGAATTAATGAAATGAAATGAACGAATAATGAACAATCCTACTGCAGTAGATGAAATGGAGTGTTCCGGAGCTCTGTGGTGATGCCAGTAATCTCTGATCAATACACTGGTAAATCCCACACATTTGAAAAGTCACTTAATAATAAAGTGTATAATATGGAAATGAAATGAGTCCTTTCTTAAGGCTGGGTTATGGAGGGTGCGCCCTTTTGCCCTAGGCCATGGAGGATAATGAAAAGTCACTTAATAAAGTGTGCTCAATGATATTGAATGCTTCATTCAGGGAAGAACTAAATGAATAAATGTAATCGTTATTGATTTGATTTGAATTGTTTAGAATTGCTAAACAAAATAATCAGCATGGAATTGTATATACATTGTTGAACCGTCGTATTCACAGTGTTATTAATGACATTACAGGCCAAATTGCCCGTCCCGATGATACAGAGGCCACGCCGTCAGCGAAGGAGACCCATCAGGTTCCTCCAGGAGGACTAAATGAGTGGACATAGATCGGAGGGTAATCACATTAGAATATTTTGAAATAGTTTGAGTATTGATTCATTTTGGATGTAAATAGTAGTCACCTGCATTGTATTTTGAATATGCAGTGTTGACTTGAAAATTAAGTGAAATGTGTAAGTTGAACTTTATTATTATGTAAAGAACTTGTATGGTTTAAATTGATTGTCAATGTATATATATGTTTCCGCAAAAATGTACATTTGACAGGTATGAATGTATAATATCTCTTGTGAATTTCGTATTGACTTCGGTAATGCGAGATTTACAGGAGTTAAGTATGGAGATCGCGACTCGGGGTTTAGCTGTGGTAATCCTAATCTCGGGCTCGGATCGTGACAAGATACGAAGAAAAGTCGTCCACGATGAGGCCTACAAGATCATGCTTATATCACCAAAAAGGTGAGCCTCACCTGCGACATTGTTGGGTTGAACTAATAAATGCATCTGCTTTTGATCAAGCATCAGAAACCTCAACTAACAGCATCTTAATTAAAAATTTTAATGACCACCTACATGGAAGAAGAAAAAAGGTTTTGCTCAAGTGAACATGGTAGGGGTTATTGGAGGCGAGCAAGAGTGAAATCCAGAGGAAAAGTGGCACCAAAGGTACAAGATTCCCGGCTTCCAGATATTAAGGCCAGATTGTGGAAACTAGACAATCTTCCTCAAACTTGAAGCTAAAATAAAATAATACACAAGAGATATATTACCTGATGGTCCATGAATATCCTTGGAGGCGTGCACCAAGCACCTTTATACTGCAGCTTGTGTGAACTTCCTCCACTAATGCCAGTGGTGGCTGAGCTGCTGCTTGGTGAAGATGGTACACTCTGTGGGTCCTCATAGACGGATGGCCCGGGGGGCTCACTCTGTGTTCTCATGGCAACAACGTACTCATATGTTGTGATACCCTACAAGAGAAGTGAACATACATTTATGTTGTGTATATCTGCAAAAGGAGTCACCGGATGATTGGACGAGATAATGGAGTAGCAAAGCTCTATGAAGCTTACCTTCCTAATCAATATCAAATGAAAGAAAAATAGTTCACCCAAAGGCACGCAAGCAAGCATAGAAACAGCTGTGCACAGGGCCTGAAACAAAAGAACCGTATAAAATAGAATGACATAATGAGAAATAACAATTTTCTATATGCTGCCTATACTACTTTAGAGGTCAGGGCCAAAAGGAAGAAGAAACGAATCAGAAAGAGTATTTCTTTTATGTTTGACATTTTCTTTGGGAAAAGAAGTGGGGAAGCGGGTGGTTGCATATCAGTTCAGGAAGAATATGATCAGTACAGGAACCACCTGAGTTACAAAAACTGTAAGACCTGTTTTATATTATCAGTAGAAATTCTATGTTGCTATTGTTGTGATCCAGGGCCTATGGAAAGAGATCAATCACACACACGAACACGGAGATTTACGTGGTTCGGCTTTTGGCCTACGTCCACGGGGAAGACGGGAGAACTCAGTTTATTATCAGAAGAAGGTGTACATCATAGAGACCCTAAGTCTCTATTTATAATATCAGCCCAATACCCAGTTACACCCAAACACTACTTCTAATCACAGTAGACCTATGATAATAGACCTACTTCTAATCTCAGTAGAACATGGGCAATACAGGGGCCCGGTTAATTTATAATTATTCAATTGAGCCAAACAAATAACAAATCTCCACCTTGGCGAACATTGAAGCTGATCTTCATACACTTAACACGTCTCACCGTCTCCACCTGCCCCTTAGGGCACTCAGGTACTGATCACATTAATCAAGTCCAAGCAATGCTTGAACTTGACTGTTGGAATAGTCTTGGTCATCATGTCTGCTGGATTCTTCGCCGTAGCAATTTTAATTATTGCAATAGCACCCTCGGCGATGACATCTCGAATGAAATGAGCCCTTACATCTATGTGCTTGGTCTTTTCATGATACTTTGGATTATGTGTCAGATCGATCGCACTCTGACTGTCACAGAAAACAGTAACTAGCTTCCGTTCCAATCCCAGATCTTCAACCAAGCCTGTCAGCCAAATAGCTTCCTTCACTGCCTCTGTAGCTGCCATATATTCTGCTTCAGTGGTAGACAAGACAGCTTTGGATTGCAATGCTGCCTTCCAACTAATGGCACCGCTAGCAAAAGTGAAGACATAACCTGTCAGGGACCTTCTTCTGTCTAAATCTCCAGCAAAATCTGAATCAACATATCCAATAACACTTCCAGAAGTGTTATTACTTCTGTCATAAATTATCCCAACATCAGTAGTACCTCTCAAGTAACGGAGTATCCATTTCACTGCCTGCCAATGGGCCTTTCCGGGGTTATCCATGTATCTGCTAACTACACTAACCGCGTGTGAAATATCTGGCCTCGTGCAAACCATGGCATACATGATACTCCCAACTGCACTAGCATAAGGAACACGAGACATGTGCTCCACCTCTTCCGTAGTTTGTGGTGACAAAGCAGCGGAAAGTTTGAAATGGGCTGCCAATGGAGTATTCACAGGTTTCGAACTTTGCATACCAAAGCGCTCCATAACCTTCTCAAGGTACCCCTTTTGTGACAAAGACAATTTGCCCGCTTTCCGGTCCCTTTGAATCTCCATTCCAAGAATTTTCTTTGCAGCACCTAAGTCTTTCATCTCAAATTCACCACTCAACTGAGTTTTCAACTTGTTGATCTCAGACATGTCCTTTGCAGCAATCAACATGTCATCAACATATAGCAGCAAATAGACATACGAGCCATTGGAGTGCTTCTTGTGGTATACACAATTGTCGTATGCACTCCTGCAATAACCGTTTCCAACCATAAAGGTGTCGAAACGCTTGTACCACTGCCTAGGAGACTGCTTCAGACCATACAACGATTTCTTTAGCAAACAAACGTGGTCTTCCTTTCCATGAATTTCAAACCCCTCTGGTTGATGCATGTAAATCTGTTCATCTAGCTCGCCATGTAAGAACGCAGTCTTGACATCAAGCTGCTCCAACTCTAAATTGAATTTAGCAACCATAGCAAGTAGCACCCTGATAGAACTATGCTTCACCACAGGAGAGAACACTTCATTGAAGTCAACACCCTCCCTCTGAGTATAGCCTTTTGCAACCAGTCGTGCTTTGAACCTAGTCTCTTCCACCCCTGGAGTTCCTTCCTTTTTCTTGAAGACCCATTTGCATCCAACAATCTTCTGGCCTTTCGGAGGTTTTACTAACTCCCAAGTCTGATTCTTGTGAAGAGATTCAATCTCCTCACCCATGGCTACGGCCCATTTTACTGATTCTTTGCTAGTGACGGCATCCCGATATGTAACCGGCTCAGACTCAATACTCTCAGCTGTATTAAGAGCGTAGGCAACAATATCTTCATACCCGTATCTCTGAGGTTTCTTAATCTGCCTCCTTTCTCTGTCCCGAGAAAGTATGTAATCATCCGGAACTGCACTTTCCTCGTTTGAGCTTTGCATCTCCTCTACATCTTGTTGATCTGGGACATCTGTTTGCACCTTATCCTGCAATTTTTCTGGAGCTTCCTTCTCAAGCTCCACCTGTTTACTGACACCGTTTTGATCCTCCACCTTTCCAGCATCTTGACGCTCCTTCGGTTTCAACATAGCAGACTCATCAAAAGTCACATCTCTGCTTATAATGCATTTGGGAGATTTCCCATCTAGGCACCACAACCTATATCCTTTAACACCATCTGCATATCCTAGAAATATGCACTTTCTTGCCCTTGGTTCAAGCTTTCCATCATTCACATGAGCATAGGCAGGACAACCAAATATCCGCAAGTTGGTGTAATCAGCAGGAGCTCCAGACCATACCTCTACAGGAGTTTTGCATTCGATAGCTGTTGATGGGGACCGGTTTATCAGATAACAAGCTGTGTTAACAGCTTCCGCCCAAAACTTCCTAGGTAACCCTGCATTAGAGAGAATGCACCGGGTCTTCTCTAGAATAGTCCTGTTCATCCGTTCTGCAACTCCGTTCTGTTGCGGTGTATTTCTGACTGTGCGATGTCTCACAATACCTTCATTCTTGCAGAACTCATTAAAAGCACTATTACAGAATTCCAAGCCATTGTCAGTTCTCAAGCGCTTGAGCTGTTTACCTGTCTGCTTCTCGACCATAGCCTTCCATTGCTTGAACTGTGCAAAAGCTTCATGTTTGTGCTTTAAGATATACACCCAGACCTTCCGAGAATAGTCATCAATAAAGGTCAACATGTATAAACCACCACCAAGAGATGGGACACGAGAGGGACCCCAAAGATCAGAGTGGATATAATCCAAAGTACCCTTTGTCCGATGAATAGCAGTCCTGAACTTGACTCTACATTGCTTTCCGAAGATACAATGCTCACAGAAGTCCAGCTTTCCTGTTTTCTGACCACACAGTAAACCCTGTTTTGTCAACTCATCCATACCCCTCTCACTCATATGCCCAAGTCGCATATGCCATAACTTGGTAATTTCTGAATCTGAATCTGAATCTGAGGACGACACAGCTGCAGCACCTGTAATTGTACTACCTTGAAGAAAGTAAAGGCCATTCTGCTTCAGTCCCTTCATCACTACAAGAGCACCCTTCGAGATTCTCATAACTCCACCTCCAGCTTTGTAGGTACAGCCGTTGGAGTCAAGCGTACCCAAGGAAATCAAGTTTTTCTTCAACTCTGGAATATGCCTAACATCTGACAATGTTCTCACAATACCGTCATGCATCTTAATTTTGATTGCACCTATCCCAACAACCTTACAAACTGCATTATTTCCCATAAGCACTTTACCACCATCAATAGATTGATAATTGGTAAACCAATCTCTGTAAGGACACATATGATAGGAACAGCCTGAATCAAGAATCCACTCAGTGGCTGAGCTACCAACAGTAACCGAAAGAACTTCTGCACCATCAGAATTAGTCTCTGCAACATCGGTTGCAACTCCGGCAATTTCTCCAGCATTAGATTTCTCTTTCCCTTTACGCTCTGGACAATCTTTTCTAAAATGCCCTTCCTTGTGACATTTGAAGCACTTTAATTTTCTAGTTTTTGATTTTGACCTAGATCGGCCTCTTCTATTATGCTCTTTCTTCTCTGTTCTGCCACGCGCTACCAAACCCTCACCAGAACTGTCATGGTTTTCTGTTGCAACCTTTTTCTTTAACTCCTTGGAGTTCAAGGCTGACTCAACATCTTCCTTAGAAAGAGTTTCTCTACCATACATCATGGTATCAACAAAGTTCTCATACGAGGGTGGTAAAGAGCATAGCAACATGATAGCTTGGTCCTCATCATCAATTTTGACATCTATATTTTCCAGATCTAAAATAGCTTTTGTAAAAGAATCAATGTGAGTTGAAACAGACGTACCTTCCTGCATTTGTAATGTGAACAATCGCTTCTTCAGATATAAGCGATTTGTGAGAGATTTTGTGATGTACAAGTTCTCCAACTTTTGCCATATGCCAGCAACAGTTTTTTCCTGAACAACCTTTCGCAGTACACCATCACTCAAGAACAGCAGAATCTGACCATACGCCTTTTCCAGCAACTCATCCTTCTCTTCATCTGACAATTTTTCAGATAGAGCATTCTTTCCCCTCAAAGCTTTATGCAGCCCATTCTGGACCAACAAAGCATGCATCTTCAGACGCCAAAGACCGAAGTCATTATTACCGTCGAATTTTTCAATATCGAATTTCGCAGCCATTCCGCAAATCTTTCACTGGAACTGTGTAGATCTGGTCACCACGAGCACGCTGGAAGAAACGGATCTGAAATCCGACTTTGGACGACTAAGATATCGCAGAAATAAGTTTCTGCACTCCGATCAGTCAATCTTCTTTGTTGACCGTTGACCAGCCAATCTTCTTCCACAACAGCGTAGATCTGCTCGTAACGAGTCCGTAGGTTCAAACGGATCTCCGATCGGACTCTGGATCGTCAAGATATCGCGAAAATAATTTTCAGCCTTCGATCTAGTCAAACTGCTTTTGACCGTACAGGTGCTGACGTATTGCTGACGTCAGCAGACCTTACCAGCGGGCTTTGTTTCTGGGCTTCTTCTTTACGGGTCAGGTCAACCTGAACTTGACCTGACCTGGACCTGACCTTGAAACGAGCCCAGAAACCTGGGTCGTCTTCCTCGTCAGGTTCTGGTTCTGTTCCAGAACCAGAACCGGCGATCCTCCTCCTGCGACCACGGGACGGCAGCGCAGGCTTCTCCGGCGACGGTGGCGGCAGCGAGGATTCCGGCGACGGCGACGCGGGGCCCACCGGAAATAGAGACCAATCCAAATCGCTGATACCCAGCGGCAGCGACGACAACCAGAGGCAACGGGACGGCTGGGCAAGCGGCAGCCCCCTCCTTCTCCGGCTATCCGCAGCAAGACTCCGGCGATGGGCGCAGAAATCCGGCGTGTGCCGTTTCCCGTTCGGCGTCTGCTGATCTCTGCAAGCCGTGGCCTCTTCTTCTTCGTCAAACTGTTGTCTCTCTTCCTCGTCAATCCGTGGCCACTTCGAGATCGACCCTCTCAAATCCGATCCGTTGGATGTCTTCCGATCACGCCAATTAGCTCTGATACCAGTTTGTTGTGATCCAGGGCCTATGGAAAGAGATCAATCACACACACGAACACGGAGATTTACGTGGTTCGGCTTTTGGCCTACGTCCACGGGGAAGACGGGAGAACTCAGTTTATTATCAGAAGAAGGTGTACATCATAGAGACCCTAAGTCTCTATTTATAATATCAGCCCAATACCCAGTTACACCCAAACACTACTTCTAATCACAGTAGACCTATGATAATAGACCTACTTCTAATCTCAGTAGAACATGGGCAATACAGGGGCCCGGTTAATTTATAATTATTCAATTGAGCCAAACAAATAACAGCTATAATCTACACAAGTATATGCACCTGGAAAATACAAGAAGTACAAACTTCAACAGTGTTTTACACTAAGTAGGAGGTACAAATCAACAGGTTAGTCAAAATGTTGACACCAAAAGCAATGAGACATAAAACATGATGCAATTGCAGACATCCAATTTTCCCACGGAATGGATTCTGTAGTCCATCATACATTAGTTTCTTTAAGCAAAACCTAGTGGCAACTCAACCACCATACGTGAAGATGTGGGCATAGATGCAGGCCATCCGTCCTGTTCAAACCCAGGGCCTCATGCTGGATGGAGTATAACCCCCAATAGCACACTGATTAGTTGATGCAAACCCATTGACTTCACTGGTTTGACATGAATCTCGTTGACCATCTGGGTATCAATTGATTGGATATTTATCATTTGATCATATCACCATGTCAAATTTAGATTCACATATACTCTAGCCACAGCAGTTTGGTCAGATTGTCAATACATACCACCACAGTAGCAAATGGAGGCCGAGAGAACCCATCTCCAAGCCTATCGATTATCTGGTTTTCTGTAACCTTTCTATCCACAAAACATCGCACAAGAACAGCAATGCCAACACCAGATTCAACCATAAGCTGTTGGAACAGAATATTATAAATGAGTTATACAACTAGGACAAAAGTAACTGATGAAAATAACATAAAGGGGTCAAGGTTTGAGAAAAAAAAATTAATCCACTATAAAATTCACCATTCACCAAAAAGGAAAAAAAAACAGCATGCGGGATATCTTTTCTCAGCATTACCCAAATAAGGCTTGCAGCCATAAGGGAAAGAAATGTGGAGTAGTTTTTTCTCCCCACACAGTTGTTCAACCACTGCACCGGAAAGAGAGAACCTGTAATTATCATCTTGATGGATATAGAAAGTAGTGATAGGCAAGTTTCTAAACACAAACTATAAGAACATACCCGGCAATGATGATCAAATCCATCAACACATTTGTCACAACTTCTGCAATGTTTGCTGAACTTGCGTACCTTGACAAAGAACTGAATCACTTTCACATAATTGATGAACAGGTCAAGTCACAAGGATGGTACAACTAAAGAACTCCCTAAATAGAGAGTAAAAGTAGTCTTATTCACAGGAAAGATACACGCTTGATTTTAAATTTTAAGGTGCATTAGGATGTATAGCAAATTGCAAACAGTTTAATATTGTGGCAGAGTGTATGGTCATCCATTCCATTATGCATTTGGAAGTATATATGCATCAAAAACTGGCCCAGGAGGATACAGTTTATCTGCTTTTCCCAGCCAAAATCATCATCCCACCAAAATGCAACATCTGGGGTTGTGGTGCTGCCTAAAATGAACAGAGGAAAGGATATTATGGATTACCACCCATCCTGCCAAAATATTCAGAATGACAGTGGTTTGGTTAACATCAAAAGTACAAATGGCAACCAAAAGGGTAACTGTAAGGACGGAACCCACTGGGCCTCGGGACCGGAGCCGGCCTGTAAGGACAGGGACATAGCTGGCCTGTACCCGAGTAGGTGTCCCCACACCTGAGAGGGTGGCATGGCCACACCGAGCTGCAGGAGGTATTGTATACACTTCAGGAGGCGATAGCTCCTTCCATGCTTTTGTCCCACATCGAGTGTGGACGCCTCCCACCCTTGCCTTATAAGCCTTGGCGTAAGGACAAGGATGTACCAACACAACTCCACAATTGTGTGGGTAAAACACCGTAATGATGAAGTTAAGCAACGATCACGGCTAAACTCGCCGAGCTCCTCAGCCTCTGTGGTAGAAGATCGTCAGCTCGGCAGTTCGGTCAATACCTTGGCAGCTCGGTAGAACAGTCCAGCTTGCAAGATCATCACCGCGGTTCGGCAGCTCGGTATGAGTGCCAGCCCGGTACAATGGCGGGCCACGGCCAAGCTATCCTTGGTCCCAGGCCACAGCATCCCCAGCCACAGCACTAGAGTTAGAGTGGGCCGCCATTCTCCTAGAGTCAGAATGGGCCGCCATCTACCTTCTGGAAATACGGCGCGCCCTGACAGATATGGGCGGTCATTTATGGCGATAGGATTGCTCATTTATGGTGATAAGAGATGTGCTTTATCATCCCTGTACGCCAGCCGGCTGAAGGCGTGGAAAGTGAAGTAGGGGTGTTGTCCGCTCCACCTACGACTGCCTGTCAGGGTATGGAGCGATGGGACCTCACCTCACCTACCCCCACTCACAGAGAGAATGAACGAGGAACACTCGCCTATATATGCATGGGATCAGCCCCATGAGAGGTACGCACTACGCAATACACAGCCCACTACTTTCAACATTAGATAAGCTCTCATTCCTCTCTTCCTCCTCCTGTTTAGTTTTCTCAGAACTAACTCAGGCATCGGAGTGCCTTCGGCTCACGGCAGCCAGGGCCTCTGACCCAAGTCTTTCTCCTTCCCTTTCAGGTTATTGGAGTTCAGCATTTCCCGTCCTAAGGAGTTTAACCTCAATCTCATCCTAATCTAAGTAGGTGTCGTTTTTACCGCCTACAGTTTGGCGCCGTCTGTGGGAATCTGAACAAAAAGCTTGTAAACACCATGCCTCCGAAAACCAGAAATGGCGAAGGACCTTCCAAGGGCAAGGCTGTGTCCACACAGCCTACGCTGGCGCAAAATCTTCCGCCTCCTCCCCCTCGGCAAAGGAGGTCTGGCGGGAGGTCTCTCACGGTCCAAACAGCGTCACAATCCAGGGAAGTAACCATGCTCTCCCTTCGCGACGTTCCACCTCCAGAGCAACCCCACCATAGCCATAGGCGGACGGTGCAGGGCGAAAAGTCGGTCACCAAGCCGCACGAGAAGTCGGCCCGGGCTAGGTCGCAGTCTCATCATCAGGCCAGCCTTGAGCACAACGAAGACCCCCGCCTGGCGGATATCAGAGCACAAAACCTCCTCATCCAGGAACAGCGTGAGCTTATCGAACGGCTCACGCAACGGCTCGAAGGCAAGAAGGATCAGAGCCCGCCGCCCAGGCGTCCGGGCCACGGACAAGACCTGAGGCACGTCCTCAACAATAAGAGGCGTGACCGAGACCAAAAAGAAGAAGGCTCCAGCAGCAGCCACGTACATGAAGGGCCAAAGAAGCAATGCCAGGGGTTGGAGGACGATGAACTAAAAAAGTGGATCGACCAGCAGGTAAAGCAGACTGTCCGCCAGAATTTGGAAACTGCTGGTATCGACCGGGACCAGTATGCCACCTTTGAAGCTGAAGATACTGGCGCTTCTCCTTTCTTCTAGGGTGATAAGAAGATACACGCTTCCCGAGAAGTTCAGCGTCCCAAGGTTCACCCTATATGACGGGACCTCGGACCCCGCTGCCCACCTCCGACATTACATCCAAAGGATGTCGGTCTGGGGGGATGACGATTCCCTGAACTGTCGAGTGTTTTCCTCCAGTTTGGCGGATCTCCCCCTGCGATGGTTCTGCTCGCTTCCCGAAGAGTCCATCTCCAGTTGGCGACAGCTCCGAGCCTCCTTCCTGGGGAAATTCCAGGCGCATCGTGTCATCCCTAAGACCGATGCCGACCTGATGGCCCTCCGAATGCAGGAAGATGAGAACGTCACCCAGTTCGCCCGCCGATTCTGGACTGTTTACAGCCAGATCGAGAGCGCTTCTGAGGAGCTAGCGGTGAGGTCCTTCCAGCTGGCTCTGCAGCCGGGTATCCCACTTCGGGCGCAGCTGGTCATGTATCCCGTGACCACCATGAAGGAGCTGATGACCCGGGCCAACCGTTTCATCTTGGCGGAAGAAGACGAGGCGCGAGGTCGGGAGAACTTTGGCCTCACCAAGAAGAGCCAACCGGCCAAGGGAGACAGCAGGTCCTCCAGGAGGGAGGATCGTCGAAGGGACCCATCCCCGGAGCGGCGCAAAGCCCGGTCCTCGGAGCAGCGCCGAACCCCCTCCGCCTCGACATCGGGGTCACGGAGCAGCAGGAAATCCGGCCACGAGCCATCCTCATACGTGGCCGTGAACACCATCTTCAAGGAGCCGATCTATAGGCTCCTCAACAAAATAAAGGCGCAGCCGTTCTTCAAATGGCCGCGGCCAATGACGGCCGACCCCTCTTCCCGGGACCAGACAAGGTTCTCTGCCTACCACAAGCAGAACGGGCACAGGACCGACGAGTGCAAGAGCTTCAAGTTCCACCTAGAAGACCTCGTGAAGGAGGGGCACCTTCGGGAGTACATCAAGCAGGAGGGCCGAGGTGATGGCCGACCTCCGCGGCGGGAAGCTGACAACCAGGACAGCGAGCCGGAAGGAGTCATTCACGTCATTCACCTCGCAGCCCCACCTAAGAAGAGCTCTCAGGCCCGCGCTGAGGCCCGGCGCGCCTCCCATGAGAAACAGGTGCTGACCGCGGCGCCAGAGCCGGCTGCGAAGAAGGCCAAAACAGAGGGGGTCAGAATATGGTTTTCTGACAAAGACCTGGAAGACGTTGAGCTACCGCACAACGACGCTCTAGTTCTCACCTTGAAGCTACAAAACTTCTTGGTTCAGAGAGCCCTCGTCGACCCTGGCAGCTCGTCCGAGGTCCTCTACTACGACTGCTTCAAGAAGTTGGGACTGAAAGACGAGGACCTCCAGGCATGCCGCACCCCTCTGGTCGGCTTCAGTTCCAAACCTGTCTATCCCAAGGGCAGGATCTCCCTTAGAGTCCAAGTCGGTGGCGCCTGCAGACAGGTCGACTTCCTAGTGGTCGATGTCCCTTCCCCGTACAATGTAATAATGGGGAGGACATGGCTGCATAGCATGGAGGCGGTGCCCTCCACCCGGCATAAAAAACTCAAGTTCCCTTTGGAGAATCGATCGGGACGGACGGAAGTGATCACCGTCAAAGGCGACCAGCATATGGCCAGGCAATGCCTGCTGGCCGTGCTGTCTGACGAGGCCGGGCCGTCCCAAGTCAATGTAACCGAGCTGGATAGAGAGGCCGAGCTCGGGGACGTCGGCAGGGCTCCGGCGCAGAAGAGCATCGAGGACCTCACCAAGGTCAATATTGATCCCGCCGACCCCGACAGATTCTTTCTCGTGGGAAGTCAGCTCCCCGAGACCGAGAAGATAGAGTTGCTGAACCTCCTCGAGGAGAATAAGGCGGTCTTTGCCTGGACACCGTATGAAATGCCCGGCATTGACCCCGCAGTCGTCTGTCACGAACTGAAGGTGGATCCCAACCATAAGCCCGTGCTCCAAAAACCGCGCCGGACTGGGGTCCCGCAGACTGAGGCCGTGGCTGAGGAAGTTCAGAAACTCCTCGAGGCAGGTGCAATAAGAGAGGTCCACTATCCGCAGTGGCTAGCCAACACCGTGGTGGTCAAGAAGAAGACGGGCAAATGGAGGGTCTGCGTGGACTTCACCGACCTCAATAAGGCCTGTCCAAAGGACAGCTTCCCTCTTCCAAAAATCGACCAGCTCATTGACGCCACTGCCGGACACGACCGGATGAGCTTCCTGGACGCCTACCGGGGGTACCACCAGATCCCCATGTACGCGGTAGACCAGGAGAAGACAGCTTTCATCACTCCCCGGGGCACCTATTGTTACAAGGTGATGCCCTTCGGGTTGAAAAACGCGGGAGCGACCTACCAGCGGTTGGTCACGAAGATGTTCCAGGCCCAGCTCGGCAAAACGGTGGAGGTCTACATCGACGATATGGTCGTCAAGTCCAAGAGGTCGCAGGACCACCTGACCGACCTCCGCCAAATTTTCGACATCCTTCGCCAGTTCCAGTTGAAGCTGAATGCATCCAAGTGCGCCTTTGGGGTCGGTTCCGGCAAGTTTCTGGGAAGCCTGGTCACAAGAAGGGGGATCGAAGCGAACCCTGACCAGATCACCGCGATCCAGGACCTCCAATGCCCGACCTCGGCGAAACAAGTTCAGCGGCTGACCGGAATGGCTGCCGCCCTGAACCGATTTATCAGCCGCGCCTCGGACAAGTGCAGACCCTTCTTCCAACTCTTGAGAAAGGGCTCCAAGTTCCAGTGGACGGCGGAATGTTCACAGGCGCTACAACAGCTAAAACAGTATCTTTCTTCTCCACCGCTGCTGTCAACCCCGACTTCTGGAGAGGCACTGTTCCTGTACCTGTCGGTCTCGGACCATGCAGTGAGCTCGGTACTCATCAGAGAAGACAACGGCCAGCAAAGGCCCATCTATTACACGAGCAAGACCCTGCTAGACGCCGAGACCCGGTATTTGCAACTTGAAAAGCTCGCCTTGGCGCTCGTCAGCGCCTCTCGGAAGCTCTCCCACTATTTCCAAACCTTCACTATAGTGGTCGTGACCGAATACCCACTGAAGGCTCTTCTCCGGAAGGCAGATTTCTCCGGACGAATCTCCAAATGGGCTGTCGAACTGGGGCAATATGACATCGGCTATCAACCCAGAACGGCCATCAAAGCCCAAGTTCTCGCGGACTTCATTGTGGAGTTTACCCCTCAGAGTTCGGCACCGACCGCGCTCGACACCGAACTGGGGGACGATAGGGGTACGGAGGTTATCACTGAGATGAATAGCGGTACGGAGATTGTCACCGAGACGGAGCAAGAGCGTTCCTGGAAAGAACTACTAGACTCGTCGTGGAAAGTCTTTGTTGATGGATCCTCGACATCCAGGAGAGCTGGCGCTGGCGTGGTTCTCCAGTCTCCCGAGGGCCTCGTCATCGAGCAAGCTGTGACCCTCGGCTTCAAGGCATCTAACAACGAGGCCGAATATGAAGCCCTCATTGCCGGACTTAACAGTGCCAAGATCCTGGAGGCCCGGTCCGTTGTGATTTTCAGCGATTCTCAGCTGGTGACAAGCCAGCTCAGCGGAGACTACCAGGCCCGGGATGACCGGATGGCTGCCTACCTTGCCCACGCCAGGGGACTCCTCTCCCAGTTCGAAAGGGCCGTGGTCCGGCAGATCGGGAGAGAGTGCAACTCCCATGCAGACGCCCTCGCTAGCCTCGCCTCGGCTGTGGAAGCTGGCGAAAGGAGGACTATTGAAGTAGAAACGTTGCAGGAGCCCAGCATCAACCTCCAGCAACCCCGGCAACTCATGTGCCTGGACCTCGGCCCGAGCTGGATGGACCCCATCATCGCCTACCTGAAGGATGACCAGCTGCCGGAGGACAGGACTGAAGCCAGAAAGATCAGATTGAAGGCGTCCCGGTTCTGGCTGTCCCCAGACGGCAAGCTCTATAGAAAATCATTCACAGGGCCATACCTCCAGTGCGTGCACCCCAGCAGGGTCGACGACTTCCTCTACGAGATCCACGAAGGAGTCTGCGGCAGTCACATAGGAGGTCGGTCACTTGCATACCGGGCTATCAGCCAGGGTTACTGGTGGCCGTACATGCAGAAGGACGCCCAGCTTTACGCCAGGAAGTGCGAGAAGTGCCAAAAATTCTCCCATTCTCTCCACCAGCCAGCCCAGGACCTAAGTCCTCTCTCCAGTCCGTGGCCTTTCGCCCAGTGGGGCCTCGACATCGTCGGACCACTTCACCGAACTCCAGGGAACAAGAGATGGTTGATTGTGGCCACGGATTACTTCACGAAGTGGGTCGAAGCTGAGCCTTTGTCCTCCATCACCGAGCTGGACACAAAGAACTTCGTGTGGAAGAATATCATCACGAGGTTCGGAATTCCCCGCACTCTCATTTCGGACAACGGGACGCAGTTCGACTCCAACCTCTTCAAGAGCTTCTGCCAGGAGTACGGCATTCGCAACATCTACTCTACCCCGGCGTACCCTCAGAGCAACGGCCAGGCCGAGATCTCAAACAAGGTGCTCCTCGACGGAATCAAAAAGAGACTCGACCGAGCCAAAGGTCGATGGGCGGAGGAGCTGCCAAGCGTCCTATGGGCCTACCGAACTACGCCGAGGCGTTCCACCTCGGCTACCCCGTTCTCCCTTGCTTACGGCATGGAAGCAGTCATTCCCCTTGAGGTCGGCCTCCCGACCTTGAGGTCCGAACTCTGTGACCAGGGTCTAAACGATCTGAATGTGGCACGGGAGCTGGACTTGGCTGAAGAACGAAGAGAGGCGGCAGCTATCCGCCTGACCGCCTATCAGCAGCAGTTGGCCAGGGGGTACAACCCGAAGGTCAGAGAGAGAAGGTTCGTGATAGGAGAGTTGGTCTTGAAGAAAACACTTCCAGGCGACCGAGATCCCAACGAAGGCAAGCTGGCGCCTAACTGGCAGGGACCGTTCAGAATAACTTCTACAGCGGGGAGATCTGCCTACCGACTCGAAGATATGGAAGGGAAGCCGCTCCCGCGACCATGGAACGCAGCACATCTAAAAAAATTCTATTTCTGAAAAATGTACTCAAGAAATCAGATATCAATAAAAGGCAACTTTTCTGGAATGAATGTTTGCATTGCTCCAAGGCTCGCAGCGGCTCGATCCCACTATTCGGAATGTCAACTGTCAGCTCGGCTCCATCGCCAGCTCCGACATCAGGGTCCGGTAACAGTACCACCCTCGCGGCTCGGTACCTCTGTTCAGAGGGCCAACCGTCCTGAGCTCGGTTCCTTCACCAGCTCTGGCGGCACAACCATAAGCATTTCAGGGTCCGGTAAGAGTACCACCCTCGCGGCTCGGCACCTCTGCTTGGAGGGCCAACCGTCCTGAGCTCGGTGCCTTCACCAGCTCTGGCGGCACAGCCATAAGCATTTCAGGGTCCGGTAAGAGTACCACCCTCGCGGCTCGGCACCTCTGCTTGGAGGGCCAACCGTCCTGAGCTCGGTGCCTTCACCAGCTCTGGCGGCACAGCCATAAGCATTTCAGGGTCCGGTAAGAGTACCACCCTCGCGGCTCGGTACCTCTGCTGGGAGGGCCAACCGTCCTGAGCTCGGTGCCTTCACCAGCTCTGGCGGCACAGCCATAAGCATTTCAGGGTCCGGTAACAGTACCACCCTCGCGGCTCGGTACCTCTGTTCGGAGGGCCAACCGTCCTGAGCTCGGTGCCTTCACCAGCTCTGGCGGCACAGCCATAAGCATTTCAGGGTCCGGTAACAGTACCACCCTCGCGGCTCGGTACCTCTGTTCGGAGGGCCAACCGTCCTGAGCTCGGTGCCTTCACCAGCTCTGGCGGCACAGCCATAAGCATTTCAGGGTCCGGTAAGAGTACCACCCTCGCGGCTCGGTACCTCTGTTCGGAGGTCCAACCGTCCTGAGCTCGGTGCCTTCACCAGCTCTGGCGGCACAGCCAACGGAATCATGGTCCGGTTTCGGTACCCCCCTCACGGCTCGGATCCTCTCTCGCTTAGTACCTATCAATCTACTCGGCAAGTTACTTGCAACGATACGCTACAAGCAAAACAGACGACACAGAATATGCAAAGAATGTTGTTTTATTAAGATCAGCTTAAGTACAAGGTATGGCGAAACAAAAAAAAAAAAAACAAAATTACATAATTCAGGGAGCTGCTGCTCCCTCATTACAGCCGGTCCCGGCAGCACTCTTGCCAGGTACGGCTGGGGCAGCTTCGGGAACCACCGGAGGAGCAGGGGCAACTGTTGCTGGAGGGACCTCCGAGGTTGAAGGAGCGGGGGCGATTCCCGAGACGGCTCGCAACTCCGAGTCCGAGCGAGGAAACCTGGGGGAATTCTGAAAGATGGGGCTGTCCGGAGGGACACCAACCCTCCGCAAGGCCGCCTTCCACCCAAGTGCCCACGCTTTCTCTCGGATTCCTGGCAGTTGAGCCTTGTAGTCAGCTGCCAGTTTGCTGACCTCCTCATTCATCACGGACTCGTGCTCGACGACATACTCTTCCTTGAGTCTCGCTTCTTGATCTTTCAGAGCCCGCGCGAGCTCGGCCGCCTTCCCGTCCAGAGCCATCTCTAACTTTCTCTCGGCCAGCTTCCTCTCAGAGATGAGCCTACTGTTGGTCCCCCGCAGCATCTTCATGTCTTCCTCCCTCCGCGACGACGCAAGACGGACCTCGTCTAGCTTCCAGGACAGTTGGACGTTTTGATCCACCGCCTGTTTTGCTTCCTCCTTGAGGTGCTCGGCCAAGGCCCGCTCTGCGTCGAGCTCGGCAAGAAGATCTTCCTTCTTCCTCGCCTCCTCCTCCAGGGCCGCGTCCCTTGCCGCCAGGGACTTGAGCAACTCCTCCTTTTCGGTTGCCCAATCTGCTGCCCTGGCTTCGGCTGCATCCAGCCTCCCCATGCCAGTCTGGCACTTTTGCAAGACCTGCAGTGGAAACAGAAGTGTCACAAAATGAAACACAGCAGAAAAAGAAAGAATGTTTTGAGTCAAGCGTGTACATACCGTTACCAGAGACCGCATTGAGGACATCAGCAGGGACTTGTTGTCCACCTGCGCCCACCTTGCCATGTCCTGGGGAAGGGCGCACGCTCGTCCCAGAGCGACAACCACTTCGGGGCTGACCGCTCGGTCCGACTCGGCTAGTTCCCTCCCCAGCACCCCCTTGATGTTCGGTCTCCAGGGAATGAAGTCGGGAGGAGCGGCGGACCCCCCAACCGACACGGCAGGCTCGGGGGCGGACGGGGCTTCGACCCTGGGCCTCTTCTCCGGCCTGCGCTCCTCGACGACCTCGGCAATATCCCCTCTGCCTAGGTCGGAGTGCGATTCTTCAGAAATGACCACCGGAGCGCTCGACCCGACCTCTGCTGCAGCAGGCATTCCCGATTGAGCATCGTCGGTAGCTTCCGGAACCGTCTCGGTCCCGGGCGCGGTTACCTCAGCAGCGTCCGCCGCCGACATACTTAGGGCGACGTCGGCACCTCGGCAGGGAACCGAACTTTCGCCCGTGCCTCCAAACGCAGCAGCGGAGAGGTCTTCCGCGACAAAGCGCTTGCGACGACCGCGCAACATCTCGACCTCGGACTCTTCCGAGCTGGATGTGCTCCGGGACTCGCTGGAGACAACAAATTTCTGCCTTAGCCGCCTGCGCCCGGTCTCGGCTCTCTTGGTCGCAGCTGCTCCACGGACAGGGGACTGTCCTCCCAACTCTACCGGAATGCCACTGGGGATTGCGACAGTAACGGTCTCCGGAGCAGGAGCCTGAGTCCGTTCGGTGCCCGGTACGGTGTCTTCCCCGTGAAGCACGGAGTCGATCCCGGTTACCCGCCTCGGAGCAAGGAAGGACTTGTAGTGCGGCGTGTACCCCAGCAGCGAATACGCAGCACGGCAGTGATGGCCGCGGTACTTCCGCACCTTCTCGTGCCAATCGCTGTTCACCCTCCACCGGTTCCTTCGGGCAAGCTCCCTCCTCTGCCGAAAACCTGCAGGAACAGGACAGTGTCAGCAAGGGAAAGAGATGATAAAAATACAAAACCCAGGGGCCTCGGTTTTTACTTGGGGGGACTCCTATTTTGCGCGGTATCCGGGCCGTGGTGCTGGGTTCCGCCTCGCCGAACTCCCACGCCCCGCGAACGAAGACACGGTCCTCCCCCGCGTATTTATACGAGTCTTCCAGCGCGGTCACGAAGGCGGTCCGGTGGAGCCTCAGCCGAAGATAGTACGTATGCCCCTCTGCGGATTTGCAGAGGTCATACGCCTCCTCGATGTCCGAGACACCGAGGTTGATGGACAAGATCTCGTTGAGCCGCACTGTTCCCATGATGATCTTGTATCCGTTGGGAAGCAGCTGGCAGGGGCTCAACCCCCACTCACGGAGACATTCCCTGAGGAGTGGGTGGAGGGGGAACCGGACTCCTCCCTCCACGACGGCCACCAGCCAGAACGGCATCCAACCGTCGCTGTATGTGAAACCGTCGTCGGGGCCGTCTGGTCTAATCTCTACAGTCGCAGGGACTTCATATTCCTTCCTAAACAGGCTTATGGACAGTGCGTCCCCTAGCCAATGCCTGTGCACACCCATTCTAGCCTAGAAAGAGGAATACCCACCAGAAGGGAAGAAGACAGAAGAAAGAAGTGCTACAGTGAAGCTCTGCGAGCAGAAGGGTCGCAGGCAACAAGAAAGTATTGTTCTTCAGTAGGTTGCAGCAGAAGTTCTGAGGATCGAAAAGAAGGAAGACGGAGAAGGAACCCTAATTTATAAAGGATGGAGGCGCCGTTTCAGATTTCGAGAGAAGCCTTCAATATGGCCCTACCTCGAGTAGCCCTAGAGTCGCCTCGGGCAGCCCAGTCGTCCTGCAGATTTGATTGCGCGCCCTCAACAAAGGCGACACGTGGCACGGTGCCGCATTCCCAGAGGACTATTCAATGCCTCGACAGGCGAAAGGGCAACCGCCTCGACTGACGGAAAGAACTTAATGCAGCACTCCACGTCAGCGCAAGAACTTAATGCAGCACTCCACGTCAGCAAAAGGCGATGAGGAGACCCCATCGAACCGAGACCCCACCGATTCGGCAGTTCGGCACAACGGGCACTGTCAAAAGGTTAGGGGCAGTACCGTCCTGACTAAATCCACTCAGCTTCCGACCTGCTCCAAGGAGCCCACAGGCCAAAAGCTGGGGGGGAAATAATGGGTACGGAACAGCCGTCGGAGACCACGGTCATGCTTCGGGTCTCGGTCGTTGGCCGACGTCACAATCTAAAGAACAGCAAGGAGTTCGGCTATCCGGAACTACAACTCAAAACAGCAAAGCAAAGCATCATTCCATCAACCACAAACATTTCATCAAAAACAAGAAAGCATCAGAATGCGAGCGAAAATCAGAAATTTTTATTAATCACAGCTCCTGATTACAAGACGGATGAAGATACAATCAAAGAAAGAAAAAATTACAAAAACCCTCAGAGGGCTGCAGCTTCCACATTGCAGTCAATCTCTGGAGGGACCTCGGCCTCGACCGCACTAGCCTCGGGAGCAGCTGGGGCAGCTTCAGGGACGACCACGGCAGCTTCAGGAGGGACCTTGACGACTGCTGCCACTTGGCAGTCTTCGGGATCAGCACTGGCAGCAGGAGCCTCTTGCGGCGCCTCGGGAGCGGCGGTCGCCTCCGGGCACGACTGCGAAGGAGGGTCGGAGGAGACTTGAGACACGGCTGCGAGTCCCGGGTCCGAACAGGAAAATCTTGGGGCATTCAGGAAAAGGGGACTATCCTCGGGGACCCCGACTTTCTGCAAGGCCGCCTTCCACCCGAGTTCCCAGGCTCGGTCCCGGATCCCCGGCAGCTGAGCCTTATAGTTAGCAGACAGCTTGCCAACCTCCTCCTCCATGATGGAGTCATGCTCGGCGAGGAACTTCTGCTTGAGCCTGGCCTCCTGTTTGGCCAGGGCAGACTCGACCTCGGCCGCCTTCCCCCTCAGCGCCTTCTCCAGGGAACCTTGCGCCTGGTTCCGCTGGGAGAGGAGTTTCTTGTTTGTCCCCTTTGTGCTCTTCAGTTCGTCCTCCAGCTATTTCGCCGCAACCCGGAGATCGTCGAGCTCAGAAGAAAGGTGCTGGTTCTGGACCTTCTCGTCCTCCAGCTCATCTTTGAGGCGCTGGACCTCAACCTTTGACTCTTCGAAATCAACGACGAGGCCGGCGTTCTTGGCCGTCACCTCTGCCAGCGTCGCATCCTTGGACGCCAAGGACGCCCGCAGCTCGTCCCTTTCGACTACCCACTCAGCTGCCCGCGCCTCGGCCGCGTCCAGCCTCTCAATGCCCACCTGGCACTTCTGCAACAGCTGCAAGACGGAAACCCGAAGTCAATAAAACGACAGGGACTAAAAGCTGAGGGAAAGACAATTGCACTTACCTGCACAACGGATTGCATCGAGGAAAGCAGGAGAGACTCGTTGTCCATCTCCGCCCACCTCGCCATGTCTTGAGGGAGGGCGCAGGCTCGCCCTAGCGCTGCGACCACTTGGGGATTGGTCGCGCGGTCTGTTTCGGCCAGCGGCCTCCCCAGAGACCCCTCGATGGCCGGCCTCCACGGAGCCGGAGGAGGAGGCAGGATCGTACCACCAACAGACGAAGTCGAAGGGCCAGGCGAGGCCTCGACCCTTGCCCTCTTCTCGGGTCGTCCGCCCTCGACAGCCTCGGCCGAACGAGCCCGACGTCCAGCCCCAGCGGCATGATCCGAGGGTGGGACGACTGTGGTCACGGCCGGAGGCGGAGCTGTGACGACCCCTGCCCCGTCAGGCCGAGCAGCCGCGACCACGGCAGGACTAACCACCTCGACATCCGGGGCAGGAATGCCACCTGGGGATGCCGGAGGCGCCGCGGCCACTGCCTGCGGAGGATCCCGGACCTCGCCTCCGATGTCTCCGAAGGCCACCGCGGACAGGTCCTCCGCGGCATAGCGTCGCCCGCGCTGGCGCAGCATTTCCTCTTCCTCTTCCTCTTCCTCTTCCTCCGAACTGGACGCTACTAGCCTCGTTCGGGAAGACGGGGGTTTGGCCCTCGAGGGTTTGGCGGACTCTGCGGCGGAGACTGCTGGAGCGCGTTCTGCCAATTCAACCAGGCGACCGGCGGGAATTGCAACGGTCACTGCAGCCGAGCTCGGTACCACGGCCGCCTCTGTTCCTTGACTCGCACCTTCGCCGCTAAGGATGGAGTCTATCCCCGACACCTTTCTGGAGGTGTTGAAGGACCGATAGTGGGGCACGTACCCCAAAAGGCACCAGGCAGCACGGCAGTTGTGGCCGCGGTAGTTCCTCACCAGCTCGTGCCAGGCGCTGTTCACTTTCCAGCGATTCCTCCTCGCGAGCTCCCTCTTTTCGCGAAAATCTGCACAAGCAAAACCGTGTCAGAAGCCGGATAAGGAGGAAGGAAAGAAGTGCAAACCGAAAGAACTTCGGCCTTTACTTGGAGGAATCCCTATTTTTCGAGGGACCCGGACCGTGGTAGCAGGCTCTACTTCGCCGAACTCCCATCCACCTCTGACAAGCACTTTGTCTTCGCCAGCATACCGATTGGAGTCCTCTAGCGCAGTTACGAACCCTGTCCGGCGGACCCGCAGCCGGAGGTAATAAGTATCCCCCTCTGCGGATTTGCAGAGGTCATAAGTGTCCTCAATATCTGGGACACCAAGGCCAATTCCCAGAATCTGGTTGAGCCGCACCACCCCCATTATGATTTTGTATACATTGGGGAGTAGCTGGCAAGGGCACAACCTCCACTCCCAAAGGCAGTCCCGGACCAGTGGGTGCAGGGGAAAGCGAACTCCCCCTTCCACAACGGATACCAACCAGAATGGCATCCAGCCGTCACGATAGGTGAGGCCGTCATCGGGGGTATCCGGTCTGACCTCCACATTAGAGGGGACCTTGTATAAATCCCTAAAATGGACTATGGAGTCTGAGTTTCCTAGCAGATGCCTATAGACTCCCATTCTCGACTCAGACAGACCTATCTAAAAAAGATGAAGAAAACAGAGAAGACTCGCACGAATAGGGATTGCGCAGTCGGGAACGACGAAGGTCTGCAGACGCTGGAGAAAGCTCCCTTGCAAAACGCAGTAGAAATCTGAAGAAAGCAGGGGAAGGTGAAGAAAGCAGAAGAAGGTGAAGACGAAGGGGGCGCCCTGATTTATAAGGCTTGGGGACGACGGTTCGACTTTCGAGGAAAGCCTTTAAGAGGCGTCTCCTCAATCAACCCTAACGTCCCATCTCGCAGCCCTAACGTCTCCTCGAAGTAATGGCAAGACAGCTAAAGGAAGCGACACGTGTCACCACTAGCGCGATATCCGAAGGCTATTTAATATCCAGGACAGGCGAAAAGACACCCCCAAGGGGCCCGCGTGGTGACAACGACCCCCAGACCCAATGGGGCCCTCTCGATCCGAAGCTCCCTCGTCCCGGTACTACCTTCATGACGATCACCCTCACTTGAGCTCGGTAGCAGAACCAGTTATACGGTCATCAAGCTTCTGACCCCTTCGAGCCAGGAGGCTCTCAGGAGTCAAAAGCTAGGGGGCAATTGTGTGGGTAAAACACCGTAATGACGAAGTTAAGCAACGATCACGGCTAAACTCGCCGAGCTCCTCAGCCTCTGTGGTAGAAGATCGTCAGCTCGGCAGTTCGGTCAATACCTTGGCAGCTCGGTAGAACAGTCCAGCTTGCAAGATCATCACCGCGGTTCGGCAGCTCGGTATGAGTGCCAGCCCGGTACAATGGCGGGCCACGGCCAAGCTATCCTTGGTCCCAGGCCACAGCATCCCCAGCCACAGCACTAGAGTTAGAGTGGGCCGCCATTCTCCTCCTAGAGTCAGAATGGGCCGCCATCTACCTTCTGGAAATACGGCGCGCCCTGACAGATATGGGCGGTCATTTATGGCGATAGGATTGCTCATTTATGGTGATAAGAGATGTGCTTTATCATCCCTGTACGCCAGCCGGCTGAAGGCGTGGAAAGTGAAGTAGGGGTGTTGTCCGCTCCACCTACGACTGCCTGTCAGGGTATGGAGCGATGGGACCTCACCTCACCTACCCCCACTCACAGAGAGAATGAACGAGGAACACTCGCCTATATATGCATGGGATCAGCCCCATGAGAGGTACGCACTACGCAATACACAGCCCACTACTTTCAACATTAGATAAGCTCTCATTCCTCTCTTCCTCCTCCTGTTTAGTTTTCTCAGAACTAACTCAGGCATCGGAGTGCCTTCGGCTCACGGCAGCCAGGGCCTCTGACCCAAGTCTTTCTCCTTCCCTTTCAGGTTATTGGAGTTCAGCATTTCCCGTCCTAAGGAGTTTAACCTCAATCTCATCCTAATCTAAGTAGGTGTCGTTTTTACCGCCTACAGTAACCATTGAAAAGAACAACTACCAAGAAATTTTAAATTCTGAAATGAAGAGGAAGATTTTTGGAAGATCAAAATAAACCACTCAATAAAAGACAGATTTCACAGTCCAAAATCATGTAAAACCAAGAACAGTACTGGAGCCCATGGGCAACCTTGACTTTTAAGTCAGCAAAAATGTTACTAACATGTTTTAGACCACCAAGAATTTCACAAAGTTCAATTGGCAACCTTGACTTTTAAGTCAGCAAAAATGTTACTAACATGTTTTAGATCACCAAGAATCTCACAAAGTTCAATTGGAGGTCATGGTTGTACTCCAAATGCAAATAAAAATTGAATATATTTAGGGAGAAGGGACACTTCTCTGTACCGTTGTTAATTTTTCATGATGAGAACTAAAAATAAAGTAGGTGCATCTTTAGTTTTTTTTTTTTTTTTTTTTGTTTTCCCCAGTCTTTTTTTGCGCGGTTCATGCCTCAAAAGTATTATCAATGCAATTCCAAGTTCTATGCTACCACAAACACAATGAAAAGGATAAGAACTAACAATTCAAAATGCCAAAATATTCCAACTGAATGTTATATAGGCAATTCAAATGCACCCTGAGTATGATGGTAGTAACTCATTTTTTGCTCGATCATATCTACCTCCGCATTGCACAGAGTGCAGAACAAAGCATCTTCATCATTGGCTTGTTGCTGGCCTGTATCTTCTTCACTGCGGCAATCATCTCTAACAAGAAAACCGCAAAAGAAGCCCCCAATGTTGCTCAAACACGAAGTAGAGTGATGCTTGACAGATTTTTCTGCGGTGTTCAGCCCTGTCTTGCTTGGTTCCTCAAGAGAGGCTGCATCCGTTGATTTCAAATAAAATACCTTTTATTCAGTTCAAAAAGAGAGGGAAAAGAATCAATCTTAGAACATCTATTATTCTTCTACATGTTGGTTTCCATGCGGCTGCACATGCCAAGATAGCAAACGTGTGCAAGAACCAAATCGCAAAATAGGTGGCTCCAACTCAGGGGCCAAAGTCTATGAAACAAATGAATGATTGGAAACGATACGATCCATAGTCCACAATCCATGTACATGGAACGTTGGCCTATTTTTGTTCTAGGTGACCTACAAAGTTGGTCCCACCTGATGCATGACCTTTTTATTTATATTTTTTTATGGTAGAACCTGATGCATGACTTGGAGATAGCCATGTGTATGTGCAAATGGGCATGGCACAGAAAGAATGATAAGTAATATTAGCAAAGCTCGCCTTACCAAAATATTATCACCAACTACTTACCAGGCAAATCAGCCTTATTGTGTGATCGATAGACCAGTGTCTGATCAAAGCTCATCAATATTCCAGGATCGGCAGGATCGATAGCCGTGCATCTCACATAGAGAATAAATACAGCAAATGCCTGAAAATCCATGAAAAGTAAGGAAATTGTCTAGCAGATAAATAGAAGATGTTGTGGAGAAGAAAATTTGAAAAATGCAACTGCCCAGCACGATGAAGTACTCACCAATGTAGAATAAATAGCAATTGCCACATATTCATATAATTCCTTTCCAAGAAATGGAGCAAAAAACGAGTAGAATGCAATAACAAGCAAGAAAAATACCGTTATAGCAACGACCTGCTCACCACAAAAGCAAAGAATGAGAATCAGAGGCATCTACATGAAACAGAACATTTGATTCAGATCTGAGTTATTCCCCAAATCCAATACTCTTTTCAGTCCATGCAATTTATCTTTTCATTGAGCTTTCACCAAGCAGTCAAGTTGATCTAAGTTAATTTAGACTAAATTCAACTGGGATAAAAGTTAAAAAAAAGAAGAAGTTTGATGAAGTATATGATATATTTCTGAAAGTCTTTGTGAATAATCTCTTTTTATCTCTGTATTTTTTGGAAGAGAATATAATGTGCAACCAAAGCCAGAGAAGTTATCATGATAATATCCAACGACAAGGAAAATAGTGAAAGCAAATATCGAAGACCTAAACATTGCAAACTGTTAATGTTAAATATTCTAGAGCCATTAATATGAGTTAACAACTTGTTTTCACTAATATGTAGTAAATACAAGAGGAAACAATATCATTGATTTTTTGCTAAAAGAAGTAAGCTTCCTTGGCAGAAAATCATTGCTTCTTAAGCATGATTAATGGAGAACACAACACTTTAATTTGAATACTTGGTTTATGATGATTTTCATTTAAAAAAAAGAGTCCAGTCCACAAGATCAACACCTTATCAAGAAATCACACCAATTGCTGCATCTAAATGCATAAAAGATCCATAACAACATGGACACTGCAAAAAATCATCCTAATCCAGTGATTACACCATCCTTCGAATAAAACAAATAAGATCTTAATCTGAAACCAGCAAACCACCTATTTCAACTCAGAATCCAAAATGGGCAAAAACCCACTTAGCCTGTATCAAAAGGTAATCACCCACAAACCCACATTGGCAAAACTAGTTACAATATCCACCACTCAAATAAAAAATATGCAACAGAACAAACCAAACAGACCGCCCACAAAGAACATAGAAAGTGAATTAAAAAAAATAAAGTAAAAAATCAAACTTGAAACTGCAGAAGGATATAAAAAAAAATACTTGAAATGTATGGGCAGGGAGCTGCCATCCATGTCGCCTCGCCATTATCAGAATTCAATGAGAGAAATGCCGTTACCAACAGAATTTACTCAATAAGAAAAGCATATAAGAATCATAAAAATAGCATTTTGAAAGCACCCAGAGCACAAATCTGTCCTAACATCTCAAAGCCACCCAAAAAAAAAAACCTATCCTTTTCTTTTATTTCTCTTCCTGCTGTTCAGATCACAGAATAGCAGAACTACTGTAGCTCATATGAGAATATCTCTTCTTGGGTACTTTTGATCTTGACCCAAGAATCCAAGAAGCATTTGAAAACGACCCACCAACTTTATTTCATATATTGTTTTGATCATACTCAAAACAAACACGCCATGTTAGAAGCAGGGAACTCTGCTTTAACCAGTCCCCATATGTTTCGCACCATACACACCTTTCCCGTTTGTCGACGTGAAATGCTCATTCCCTATCATCATCCACAGATTGCATATATTGTCGCTTGATCTACAAATCTAAACAGTCCACTTAGTGGGCCCTATCTCAGATGATTCAAATTGAGAAAATCCCACCATTGAACGCTCTGATACGTCATACAGCCATTGATGAGAATATATAGGAGAGGATATTCGTTATTCAGTCTCATTTTCTTGTGATGAATACTTAGCTATGTCTGTGGGACATGATGGACGGTCCAGATTGACCGAATGGGGACTCCAGAAGAGGCCTCGTTGGAATATTGATGAGAGAATATTTTTAAAGGCAAGGAATGAAGTCCAATGGATTTGACTAAACTTTAGTGTCGTCTTCTTCTGTGGGGCCCACTTTGACTACAATGGTTCGCCTAGGGACTGATGAGATGGGTTTGTTTAGATTGTATATGACAAAGTTTAACCTTTAATAGATGATTAAAACCATTTCATATGGGGCTATTGGACAAATGGATTTGAATTTATTAGCAAACTTAAACCTCAAATAGTTTAGTGGGTAAGTTGGCATTGTTAAATTTTTTTATTTTTTTTAAGGTGAAAGCATAGATGCTAATACCAAATTGCATTTAATGGGCCCAAGGGCCAGGGCTCCCTACTCCTGAGTCCTTTCATATGGTTTTCTTCAACATCTTAAAAAAAATTGTTGTCAGCTATTTCCCATATCTGTGGAAATATTTTAAAGGTTTTTGGGCTTTCCTCGAATAGTCATATTTAGTATTAGTAAAAGGACCCATGTCCCAAGCCCATGGGCCTTTTAATAGTAAGCTAAATCAAGGCTGAAGGAGCACATACCAATTTTCTACTGACCGTGTTGGATCAAGGACAGGATCATGTGGGTCCAAGCTTAGATCCAGATTGACACAGAACTTATGTGTTGTATTTAGATCCGGTGGCAACCAAAGAAAAAAGGGATCCCAATCTGAAATAAGATGTGCAATACATTAGTATAACTAGATAGAAAGGGCTCCAAAATGAAGAAAATTTAATTTATGGGTGAGGCTGCTAAATGGTAAATGATTTAATCTAAGTATATCCTCAAATATCCATATTATTCAAGCTCTGTAGGTCCAAATTATACATATTTAATATGTGGATGCAATTGTCTTGGGTTTTGGTCCTTGGGTTGGAATATACCAGGACCCAAATTCAGATGCAAATATTTCATATTCTATATGCTTGGATCCAAATTTGAATTTAAATTTATCCTAAATATAAATGCTCGGACAATTGGATACCCATTTGTAACCTAACTTGTAAGCTTCAAGCCCTTGGCTAAACACCTTAACCCAAGTCTGACCAAGGAATCATCATCCTAAATTGAAAGGAATATACGAATACAAATGGTACAATTCTCTAACTCCATCTAAGGGACCAAGTTACGTTCAAAACTGTTAGAAAGAATTTATATGCCAGTGGATATATTTATATATATATAGAGTCAGTCCTTTCTAGAGCTAATCTAAAAATTAAGAAAAGTTCTCCAAACCAAGGGGCCTATTTGTTTGCATTAGCATACATTTAAATTCAAAGACAAATAAGCTCCACCAAAAGGTAATTAAAAAGGCAATGTGTGAATGATTTGAGGTGATGGTGAATGATTCGAGGTAGCAATGTAAATGGAACATTGACTTTCCAAGTATTTGAATCAATAGAATTATAGTTAAGTATTCATTTTTTATCTTCTCTTAATTTACTTTCTATTAGAGAAAAAATATTTAATGATCAATTTTATATATTCATCTTGGATCTTCATTTTTCACCACCTATGAAATGAGTCAACTGTATATTCAATTCCTATATATTTTATATAGACATATGGGCTTTGGACTTAAAATGAATGCACAGACCAACTCTTTACTCGAGTAGTAAGGAGTGATAATCATGTTTAAACCCTAGATATGTCACTTCTTTCTGCATTTGCGGGCTTTCTTTTCCATTTATATGGTCTTTTTTTCTCTGCGTCAATCTTCTTTCCACTTGTGTGGACTTAAAAAAAAAAAAAATTAATAATAAAGCAGAAACCATAGAATTTGCTTTTTCAGGAAGGTTTCCTCGGAAATGGTGCTTTATACGTGCCACTAAGAAACACCATTGTTAATAAAGAAAAAATGCCATTCCATGAGCCATTTATTTTCAACAATCCTGGCAGTGGGCCACTGGATCATCCAACCGTCAGCTAACGGGCCCCACTCTCGACGGAGTTTACAATTTAATTTCTTTCCTACCATTGAACTTATCGACTCCCCCAAACCCAACTTTGCTGTACATATTCTCTCGTTTCATTACATCCAACGCATACGTCTCTCTCTCTCTCTCTCTCTCTCTCTCTACCTCTGTGTGAAATTCAAATTCCCAAGCGATGACATCTCTTTCGCATACAATCCCTACATTTTCTGGTAATTACTCTCTCAAATCTCTTGAGAATTTGTGGGTTTTATTTGTAATTTCTCTGCAACTTTGATATCAGCCTGGATTTGGATTTCTCCCAAATGGTGTTTTCCTTATGTTGTATTGTTTTACCATTTCACAGAAATCACATCTAATTCAAATGGGGTTCCATTTCTCTACTTTGTCATGGAATCTTTTAATAGATTCTTGAGATGTTTGATGCTGTGTAAAACTTTTAAATGCCCTTCAAAAACCCACCTTATGGGTGGGTACGTTTGAAACAACTGTGGATTCCATGAGTTGGTGGAATCCATGGTGTACTTTTTTCCATGAATTCCACCAATGGGTTGTCTGCAAATTCTTTTTTTCTTTTTCTGGGGTGCAGTGATGGAGAGAAGAGGGAGAAGGAGAAGTGCACAAAACGTCAGATTAATAGCATATATCAGCAGAAACTTTTCGGCAGTAATGGGACTTACAATTCCTCAAAATCATGGATTATTGTATTGCTGAAACTTTTCCATGGAAAATTTCTGCACTATACATCAGATTAGCACATATCAGCAGAGAACCTAAGGTTTTTTTTTTTTGTGTGTGTGTGTGTGTGTGTGGAAGTGATGTTATATATGGTTTGGTTCTTTTGATTTTGCTCTGTTGGAGGTCTGTGTGTTTTCTAATACTTTTCTTGTGCTACCCCAAGGTTCCTCATTGAAGCCAGTAGAGCAATCTGTTGCGAATTTGAGCCCAATTAACTTGTCTGTGAGGCCAACTCGCTGGCGAAAAGCAAATATTTCAACCAATGCAAACTCATTGAAAGTTAGAGCTGGGTATAGGTACTTTTCTCATTAGCCAATAGATCCTTTTCTTTTGCATCCTTCTTTTTTTTTTTTTTTTTATAGATCTGAATCAGTTATTGTGAACATGCATGCTCAATTATTTTTCTCATTTTATTATCTAGCATGTTATTAGACACATGGTCCCTTGAATTAATGCATGTTGGCTAAACTCTTAATCATGTGCAGTATATGAGGTATATCTGAAATTTAGGATCCAAATGAAACATGTGGGACATTTATCCATCTCAATGATTGCTGACCAAAATAGCTGCAAGTTAAGAAAAATGTGCATGTTCTTAATTACATCATAGTTTGTATATGGCATTTGTCATTACTGAAACTTGAACTGAATGTGGTGTTTATGGACATATTTGATGCCTAGATATGACATGGATAAAACAAAGTGACCCGCCATGCATATGATCAGATGTGGATTTTACTCATAAAAATAAACTATCAAATGCAGAATGTTGCATATTGTAAATTATCCACTGTCGAGGTGTCAGGTGCACATATGCTCTTGGCAACACAGGTTCGTATAAAGCGTGCTGGTGATTTTGTGGATGTTTTTGAAAGTCATAGATATTTCAAACGTTTCCTCTGGGTCAGTTGTTGAGATCTAAAGGGGCAGGTTTTACTGATATATTGTCATTATATGTGTTAGAGGAAGCTAATACATTTCTAAGAAACCCCATACTAACATGTTATATTGCACTGAAAGGAGGCCTTAAGACAACACCCATGCTCCAGGCGACCTCCTCTTTGATACTATGTAGAAAGCAATGAAATAAGTGGAATGGCTTGCCTTATAGGCATTATCAAATGGTGTTTTGGGGCATCTTTTAAATGCATCAAGGGCTGAGATTTTATGATCCAGCCACCATATAAATGATTTGAGCTAATCTAAGTAGTTACAAGTGTATAAGAGAACTGCAATGAAGTCACACAATTTGGTGGGATAAAGATAACAACTTAGGCAAGCTGCTTGATTTAGTAGGACACTAGTGAGACAGCGCATCTGTCTATCAGTCTACCCTGTAAATAGTTGTGTATGGCTATCAATCTACCCTGTAAATAGTTCCATGTGTATGGCTATCACTCTACCCAGTAAATAGTTTGCAACGCCTAAGTGACTGCACACACTTTTTTTTATATTGGTAACAGAAACTTTCATTAGAAAGGAGATTACAAAGAGAAAGCAAAATAACATAAAAGGTACAAGAGCATTATACCCTCTCACCCACAACAGTCACATAACAAACCCTCCCAAGGATAAGTCCTTTCAACCCCTAGCTTAGCTAAAGCATCAGCCATACAATTAGCTGATCTTAGCACATGATGAAATACAACATTAGTGGTAACAACTAAAGTCTGAATTTCATTAAAGTGGAATTGAAATTTCCAAGGGTAGGCTTTGTCATTAGAGAGGGCCAAGCAATTGCATTAGATGAATCACTATCTCACCATGGAGGTTCTTCATAAAAGCACCGTAGAGCCTCCAAAATAGCTAGCACCTTCGCTTCATTAGAATGACAAATACCCGCAAACTTGGAATACATAAAAAAGACCTCACCCTTGCTATTATGAAGAACATCCCCAATCCCAGCCGGACCTAGCTTGCCTCTTGCAGAACCATCAACATTGAACTTACTTATTCCAAGTGGGGGAGAAGACGAAAGAACAAACTTCCTTATCTTAATTCGGCCACATCTCATACAAGGTTCCCAATTGGAATAACCTATGCCAAGTGGGGGAGTGACTGCACACACATAACTCGGTTTCACTATAAAATCCCCACATTTGGAATAACCTGTGCCATTTTCTATTCTTTTCTTTGCTTTCAGCATTCAAGCTCTTTTGACTGACTTGCCACTTTTGTGGTTGGTAAATTAGATCTTGTTTCAGGCTTCCCTTGTATTGAAGACTTTTCAACTAATAATACGAGAACTCCTTTTAACCAAGATTAGCTGTCCTAGTCTGTCTTTCATATTTATCTTTTTCTCTCACTAATCTCCATTTTCTTCTCCATGTTTTGTGTAATGCTGTGTTGTACATTTCGTTATAAGCTCCTGCTTATGTGTGATTACAGTGGGGATGGTGGAAGACAAAGTAGCGCAGGCATCTTTGTTGGTGGCTTTTTATTAGGAGGAATAATAGTGGGAGCACTTGGCTGGGTGTATGCTCCTCAGGTAACTGCTGTTATGTGTTTTACGTTGCTACCTTTTTGTAGTTGGCTTCAGTTCTATATAGACCTGTGTCTGTCATTGGTCAATTTATCACGAATAAAGAGTGTCAGATTTTTTTAATTATTAGAAGAATGCTGAGTGATTTATTTGCCTATTAAATCCTCGAGCGAACCTTCAGAGAACTAATCCAATGGTGGCTAAATAGATGATCGGATGTGGTCCTTGTGAACAGCATAACATTTGATCCTTTCTTGGCACTAGATTAGGTGGTAGCAATGTCTAAATCTCACAAAGATAAAATCCTTCTGGATTGTTTGCCTCTTTTGTGCTTGTTTGAATATATCCCATTCTGTTGTCACTTTTGCTCCTTGTAAAATATAAATAGCTGAATTGGAGTGCTTGGGTGAGAACAATTACTGAAATCATTTTGGAACCTTTATTGGTGTGTAGCTATGATTTGGAATGCAACTGAGCAGGCACAAGCTGGTCAAGGCATGGGTTATGCACCTGGTCCAATCCTTTCCTGTGAACTTCCTGTGATAAGGACCAAGGTGAGGACGAGCCCGTGGTGCAGTGGAGGTCCCCACTATTTCAGCCTCAGGTTGCAGTTTCTAGTCATGTTACCGGTTAAAAAAAAAACCTGAGGAAAGAAAGAGAGAAAAGAAAGGAACAAGACCCAGTTTCTCCTAGCATGCTAAGATTTTAGGCCCATCACTGCCTCTAGCCAGTTCAGTACGTGTTTTTGACTAAAGATTCTGTCTGTTGCTGACTGACTATCAAGCCTTTAGGCAGGCATAGGTTCGCACCCTGCCTGATTAGCTTTTGATCTTGTAAACTTTGGCATGATTCTTGCCTGGGGGCCTGAAGTTCCGCCTAAAGCCTGACTAATGCTGGCTTTTGTTATTGAATCCATGATGCCTTGACCATTTGCACCTCTCCTAAGGATGCTCAGCTTACTACTTAATACACATATCTAAATACTGTTGAAAGGAAAACGATTACACATCTTAATTAGCTACCAGAGTTTTACTTCTGACATTATGATTTGTTACAGATTAGCAATGCATTGGCTGGCGCTGACAAAAAAGATTTGATGCGGAAGCTACCAAAATTTATATATGATGAAGAGAAAGCTTTGGAGGTAAGCGCTTGTTCCTGATGCTTTGGTTTTGCTCAGGGGACTGTAATGTAACTTGAGTCAGTTGCCACTTTATTTCAGTGGGAAGGATTTCGTTACTCATTTATTTTCTGTTATTTGGTTTCTGATTCAATCTATGTCCTACCGGGAAGATTGTGATCCTATTCTTACCCAACCTTAGGTTTGAATTTTCTAGTCTGGGTGTTTTTTTTTCTTTTGGTGTGGATTCTCTATACCATAGTTACCTAGTTCGTACTAAATATTGGTTAAACCGTGAAACAGTTCTTCAGTAATTTGCAATTCAATTATAATATATGCAGCAAAGTGGTTTCAAATTGAAATCAGTTCCAATTGATTTTGACTTATCCAATTTAATTTAGTTTGACCCTAGCAAACAGGTCGGGTTGGGGTAAATTACGTCGGGTCAGAGATAAAGCACACTTTTTGGACCAAACATGATCCGTCTAATTTTAATGAAGTGTTAAAAATTAATCATGGTATGTGCCGAGATTCGAACTCAAGACAATATGGATTTCAAAGGGGTGACCTTACCACTACACCACTGAGCATCTTTTTGTTAATAGTTATCAATAAAAACTTAAAATTAGTTAATGAGGAAGGGACCCAGCCCCACTTTGGAATATTTACTGGGAGTTGGAATTTATCTACGATGTATTTTTAAAAATAACTATATTTTTAGAATATTGACTCCTATAACTATTGTTGTTATTATTTTCATATTTATGCATTGTACTTTAAGCATATGTGATCACACTTTTGAAATAACTATTTTATATGATTTTCTATATAGTCATTAATTTTCTATGACAACTATTTTACAATAGAACTAAACTCAAATGAATATATAATATATGGAATTGATCAACAAAAATAATAAGTTTCATAATTAATAAGAAAATAAAAATATTATTAAAAAAAAAAAAAGCTCGTAACAGCAGCGTGGAGCTAAAGAGGAGGCGGGAAACTTAATATGTAATTGATGTGCTACCATGCACACTTACCGAGGGAGAAAGGGTAGAGTTTGGTTTTTCTTTTCTTTTTTGTGTGTGTGGCTTTAACTTTTATAAAACGTTATGTAAATGGAGTGAACCACTGCGATAGACCCCATCTATTAAAAATCACAATTATTAAGACAAACATCCTTGCTATTCATTGGATACCTCAAATTTTCACCTCATTCTGGGTTATTTCCACTGTCAAATTAATTCTCTGATAAAAAAATACAAAATACTGGAGTTTTCCAAATAAAGTTTTTTCTGTGATTTGGACTCTCCATCATGCCTTTTGTCTATTAAGAAACTCCCAATATCATCCTATTTCTATTAAGGCAATAGCATTTGAGTGTTAATGGTTCCCAGTGTCTAAGTGCCACTAATCTAAGGAATTTCAAGTATTTTTATTTGTTATGATTATATGATTTTTTTCTCTTTTTTTTTTTTTTAGAATGTGAAATGATGATTTCTGGGTTGTCTGGTTTATTTAATCTTTAGTCTTTTATTTAATCCATTCTCAGTTTTGGGTTGTCTGGTTTCTTTTTTATCTATTGATTTTGATTGTACACTTTTTTTTTAAGAATGCGGAACTAATGGTAAAAAGAATATCCAATAATATTAGTCCATCTAAATAAAGAATTAAGCTCATTTTTATTATCATCGTTTTCTACTTTCTCCAATATAATTCTATTCCCCTATGTCAACAAGAGAACCTCCATTTTTTCCATTCGTTTACTTTTAAGTTCATTGCATTTTATTAGAGCAACTTCAATAATTCTTTTGTTTCTTGATGTCTTTTTTTAGTCTCTCAGGTCTCATTTGCATGCTTAGTTTAGATCAGTGTTTAACCCATTTTAAAATGTGAGCATCTTGAGACAATTGGTGCAATTATTAAATGTTTCAATTTGAGAGGTAAACCTTTTTAATTCATTCACTTTTGAGTTTATCATATTTTATTTGAGCAATTTTAATTATGTCATTTTAATATGATTTATACACAAGAATCATCATTTTAAAATTTCTATAGATCTGCAATATTTTTATGGTTTGTATTTGTATGGTTTTCATAGATTGTGAGTTTTTTCCCCCCTTTTTTTTTTAAACTTTTGAGTATTGGGTTCACCTTGGTTTTTTTTCTTATAAATCACTTTTTATCATGGGATTTTATCTGAATTCTAATTTTTCTATTGTATTTTTTTTAAAATTTTTTAAATGCTTATTATTGTGAGTTAATTATTTATTTTACTTACATTGAGTACTTTAAGTTCTCTTTGTGAAATCTTGTTATGGTTTTTTCTTATTTCTTGTAGCTTTAGATTTTCATTTTTGAGTATTAGATTATCATAAGTTGGTTTCGTTCATCTATATTTCTTTTATCATTGTATTGTCTATGGATCTTTATTTATATATATTTTTATAGCCTTTTAATAAAATTTATTTCATTTTATTTTGTATTTCTTTTATTATAATTTCTCACTTGAGATGGGTTTTTAGGGTTTTTATTTTTTTATTTTTTATTATTTTTATGATGGTTATTCATGAATTTGTGGGTTCTTTTGTCTTTGCTCTTCTGTGCTCCATTTTTTAGGGTGTTTTTTTTCCCCCTCATGAGTGTTTGATTCTTTTAAATTGCTTATGTTATTGAGTTGATTTCATAAAGTTTTTTTTTGTTTATAAATTTTAATATTATGATTATATTAGCACGGGCATGTTTTTCTAGTTGTTTATGAGTTCGATAAGTGATAACAAGTCAATCTAATTCATGAATTGGATTAAATGGGCTCTAGTTCATTTGATGGAACTCATAATCCTGTATTTCGAAATGTGTTACATTCTTGAGTGTATTAAAAATGTGTATCAATATATTTGTTGGCAAAAGTCCAAAATGGTCATTAGATGCAAGGGTGTTCCATGAACTAGTGGAAAAGACACCCTAGTAGGCCTAAGAATTCAAGGAATTAGTTTGATGAACCATGCAGAATGAATCAATTACACTGAACTAGAAATCTGTTCAATGAAGTTACTGAACTAGAATTAAAATTTGTACCAATAGAAGGATGAACTGAATGAACTATGACAAATACTGAACTAATGGAAAAAATACAAATTAATTGAACTAGGAAATAGTTGTGTTCTTAGCTATTGCTTGCTAGTATCGGTCGTGGTTTTTTTCTTTACCCCTGATTAGTAACCGTAAAGTTTATAAACGATAAGAACTATCCCTACAGTGAGTGAGTACCTAACGTGTCCACTACATAAATAGTGGATGCATAAAAAAAGAGTCAGTTTTCTTGTAAGTCTAGGGTTCTTGTTGAACATGAAGTTCAACTAGTTTTAGATCATGCACAATCTTCGGAGTAAAATTCGACGTCACTGACATTAACTTTCTCTTTTCTTTTATTGGTGGTGGTGGAGGGGGAAGCCTTTCAAGCTAAAAAGAGCTTTGCCTGTAGGGTCCACCTGGTTGCTAATAATGGAGGAGGAGAGGGAAGGAAAGGTCCTGTCATATCATTTAAATACTTAATTGAACGGCCTCAGTCGATTGTAGGGTATCAGGAGGTTGGGAGAAGGGGCAGTGAATGAGAGGGGTTCAATTGATCATAGGTGTCCCAAGGTACCCCACAGGCTGAAGCTCGCTTATCTTAAAAGTGCTCCAGCTTCTTTGGATTATTTATTTGCAGACATACATAGACATTTGATTGCATAAATGGCATAATGATGTCAAGTGGAATTCATACTTCTGGACCCACTTTTTTCATCATGGAAAACCCTGTGAAGACATGAATATATTCTGGGAAGTAAAATTGTAAATTCATTGTTTGTGTGTGTATATATGCTTTTTGCAACAAGGGCGACTCAACTCATGCACTTGCTCGTCCCCCTAACCAGCTGAGCTACAGCTGGGGACTTTTTTGCATGGTTATTTACTTTGGCAAGTCCCTGCATACATGCAGTTGGGTTGGGTCTATTTATGCTTCCATTTGACCGCATAGACTTGTCTATTTGTTCTCACTGTAAATCCTTTCTGATCATTAGTCACATTGTCATAGTAGAAATTGGCTTGTGTTTCTTTTCTTTATTACTTAATGTCTTGCACTGAAATAGCACAACGCAATTTGCAACTGCAGAAAACTCGGAAAACATTGGCTGAGAAGATAGCACAGCTAAACTCGGCCATTGATGATGTCTCTTTGCAACTTAAAGCAAACGATGATGACTCTGAAGTGGCATCGAACGTGGATGAAGTTGAAGCTGCTATTTAATAATGGGCACTTATACATTTCGTATGGTTATTACATGCAACGGGGAATTCTGTTTTAGAACTTGTAATACAGAGAAAAATAATTGGTGAACCTTTACCATGTTAAGTATTTTTTTTTTTATTTGTTTTGCATTCTGTGGTGTGGTTCTTTGAGCATTTGATGGCAAATGAGGAGTGATATTTGGGGACCTACCTGTTCATCAAAGTGGGTTTGAATTGGGTTGTTTCCAGGATGGGTGGGCCCAAATTTAAAGAGTTTAGCAACATTGAAACTCTAGAGTAGAAATTTTTTGGATGGGGGAAGTTGGAGATGTTCTCTAATGACCTTTTTTGCTTGTATTAGAATACAGATGAATTGAATACAAGAGGGTGGTTAAAATTGAATATTAAAGGTGAATTCCCAAAAAATGAACGTCAAATAACATTTTCTTTAAAAAAAATAAAATCAAAAGAAGATGCCATTTTACCAAAAAAAGAAGATTTTATTTGATGCTTATTTTTGGAAATTTATCTTGGGATCTTCATTTTTATCCATCTTTTGTATTCAATTCCTATGTATTTGAATGCAAATAAATAAGGCCTAAAAGATTGATATTCTAGTATTTTTTTTCAGTTTTCTTGGTTTTTGATATTTTTCAAAAAAAATTCCCATTTTTAATTTCACGTCCATACTGGTCTGATTAACATGAATAAATATCACCAATGAGACCATAGTTTCTATACTACTATCCTGTGGATTTTTAGATCCAGGAAATTATTTTCTTTAAGGGCTTTTGTTACCCTAGTCAAAGGGCTGGGACCGGAGTGAGAGTCTGCACAAACGCGCGAGGAAGAAAGCCCACACAAGTGGGAAGGGAGTTTGCAATGGGGAAACAGGTGGTGCACCTAAGGTTCAAACCCTTGGCAAGCAGGTGAGACCTGCCACTCCACTCGGGTAAGGAGCTGTTCTCGAGTAGAAAATGGTTAGTATTCATTAACAGCCATCAAATAATTCTCTTGGCAGAATCCTTTTCATGGGACAGTGGCAAAAGCTCATGTCTCATACAGAATCCTTTTCATGGGACACTCGTGTCGTTAATTAGGTACATTGCCGAGTGCCCAGATGAATAGATGATTGTTGCCGTCCATTGGAAAAATACTCCTATCCTGATCATACAGCTATAGCCTATGATATTTGTACAGTGGGCCATCTATGGTTGGACCCACCACATGGGTGTCTCTGATTATTCGACCATGCAATCATGTGGGCCCCACACATTGATGTAGAGTGAGGTGTGATCGTGGGAGAGATTAATAGTGTTCTATTAGGCTTTGAAATTATCAATAGGTAACAAAAACTTGAAGCATTTCTTATTACTAATATTATATATATATTAACAAAATTCGCTTTTCTATATCTTTTTTAGTAATTATTGCAGTTATTATTATTTTTATGTTATTGTTGAATGGAATTTTTAGCTTCAACTTTTAGCTTTGTAATAGTTTATTGTTGATGTTGACCATTTGTATTTGTGATTGAAAATGTGTTGACTGTTTTTATATAAATATGCATGAATATATTCTTATATGTTTATAATTAATTTTGACATCTTATAAATTCAAAATGTAATATCTTACTTTTTACCCCGGGGTAACGGGGGCGTTGTTGCTAGTCTGATTTAAATGAGAGTGATGTGTGGATTTTGATAGTTAATGAGAGGGTTGTTGCCTAGTTTTATATATGATTTATGATTATATGGTTGAGGTGTCTCCTCAAAAGTGGATTTATGGACAGCTAATTTCAGCATTAGATTATTTGTTTTGAGTTACCCCACTTTGATACATAGGAATAAGCTTGATATGGGGAAGCATTAAGAATAATTAGAGTGGTCGGATACTCGGATTTATTCCTAAACAAATGTAGCAGCATAACATGGCAGGATTAAACCAATCGGTTCGACATTCTTTTCGCAGAAATGTAGCTTTTGCCTGCTCTATGATTGATCAAGTACCTAAAATTATAAGATCAAAACAAAAACTAACATGACTGAAATTTATAACTCGATCTTCTTGGGCCAGCCCCATAAATCAGTCACTCTGGCCCAGCTCTTAAACCCAAATGGATCAAAATCACAAAATCGCTGTTTTTGGCAATGGGGCAAAACTTGTTAGGCTCATTATCGAGTTGATTGTATGCAAAATACATAGTTAGTGTGGATTATTTATTTTAATCACATATTTTGCATGTGATCAATCTAACGTTGCTTCTAACTCCCTCTGGTGTGAAATTTGACCCAGTGCTATTGTACCTCCTTTACTTACCCTGCATACGATTGCCAATTTCGACTGGAGAATCGACTTGATTAGATCTGATCCAAGCGTAGGGATCCAATGGGTCTTGTATGAATCAAGAAATCAAGACTTGATGGACCCCACTCATAATGGAATACTATATTATCAAATATAGTATAGATGTATAATTTCCTTATGCGGTCTTGGTTTCTACAATAGTGAGTGAACCATACAAAACTAGATACCAGCTGGATCTAGGTCCATAAAATGGATCTTAGGATTCAAAACTCAACAACAACAGAATCTCCGGTATATCAGTTCTTATCTGGCTGCCCAGGGCATCAGTTCTTTCCACTTGTGTAGACTCCTTTTCCACTTATATTGATTTCCTTCTTACTTGAGTGGACTGCTTTTTGTATGTATACGGGCTCTCTCTTGGATCCTAGCCCCTTTAGCTGGGATAGAAAATATATATATATATATATTTATATAACAACAAAATCTTGATCTAGCTTGTACGCCGGCCTGTAAATGGAAAGAAAGAATTTTGTATTCAAGTCTGTTTTATAAAGAAATAGTTCTTTTATAAAAAAATGATGTCACAGCGTATGTCTGCTTGAGCCAAATAATTCATATCAAATCCACTGTATACTTCTAATAGTTTCACTTCTATTATACTATACTATTATTATCCAAAAATGCATAAAAATGTTGCTTTCAGTGAGAAATTGGGTCTGAACCATTAGGAATTTTGGATGGTGAGATGATTTTGTAATAGAGAGAGATTATCTTGGTTTTCCGCAAAGTACCCTCTTCCATTAGTGGGTGTGACACGAGATTTTTCTTTCTTGATGGATGAAAGGGATTTTTCCTGTACGATCACCATTAACCATAAAAATCCACGTTTGATGGAAAAAGTTGTGAAAACCCCCCTAAATGCACTCCAACTGCAATTTTTTTTTTGGCGACATTATATTACTTTTTTTGCAAGATCACAAAATCTTAATTAAATTATGTAATATTGAATAATCCTATTTGATGAAAGGCCAAAAGTCATATATATTAGTGAGCATGACATCATCTCACTAAAAAAAAAGTGTTTGTCTTAATAATTTAGGGCCTGCTGCAAATGATCCTGTGACACCCAAGTCGCATCGAGACAACAACCACCCATTGATGTGGCCGACAATGCGGGCCACAATCAAAATTGCATTATTGGTTTAGTTGTCCCAGTCCTGAAGTAAATCTATATCATGCAGGGATGGGTGGGTGCAAATGAATTCAGTGGTCCTTCCTCACAGTCGTGCTAGAATGCCACACGCACGCATGAAAGAATGTGTTTAATATCTGCTTGCCACATCACATGGAATTGCTTGGCTCGACATGCCCTTGTCTCTATTCTCCATTTCTGCATTTTCCCTATCAAGCTTTTCCAATGTCTATGGAACTCTCTCCCTCTCTCTCTACAAGCTTTACGGTGTTTTGCTGGTACATATATCATGATTTCTTTCATTTGAATTGGGTGTATTCTAAGCCAGATGGAAATAGTGCTGTGGGCCCCATCCTCCAATCTTTTTAGTTGGCATCATGTGAACAGATAGATGAGTGAAGGGATATGAATGGGTTACTCTGCCCCACTGTCTGACGAAGTTGTTCATTATTATTGTAGGAAAGGTGGTAGAAGAGTTGGACATGTTTATTTTGTATGCGTTTTGATGTGAAGGAGAGGGAAATGTGATCGTATGCTGGTGGTGCATTATTGACTACTCTTTCAATCAATCGTACCTAAAACAATGTATTTGGTCTTGGACCAGGCACAGTCCACCGGTCAAATCTGATCAATCTCTCATTTGTGGGATTCAATTTAAATTGGATGCAGATCCTCCGTAGTTTCCGTAGCAAATAGCCGCCTCTTTTTAAAATGGGGCATGCCCGTGTTTGTGGGGTTGAAAAAAATAAAATAAAAAATTCAATGAGTAAACAAAATTCACGTAGGTAACTCAATGTAGTTAGGATAATGCCTTGATGATAGTGATGATGTTGACTATTAAATGCTACCGCTACGAGATCTAAGGCCACGCATTGGATGAATAAGATTAGAAACTCAAATAGGAGAAAAATGATATGAACCCCCCAACCCCAATTATAAGGCCGAACTATTTGATCAAGGAATCCAACTGATGTGATTTCTCTTCATTTTATGGCCCTCCTTTTTTTCTTTTTCTTTTTTGTTAACGGAGGGATTCCATCCCTTTGGACTGGACTAATCCATTTAGGAATAGAGAGAAGTCTGGTAAAACCCATGTAACCCCCAAGTCTGGTAAAACCCCTGTAGCCCCCAGGCAGTAATAATAATGGACTCAATGTTTGGTTCATGAAGAGGGAAAAATTGGAGATCGATACTACAACTTCTAATTCTGAAAAAGAGAGGAACTGTAGTTCTGACCACTCGGCCAACCCGTAGGAGACTTCACCTAGCTCTTCGGTTAGGTGTTCAATGGAAACCAAACCAAGAGAATCCCATAATCATGGGAATCCAGTCAGTATAGCATCACGAAGAACTATAGACCGCGTGGACAAATCCATGGCAGCTCGATGTATTGCAATTGTCCTTTCTATGTCCATGTAAACTCTATCAGACTTTCACATGGCAGCTTTCATTGTCTTCTTGTATCATCTTTGAACAATACTCTATAAATATAACGTGATAACACCACCAAAAAGAGACGGTGGAGTATCTTGCAAACCTTACTGTGATTATACAATGTACGTGCAACAAATCCTGATGCTATTACATAGCGCACACATCTTTTCAATATATGGTGGAAAAGAGGTAAAATCCCAATCCCCTTACGTTAATACAAAGGCCCGCCTAACACTATTTTATTATATCCATAGGTTTGATTTTACAATTTATTTGTAAAACACTCTAATTGAAACAATTCTATTTCAAACATATCTAATTGAATCAGCTCTATTTTTAACATATCGGAGTTTCCAAACAAGCCTTTGATGTATTCTACAATACATTATTTTGAAGCCCAATTTCATAACGATGAGATCCCATGCTCACACGAAAATAGACTTCGTGGAAGTTGGCAATAGCAAAGGTGAGTTTTATCCTTTTTCAAAGAAGTATGAATTACCTTCTAAAACAGTGTTATTTCACCATCTCATTTCATGGATCAGATTAATAAAAACACTTGGAATCCATGTTATTTCACCCCCACAATAACACAAATGATGATAACTATATGTAGGTGGTGAAAACACGACACCCACTTACATTAGGATATAGAACTTGTAGATCAGGAAAGACCGAACGCCAAGGACCTCAAAGGGAAGGAAAATAGCTTGGGTCAGAGGCCTTGGTTGTCGTCAGCCGTAGGCGTTCCGATGCCTGAGTTAGTTCTGGAAAAACTAAGCAGGAGAAGGGAGAAGAGAATGAGAGATTTGAGCAAGGGTTTTCGTGCTGTGTGTTTGCGTACCTCCATAGGGCTGATCCCATGTGTATTTGTAGATGATTCCTCGTTCATTCTCTTTGTGAGTGAGAGTAGGTGGGGTTAAGTCCTATCAAGCCTTACCCTGACACCCAGTAGTAGGTAAAAAGGGCACATCCCATGAGACGCTTCCATGCTGTAGGACAGCTGACGTAACAGGATGATAAAGCTAACTTTTTATCGTTATAAATAAGAGACCCTATCTGTCAGAGCACGCCAGTACTTCTCATAGGAGTGTGATGGCCCACTCCATGCCTTCAGTACTTTTACCGGGACCAGAAATGGTCTGGCTGAGTCGGTACTTAGCTGAGCTGCCGAGTTGATACCCATTGAACTGGCCCTCTTTACCGAGCTAGTGAGCTGACATCCCTTGAGCTGACACTTCTTACCGAGCTGCTGGGCCATGTTTACTGAGATCGAGGTAAACAGCTAATGCTATTACTGGGGTTCTCCTTTAATCTCGTCATTATGGTATTTTATCCACACACTATCTATCCATATTTTATGTATATGAAAGCTGGGAAGGTGACTATCTTTCTTTGCATTTCTACTCATAGCAATGCTAGTGATGGCAAGAGCATGTGCGTGACATGATACTAGTACACATCAGACATGAATTATTGATTTGGGCTTTAACAATCTTCTTCAGTACTAGTACACATCAGACGTGAAGGCCTGGATTGGTTTGGAGAAGAGAAAGGAAGATTCAATATTCTTTACTCTAATTAATCTACAAGCATTAAGTGCTATTGTGATAATAGAAAATTAATCTTGAAGGATGGAATAGTTTCTAAGGTCTACTCTCCTTAATCCAAAAGAAATGCTGGATTTACCAATCTGATCACGCGTTAAGGAAGAAGAGAGATGATTATAGTAATTTTCTATGCAATTGAAGTCGATCGGTTGCAAGATTTTTGTAAAGGAATTGCTCGTATGTATTTATTTTTTATCGTGTGTACATGTTATTCAGATTAATTCCGTTTAATCCAATCGATCTTCAATTTAATCCAATTATAATATATGAAAGAGACTGAATCTAATTGAGAAATCAGGCTCAATTGATTTTGAGTTGTTTTAAATCTAAACCCGACATTTTCTCTGCCCTTTAAATCCACTCCAACGGTTTTTCTAGGCTATGTAGCTTTCCTCTTTAAATCCATTCCATAAGTCTTAATCTCCCCATAAATTAGGAAGGTAACAAATCTCTTTCTGGATATGATCAATATCATAAATGAATACAACCTCATCTTAAGCAATCCGGATTTCTAGAAATCGTAAAGTACTAACGCATGTTGATCTCTCTCCAAATGAGCATCAAATGAGATTAACTCGAAATGAAATGAGAAGGAGAAAAGAAAGGAGTAAATGAAATGGTAACGCTCCTACTCCTTTAACCGAAATTAAAACCCATCTAAATACCAAATAAAATAGCAATTTGGAAACCCATACATGGTGATAAGAGTTCATCGTTTTGAAATCCTCCCAACAAGAAGTGAAAAGCATGACCGGGTTTTTTTTTCTTTTTTGTCCAACACTACTAAAGATCTTAGATCATCATCAAGGTAGGAAGTAGAAGAAGAAGAATAGATGGGCAATTTGAATTGCTGCAGCTGAGAAAATCTTTAAGAGAGAAAAGAGAGATCCAGATAAGAAAATCTCCCCCAAAACCTCTGCCTTGGAAGAACAATTACAAGAAATTTGTTAATAGGTTGTTTTTGTTGTCTACCTTCTCTTTTTCACCATTCTTTCTATTTCTGATTTCTTTTTATCATTCATGAGTATAAAAATTCCCATGCTTCGTATGCTATAAAATGTATCTATTCGTTATAGTGATTCTCATGAACAATCAGATTGTCCTCGATCATGTTTAGAATGGTTTTCTATCGGGTCCACTTGTAGTGATGAAAACTACAAAAGAAATGGAGATTTGAAAGTTATTGTTAATTCTTATGGGGCTACTCTCTAAAAAAAAAAAAACCCTTTAAAAATCCATAAATAAATAAATAAATACTATTTGGAGGCCTCAAAGTTCATCTGAACCCCACCCCTAGATGAGGTACAATTGTGGAATCTTGAAACATTGATAACGTACATTCTCAAGGCATCCCTCTATACACTGTCATATGTTATTGTGCTAATCAAAGGGGCCCATGTATGAAAAATTCTTTTTTAACTAGAGGTTTATCTTTGGCATTATGTGTTTGTTTTTTCCAAAGAATGTACTATGGCATCCCTCTATATACTGTCAAATGTTATTGTATTGATCAAAGGGGTCCATGTATGATAAATTCAATCCCTTCATATATAATAAAGTCTTTTTAACTGGAGGTTTATCTTTGGCATTATGTGTATGCTTTTTTTCCAAAGGATGTACCGTGTATAAATGGTGGTAGAGGGAGGGGGTTTTTGCCCCTCAAATTCTTCCTCTCTTTGGTAAAGAGGAGAAATGTATGTAATCTAATTAAGATTTGGTTGTTGAAGATTTTGCTACTCCACTCCCCGGAAACTCTCTACTCTTTATAAAGAAGTATGAATTTGGGAAACTAATATGGGCATTCCTATTGTGTGTTTTTTTTCTTCTCACGAGTGTACATGTAACAAATTTTTCATATTCTTGAAAGAAAGTTTCACCTTGATTCTCCACAAAAGTGGGAATCCTGTGTTGCAATGATTCTTTCACATAGCATTGTTTTTTTTTTTTTTTCTTTTTTTGGTAGTCCTCACAAGTCGAGTTTCGTTATGCTCTTGAGTAGGGCTACTTAAATGAAAATAGGCTTGGAATGGGGATCTTCAAGGCTGATCTTCCTAAGTGCGACCCTTAGAGATCTAATCTAAATGGCAAAATAGAAATGCCTTGTTCTCTATGAAGGATTTAACTCAATAAATCTAGGCCCAACGTCAAATTGGTTTATATGAAATATATAAATTATTTATAAAATTATATCTAGGTATTCCGAGAATTATTGATGCAAAGATGGATCATTTGAGTGAAACTTGAAGGGGAGTATTCACTGTATATGAAGACCACCTTTTGAATGATACAGATGTTTCATAAGTGGGCCCCCTATAGAATTTTTCTAGGATTCGTTATTTTCTCTTCTTTTTCCCTCACTTAGCAATAATGGGGCCTCAAAATCATTAGTAAGCCACAAAAGAAGTCCCCCCTTCATTTAAATATAGGTATATTGTCAGATTGATCTTAGCAAAAATCTTTATTTTTAGTATTTTTCTCATTTTTCAAAAGTTACCATAGAACATTTAAGACAAAATTTTATGAAGACTAAGGAAACGGGTCATTTTCTAATGGTATATAAATCTTTCATAAGTCAACTAATATTATCGGTTGATCAACTTACCTCTCCAGCAATAAATTCCTGGCTCCCCTACTATGTGCAAAAGAGCATACTAGCTCTAGGATACATGTGCACCCAACAATGGGATACACATGAAAAAAGATCTAGCTAGCAAAGATGGGAAAAGAAAAGAAAAGCTCCCTTAAGCTGGGAGAGCTAAAAAGAACTACTAAAAGACACTAAATTTAAATTTATTATTTTATTATTTTTGCCCACGTTAAGTACGGGCCTTTATTGCTAGTATGACATGAAAACAATTAATAAAAGTCTAACAACATATAATCAATTTAAACCCAAGGCATATTGCCAACCAACCCCACCCAAGTAACCAACTTAAACATAGTCTCAGCTTTCCAGTACTATTACATGTGGGCTCGGGTGCTTTGGTCAAGACTCTAATTAGTATGCCCGTGCAAAGAGGATTCCTACCTGTCCGGATCTTATGAGTGTCTCCCTTTTGCTTTTCTTGAATGGAAGGAGCGAGACCCGTGATGGGGCTCACTTAATGAAAACTAATGCTTCCCAAAATGAGTGTCCCACGCATGCGTTTGATATCCCTAAATTTTATCTCAATAGGAGTTTGATTAAGAATATAATTAATAAAATTTTATGCATTTATTAATTATATTTCACTAAGAAAAGGTTGCAATGGTGAAAGCGGCGGAAATCTTTTCTGCCGCTAATCTTGCCGTGTTACCTTAGATGATCAAACATGGCACTAACACAGCACGTTTAGTGGCTGGAAAACACTAATATGGCACACTTAGGAGTGGAACAAAATTGCCGCTAAAGCATTTTTTAATTATCTACCGTTGTTTGTATTTTTTTGTGGTGCTTATTGATCATATTCTCAGTCTCTTAAAGAGGGATCACTCTTATGGGATTAAAATTAAAAAATACCACATGATATGTAATACACTTTTTTTTAGCAGCTCAAGTTTTCATTGTTTGGGTTCCACAAAAAAGTTTCACTCTATCAAGAAAAAGTTTAGCATGGAGTCCGGCTCCTATGATTGACGCTTTTTCCCACGGTGACTATGACTAGACCAATATATAGGAGTTGCACAACCTGATTGATCTACTCATGGTCACCGTGTGTGAAAACCAACCGGCCGGGATTTAATTTGAATGGGCCCATATGCACGTGTGCATTAATAACCATGTTTTGCATCCCTTTTTATGACAAGAAGATTAAAATTGATGGTCGAAAGCGAGTTAGAGACTTTGAATTTTCTTCTTTTAGTAAAGGCCGTGTCTAAAATCTATCAACCTGCACCTACACTCGAGACCTATCACATTAGTGGCCTGAATGGCCAAAAACACAAGACTCCAGTGAAATTTGTCATTTTTTCTTTTACATTTATGTTTTTCTTTCATATTATACGGAAGAAATTGCAATACTACTTTTTTTTTTGTACTTAAGAGAGATCCCACATGCATACGGAAAGGCAGTGGAAAAGAAGCTTGCATACATACGGAAAGAAAGCCCACACAAGTAGAAAAAGAGGTCACAAAGTGGGAAGATGTGATGTACCCGGAGTTCGAACCCCATGTAAGAACTAATGCTTCTTATGACTTGAGTTAGGAGCCATTCTTAATTGCAAAACTATTGTAGTCGCAAACTAGCTTATTTTATCATCCCATAGGTTATCCATAGGATAATCCATTCAATTGTTTTACTCTTCCCTGTTACTTCCACCATAGTGCTCCACTCAAGTGCTCAACTACACAACACATTTTAACTGTGCTAAGTTGGTGTCAAGAAGTCAATCCCTTACACTTTGGGCCTATTTCTCTACAAGAATTTCTCACAAAATTTTATCATATTAGGGCTTCTCTTAATATGATGTGATATCTTATCTGCTGACATATATAAATGCCTTATTTCTTTTTAAATATTTTAAAATTTCAAACTACCAAAAAGATTTCAAATGGCCTTTGAAGATCCAACATTTATTTTGGTGGGAATTTTAATGCTCAAATAAGAGGGAGCATTTGGAAACTTCATCGCGTCGGAAATTCCATGAATTAATGTGAAAAAATGGTGACTTGGGATTCCCTTTAGTACTGGGAAACGAGCCAACCTACGCCATCACAGTTGTCGTTCGTACCGGCGTATCTTTTGGATCTGAGACGGCTTTTTCGCGTTACAGGTTTGCAGCAGTGAAGTTGAAGAGTCTTTACTGCGTTTATGAGTTTTCTTTCTACACGTGAGTCTATTGGAAAGGGTAAGAATGAAAAGAAAAGAAAAGAAAAACATTGGTCAAATTCTTACTTCTATTGAGAATCTACCATTGTCATATTAGACAATGACAATCTGTCCACGGATTGAAAAACACTTGAAGCCCTTTTCACCCAACTTGTGCATAGCACTTACTTTGGTTGATCATGAGGTCTTTAGATGTTAATTAATGCTAATTAAGTCAATTGACATTGATGCCAAAACTGAGAAGTCAGGGTTAACAATGAACTAAAAGACAAAAATATAAGTTATAATACAAAATTCAACATAATTACAAAGCAATGATAGATTTTAAGTATCTCATGTGCAGCAAAAGTTTATTGACTTGCGGCTTGTGTGAGAGGAATAATTTTAGGACCATGTCATCCTGATTGTCATTAATCCAACTTCCTCACACTTCCGAATTGATCTGAATTGATACTTTTTTTTTTTATAACCCATTATCCTCATTTGATATTGATCTGAATTACGCTCATTTGGATTTAAGTTTTGTAAAAAAAATATATATGTAACTTAAGAAACTAGTACACTCTAAGCCCTAAAACAATGGCTCTTATAATATGACTGATTTTGACAAAGGCCATCATCAGGTATAAACGGATTAGATTAATGAAAGGTGGCCCCCCACTATGAAAACTCCTAGCAGTTGCATGGTGGGAGAGTTCTTTCCATCCGGGCTGGTGGCACATTTAGATATACCATGAACTGCTCGAGGGCAATTTTGTCATATTCATCACTTGCTAAGTCCCCCATCTGTAAATCTCCAGCGTGAATACGTGGTGGCCACTAAGGGACTTTACACTAATAGCCCGAAAATACCCTCCATCTCCGTTTAAAATTACAAAAAACAATAAATTCACAGTTGTCTTTGAACTCTTTATTAAGGTGCCGTCTCGTGCTAAATCTAAAAAGTCGGCCCAGTTCATAAAAGGAAAAGAGGTTTAAACAGACTTTTCCTCTATTTAATCATCCGAAACCTTTGATCAGACAGCCCAGTTTCTTATAATTCATGTCTGTGTCATTATATGGGGGAGGTGTGATTTGATTTCACCTCCAAAATCCTATAAGATTGTCTCCAAATTCTCCATTACTTGCATATAATTTCATCATTCATGGGTTTGATGCATCTCCTTCTCTTTACATCTCCTTCTTGTCTCCCTTCCTTGGATAGGATTTACAGGTCTTTGGTTCTGAAGGCCAGGCTTGATTGCAGGTTTGTCCATATATATATCTATGCCTTCTTCTTCTTCTTCTTCTTCTTCTTCTTTTGTGTGGGGTTCCATGTTGAGAAGTTTTAGTACTGGTATTGTTTGTGTATGGATTTGGCATTAGATTTAAATTGGGTTTCACGTAGAATTTTTAAAACTTTTAATTTTGTTGAGATTTTGGGTCTAATTGCTCATATATGGTTGTGTTTTGATACTGTTGAATTGGGTTGACAGCCGAACGCTTCATCTGCAAATATTGCAATGTTTTGGCATTGTTGATGTTGTTGGTTGATTTTAATAATATTGATTTTGACTTATTGGGATTGGTGCTCTTGCCTTGTGGCTTCGTAAACCCTGCTGTTTGCTCTTTTTCAGCTCTCATATGTAATGAGTAGATTTCAACTGCCAATTGTTCATGGAATGTTACCGATGGAAAGATCATATTATTGGAAGAAAGACCCATTTTATGGAATTCAATTTTGAGTTTTGGTTTACATGATACTAGAAATGGAATTTTAGGAGTTTTGATGTGTGTGTGTGTGTTTTCCCTTCTTTCTCTCTTGCTTTTTCCTCCTCTTCTTGACTCACCGTTCCTTTTCCTTCCTCTCAGTTGATTCTCCTCTTATTTTTCAGTACTCCTTTGGCCGTGTTATGGTCCCATTCTGTTCAGAATTAGAATTAGTGTGCCATCTCCTTCTCTAAAGGTATCACGTCTAGATGTTTTGTCCTTTAATAGCATTTTTTTTTTTGTTATTACAAGTTTATCAAGGGTTCGAAATCTAGTTATAGTTGTAACCATCCAAGTGAGTTAGGTGTTGGTCATGGGCAGAAAGTACTTTAACCATCTGTCTATATATATTTAACTAATGAGTTGAATATGATCATCCAATAGTGCCACTTTTACACTTCGACCAACCGGTTAAGGTAAGTTAGGACAAAAATATTTGCATATTTGAAGTTCACCTATCTGTAACAGTGAAGATTTCTGAATCAAACATTTATCAAAACTCGAAAAAGCAATACATCCCATAAATTTTTAGATGACCTCACTTTGATTTGAAAAGGAGTTGCTTCTCTTTCCTCATTGATGATTGTAGACTCTGTCAGAGCCTATGAATGAATAGAGAGATTCCTTCACTTTGATAGACAACTTACCATAAATAATTCAGGTCAAGTTACCCTCTTCTGTAGTTCGATCCGCCACATATACTGTGGATTGGATTGTCTTATTTGTTTATTTCTTGATGATGTGTTTCTACCCTTTGAGGTGTCCCATTCATCTAGCAAACCACACTTCTTTAATTAAATCCTCATAATTTACAAAAAGACACAGCTATTAACAGGTATTGTTGCCTTTCTTTCATTTTAAGAATCTCATGCATGCTTTGAAAACAAGTATCACTGAGACCTGTTACGGCCGCCAAAAGGCGAATGCCGTCACGCCAAGGCCCATATCAATATGACCTCTCACGGCCAAAAGCTGTTAATACCTGTTTCTTACATTTTCAATAGTCAGTTTACTTTTTATTATTTTTGCTTTGTTCTTCATCCAAAGTCTTTTTGCATGTTATTTGACTGAAGTATTTTTTGTGGGTGGGTCAGCTGAAGGGTGGAATTTTTTATATGCTTTTGGTTTCTTAGCCCCATCAAGGGAGTAGGGATTCATCAGAAACCTTACAGGGAGATAATGCTAGCTCATATCAGGAGAAAAACTCGCACATGCAAAGAAAAAACCAATTAGATTTCTAGGTATTTGAGTGAGAAACGGGATATTCGACCAATTGTGTTATCCCTAAATCTTTTTATTGTTTTCATCTTGATCTTTATTGATGTATTATTGGATGATTCAAACACCCAAGAAAAAAGTTCATATATAGCGGTCATTCATTTAAGTCCCTTTCTAATTTGGAAAATCATTTTATATATTTCTTAAATATGATATATTTGAACAACTCCCAACTTAAGCGCTTTCAAAGCGTTTAAGATTGTTATAAGATATATCACTATAAATATATACCATTCCTTTATTATCTATATATGCAGTTATATATATTATGTTTGGGGCCTTTTTATTTACATAATGAAAATAGGCACTACCAAGAACAAAGTATGAAAAACAAAAGACTCTTTCATAGTGGCCATTAATACAAATCATGATTTTCGTTGATCTGTCACAGAAATTGTGGGTGTATTAATATGTGGTTAGGTATCTTGGGGACCAGCCACCTCCACCTCCACCTCCACCTCCACCTGTCTCCATAATTATTAAAAGTGAGTGTAGAAACGACAGATCATATAATGTGGAAAGATATTGTTGGCACATACTCATGTGTAATTGGCCCAAAGCAGCTGTGTTGCTGTCTGTTGCTCTGCATAAATGAGGATGGAGACTTTCAAATAATGCATCATTCGGTCAAAACACACAGTGCTGGATGGACCCCTGGCTCTCAATAATTGACAGGGACTATTATCTGTGCGGTCCACCTTTAAGATTCTAGCTAGGTCGATCCAACGGTCCTCTCTAGAAATCCTTTTTTTTTCCAATGTCACTCATGTATCACGACCATGGTACAAAAACTTTGACTCACTGGCCTTCAGTTGACCGAGTCTGATTGAGCATGTCAAAACTCAAGTTTTTCAAAATTGGTCCGAGTTACCTGACTCACCCTTCCCAGTCACTCTGGCGAGTCAAAAGTCCTACCACCTCCTGGAGCTCCTGATTGGTCCAAATATTGATGGATCCGAACCATTCAATCAATCAGTGGTTTTATCATTCGGTGGCTCTAACCATGAGATCTATACTAAATTTTTGGACGGTCAATAAGGGCTTAGGATCTATCTGTGAAGTGACCCATCTATTGATGGGTCCCAGTTTTGCAAAGTGGTATACGACGTGATCTAGATCTGCCCAAAAGGGTTATGAAGAAGAGACCGGATTTCCCCACAATGACAGTGAGTGAGTGGATCAATTAAGTTCCACCGCATTATTGAGGGAGGCCTGCCATTCGCATGCATCCAAGGCTGAAATTCCGCAGTGACAAATTGAGGCGGAATGTGATTGGTCCACTCACAACAACTGTGGATCTAAATCCTTGATACCCAGAAGAGGAGGAGAAAAGGAATGGATGGCTAATAATGGGTCAAATAACATCTGTTAGATGGCTTTACGTCATGCATAATTTTTTTGATTAGATCCAACCAATGATCATGTTTGCATCTGCATAAAATTGGGTAACTTTTTATTCATAGGTAGGCCCTCTCTATGGAATATAAACGGAGATAAAGTGAAAGCGCTTCTCAAAAGTGACCCAACAGTCCTATCAATAATGATGAAGAATTGCAAATTGCTCTAGCAGCAAGTCAGCAACCCTAATACCTCTCATATGGGCCTAGTTCTAGTGCCTTCTCTTCTCACGTTTTTAAGTAATAGTATTCCTGTGGGTCAGTCGATTTTTGTAGCCGACTAATTACATTGGCCTTTTCTGTTATCATTTGAATCAGTCATTGTACTAGGTTGCTTTAGGTGGACCACTACTAATCATCAAATAAGGCAATTTGTATACTCAAGCTTTCCACGTTTGGATAGACTTTCATCTGTTGGATGAGGAGGAATTTTGAAGAAACAGTTTTCTTTGCCAAAAAACGACCCCTTGGAGCCATTGTGGCTGCATGTGAGTTGGGTCCTCCAATCATCGTTAGATATCTAAGATTATATGATCTAAACTTTTAGTAGTAGCCACAGCTTAAAAAACATTGGGAATCTTCTTTTTTTGTTTTTTAAATCCATTCTATAGCATTTGATCTGATAACGAAGGAACCCATGACTCCATCGAAAGCCCTTAATTTTATTAGATTGGATCAGCAGTGAGCCACCACAACTGTACAAGATGTTCTATTTTAAAAGTTGCAAAGAGGGAGAGGATCTAGTTTAGGAGAGAAGAAGTTCAAAATGCCCACAAACTCTGACCTTATACACATGGCGCTCGTTCATTGGCCGGAACAGTAAACCCCTGTTTCGTTGAAAGAGGGGATCCGGACTCTCAACAAGAGAAGATGTTGCTAGCTGGAGGATTGAAGGAATGAGTTGGAAGGTGCTCATAGTTTCGGAGACATACATCCATGAATCACGCATGCATGTTAGAGAAATCCTTTTACAACACAACTCTAGTCACCATGTGAAATGGTAATGCACGACACTTATTCAGTTTTACTTTGTTCTCCAATCTAGTTTAATGAAAGTTCTTTCTTTTTCATGGGATTCGTACAAGACCCAACTACACTTATATACCATGGAAGGGCTCTCTACCTTTTTTTTTTTTTTGGATTGGATGTGCTTTCAATGGTAATATTATATTGTTTGCAAATGATTTGATTAGAGTTTTTTTTTTAATATCGTTATGAATACTAATAACTAAAGAGATGGTCTCTTCTCCATGTTTGTGTTTGATCAGGGTCTTTCTACTCCTATACTAGAATTATTACATTTATTCTAAGGTAGAGGCATAAGAGGAGAAGGAGAAGGAAGGTAGAGGCATAAGAGGAGAAGGAAGAGAGGAGAGGAGAGAGGGAATCTACTTCCAGTAGGAAAAGATGGGGTTTTGGACATTGTTCATGGTGGCAACCATGCCAGTATTGGAGGTTCTCATCGTCAGTTTGCTGGGGGCAGTTTTGGCTTCTGGCTATTTCAATATTCTCGTTGCTGAGGCCAGGAAACACATGAACAAGGTGCGTAGTTTGTTACTACTATAATGGACCCAACACAGATATCAAACCATTCATTAAGTGGTAGGCTCCACTTATATAAATTACATGAACATTATATATACTAAAGAAATGATCCAACAACTTACAGACTGTAACCATGTAGGTCCACATCTCCTTGATCGAATAAGCTCCTTAGTAGCCCAAATTTCACTCCAATTCAAAATGATGTATGAATCACGTGTATAATTGACTGCTATGTGATGGACCTTATGTGGGTTTGGATCCACCGTGGGGATCCAAGAGCATCAGCTAAGGATCGATCTTGTCGGTTCCGCCTCTATGACCCTAATAGTAGAGTTAGATGATGTAGGGCACAGATCAACTAAATCTAGGTAGGGTTTCAAAATATAGGTCTCTTTCAAGAAAAAAGAGACCAAATCTAATGAGGCTTTTCCCCACAATGACTGTGAGACCTATCACTGTTTGCCATGTTATCATAGGCAGCCTGCCATACATGCATGGCTGCTGCTGGCTTGGATCGCCCATGATTTCAAAAAAAGATAAAAAAAGCTGGGGTCTCTTTCTATCCTTCCTTTTTCACTTGGCCGAACAGGAGAAGACCACCCCAAGAGGATGATTCCTTCCTCTCTTTAACCCTATGTTTGGGAAGGGGGGAGGGGAGGGGAGGGGAGGGGAAGGAAAATGGAGGGAAGGGGAGGGGAGGTAAAATTAAATTTTCCTCCTCTTGTTTGGATAGTAAAAAAGGAGGGGAAAGAAAAGTGAAAGAGTATGGTTTTGTTTATTTGTGAGGTAGAGAGAAAATTACCAATTTATCCTTATTTTGTGAAAAAGTGAAAAGGTAATAATGGCATTTTAGTAAAATTCCCTCCCCTCCCCTCTTTCCCTCATACTTTTCCCCCACTTTCCCCCCATTTTTGAGGGGAAAATTTTAAGCTGGGCCCCACAAGAATTTTACCCCCATTTTCCCTCCCCTCACTTTCCCTCCCTCCTTCCCAAACACTATCAATTTCCACTTTCCCTCCATTCACCCCCCCCCCCCCCCCCCCCCCCCAACACACACACACACACTCTTTCCCTCCTTCTCAAACAGAGGATAATGGGAAATAGGAATCCTCTCTTGTCTATTACAAGAGATTAGAGATAAAATCTCCTCTTATTTAGCATAGAGAAGAGGAAATTTCAAATGAATCACATCCCTTTCGAACTCAAACACCATGTGATATACGGCATTCATCATGTGGAGGATTCCGGATCCCCGGTTTCGTCCAAACACGGGGCGCACCCTGTTTGGACGAAACCGGCGATCCGGATTCCATGTGTGTTGTTGTGGAGGGGCGTCGATCTTGTTGATTGGGTTTGGGTCCCACCACGTTTGATCACATGTGGGCCCCACGAACAGATTCTAATATGTACAGTGCTGAGGGCATCGTAGGATCATGTTTCTCTATAAAATTATATATATATATACACTAAAATCTTTTGATTCTGACCCGACCCACTTCACACTAGTCATGCAAATAGGACATGTTCATGGGCCAGGTAGGGCCTCACTGAGGCATATCTAGGCCTTCCCAAACATAGGCCTGGGGCGGTCTTAGCCAGACAGTGGCCATAAAAGTCAGGCCCAAGCCTGACCATTTAGTAAACCGGGCCATGCTGAAATGGGCTTGTAAATCTTTTTTGGACCGGCATTGGGTTTTCTATCACTAGATCCAAGCCCATCCCAAATAGTAAACTGGCCCATAATGCATTCAGGACCGGCCCAGCCCATGAGCGCCTATTCTTGTTGTTCATTCGAGTTGGAGTTGGGACCATTTAATTTTGTCCCCTGGCCTGAGGCCTCATACTTAATCCATTGGATCTAAATTTGGACCCATACTGGTGTTTTTTTTGGGTCGGGTCCAGTTAGGCTGGGTTTCAACTTCGCTCATTTACACTTTCAGCAGCCTGATGACCAGATTACTCTTTACACACACTTCTATTAGCACTGTTTCATTCAAGTGACAAACTGAAATTTTGCTAACAGGTGGTGTTTGTAGTCTTCATCCCATCACTCATGTTTGCAAGTCTAGCCAAAGCTGTTACACTGGAGGATATCATTTCATGGTAAGATGCTACTATTTTCTCACTCTTTATGTTTTAAACCATAAACCCTGATGTGTTTGTTGTATGTGCATTAATACTACAATTTCATACTTTACTTGGTTTCATGTGATCACCATTCATTATCTCACAATCTGATTGCAATTATCAAAATACTACAAAAAATGATTTAATTGAGAAGTTTAAGAATCTGACTGTTTTTAGTGTGCCTATTCAGGTGGTTTATGCCCATTAACATTGGGCTGACCTTCTTATTTGGTGGAATCCTTGGATGGATAGTAGTAAAGATACTAAAACCTGAGCGCCATCTTGAAGGCCTCGTGATTGCTACTTGCTCTGCAGGTGATTTAACTACCCAAAATTTTTGCTTTCATCCATTTTTTTAAAAAGTTTCTGTGTATTTTTGTAGCAGTTTCAGGCCTTTATAAAAAGCTTGTTACATGTTATAAAAAGCTTGTTACGGGATTTTGTGTGAACAGGTAACTTAGGCAATCTGATGTTGATCGTAATCCCTGCAATATGTAACGAGGATGGCAGTCCATTTGGGATTCCCAGTATTTGCAGTGCCAATGCAATATCCTATGCATCTTTCTCTATGGCGGTAAAGCTATTGTTACTTCTTACAATTTTTTTCTGAGTCTTTTTATCTTTATTGATCCTTGGGAATCTGTTGTAATGCACGGAGGTTACATATTATTTACTTGTGGCAAAGAACAAAACAACTGTAACTTACAAGTACCTCAGCTTATTCAAATGCATGGACTTCCATTTGTGCACAAACTGAGTGCACTCCGTTTAAAAGATCCATTGGGCCCTTGCTAATTAAACTTTGATGGCTTAGGAGTTGCAAATTGGTTTGTACTTTCCCTAGTTAACCTGGTACGGTCCTTGGTCATCTGCCTAAGCGGACTAGCTTGGTCTGACCTGGTCTAGGCCAGCGCAACATATTTAACACATTTGGAGGAAGTGTTACAAATAGGGACAGAGTCCAGCTTGCCTTTTAGGCCCATAGGCTGGACCAAGGTGTAAAAACAAGCTCAATAAATTACCTGGTCCGGGTTTTGACAAGCTCAATCCGGCTTAAGACAGCCCAGCACATGTGTCACATTACATAGTAGTCATATATATCAGCACTTGGTTAAGTCAAGTTTGTGGTCAGCTGAGTTAATGAGCGATTTCGGTTTTTGTCAGTTCCCAATTCATCAGAAAAAAGCATACTGAGAATTCATGATTTATGCCTGCTGAATTCTAAGACAGTCGTGCTTCTTGCCTTTGCAGCTTGGAGGTTTCTACATTTGGACTTATACTTATCATCTTATGCAAACCTCCGGTGTATGGTACAAGAAAATGCGATTGATCGAAGAGGCAGCTGCAAAGGTTCCCAACAAGGACTTGGATTCCAGCACTGAAACACTCCTTTTGATAGAAGAAAATGAAGCTTCACAGCATCAATTGGCTGCAAGTTTCACATCAACCAAATCGATTGATGAAGCAACAGATAGCTTGCCTGTAAGTTGTTTTTATCTCCTTTAAGCTAATCATGTACTTATCCGAAGGATAATTTGCAATATGGATGCATAATAATTTGAACTTTGTTGCATCCCAAGATCTGCATCACTGCTTGATGGTGCAAACAATGTTTATGTTTCTTAATTGAATTGGAAAATGAGTAAAAGTCATTTCGATCGATGTTGTGATTTCTCTGTAGTCTGTACAGTAGGGCCTACCTGTTGTGTCAGGCTGCATCACAAGTCAGTCAGAACAATCCAGAGTTCTTATTTTTTCCTGATAATTATAGGAGTGTATGTATGGCAGATTGTACAAACACTATCCAGTGTAAAGCTAGAAGGCGAGGAGGAGAAATCCAAAGGAATTCTGCATCAGATCCTTGAAGAATTACTGGCACCCCCAACTGTTGCTGCTGTATGTTGTTATAATCTCTCAGAATATGTGTTCTAACATCTTGGGAAGTTGTTATTTGGTTACTTATTAGTTTCACAATTAAACATAGATCTTTGTGTAATCTTTACAGATTTTGGGATTCATTTTTGGAGCTACTCCATGGCTGAAATCTCTTATCATTGGTGCGAGTGCTCCCCTTCGAGTGATCCAAGATTCAATCAAATTGTTGGGGTGTGTATTTTATACTTTCTTAGTTAAAAAATGATTTTTTTTTCTTTTAAGGGGGAGTGATTTGGAGCTTACCTTTTGACTCTGATCACTAACAAATAATGATGCTCATGTGATGTTTACAAAAACCTAACTGGAACTATCAACAACCAACGATTGTTACGTATGTATAGAGAAAAGCAGCCTACTACTCTACAAGCCCTTGTGATCGGTCAGAAAGGTCATCAAATGTGTGATGTGTTGCTCCCAGGTTTGAATATTTTTAGTGGCATCTAGGCCTTTGGTATGGGTGTAAGATTAGCATTTCAATCGGAAAACTAACTAGACAAGCATGCTCTTGACTAGGAGATTATAAATTCACTAGCCACTCTTCATTCATGGTCTTCTATATGTAGGAAATGCATTTAATTTTCTTCATGTTTTGATAACAAATGTGGTGAATGCATTTGATTTTCTTTAGAAATATTTCTGTTCTGTACTTATCCTTGACTTGATTGTTTATTCATTGCAGAGATGGTACAATACCGTGCATGACACTCATACTAGGAGGAAATCTTACGCGAGGTATCTATCATCCAAAACGAGAGCTAATGACTAGTTTTTGCATGTTTTTTGCTAATTTTCTTCTTGAACAGGTCTACGATCAGGGAGAATAAGACCAATGGTCATTATTGCTGTCATTGTCGTCCGTTATGTGCTACTTCCAGCTATAGGGGTGGGTCTGGTTAAAGCAGCTGCCAAACTCGGTTTGCTGGCGCCCGATCCCTTGTATCAGTATGTGCTGATGGTGCAGTATACCCTCCCCCCTGCCATGAATATTGGTACGGATTTCCATTTCTATATGGTTCAAATTTCTATGTAGAGAAACAAGTTTCTCTATCTGAAGGGTGTTTGGAGGCACCCCAGATCAGAATGTGTTATATGGACAACAGGCAGTTATCTGTCGCGCTATATAGTTGAGGCAGGGCAGAAATCAGAAACCACATGAAGCAAAATAGTATCTTCTCAGCTATCAATCCATTATCGGCCCTGCTTTAAATTTATGGCAGAGCGGATAGCCATCAATTCTGTTGAGAAAAATATATGATTGTGTAATGATATTTAGGCTTGAATTGACAATCATTGATGATGCAATGTAGGTACTATGGCTGAACTTTTTGATGTGGGTAAAGAGGAATGCTCAGTTCTCTACCTATGGACATATTTGGTTGCCGCACTAGCCCTTACTACTTGGTCGACATTCTACATGTTGATCCTAAGTTGATCATCTTGCTAAGAGATTTCAGCATCAATCCTCAATGAGTGCAATCTATCTCATGGGAACTCACCAATGCAACAACTGGCATATTTTTCCTGTGCATATCATTATCATTATCATCATCATCATTATTATTGAAACCTTGTTGCTTGTTTCTGGGGGCATTAAAATACATTCATATGCCTTCATATTTTTCTTTGTTTTGTTTGTATCTTTATTTTTTGGTTCGTTGCATCTTCTTTGGTAAAAGATTTGTTGTATCTCAGGTGGTGGAAAGCAATTGTTCTATCTCATCTTATTCATATTTTTCTCAATTTATAATATTATTACTTTGGATACCATCTCTCTTTCTCAATATACTCTGCTACTTAGATGCCATCTTTAGGGATTTAGATGGAGTGATCCACACTAAGGCTTAGGCAAGCTCATGGGCTATGCTGGGCTGGGCTAAGCCTAATATCATGCCTATCTAATATAAAGTATTGGTTTGGGCTTTTATTTTGGAGCCTGTAAGCTGGCCCTTTTAGACCAACTAAGATCTTTTATTCAGATTGGTTTAATAACTAGGAAGAACTAAAATGCAGTGTCTTTGCATTGTAGTATGGTGCAGCGGCCTTCTTCAATCCACGGTGGGGCCCATCTCTTTAACATCCAAGCTGCTCATCAGCCCTAACACCTATTATGCGTGTTTGTAACTGAATTTTCAAAGAGAATCTCAGTGGGCCAACCATTAGATTGATCACACATTAGGGACTCCCTCTATTTCTATCCAAAAATCGCTTTTGATAAATAACGAAAGCCACCTAGTTAGTGGCCCTACTAGGGACTGTTAAAATGGAAGTTGAAACTGATCCATAGTTGCCTGTTTGGATGGAAGGAATCCTGGAACCCATGGAATTCCAAGTGTCTATGAAATCCTGATGTCCATTGAATAATAGAGTATTAGCACCTCTTTATGTGCTTACATGGTGTACGTGTGTTGCGGGGTCATGCGTGCTCCCTGGGGATAGTCCTGTCAGGTAAAAATACCACGGGGATACCCAGGTCATAAAAAAAACGAAGAACCCATAAGGTCAGGCCTGAAATTCAGGCCCAAATAAAAATGGGCTGGATTTTAACTAAACTAGGCCTGGACCATTGACAGTACTGCAAACAAATTGGCAATTACATATTATTAATTGGCTGGCCTCTGGCTACTTTTTCGGTTCGATGCTGGATCTTGGCATGAATATTTGATCTTATGATTGAGCTTCAACAAGCTTTGGGTCCTGCCCATTAGTAGCGTTCCTCTCAATCAATAGCCTAACTTAAAACCCAAGGCCCAGGGGCAGTAATTTGATGTAGGAAATGCCAAAGGATTGGACGGCTATGATCTACTTCACCAATTCATGTGGCCCCCAACCATTCGCTGAATAGTTGGTCACTTTTAAGGAAGAAATTGCAAAACCATCAGATTCAGTGCCTGTTTCTTGGACAGTGATTAGATTACTTATCTAGGAAATGATCTGTTAATTCATATAACAGCACCTTTCTTTTTTAATTGCGCAGGAAAACAAGCTTTAACAGTAACTTTTTTCTTTTTTGATAACGGAGGGCGTCCCAGCCCTTTGGGCCTGAATAATCCCTATAGGCCAGGGGAAGCCGGGTAAATCCTCCAACCCTTAACCTCCAGGTGCAAACCGTGGTCCTACGCCAACTGAGCTACCACTAACTGGCGCTATCTCATAGTACCATTAACTTTTTGTCTGATTTCATGAACTAATATTTACAATTCATTAATTCCACCTTCATGACTCAATCAAATGTATAAAAGTCATGAATTTCCCACTTTGATGGATTCCTTGATCTACATTAGACTGCAAAGAACCCCCAGTAATGGCTTAGACTAATTGTTCCATTGACTAACCAAAGTGGGTCCCACCAGATGAACAATATGGATCACTGAAACATGTGCCCCACCTGTAAGCAATCCTTGTTCCTTAAAAACTGCAGATTCAGTTAGGCCATGAATTGTTTGGAGCCTCTCTGTCCAGACAAAGAACAAGGTTAGGAACAGAAAATGAAACACCTTGTTGTGACTGTACAGGGCCACTTTTGCCAAGGACTGAGATCTTTTTCAGTGAATGGTAGTTGAGAACAGACTACAGAGAAACACTTCTAAGAGAGAGAATTGTGACAATTCAGTAATTTTGATAACCAGAGTTCAAAAGGAGCAATGGATGTAGAAATAAGATCTCCAAAGGGGATAGAAAAGGATGCAAGAAATATGTGGTCTGTATCTTGAGTTCGGCCAGCCCACAAACATTATCTTATCTCATGTGATACATATTCTCACCACACATGCTTCATTGCTTCCCATCCAACCAATGCTACCACACTATTTCAACAGGTAGAGAAGGCCAGTTCAATAGACCACAGGGCCACTAAGAGAATTTGTCCACAGGATTCCCTACCCACATGGGACCCATCTGAGGTGCTATGAACCATTCATCTGCTGTGCCCAAAAAAAAATTCACCATTTTGAAAGAAGTTTTTTTTCTTTTTTTTTTGGATGAATGTGGACCGTTGGGAGAAGTGGACAAACCTGATTGTCAAGCTGGTTACTATACCTTCATGATCCATTGAAGGTGGGGCCCGCTAGATGAATGGTTCTGATCACCGAAGGGTTGGCAAGGTCCTGCTCACCACAAGTTAGGGTACTCATGTAAGCTACTTGCCTTCAACTCCATTAAAACACTTAGTAAATGAATAAATGAAATCATTTATACTTGTGGAGATCTTTTTTCAGTTGCAGTTGCAACCATGGCTACTCATGCAGCTCTGGCTTCCTCAAGGATCCCCACAAGCACTAGGTTCCACTCCAAGCAATCTCACTCTCACACTACACAATGCATCTCTAAGGTTATTTCTTCTCCATCTTATCTTTTCCTTCAACGTTAAATATTTTAAGATTTTTGTTTGTGTCAATGTATTTTCCTGATAAATCTTAGTTTAAGCACTGGGGAATGTTTGTGGCACATGAGAAGTAGTTTGTGATATGATGAAACCATATATACTTTTTTATTTTTTCGTAAAGATATATACTTAGTTTGTAGCATTCTCAATTTTGTACAGAGATTTGATGTGGCTGATTTCTCTGGGCTGCGATCAAACACATCTGTGACCTATGCAACGCATGCAAGAGAAGCTTCGTTTTTTGACGTAGTTGCTTCCCAGTCCACATCCAAGGTCAGTTTGTTCAAGGAGTTGCATGGGTGATTGGATTTTTAAATGACTAGGAAAGTTTTTTTTTTTTTTTTTTTAATGTCAGGAAAGTTATTTTAAAAATTTTTCATTAATTTGATTGGGTTTTGTAAGTTGAAGAAAATTGTGCATGCACATACATGTTGTTTTGATGTCTAGAAATTGTCAGGTAGTCATCCATTTTCTTCCCATAGCCAATGATATTTGATTAAGAAGTTTTCTGCCAATTTATGGGATTTGAATGTTGTCCTAAACAAGAAGGAATTGATAGCTTGATAGTGATTCCCTAGCAAGACTAGAATAGATAATCTTTATTCTATTGAAGTCAATACACATTACACCACTCTTTGGTTTATAGTCTATCAGCTCCAATCCAATCCACCACAAGTTATGAGATGATGAACTGTGGTTTCTGTAGTTGTCCTCCAGAAATTCTTGAACGCTAGCTTGGTGGATTTAACTCTGGATGGCAAAATAGATGGACTATTTATATATGTTCTTATTCCATTGAGTGATTGTGTGTGTAATTTTGGTCCTCTGGGGATGGGTAACTTCAGAATATTTCGCTTATTTGGATTCTTTTATGGTTGTTTCTTATTATCACTATAGAAAAATGAAAGAGATTTCTTTTTTTCTTATTAGACTGCAGGACAGACTCCAGTTAAAGGAGAGACTGTTGCAAAGCTTAAGGTAGCAATCAATGGCTTTGGACGCATTGGTAGGAACTTCCTCCGATGCTGGCACGGTCGAAAAGACTCCCCGCTTGATGTCATCGTTGTAAATGACAGTGGTGGCGTGAAGAATGTAAGAAAAGTCATCAGCTCTGTTATTTACTAGGCACAAGAATCGAGTTTTCTCTAATTTTTAATCACACACATGAACTAGGTTGACTCTTTAAATTTCCTGGTTAAAAGATTAGTAATTAGGAAATGGTGTAGTGTGTCCTGCAAATACTTCAGACCTCTCCTAGTCTATTTATTACTTCAGACCTCTCCTAAGGTCTGAAACATAGGGTATGAGCCCTGCTCGCGTGGGCATTCGGATGAAGGGAAAAGTCTCAGAAGGGATGAATTGGAGAAAATTGATCACAAATTTGAATTATTTGGTCATTTGCTGCATCCATGAAGTCCCCACCTTTCCCCAAATCGGAACAACCCCATTAAGTTTAAATTCTCATAGCATTTGAAAAACAGGCCTGGTTTGGGCTTGGAGCAGGCCTCTTTAGTTGCAGTTCTCTATGGTAAAAAATGGGTTCAGATCCAGCACTTGGTGGCTCGACCTGTGAAGCTTCATAAACTATCCATACTTTTTGAGCCCTAATTACATGATGTTAATGAGTTTTAGCCTTAGTACTAGCTGTTTGAAGCTTTAAAACATTAACATGTAGTAGCAGCTGCATACATGTGTTACTGAGCTTATTATACCCTTGAACATCCCAAGTGCTATTACAAAAGTTGTAACATGAGAGAATTCCTGCATTTATATAATATTATATAAATCGTGGTTAGAAGATACGAAGCAAATGTAAAAAATACATTAGTTCAAAATGTGTGAAACATATAATGCAGGTATATTGTACCATAAATGAGAATTCCCAATTGGTTTGCATAAAAGTGCAATACAGAGGTAAAGAGTCATGCATATGTAGACGTTCTCAAAGAGAATTTCATCTGTTTTTTTTTTTTTTCTTTTCTTTTGTGGCAGGCATCTCACCTTCTCAAATATGATTCCATGCTTGGAACTTTTAAGGCCACCGTGAAAATTGTAGACAATGAAACGATCAGTGTTGATGGCAAGCCAATCAAGGTTGTGTCAAACAGAGATCCTCTGAAGCTGCCATGGGCTGAATTAGGCATCGATATTGTTATCGAGGTATATTAAATTAATTGATTCATTCACTATAATGAATGGTAACATCTCATTCAGAGAACCTCTGAAGTTTGTCTTAATGATGATTTATATCTTTTGTTTTGTTTCTAATATTTAGGTTAAGATTTTTTAACTGTGATTACAACTTAACACTTTTCTATCCACATGAGGGCATAGACTGTTGATTGAGTTACTACTATATGCAATCCTAATTAATGATAATCATGATCTGGGTTGTAATTCATAAACATGATTGCTAAAGAGACAATTGTTTCATAAAGTCCTACTGACTGAAACATTCCAAGAAGTGAAAGTTGTTGATTTTTTGTTTGATTATAGGGTACAGGAGTGTTTGTGGATGGACCAGGTGCTGGGAAACACATACAAGCTGGAGCTAAGAAGGTTATCATCACAGCCCCAGCCAAAGGGGCCGACATTCCAACATATGTCGTTGGAGTGAATGAAGGGGGCTACTCCCACGAGGTGTCGAACATAGTAAGGTGAGGTGTTCTTCTTTTTCTTCTTCTTCTTATTTACCCCATGGAGTGATTTCTCTTCTGTTTTATGTCTTGTATTATAGACAACTAATGTAACTTGAGAGCTGATTACTTTATTTGCAGCAATGCATCTTGTACCACAAATTGTCTAGCTCCTTTTGTCAAGGTCTTGGATGCTGAGTTTGGTACGCATTTCTATTGCACTTTTTTTTTTTAAATAAACTTTTCTCAATTTTATGAGTCAGGATTCTCATCTTCATATCTGTTACTTGCCTAAATGTATCCTCTTGTAGTGTAGCCTGTTTGCTTGGCCCCTACAGATTCTTGATTATGGTTGATTGTGATCGATATGGCATGCATTAAATGCCTGGTCTGCACTATAAATGTGTCCATTGACACTTACTTCAGACACTAATATGTGAAGTTCACATGCAGGAATTGTCAAGGGAACCATGACAACCACTCATTCCTACACTGGTGATCAGGTAATGAAAAATGAGAAAAGAAAATGATACATCGTGATAACTTAAAACTTTGGATCAAAGTTTTTACATGATTCCCTATGAACCCAAGTACTACAATCACAATCCTAGTGAAACTCATCGATAATGTTCAATTTGGTGGTCAAGTTTAGTGCATTGTTAGAAAAAAAGATTTAAGAACTACATTTTGGTAGATTCTCTCTGTTTTTTCATTTAGAATAGTCAGTGGCTATTTATAGAGTAGACATGGACTCCGAAGAAACCTAATTACATCTTAACTCTAATACTTCTTAATCCTAATCACGTCATGAATCTACTAACTTAATCTAATCCTAATATAATACAAACTCATCCTCATCATACTTGACCAATATTCTTAAATTCCCTATTTGTTGGGTTACCACAGAGGTTGCTGGATGCATCCCACCGTGACTTGAGGCGTGCGAGGGCTGCAGCACTGAACATAGTTCCCACAAGCACCGGTGCAGCCAAGGCTGTGTCCCTAGTGCTGCCCCAGCTCAAGGGCAAGCTCAATGGAATAGCTCTCCGAGTGCCAACACCAAATGTGTCGGTGGTCGACCTTGTGGTGAATGTTGAGAAGAAAGGAATAAGTGCTGAAGATGTCAATGCAGCCTTCAGAAAGACGGCGGAGGGTCCTCTGAATGGGATCCTGGCTGTATGCGACGTGCCACTTGTTTCAGTTGATTTCCGGTGCAGCGACGTCTCCTGCACCATTGACTCATCACTGACCATGGTCATGGGGGATGACATGGTCAAGGTGGTTGCATGGTATGACAATGAGTGGGGTTATAGGTAAAGATCCAAACTTATCAATGCTTCATCTCTGTTAAATTCACATGTCCTTGTTCATATTATCATAATGCCCTACGCTTATCATTTGTAGCCAACGGGTGGTCGATTTGGCACATCTGGTAGCAAGCAAGTGGCCTGGAATAGAGTTGCAGGGGAGTGGAGACCCCTTGGAAGAATTCTGCAAGAACGAACCTGCCACAAAGGAATGCAAAGTCTATGAAGCTTAATTTTTGAAAATTCTTTCTAATTCAAACATCATTACTTGTGTGCATTGATGAACACAATGCCAAGGCCAGGGCAAGGGCCTTTATATAGTGGTGCTTTGGCGCCAAACTGTTCTGTTGCATCTATTATCTTTGTTCCATGTTGCAACCAGATCAAATTTAGTGTACTAATTTCGAACTCGCATTGAACATAATCACATCTCAAAGCCTCTGTCATATCTTTAAACGAATTAGGATGGTTAAGACCACCTTCAAAAGCCTTGTTTCATGTTCTATAATTAGATAAAAGATTTTGGTCATGAGTGTGGGTAAAGCTCAGATGATGATGACAATATTACTTATAATGACTATTGAATTAATCCATGTCGCATCTCTAAAGGATTCTGTTTCTTGCTTAGAACTTATTTTTAGAACTCTTTTAGCCAACCCCAGATTGATGACGATAAAGCTAACATGATGTAGACCGTAGGGGTGCTCATGGGCCGAGCAAGGTCAGGCCCAATTTGGGCCTAGCCCTCTTTGGGCCAGGATTGGATATTCAACATGGCTCATTTAATAATTGGGCCGGGCTTCAATTAAGTAGTTGAGGGGCCAAAGCCCAGCCTGGCATGTATAAGAATGCTTGTAGTTTAGTGATTAATCTGTCCAAACAATTGTTAGAAAGCCCGAACAGCTGATAAAAAGCCTGCTCCGGTCTGCCACAATTGACTACATGTGCTGGGTTGGGCCTGACATTTACGGCCCATGTCAGGCTTGGGCCGGATACAGACTTGTGTTTCTAAGTTGGGCCGAGCCTGTATTGCCTTAGGGCAGCCCTACTCGGTTCATGAACAACCATAGTAGACTGCATTAGAAATAATGTGATGGACTCAATTTCCATGAATATCTGATTAGTTATTGGTTAATGGTATGGCAAAGAAGATGAGTACTGTTACTTACATATAGAGTGATTAGAAGATAATCATTTCCTTTCAAATGGGAGATTATTTGATCGCTCACTTGTAGATCTTTACCTTTATTATTCAATTTTAGCCTCTTGAATTGAAAGGGCCCTTTTGCCAATTTTGGTATAAATTCATAGAAATTCAAAGTAAAGTAGGTTTCATCGTTTTGGCTAGTCGGCGTAGATAAATTCCTAGGAATTCAATCATGTAAGAAGGTTTTATCAAGACCCAAAAGAGTATTTTATTTAAAAAAAAAAAAAAAAAGGGTTTAGCCAGAAAAGAAAATGGAAAAAGAAAAATTAAAAAGGAGTATTAAAAAGGTGAGTTTTGAGGGATCTAACGGTGGAGATGGAAATGGGGTGCTTACTTTCTTAGAAATTAATTCAATAGGCTTATGGTGGATGATCATTTCTTATACTAAGATTATTCAATGGCCCATTGTAGATCTTCACCTTTAATCCATCATTTTGAGCCCCATTTTTAAAGGCATTACTTTGAAACCGTAGCAATGCAATAATGATGAAACAAACCGGCCCTATTACAATAATCTAATCATGTTAACATAGATCAAACTCTCTATTTTCACAACATAATAAAGTTCAAGTTAATGATCTTTGACCCTTTACACTGCCTTCGTAAAAGTGGGTGGGGACCACGATTCTGTGATCATTGCTGATTATCTAATTTGTCTTATTGCAAAGGAACAAACATTATTTGATCTAATCACTATTAGACCATATAAGTGAATATCGTATGACACAGAAGATCACCACTGCATACAAGGAGTTAGAAGTGGAACTTCACAGTGGGGCCCACTTGTTGAAATCTGAACCATTCAAAATAGGTTATCCTCATATTTTACATGAATCACAGTGAATGAATATGCATAATACATGCTTTTTATCAAGCCGTTCATTATTAACAGCTTGAATTTCAGAAAGTGGGACCCATTGTGGAGTTCCACTCCTTCATGTCAGGATTTCTCTAGGTTAAAGCCTGAATACAAGATATTATTCACAAAAATCCAAGTGTATAGATTAGTATTCCTTCACATGCAACACTTCACATAATTATCTAAAATTCTGAATCTGATTTTGAGTCCATGAGCCTATTACAGATGTTCACAGTTCACTAAACATTACCATCTCAAAGACATTACAAATCATTAATTAGCTGCAGATCGCAATTGCAGAGAGCAGATTCAATCAACTCAAAAGATTTAACATGATATCAGAAAGACATCAACAGGGAGGCACTAGAAATCAATGGATAAAATCTAATAACCACTAGCGGATGTGAAGAAATAAAGTACAGAAGAAAGTTTCTTGGATCACCCAAAAAAAAAAAAAGAAGACTAAAAAATATTCTCAATTTCAAAGTTGTTAATGTCAAAAGCATTATTAAAAATAAAAAAAAAATGGTTTACTGCTGTTAGTGTTGCTAGTGTAAATTGAACTCTGCTTCATCAACTGCTCCAATTGATCCTCATTGGAGCCTCTGTTTTTTTCTTCTGCGTCTCCCATCTCTGTTTATTTCTTTGGCGTATCCATGAATGTCCATGAAACCATTTATCTGAACTACTATCAGATACTGTCATTAATGCTTCCTCCTCCAATTCAACCTCTTCTATTTTCACAGATGGAATTGGCCCATTAATTGGATTTGATGACAACTCTTCACATTCAACCTTCTCTGGTTCCTCTGTTGGAACTAAACCCAGAGAAGATTCATGGTCCAAAGGCTTACTACTAGCAGTACACCTCTCATCCAAAGATCTGATGAAGAGATATATTTCCAAAGAAATAAGCTGCAGGTGGTATGAGATCTCTGAAGCGGGAATGGATGGGGCAAGGCATGTGAAGGCTAGTGAGGGAGAGTAGAAAAAGAGCAGGCAAGAAAGGTAGCGAGTGGAAGAGAAAGATAGTGTAAACAAAAATGAACATGCCATGGTTGGTGTCCAAGAACAGATGTGGATAGTTCAGTCTCCAATTGTATATGAAAGGAAGGATATAGAGAGACTTCACTATCACCATTATAGAAAAAAGATATAGATCTCCATTGTAGAAGAATAGATTAAGGTTGCATTGATGAAGTAATGAATTTGATAGCAGGAAAAATCAATACTTATATAAGGGAAGGAGGACATGATTTGCCTATTGAAAATTTATAAAAGAGACTGAAGGAAAGGAAACTTACTGTTTTTGAACTATTTGAAAAAAGGTAGCGAGATATTCTAAATATTATTTCAACCTATACATCATAAGTCATTTTTCCGAATTTACTGGGTCCAACTCCTTTTGAAGTAAAATTTAGAGTTAAAATTGTATTGTTGCACATGGACTGTCACCTATAGTGGGACCCTAGAATATTACCAGGTCCCTACTTGAAGGAGGAGAAAATCATTCAAATTTAAGGATATCTCACTAGAGGGTATGACATTTAATTTTTAATGGTATGGATAAAGGGTGGACCCACGTACATCCATGTGGGGGCGGACATACCCGTTGGACTCGGTTCGCTTGTAAAACCAAAATGAAAATTCTAGCATTGCTTTGAGAATTTACATAAAAATCTTGTATCAACCCACTAGGGAGTGTTTAGAAACAAGATATTTCAAGAAATTTTGTCATATTATCTACTAGTTTAGAATATAATCTATGCACAAAAAAAAGGAGGTGTCTGGATAACTTAGAAAGTATATTACAATATCTCACTTTCTTCTAAAAATTCTCATATTACATTATTCAAAAATATGTTGTATAAGATATTTTTTTATTACATAATCTTTTTTATATACGAAAGAACTCATGGGCAACCATTACTTATAATGGCCCACTATAAGTTTTAACATTAATAATCCTTATTGTAACTGTGACTCCCAATATTAGATTGGCCCCACAATGCTGACAAATTTAATGTGGGGTCCAATAACCCCATTACAATTACATAGCCCTTGTTAATTATCAATATTATGAGGGTCTTACTGATGTCACACTAGGGACCCTTCATTGTGATTACTAACATTAAGTGAGTCCTATGCTACCAAAATTATCTGGGTTTCTTTTTAATTTCCAAGATTGAATTGTGTGATTGCAGTTAGAAGCTTGTCATCATTAAATGGGTACCACTATTTGATAGCTCCTCTTGTGTTAATATGACTACCAATATCAAATGGGTCCCACAATGATTTCTCATAGATAGATTCATCAATGATGCTTGACATTAAATAAGGTTTTACCAAAAAGTAAAATAACATAGATAAGCGCATTTGTAATAATTACCATTAGATGTATTACACTATGGCTATCAACATTTGGTGAACCTACATTAATCAAACAACATTGCTTCAATCTCAAGGTTTTAACATTTAATCATGTGTTTTTTTTTTAACAATAGTGGGTCCCACCATGATTATTAACACATGTGATTGCATTGGGCCAATTGATTACTTTCATTCCATTTCTTATTTAGTATATCATCTTGTGAGTTTTGCCAAGTACTTCATGAAATTTGTAAAAATTACCAAACACCATAAGTGACACTATATAATAATATGACACTATTTTATTCTATGATAATGAAATTTTACAATATTTAAACTTGTTAATATTATATTATGCAGTTATCCAAACACCCGAAAATTCTAAGTTTGTTACAAAAGTCTAATTATTTGTTTGGGCCTGCACCCCAAAAATAAAAGTTCTGAGTCCGCCACTTGTCCATATTATCGTTGTGTGGGCCCATGGTGGGTGGAGTTCCACACATCCCACTCTCTTAAAGCATGTGCAAAACTAGTTGGGATCCATGCCAGTCATATTCGAATTTTACTAGGATGCTAATTTAGTGAGTGCATAGAAAGTTGGAAGTTTGGACTCTGATTCCTCCAACAACTTACCATACCTGAATTCGTGGGGTTTTAAGAGTAGAGTGGATCTTGTTTTATTGTTGGGTCCACTCCCATGCAAAAGGATGGTCGTCCATGATCATGCATGGACTCCACCGTCTTAACACCCAAGTGTCTAGATAGTCGCTCTTTGAAACTTAAATCTCATCTTTTGTATTTTCTAATTAATTCAATGGTGTATATTTTTCTAAATGAAGTGAAATTTGGGTGAATCTATATTAGACCCCCTTTCAAAAGGCAGGCTAATCATACAGGTTGAGAAGTACTTGTCCGTGATTAAAACTTGATGAGGGCGCGGGATCCCACATGCTTACGTGGCAATCCGGTTTAGAAACATAGGCCTATTTAGCATCGTGCCGATGAGTCGTTCCCTTGATCCAACGAGACAGGGCCAAAGAGAACTTGTTTGGCAAGTGCTAAATACCGTTCCACATATAGAATCCTCTGAAGTCCCGCCAGGGTAAGAAACGAAAAACGATAAATTTTCGGTTTTTTTTTTTTTTTTGGAACAACCCGCGGGCAAGATTGCTTCTACAAATCCTTTCCTGCGTTCTTAACTCTCAATCTAAGCCATGCCCAACCGTGTTCTTCACCCGCTCCAACTGCTCTATTGTGCAGCATCTCTCGTATGTCCCACCCTCCTCCCTTCTTTGCACCTCTCTCTATCTCTAATGTCCGATTGCGATAGCCCTTTCTAATGATTCATTTGAACAAAAATCATACTCTTGGATCGTGGGTTCCTTGTTGCATGATCTGTGGTATGAGAAATGGCTGTTTGCAGGATGCGAAGCAACAAGAACAAAAATCATACCCTTGGATGGTGGATTCCCTATTGAAGGATCATACCCTTGGATTGTGGGTACCCTGTTGCAGTTGCAGGATCAAACCCTTGGATCGTGGGTACCCTGTTGCAGGATGTCTAATACTTCACCACTCAAGCATACTGTCCTAATCTCTGCTGCATACTCATTTGGCATTGCCTATACCAGCCTTTCTTCAGTTATCTAGGATCTAAATCAATGTTCTATTTTAATCAATAATGTCCTCTCCGCTGCATACTATTTGTCATTGCCTATATCTCTCCCAATTTCATCAATAGTGTCCTCTCTGCTGCATACAGGTTTTACTTCAAGTAACTCCTTATTGGTACTCGCCTCCTTATGCCTGATTTGTAGGGAACAATAAGACTAGGTGGCACATGATCCAACCTTCACATAACCTCAGAAATCCAGTGAATCTCTGGCTTGGTGCAACCCTAACATCTCACCTCTCGCTTATGTCTCTGACATACGCTCCTTCTCATATACTTTAAGGGCTCTAATTTATTCATCATCACTGAACCACCTCTCTCCATTGCCCGATTTGTGGGAATCAATTAGTTTAGGTTACACACATCCAAATTTCACCAACTTAAAAAACTTGTTCTTCTCTGACTGGAGGCGACCACAACATCATGCCTCAATGTGGCTTCCCACACTTTCTGTTCCATCACAGGTACCTGATTACCCACGTTCACCCATATCGATGCTCCCATGGACTTGTGGAAACTAAAGAGTCCAGGTGGAAAAAGATTTTCTTCATTCTGTTTCTTAGAATAAAATCGTTATATTGTTACCAAGCAAGTTCCGCATAGCATGTTCTCAATGGAACAAATTAATATAATTTTGTCAAACAAGTTCTGCACATATTGACGTCAAAGCACAACCTGTTTTCAGCACAACCTGGTGAGCACAGAATTGAGAACAAGGCGGAAACAATGCCAAACGGGCTCATAGTTCCATATCCTAACCAAGCCCAACAAAGGACTTAAAGTGCTTAGCCCGAGCTTGGCCGCCTTACACATGCCAGGCCCAAGCCTTGCCCATTTAGTCAATCGAGCCAAGTTGGACTTTCTTCCACTTGTTTGGATAAATCAACCACTAATATAGATGGATTATTTATCCAGGCTGTGCCGGGTCAGTTAGGGCTTTCTATCACTTAATTCAAGCTTGACCTATATATTAACAGGATTAAAACTTTAATCCAGGCCCGGCCCAAGGCCAAAACTTGGCCCAAATCACCCAGGCCCTGGCCCTTGAACACCCTAAAAGGAGGTGTCTATTTGCGTAATTGGCATAAACACCTACCAATTCAATGTAAGAAGGCTTTATCAAGAACAGCATTAAATATAAGGTTTGGTTAAACAACAAAAAGGGTTCCACTATAAAATGACCTTTATAAATAATAAGAAAGATTATTTGATGCCTGGTTGTAGACCTTCACCTTCAATATAGCATTTTTAGCCCAAAAAGGCACTGCTTTGAAATTCACAATCATGAAAAGTCAAAGGCAAAACCCTTATCAGGGGCAGCAGGCCCAAGAACCCAATGAGCTGGACCTACATCCCCACAACCTTCATTGAGAAAGGGAATCTGGGGTCAGATTCAAAACTAGAGGTTGGTTAACTAAGGTCCCTTTGAGCGAGTCAGTTATATTTTCTTAACAAAAACAATTCTCAAAAGTTCATGATATAATCAATGAACCACATTTTTCTAATGCTAACGAGCAATTGACATGCAAACAGATAAGATGAGAAGATGACATGGGTACTTCGCCGTGAACATGACCAATCACAATGCATTGAGTAAACAAGCAGCACAACAACATAGCAAGATTTATGTTATGTAGCAGGGTGTTTATGTCCACTGAATTTCTTTTCCTATGTTTGAGAAATTAGTGTCAATACTAGTTTTATAGGAGTTTTATTCTCCTCACCCATCTACTGTAGATGGACTTTTGTGACACTAAACAACCCATACGGAAAATATTTAATATCCATAAGCATAGCATTGATGTTGAAGGGGCTTTTTAAAGATATATGTTGCTTGAGAGGATGAAAAATTGATGATCAAAATGCAAGTCACTTGATGATGAAGCATGGCTTTGTAAGGTGCATGCATTGGGCCTGTTTCTTTGCTGGATTTTCTTATCCAAATTTATGCTTTTGAAAATTCAAAGATAGTAATGTGCTGGCTATCCCCAAAAAATTCTTTGCTATGTTCCGTCCTAAAAAGTCTAAGTTGCTATTTTATAATTCCAACACAACTGGCATTTCTATATGCTCAAGTGGAGTGGAGGATACATGTAAGATTTTGGGGAATTTGGATAGAGAAACAAGCCCATTGTAGAAGATCAAGGTTCTCTAGATTGGGCTTGTAGTGGCCGATCCTTTTTAACAATTGCCTAGTTGGTAGATGTTTTCTTTAACATTACCATCTGAAAGATGGTTATAAGTCATTAGCTACAATTGCAGATGGCATCCTCAATCAATTCAGTAGATATATAACAAAATACCAAAGAGACATCAACAAGGGTACTATAAACCAATGAACAAAATCTAATAACCACCAACTGATGTGAAGAAAAAAGGTACATTAAAGAGCAAAGGAAAGTCGTTTAAAGATTCTTACATTACCCAAAAAAGGAAAAAAAAAGACAAAATTTCTCAACTCCAATCATAGAACTTCTGACTGTTAATGTCAAAAGCATAAAAATAAAAAAATAACCATCTAAAAAAGACAAAATATTTCTCAATTCCAATTATAGAACTTCTGCTTGTTAATATCAAAAGCATTACCAAAAAATAAAGAAGTCCTATCTATAATGGTTCTACTGCTGTTACTAATGTAAAATTGAACTCTCTCACCATAACTTGGGATGCAGATGCTTCATCAACTGCTGGAATCGATATCGATCCTCATTAGGGGATTTGTTTATTCCTCCAGTATCTCCGTCAGAGGATCTGTTTATTTCTCCAGTATCTTCATCGTTGTGCATGCCATCTCTTTCCATTTGAAACCATTCACCTGAACAACCATCAGATGTAGATGTTTCAATCGAATTTGATGGTTTCTCCTTGAAGCCATCCTTTTCCATTTCCTTCAAAGGAATTGAATCCAAAGAAGGATCCACATTCAAAGGCGCGATATTTGTCACTAATGATTTCTCCTCCAATTCAACCTCTTCTATTTTCAGAGATGGACTTGACCCATCAATTGGATTTGATGTCATCTCTCCACACCCAACCTTCTCCTGTTCCTCTGTTGGAACTGAACCCAGAGAAGATTCATGACCTGAAGGCTGAGTACTAGTAGTAGTACAACTCTGCATAGCAAATCTGAAAACGACATCCATCCCCAAAGAAAGAAGATATAAGAAGAAGCATGACAACAAACCATAGAATCTGCAATAGCAGGCTACAAGAAGTCCAACTGCTGAGCTAGGTTCGATGAAGAAATCTTGGTTGTTCCAAATACATCTTCTCAATGATGAAATTCTTCCAGTTGGGTCAGCAGTTCTAATCTTGGCCTCTAACAAGGAAAAGACTGAAGATGGTATCAGATCTTTGAAGCAGGGATGGATGGTGCAAGACAACTGAAGGCTAATGAGGGAGAGTAGAAAAAGAGCAGGCAAGAAAGGTAGTAGTTTGACACAGAAAAAGAAAGTGAAGAGAATAATGATCCTGCCAACGTTGGTGTCCAAGAACACATGTGGATAGTTTAGTATCCAATTGTATATGAAAGGAAACAAACAAAGACCCTTCACAATCGCCATTGTAGAAGAAAAGATTAAGATCGCCATTGATGAAGTAATGAGTTTGATTACAGGAAAAACCTGTACTTAAGGAAGAAGAGATATAGAAGTTAAGGAGGAGTGAGTTTCTTATTATAACTATTAGAGATCAACTAGAAAAGGAAACTTGCTGGTTTTGAACTACTTTGAAATAACCTTCTGAGATATCCTTAGAATATTACTTCACCCCACACATTATTAGTAATGTGTTAAATCGTAAAGTGGGTCCAACTTCTTTCGGAATAAGAGCCCCATGAATTTCAACGGGTCCCACATGAGGAAGGACACCTAATGCAAAGTACAAGAGGGTCGGAAAAAATCACCGAGTTTACGAATGATGACATTTATTTTGAGCAATCTGGATTATCAATGCATTGGACTATGGTGGGTGGAGCATGTGTGAGACCACTCATATCCGGATTTTAGGAAGATAACAAATTTAGTAAGTGAATCTGCCTGATTGGAATTGGAGTAAGAGAAAGTCGGAAGAAGGAAAAAAGATTCTTCCAACAACCTACCATATGCGGATTCCTTGGGTTTTAAGTACACTGTATATTAGTACTTCAAATATTAAAAAAAATGTATATTAGTGCAATGGTAATTAATGATCATGCATGGGCCCCACTTTTTCTTGACCAAAGCCATTTACATCAGGTGCACCCACGTGTTTAGGTAGTGGCCAAGATTGTTCACCTCTAATCAGAGTAATAACCATGTCTGATCGATTATTGTGAAAAAATGAGAACTATTGGGTGTATATTATTATGAAGGGAGTGAGATTTGGGCAAGTGAATATTAGTATGGGGATTGGGGTTGCAAATGATATTAATGGGTGGCCCACACATGTTAATCGAACCCATAATCATAGGAACTCCCGGGCCTTCATCAGCCTGTTGTTGTTGTTGTTTTTTTTTTTTTTTTTTTTTAATTTTTACAAATAATCATCTCCATTATGAGCTAATTCAATTTTTTTTTACCAAATAAAGAAAACTAATTCAAATAAATCAAAGTGCTAACATGAAAAGTACCATTCACCCTGCCTTAATTTAGTAAGAACCTTGAGGCTAATTTTTTTTTTATCTTATTACTAAAAGGATTGGTGGTAGTTTATGTTGGGAAGTCCCACATCCTACATCGCCTAAGTCCAATGGCGGACCCAAGATTTTCATTTGGGTGGTGCGGGCAATAGTCAAGTTAAGAAGTCCAATAATAAAGTAAAAAAATTTAAGGTCTTGTTTAACAAGTTTTTGGATTCTCGTGGGCGCGACCGCACCCGTGTGGCAACACATTAGTCCGCCCTGCTTAAGTCATGGGTTTGATAGGGCTTCATATGCATATTTGGTGCTTCGATGTTTTGGTAGGAATGACTGCAAAAATTTCAAAATGGTATAAGAGCCAACCGATTCTATGTTCGAATCTAAGGAGGAAAGGTTCCCACCAAGTGCATTAGCCTCTTCTTCTTGTGTGTGAGGGCTCTCCTCCCACGTCTTTTATCATTGTTCCATGCTGAACGTGGGGCGAAGTTCAAATAATGACAATTTTACCACTAATGCTTATCGAGTCAATCCATATCTAGGTTGATCAACCATTTGCAGAAAGTGGGTCAGTTCGTATCAACTTGACCAAACAGGTTGGTCAAGTTGAGAAATACTTAACCGTTTTTAAAACACGTCGGATACGAGTTGGGGAGGTCCAAACACTGGGTCAAACAAGCTGACCCAACCAGACCCGTTTGTCAGTGTTCAATCCCCACGCAGAGCCAGGTCAGGCTGAGGCATTTCCAGGCCCAGCCCGACTTAGAAACATAGTTCCATACCTGCACAAGCCTAAAATAGGCCTCCAGTCAGGGCCCAGCTTGCCCATTTACTCTATCAGTCGAGGATCGCTTTATATCACTTGTTTGGGTAAATAAATGACTAAACTACATGAATTACTTATTCAGACCGGGCTGAACAGTTTTCAGTCTTTCTATCACTTAATCTAAGTTTGGGCCAGATACTAAGGCCAAGTATAAAAACCCAAGGCTAGAACTCGACCCAAAGCAGGATGGGCCCGGCCCTTGATCACTCCTAGAAGGAGGTTTTTATTTGCCTAATTGCTATAAATAAATTCTTTCCAAGTCAATGTAAGAAGGTTTTATTAGGGGTGTTCATGGGCAGGGCCAGGATGACCCCGATCAGGGCCCAGCCCGCTTTGGGACAGCTTAGATATGTAATTAGGGCCCGATTAATAATTGAGACAGGATTGGATTAAGTGATAAAAAGCCCATTGTCCGACCTAGCCTGGCCAGTGTAAGAAATGCATGTAATTTAATTTAATTACTGCTTAAATGCCCACAAAAGTGATAAAAAGCCCGGTTCAGCCTCACCCGATTGATTAAATGGGTAGGCCAGGGCCTAACTTTCATGGCACGTATTAGGCTTGGTCTGGGCTTGAGACTGTTTTTAAAGCTGAGCCTGGCCTGGATATGCCTTAGCCCGGGCCGGCCATAAACACCCCAGGTTTTATCAAAAAGAGCATTAAAGATGAGGTTTGGTTGAGAGAGGGCATCTGGTGTCGGATTCAAAACGAGAGGTTGGTTACGGTTCCCTCTGAGTGCATCCATACAAAATTAATGTATCATGTTTTTTATAATCCTAACTCATGTGAGGAAAGTAGGTACAGAAAAACTGAGAAAAATCGTTTAAAGACTCTAAGAAAATAACAGAAGAAAGGAAAGGAGATCAAAAATAAAAAATAAAAAAAACATTCTCTACTCCACTCATAATAGAATTGAGAATGGATCCTTACCCGAGTGGTAAGGAGTGGTAGTTCTCACCCGATTGTGTAAAGTTCAAATCCCAAGTACGCCTCTTCCTGTATGTACCGACTCTTTTTTTACTTAAGTGGGCTGTCTTCGCCAATGTGTGTGCGCAGAACTTTTGAATGTTAATGTCAGAAAAAAAAACAAAGCCAATTATAATGGTTTTATTGCCATTGCTAATGTAAATTGATCTCTTTCACAAAAACCTAGGATGCAAACGCTTTATCAACTGCTCAAATCCATATGGATCCTCATCGGGGAATCTGTTTACTTCTCTAGTGTCTCCATCACTGTCCATGCCATCTCTGTCTATGTGCAACCACTCATCTGAACTACTATCAGATGTTGATATTTCATCTTCTTCTACCATTGGCAAAAGAGCTAAAAAGGTTTCAAGATCAAACTTTTTTTTATAGAACTGGTCCGTTGTAGACCGCGCTATTCGAATCAGATGCTTTCTCCTTGAATCCATCCTTTTCTACTCCCTCCAGTGGAATTGAATCCAAAGAAGACTCCACACCCAAAGGTGCGATATTTGTCATCAATGCTTTCTCCTCCAGTTCAACCTCTTCTATTTTCACAGTTGGAATTGACCCATTAATTGGATTTGATGACATCTCTTCACATTCAACCTTCTCTGGTTCCTCTGTTGGAACTGAACGCAGAGAGTCCGCCGAATCTCTCATGCAGAAACATATTTGCAAAGAAACAAGAACTGGGCATAAGCATGGGAACAAAGCAAAGAATCTGGCAAAGCAGGCTACAACAAGTACAACTGCTTAGTAACGTATGACCAAGAAATCTTCATCGTTCCAAATACAGCTGCTCAATGACGAAATTATTCCAGTTGGGTCAGCTCCCCTAAACGCGGCGTCTACCAAGGAAAGGACTGAAGGTGGTATGAATTCTCTGAAGTTTGGTTGGACTTAGATGTGGCAAGGCAATTGAATGACACAGAGGGAGAGTAGAAAAAGAGCATATGATAAAGGCATTAGGTGGAAGTAGAGTAGGAAAGTGGTAAAAAGAAGAAGAACACATTTGGGTAGTTTTCTATCCAATGATATATGAAAGGAGTCAAAAAGAGAGACTTCATGCACACCATTGTAGCAGAAAAAATCACGATTGTGGAGGTCGCCATTGATGAAGTAATGAGCTTGATAACAGGAAAATCAATACTTACATCAAGGGAAGCAGGTGTCCAAGAAGAGAAGTGGAGAAGGAAGTGAGTTTCTTTAATAGCAGAGAAGGAAGATCAATACTTATACAAGGAAAGAAGGTGTACAAGAAGAGATATAAGTGGACAAGGACGTTAGTTTCCTTTTTCAGTAGAGACGGAAAAGGAAAGTTGACTAGCTGGTTTAGAACTGCTTCGAATAACCTCGTGAGAGACTCTGTAAACAGGGGCAAGTTTGTGTTTGGTGTGGCTGGTTTTTTAAAGTAACTAAGTTTTTCATGGACTGATTTTCAGTGGAATGCAGAAAATCTTTCTTGTAAAAACGGGTTTCCGCATCTCTATGTGTACTCTAAATTTTACTTCAACCCACATATTATTCGTCATGTGTTCAATCTTATAAGTAGGTCCAACTTTTATAAAGTAAGAGATGATATTATTCTCAACATTCGAGAGCCCCTTGACTGAGTTCCACACATCCCATTCATGGATGCAACTGCAAGACCACTCCAGGGATCCAGAGTCTGCCATATCCGGACTTTAGGATGATATTAATTCCGTTAGCAATGAGCAAGGGTCATTGCTTTGGTGCATGGTAAAAGCCTAGGGTGTCATGCATGATAACACGGGGTTTGACACTTGCGGACAGTCACTTTGTACAAAATTGCCAAAGGTTAGGTTTGTCTCTAATTTGGACCCTCCCAAGGCCCTATTTTGGCAAAATCGCACCGAGTGATGACTTTTTACCTTCATTAATTTAGCAAGTGAATCGAGTGATTGGAGTTGGAGTAAGAGAATAGGAACTGGAAATGTTTCTGTTGATTACTGTCAGGGGTTGGAAAATCTTGGTTTGTTCGTCATGGATGGTGCTCGTGCCAAAATGGCCCATCTCAATCTGGGACTAGAGGCTTGTGTTGAACCTTCATCAGTCGAGCTGAGTGTTCCAAGCAAAATCCACCCATCATTATCCATGGATGAGGGATTTACAATTTAGACTCATGGGTTCAGAAAAAAAGGTGGATTTCCTCCACAATTGTGAAAACCCAATCCTGGGAAAATACCTTTTACTTCGTTAGTTTACATAGCTCATAGGGACTCTGAAGCCATTTTTGAGCTTTCAAGTGGAAATGGACCTCCAGAGGGAGGGATGTAATTGTGAAGCTAGGAAACCCTAATCCTGTGTAAAATGAAGTTAACCCAGGAGTGATTTGACATCCAAGCATGCCCTTGTATTCAATAACCAACCATGTTCTCTAGAATTTCCTTAATAGTTAACAATCCACAGTGCACATCACATATGACTATATGAGAGTGCTAATCTATATTGTTTGGATTGTGGACCTCATTTTGTATTGAATTAGGCCATGAAACTCGCATGTGTTAATTTATCACACCATTCAAACGGCCCCAACATGGACGGTCAGAGAATAACGATCAACAGTCCAGAAAGCATTATAAACTTGGATGCTATGGATTGTGATCTCCTCTACAGATATGAATGGGTAAAGGTGGGAAAGCCATGCACCTTTGCCAAACTGAACTCTGCACAATCACTGCGCACCCACATGACTATCAGATGCATCGATCAAGTGTGATGAAATCAAATTAAATCTTTAAAATAACTCATTGTTCTTACTTGTTAACCGTTGACTACAGAAAGCCAAGTAGTGCGCAAGAGATCACTGCTTCAAAGAAAGTAGTAGGCTTCCCAAGAAGAGGAGCAATGTATAAACAAAAATTGACTATAACAAGACAACAATTTACAGGAGCAAAGAGGAACTCCAACAAAGGCCAAACAGGACGGTACCCCAACAAAAGCCAAACAGGAAGCTTCTCACGAGAAGGAAAAATTCAAACACCCCTAAAACAAAATTGCCGCAAAGAGTGTGGGCAAATGGAAATAAAAATGGGAGTCGACTGCACCATGATGATCCATTTCAGTGGTGTTTGGGATGCCGTTATTCTGAATGATGGTGAAGTACAAATTGGAATTGAAGGGGCTCAAGATCAGCTCATACTACAACTCATAATTCATAACACACTTGATATTACAGAACCCTCACTCTGATTTCATTTCATTTAGACAGAACTTTCCATTTCATTGATACAGAACACTCACATGCAGTGATGGAATATATAGCTTTCAGAATTGGGTGGGTGAAAATCAAGTGATGGAGAAACAACCACCCATCTAGCTCCACAAAGCTGGCCTCCTTACCAAGCGATGACAGAGTCGGTCGCAAAAGGAGGTGATAGAGAAGCAACACAGGTGACTTTCATGAGTGGGGAGGGCGTGAAGAAGAAGAAAAGGAGGACAAGGAACGAGATAGTGAAGGAACATAATCTCGGTGACAAGTGTACACTTGAAAATTAGGAGTACCTTACTCATGAGCAAATCAAAGGGGGCTGGACAACAAACTCATGCCCAGGGACCAATCCAAAGGTGGTGCATTTTTAGATCCCCAGATGCTCTCAAGGTGGCTTTTGCCTGTGGTTCATCCTTCTCACAACCCTCTAGGTGTGCCATTCTAATCAACTGCCTTCCCATTCAATTTATGGTTTGGGGTGTCCCTATCGTCTTCCCATTCCTCTGTATCTACCACATCATTTTGTTTTCAACAATATATTTGCTGCTCTTGACAGTGGTCCTTCCTCTATATGGCCAATAGAAGGATGGCCTGGATTATCCATTCATGTAGCCATACCGACAAATAATACAACTTACCTTGGGTGCCATTTAGGATACCAGTGGATTCCATGGTTGCAGGAAAGCGAAAATGAGCTCATATAGAAGAAGTAAAATCATCAAGCTATGCATTTGTTGCATGTTGGAAGAATCAGATACAATAAAAGCTAAAGAGTAGACACAGACCTCCAAAGCAGGGGTTTTTCATAGTTTGGTTTCCAAGAAGTTTCAAGGGTAGCTAATTGAGGGTGGAGCATACCACCTGTGTAACAAGCTAGCCTGTAAAATTTGTGAACGTGAATTAACACTACAAAATTGTATGCCAATTGCCAACCACAACCCATATCTTGAAAATCAGGAAGTCAGGCAATCCTCTATAGTTAACACTTTCCTTAATACCCAAAATTGTATTACAACTCAGATTACAGAAGCACATACAAATAACAAATACACAAATTATGCATTTAGATCAATCGCTTGCAATAAACAGAGTAGAGCAGAAATGGAAATGTTGATTTTCATATACATGTTAAATGCAGCACTGAATATAACATTTCTGTCATTTGATATACCTTTAACTCACCGAAGCATTTTTATCGTATGGGTGGAAATGACTCCAATGTACATAAAATAAAGTAACAGATTTGAAAGAGCAACTTACAATTTCAGCTCAGTTAATGAGGAGAAAGGCTCAAGTTCGAATTGCTGCTATCTGTCTTCTCCATGTGCCTTGTTTCGGTGTTTGTGCTGCCTCTACTCGACTGCTCCATTTGCCTTCTCTTGGATCTGCTCTTCACAGTTTCTTCCTTCTCATCAGCAAACGTGAAGAACTTTTGAAGGCGCCTAGATCGTGAGCTACCTTGATCACTTGATACAGGTTCATCAGGGACATCACGGCTGAACTGGCATACCACCAACACAAAGTACACTAAGAGTGCAATGAAGCACACAAGCCCACAAAGAAAATAGAGGCCCACAAAGCTCTTTAGATGAAGCTGATTTGATTCAAGCTCAGTGCTGTCAGAACTGCAAGTGGTTCTCGACAGCCACTTGTCATGAATCCGCTGGAGATCGCCATTCTCTGAAAGTTGCAGGATGGCAGTAGACAAATCAACAGCCAAGGGAGAATCTCGTGGGAATGCCTATTAGGCCAGAAAATAAAGAAACCAGTCTTATGAACCCTGAAATTAGCTTTCATGGCCCAAAACACACAAATATGGAATTCAAAGGCAGTTTTACACACGCGCGCGCGCATTTCAAGTAGCTATCTGTTTGATATAGAATAAAATCAGATGCCACATCAGGTGAGATACTGCTTTCAGCCTTTACCACCCCATTCACTATCTCCACGTATTGCTGATATCACTTTGGGGCAAACCAGTCTGAAAAGTAGTCCTCCGCCTGTTGATGTTTCAGATTTCCACATTTCTCCAAATGCAGAGTGGAAGATATAACCTTAACACACTGTCAAATTTCTCCTATTGAGTATTGATTGCAATTTGGATACATCCAAGTGCACCTTAAATTCTCTAAAAAAGGAATGGACATCACATAAACTTTAGTATGAACAAAGGCATGACTTTTGATTAAAGACTTTCTGGCTTGTCTTAGGATCTCCTTGTTTTATTAATATTTTATATAAAAACTTCGTATATTTGAGGGACCGGATAACCTATGATGCACAGATACTTCAAAATGGGCAACATATCGTGTCGTATGGTATCCGATACTTCACTTTTTATGTGTACAATCTGTGTCCAGAGCATGTCCCAGCTAGAGCATATCCCAGCTATATGCATGCCGCACCTGGGCATCATAGTGGATAACATAAGACTGACTAAAGAAGAGTTAAGGTGCGTTCCGAGTATAGCCTAAATTGCCAATTGTTTGAATTATTTGGGCAGGTCAGCAGCTCCCACTATTGTTTCAGTGTGGGTGACGAAAATCAGTATCCGAATAGTTGGAATACTGGTTGCCAATATTTTTCCCAAACCATTATAAACAATCATCTCTCATAAATAATTCAGTGTGAAAACACTGAAACACAGTGTGTCAGTGTCCCACCTAGTTAGATTTCTTGTTTCCTTGCCATCCTAAATGCATAGCAAATCGATTGGCCATCTATTCTCCCAAAATGTAAGACCAATAGAGGTCTGCAGTACATGCAAATGCAGCAATAACCATCTTGAGTTTGAGTATACTTACGAATCCCCACCCACTTTTCGTGAATTCCTGGCCTATGATTTTGTATTTGCATTGTCTTGAGAGAAACAGTTGCACATAAGGAAGTTCATCGACCACAGCAGCAACACCCCCATTCTTAGGACCCTTCTCGAGAGCTTTGGCATAGTCTTCTCGTCTTCCAAGGGAGACAAGCCTAGACTTGGCAATGCCAAGTTCCTCATGCAGATAGTTTTCGGCAAAGGAACCAACTTGAAATCCAACAGGCACGTCGCTTTTTATCAAGCTGTCAATTCCTGAGATAGGCGATGAGAGCTGTTGCACTGTGAGGATCGAGGTCAAGCTTGCTGTGTAGCTTGATTGAATTATCAGTACCACAAACAGCCAAATGAGCAGCACCATGCGACCAAGGGTGCTCACAGTATTCTCTCCTGCGAAAGGAAGGAAAGTCAATACAACGAATATGCTGCTGCATGAGAGATGTGACAATAAGAAGCAGATTTTCACTTACTATGGGCAAAGAACATGGTTGAGAAGCTAAACCTGCAAGGAGAAAACGGGAAGGTGATGAGGCAGTGGAGAAGATCAGAGTTAGAAAGATTCATTCCCAGCTGATGGATAGGAAAATCAGTGCATAAATTCATATTTGAGGTGTGCTCAATGCACGCCAGGTTGCATAGTTTATTTACTTGGAAGAACAGATAGTTAGCTATTCAGTATTTCAGTCCCTTGTACATTTGGGGTGTCAATGGGTCGGAAATCAAGTTAAGCAGGAAACAGTTGTCTTTTTGCTGCTGCCATCAAATCATTACCAGTACCAATCACTTATCATTGATATGATCAGAGGTAATGAAAGAAGGAACAAATTATTATCCCATTGTGTAAAATATTAATGGTCTACTTATGTTGTTTTGAACTAGACCTAAATGTTCTGCTATGCCACATTCATACTAGAAATATTTTATGTGAGCTTCTGGAATTTTCTGCAATGGTGTCTGTATTTGCCTAAGGATCTCAAAATTCTCAATCATCTTGATGAAAAAAATCAAGGTTATCACTCAACAAGCTAATTTATACCAACTGTAGAAACGAATATTTAGACCACTGATATGAGCAGTTGGATAAATTGTAAATCCAAAAGACTGGGATTCTACGCGATAATTATCTCAGAAAAACACCACATATAATTTTATCATTTAAAAAAATAAAAATCATAAGGAATCAAGAACATTCAGATTATTTTGCACAGCCAACCTGCAAAATGTATGGATCTAATGGGAACCAGATTGAAGTGAAGTGTCTGTGTAGTAGGTATTACTTTTTTTTTCTCTAAATACTTACCACAGAATGGTGACGACTTGTCTTTTGGGTGGGCCACGAAATTCATCATTCAGCCTATGCTCCAAAATCCACACAACTGTTCCAACAATAAGGAAGAATACAGCAGTGACACCCCACATCTCTAGAGTGAATGGTCGCAGGAAAGCCCATGCACTTGAGTTTATCCTCTTCATTGGGGCCACTATGACGAGCCCCGATTCAATAAATGGCTGTGTAAAATCCACAATTTTTGTTCGGTTGGTGACGATTGCAATATCACCTACAACTGCATCAAATACCTACAAGAACCAAAATTCACAGAACTATTAGTAACAAATATCACGTATTCATGAATGTAATTTGGACTGGGACATGGTGTTAGACATAGAGAAGTTCAAATATTAACAAGAAGACAAATTTTCAGAATTTGGATTGCCCTTGCTGCTTAGCTTAGAGGTCATTGAAGAGAGAGAGAGAGAGAGAGAGAGAGAGAGAGAGAGAGAGAGAGAGGATCCATTACATCTTTAGTGATCAACGTGACAAGCTCAGTGTAACTTGGATTGTTTTTACCATCTCCGAAAGGAATGAATCTATATGGAACGGCATAAGGCAATAGGTTCAAGGCAGCAGTAAACACATCTATGCAGAAACCTCTCACTGTATTGCTATTGTTTACTTGTGAAACAAATGCACGATAGCTAACTCTATTGGGGATGCCAATTCTTAGCTCCTTTCCATTGTTTGGGAAAACCCACCCACGCGGTCTTGTTGTCGCATCACCTGGCCAAATTACACTCAGTAACTGTTGATTTGAACTGGAACGATTGGGAGGCTTCAGGTAGAGGGTCTCTGGAGGTATGATAGATAATCCAGAATAGTTTGACCAATAACCTATGTTCCGAATTCCAGTTCCAACTACATTAATGATGTCATAAGCAGGTCGAACAAGGAATCTATCAGCATCAAACTGAAGCAGGCCAGTTACACCCATTCGATTAGTCTGATATATTTCCTTCAACAAAAGATTGCCACCATCAAAGATTGTCATAGCTTCAAGGTTAAGCGTACCACCCCCTGCAGCTTGTAACCTTGAATCGTTTGAAAATGATATGGTTCCACCATCACTCAAGAAGGCATTAATAGCATGTGCAAGCATCCATACAGTGTCATAAGCATAAAGACCATACGTATTCAACTTCAAAAAGCGAGCTCTCCTTTTTCTAGTCAACTGGCTCCACCTTGAAACAAAATCACTTTTTAATTTTGAATCCGCTGTATGCTGGCGCAATGTAATGACTCCTTGCATTGAGCTTATGGTATCCATTGAGAGCGATGGTGAAGAATCTACAACAGTAGACAGCCAATCCGTAGCTATCCACACATAACCGTTGCCCATCATACCAAGGTGTTGTGCTACAGAGAGAACAACAAGACCTGTATTCAGATATGTATGTACAACAATAATGCGCGACTCCATCAATGCCACCTGAACCAGTATATTCATAACTTCATCCCTACCTAGCTGAGGGGAAATTCCAGCTTTATATATAGGGGAAATTCCAGCTTTATAAGATATCTTACAGCGTTTCTCTGCAAGTTTATCACCTAATGCAGCTATCCCATTTCTCCCATGGTCGTCATCAACATAGATTGCAATTACATTTTTCCAGTTGTAATAATCAACCAAATCAGCTACTGCAGACATCTGAAAGAGATCACTTTGAGTTGTTCTAACAAAAAAGGGATACTGAAGTGAAGAAAGTGTCGGGTCCGTAGCAGCAAAAGACAGTAGAGGGACTTGAAGCTCATTTGCAACATGAGAAATCACGTGAGCAAGTACATCAGCCTGAGGGCCAACAATGGCTACAACATCAGTCGCCATGAATTGTAAAGCTGTTATAAGTTGGAAAAAAAAAAAAAAAAAACATTAGAGCATTTAATTGAGGACGGTTGGTTTTGAAATTGAACAGATAAGTAGAAACTTTTTTTCTCATCGGAATCTAGGCTGCCCAACCCAATATGCTTAGAAAAGCAGCATATTTTCATGCCTGCATCAAAACGAAAACTGATAGTGCATATACTACATGGCCTCATAACATACAGTTGTCACAACTCACAACATCCATTGTATTAAATTCATTACTAATTAAAAAATAATAATTTACTTAACATAAAATCATATGAATTTTTAGTGTTTAGAATTTAGATTGATCATCCATAACTTTCATCATCAGCTACAAGTCCTGCCGAAACCAACTCTGCAGTAATGCACCCTACTGTTATCCTGTGGAAACATGGTAAATTAATACCATCACTAAATCCTTCACTCGAGATCGAATGATGTGACTGATGTCAATCTTTGAGGCAACATTCGGCCTCTATGTTTGTTCTAAGTTCAATTCCACACAAAAAGGCCAATGGGAAATCTGGCTTCTCTGTCGTCTGATTTTTAGCCCAGACTGTTCTCTAAAGACATAAACATGATAAAGTAGTTAAAAGCAAAATCTACACAAGGAGATATTCAAAACAAGCGATTGTAATAAATGTTCTAAAACAACAATTGATTAAGCAGTAAGAAGATTCTTAAGTTTTGGGCAATAATTGCCAAAGTAAATAGATAGGCTTAGTTAAATTTTCAAGACAAAAACAGAGCAATCGATAAATGAACAAGCAAAAGATGTGCAACAGCAGTTACCCTCCATGATGCCAACAAGTCCACTGAAATCCGAGTCCTGCATGCTAACGACCAGCTTTGTTCCACCAAGGACACTGGAATTGGAGTTTATATCTTCCACTGCTGCCTCTATTGCAACCTTTGCAACTCTCCCAATTACAGAGTTGAAAGTGAAAATAGCACCAATGTTCACAACAGGAGGCCTTGAAGAAACATTCCTACTAATGGCTGCATTTGAAAACACTCCCCAAGAAAGGACCAACAGCACAAGAAACCCAACTATTTTCATGGTGGGAAGAAAATGAGAAGTCCAAAAAAAAGGGCAAATTACATGACCCTATTCCAAAGCTCAAACAAATCCACAATACACAAAAAAAGACACGGAAAAACCCCAAAGCCCATATAGCAACCTCATCCATGCAGTGGAATTGGGACCCATTTTCTTTCATGAACATATACAGCAATAGTCTGGTCAAGACTCAAATAACAAACAAGAAGGGAAACTACTCCTCTACCATGAAATCTGGTGAGAGAGCAATAAAAAGATCATCAAACTACTCAGCAACAAACATCTAGAATAAGAAAGGTAGCAATGACTCTTTGACTCAAAACTTAAAACCCAAATCACTACTAGGGAATAAGGACCCAAAAGCCCAAAATTCCAAAACAGGTTTACTGAGGAAAGATCATTGGATAAGAAGAAACAACCATGAAGGTTTTAGGAAGAAACGAATCAACGTCGGACTCCAACCTTCTTTTTGCATAGGGAAAAGACAACCCAACTGCTCAAGTTGTTGGAAAGAGCAAACATTCATCTGAAAAAAAAGTGGGGGCTGCATTGGAACAGGAAAAAAAGTGGGAAGGAGTTCACATGCAAGCTTGCTTGATAAAAGCCTGTGAAATTTGTGTATTTGCAGTACACAAGAAGGCAAAAGAAGAACCAAGTGATGGGTTTTGTGAAAAAGGAAGGTCGATGGGATACGTTGCTTTTGAAATTGCAGAAGATTGGAGAAGGGCCTTTTGGGGTTGGGGTTGGGGTTGGGGGTGGGGGTGGGGGTTTTGAAATTGTAGAAGATTGGAGAAGGGCCTTCTGTGGGGGTGGGGGTGGGGGTGGGGGGCATATGAAATGCATGTCAATTTGTCTCACTAGCCAGGATATGGAATGCACGGGCATATGAAATGCATGTCAATTTGTTTCACTAGTCAGGATATGGAATGCACGGCTGATCTTGTACGCGCCAAGGACAAGATCATCCAATGAGGACTTATTTCCATTGAAAGGATAGCTCCTACCCTTCAGCCCCATACATGGAAGTCCCGAAAAAAAAAAAAAAAAACCCCTACCAGTGCTTTGCTTTGACATCCAGACATGTTCAACTTTACTGTGCTTATGTAAGGGTTGGATCCCTGGACCCATTTTGTCGATTTACTAGGTCAGTAAAAATAAATGCCTCCATTTTTCAAGTTAGGGAAAAAGTATACATCTACAAAATTTTATCTTTTATAAAAAATAATAATAATAAAGTCAAAAAGCAATCTCATTTCTATGTTAAATGACGAAAATACATCCACCTTTTACACAAAAAATCAAAAAGATTTCTTACTAATCCACTAAAGACAACCTATCACCATAAGTAGGTTTACAAACGGGACAGTTTCAGTTCGAAACCATACTGGAACCAAACCTGCTTTTAAATAACGGTTTCGATTTCGGATTCCAATTTTGACTTTGAGCCTGTTTTGTTGGTTTCAGACCCGGTTCCAATTAAAAAACCTAAATCTAGCTCCGGAACCGAGTCCACCTAGATGACTGAAATCTAGTTCCAAAATAGGTTATAACTTCTCTTCATTTTTTTTTATTTTCTTAAAATAAGTATATCATGCAACTTATAACAATGTATCAAGTTTACTACCTCTGGTACTCTACACATCAATGTTAAAAAAAAAAAAAAAAGGATTTTGAGGTACAGTTTGCAATATCATTGACTAATATGTCGGGTCCCGGGTCCATGGTAGGAACCTATATGGACTAAGAACCAAGCCCGTTTATAAATAGGAATCTAATAAGTTCAAGATCCGATTTTTTTCTGGCCGAAACTTTCGGGTAATCGGAAAATCGGATACCAGTTAGCAATCCTAACTTTAACCCATTTATATTTTATTCTCTTGATTTAATATTTTACTCACTTTTTTTTTAACAGCAAACTGCTAAGGGGGTGAGTTTGGAATAGTGGGATGCGCCTACTTAATTCAGATTACCCTTTTAGGCCTTCCAAACTCTTTCACGTGGCATAGATCTCAAAGTAATAGTTAAAACTTTGGGTGAAGATAATAATCTTAAGGTCACGTTTGGCAAGCAAATCTTTAGGGAAAAGATTTTCAGTTTCCTTAATATTGTGGTAAATCCATGTTTGACAATTGTAAATTCCTGAGGACTTGGACAAATGGAAATCTTCATTTGTTAGGATTTTCAGATCCGACCATCCCCCATAAGATTTGAAAATCCTTACTTAAGTGGATTTGCACACCTAACCATATTTTTGTCAGCTATATGCCTATACAAACAAATATCAACGTGAAATCCTCAACTATAAAAATCCTCAGTAAGGAATCCTTATTCCAGTAGTAGTGTAGAATCATCAAATATATGGATTCCTCGCCTGTTACCAAACATGCTCTAAAAGCTTGGTTTTCATCCACATGGGCGGTAAACACGTGTAAGAAACAGAAGCTTTTCGACAACAGCTACAATAAATACAAAGCAACACAACTCCAGAAGAATGGCCTTAAAAAGAAGCAAAGAGCCAAAAGAAAGATCCAAAGGGAAGAAAATGAAACGACAAACATTAATAATTTTTATTTATTTATTTGCTATTGGAGGATTCCCAACCCTTTTGGCTGGACTAATCTCTCCGGGCCCAGAGGAAAGCCGGGTAAATACTCATTTGGCCCAAAGATGGTAGCACTAGTAGACTTAACATTCGATCCTTGAAGATCCAAAAGGAAGAAAATGAAACAACAAATATCAATAATTTTTATTTATTTATTTACTATTGGAGGATTCCCAACCCTTTAGGCTGGACTAATCTCTCGAGGCTCAGAGGAAAGCCAGGTAAACACTCATTTGGCTCTAAGATGGTAGCGCTAGTAGACTCAACCTTTGATCCCTGAAGAAGGGAAAACCGGGAGTCGATACAAAGACCTCTAATTCTGAAAAATGGAGGAACCGTAATCTTCACCACTCGGCCAACCCCTCGGGGTTGACAAACATCAATTTGCATATTACAATTACATTATCAGGTTGGATTGAGTTTGAGTTCCAACGGTTAGACCGAGTTTGGACCACCGAGCATTTTCATTTGTACAGGCCCCACCAACCGAAATGTGTGATGATCATAAGACCAAATATCAGTAAATGCGCACATGTGCAGTCCGAATGATGTTGGAGATGGCACCCATACACCATGCCATATATATGATCGACAGACAGTAGTCAAAATCATCCATGACCAGCACTGGGGCTGTGAAAGCTGACACACTTATTCTTCAGTGGCAATGCATCTCACGACAATCTAGGATCGATCCTGTAGGTTGAAGTCAGAACAACTCATGTGAGCTGGATCGAGTTTGCTTGAACTTCAGCCAACTTGATCCAACTCAGGGTGGTCTATTTTGTGACCCCTTTGGACAAAGGAAGAAGGTGAAGTGGACCTATGGTGGATGGTGATGGAGATGATGTTGACAGGTGAATGAGTGGTGGTGGTTGGTTTGTGCCTGCGGACTGGGTGAGCGAAGAATGAGGTGACACCAGCTTTTGTCCATGACTCCATGTTGTGTACGTCCGGTTCATGTTGCCCCTTCAAACAAACAGAAAAGGTTCCCTTCACCTGATCATTACCCTTTTTTCACTTCTGCTACACTTCCATCTAGGTACCCATCACATGGTACCTCGGCAGTGCTCACGCTTATCAAAAATCTTCCTTTTTTTCTTCTTTTTTTTTTTTTTTCCTGTTTTCTGCCTTTTAACAAGTTGGATTTAAAACTTATTCAAATAGATATTGATTGCTTGGGCTGTTTGGCAGAGCATACATGGATATATTATTTAATCAGGTTTAACCTTTTGTTTCATTTTTAATAGGTAATCAAAGGTAACTTCTTAAATATACATGCATGTAAAGCAATTAGACACTTATTGTGTTTTTTTTTTTTTTAATTTGCCCTTATGACGTTTATGATATGACAAATTTGTACGTGCTACTTTTTATTTCATGATATATTTGTTTATACTGTGTATACTATATACTAAATTTTCCTATGTAACTTTTACAGATAGAAAAGTTTATTTTTTCTAATTTAAATAATCTTGTTTCAAACAAATGTATTGTACCAGCTCTATCTTAAATTCATAAGGCTTGTGAAACAGGCCCAAGTCCCTATAAATAATTAGGTAATGTTGTTTTGGTAGTTTTCTTAATAAAGTGAAGTGAATAAAATGAAAGGAAAGGAGGTCAAGTCAAAAGGACCAAATGACAAAAGGCCACATTTAGTGGCATGAAAAGGCATCTTTTATTTTATTATATTTTATTTTTGTAAAAACAAAAGAGGAAGGCTTTTGGTCATCCAGTGGCATTGGAATATATCTTTTTGACCTTTTTATAAGAAAAATGAATGATTTCTGATATTTGATATTTTTTTATTTGATTGCTCTTCTTTTATTTTCTTTTAAAATGATTATTCACTTCTTTTCACTATACAAGTGAATTTACCTAAAAGTAGGCAGTAGAATTTAGACCTTTAGAATTTAGTCCTTTAGCTACTTGGATCACTTATAAAACATAAGAATATAGAAATATTATGTCAAATTCAAATACGCATTCATCAATTTAATAATGGGTTCAACTATTATTTAAGTAAAATTTGGTAGGAACTAAAATACAAATGCCATTTATTTTGACCAATCTAAACTTTCATTGATGAGCTTCAATGAGGAGCCCTACAATTTTTTTTATAAACTCCATACAGATAAGTTGATTGAAGGTGGATTAGGGGTAAAGCAAATCCTAGACCTTAGTTCTAGGCCTTTAAAATGCAATGCCTATATACGGTGCAAACCTTTGTGATAAAACTTAATAATCACTAATGTCTAAATTAGCATTAAGTTAGTAGCACCAAATCAAGAAGGGCTAGGCATACGGAAAGAGACCTCCCTAAATGAATATAAAAGGATGCGTACGGTGGGTTCTAGTAACTCACTCCCCCACCAAGTATAAGAGGACTTATTGCTTAATTCCTCAAAAAAAAAAAAGAAAAAAAAAAGGGTCCAATAAATGTTAATAGCCATCCAATTTGGTAATAAAATAGACGATTAAAATCAAGACTTTGCACTCTAACCCACAAGCCATCCATTTAATGGCCTCACAATTTGGATGAAATAATTAGCAAAGTCAAATGAAGTTATTTTATTTTCTAATGACAAATCTCAAAACTATTAAGTCATGTTGGGTAGGGTGAACAATATGCAGATTTGAGGATTCCTCAGAGTCTTTGGAACAAGAATTTTGTCATATAGGATTTGTAATTGGTGAGGAGTTCAGACAGGATTATATACATTCTCTCTGAGTTGAAGATTTCTACATCCTATACCAGTTGGACTTGAGAATCCTATATGTTTCAAATATTTCTTGAAGAATTAAGAATAAAGGGATAGCCCAGTGGTTGGGATACCATTCTCACTAAGCTGCCTAAAGTTTGATCGCGGGCCCTTTTTCTTTACATGTGCAAATGGTATTCTCTCATACTATATCGGTGATACTCTCTCCATTATATGATGCTCTTGTTCACTCCTGCATCAGTAGGATCTCACAACGGCCTACCCAACTTAATTGGTACCAAAAAGAAGTTGTCGAAAATTTACCATTGCTAAAAAAAATGAGTATTTCACAATTTTGTAAAAAACAGAAAATCCTTTCCCTCAGAATTCGATGGGCAAATGTGACCATTACATCTCATAGAATCAATAGGCTCCAAAAATTTTACTACATGAAAGATGCTGAGAATCAATATTTTTTCCTTTTTCTTTCATAAAAGCAGTTCGTCATACTCATATACCAAATTAGTAGCTTCCGGAAAGCAGGTGACCGACCTGCATCCAGCAAAGTGCCACTAGATCCTGTCCTTTACTCCTTTTCCAGGTGAGTGCAATTCGCACCTATTTGAGACAACACTGCGGAAATGATTGTCGGATTCCTGAAACATATACAGAAAATCATCCACTAGAGACAACACTACAGAAAATTCACACCTGTTGCACTTTTCTGCAAACAATATTGCAAACTTATACCATGAGAATTTTCCATGTATCTTCAGAGAGAGAGAGAGAGGATTTTCCATGTATCTTGAGAGACAGATAGATTCTTGATTGTTTTTGTAGGATCTTATGCATCCATTGAGTTACCATTCATTTCAAAATTCATTGGTGATGGAAGAGGACAACTTAATATTTTATACGGCATTCGACATCGCGTCTGCATGCCTGTTTTTAAAGCAGTCACAGAGAGTAGCATTGTGGCATGCCTCTATCCAACAATTTTTCTCTGAATATCCATAAATTCAGCTAGATTGTATTTAAAACCTGTTATCTTCTAAGCTAAGCTTTTATTATATCACCTATACATGTTTTTAATTACTTTTATTATTGTCTTGACTTGTTTATTTCCTTTTACGCACTTTTTGCAAAAGCATGGGAGAATGGCTTTTTTTCCCCTAGTTTTCAAGGGGACCTTTTCAAGTATTGAGGAATGGGAAGGAAAGGCATCAGCACCTCACAGTGCATGGGGTGGGACTTGTGAGGACCTCTATCAAGGGCGGAGCCAGGATTTCATCTCGGGGTGGGGGGTGGGGGGGGGGGGGGGGGTAGGGGGAATTATTATAACTATTATATTTTTAAGTTTTTTTTTTTTTTTACATAGTTGTAAGTTCAAGCATGAAAAATATAGTATTATTCAAGACTAAATTTTACATGAAAATTAAAACCAATATCTATTCAGTCTTAACAAAATATAAACAAAGAAAAGTCATAAAATAATTATTTCTTAGTACATTTCAACTCAATCATCGGCTTATAAGTTTTGATGATTTTTTTCTTTTAAAAAATCCATTAATTGTAGATGTTTTTCCTATCTACAAATCAAATAAAATCATATTTATTATATGTCCAAAATCAAGTAAAAAGTATTCATTGTCTCAAAATATGAATCATTCATCAAACAACTCAATAAATATACGGTATGTAAAAAAATCTCTTTTACATACATGATATATGCTTGGTTACTATGATTTTAGGGTTACAGTGGTTAGAGTTTTTTCACTTTCCTTTGCACCCAAAATGGACACTCTCCATCTCAACGATTATAGTGTCATAAGCCTAATCTTTCCGGACTTGCTTTTTAACCGACAGCAATTTGGTGCATTTAAAACAGGAAATTGTGCACTGTGGTCGACTGGAAATGCTCATTGTCTAATCTCATCTACCATCATAAAATAGATGGTAAACAATTACAAGAGAAGTTTGTTTTTTCCTTTTATTTTGATTGTCCATTTGATCATAAAACAGGTGGGCCAGTCATCTACAACAAAGAAATCAACGATGAATTTGGCGCTGCGAAAAGCCACTTGCCAACCCGTCCACTTGATATAATCATCAAAAACTGAATAGAGCAACGGCGAACTTACATGAAAAGGGAAATGTGGGATTCCAACTTACACAAAAGCCCCTCATCAGCAACTCGTGGACTTTCTAAAGCCTGTGTATTGAGAGCTAGCCCACAACTGACAGCCATGGAATCTGACCCGGTAAGGATTTGATGATTATATGGGCATTTTAAAAGAGTGGTCCCTTTTGCATATACAATGACAAGTATCAGTCAATCCACATTATCAGAGCAAGAGCAGCTCAATGGGAGGAGTGGTACGCATTTGCAGGCCACTATAAAATCATATGCCCATACCTAGATGAATCAAAGCATTGGGTGGGGGCCTAAATTAATGGATGGTGCACTTACTAAAGGTGCATTCATACTGCGAGAGGAATTTGCATTAGAGAAGAAAATTGTTTTGATGTTTCATGCGGCCCGCCTTTTTAGCTGTTGTGGTGGAACATATTCTTCTCATGAAAAAAAAAAATGAACTATTTTTTCTTGGTAGAGAAAACTTCGATTTTCATTGTGTGGGGTAGGAATGCATGATTCTTTCTTTTATAGAAATGAATGTCCGTAAAAAAATAAAATTCTCTCGTTGCACAAACGTCCATGCCATATATAGGATCTCTACTCTTTGTAGGATGTATAAATGAGCGAGTTGGATTTACAAGTGCTCAAGTGCATTAGAAATTCAAGGGTGGCCATATTGAATCTTACTAATCAAACATAAAAATCTTCCACTGCAATGACAGCTCACTGACATACACATGCTCTACTCTCACAGTTGGAGTCCCAATCCCTTTTGAAGTGAGGCACTCACAAAAATAATAACTAAAAGAAGAAGATCGTCGAGTAGTTAGAGTATCAACCACCACCCCCATATCATTATTCATTGATATCTTCGTCACAGTCGCATGGAAAAACTCTAGAAAATTATTATATACAGTGGGATACGTATGCATTTCACCTAAACTGATGTTTCTTGTCATTATTGATTTTTTTTTGTGTCACTGATTCTCAAAAGAGAAGGAGAGAGAGAGACCCCATTATTCTATAAATATATATATATATATACATACACACACTAGCAACAAATGCGCGTGTTAAGCCTGGGCCAAAATGAAATTATATTAAATTTAAAAATTATTTTAAAATATTATTAAAATAAAATAAATATAAACTAAAGAAATTTATTATCTTTGAATATTAGAATCTTTTAATATGTAATGAAAATAAATATAAAATGAAGTAAACTTACATAACATGACGAACCCTTGAATTTAAAGGCATTAACCATTACACAGGTATGAATGCGTGTCTATATGGGATAGCTCTCCTAAGCTAAAGCTTAGGATTAGGTAAGCTCAAGTTTGTGATGGGGCCTACATGGGGATGGGGATGGGGTGATTTCAAGACTCTATAGGACCCTTTTTTTTGTAAAAAAATAGTCGAACTGTGGTTTCTACTATCTCCATCTGGCCCCAGAAGTTTAATAGTCAACAGTCCATTCGGATCAGTACACAGTCAATCCAACGGTCCAGCAAATCCAAATCTGACCAAAAGCTACTGGAAATGTGCTATTTAGTGGGGTCGTGTGTTTGATTCATTTAGATGAACCAAGGGTAAGCCTATAAGCGTAAGCTTACATAATTAAATGGATAGGTATGGTGCCCGGGCTAAAAAAATATAATAAAATATGTAATCCCTTTATGAAGTATTATTGTAAAAGAATAGATTTTACAGAAATAAATAAATATTTTATATTTATTATATATTTAATATTTTATTTCTTTAATGTGGCATTTTATGCAATGAGTTTACCACCAAACCAAACCCAGTCCATTACATATTGTGCAGGTGTGTGTGGCCATGGCGTTCAATGGAAGGTCAATGAACATGTTTGAAATTAATGACATAAGACCCATTATAAAGTGGAGTAGGCTTGCAATGCCAAATGAGGTGGGTATAAAATTAGTATGACCCAATCCTGACCCACCTCATTGCCATCCCTATATAAGACCATCAAAGCCATTCACAAAGTTTACCAAACCCTCAAAGAAATATAGAAGGATAACCATCCTGCTTAATATCATTATAAATTCAGTATGAAGGAGTACATTTGTTTTCCTAAATTGAGTTCTTTAATCATATGAACTCCAACTCCTTTCTAAATTCAGTCTGAATGAGTGCATTTCTTTTATTATAAAACCTAGCGATGCCTCAAAGAAAAAATTAGCATGGTCAATAATATGCATTCGCAAATTCATATTATTTTCTTTTGGGGCCTATTTGTTTCCCCATTGATCATCTAATTCCATTAGTACTCCTTGAATCAAGGTTAATTTCTATGGATCAATAGCATGTGGTGGGCCACTTCAAGTATACTTCAAGCCTTTGTGAAGTAAAATCTCTCATGTGGGGCTTTGGAATTTCTTATAAGATTTCCATAGGTAAAAATCTCAGAGCTTCATGCATATCATTAGGTTATGAGTTTTTATGTGATTAATGGCATATGGTGGCCCACTTCAATTAGGCTTCATGCCTTTGTGACGTAGAAATCTCAAACCAAAAGGTGTGAAAACTAACGGCAATTACATACCAATAATTATGTGGGGCCCACCTTGTGGATCTCAATCACATGGATAAGAGGTTGGTTAGACATATTTTAGGATGTATTAAGATTAGAGAGTGATTTGAGGATTAATATAAGAAGATAAAATTGAATAGTTAAGAAAAGAGAGATTTTAGGGGAAGTTAGAAGGATTTTAGAAATGTAGGTTTATGAAACCATAATCTTACTTTAAATGGTGAGATTTAGGGAGGAGATTTGGGAGGCGTAGTGGCGCACATTAAGCTCAAAGCTCTATGTGTGCTTTTTTTAGGTATTTTTCTGAAAGGAGAACTCATGTGGGTGATGACGTGGCACTCTCCACAGCCCACCTCCTCATTTGCTTTAATATGTATTAGTGCAATAGGCCTGCGTTGGGAATTATAAAATTTATTAAAATTTCTAATTAGAAATATTTTTAAATATTTAAATAAGTTATAAATGAATATTAATATATAATTTATAATAAAGATGGAAACTCATTAGAGAAATTTTAGGTAGTTGAAAATATTTAGGGAAAGATCAAGCAAATAGTAAGAATTTTAGGACCTTGATCTTATTATATTTGTACTTAGCCATAAATTGAGTGGCATCTCAGAATTAAATGTGAATTTTGGAATTAATCCACAATGGGCCCCACAGATTAATTAATCCTACCAAATATCCAATGAAACATAAGGAGAAAAATTACAAAATACTGAAAGAAAAATAGAAAAAAAAAAGTAGCAAAATACTGCCAACGAAAGTGCCTAAAAATTCTGCAACTTGGATATGACATGAGGGTCCCATGAATTGATATGCAACAACATTTAATACATACATATTCACCTATGCTAAAATTATAGCTAAAGAGTCTTTATTCTTTTTTTTTTTTTGGTTAGTTTAATAATATGTGGGGTCCATTGAAGGTAAACAAAAAAGAAGTTATTATTGTGTGCTATGTTTTAGGGAATGAATAAGTATCTCATTTCAAGAATATCTTAGATTTGCATTGAGATATTTTAGGTGATGAGATTAGATGAGAAGGGCAATTCCGAAATGTGACATTGCAAAAAGTTTGAGGATGCGTGACGTGTCGCTCTTCCAAAGAATCACCTGTTGTCTTTTATTATATAATAATACTGTGAGAATTTAAAGGTTTTTGAAAATTTCTATGGGTTGTGTCCTTGAGCAGAGTTTCAAATGTTAAAGTCCAACTAAAATTTAGAAAGCTAAAATTCTGAGAATTCAAAAAACTAAACGTGGCCTTTTTAGGTATGTAGTTTTCAAAATTCCAGCAACTAAACACAATATTTGAAATGCGGACATGGCCTAATAACATCAGCGTAGAAATTTCCGAAAACTCACCGGATTCTGTCAAAAATACCTTCAAACAAATGAGACCCTGAGGAAATCTTGCACATAATTAGCCATATAGAAATTACAAATGACTGCGGACACCTTTAATTTAGGCGTTCCACCTTTCAAGACGATGAAATTGAAAATCTCACGCGGCCAGTGCCTTGATGAGCTCTCAAAAAGTTTCTCACAGTAACTAATGCACGATAACGACATCCATGGGAGGCACAACCGCACCAGCAATACGAGATTTGTCGGGATTTGATTGGAAGTGGGCAGGGGTAGTGCCCTCAATCACAATCTGGAGGGTACGGAACCAAAGCCAATAGTCTATGATTCAATGCGTCACGCAGATGCATTATTCGAATCATCAAGGGGCAACAGCCACAAATTTATGCAATTGGCTTGAGCCAAAAGAACCAAACAAAAAGAGTGTGTCACAATTATTCTCACCCGTAAGCAAGCAAGAACCATGGAGCATTACTCTCTCAACGTGGCCTTATGTCTCATGCAAAAACTTCCTTTAACTCATATATATATATATATATATAGATATATATCCAAATTATTTGATGGTAGGAATTTGTGGAACTCTAGAGTCTGTTTAGAAGTGAAATGGAAAGAAAATTATATATATATTTTTATGAAATTCGTTCCCCAAAAATATCGTTTTATCTTCAAATTGATTTTAGAATTGAGAAAAAGGCAAGTAAGGCCGCGTTTTTCATAAATTAACAAAAAGTAGTTTAAAGTTTTGATTCTATATATCGATCAAACATGAAATTCTGAGATGGAAAACTCCCATAAGCACACAACCCCCTCAAGTTATTCCCACATTAGACAATCTTGTTCTAAGAAATTCATATAATTCGTGAACCAAATGGGCTTGTAAGGAAGTTTGTAGGGCTCGCTTATTAAAAACCAAACAGGAGTTGTGGATGATTATATAATGTTAGGATTAAAATAAATTGATTGGAGGACTTGGCTTCCACCTTAACTTTCAATGGATATAACTTTTGACCTACTGTTAGATTTACAATTGGAATATATGGCCCAAAAGGCTATGGCGATATCATTGATTATTACATTCACATTTTTCATTACAAGTGATCAATCCGTTTTTTATTGCTCAATTGATTAGATTGATATGGAATGAGGTAATTTTATACCTACCATGATTCACACCTGCCTCAACCCAATTTGTAGCAATTTCAGAATATGTGATACCAAATTTATCATGTGATGAACGTATGTCCAGTAATTAGGTTTGTTGCTAATTATCTGATATTGTTTTTTCAATAGAAAAAAAATTAAAAAAATTATATAATCCTTTATTAATATATAAATATATGAACAAGTCATAGAGGGAGATTAGAAACTCATGACAACCAATCCTTGAGCCCTCCCAAAACTTGACCAAGGCGAAACCTATAAATCCACATCTACTGCTGACTGATGGCACTACTTCTTTTTTGTTTCCGAGAATGATTAGCAGAGCCCACAAAGAATTTGGCCATATGTGGCCCACTTTAACCCAAACCATAATACAATAGGTTGTGGTTTCGAACTTACACTCTCCCCTTGGGGCCATTTACTCAAGCAAAAGCTTGACTTACCGGTGCGTGTGGGAGGCAGGGATTTCATATGCCCAGGGGGGTAGTTAGTTCTTAAAGAGGCTTGACACTCTCGTTAGCTAAAAAATAATAATAATAATCTTAACACAACTCAAACCATACATCATTACTCAAAAATATATAATAAAATACTTGCTTATGTGAAGAAGTAGTTGCTTAAATTCAAGGAATATTTAAGAAACCATAGTAGTCACATGCAACAAGGAAAAGAAGACAAGCATACGCCATCCAATACCATTTTTTTATGCTCACAATAATATAACCATGTGTCAATGCCTCACTATTTGCTAACATGTTTAACATTTTTCTATTGCAGCTTGTAACGAATATTAAAGGTCAAAAGTTGTGGCTTTTGTTTCAGTCATTGCAAGTTGTGAATAAACCTACGAGCCAATTACAGCTGCAAGAACCTTCAATTACGAGGGCACTTTCTTATTGGAGGAGGGAGCTTTCTTCCATAGAGGAGTCCTACACGGCTGTCATGTATAAGGGTATTCATGGCCCACCCAGATTGAGACATCTAGGCCCAGCCCGCCTTTAAAAACACAAGCCCATATACGGGCCAATCTTGAGTTTCCGGCCCGGGTCCATCTATTAATTAGTCAATCGGTGGATAAATAAGTCACTAAACTACATTCTGCTATTTGGACTGGGCCGGGCTGTGCTTCGGTGTATCGCTAAATCCAACCTGACCTATATATTAATTGGACTAAAAGCTTATATCCAAGCCCAGACCAAATGGGCTGGCTTGAGCACCCCTAGCCGTGTGGGGTTTCACCTTAATGGACTTTCATATAGAGGGTCCTGTTGCTTGGGCAATGTGGATTAGAAATCCTGCTTGTACATGTACGAAAGTCCAAAAAATTGTATAGTCGTCTAACTGTATTTTTTTTTTCTTCTCCCATGACTATTTTTCTAAATTATCTAGACCATTGGTTCACAATTCAATGGATCATTATTCATTAACCATAAAAATCTAAAAGATTTATCAACGTTGATAAAAAATGAGAGTATTCAAATGACACATATCAAGATGTTTTTTTACTTTCCATTATAAGTCTCAAAGCTAAGATACAGAAGAATTCAGGCAACTAAATAGAGGAGGAGGAGGAGGAGGAGGAGGGTGGGGGGTTTTGGGGGGTGTTGTCATTTAAAGGGAAGGTGACAATAGGGGCAACAAAATTTGTCCTAAGTTGGTAGACCCATATTTGGGCCAGGAATCCTCGCACACAATAAATGCAGGTATCATGAAAACTTAACCCACATTTATATGGGTCAGGTTGGGATTGACCCTGTGTAACTCACATAACTCATTTAAAAGGTTAGGTTAAGATTGACCAACATATTTAAATCCATTTAAATGCTTTACTGGTTCCCATAATAGTATATTTTGTATGGAATGAGCTGAGCTTGTGCCGGGCTTGTTTTAGCTTGCAAGCAAACTCAAATATAACCATATTGTTTGACATGGGCTGGGTTGAGTTAAACAGCTTGGCTTGTATAGGATACAGGTTATGCTGGTCGGATTAGGTTATTGATATGATATGGGTTGGGGTTCAACTCATATAGACCCATGGTCAACCTAACCTATTTGCAACCCCTAGCTGACAGTGGCTCTATGAGCGTGCGGGGGATTGAGGGAAAGGACCATATATAGGGGTGTTCATGGGCCAAGCTAGGCTATGCCGAAGCATACCCAGGCTTAGCCTACTTTATAAACCTCATGCTCGTATTTGGGACAAGCTTGACACAAGCCATAAATGTCAGGCCTAGGGCTGTCAATCCAACCCTTTGATGAGGGGGTCTGGCCTGGCTTAGCCTGCAAAAGCCCTCAAAGCAAGGGCTCTTATTTTTGTCATAAAGCCCAAGGGTAGGGTAGCTCCCAATTTTAAAAAGGCCACAACCTTAATGGCCAAGGTAGGGCTTGACTTAGCTAGCCCGAAGGGGCCTGACCTGGTCCTTTGTCTATTAATATATAAAATAAATAATACATATGTAATATATATGTAGGGCTTTTTTACCAAAGAATTCATAAAGAACCCCTCTAATTAGCAATTAATGACAGAGACAAACAATAGTAATCAAATCTTAGGCAAATTTTCTTGATGGTAATATATCCCCATAGATCACAATATTGTCACCTATATTTAATTCTACATTTTCCCAAAACGAATATATTCTTCAATGAAAAGGGAGTTCAAGTTGTCATTAATTAGACTAATTATAATATATTAAAACCAGACGTTTGAGTTCAAGTTGTCATTAATTAGACTAATTATAATATATTAAAGCCAGACATTTTGTCACTAATTTTGACCGTCAATTGTGATTTGGACTTTTAAAGTTATTCCAATGAACACATCACGTCCTCTCCCCACTTCTAATGGTAATTTCCCTCCCATGCACCTCCTTTCGTATCTCTCATCTCATACAACCACTCACTCCATGCAACCACCAAATCTACTTTCTACTTTTCCATTCTCCATTTCCCTTTGTGCAACACCTCCCTTTTTACCCAACTTCTATTCATCTATTCTCCTACTGCCTTTTCACTCCCGCTCATGGTCATTTCTTCTTTTCTTTTTCTTTCTAAAAATCTGTTTTTGCATATAATGTGAATTTTCATATAATATGTTTGCTAAAATTTCTCAAGCTAGTTAATCTTCAAAAGTATGTATGATGTTTTATTTTTAATCATTAATGAAGAGAAAATAATCTTGTTCAATTCATTTCTCTTATTATTCCTGATCTGTTTGTTGTGATTTTCTCACTCTTCTCGGATTGCCCAGTTCCTCAATTAAAGTATGTTAGGAAATTTAAATTTAAATCTTGCAATGATCATTAATTAAATTTTCCTTTATATCTATTTTTTAATAAATAGATGTTTAGTTGGTAATGTATGGACTTACACGTGCTTAGCATGGGTTATTGTGCTAATTTTATCATTAATGTAAGCTACCAACTCTAAGTTTAGATGGATGGTCATCAACATTTAGGTTAATGTTAATTCAAGAGTGCTCTGATGACTATTTAAACCACACATACAAAATAATTTATTTGGAAAATGTCTAATACTGATTTGAATTCAATCTAATTGAATTAGATGAGACTTGTCAAACAGGCTCTAATTATGATAGTCCATATTATTACTTTATAAAAAAAATGAAATACATAAACTACTAAAAAAGGTGCAACTAGTATAACTTTAATTGCAACAATCTTATTAGAAGCCTGATCACAAACAAAATTGGGCAGATTACTTAAACTATGTAACTACTACTCGTGTGCTGAGGTCTTTAATAGCATATTCCACGCCTTAGTTTCATTTCATAATACTATTAAATTAGCTTATTTTATTTGATCCTAAATAATAGTATTATATGAGGATAAAGTAACTTGTCTCCTACATTCTTTAAGAAGTGGCACAAAAAGATTAACTTTTGCATTACACTAGCCATTAATTAGAATAAAGGAGGGTTAGCATAGAAAAATCATTTCTTTCGGCGTTGACCTAGGGGTAACAACTTCGGTATTGTAGGCCCGCCGAGGGCTTTGTCTCTACCTAGACCCGGCTCGGGCTGGCCCTTTGACAACCTTAATAAGGCCTAAGCTATCCCATTTAATCAATCAAGCCAAGCAGCCTAACCAAAGCAGGTCATGTTTGAGCTATAGATGGACAAATTATCATTAAACCAGCCCAAATTATATATCCGGACTTGACCCAAAGGCTCTGATTGGGCCCAAGTTGGCCCTGCCCATGAGCACCGCCCACCCATAGGCCCCATACCCTATCTTAAACACTCGTTAAGTATGGGCTCTTAAATTAGGTCAACCTAATAAATTGACTGAAATCCACTGCTCAAATTGATGGAAAATTTACCATACAGATGGCCCAAAACTCGACATTTACCCAATAACAGGGGAAAGAGTAGAAATTGCCGGATAGAAGTTCGTACATAAAAAGATGCCTAAAGTGGGACGATTTTACCCTTTACCATGCGATATCCTCGGGCTGTAAGATATCCCATGATTCGATATCCTAGGGCCGTAGGATATCGCACCGTTCAATATCCTTCATCTATAGGATATCTCCATAAAAATTTCACATTCTCATTTCAAACCTAGGTGAAATAGGGATGGAGATAACTCGGTAAAACCCCACCCCATTTTATTGTGATCATCTTCTTCGATCATCCAATGGTTTTTCCTCTGTGTTCTTCTCATCGTCTTGCCATGGATATTGCAGGAACACAACCTTCCACTCCATTCTCCTTCGTCATTTGCTACAACTTCGTGGATCTTCAACTATGTAAACTCGGTAAAAACCTCCTTTTACTGTGATCATCTTCTTCAATCCTCCAATGGCTTTTCCTGTGTTCTTCTCATCGTCTTGCTATGGGTATTGCAGGAACACAACCTTCCACTCCATTCTCCTTCGTCATTCGCTGCAACTTCGTGGATCTTTAATTGTGTTGGGTTTTAGTGCGAGAAATATACCCACTCATCAGCAATTTAAAGTATGGTAAAGAAGTATTGTTTTTCCTTTATCTTGATTCGTTTTAGTCTTTTTTCTTGATTAGGGCTTTTTTTAAGGCTGGGCATTTGGGTTTTTGTTGTGATTTGGGGCATTTGGGCTTTTATTGTGATTTGGGGGTTGCATCGTTGATGTTGCTACAAATCTTATTCGTCTTTCACTCTCTGATTATTGGAGATCCCTTGCAAAAAATTTAGTAGTGATGCTATTGTCTACTTATTTTACCATTTTTCCATGGAAGATATTGTTTTTAGTGGGAAAGGTTGAAGTGGGGACATGAATCAAAACAGTCTAAACTAAACTAAAATTTTCTTTTGTGTTTTTGTTTTCATCTGAATACACTTTTCATTCTTTCTAAATGGAATTGTGCTTAGGAGTACTTTTCTTGTGAGTCGACAGGTCGGGTGGGTCAGACCCCGACCCTAAAAAAACACACAACTCCATGCAAGTTGTTTCTGTGAGGGATGGGCAGGCCATGTTGCCAACCCCTCATCCAAGTTTTTAAATTAAACAGAAAGTGACTCGATGTTTTCCTGCAAAAGATCAAGGAAGAAGACAATTAAAATGGTGGTAACCAGGGTGCTTTTTTGGGTTGTTACTTCTAAACCATTAATGGGTTAACCAATAACGAATGCTCAGATTCTAGTTAAACTTATATCACTCTTTTACATAATGAACCCATGATCTTGAATAATATACCCATATAAAATTCAAGGGTCGCTATCTGTTATTAATAAGGTGGTGTTTTTTAATGCCACTTGGGTCGGCCATGTTGTCTTCTTGCATGGGGTGGTAATAAATGCACGTTGCTTCTTTCCTTCCATTGCCTTACATCTCGTGTTGCATGCAAAACATAATTGTATGTTTATCGATATGTGCCCCTGGAGAACCAATGCTCACAAAAGTCGTATGGGTCGAGAACTCTAGCCTTGATTACCGCTAAGGCATGAGAACATGGGATCCTAAGAACGTCCCACTTCCGACATGTACAAGAATGTTTGTCTAGCAAAACGACGACTACATACTCACCAGGTGAATGAACCTGAAATTCCCATTGACTGGCTAGATGCACTCCCAATCTACATGAACGCTCCAACTCCATGTTTATAACCTTTTCAGCATAAGGACTCATCCTTGTTTCTAGCAATTGTGATTTCAAGCGCCTATCTTCACAAAACTTCATCAGTTTGGCGTGTATCGCTTTAACTTGTTTCGCTATAGGAAACTCCCTTACTTCCTTCAACAAAGCATTTGTACATTTCGTAATGTTCTATGTGAGCATATCATAACGTCGGTCCCTTACAAATGCATTTACCCACTGCTCTTTTGGGATGTTGTCAATGTACTTGTATGCTTTCTCTAAAACAATTCTTATATCAGCCATATGTTTCTCATACTCGCAGGCTATATTTTGTGCAACATGTCGTATGCAATGACAATTATATGTAGTTGGGAACCTATTGGAAACGGCTTGCAGAAGTCCTTTTTACTGATCATAGACAATGTTCAAATTCTGTGTAGGGCGAAACACAACAAAAATTGCCGCAAGGAACCACTCCAAAAAATCTTGTAGCTCAATTTCGGCTATGGTAAATGCGAGCGGAAAGAGTTTACGGTCTCCATCATAAGTCACAGTTTTGAGTAAGATTCCAGGATATTTTCCACAAAGAGGGGCACCATTGACACCAATTAATGGTCTTAGGGATGAATGAAATGATCGTATGCTTGATCCAAATGCCCAGAAAAATTTTAAGAACGAATCATCATCTTCCTTAATTAGCACTGTTAAGCTGCCAAGATTTGTCCTCTCCAGCTCAAGGCAATAGTTACCGAAGGACTCATCGTATGAACCCTGTATATCAAGCATCGCAATTTCTTTTGTTTTCCACGCCTTCCTGTAACTAAGTAAAACACCACATCCCAATTGAAAGTCAGTAATAATTTCCTTCGGTGTGTATGAGGGATGGTGTCGAAGTCACTCCTTGATCCACTTAGCGACTAAAATCGATATAACTTGCAAATATCATGTCTCCATCGTTGGCTTTGAACAATAGTGACTGTTGTTATATGTCCTCACTTGAAATTGGGGTCCAGAAGCCACAATCGAAGCGTGAATACGCCAGGGACAAGTAGGATCGGCACATCTTGCTGTGACTTCTGTCTTGCTCATTTGTAGAGGCTTAATAACAAAGTTTTTGTGAATCGCAAATTTCGGCAATATTTCTCTGAATGAATCACGATTTAGAAATTGTCTTCCCTTCAACATGTCATGTTAGAAATTCTCTATATGCTAAGCATCAGATTTCTCTCCATTCACTTCTGCGACACGTGCTCCATTTTCTACCATAACAAAATGCTGGGATTCACGCGGTGGGGGAGTAGCACATGCCACAGGACTGTTTAAATCGAACTCAATAGGTTCAGTGCCCAATAAATCAAACCTGCATAGTAGATGATCAATCATAAACACATTGATGGAAATAATATTCAGAAACTAAATTTCAAAAGTTTTAGTGCAAACCTATTGGATTTAGTAATTGGAAAAGGACTGACATCATCCTCAAGAACTTTTCGTTACCTTCTCATCATCTTGTTCATCCTCGAGAACTCTTGATGGGTTTATATTAGCTTCATTTATGAACAATCTCTTCCTTACGCCATTACTTCTCGTTACCTTCTCATCATCTTGTTCATCCTCAAGAACTTTTGATGGATTTATATCAGCTTTATTTATGAACAATCTCTTCCTTACACCGTTACTTTTCGTTACCTTCTCATCATCTTGTTCATCCTCAAGAACTCTTGATGAGTTTACATCAGCTTCATTTATGAACAATCTCTTCCTTACGCCATTACTTGTCGTTACCTTCTCATCATCTTGTTCATCATCAAGAACTCTTGATGGGTTTATATAAGCTTCATTTATGAACAATCTCTTCTCTTCCTTACGCCAGTACTTCCCGTTACCTTCTCATCATCTTGATCTAATTGAGATATTGTACACCTACTATGCATCCAAATTGACCTAGGTAATACAAAATATAGTAATAGATATCAAGCAGTAATGTGATTTATTCCATACCTTAAACTTGGTGGTTGATGGTTTGTGGAAACACTATCACTTCTATGGATATACAAAAAGATAGGATAAACTCCATATCGAAATAATCTGAATATTCTCATGAGATCGTCATCACCTCGTAGGCCTACTAATGTGAAGTTCAGGCCTGTATGATATATGTATTGCATGTAAGGGTACCCATTTCTCATATCCCAATTGGTTTCTGCTACAATTTTTTCAATTAGTGAATTGTAAGTTATGTTGCTGTATATAAAGATAGGCTTCTGCTCTCCACCGTTATATATTGGATGTGAGCGATCCACATCTAGCTCTCCATCAAAGTGCAGTATAAGACACAAATCAACATCTGATATTCTAATAAAAACAATAGAAACACAATATATTTTATTAATAAAAATTGCATGAGTTGGAAATATGTAGTAATCATATGATGAATTTTACCATCAAATCCTTTGTTATGAGATTTATAGGAACAATATAATGCCACAATATTAGTATCTATAAAGGACTCTGAATGCCTTATTTTCTAGCGAGTAACAGCTTCATACATTTTATTATAACATAGAAATTCCAAAAAAGGTCTTCACCAATGGACTATTAAATAGGTTAATTGTGAAAGATGCAAGATGAGAGGAGCAATATATATATATATATATATATAACACATCAAATGCGAGAAGATGAATAAAAAAATGCATTTCATGGAGGGATTTGAATCTTAATAAGTGATTTACAGTTTCCATCATAAGAATCAAAGCAGAAAAAATGTTTATCAATACCACATGTATGGGCTATTTTTTTAACGCATTCAGAAATATTATGGTCCCACATATCTGTTGTGATGAATAAAATGGATAAACACCGGATGAAAGAAGATGGAATGGTAATATCCTATAGGAACTTACAAGCGAAAACAGAGAATGCGATATCTTAGAGCCCTAAGATATCGAATCCTGGGATATCCTACAACGCTAGGATATCGCAGGGTAGAGGGTAAGACCGTCCCACTTGTGGCGTCCTTTTATGTCCGAACTTCTATCCGGCAATTTCTACTCTTTAATCTGTTATTAGATAAGTGTCGGATTTTATGTCGTCCGTACGGTAATTTTCCCTTTCTTAACTTTCTGAAAAATCTTAAATTTAATTGGGTGGGTCCCAATGGACCTATAGTTTGGGTTTCACAGGCACCCCCACAGTTAAAAAAGAACCTAGAGTCCTAGACTCGTTAGTCAGTTAACCCATGGCCCATGGGCTCCACCCGTTTACAATATCCATGTAACTTACGTGCATCTAGGTGAGCCCCAGCTTTTGCTTCCTCTCTCTCTCAACTTTTCCTCCTCCACCCATCTCTCTCTCTCTCTCTCTCAACTTTTCCTCCTCCACCTCTCTCTCTCTCCCCTCCTTCTCTTTCTTGCGTTCATCTCTCTCTCTCTCTCTCTCTTCGACAAACGCCTCGTAGATGTCATCTTTGGTAAGCATAGCATTTTGGGTTTTTCTTCTTCTTCCTTTTGATTTCGTATGTGGGGATTCTGGGCAGTTTTAGAGGCCATGGATTCGATTTCTCTTCATTTTCTTTCTGGGTTCAATGGCAGATCATGAATTGAAACTCAATTCCTAGGGTAAGGAAGATCCTTTACCTCAAAACCTGCCATAGTGGGGGTTGAGAAAGGAAGAAGAAAGAGAGGATAGACACTTCTATTTATTCGCGATTCGTTTCTTATACATTGATTGATTGCAGATGGATAGGATTTTGGTGTTTCTGATTGAAATTAAGCAACTTGATTCAAATTAATTGCGGATTAATTCTAATTACCATCGATTAAGGAGTAAAATGGTATTAATTATATCTAGTTTGGTGCTCTTTGATGCTATGCTATTGTAAATTTCTGTCTTTTGGGTGTTATGAATTCTGTTGTGATTGTGAGGTTTATAAATTTCCTTCTATTTTTTTTTCACGCCCATTTTATTAATAGGTAAAAAGTAGTACATTAGATGAAAATCTTGATTTGAAGTATGAAATTTGATGTTATAGATAGGATAGTCATATTTGTATCTCTGATCCTCATATCCATATCTGCATCCATATATGTAAACAACCATTATTGATTGATTACAGCACATTGTATTTTAAGGTGGACCCATAAATTCTCTCATATATATGTAGGGGTTGTTTGATTTTTAAGGTGTTCAATTTAATGTGATATTTGAGAATCTAATCTAATGAGGGGAGATTGAGCAACTTGTCCAGTTACTTATTTTTTTTGTTTTCTAGCATTTGATCCTTGAGGCATTGGAATTAAGGATTTTCTGAATTCGAGAGCTGTTGGACATTGGATTAATTGTTGCGTTTTGGTGAAAAATATCGTTTGGTGTTGCTATTATTTGGAGATTTTGTGAGAGGAGGCCATTAAAGAGTCTTTGGTGTAGAGCTTTTGTCGAATGGTGTGCAGTTGGAAGGATTAACTGCATCAACGTCTGATGTATTTGTCTTTGCCAGTATATTCATGTCGATATTTTGTTTAATAAAGAAGCACTTACAATGAATTTAAAAATTCTATGAATCAAAGATTTGTGATTTACTTTCAAATTCAGTCGGTCAATTTAATTAAGTAGGCAAATATTTTGGGTTTTTCCTCTTTGGTTTTTTTCTTTTCTTATGATAAAACAAGTGATTTGTGCCACCATTTGATGGGATAGCCTGTTGTTATTATGGATTGGAAAGTGGGAAGTTTGGGTGGTATTTGGGTTAATTGAATTCAGTTTTTTGTTCTGTTATATTTGTAAGGGAAAATGGTTGCTGGCCTTGATGTATCACCTCCATTGACTGCATTAGAAGGTGGGACCAGTATGGAGCCATCCACGGAAGTGGAGAACATTGGGAAGCCTCCACGGAACATTTCAGTAATTCGACATTGCATGAGCAGTGCTAGGTTGGCAGAGGTAGTGAGCCTTCACTTTTCACACTATATGTTGATGCTTTCTTGTGTTCACATTGTTAAACTATTTTATATAGAATACCTTGATTGATGATGCATTTCCCTCTTCTTATGAATTAGTACCATGAGCATTTTCTGATTTTGGAAACTGTTTTCTAACATGTTTGCTCCTCCCATGTGTTTAGGAGTTGGATCTTGTGGGAATTGATTCTAAGTCACCAGGATGTGGGAAGTCTGGATTTTTACCAGTGTTCCGTTCTGGGAGTCACTGTGAGATAGGGCCAAAACAGTACATGGAAGATGAACACATATGTATAGATAATCTACTCGAACATCTTGGAGAAGCTGTTGATGTACCATCACCGGGGGCTTTCTATGGGGTGTGTAACTAAACCATCACTGCTGCACCTTGCAGCCGCAACTCAATGGACCATTCATCCTCATTAAATATCATATTTCCATGAATTCACGACTAGTTCGTGTTTGCCGTTGATTGTTAAATGATTTACTAATTAGTCAAATGAATGGTTTACAGTGAATTAATTTTTTAAGTTCTTTTCTGTTTATCTTCTGAGACCATCAGTTTCTCTTATTCTCCTAAAAATATCAAACTTTTAGAGCTCGTACACATGAGTTGTTTAGTAGACTGAAACCGCCTGAGGTCTATTGCCTAAATTCATTTGTTATTCAAAACAGATTATAGAGTGCAATGGAAATTTTACAATAAGTTATTGAGGAAAAAAATGCAATCATGCAATAGCTAAAGATTCAGTTGTTTGTGGGTGCAGGTATTTGATGGTCATGGTGGTACAGATGCAGCTTCTTTCATCCGAAAGAACATTCTTAAGTTTATACTTGAGGATTCTCACTTCCCCACATGTGTGGAGAAGGCTATTAAAAGTGCATTTGTGAAAGCAGATCATGCATTTGCTGATGCTCATACTCTCGACAGCTCCTCTGGTACCACAGCACTGGTTGCTCTAATCTTTGGCAGGTGAGGATTAGAATTCCTGTCCAAACCTTTTCTTCCCTTGCTATTGCTTGCCTGACCTCAATAGTAGTTCATTAATGCTACTTAATGCTTATAACTGATCAGAATGCTTCTCGTCTATATTTTTCAATTGCAATGTTATGTTGTGGGACAAGTGTGCTCTCTTTTGGTCATTGAAAGCCATGGATGCATGTATTTGTCCCTTATGCTTTTGAATTTTGATATAGTAGTTCAGTGAAGTGTAGCTATTTATGTATTATTTCTGTTCGGCTTCTCTTATTGTACATGGATGGTACTTATTTCTTTCAAATGCATTTCACCTTTAACCATGCAGGACTATGCTAATTGCCAATGCGGGTGATTGTCGAGCTGTGTTGGGCAAACGGGGTAGAGCAGTTGAATTGTCAAGAGACCACAAACCCAATTGCAGCACTGAAAGACTAAGAATCGAGAAACTGGGTGGCATTATTTATGATGGCTATCTCTGTGGTCAGCTATCAGTAGCAAGGGCTCTGGGAGATTGGCACATGAAGGGTGCTAAAGGTTCTGCCTGCCCATTAAGTGCAGAGCCTGAATTGCAGACAGTAACTCTCGCAGTGGAGGATGAATTCTTGATAATGGGTTGTGATGGTCTGTGGGATGTGATGAGCAGCCAGTGTGCGGTGACGATAGTGAGGAAAGAGCTCATGCAGCACAATAATCCTGAGAGATGCTCTTGGGAGCTAGTAAGAGAGGCACTCAAGCGGAATACATGCGATAATTTAACTGTCATTGTTATCTGCTTTTCTCCTGATCCCCCTCCTCGAATAGAGATTCCAAGATCTCGAATGAGAAGTATTTCGGCAGACAGCTTGAATTTTCTCAAAGGGGTTCTTGAAAGCAACATATGATTACAGCCTGGAGTTGAAAAGCTGGGATTTTTGGGAGATTGACATGCTTGTATAAAATGCTTTGGTGGGAGGTTTTTGTGAGCTTGCTTCCCTACTTGCCTGGTATTTGTCACCCGTGCTGCCTCGATAATAAAAGGATAGGATTTAAGATTTTTTAAAATTCGGGTTTCATGTACATCTGAGACAATTATTTTTATAAATGTGAAGCATCAAATTTGTTTCTTTTACATTTTTTGCAGATTCCTCTTAGAATAGGTATCTTTTGATAACCTGGTATTCTTTTTCTTTCCATCTTGGCTTCTGTGTATGGATCTCTATGTTCTGCTAGAGTTCCTTAAGCCAAACCTAAGAATGTACCAATTTCTGCTGTTTTGATTGGGCAAATGTATTATCACATTTGCTAGCAAGGGTCTGGTCTATCTGGCTTCAAAAACTCTGGGCTTGCCAATTCCGAATTCCTACCAACTCTGAAATGTGGATTTGCAGATGGACACAGATGTAGGGTTTTCTTTTCTAGGACTTCTTCTGGGTTTTTATTTTAGGAGAGAATGATTTCTTTGAAGTGAAGATTTATAAAAAATAAAAATAGAAACCATGAACAGATGCAGGATCCATCATCAAACAAATCAAGCACAATTAGTACTTGTGTTGTTCAAAATAAGTGGATTCTATACCTCGTGGATTTTTATTTCTAAAAGAGAGAGGTGGATTTTTGTTTTTAAGGGAGGAGGAATCCTACATCCGTACACCTCCTATAGAAATGAAAATCCTCTATATCAAGGAAAACCAGTATATTTTTCTTATTTTATTTTACTTTTTGCAAAGAAAATGCGTCGCACCAAATAGTGGAACTTTACTTTGCAGGGAAAACGCATTGAGACTCTCAGCGAGAGATCATCTGCAAATTCGACCCAAACATCCCTTGGCCCTCCCATGGTCCAACAAATTCAACACTCAGGTCCATTCAGGAATTGCGGGCCGAGCCTGAGTAAGCAAATGGGCTGTGTTTAGGTAGCCTCCACCCAACCGGCCCATCTGAAACTCCAGCGATGGGACCATGGGACCTTACCATGAGATCCATATTAATCTTTCCCATTTCTATACTGTCCACTTGCTAAAGCGGATTACCAAAGATGGACATGTGGGTCCGTCCACGGTGGCCCAAGGAATGGGCAACAAGGCCTCATGATTAGGGAATGGAGCCCCAAAACACCAGACACCCAACCTCTCATGCAATCACCCAACATTGCAACTGTATGAACCATGAAGCAATATGCAGCATTCATTTCTAATGTGGCCCACCCATGACAAAATCAATCGTCACCCAGTTATCAATGTTCCACCTGTTCTTACCTAACTAATTAATTTCAAATACAAAACACAACCTGGAGCCACATGGTTCACCCCCCAAATATGCATTTCATTGCAGTTCCAACCCCTACAAATCATAGGGTGGGAGTGTGGGACCTATTACCCTTTTGGAGCGTAGCACCAAAAGTCACAATAAGAGAGCCATTAGTCAGTACTGCTCCGACCCAAATCAATACTACTGGAAAGCAAATATAATCAGTATTGGCAGTCATGTAACTAATGATAAAATATTTGACTGATTCCTATAAGGTGCTGCATTCCTTTATCCCACCATAATAGGAGAATGCAACCTTTTAATTGTCGGCAAGCCTTTGCCATTTAAAGTTGTGTGACAAATAATACATATTATTGCATGGGTGGGGCCGAATAAAATCAATTAAAATTTATAGATAACCCGTGCGTTAGAGATTTGGAAGAGTGTTTATTTTGAATTATTCATATTTTTAATAGATGGATTCCGCTGTAAACCATAGGAGATTGGGTGTTAGAAGCTTTATTCTAACTATATTGGTCAGCTATGCTGTAGTTTTGGGAAAGGCTTCATGCATGTCCCATGCCTGAACAGTGGAGGAGGGTCTCACCAACTTTGTAGATGTAACGCCTGGTTTAATCTGGTGGGTCCCAACAGATTTTGCACATATCTGGCCCCACTTGTGGAAAAAAAACAACTGAACTTACTGTGCATTAGTTTCTGGAAGAACTACCACTACCAGTTGAGAATTCAGGTGGAATGGGAGGAGGAAGGTACAGATGCAGTGCATTAGCCAGAGGGGGCAATGATGAACTGGTCCACCTCTTGACAATTCCCATCATAAAAGTGCACATGCTCTTTGATTCGCAGGACTACAAAATTCAGTGTACCATCTGCTATCTTCCAAAGTTGTAATAAAGGGTTGAGTCATACAGGAAATCTGATTGAGCCCAACCCATAACATACAAGTTTAGGTCCAACCATTGATTGGATGGGTTGGGACCTAGTATAGGGTCTAATAATTCACAAGTACAAACGACACACCATAATGATTAATCTAATTTAGGCTCTAATACTTTACCACTACTTTGATAATATTCAAAAGTTGTAATCATTGGCTACCTTTTCTCCCTTTTTCCCTACATATCTATTTGAGAATTACTATTGTGCCTTTAACATTTTCCACTCAACCCTGTTATTTTTCAATCTTTTTTTATCATGTTCTTTGCTAGTATCACCATCATTTGGATTTGCGTGGATGCATGATGTCCAAAGAAGCCACCGCAGTGAAAAATCACGGATGTGGATTAGAGGAAAACAAGGTATCATCACGATCAAATTACCTAATCGTTAATTTTATGTCATCAAACTATGAGAACTATACAACCTGCAAATTCAACATCAACCACCGTTAGAAATACCTGGGGAACGGATATTCTTGTTGGGTCAAATGCCTTAAAATGGCCACATTATAAAAAGAGAATAAAAAAGTGAGATTAGGATCGCTGTCGATTCAAAGGAATCTTTTGTGCACCCTATATGAAAACTTACAAAGGAGATGAGATGTATCTTTTGGATGAGTGGGGTCAAGAAGGTTATCTTCAATTTTATCTAGAATCATACTTGCACTATTTTCTCCAACTATTTTTTTTTTCTATATTCAGGGGGCATTTTCATGGTAAATCACATGGATTTATCGTACTCAAGTAGAGAAGTCCTCACTTAAAGGATCAAAAACTCCGTTATGCAGCCCCTCTTAAAATCCAAACCATTCAAAATAGGTGTTTTTCAAGTGTACGAGGGTATCCTCAATTTTTGCATCAATCCGAGTTTATTACACTATTAGATTATCCACGTGATAAAAAATGTGGCAATGGATATGCATGAGATCGCGTCAATCACGGATATGCACGAGATCGTGTCAATCACTTTTTTTAATCATATTTTTCATCAAACGATCAATTTAACGATAAAACCACTCGAATTAACCTAATATATTAAAAGGGTATTTATTTTTATTCATTCGAATTTCAATAAATAGAGCCCACCACCATTGAGTACGTAGAGTTCCACTCCAGTAACTCGGAATCCGAAGAGGGTCTGGATTCACACGAGGTACCACAAAACTTAGCGCGACAAATTTTAGAATGTCCCACGGATCTCACAAGCATCTTTTTCACTTCAACAAAGGAAAAGAAACCGAGAGCGAGAGAGAGAGAGAGAGGAGCTTTTGGAAGGGCTGCTTCTTTTCCATCTCTATCTATAATAATAATAATAATAAGAAGAAGAAGAAGAAACGAGAGAGATTCTCAAACAAACACAATCAGAAATCGCAAATGAGAGCGAAAGCTCTCCACAACTCGCGTTGATTCTCATTTCCTCCTCAGGAAATCGACTCTACTCGGCTTTCCACCGCTGTAAGCAACCACTCCATTGCCGAAAAAGGCAAGTTTTCGTTCGTTTTTCCCCTGTTTTTTCGCCACATTTTATTCTGCCTCGTTTTCTTGCAATTTAGCGGTTCAGATCTCGAGATCTGGACCATTTTTGCTTTATTTGGAAAGAAAATGGTCAATATCTGAGCCGTTGATGTGATTTATCTGGATTAGGGCTTGGATCTCGTAATGAGGACGAGATCTGTCTCTTCTTTTTAAGAGAAATGGTGGATTCTTCCTTTTGTTGTTTTTGATTGCGCGGATCTTGAGATCTGGATGTGTTTGGAGCGTTTGCGAAAGAAAATGGTTGATTCTTGTCCTCTGAAGGCATGATTCGTGTAATCGAAGAAGGAGATGTGTTGGAATCGGAGAGGAAACGGACGACTGCTCCAAGTTTCAATGGTCAGGATCTTGTTTAAGACTAGGGATTTCATGTTTTAGCGACGATTTGTAGCCTCTTTGATAATGAAAGAGCTGTTTTCCCCAATGCTTATGTAGGTTCCTGAGCTCAGAGGATCTGAGTTTACATCCTGTATCCGGGATCTTTCACAGGAAAAGGAAAAGTAAAAGAAGCGATCTTGTTAGGGTTTTTTTGGTTCTCGGGAGCATTTGAAGTAGGTGTCAGCAATAAGCTATGATTTATGCTTTTAGAGCTGACGCTTTTTAAATGTGGTTGTTGATCCTTGACTCTGATAATTAGTAATGGTTTTGGGAACTTTATGGTTTAGGATTTTTGGCCTTTCAAAGGTTTGAGATGGGGAGTCTAGGTAATTTCAAGAGATCGGGCAGTAAAGGTAAGACTGCTCTCCTTCGCAGTGGTTCAGGAAAACAGATGGATAAAGGCATTGTGGAGGAGGGAGTGGTGGGAGAAGCATCTGTTCCAAATGAATTTGAGGCTCTAAGTGTTCCGAAACGGCTTGTTAGAAGTGTCAGCCAGAAGTTGAAGAAGAAGAGTGCGAGAGGCGATGATGGGGAGGATGAGGGGAAAGAGAGAAAGGGTTATGGATGGAAATGCCTTGGATTGTATACAAAGGGAGGTGGGTGTCGAGTTGGGGCTGATACAAGTGAGGAATTGGGAGATGGAAGTGGTCGCAGGAAGTCCAATGTTGGGGAAGAGTGCATGGGGGGTTATCATGCGATCCCGGGCACTGATGAAGCAAGGGTTGATTGCTTTTCTTATGGGGTAGCAGAGAGGTTTTGGAGGTGGAATAGCAGAAAGGCAAAAGAGATTGAGCCGCAACAGGGGAGCGGTGAAATTCACTTCTCACTTCCAGATGACATACTAGAAATGTGTCTGGCAAGGGTTTCTTTGACGACTCTCATGAATGCCCGCCTTGTTTGCAAGAAGTGGAGGGCCTTGACAACCTCTCCTCATTTTATGCAGATGAGATGCAAGGGTTCCCATCAGAGTCCCTGGTTGTTTCTGTTTGGTGCCGTGAAAGATGGGTACTGCACTGGGCAGATACACGCTCTTGATGTCTCTCTTGATCGATGGCACCGGCTTGATGCTGATATCCTTAGGGGTAGATTTCTGTTCTCTGTTGCGAGTGTTGGGAGTGATATTTACATTGTTGGTGGTTGCTCTAGCTTGGCTAACTTTGGCAGGGTTGACAAGAGCTCATTCAAGACGCATAAAGGGGTGATGGTATTCAGCCCTTTAACTGGACTGTGGCGCAAAGCAGCATCAATGAAGTCAGCAAGGTCGGGGCCTGTTTTGGGTGTTTTTGAAGTTGATTCTAGTTGCTCCATCTTTCAAACTCGGCTAGATCGGCAAGATCGACGCCCTTCTAAGTTGCGGCTGGGTGGTGTATCTGATGTTTACGAGGATCCACACAGATTCTCACTAAGACGACAACTTAGAGATGCTTTGATTGAGACTGAGGACTCGTCCAGAAGAAAGCCCTGTAAGTTTGTCAAGCAAGAAAGTAATCAATCAGATGTAAAAGACCCCAGGAGGTTTGTTCTTATTGTTGTAGGAGGCCAAGGATACTGGGATGAGCCTTTGAATTCTGGTGAAATTTATGATCCAGTATCTAATAAATGGATGGACATTGCCAGATTACCTGGAGACTTTGGAGTTGTTTGCTCTGGTGCTGTTTGTAACAAAATGTTTTATGTTTATTCTGAGACTGACAAGCTTGCTGCTTACGATATAGAAAGGGGAATGTGGATAGGAATCCAGACCTCTTCCTCCCCTCCCCGTCTTCATGAGTACTATCCAAAACTTGTATCTTGCAATGGTCGGGTGTTCATGCTTTGTGTATCATGGTGTGAGGCAAGTGGCCAAGTAAATAGGAGGGAGAGAGCTGTAAGAAAGATATGGGAGTTGGATATCGCATTTCACACCTGGAATGAGGTCTCAAAGCATCCAGATGCCCCCATGGACTGGAATGCTGTATTTGTTGCAGATAGAGGTATGATATTTGGAGCCGAGATGTTCAAGATATTTGGTCAGGTGTTGGACTTCTTGACTGTATGTAATGTGTCTGGTTCGGAATTGAAATGGGACCGTATCTCAAGGAAGCATGTTGCACATGAAGTAGATGCTTCTTCTTGCATGACAAAGACAATTGCAGTGCTGCACCTGTAAACTACTTGGTCTTCCTGTCAAACTGCAGCTTGTCATATTCTTCTCTCATTATCATTCTTTCAAGGTATAAAACTTTGGCAATTGATTGGTGTTGCAGTTTATTCAGATTTGTAACAGTGGTGTTTGTTTGTCATGTAGCTTGTTAGTTCACAAATGAAAATTTTAAAATTGTATTTCAGAAAGCCACTGTTGTAACAAGACCATCTCCATTGATCTCTTTAAATGTGAAAATCTGCAGATTTTAAATCACCAAAGTTTAATGATGAAAAAAGTACTCCATAGTTTAGATTTTTGCTGTTGGTCGTTTCTATTGAACAAAACAGCTATATCCTTTTTATTTTGGATGAGCTTATATCATGGTGGCTATTCTTTTGACCTTCTATCCATCCATCCAAAGACTCGTTCAGCTCTGGGAATTTACTTTCAGAATGTGGCAGGGAAGCACTGGTTCTGGTAATCTGTTTCTAAACCTTTCTAAGAGTTAATAATAATTCAAAGGGTTGCCTCAGTTTTGATTTTCCTTGGTGAATAGCTCTCGTGAGGCTCAAGCATATTGTTTAATAGATCATTTCAGTGTGAACTCTTGTTTTGTTGTGAAGACACATTGTAATCTGACGATTAAATACTCATTATACCATTTATATTACTTAATTCTCTCCTATCAAAGATCACTCAAGATAAGGATGTGTATCATATCATTGTTAGCGATACTGATTCGAATGGTACGGTGAAAACATTTCACAAGTGTCGCCCTCTTGAACTAAGTGTATAAACCCGATTCACAGATGAGACTCTGCTAAAATCTAGTAGACAAATTTCAATTATCTGTATCAGTATCAACTCAAATGTGATACTGGTAACCCTCATCATACTGCAATGTTCAGCCACTCGTATCCCAGTGCCCCTTGGAACACGACATCTTGGAGACAGATGAGAGGGATTGCTCTTACATATTTTGCAATGGGGTACACTGCATTATGCCCTCTGGATGATGCTTTCTGTATGGTCAGTTTACACTGGGAAATCTAGCTTAATTCCGACCACCATACTCACATTAAATACGTGATCCAAAAGTCCCTGGCCTGGACCATCCATCAAATGGGTCCCATTGTGGATCAGCCATTGGAGAAGATCTTCACTGATGGGGATAATCTCAACCATCCCATTATGACCTGCGAATTCTGTTGGCAGAGTGGATCGCACTGTTTAAATAGTGATTAGTCAATTCCCTACTCTGGGGCCCGCCTTTCATGATGTCAAAAACCGTTGGACCAAACTCTCCAACCCTAAGATACATTAGAACCATTGAATTCATGCTGTAAAATAAAAATGTTCGCTTTAATCATGCAATTCACACCATTTTATCCAGATGGTTTCACTCCCATCATGAGTAGGATTTCGTTCAACACTTTTTCTTTTTTTCCTTTCCCCATCTTTCCTTTTCTGAAAAGATAGGACCCGCCCTATGTAGTTGAAAACCATGATGTGGCATCACAACGCGTTAATCATCCACAAAAAAGAAAGCAGAGGATAAGAAACTTTTTAGGAGCAACAACTAGTCTAAAGACCAGGATAATCCGATCTATATGGCTTTTAGCTAAGGGTTTATTACAATTTACAACAGTGCCCAGCAATGAGTGTTTTGTGAAGGAATATGAATCCATGTGCCCTTCATCATCTCTCTTGAAAGATAATGTACTAAACCTAATCTTTATTTGACTTTGTGGGGGTTTTTGACCCATTTGGATGTCTCCCCACGAGTATAGCTCAGATGTACCTTTTTGGATTCCTTACAGCACTGTTTACTTACAATTAGGGATGTTCATGGTCCTAGATGGGCTGGGGATATCCAGCTTCGGCCCAACTTTAGAAACACAGACCTGTATCCAGCCCAAGGACAACGCGGGCCATAAATGTCAGTCCTAAGCCCACCCATTTAGCCATCTGGGCCGGGCCAAACTGGGCCTTTAATCAGCTGTAGACTCACTAGCCATTATTTGGACACTCCTCATTCAGAACGGTCCAGGCCAGATCAGGCTTCAGCCTTTGTATCACAAAATCCAAGCCTGACCTATATTTTAAATGGGCCTAGTTTATATATCCAAGCCCCTAGTCCGGCCCTGGGCTTGCCCCAGCCCATGAGTACCCACAATAACAATAGGATAAGATCTCGTTTAATGTCCGCTAAAGATTCAAAGTTCACCGATCTTGAAATATTTTTTTTTAATCAGTGATCTTTACAGATTCAAAAAACTGCCATAAGGAATTTTCCCCCCTGCAATGGGGACTCAGAAAGAAAGAAAAAGAACAAAGAACAAAGAACAATGAACAAAGACGCACACGCACACATGTTTCTAACCAGCTGATCTCCAGGGGAGGACCACTGCTGCAAACAATTACGTATGTTGTAATCAAACAAATAACGAAACATAGACCCATATGCTTCGCTACGAGTGGAACAAATGAGGAAGAAAAGTCACATTGCTTACCATTTCTAACCCATGACAATCATCAATCTATCACCATCTTATTGCTTACTAGTTACAACCCATAGCAATCATAAAATTAATAGATTCCCTTAGCTTCTAAGGTCTGAATTAATTGATTAATGCAGCGTAGGGCACATAGAAGTCACCAGACATAAAGAACAAAAATAGATGAAAGCCAATCTTTTCTTAAATGAATGTCTGGTTTTAATCTCAATTAACATGAAATCACAAGTTTCAGAGTATGTGAAAAGAACACATTTTTTTAAACAAATTCTCAACACAATTTCACAAACAACATATGAACATAAAGAAATAACAAGATATCATACAGAACTCTGATCAATGGGACTTTCAATCTTCCCTCAGACATTAAAACTACAGAAAAGAAACACACCAGTATCTCCAGATCCTGCATGCATTGCTGTACGTCAGCAGTAGAGATGGATAGATGCTTCACCCATCCTCTTTTCCTTGAATGGTATGCCTAACCCATCTTTTGAAAGATGCCAGAGAAATTTGGTATCTTGTCGACATGCTTAAGTGCACGCTCCGCAATCTGCCGAGTCCGATAATCCCCATGCCGGAAAGATTCAACCAATGCAGTAGCCACATTTTGATTACCAGTAATCTCATATGCTATGTCTTCCGTCCTTAAGATCCTCTCCACAGCCCATACTGCCCGCTGCCGGAGGATTTCAGTCCGGTTCTCAACCAAGACATCAAATATTGGCTTGATCCCCTCTGCCTCAAACAAGACGGTCACCCCTTGCTCCATGTTGACATCATCTTCCAACAATGTGCACAGAGCCGCAAGTACTGCCTCAACAACTTTCTCATTCATGTGATCTAAACATGCTACCAGCTTCCCCACTGCTTTTCCTTCCAACAGACAGAATGACTCCTTCACTGAGCAGATCCCTCTGTGGACCCGGCAAAGCCCAGTAATCACAGGCTGCTGGCTTAAACAAGGGAAAATTGAACAACAAAATCCAGGCTCCGGAACATCGGGCAATCTTGTCAGACGACTAGACTCTTTCGAGAGGTTCTCCAGTGCCATGGCAGACACCATCTGTACCTTGTCGAGGCCATTCGATTGGAGGAGATCTGTAAACAACGCAGTGAGATTGTGTTCGCGAGCAACTGCAACAGCCTTAGGGTCATTGGCCAAGACAAATGTGAGCCTTGCCAGAACCCCAACTAGCCCTTCTAAAAATGGTGTGACAAAACGGTTACCACGGGTCTCCCCTTGTCGAATTCTAACAATCCTAGAGATGACCATCTCAAATGCGCCTTCCTCCCGCAGCATTTCTGTGAGGCCTGAGTCCCTCTCTGGGAGGTTAGCTAACAGTCCAACAGCAGATGCTTGCTCTTCTGTTATCCCTCTGTTGTCTGAGATGACTTTTATTAGGCTGCCAAGCTGGCCTGCAGTGCCGCAAAGGGCATCTGCAAGCTCTTGACCCATGTGAGGAGAGAGGTTATGTATAAGTTTTAAGGAAGACATGCGCAGATCCTTCTGTGGAGCTTCAATAAACTGAATCAAACTGATGGTAGCACCAGAGCTTTTGATGGCATCCACTACATTTAGAACCATTGCAGAAGATCCTGTGAGCCCCACAAGAACTTGAAGAAGCTTACACTCAATGTTTGGACCAGTGTTGCTGATCAAATGAAGCAGCTTATGGATTGTATCTTCAGAGACCAGAGTCTGGTTGTTAGGGCCAATGGGAATAAATTCAAAATCACAGCCCAAGTTAACAACATTGGCAAGTACTGTTGCCGAGACCTCTTTCAGCCTCATAGGAAGCTGGTTGATACCAACAGTGAAGAGATCTTTGATGAGTGGCGGAAGGATCCCAGCATCAATTAATATCTTGGCACTTGCCTCACAAGATGAAATCTGGTTCAAAGCCTTCAGAGCAGCTTCCCTTGCTTGCATGTTGCCACTTCTCATGAAGTCAACCAGTGATGAGCCAACCGTTCTGGCCACGAAATCCTTCACATCATTGCTCAGAACTAGGTCACCAAGATATGAAGCCATAGCCACTTTGGTTTCTGGCGAACCTGAATTGATTTCCCAGCACCAGGAAAATTATGAGATGAATTATTTCTGGACTACTTTATCAGGCATGACAACTTTAGAAAGCCATAATAAATCATTTCATAAATTATAAAATACATAGAAGAAAAGGTATTCAGAACATAAGCAATGTTGCTTAGAGTTTTAAAAAAAGAAAACAGCTGCTAAGATTTTGCTGTAAATGCATGCATACATATTTCGCTGGCAACAAGATTCCAGCATGGGAAATTTCAAAATTTTCCTTTTCATAGATTTAAGGAAAGCTATTAGAGTTTACAAGAAAGGGTTACAATAAAAATTAAATAAAAAAAAAAAGCAGATTTGCATACATGATGACAACTGGAATAATTAAGGTGCAGGGTTCCCACTTCCCAGCTTAACTAATATTCAATCACTCAACCATAAATCCAACTGAACTACCAAAATCGTGCTGAATACTTTTACAGACTACAGTGGCGCAGGTCGGGCCAAGCCCAAGCACTGGGCCAGACGTTGACGGACCCAACTAACTGGATTAGCCCACAAATCCTAAAGGGGATCAGCCGGTTATTCTGTGGGAAGTTGATATTTTAGTTTCTTAACTGCTTTAGTATTTTGGATTAGTAGGTTTCCTTGTTGATTTAAGAATTTTCTGTTTTGCAATTAGAGTCCTAGAGGTAGGAAATACTATTCCATCTTTTCTATAAATATATAAATCCCCTTCTGGGATAGGTACGTCTCTTATTATTGAATAGAACTGAGTTTTGGCTAGAATTGTGCTTGATCGTGTGTTCTTGAGTGCTTTGAATCCACCTGGATTTGACCAAATCCCTGCTGCGGGTTTGGTCCATTCCCCGGCTTGCATCACACAGTTATCAAGACCAAGTACCTATTAAATATATAACTGAAACCCATTCTTCTAAAAGAATATATATTTGAAAATAAAGAAAAAAAAAAAACCACTCTCAAGTCTTAATAACCCATTCTTTAAGAGAACAGAACAACAGCCGAAAGAGAAAAGGCAGCACCTTCTAGGAGCAGCGTGAGAAGCGGCTGCAGTCTACCATTTTCAGCCATCTGCCGCACATTGTTCTCACACTTTTCCAGATTCTCGAGTGTCTTGTCAGCTTTCTCAACAGTCACAATGTTCTCTGATTTACTGCTTGTCATCCCAACTAATATAAGAATTGCTCCATTGACCGCACCAACTTTTTCACACAGAGACTCAGATTTTGACAACTCGTAAAGCAAAGATACAGCCTCCTCCCTCTCCTGGGAATGCTCATGGGACAAGAACTTAACAATTGTGCGTATAGTGTCCCCATCAGCGATCACTTCCTGCAATGCACAAAAGATTCAAGAACAGTGAAATTAATGTGTGTATTTAAAGATGAGATGATCTGAAAAGAAAGCCAGCAAAAATGCAGACTACCTTATTATCAAGATCTTCTTCAGCCACAATTCTAAGGGTTTCTAGTGCTGTACACCGAACTCTCCCACTGCTTCTCTTCAGCGTGTTGATTATCATTGGTATTAGCTCTGCATTACGGACAACGTGCTTATTGGACCTGCTCTTCTGGCACATATGCTGTATATATTTCAATGCCTGCAAAACATCATTCTCTGAACTGTCCAATGACAGCGATCTACTGGCAAGATCGACCTGAGCAGCTTCATTCCTTGCAGTCCATTCTTCAATTGTATTTCTTAGTGCTATACTAGGGTTCAGTTCTGTGCATCTTAATTCTTTCAGAGTCAGGGGGCAAACAGGCTTCCTTCCACTCTCCCTGCATTCCTTGAACCACTTTTCAATAGCTTCTCTCTCAAAAGTTTGCCCATTTTCTAGGGTAACAGGGTCCCGCATTACTTGTTTTGTCAGAGGACAGACAAATGCATCATAAATAGGCTCAATGTGTGATCTTTCAAAGTGATAACTTCCTTCATCAGATTGGCTACCACCATAACTTCCTTGCCAGATTTCTTCCATATTTCGAGGAAGAACTACCGCAAGGGAAGAAACTGACACTGTTTAGAATAGTATTTTAGTGCTGAAAATACGAATTACGTGTTCAATTATCATGAGCACATACACAAATTGTCGTGAATTAGCTAGCACAAAACAAGTAAAGCAATAGTCAAATTGGTCTGCAAAAGAGAAGAAAGTAAGACTAGTGTTGGAAAGAATCAACATAACAGAAAATTTTCACTGAAACTATCAATTTAAGAAAAAATTGTTGATACTTCAGGAACTACCAAATTTATATATTTATGAACTATAGTCTCCTACTTCGACTCTACTCTCAAATCTACATGAACTTCCCTTAACTATTTTAAGATACCTAGAACAGCCCAAAAAACACAAAATTCAAAACTCGATTGTGCTTTATGAGAAAATGAGTCATAACTTTCACAATTACTTATCGAAATTTCACGATTCTGAACTTGTTGGAAAGGTGTCCATCTTACCCAGATAACCTATTAAATACTTCTAATTTCATTCCAAAAAAAAAATCATTTGGCATAGGAAATGTCCTCTTAAATAAGAAATATAAAATATTTGCTTCAAATCTTTATCTTCAACAAAGACTCCATCAACATAACTTTCATCACCCATTGTTTCTCTTTTCTTTCTATGATATCCCTTGATCTTTATTTTCTGAGTGATCATTGTGACAAAATGAAGCAAAGGATGACTGCTTCTCATTGCTTCTTCCCCTACTGAAGAAAACTTGTTCTCACGTTAAATATTTGTACAGTGTCTTTTCTTTCCATCTGACCAAATTCTTGAAGAAATTATTTCCCCCTTCCATCTAGGGATTCTTCCTATAGTACTAAGTTGTCTTTGGGAAAGTCCAACATAGACAATCCATGTGGGTGAATAGCTAACTAATGCAAACAGCTTCCACTGCTTACCATATGTTTACTTGCTCAATACATGACATGGGCATCAATCAGTTTAGCACAATAACCCCACCGAGTATTATACTTTGCAAACAACTGTATTGCTAATCCCACGGTTCAAAACAGCGATATTGGTGGGTACATCAGCTGGCTGAAGTGAAATGGTCATTGATTGTAGCATTCCATATCAGTTGATTATCTCCAAACAATATGAAAATATCCATAATATGTTTCTATGCCTAAACATGTAGTATGTGTATCAGACGCTAAAATATTACGTGGGACATATAGCTATTTTATCCTAAACTATTGAGCCTGTTGAGGTTTGGTTAGATCCACTCTTTTGGCTAAAGGTTGCATATAGCACATCATATGTAACTAATGTGCCAGTTTAGTTTAAACCTAATAAAAAATCATATCTATCTGAGGTCAGCATTGCAAGTTCTACCCCACTCGTCCCTTTTTAGGGCTAAGTTTTATGTCATCCCAGATTCTAACAAGGCACACCAACAACTAACTTCTAAGATTTTATTGGTCTTACCCTTCTCTTGGTCCAACCTTGTACTTACAAAATGAAACACTTCAACATCTCACATGATTGCAGTTCCCAGTCTTCTAAGCGAATACTCAAAACCATCCCACACAACCGTTTGTTGTTTACATGGTTGGACGTTGTTTCAAATGAACATGGTTTGACTTGGAATTAATAAAAAGTTGAGATATAAGGAATTCCATTGACTATAAAATTAGCAAAAGCCAGGATTGGCAATCCCATTATAAAAAGGATCAAATTAACCTAGCTATAGCAAGTATAAGATATTCACGAATAAACACATTGCCTTGTGCGCTCAATTGATTCCTGGAGGCCTTATATATGCATTCAACAGTCATCAGACCAATAATTTCCTTTAAATAAGAGAGTAAAGCCTTGTAAGAATCACCCAGTAGTGAGCAATTCATAAAAGAACTGACAAATCTCATTCAGCACGAGTGAATATCAGAATCCAGATAGCATATAGAAGCCAGGGTTTCATTTTAGGCCATCAGTATATACAGCTTAGAAAAGCTGGGTTTAAAGTAATTCAATGGGTACTGTTTAACTCTACCTTCACAGAAACAGCAAATACTTAACTATTTTCTACTGCAGTTGAGGAAGTGTAGGACCTAGGAATCACTTTGCATGCCCTTTCCCCACCCTACCCTTTTATCCTCAAAAGCAAGTTTTTAAACATTTCAGGTCTGATCTGAAAGATTCTTTTTGTTTTGTTTTGTTTTTTTAAACAGTGACCTGAAAGACTCTTTTAAAAAGAAAAGTAACCTGAAAGATTCTGACAATCAAGAATTAACTACATAGAGCTGAAGCAAAAGCAGTGAGTTCCAATAAAGTTGAGTGAAATCAGTTGTGCAGGAGCCCAATTCTTAACTACATACAGTTGAGCCAATAGTGGTAAGTTCCAATAAAGTTGAGTAAAATCAGTTGTGCGAGCCCAATCCCTATCAAAATGCAATCAGATCACGCCCACCCATGTGAATCGCAACCGGTCCCATATGTCACTCAGATTGGAGAGAGATCCACCCTTTGATTGACATTAATTTCTTAATCCACCATTTGAAGAAAACAATTTCCATTTCAGTGTCATGGTAAATATCACTCAATCCTACCACAGTGATGTTCAGGCCAACTGCAACTCACAAGAATAAATGGAGATTTTACTGCCATGTAACTAATCTAATAACCATATCACTTCCTTCCATTTAATAGAGAGACCCCGTTACCAAAATGAGAACAAGATGTCTAGACAGAAGCACAACTAGACCTAGTGCTTGATCCAAGATTCTATTTTTCCAAACCCCCAGAAAACCCATTGCAGTCAATTTCAATTTTGATTCTAAACACTAACCAGACAATGGAAATCCACAGAAAACCCTACAAAGTACAAAACCACCACAGAAACTCATGCAGTTCTGATTCCAAACACAAATCAGATTATGAGAAATCGGTATTCACAGCAATAAACCCTCAAAAACAACTGAGATTCAGAACAAGCAAATCATCAATGAAACAATCAGCGGCCTCAAAGAGTTCTACTTTCATGCTGCAAATCGCATTATCTAGATGCGTTCTAGGTATAACTATTGAAAAAAAGAAATCAATCAAGCAATCAATCCAACCGTTTAAAAACTTGTAAACAGTAAAAGATTATACATTTAGCATGATCTTGTGATTGTCTAAATTGGAACAAACAGAGCGGTGATTGATGCTAAGAGAGGAATAAGAGAATGGAATGGGAAAAAAAGAATACCTATCTAAAACCCTCGAAAGTCTTTATAAACCCTAATTCCGATCCCATGATCCCTTCTGCGTTGCCATGTGGAAGGAGAAGGCGATACAGTATCGTAACGTTTCGGAGATTTCTCCTCCGAAACCGAGACGAGAAGAGAGAGATGAGAAAAGGATACCAATACCATACAAATGTTTGACTAAATCTAAATATAAAGGCGCAGAAAGAACAAACCAGAGTCTTTTATATATGAAAATGAAAGTTGTATGTATTTTGACTCGAGGATGAGACCCGAGCATCTGTGCTTTCCTTCTCGTGTATTGACTTCTTGACTAAAATATGGGTGTGGGACCCATCAATCGCAGCCGTCCATGTGATGGGCCCTCCCTGTCATGTGGGGCCATGTTTAAATCTACTCTATAGGTCCCTTTTAATTTTTAAAGGGAGTTGATTTGGGGAGATGAACTTGGTCGTGATGAGAAGGAAAAGTCCACGTGGGTGTGCAAAATATTAACCCCACTAGATTATCTCATTTTAACCTCTTAGTCAATTATGGTTCTCACCAAATATTATTTTTTCAGATTTTAATTTAATGGTGAGTAATCGATTGGATGAGTTATCAAAATCGGACATCTGCAAATTGATGAGATAATAATATATGCCAAGTTTACTACACTTGCTAATCAGCCCCATTCATAAAACTGATGGTAGGAGTGGGAGGTCATGGAAGGCTTTATTTTATTTTATTTTTAATTTTTTATTGCTAGTTTGCAACTCTTGAAGAAGAGACAATTGCTTGTTATTGTGCAAACCACACTCCCTTATGAAACAAGAGAGCCAAGTGGCCCCACCCACCCAGCTAGGCATTTGTTGCACCACAATAAGGAAAGGGGTGGTTGGCCCTAGTCATCATCACTCAATAATTATCATGATTCTGAGTAGTGCTAAAATTACACATATGCCCTAGTTTTGGTTGAAATTACAAGAAAAAAAAAAAAACACTGGAGATCTCAGGTGCCCTGGCTGTCATTCAGCTATAGTAATGGGAGTGTAGATGGCATGATGGTGACCCGTTTTGAAGGAGGAAGGGGCCCAGCCTGAAACATATTATCATTGGGTATGGAATTTTAGACTTTTGCCAATAATAATAGTAATAAGCATGACCATTAATTACTATTTACTAGATGTGTCCACAACCTAGGCCTGTCTTATCCCAGACTGCTTTGAGCTGGTTTGGTTGTGTATCTGAGCCCAGCCCAACCCAGACCAGCCCAGCCATGTAAAGCCTTCCCTATTGTCTGAATGCCCGCCCCTTTTGCAGTAGTAAAAGTTGTAACAGCAAAAATATACAGGTTCTTGGTCTAAACAACATATGCGCTATAGATCACTCACCAGTGGCCAGATTTCAACCTTTGATCAAATGGTTTGGATCAACTATCCAAGTACAGGGTCCACCAACACCCAATGAGAGAGACCACCTGACCCAGGATGATCCCTGTAAGGTTTGCCCTCCATTCAACTCTAGCCGAACCCAGCAATTGGACGAAACGCCTGACAGCTTGGGTATGAACTATGAACCCCTCTAGACTAACAATTTTGTGGTGCATCAAAAGCTTTGATCAAGCTTTATCCACCATGTTCATGCATCACTTAGACCATCCATTTTAGATGCATATCAGCATGTTCTTCTCATTATTATTTATGCAGAATGGAATAGACGAGCTACAATAGACAAGCTACACTATCCGATGCGACCAAAGAGAAACCATCTGATGGAGACATATATATTGGTAGAAACCAAAATAACTGCAAAAGAGATAGTGGTTACTACAACAAAGGGTTAATATTTACATGGTAATGAATCCTTTCTTTACCAAACTCAATGTCTAATATTATTTCCTTCATCAATCACGTCTTTCAATGGATGATGCCCAGTTCTGCGTGTAAGAACATAAACAAAACTCTTTCAACTCTCAAATCACAAATAATCAGGCTTCATATTGATATAAAGAATGTTTGGTAGTAATGGACATCAAAGGAGATCTGAGGAAGACAAATGAAAAGAAATGGAAAAAACTGTCAACCTGATTCAAGAAAAGAAACTGCAAAAATACATAGATGAGAAATCCCAAACATACAACCATCTGATAATTAGCGATAACAGCACACAAAAACCAGCCATGACAGCCAAGAAAAAAAAATATACCAACACTCAGCAAAGCTACAGCAAGCAAACTTGATTCAGTGAAAATGACTAGAAAGCACTCCAACCACCAGAACCCCGCCGTGGTGTCTGACTTTCAGAAGACTTGAAAGGCCCAGTTGAGCTGAATGGATCTGCATCATCAAAAGAAGGGAACCCCCGGCTCTGGTCGGAATCCCTAGTGCTGCGAATGGAATCATACCTCGCAAAACTCTCATGCTGAGGGAAGAACCCAGTGTCATTCATAGAATCGAACCTTGTTGAGCTGTCAAAAGAGTGCTCCACACTATACCTTGGTGGGGAGCTAGAGTTGAACAGTGGTGTGCTAGGTATAGAGTCTGCAAAAAATGAACTCTTCTCTTTCTTCTGGAACAAGCTATCAGAGGTGGGTGAGTCTATTCTAATGGGATTAAGACCTAAGTCTCCGGAATCAAAGAAAGAGTTCCGTCTGTCATGTTCATGATCAGATTCCTGCGTCAGAATAAAAATTTAGATGAAAAGATGTTAAGAGAAAGAACCTCCAGTAACAATTAGTGGGACATAGCAGCTACAAAGGAAACTAAACCATCACATACTATTGGAATCTGATCATGGGCAGAAGGAATATAAGTCAATTCAGAAAGATCGCTAGCTCATGGATGGTCCCACATCCATATCACCTCACCCTTGAAAATGGTAAGTTTTTTGTTCAATCATGAAACTCGAGCAATATAATTGATGCTAAATGTTCCAATATTACTCACACAATTTCAAATGAGAAGATAGTAGGTCACTCAAATCAACCCTTTTTTAGAGAGATCTAGCTTATTAACATCCTGATTGAAGAAAACCAAACCACGAGCATTCCAATATCTAAGCCCATATTGTATATCGTTGTGGCAGCTTTTTCTCTTTTGTAAAGAGAAGAGTAATATACCTTAGTTTTATTCAGGTTAAAATCCCATACTGAGTCAGTATCATCACTTGCGTCAAAGGCAGCACCCCAGGAAGATTCATCAAATTTGGCCCCAGAAACAGTTGATTCCGCACCTCCGTGATCACTGCATAAGTAAATGCTTAGAACAAAGTCAATCTTCAACATATTATAAGTGTAAACCAAATGAGATCTCTGGTCACCAATTGGTCCTATCATACGAACAAGAATTTACCCCTTGCCCTTTTATGACTGGACCTCTAAATAAAAATCATACAAAAAGGACTCGTACCTTTGACTTTTCACACGTGGTGAAGCATCGGCAGTCGAGTTCTTTTCAAAATGTGTAGCCGTGAATTCTTGAGATGGACTTTCTAATGAGCTTCTTCCATGTGGACTCCCAGGTGGACTTCTTGCTAAATCATCTTCACTTTGGGCATATGTTGAACTGCCCTCAGTCATCCGTTCACCAGTGCTAGAAGGCTGGTCCATCTTGCTGTTAACATCAGAGGAAGAATGACTGCCAAAGGCCTCATCAGTGGACATTCTATCATTCCAAACACGTGCGGGCTTTGGAGGGGCCGCTATGTGTTCCCCTTCAACAGTAAGATCCTTATCAATTGCAAAGCCTGAAAGAGGGAATGGTACATCAATGTGAAGTGATGTGCCAAATATTCATGGATCATTTTCTTTCTTTGGCTAAAGGAATTACATAATAAAAGGAAAGCAGAACATAAGCTACAAGAAAGATTAAAAAGGACAATATCAACTGCTAGACTAGTTGATATTTGATATTGTCCTTTTCAATCAATATCAACTATTAAAAAAATAATAATAAAAATAAAAACCACCAACTACTGCTAGACTAAATTAATAGTACCACTAGACTTCTACCACAAGCACACTAAGTTATAGCTGAATCAAAACCGCCAGATGTCCTCTCGAAGAGGTAACATCACTAATGGATTCATGCAATAAAATCTTCATTGTAACATTTTATCAGCAATAAAATGTTCATTTTGTGAATCCTTTTGGATGTCTTTTGGTTTTCTTTCTTTTTTAAAGTTTTTAGTGTTGGAAAAAAATCTGTTACCATTTCAATACACACTGGGGCTGTCATCCAACTAGAAACATTTTAATGGCTGAAATAAGTTGGGCCTAGATCAGAAGGCTAGAGATCTAGAATTGGTGTAAAACACAAAAACTTGATACACCCCCAATGTACATGGTTCCCTTCTCATCCAAATAGCCCAAGTAGGCCCCATACTCACATATCACATAAGGTTGCATCTCACTTTTAAAAAATCAAATATTTTATATTATAAAATATAAATTGAAGAATTTTCACTGAAGAACCAATTCTTAGTATGAGAATCAGCTTGAGAGAGAGAGAGAGAGAGAGAGAGAGAGAGAGAGAGAGAGAGAGAGGTTGCCCATATTTGACACTCATCCGACTATTACTCATCACTGGATTGAAATACCACTTTCTTCAACTGTTTTCACTGTTGATCTTTTGGGCCTCAAAATCCATATTTATGACTGTCTAATTATGTTGATTTTTGGGTGACCCCTTATCCATGACCTTCTATTCCCATTCAATGGGTCATCCCCATTTTAATAGCTAGACACATCTAAATGGACCTTAAATATCTGATCTTGAATCCCCATTCAGTTCAACAAATTGAAAATAAAATTTGGCCAATCTCGAGCATCCAATCTATCATTTAGCCCATTTCTCTCAATTGGACCCTTACGCAAACAAAGTAAGACCCTCCTAATCAATCAAATTGATCTAAACCTTCCATCCCCATATAATGGGTTATTTCCTTTTTAATAGCTAGACAGGTCTAAATGGACCCTTACAGATCTGATCTTGAATCCCCATTCAGTTCAATGGGTCTGTAAAGAAAGAAAGAAAGACGCAGGCGTGCGCACGTGCCAATTATAAGTACTGTATTTGTACTTCTTCACACCCACAGTTTCAACTATTTGTAGTGAAAACAAGAGCCCATACAACAATTGGAAGGTGCTCATTCTTGCAACTACTAAGATGCAGCATTGAATCAGCTTTACCGAGAGAGAGCTGCTGTTGTTGACATACTACACAGTAAAGCAGGAATAGTAATTGTTTCAAGAACTTTCAACATACCTTCATCTTCAAATTTATCCCAATCTTCATCCCAAACTGCTGCTCCCTCTTGAATTCCAGGTTGCCAACCTTAATTTAACAAAGGAATAACAGAAAAAGAAAAATAAGTAATGAACATAGTATATGTTCGAAAAGGACACACACGGGACAGCAAAGACTGGAAGTCAAGACATGCAAATCTGAGAGACATAATCGAATTAAACTTCAAACAATACTCAATGATGCAAACCACTCAGGAAAAGAGGTCTGGAAAATATTATCTTGTATGGTAATTTGGAACATATTGAATGAGAAAAATTTTAGGTTTTTTATGGACTGTTTCACCTTTTCACAGAGCCACTTATTTCATTAAAGTCAACATAGAATGTTGAATGGTCATTTAAAAGGGTTTTAAGCATAGCTAAGTGGGGATAGTTTTAGTGACTGGAAAGTTTGAATAGACCATACTGTTAGTCAATTCTCAGGATGTGATGGTACTTCCATCGTTATGCTTGCCTTCTCCCAGTGGACATTTCCTTTGCTATAAGTTCTCTGGAAATTAGTTAAGAGATTTGCCTGTTGATCTCACAGCAGTATGTGCTGTGTATCTTCTGGTATAACTTCCTCTGCAAATTAACTGAAAAAACAACCAAACGATGTTGTGGAGAACCAACAAGAATACAGATGCAATGTGCAAATACCCAGTATGTAGGGTAACTCTAATATTCACACTGATCTTTATTAGTAGGAACAATCACCGACTTGACATATTTACATTCAACATTTGGTCTGCTAATGAAGTAGCTCATGACTTAGCCCAGCAATGGGCTAGCAGTGTGGTCCTTGTGTTTCTTTACCCTAGTTATTTGGTTCTTTAGGTTCTTTCTGTTGAGGTGTGGCATATAATTCTCTTATACCTTCATCTCCTTTTGTGATTTTGTGGTTTTTTTCGCCTTTGTAGCGTGCTTTTTCTTCTTTTACTTGTTACCGATAAAATAAAATAAAATAAAATAAGAACAAGCCAATTCCTCTTAAGGAAAAAGAGAAAAAAAAATGCACATTTCCTCGGTTGGAAGATCAGTTACTGAAGTCCATATATTCTGTTTTGTGTTTTATCTATAGGTAAGAAGTTCTTTTAAAATATAATATTTTATTGACCCCACTGGTCAACCCATTATGTGCTAGTCAGGAAGCGCCTTGCTCTGTCATAGGTCCCAGCATTTGTTAGACGGCTATAAGAGTATTTTGGCACTGAATGATCTTTGTGGCAGAGGTTACACCATTCCAAAAGAAACTGTACACCTCTTTAGTGATAGCAATGTAGATCGGACATTTTTGTGCCATCTCTTCCCTTTCTAAAAAATGTTCCATAAAGCGTTGGTAAAACATGTCTCAAGGGAATGAACCATTTCACAGGAGAGGAAAAATATTTCAGTAACTTACTACCATAGTGAATTTATGGACAATTTTAATGAGAACAATCAAGCGACCAACAAAAAATATCAAGTTCCCCAAGGACACAGATTTTGGGGCCACAGTGTAGGCAAAAATCACGAGTCAAATAAACATAGGTGGGCATTCCAACAAAAGTGGTCTAGATAGTTCCCCGCTGCTGCTTAGCTGGTCAGGGACGTGTAGCGAGTGAGGGTGCATGAGTTCAATTCCCTTGTGATGCCAAAAAAAAAAGAATGGGTGAGGGGTGTCTAGATAGATTAATTGGCACCTCAAAAGGGAACCCAGAAACCCTTGAGTAGGGACTAGGGAGTGCTTCAAAGGAAGATACATGATTAGTGTTTTTAGTCTCAGCAGGGGTAATGGTTACCAATGAAGATGAGGCTTTAGCATAGGAGGCCTGAGGAGAATGTGAGAAGAGTTCCATACAGTGGAGCAAATCTGTTGGCTAAACAAGGAGTTTTACAGAGAGAAATGTGTATAGATTATAGAATATTCATTGACAGTAATTAATTTTCTTGCACAAATGGCTTGTAGTATTTTCATCAGAAGAATCAAATTTATTGTTATAATTAAAAAAATAATCCAAAAATGGAAACAAAAGTGTTTGCCTTCCATTCCTAGATCCACTCTCATGAAATATTCTAATAAATACCTATAAAAAATCATTCTCATAAGCATTTCAGCATTTATAGTTGAAACTTATTTACTATTGACCTATAAGGGGTTTAACCCAAATGATTAGGTTGGCCTTTATTACAAGTATACAATTCCTAACACTGGTACAATATTAAAGTGTGTTCAGACAATTAAAGAAATTCCACAAACCACAAAGTAAACACTATGAATGTGTGAAATAAATTTCTACATGAGGCATATAGAATTCAATGTAGAAGCTCACTGGAGGACTCAAAGCTAATGAGAAATTGCAAACAGCGTGAACCCAAATTAGAAAGTTTCTGTGAAATTACCGAAGGGAAGCTCAATTACTGCAGTTGACTTAACATTGAATCCGAATTTCTTGCAGCGCTCATTCAACGCCTTCCCTAACTCCTCAAGATCTGACTGTATCCTATCAGCACGAACCTGGAAATGATAGCATTGAAGTAAAGTTAGCACAGCACAGAAATATAAAACCAATGTAGATTCGTCCTGATAAAATTTACCTGAAGCAAACCATCAACACTTCCACCTTGTTCCATTTTAACGATTGCATTATATAGTTCCATTTTCCTCTCCTACAAATGAATGAATAGAATCTCAACATGGCAATCACTTTCAAATACTCTCACAAAAACATGGTCATATTGAAAAGTAGCTGCATAAATCCATAAAGCACATGCTGGCAAGACTATTTCAATGGATGTCAACCCAGTAGATGAAAGGTTATCACACCTGAATGTCACGATTTGTAGCCTCTTCAACAGTTAATTTAGAAGCAATGTCTCTTACTTGCTTGTACTTCTCTTCATATTTCTTTCCCAGTAATTCAACCTGAAAAATTATTTCATGCATCACTCTTGGGATAACAATAAGCTGCAGTAGTTCAATGAATTTGAAGTCAAAACAAGTAAAATATCTAAGAAAGATGAACTTTGATTATCAAAGAATGGAACCTCGCGTTTATCAGCAGATGCCCTTTCAGTGATCTCATTAAGTCGATTGTCACACCTACTCTTGTACAGAACCTAACACAAAGTAACCAGAATATTAATTGAAAAAATTCTCAACGCAATTTGAGAAATTAATGCTCCTAAAGCTTTTTAGATTAGCATCATAAGCATGGGCATAAGAGCACATATCAGCTGGGTATCACCGGTACATGATAACTTATCACATTTGAAGCTTAATATAATTAGATAACCTTTTGAAGGAAATGAAATCAAAATTCAGGCAAAAAGAAAGGGGAGAAAATATGGGACCAAAGCTTATAAGACAATCTAAAAAAGCTTATAAGAGCGCTTCTTGGTCTAGCCATAGCTATAGTAAAGGCATAAAAAATCTCTACGACTAATCAACCAAAATAATAGCCTTCTACATTTTACAACAGGAATCTCTGAAGCATCCTGAGTGGCATGACATCAAAAGCACTATCGTATCTTTAACATCTCCCAAAAAAATTAAAAAAAAAAAACCATATATTTGTAATTCCTATTGCCTTATTACTAGCAGCCTCTAATTCCAAATCACATTTTCTCTTTTTCATAAGTTACATTAAAGCATAATTTCTTTATTAAAGTTGAGCATTCACATGGAAACACAAACACAACCTCATCTAATGTAATTGTTTGGGCAAGTATAAGGAAAAAGGAAAATTGGATATTAGCTTCCAATAGATGAAATTCAGCATCTACCAAAGGGTCGTTTGTCTAGTATGTAGGCAGGTGACCAATGCTTTAGAGAATTTGTTGGATAAGCAGGTAGGACTGTCACTGGACCAGGGTTGAGCCCACATCTACCCAAGTCTGGGTTTCAAATGCCTGGATCCGTTGTCTGATGGGCCCGAGGAAGACCCAAATTTATCGAAAGCCCTTACCAAGCCGGACTCAATTACTAGGGTCAAGGTCGTACTCTAAGTACAAAAAGTAAATTGTACTATATGTTTGTGTCAATGTTTCTTAGTTAATTGGTGTTTTTTTTTTTCTTTCTTTCTTTCTTTATTTTTTGTTTGCCTATAATCATTAAGGGGCTGTTAATTAGCCGGCTGCAAATAGATGGGATAAAAATGTTGGTGATTAGAAGGTGGTGTTAAATTGGTATAGAAGCAACAGTAGAAACAATAAATTCATATACATTTAAATAAGAACCAGAACTCAGGCCTTTATTGATGTGGAATGCGATGAAGTGCTGTGCAAGATCTCATGGTAGGGCAAGCCTTAGCATACATGGCGTTTGATCGAGCATATGGGGTCCAAACCTATGTGTGAAGGGTTCAGCTCAATTGGGAAGCCATAACAGCTCCATAGTAGTCATGTAAACGTAAAATGGGGGCTGTTTTAATTTTCTAAAACTACAGGGGGTTTTCTGCAATTTGCAGAAATGAACAGTACACAGGTAGTTCGTTTGGGCCTAAATAAATGGACAAAAGAGGGCCCAAACCCACTAGAGTCTGATGCCCTTTGGGTCACCCACAGGTGACCTTCAAATGGCTGGGGCCCACCTCTCCAGAATGTGGGCCATGTGAGGCCTCCAAATCAAATCATCCAGATTATTCTGGACGATCCAGCCAGCAGAACTTATGTTTTTTTTTTTTAATTTATTTTCTTTTCTTTTGAACTTCTAACTTGAGTAATCTAGCATCTTTATATTAGGAAATAATAGTAATAAGAGTGGGCAGAGAGATTTGATTGATTTATAGAGCATTCTAGGATTTTATTAAATCATGTAATGGTCAACTGTATGAAGTCAGCTTTCTAAGCAGTCGAATAAAAGATATAAAGAGCATTGTTTACACTTTTTTCTCCAAGGAATTGAGTGTCTTCCCATCAGAACTGAAAGTTTAGTGGATTATTCCTTCATAACAGTGGATGATCTTGACCTGCCCTTTTATTTTCTTGCACTGATTGCAGCCCGCAAGAAAATCAAAACACCAGATCTGATTGTTCCTGCGGTACTTCTGTAAAAATAGGCTAGCAATCAGGTTTATCTTGAATCCGTGGCTGCATCATTTATTAGGCCCCAGCCACCCATAACCTAATTATGCAGACTAGGACTCATTCCAATGTCCGAACTGGACTTAGATTCAAGCCCTGAATCATTATCAGGTTCAAACGCATGTGGGTCTGGCCCCAATTCAGGTAGTGACAGCCTACAAGCAAGGAGTCGATATGAGTCATAGAGACTAGAGAGTTTAACAGTCGTTCATTGCCATTCTCTTCACAGACTTCTTGGCTCTCTTAGAGCATTGCTATTGGTATAATATATCTTAATTAGTTCTACTGTCGCTTGAACAACCTATAAAAAGGAACATTAATTCATAAGGAACTCCAAAATCTGATCCGTTATAATTCTGACCACTTTGAAATGAACATGTTTCTAAAAGAAGTTAAATTTTGGCAAAGACATTATTTTGAATCTGAGAGATGCAAGTACTGGCACACACATTCAGCAAGTACGTTGCTGTTTCCAACAATTAATAGCACAATGAAGCCAATGAGGTGGTCCACAGAACAACTATTATCAGTTAGCAATTGAAAAAAAAAATTTACTTAAAAAGACCAAAATAACTGGATTTACCAGAATAAATGTTGTGACTCATCAGATCTGGAGATCAAATGCATGCATTAACAAGAGTAACCCTTTAATTGATTAAGTTCCAGATTTCATTATTACAAATGCATGACGCACATTGTGCATATTTCAAAATACATAGAAAACCAATAAAAATAAGCTCGAAAAGAAACAACTCACAAGTTCTTGCATCTTAGTGCGGTGGAATTCAATCTTCTCTTTGGAATCTAGAATAACCTTCTCCAATTCTTCCACCTTCCATTTGCCCAAAAAAAAACCTCATCCAAATCAATACAAGTACTCCAATAAAACTGTCCAAGTAATTATTCAAGTAATAAGACAACAAGAAGAAGCAAGTGACAAAAATGTATTTTTTTTTTCACTGCCCAATCTTGTGAAAATCGCCTATGTTAAGGCATCCTTTAGTTCCTTGCTATTTCGAAAGCAAAGAAATTCTTTCATGTTGGGACATCTGAAATGAAGATTTAAAAATGGGAGATAATTTGAAGTGGCTTTGGGGACTTTGCTCCCTATTTGTAGGTGTTCTTGCAAAGAGGATATCGTCCTCTGACCTCTATGCTGTGTTTAGCAAGGTTATCTTGATTTTGATGTTTTTATTCCTTATCATAAATCTATTTGGAAAAAAAAAAAAAGAGCATTTGCTTTTAGACGGCTAAAGAGAGAATGGCATGCAGTCAAAGCAATACAAACATTTAAGGAAAATCAACTGGAAATCGGAAGATTCACATTAGCTGGCTAGATATATTCTGGAGGATTCAGCACAGAGGATAAGGCATCCAAGGAAGGTTGAAGCACCTGTTAAGAATGTCTACATAAGTCATGCAAGCAGATGAAGTACTCCTGCTCAGGAATGGGCCCTGTATGATGATAACCCAACCGGGTGTTAGCTCAGTGGTTAGGACTTAGGACACTGGGTTTGCTCCCTAGAGGTCCTGGCATCGATTCCCCACCGGCATTAACCGTCCCCCGTCTGTGTGGGTGCGGGCGTGGGGCTCAGGGATTATCCTGCCAAAGGTGGGGATATGCCTTCATTAAGACTTTTGCTATGGTGAATATTAAGGAGGGCGAGATAATGCTCTGGCTCCAAAAACAGTTTGTATTCTGGTGTATAGTCGAGAGATTGTCTGCTTTAGATATGTGGTGGTGTCTTCAGATTCAAAATGTTCCCATCTTATAGCTCAATGGAATTCTCTCTTTCAGATGGCCCCTTGCGTCAAATGGACCCGTGGACAGAGTTGCTGGGATCTTCTGATGCCTATATGGATTTTTCCAGTGGGTATTCTTTCTTCATGCATCATCAGATAAGTCTTTCATATGTTAGGAGCTTGTTTGGGATCAGTAGTCGCCATTCATGAATTTTGTAGCAAAAGGGAATTGGTTGAATTTGTCAATGAGAAATTTACATCTTTCTCCTCAACGTTTTCCAAGGTACTTGAATCTGGAGATTGAAATCAGTGTATGTGTCGTTGGCTCCTTTTTTTTTCCTGAATGACTGTGTTCTGTTTTTAGCTTAATATTGGAGGTCGCAGAGGCTCTTTCTCTGGAGTCTGGAGCCAGTACAGATGTCACTGCTGACTGGGATTTCTCAGGAAAGTCACAATGCCGTGAGAACAGTATGTGGTGGATTCACTGGCAATTAAATTGTAGACAGTTGAAACAATCTCCAAATCGTGAATACACCAACAGTGAAAGATCAAGACATCGAAGAAAATCAATCTGCTGCAATTCTAGGGGTAAATTTGAATTCTCTCTTTGTCAAGGAGAAGATGCCCTGTTAAGTATTCAAAGGGTGGAAAATATGTTAAAGGAAAAGATTTAGTTACCCCTCCCAGTAAGGAGGCCCGCTGGACAGGAGATTGGGACATACATTTAAGTGCCCCCTGATTTTATCCCTCTCTTCTATTGTGCTATAGAAGAAGACTGGATCCTTTCAGCTTCTCTATTCGGCAGAAAAGTTCACATAAAAACAAAATGGCTACGTCAATATACCTGCTTCTAATAATAACAGAAGTCTATTTCCAGACTTAGAAAGGTGTTGTCAAGAGAGATATTATCAAACATCTAGATACATTTGTTGTTTGAAATCAGTCGGAAGAATATATGAATGAAAAGCAGATAATATTGCTAATCATAAGGAGAATTTAGTGATTGATACAGCTTCCACAAACATAGTTATTAGAGATGAGGCTTTGAACCCCAAACCTAAATGTCTCTTTTGGAAAAGATGGATGAAAAAAGTAACGAAATCGATAAAATTATGGATGCCTTTTTCATTGATGAGGACGTAACTTGTAAAATGGTAAGGCGCTACATCAAGAGGATTGAAGATTCTAATGGGCAATAGGATGGTATTTCCTCAATTTTAAAGAGAGTAGAGTAATGCTGTGTAATGGGCTGACCAGGTTAGTGATGAGGATAATAATACAAAGAGGCTTCGGTGATACCGAAAATGAAGATTTTCCTGATGCAGTGCCATTAATTGCTAATTAGGCTCATGATGAAAAGCTGGACAAGAAGATGATGAAACAGGAGCTTCTTTTGGTAAGAACCATGAAGATATGTGATTATTGTAACTTATATGGATCAAGAGAGGAAGAAAGCTGAGAGGAACTCTAAAGGGAAAGTAAAGCGAGGGTTACAAAATCTCCAGCGTTCGATTAACTATGGTTGACCAATAGAGAGTAAGAAGGATGCTTTATAAGTTGCTTAATTTGAGTTTTACCATTTGCTCCCCCTAGGATCAGGATGGTGTCGGGGGTATTGTGACGCTAATTATTTTGCATTGTATGGGTTTTGTTTAGAGGATTGTTACTGTTTTTTGTGATAGGTTACGACTCTTTGGTTTTCTTGGTTGTTCATTATTTGTTGTTTTGTTATTCATTGAAATAAAACTACATTCCCTTTTCTAAAAAGAAATTGTTTTTTTTTCTCCATTAAATATCTCTAAAATTAGGAAAGAACTTTTTCAGCCCTGAAACAGTGATATATTCATAGCACAGATTACATGGCCAAAGGAAAGGATACCCAATTAATCGTACATGAATGCATGTAGACATGCTGAACACTCAGAATGGCCTCAACTGTGGAGAGAGCGAGAGAGGTCCAGACCTAGCATCCTCTAGAGATAAAGGCTTCATTCAAAAATGGGAAAGTGTTCTTCCAATAACAAGAAAGATATAGGGGGAAGTGAATAGCTGATTCAAAAGATAAACATATATCAGTCTCTATCGCAAAGCTCGGTAATAGTTGATATGTATGCTGTATGTAAGATGAAAAGTAAGAAAGATTCCATACTTAAACACCATCCCCACAACCTAAAACACCTAATGATGTCTGCACAAGATTGATAGCATCCAGATCTACTCACTGTTTCACTAGTGAACTGCTTTTTTATTAGCTTCCCTGTAGACATGTGAGAATGCCAATAGCATTTTGATAATTCCATTTTGAGTCTAGGATTATAGAATGAAATGGGCCAAAACTAAAAGTAATATATATGTATAGAGAGAGAGAGAGAGCGAGCTACACAAGACTAATTACCCATCAGAAAATAAATGATGAGTCCTAAAACTACTCCAGCAAATACAGTGAGCATATAAAAAATTGTGCCTACTTATGGAAGAACAGCACATCAACAAGAGATACTTGTTTGTTGCAACAGGAATGATCACACAGTAAGGTACTATCTATTATTGATAACAATAAATAAATAAGGTTGCGTGTGTAGACAAGAGCCCGTAGCACAGTTGAAGGTGCTCCGCGTCGCAACCACAAGGTTGCAGGTTTGGTTCATGTTAATTGTTAAAATTACAAATGATAATAATAATAAGTTCCATGCATATATCAAGCACAAAGAGGGGTCAAACAGCAATACTTTTTTATCTCCATCTGTCGCTTCTTGGAACTTCGAATTCAGTGCACTCTGCTCCTCCGTACTGAGTTGGTTGACAAGGCGCTTCTCCATTACTGGCATTCTTGACTTCTGCTGCATGAACTGATGGGCACCATCTGTATGAGGAGTGATTGGAACTTGTGCTGGTAGCCTTAATCCAGCCGAAGGCGGTCCTGCACGTGCTCCAGAGAAACCTTGCTGTGGCAAGCCTAATCAAGTATGAATATGAATAATAAGGGCATATCTCTACTCAATTCCCAGGGAAAAAAAGGGAAAATGGTCCCTCATGCTGGAGAGTGGGTGCATGTATAACTGTCAATACTTGGGAGGAGGGAGGGAGGGAGAGAGGACATCCGTGCAAATTGGCTTAGGTCTACTCATTTTTAGGTCCAGTAACACCTCCACCCCCCACCCTTTTCTCTCTCTTCCAGCCAGCAGAAAAAAAAACAAAAAAACAAAAAAACAGAGGACTGAAATTGAGTGGCTCTCACAGGTCTGGTAATGCCAAGGTGGCTCGCATACAAAAGATCAGATCTATCTCCAACATGTTCTGCACCATGTAGATGCTCCAGCACAACACTAAGGCAGGCTTCCCAACAGATGTGATGGGCTAGTGGACACGCGGCACATGGACAGTTGAAAACACCAGGCCAATGGTCCATGATAAACATACACAATAGGCCAGCCTAATGATTAGTCAGAACCACTAAATCCACACAATGAGTCCCATCTCATGCATTATTGAATGTGCGACAAGTGTGCCAACATATGCAGTGTGGTCATATGGAAATGAGCTCCAAAAGGGTGGAGTCTAACATTAACAATTTAGACTTTTCTTTTTTACTCTTTTACCTGCCCTTTTATCTCTTTTTTTTTTAATATATAGAAAAAACACTGGCAAGAATGATGTCTATTAAGAATACCAGGAGTGGGTTGCCAGCCATATGCAGCAGTCGGTTGACCCGTCGCTCGCAACAATATCTCATCAAACCTTATGCTATCTGGAACCACTGATGGAAGAGGACGCCCTTCTCGGTACCGTTCCATTAAATAGAGTGCAGTACAGAACTCTCTCTGAGAAAGCATGCTATCATTATCCTGGTCAGATAAGTCCCACACCTGCTTCAAGACATCTGACAAGCAGAGAGAAATAGCATAATGAGAATGCGACAATTGGACAATCACTTCAAACTAACAGTCATGCAACTAGATTGAGAGGTAAATTGTGCTTTTCCACCTTTAACCAAAAATAATTTGGAAGAGAATGCAAAAGAGAGATCTGTTGGGCCCACACGCCCACAGATGTGGGTGTGGGGCCATACACAAAGCAGATGGATTTCAGAACCCATACCTGGCCGGGCTGGCCCAAGTATCAGCCAAGTCCACTTATCAGTTATCATGTGGACTGCACATGTATGGTGAATGTGACTTGTTGGAGACTTTTATAGTTTTCATAATTTTTCATGTGTTTCATACATGTGTGGCATTCCTAATGAGAAAGCTAGCTTAATTTAAGTAAAAGCACACATATTGTGGCAGTCCACCTTATGGATAAAGGCATGCCACACTAAACATGTGTCGCGCAGCATGGATGGGATGGAATGAACATAGCAGATCTGTGCAAAAAGTAAAAGCGGACTATGATAAACCACCAAAACCAAGAAAGCACAACTCGAGAAGGTACCACCATGATTTCTCCCATGCATACATGAACTTCTACAAGATTCAAACAAGTTCATAAAGAAAAAGAAGAATTAAATTCAAGCAACTTAAGAAAAAGTGATGTTTAAAAGAAGGGAAAGAAAACTAGATGATGATGATGATGATATAAAGATCTGAATGCAAGCACATATGAAAAAATACTATAGTTCTGCAGCTGCACCTTTTTTTAACAGTAGATGCAGTTGCGCTTTTTATGTATACATTTAAGAAAACAAAACAAATAAAATAAACAAACATGAGAATCCCAGATTTGACAAGCCAACGTCCCCACTCTAACAAAAAGCAAGACCCAATATGTTAAATTACAGCAACACCAAGAAACCAACCTCTGGGCAGTCTCCAACTGAGGAACAGATTGCGTGCCTCTTCACCTGTGATTTTGCCATCTCTATCTGTGTCTACCTCCATAAATACCTTAGTGTACTTCTGAATATCAGATTGAGTTATTTTTGGCCATGGAGGCTGGGTCTGGCCAGAAGCAGGCCCAACTGAAACGCCATCACGTTGGTTTTGCTTAACCTGAGATGGAGGCCGTTGAAACTGACCGCTCCCAGTTGGCGTTGCCAACAACTGGAAAGGATCAACTTGGCCTTGCTTAACTGAAGACTGAGTGGATACCGGGACAATAGCAGATGAGGTAGTTACATCAAGCGTAGCAGTAACATCTTGCTTAGGTTGAGATGGAGTGGCAGAAAACACATCCCCACCAAAAATCGAGCCAGAACTAAAACCATTTCCAGAGGCAGTCAATGCTTTTGAATCCTTAACTGTGGGCTGGAATGACGATACAGCTGGATCTTGCAGTTTTGGAGGAAAATAGGGTGTTGGCCCAGATGGGGATTGTTGTCTAGGTGGTACTGAAGATGTAGGAGTGGGACCCGATGATGCTAATCCGCCAAATCCATCCTGAGTCAGTGGAACAGAGGGTGTTTGCCCAGATGGCGCTTGTGGTCTAGGTGACACGGAAGGAGCGCGACCTGATGGTACAAATCCACTAAACCCATCCTGTGTCATAGAGGGAGAAAACCCTCTATTAGGTACTTGGGAGGTTGCAGTCATTGAGGCTCCAGGCAGCCTTGCACCATACGACAAATTGGAAGAATTTGAGTTTGGAAAATGTGAAGCCATTGTATTAACTGCCCCTGGGAAACCCTGACTAGTTCCCTGCACTGGAAGTGAAGCGCCAGCTGTGACTTGAGGTGGCCTCATAAACTGGTTGCCTGGAGAGGGGAAAAACTGCTGGTTCATGCCTGCATTTGGAAGTGCTTGCAGCCCTCTAAACCCAAGATTTTGAGAGGTAGTCTGTGGTATTGAACTCATCTGAGGAGCAGGTGGTGCCATGGAATTCACCTGAGGGGCAGGTGTGGCTGCAGGATTTATCTGAGGAGCTGGGATTTTAGATGCAGCAGGACCAAATAAGGCTGATTTAACAATATCTGGTGTTAATTCTCGCCCGCTTTGTGCTACAGTCACGAGTTTGAGCGCATTATAGAACTCTGCCCGACCAAGGAAACCAGTCTTGTTCTGATCAGCATGCAGCCATATCTGCGACAGCCAGTCGTATTTTGATGAATAGAATCAAAAGCAATTGTATGATACATAAGTGGAACCAAAAAAGTTATCCAAAAAAAAAAAAAAAAAGTGGAACAAAAAAAAGCGGCTCATTTATGACCGTAATAGTAAGTTCATATCCAAGAAAAGAATCTTACCCAAGGTTCTAAGTTTCGTCCAGCACTAGTTCGTCTCATTTGAGTCGACTCAATGCCGACCAGTATCAAAACAAGACAGCATCTATTATGCAGTATTGGGAGGGATTCATTCTTTTTATTTTTATTTTTATGACAAGTCAGAGGCAACTCCTCCCACCTTGTCTAGAATTGACCCGTACCAAACGAGTCAGACTAGTTGCCCTATGGGTCTGAAATTCTTTTATATGCATCTTTTGTCCCATTTTGCAACCCCAACTCACTTGTTTTGCCTCCTTTCCTCCTTTTTTTCTAAATGGGCTTTCTTTCCTCCATTCCTCTCTTCTAAGGCTTCCTAGAGGTCATTTTGTGCTAGAAACTCATTTCTAGTTTCCAGATCTCATCATCTGAAGTCATAGGATTTTGATTTTTCTCCCCCATTTTCACATTTCCTTCCTACACTTCGTTTCACACTCTAAAGGCTTCTAAAGCTTAGATCTACCAACTCTTGGGCTAGAAATCAAGATTTCAAGCTCTAATTTTTTTATCTAGACTCAGAAACCTTAAGCAATCAAATGAGGGCTTTGGTCTTTTCAGAGGAGGTATTTCTTTTGAGTTTAATAATTAGCCACATGAAGTCATGAGCATTGGGTCAGCAACTTAGCATTCAACAAGACTAAAGATCTCTATGATCGAGATTAAATACTTTGTTAGGAAAATTAAAATTTACAATGAGAGGAGCCAAGGCCCAATGATGCTAAAGTAGAGTTCTATTATTTACCATCCTTTTTTCTTTTCTTTTCTTTTAAATGGTCATTATTTGCCATCTTTATGAGAAGGAGTTGTTACATTTCACCTTAGCCCCTATTTAAATGCTTCATCATCTCACTAGTGATGTGCATGAATGGATTTACAATGTTATGAACCCCTTTTAGTGTCACACTTCAACGGTCCCTTTCCAATGGCTCAATCCATTCATTTTTCTACCTTAACAGTGGTTCCTTTTTTTGGTTCCTTTTTTATTGCCCCTTACCATAGGCCCTTTCTTTTTCCAAGATGCATTGTGAATTGTGATGGGCCTGATGGCCTCATGCCTATGACCCAGCTCGATTTTCCTCCACCATGTGTCATCTTTTGAAATGTGGCCCCAAGCCTGGAAAAAGGGAGGCTACATCAAACAGGTAGTAAGCCATAAAAAACTTTCCAACCTATTTTGAGCTCTATTTCGAGAAAAGTAGCAATCAACCAAACCCAGTTAGATTGGATAAGACTTTGATGATATGATATGATATGTATTCAAGCCCCATTTCTTTTTGTTGGATAATCAGCAAAATGATTTGCAACACAGTGAAAAGTGCTAGAGAAACTTGGTCAAGATTTTCATCCTTAAAATTGAGGGAAACTAAACATTTCCATGACACCTATAGTTACTTGGACATCTCGTACCCCTTAAGTGTTATAAAATGCCAAAGTAAGATAGAAAGCATATATATAAAATGTACCAAGACCCCCAGAAAAAAAAATGCTAAGGGGTTGTTTGTCTTTTACGCATGGGATATGTAAATACAATTTACACATGTAAATGATGAATATTCAAATTTTAAGTATGTAACGTTTACGCATGTATTTTTTTTACAATGTTTGTCTAATAACACCATTTTCGCATCATTTACATATTTGATTCATTTTGCCATGTTTGTTTCAATGATATGTGTAAAGTGTATTAGATGATTTTGTAAATAATACTTAATATTCATTAAATTAAATTCTACTATGATGATTTGAAAATGAGACAAAAAGGTCTATTTTATATCAAAGTTTTCATTTGCATTTTAGATCCTTTAAAAGGAATATGTCTTTTAATATGGAATATACTTTTCAAAAATATACATTTCAATCAATGAGCACCTTCACAAAAATGCATTCCAACATGTTTGGTTAAGCAAATATGAATTTATATTCCGTTGGTTAAGCAAATAGCATTATTATTAATATTTTTATTAATTAATATTTAATTCAATATTGATCTTTATTCATTATTCAATTTGTATAAAACTTAACCCATGCATCTCACAGGCTTTATGCTAATACTAATCAATTATAGAAAGTTCTTAAAATGAGTATTTTGTGGCTAAGTTCAATCATATTAAAAGTGTCACAAATTTGTTATGGTTAGATAAAATTGCATTTATATATGATTTTTGAATGATGCCATAATGCTATATAAAATACATTCTTCCCTCTCTCTTACATTCATTTATACATGCTTAAATATTTTTGAAGTATTACAATAATAAATAAATTTAGAAAAATCATTGAGATATTGGAAGAAAACTAAAATAATAAGGTAATTAACTAGTTAAAAGTTTATATAGAAAAATCATTAAGATATTTATCCTATAGATTGTCCCTTAAAATTCTTACTATCAATATGTTTTTTGTCTTACCGATTTTGTCCCTTAAAATCATTGGAGCCACTTTCATTTTCTAATATGTTTTTTGTCTTACAGATTTTATCCCTTAAAATCATCCGTTTTGAGACCTCTTTTATTATTATTTTTCTAATGCGTTGGTGGGGGGTTTCGAACCCAGAACCTCTTTTACATAAATGCCCAACACCTGTAACTGTTATTCTCCGAAAGCGCATGTGTTTTGCTTTTCTCCATTTCCCATCTCAAAATGTGTTCAAAATGAGCTCATTTCCACACCATTTACACATCTAATTTACACACAAGATGCGTAAATAATTATAGACAAACATGACTGATGCATAAACGTTACGCATATTCACCATTTACATATGTAAATGGGTGTAGACAAACGACCCCTAAGCATATCAGTAAAATCCAAAAAAGGATTAAGCTTGACCAAGTACATAAAAATATACCATCACAAAGATCGTGATCGTCAATACACCAGATGCAACTAGAGGATTCTGATATTCAATTATATCCATGGAAGTAAGCATAACATTAAACCAGAAGAGAAGTTCTACATAGATGCATGTCAGCCATGTTTGCTCTCCAAAAAAATGTGACAACCTATGGAGAAGTTGTACTTGAATTTCAAGAGATTGAGATATGAAGTGACCCATCATATGCATTCCAACAGAAAACTCATACCAACAGGAATCTTGGGTTTCACCGAGTTATAATACAATCCCTCTTATGTTTTATAGGAAACTTTTTCAGTAATTCAGTTCTAGGATCATAGCGTACAAAAACAACATCTGAATTTCATTTTTCAGTGCCATTTCACAACCACTGGAGGAGTACTAGAGATCTGCCATTTGATCTGCAGCTCTAGTCTAGTCTTACAAACTTGAGTTGCACTATATGTCTGGTCATAAAAAAAACCTTCTTTCAATTGTTTTCTCTGATTCAATCTAAAGTTACAGACACAATTCTATGCCAATTATGGAAATCAATCATCTTAACACCACAAGTCATTTGAGTAGAAAAAAAATTTAAAAAAACCCAAAAAAAAAAAATGAAAAACCGAACCCAAAGCACCACAGTGCAAGCTCCAAACAATTAAATCAATACATAGACAACAAAAGAACCATCAAAACTGCAATCAAATTCACGACTTGGAAAAACTAATACAATAACCAAAACACCCATATCTCAAAAACAAAAGAAATTAAGATGTGGGCCTACAAATTACCTGGGCGAGGACGGGTTTGGGCAAATTCGATCCTTGAAAGAAAACGACAGCCTCTGCTCCACTGATCCTCCCATCCTTATCCAAATCCGCCCTTCGGAAATACGCATCGAATACTTCCATATTCGCGGCTGCCATTCTGGGAGCTGAAATCCGAACGAATTCACTGTAATTCACAAATCACGCGATCGAAATGAACCGAAACAAGCCACCAAGCAGCAGATATCGAAGAAAATACAACACCCAGATGTACAGAACAGAGGAAGAATTCTATGCGAGGGTTTGGTAGATCTGACTGGTGGAGAAACGGCAGGAGAAAATGAGAAATGGGTTTCTTTCCCCAGATCGAAATATTCGTGGGTTTTTGTTTGTCGGATCAAGAAAAGCCGACATTAGAGATTGGAGCAAGGAGATCTGCGCTTTTTGGGCGGTTTGGTATATGAAGCGTCTTCAAAGCACTCTCTCTCTCTCTCTCTCTTTCTGCACTTTGTCGATCGAGGAAACGAGGACGGTAAACGGAGGATCTACATTTTTTGAGAGAATGACAAATATATCCCTCTTTCGATTGCATGTTATGGGCTGCTCATTTTAATGGTCCACTTGGGCCTAATGGCCCATTGTGAACCATGGTCTAAAATCATTTATCACATTTAGGCAACCAAATCTTTGAGAACTTTTCCTCAATTTCTCTTGAGGTTTTGGAAAATGCACGTTTAGGAATTGTATATCCTCAAGACTACAACCAAGTAGAAATCTTTATATATTTTTACGATTTTCAAGCCTGGCCTCCTCTATAAGATTTAAAAATCCTCACTTTTAAGGATTTATATTTTAATACTAATTATTTCCTGCTATACACACTCATATATACCAATGTTGACCCTTCGGCGAGGAATTATCAAATCTACAGTTTGATTCTAACCAATCGACTCCATTCATCATAGATTCTACATGTGTCAATCTCTTTTAAGTGCTTGATTTGCCTTAATTACATGTCTCTTGCCTTTTATTGGGTTTATGTTAGGTTTGAGTTTTTAGGGGTAATTACATTGTCCTTGTGGGTCAATGTCATTGTCATTTATTTACTAAAATGATGATCTCATCATTGCATATTCTATGGCAATCATTCATCAAAGGCATACTTATCCATTCCATTAAGTTTGTTAAGTTGAACTTTGTACATTTGTATCTATTCCGACAGTCTCCTTGGGACGGTAGGTGAGTTTACCTCACCTGAACCTGCTAAATGTGTTACTCGACTAGGACCTTATGAGTTGAAGTGCCCTGTTTTTATACAAGCTTGGATAGTTATTGTAGGTCCATGGGCTAAGTAAGGCCTATTCTTCAAAGTGAGGCCTGTTAAATAAGGACTCTGTCTGGATCCCCTTGAGGCTTTGAATTAAGAAACCCTTTAGCTGGAGGAGTAGAATTTCATAGTGGAGCTCACTTGTTAAAAATTCAAGTCATTTACAATAAACAACCGCCCAATATATGGCAGATCTCCTAATTTTACGCTAATAGGTGTTAGTCCCAATTTAAGGCTGATTGCTTCTTAAAAAAACAATTGCGGGATCTTATGGATCTTCATTAATCATGTATTTTGATGAAAACATTTTTCTGTTTTTAAGAATTTTATGGTAAAAGAAATGATATTTTTTTGGGGAATGAAGATTTGCAATGCATTAATAATGAGAAACAAAAATTAAAAGGAAAGATGATAGAAAAATGTAACAGTCTATGAAAAATAGTGCAAAAGGAAAAGTGGGGCCAGTAAAAGTCCCGACCTGAGGACCAAAGCCAAGCTTGTAAAAATTGGAGTAGAAGGCTTACTGCTAGTTGAATTGGCGGAAAAGCTCCAATTGTAGGTTTTCTTAGGGTTAGAGAAGAGGAAAAGCTCCAATTGGCAATTGCAATTTTTCCGCCAGCAAGAGAAGAGGAAGAGCTGCAATTGCAGTTTTATGACGACAACTTTATAAGTACCTTTACTAAATTGGGATTTAACACCCCAGGCCTTTAAAAGCCTCTTTTCACCCAAAACACAAGATTAATTCCTTTTCTAGCCTTAAAGTGAGTTAGAGAAAGAATATAAAAACCTTAAAATGACGTGATGTAAATGAAGCAAAAAACGCTAAAGATGTTGATGGGAGTGCAAGATAATGGATATTTTATCCTTCCGGATCTTCCCCAAAGCAATTAGAAGCCTTATAGTTCTTTTCGAAAGTTGTGTTAACTAATACAAGATGATGGGCCTTCTATACTCGCAGATCTTCTCCCAATCAATTAGAATTTCTTTTATAGTGTTTTTTCTCTCGAAAGGTAATTAATTCATGTTCTGAGTGAGAAAAAGAGTAATTAAAGGCATAGGGAATAGGGAAATTCAAGAGCCGAATTGGTCTAGGCTAAGGAATATCCACACTTAGCTCAATTTCGAAGCTATAGGCCCAATCTTGGCCTAAACATGAATCGGGCTGTAAGTAGCTTAGCCCACCCGGAAAATAATTTAAGAGTATAATTTAACTTATGGGAAAAAGAGTTTGGTTAGACTATCTCATGCGTAGTTCAGCTAGTTTGGTCATACTATCCCACACATAGTTCAACTAGTTTGGTCATTATATGTGTGTGTGAGTACCGATGTTCAAATCCCTTCGTTTATATTTACCTGCTGTTTTTTTTACAATTGGACTAGACCGTGCCATGGGCTCTCTACAATTGAATCCAAACCCTATCCATCTATTAAATGAGCCCAAATAAAATATCTAAGCCTGGTCTGAATTTTAATTTGGGTTGGGCCCAGTTCAACTCGATTCATGAGCACCCTACCTAGGGGGTTGTTTGGAGTGTTAAGTCCCAATTAGAAAAGGAGTTTTGGAATGTTGGTGTCTATAAGGGCGTCGTATATGTTCTCCTTAATTTCCATGCTTCCCAAATCTTGTGGGTCTGTTGTATGGATGCAGCTTTACGGCGGCTTTTACTGATGGTAAATCTGCAACTCCAAATTTTTAGGTTTTGGTAGGGTCCGTGGGTATGGTCCTCGGGTCAGGTCCTTACAGGCCCGTCTGTAACTGTAAGCACTGGCGAAGTAGCATCCATGGACTTAGTTCAAACTCCTCCCTATTTTAAATTGGTTATGAAATAAAACCAGAACCTAGAATCATTGTGTTGAATTCCAGTTTCCCTCAAACCTGAAAATTACTGGGTCAAGTTATCGTTAATTTGCAGGTCGGATTGGGATTGTTGGGTGTTTTTTTTTAGAGTTAATGAGTACATTAGGCTCAGTCCAAGAATAAGTCAAACTATTAGATAGGGGAAGAACCCCTATAGGGGAAGATTCTCACCTCATGGCACATACTACTATGTTATACGGTTCAGTTTGTGGGGCCCACACATATGCATTCCCATCATTGAAGATATGATAGATGGAAATGTCTCTTTAAAGACAAGGGTCATGCAAAAAATCAATCCTATAAGATAATGTTGACCTTTGATTTAATAGCCTTAAAGCTGTTAAGGTTGAATTACAGATGCATCTAAAATTGGGTTTGGTACCAGATCACGGAAGGATAAGATCATAAAAGGAGTTGGATAGATCAAAGACAGGCCCAAGCAAGCCTCATAAAATTAAATGCACGTGCAATCTACTTGTAGGAGAAAATTATCTCTGCTAGCAACATATGAGCTCAGCAATGTTAACCAGCCTAGCCAATTTGAACCATATATATAATTGGACCTTTGATTTACATAGGCCAAAGTCTGTCTCATCCTCATCTATTTTACTAAAAACTTCAGTCCCACTTCTGTCTAGATATGATCATCTCTGTTTGTTGAGTTGATCTTATTGCAGCTTAATCCACTTGTGCATCCAAACGCACCTAATCATTTTTATAATTGGGTAGGGAGTCCAATCATCAACCAAATGACTAAATATGCCACGCTTGCATGGCCAGCTTGACCTGCCCTTTACTTTTCTCTTTTCTTCTGGAATGCAGTATCCTCCTGTATTTCAGTACTTGCCCCAGCTACCACCATATAGGTGGCAAAGATTCATGAACCCACACCCACCAATTGCAGAGCCACATCTTGGTCGAACCAAGGCACTGCACAGGCCACGAAACTTTTACATAATTATAAAATAATATTGAAATATTGATGGAAAAAGGCTAAGACACTCGACTCATATCAACTTGCCCAAGTCTAATGAGTTGTGTTGATTTGTCAACAAGTAAAAGGTCAAGGGGCATCCCCACTGTTTCAGTAATTTATATCATCATCTCTTTAGTTTTAACATGGACAATCCTCTTGCAATGACCAAGTGAAGCAATTTTTAACTCATCTTCCTTAACGGTGGAGATCAATAAATGGCAGGTGTAGATGATTATAGAATGTTAAACGCAGTAAGCTAGATGATCATTTTTAGTTCCTCTCTATATCAAGATCTCTATATCATTCATGCATGTTTAAGAAGAATTTCACACTCTTCCTTTGGGAAAGGGAGGATTAGGATTTGCTGCATTTTCTTGGTCTGATCCAAGTTGAAATGTACTCAATTCAAATCTAAAACACTTATTAATCGGGTCAAAATATTAACCGAAACCAACTAATTGTACTACCTATTGATTAATGGCCACCCCAAAATTTTTAAGACATTGATTGCTTAATTAACTAGATCGTGTGAAATCACCAGTTCCAATCTTCTAATGGTTTGTAATTTGTATACCCTATTAAAGCATCAATTGGAGTAGGTGACTGAAGCCAGCCCGACCTTTTACACTTTCCCCTTTATTTTATAAAGCGATAATTGTTCTCTCTCCTACCAGTGTGAGGGATGGGCACTTGGAAAGATGTTCATCACAGTCCTATACATCCAGCAAATCACTCTAATTACACCATAATGACCATTTTGATTACTAACCAACATTGTAATGGCTGATAGTATGGTCCAATTACTGACTGATGGATTGATGTGTGCATATATATCATTTGTTGATTTCAGGGAAGTGACCATATGATTCAAGCCATTCAAATAGTCTATCTCTCAATCCCATACCTATCCAAGAAATGAGGTTGGCTTAAGAGGGCATAAATGGAAGTAAGGAAGAATTGCAAGCCAACTGAAGATTTGACTTCTACAAATAAAAAAATCAAAAATAAATAAAAAATTGAAGATTTGACTTGGACTGATTGAAATAGTAAAACAAAATTCACATAGATGACTGTAACATAATTGGCACAAGGATGATTTAAGCCTAGTCATTTGTGTGGAATAGTGAAAGTAAAATAGATAAATCATTAATAAAGTAAAATATAAAGGGGGTTAAAATAAAAGGCGCTTTTTCATGAATTAAGTTTACTTCACTTAATAGTATTAAAGGAAAAAAAAAAAAAAAAAAGGCCAGAAGGAGGGGCAAAGGGGCTACAGGTGTCACATTAAAACTTTACTTCTCCCCTAGTTATTTCCATCCAAACAGTGTAATAAAATAAAAATGTCACATTACCATCTTATTTCTCACTCTACATCTTTCATCCAAACAATAATTAGATGAAAAAATTTACGTGCCTACTTTTACTCCCCTTTCACTGCAACTTTAGATAAACAAACGGGCAAGAGATATGATACGCCAAGGGTGGTAATTTCTTTATCTAGTATACAAGTGATCAATAATTCTTGAAATAGATGATAATGATGGTAGACAGACAGTGCCCCTCTTGTCCCAAATCAATGTTCATGAGCACCATTCTCCCAGTTGGGATTAAGGCTGTCGTGCTCGCTCATAATTGAAAGCATAAAAGATTCCTTCTCCATCTTGTACTTGTTTTCTTTCCCATTGAATGGAATTCATCCCAGCTCCTTTCTTATCCTTTCATTCGTCATCTGGGAAAAGCTACAAATTCAAGGGCTGGGATCATCACCACCTCCTTAAGATTTGGGGACCGACCATCAACAAGAGGACCCACAGACCACATCTCATTTTTACAATAAGCCTGATCTTGTATACTGGAAGTCTAGAATAGAGGATGCAGATGGATGGCATCATTTGGGTTCCACCCCAGATGGAACCCATAGAACCCATAGCTTCTATGGCCCTTAATTAAGTGATCCAGTTTCTTCATCAAATGGGATCACATTTTTATGCGGGAGATGCATCAAAGACCCACTCCAATGGTCCATATTCAATCACACTCATCCAATGAATGGAATATGTATGGGGCCCACCATGGTGTCAATGGTCTTCATTGTGTTGAGTACCCAAATGCAAAAAGTGAAGTTCTGTGCAGACAAGTAACAAGTCTCTCTCCCTCCCTCTCTCATTTCCAACGCAACAGCTAACACGGAAATCACAAGACCAAGATCCAAAAGCAAAAGTAGTAAAAGAGAGTCATCTCCTCAGAGAGAGAGAGAGAGAGAGATGTCTTGTTCTTCGTCGTCTTCGGAAGAAGACGAAGGATTCGAAGCATATAGGAAAGGTGGATACCATGCAGTCAGAGTAGGCGATCAGTTCGCAGGTGGTCGATATATAGCGCAGAGGAAGCTCGGTTGGGGTCATTTCTCAACCGTTTGGCTCGCCTTCGACACAAGATCCTCTGTATGTCGCTCACCCTTTCTTCCTTTTTGGCCTGAAAGATGTCGCCTGTCCTTTGATTTCTGTAAATTTGGATCGTTTCTTCGTCTGGGTTCTCTTTGTTTTGTCCGATCGGTCGCTGTTTCATATGAAAGATTTCTCCTTTTCTGCTTTGGCTATCGTCTTTCCTAATTGATCTTCTTATTTGGGTTTCTTCTATTTATGGATGATTGGACTTGAATTCTCGCTTCCCTAGGCCAAAAGTACAATCTTTTGTTGGTTATTGGATTTGAAACCCCTTTCCCTTCCTGGGTTTTCATTATTTTGTTGTAATTTGATGGGATTGATTCGAATAATCTCTTCTGAGCGTGGAAAGCTAGCATTTTTTTTTTGTTTGTTTGCGTGTTCTGCGATCGGTATTGTTTTCTGGGTTTCTTGTTTGCACTCTGATTTCCAGTATTTCTATATTCTTCTTTAAAATGGCTTTGATATTGATCTGAATTCATTTTTTTTTTCTTATTCTATGTTGGTGAACTCACTTTGGTTTCCTGAGTTTTCTCATCGATGCTGAAATGATGTGGAGGTTCCAGGAGTTTTCATGAAACGGTGAAAATCGATTTAGAAATCATGGATTTCATCATCTTCTTTTATTTATGTATTTATTCATTTATATTTTCTAAATCAAGAGAAGTTATCCAATCATCATCATCGGCTTTTCGTTTGATGAGATTACCTGGAATTTTCTTATGCTTAGATTATCTGCAACATCGACCTGGAGTTTTCTTATGCGTCAGTTCTCACTTGTTTATGTGGAAAAAGCTCATCATTTTATTGCTTGTCTATTTTCCGATATCCCTTATGTCTTCCTTTTTTTCTTTTTTCTTTTTTTCTCTCTTAACAAGTTTAATAGCGAGGATTTCAAATCCTCTTCCATTTAAAAATAAAATAAAATAAATAAAAAAATCTTCCAAATTCTAAATCTTGCATTCATTTCTGATTCTCAAAATCCTGCTCTCCTGAACTTTTAAATTGGATACCACATTTCTTTTCATAAAGAGATCAATCATATCTTCCTCCTCTGTGAAATTAACCATTTCAACTGATTCTTAGTCCATATCTGGAATTTGTTTCTCTGGTTCTTACCTACTTCCTTCTCACCCAATTTTTTTCTGCATTTTCTTTCCTCTATGAATTATGATATTCACTTTTGTGTTTTATTGAGTAAAATCTTCCTTCTTCAATTTCACTTTGCAGACATTTGTTGCCTTGAAAATTCAGAAAAGTGCAGTGGAATTTGCTGAAGCTGCTCTCCACGAGATCAAATTTCTCACAGCAATCGCCAATGGCGACCCCTCAAATTCCAAGTGTATAATTCGATTGCTTGACCACTTCAAGCACATCGGACCAAATGGCCAGCATGTTTGCCTGGTTTTTGAATTCCTCGGTGATAGTCTACTTGGCTTAATCAGATATAACCGTTACAAAGGCCTTGGATTGAATAATGTTAGGGAGATTTGCAGATGGGTTTTGCTGGGTCTTGATTATTTGCACAGAGAGCTAGGTATAATCCACTCAGATTTAAAACCAGAAAATCTGCTTCTTGTCTCTACCATAAATCCTGCCAAAGATCCTGTTCGGTCTGGGTTATCGCCTATCCTCGAGAGGCCTGAGGGTAATCCTAATGGAGGATTTGTGGCAACTATTGGTGAAAAGAAGCTGAAGAATAAGGCAAGGAGAGCCGCGGCAAAGATCTCTTTGAGGAGAGAGTCTGTGGAGGGGAATTCTCAAAGAGGGAGGAGCTTAGAAGGAATTGATATGAAATGCAAGATTGTGGATTTTGGTAATGCCTGCTGGGTTGATAAACAATTCATGGATGAAATTCAGACACGACAGTATAGAGCACCTGAGGTTATTATTGGGTCCGGGTACTCTTTCTCTGTTGATATGTGGTCTTTTGCCTGCATTGCTTTTGAGCTTGCTACTGGTGACATGCTCTTTGTTCCTAAGAGCGGTCAGGGATTTAACGAAGATGAGGTAGGATTGGCTTGTTTGTTTCTTTCTTATGTTAATTGTGTTATTAGTTTTTCTTTAGAAAATGAAAACCAAGATTCTTTTTTCTATGAAAGTTTCGTGAAAAGTTCTCCTTTGTTTTCTTTCCTTTTTTTTTTTCTCCCCTCGAAATGGGTAATAATTTAGTTAGTGGAATAACCATGGTCAATTACAAGGCAATGTTGGATTATCTCTACTGATTGATACCTCTTTTTTGTGGCTTGTTGAGGAAGATTTTACCATTGTTTGTTGATGGGGTAAGTAGTACTTGATTATGGAAACATAGCAGTGGTTGGTAGCGTTTTCAATGAATTGGAGTTTCTTCTTCTTGGAAGCCATTGAAGAAAAACTATTCTGATTGCAATTTCTTGAACTTTGATTATGATATGCCATGCCATAGATGAAATAATGATGAGATTCCAACTCATGGGTTGATGGCGGCTTCTTAAAATGTCTTATCAATTATTAAAATAATCTATTTTAACTTTGTGATTGATTATTTTAGCCATGTATACAGCACATTAATAATAAGGAGATGGCATCAAAGCGGTGGACTGGAAATTTGAGCTCTTTTGTTTGTTTGATTCTTTATGATGTCATGCCAAAGATAATATGATGGCTTAGTACATTGGATAACTCAATTAGAACTCTATGATCTTATTTATAGTTTTTTTTTTATTACTATTTAATGTGTTGTGGGAGTGGTGGTGTGGAGATGTTGAGAAAAACTTTGTAACCATTGATGATTAATCCCTGACAAAAGGTTCCTTATGTTTTAATGAGATTTCTTCATGTATTAGATCCAAAGTCCCCATGGATCATCAATGAACACCAATAGAATTTTGACTTGATCAAATGAACGTTTCTTATGATCCCTGATTGTAATGCTGTTGAAACTATCTGATGCATGACATGAGAAGCCTTGGTGTTTATTGTAATTTTGTGAATGTGTCCATTATTATGAGAGTTTTTTTCTTTTCTTTTCTTTTTTGATCGGTCGATATTATGAGTTTTTGACTGCATTGACACGATAAAAAATTTTCTTTATTTGTAAAAAGACTCGGCATCCATATTATGATTTCAGAACTAACATAACTGCCTTTTGTTGATTTATGGAAATTTTTAATAAACCAGTTCTAGCTAACTAATGAAGCACTTTAAGCACGTCAAGTAAGAAACAGCGCATTTAAATGTACTTTAACCACAAGCAGTTTGAATATCATCGCATAAGGGACGCTTATCTATTCTTTTTTTTATTTGGAGTGGTGGAATCGGGTACCACAGTTGTCAGGGTACTGAATTCTTCCTTTCCCACTCCTTATCATAATCAGCATCAATTACTGATATTGGATAAGGGTGCAAGTTGGGGAAAACAGTATCCTGAAAAAATTTCCTGTTTCCACACTGCCCAGAACACACAGTGGAACAGATCACTATCAATTCTTCCTAATATTCAAGGATCTGTTTTCGAAAATGAGAGACAAGTATTTTTTATTCGTAAGCCCCATCTTTATTTAGTGACATTAAGAAGCACTGTTGTGGTAAACTGCTGCTATGATCCTAGGCTGTCCCCTGCAAATCAAGAACTTTTGAAGAGCAGCTCTTATTTTCAGAAGTTTATTAGTTGCAGGAAGAAGTATGCAACCTGAACAACAGTTTATTTCCAAAGTGTTTCCGAGGTCCATAGACTTGTTAAATAGAATAGGGGTTCTAAACAAACTGTAGCTTGAGTTGATGAAACCCATGCAAGGATATCATAGCAACATTGATAGCAAGACATATCTTAGATTTCAGGTCATCACAAATTTCCTTTTCACATTTATTTCTTCATTGTGCTTCCTCAATAAATTCGGATGCTTATGCATTCATCTTTACACTTGGTCAATTTCCATCAGATCTGGGTTCTTTTTTCCTCTTCTTTTTTACTTGCGGGTCTTGGTTTCAGGATTTTTTCCCCTTTCTGATCAGTGTATCGGTTTCAGGATCACCTGGCTCTCATGATGGAACTCCTTGGAAAAGTACCTCGGAAGGTGAGAACTCAATGCAGACCACATCCCTACTCTGTCTCTACCACTGTTACCTAATACCAAAATCCTCTTGGTTGTGTTTTGAGTACAGATTGCTGTTGGTGGATCTCGATCAAAAGACTTGTTTGATAGACACGGTGATCTTAGGAGAATCAGAAGGCTGAAATTCTGGTCACTAGATAGGCTTCTAGTTGAGAAATACAAGTTTTCCGAGTTGGATGCACGTGAATTTGCCGATTTTCTGGGCCCCATTCTTGATTTCGCACCAGAGAACCGACCCACTGCAGCACAGTGCCTGCAACATTCATGGCTCAAGAGCAGAAATCCAAAGACAAGTGACGAAAAGAAAGAATTGGGTGTAGACAAATTGGGGGCCGATATGAGCAAGCTGCAGGTTAAATTGGCCAAATAATGCATGGCATGAGGGCTTTGGTGTATGTAGCTCATCAATGATCTCTCTGTTCAGGTTCATTGTGTGATTTATTTCATCATCTTTGTTTTGGCAATACTCATTTCGCTGCATTTGGATGTACCCCTGATCGCAGAACAGATGGCCATCCATCCCTCTGTGCCTTTTAGGACGTTATAAAGATTAAGGTCACGCTATGTTGTACACTGCTGTTCAGACCTTTTCCGCCTCAGCCTACACATAAATGAACAGTGACAATGATACAGAAAAAAGTGTTCTGCTTATTGGTTTCGTATTTGACGTCCCTCCAAACACAGTAGAATGGTTGACCATCTGTTCTGTGAAAATATCTATCAACTGCTGATAATTTTAGCTACATCCAATGTTTGATTGTTGATATGGTTGGGAAGGGATGGCTTCTGCGAAGAGTTCTTCAACTAACAGATAAGTAATTCAAAAGTTTGTTATCCAGCAGCACCTGGGGACTTTTGGCGACCTGTATGTTGTTTACATTGTTAAAAACACACTAGAAGATTGAAAATGGTATTAGAATCAGATCTGTACCAGATCTGAGTGGGAGGGTTAGATAAAGAGGAGAGACCCCACATGTTTGTTCTTTCCAAGATACCTTTTGAAATTTGGAGCTCAGCCATATAGTATATCTGCAGTGCTTGGGATTTTTGGAGGATAAGCATTAAACAATATGGGTAGTGGTAGCCCCTTTTAGCTTTTTCAGTCATGAAAACCTTGTGGGTGTCTTTATGTGTATGTGATTGAGATGTGTATTTTGAGTGTCTAGCTGTGCAAGTTCATGATCACAGATATTCTTGACTTGGGGGATACTTCATACAGTTGGGAAGTTCCTTTGTAGAGCTGGAGAAAAATGATCATGTATCTCTTTTTAACCAGACTAAAGCGACATCGAAAAATTTATTTGTTCTTTTAATAGATTTCTTTGTTACATACTTAATGGGAGCTTCAGCTCTCTACCTTTGGGCTCCTAATTGCCACAAGCAAAATCTAGATTTTAATATAATAGTAAGAGCATGTGGGATTAAATGATCTTTAGTACAAGGTGGCCATCTGGCTCCTACCTTGCAATTGTCCACCTTTTTTAATCCCGTTATCCAGACATGGATATTCCTTGCATGAGTGATTGGAGTTCTGCTTCAAGAGGATGGGCTGAGATTATCTGTCCTGAATGGGCCAAGACCATGTTGCTAGTATTGCCTTTGATAATGCTGCCTATACCTGCTAGGCCTGTGGATGAGTTCATAGAGCTGCCGAAATTAAGCTCGCAGGAGTCCTTCAGAGGGCGAAACCACCAGTTGACCGATCAAGGGGTCCTCTGTCTTTTTCACATGGGATATGAAAATGGTGTTAAGTAAAATTTGCATATTTGAAATGCAAGATCCATTTTTGTATGGAAGCATCATATTTACATCGGTATAATGTCAACAATTCAGGTTTCTTATGTTAATCTTTATATTTCTCAAAATCGATGGATGCAGCACAAAAAAATAAACATTTTGGGGTTTAATGGTTCAATAAAAATTTAACGGTTTGGCTTAAAATTTTAGGGCCCACAGGAGTTAGAAGGGACTTGATACCAGGATCTGTCCCAGGGAATTTTTGCATTGATGCCCTCTTAAACAAAAAGAGTTTTTATGCATGCCAACACACTTATGCTTGAGTGGTGCTGCACGTTAGTCTCACATATGCCTAGCAATCTAAGGTTCGAACCTTCAGTACTGTAATTAAAAGGCACCACTCCTGACCTGAAGTCCAACCTAGCAAAAGAAAAAAAAGGAGTTTTTATGTGTTGAATTTTTCATATTGAAACGACCTCATTTTCACACTTGATTTATTCATGTAATGCTAAAATAGAGTTTTTGTGTGTGTTTTGCCGCCGGGGCGGGGGCGGGGGGGCGGCGGCGGCGCAAAAAGCATATTTTCTAGGTCTGCCTGTTTACAAAAATGAGCGCAAATAAATGTGACCGACTCTTAGATGAATAAAAAGGAATTATAATTGGTGATGAAGCAATTATAATTGTTAATGCTGATGATTTCTTGAAAGACAATTGACAAGTAGTTAGATGGGCTACCTCATGTCATGTTGTGCTTTTAAGAGGGTATGGTTTATAGGATGTTAGAAATCAATTCTTTCTAGATGGGGGGACCTCTATGTCTCCAATAATCCTACTCCATTTTAAAGGCCGTCATTAAATGGGTGGTTATTTTGGCGGGTAAGTGGTGACTATTCCACTCCAGATGAACTAACTGGAAAGGTACAAGGGAAGGAGGAGACTCAACATTATTCATTAGCTTATTGGAAGATGACATCTCTCTCAATTATGGGAATTCATCTGGCTTAGGGTCTCATTCCTCAAGCACTTTAAAATAGGCCAGGTTAAGCTCCAATGCATCAATCAATAGTAATTCATGGACAACTACTGCAATGGGTCACTCCATATGATGGCTGGGGTTGGGTGACATGTGAAGCCTCTTTTACTTTAGACTATATTATTATTGTTGTTGTTGATAATATGACTCAAATTTCACTACCTCAAGATTGCAATAGTGAGCATTTTCCACTATGTCACGGGCTCTTGTCATTTTGTAATAAGTTAGTTAATGAAACCATTGCCCACCGAACGAGTACGGTGCAGGCTCAAATCTCCAACGCAGTGGGGACAGAAAAAAAAAAGGAACTTTGTCCATCAAAACAGGGTGGGTAAGCTGGTCGGTTAATAGTTTGTTCATGGTGTGCCACACCATTCATTTGATTGGAAACATATCATTTTCTAGGCATTGGAAGCAAAGAAATGTGGTCTTTGGGACGCTTTGATGCAACCCTCTGCACTGATGTGACCTTAGGATGGGAGAAGTAATCACTTTTGATAGTTTATTTGATTCCAGAAATTCATTGAGGGCCCTTTGTCTGCTCGAGATACTCCCTTTTTTTTTCGGAAAGAGTTATCCAGTCATCACCCCAATAATCAAATTTGAGGAAGATGAAGGTCCTATTTCCTCCATCTTAGATATTTCACTCCTCGCCTCTTTAATATTTCTTTTTTGAAAGTTGGAACCCTCTTTACCATAAATCCTAGGAATCTAATGCAAAATAGGCTAAGTAGCCCTAATCTATTAAGAACTATGTCTACCACTGAGTTGACGCGCCAGTGCGTAAAAGCTACTCCCCCAATGGATTTCTTTAGAATCACTGAAAATCAGTTCAAAACTTTCACTTTCCGCATGAAAAAATGCCAACCACTGGATATGTGAAGTGATGATGGAGGAAGGATACATGATATTGATTTAAAAGCTGAATAAAAACGAGCATTACGGATTAGAGAAGATAAATTGCATGTCCATTGACGATATTGGCAATTGAAATATTTTCATCAAGAAAATGTAAGAACCACTTACTAGTAGTTTCGTTGCGTTTTTCTTCATGAAACTGTTCAATTAGAATTTAAGCTTAATTATTCCGTAAAACCCCCAAAAAATTATGTTCGGGGAACCCGAGACACTAGACGTTACCTAAAGAAAATCCAAGGGACTGTATGTTTCATGTGAACTCTAAGAACTCCATTTTTAAAAGTGATTAAAAATAAATAAACAAAGGTGAGTCTCCGAAAAAGACCATCGAATAAGCTCCCTTTCATAGAAAATGAATTAAGGGTTGAGGGAATTGGATGTCCAACCACCAAGAAAGTCAAGATCTCTCAAAAACATATATTTTCACCCGGTCACCTCTCTAATAATCCGTTCTTGGAGCCCATTTGACCATGAATTCCTATATATTCAATTCCATGAAAAAAAGGGGGTCCTAAATGCTTTCTAAAAGCTCTAATTTCAGAGTAGAAACTCGTGGATCAACATGTGCATAGCAACATGGCTTGGTAAGAATTAAGATAAAATGTTCCCTTCTTCCATAAGACAACCTTAAAATCACACTATTGGGGTGCCCATAATCCCTGGCTCAATTACCCACATTACACATTAAATTAAAGATCATAGGCCGTTAGTATCAGTTAATGGCTCAATTGTGATGGAACCTCCAAAGTCAGAGAAGCCAGTTAATTTGATGAATAAGTGAAATTGAATGAACAGGTGATGGTTAAGGTTAATAAACCAAGTTCCAGAGTATGTTCATACACTAAAAATCATGAAGAAGCAACTGAAAATGTAAAACTACATAACTAATGGTTAAAGCACACCAGGTTTGTGCTGAATATGTTCAGAAAGTCTCAAAACATCAGAAAATGGAAATGCATGCTTTTCTCGAACATGAATGGGACCATAGTGCCAGAGAATACACCTTGGTAAGGACAACGACACTCAACAAATAACTGACGGGCCACAGGACTTGCTCTGAAATGAATCTGCCTTGATTTCCATATAAATGAAACTGCACCATTACTAAAATACAACGCTAGCGGTCACTTGAAGATCTTAAACTGATATTGCGACTCCATATACAACTGTAATTAGCCTTGAATCTATTATTCTTCACCAAGCAGAAAGCTCAGAAGACGGCTCGGATGGTTCACTGCTCATTTTATCAGCCCCCTTGTTTCCTACTGTAACATATTGGATCTGAAGTTGCAACATCTATATTGATAAGCAAGAGACTGAAAGGAATGAGTCACAAGCATTCTACATAATAAATGCATGATACTTTATTTTTTTATCTGTAAACAATGCACACAATACCCAAAAACATAATAACTCATATATATATATATATATATAGGGCAAATTGGGCAAGTTAGTGGCTCCTTCCATTTTTGGTTTTCATTTTACTAGTATTTTTCATAGATTACACATGATTGCCAGCGTTAAGATATAAATGATTCACTTAATGGCACATAAACCAAATAGTTAGTGTTTTGAAATCATAACAGCACATGCCTAGCAATGCAGCAAACTCCAGTGATTGTGTGTATTGGAGAGGGAGGGAGGGTGCATGTTTTGCATTTTCAGGATCTCTAAAGAATGCAGACAGTAAAACAAGCTTTATATTTCTGGTTCTATGATGATCAAATTTATTCATTAAGTGCAGCAGTTCTATATTATAATCCAAATCCCAGGTCCCTCATAAAACACTGATTTGCTGTTTCTCAACCAACAAGGGGGTCAATTGGCATCACGTAATACAACGTCAGAACCAAATACTAGATGCTACAAATTTTTGTGAATTTCACTTTGGACAACCTTGTCCATTGGAAACTCATGAGCCGAAAACCTGTTGCATGATGTAATGTGAATCTGAAATATGAATATAGGAAATCATTACCCCCATAAAGGGATTAGTACAAATAGCTAAAACTGGCTGGGGGAGGTGGGAGGGGAACACAACCCTTAAGGATATCATTAGTCTTTCCCTGTTTGATTAGATGCTATTTAATCATAAGTAGAATATACATCTTGCAGACATTATTTTCTGCGGTTGATGGTGGCAGCTATCACTGTGCTAGGTCTACTAGATGGGGATCCAATCAACTACAAATTGCCTGTCTGCAACACTGATCTCAACCACCCCGTGGCTGCATTACTTTTTCCAAGCACTTTTTTGTGTCATTTTCTCATTGCCCATCAGAGTCAAAATGTCGCCACTGGATGCGCTATCAGAATTTCAACAGATGAGAGATTTTGCAATCCAAAGTGAATTGCAGAAGTCATGGCTGCACTAGGAATACAATAAAGATTATTCTGTTGTGATTTATTATATGTAGGATCTATATTTTTTAAAATTTTATTTTGTCACTTAATTGTGCACCAATTTTTGACAAAAATAGATTAGAAACATAACTAAAATGGGGACAGCAGATGACCTGTCAACTTATCGATCCAGTGGGCCAAAACCAGTTTTGTGGTCCATTTTGCTTCTTCCATTTTGAAAAAATAAAAAAAATCTAGAAAATAGAAGAGTTGAATATCTTCTTTCTTAATGGCTTTTTAGGGTCTCTAAATGAAATAAAAATGTGCCAGAACATATTTTATGTTTTCCATATATTTTATGCTTCAGGCAACCATTGCACTCACATAATGACAACGGCGACAGACGAACCAGTACATAATGAGTGGAACTACTAATGAATACTAAAAGAACAGCACCACTGCACTAGTTATATGCCAGCTTAATAGAAACAATAAATGAAGACAAACCTGAATTCAATTTTAAGCAGTGTTAGTGCACTTGGGAGTAAATATGATGGCACCAACCTAATAATTACCTTAAAGAATTAGTAAGGAAGAGGAACTCACAACTTTTAGAATGCTATTTTGTTTACTATCTTGCAGAAATGAAAAATAAATAAAAAAATAAAAGATAAGAAAAATAACACAGCTATTGTAGCCAACTAATCATTCTGGCAACCAAGGTCGCATCAACAGTAAAATGCTTCACCAGGAGAATGATGCTGCTACTGCGTACAGAGCAAGAGACAATAGGATAAATAGTAAAATTTAAAGTATTTCCAAGAACCTCTCCACATGTTGGATTCACATCCCAACAACAGCAGCAACAAAAGAGAACGGTGCTCCAATGGCATATATACTATTATTCTGTCCCGCTTGGCTCAATATATTTGTAAAATTAATCCATACAGTTCCACCAGCAAATGAAATAAGTTTTAAACTAGCAGTAATCAAGTATACTGAATGTTACCTCATTGATCAACTTTTATCATAGTTGACGATACTGTAGGCATGGTTGGTTTTGAACAAAGATGTTGCAAGATTTTACTTTCAGCAAAACTTTTGGTTGCTGCTAAATCTTGGCATTTGGACATTGCTATAGACTCAACTGAGACCTTGCCTTTATTTGAAGGTTGCACAGCGGATGAAGGCATGGTTCTTGGGATGCATTTCTCTTCAGTTGATGAAAAATCTTTGGACTCTGTTTTTTCTTTGGGTTTTTTACAATCTCTTCTGCTACATAGGCTTAAAGGCAGCTTTTTTTGTTTAATTCTAGCCTTCTTTCCATGACTCAAACCTTTTGCCCCGAGTGAATCGCAGCACTTCCTTCCTCTCTCTCCTTCGTGCGGGATTTCCACTGCATCCAAGCAATTAGTTTCAGCAGTGCATAGCTTAACTTCCTCATCTAATTCAGACGAGCTTCCTCTGTCCAAAATATAACTAGCACAATCACCAGCTTCAACATTCTTTTTACAGATAGAAGGTGGTGAGATGCCTTCACAGACTACAGAATCTTTGAAATTCATAGATTCTCCTAGAGCAGGTTGCCTATGTGTCTTCAGGCTGTGAATTTTCCAGTTTGAGTCTACATTATTTTTTGAAATTCTAGGGGAACTATTCATTGCTCGATGCAATCTTCGAGCCAACTCCTCATCACTCTCATGATTTGCGGTCAGTTGGCCACCCTCATACAAAAGCTTAACAGGGACATGTTTTCTGAGTTTGCTTTTTCGCCGGGAAGTTTCAACACTAGCAGACCCTTTTGTCATTGAAGCTACAAGCTCTAGTGCACTCTTGGCAGCAGCAGTCGCCTTTACTGCTGCAGCTGCTTTCTCCATGGCATTGGCTTTGGCTGCAGCTGCAACCTCAGCTGCAGCTAATGCAGCCGATCTCGAGGCCTCAACAATCTGCTCAGGTGAAATAAATGGATTCTCAGGGTCAATGGCCAAAAACTCATGAAGACGTGCGCCAAAATCACTTGCAAAGGAAGAATGGGATGAAGAAGCGTTTCCACAACTTTGTCTCTTCAGTCCAGCAAGGAGACGCTTTCGAGGAGGCAAACACGCATTGATATTTATATCATCAGCATGACATCTGTTAGTCTCCATCCCTTGTCACTGCAAAGGAACAGGAACAAATTGATCAAAGAGTAAACTTGTCCAAAAATCAAAACTTTTGAAACAGGGTCTAAATTCTTAATTTTCATTAAAAGTTGCAATGCTCAATCAGAATTCGAAAATGCCTGCCTCATGTTTCACATATTCCATCCAGAAGAAGAGACTAGTTCTCAGAGGGGGGAAAAAAGGCAGAAAACCAAAACCTTGAAGAGTAATGTTAAAACTTAAATTCATCAAAACCCGCAACACTTGAAAGCAAGTCTTCAAAGTTTAAGCTAAAAATCTGATGAAGATTGTATCATTAGTAAAAACCCAGTAGTGGACAGGGTCTGTTGGAAAGAAAATGAGCCTTATCATTAATAATTTCATCACATCAATGATTCCATCAAATCTATTGTGAGGCTCATTCACATCAGCCTAATACTATCCAGCCAGTCCTTAAGATAGTATTGGTACAATCAACAATGTTAATAATTATGTGTTTTTCATATGACAGTTAATTATGCATGTCAGATAGCAGATGTGCATGGTCCAAAGATTTTATCAACATCCTTCAAATCTTGTCATCTAAACCAAACAAACCCGACCCATAGCCCCAAACGTCCGCCACCCAAAACCCTATATTCCAAAAATTGAACTACACAACATGCAAAAGAAAACGTGAACAAGCTCCATGAAGCTCAAATCTCTCAATTCCAAGTCATGAAGACAATCATTATCAGATAAAACCACCAAAATGTATCAAATCAAGAGACCCAACCTCAATTTTGACTTGTTTTCATTCTTCTAAAAAAATCCCATGCAATGGAATCTGAGAATTGCCAAACCAATGTTTCAACAGAGAACATATGATCGTAGAAATCGTACGGAATTGCTGATAAGAAGAAGTAGAAGAAGAAGAAGAAGAAGAAGAGATTACCTGAGAAATCTATGAATGAAAATTAGGGTTTCGTTTCATCGGAGTCGATGGAGGTTCTGGAAGCTCCAAAGGAAAAATGAGAGAGAGAGAGCGAGGGGGGATAGATTTTTCGAGAATAATAAGGTTGTTAGAAAGAACCGGAAAGGTTTGAATTGATGAATTGCACCTTAATTGGGAGTAAATTACAAAGAAAAATGCCACAGAGAGATTAAAAGAGCAAAATGGTTATATCCTAATGGGCCATATAGAGATCATCAGGACCGTTCAAGGTGAATTTCATCCCCTCTAATAATACATTATCAAATTTCAGTTTACCAAAAGTGGATCCCACTGTCTGATGTGGTATCATGATAGAAACCTTCATGCACGTGCTGGCTTGGTGCTAATCACTGTTGCCATCAAGGTGCTCAATTGTATGATGGAACCGCTCTTTTTAAGGTTTAAGGTTAAACTTAAGATATGTGATTGTGATTGGCGGGGATGAAATTCACCTTCAGCGGTTAGGATGATTTCTATGTGGGTCCCCACAATGGAGTACCAAAATTCTTGTGTAATAGTTGCAAAAGAGGATCCATACTTAAATGATAGATGAGGTCCATTTGTGGGCCCATGATGTGAAAATGATTTGTTAGATTGTAAAGTGATAAAAGTCCCATCTTGGGGGGGGGGCGGGGCGGGCGGCGGACTATTAGTAGTCCAATGAAAAATAAATAAATAAAAGTAGATTGAAAAAAAAAAAAAAAAAGAGATGATAGAAATACCTGGCTTAAAATCGTTGCTTTTGATGGTGTGTCTTCGGTGCATTTATGTAACAAGAGGGTTTTGTGATAGCGAGAAAATCTATTTTGATTTTTGGTGCATCCTATTGTGTTGTTTGGATCGACACTCTCTATTTTAAGGAAAAAGGGACTGGTTTTCTTTGATAAAGATAATTTTTATGTCAATGGAGGTGGTAGGAATATAAAATTCCTCTCTTATGTGAAAACAGAAGTCCAATAAGCAAGGAGTCCTCTTGTTGTATTAGGGGGGAAATCTGCCTTGTTTGGGATTCTCCTATCTATTTTTTGTTTTTGTTTTTTTTCAAGATGTCGAAATGCTGTTTAACTTATTTGGTGCGACAATGGATTCTTGACAAGGAAAGAGATGAAAGAGGGAGATAGGGATAATGCTCTCTAGAAGTATGATCAATCTCAAGGGCAAGAGCGTCACATAAAAAAGTATGAAGATTTTGTTTTATAATGCTGTTGGGAGAGCCATTAAAGTTAGTTTCAAATTAGGTTAGCAGTTAGTTTCAAATTAGGTTAGCAGTATCTTTAATTAATGCATGTGCAAAGAAAGGAGACATAATTTTAGATAAGGTTTTTGGATAAAGAAAAAAGAAACAAAAAAGGTGCCACTAAACAACCACATATTTGTTTTGAGTGAAAACTCTCTTGAAAACAGAACAAAAACACCCATATACTAATATTACGCTTGATCAATGACTAGAGATGTCTAATGAGACAAAGCTATCCTCCGAGTCATCTTTCTCCATACTTACATAGTGATATATACTATTATGTCCAGTGGGAAGTATGCACCAAATTGAAAAAATGTATGCATGTAGAAAAAACAAAACAATACATTTTATATGGAATCTTGGAGTCCTGTGTGTTTCATACAGGGCCTAAGCTAAGTGGTCAATCATGGATGTAATGCTTGTGTTTAATTTTAGAGCAAAAGCAAGCTTTTCAAACAACTTATCTTGTTGATTGGATAGTGGTCACTAAAAATTGGAAGAAAAAAAAAACATTAGCAAGAGACAATTTGATGCAAACTTACATTCATGAAACTTTGGGTGTAAAGCCAATACAACGTTGTCTGGTCTTGATTGGATTAGTGTCATGTGATTGCCATACCACTTGCTTGTTTGGGTGGGCCTACATCGTTTTCAGGGTGTGTGATGACAATGATTTATAACGAACATGCTGACACATTTTTTCTAATTTGTTGTGGGCACACTAAAAAGATACATTTCAACCTTGCCGGGGTTGTGAAATGATAGTGATTGACCTTGTGCAATTATATGTTGCCATTGCTAAACTATCCTTCCGTGGGTAGGGTAAATTTTGTAAAGGTAAAATACATTATTATGTTTGTTTGGAAGTATTATTTTTAGATGAGTAAATGTTGGACGGTTCTAATTACATAGATAAAATTCCCATTTATCTCAAAACTAATAAATATTTAAGCCACAAAACTAAACGTGATTTGATACCGCATCTTATCCCAAGCAAAAATTATGAAGATGCGTGTATAAATTTTCATTTGGAAATGGCCTTATTTACATGCCATTTTCACACATGCATAAATGAGCGTAAATAAACGTGCGTATGTATAATAATCACATATTTATAATAATTACATCTATGTAAATGAGTGCAAACAAAAGGCTCCTAAGGGCTTGGATGTTGTTGAGTTTCAAGTCTTTTTGGGACACTATGAACGCATTTAATCTTTTCACCTACAAAAGCCTCTTAGGCATTGTTTGTTTTTATAGAATATATAAGAATTCATTGTTAAATGAGGTCCACCAAAGTATAGGTGATGGAGATGGGACCTTTAACTTTCTTAATATTTAAATTACAGGAAATTCTCTCCTACAGCCGTTCCTACATGTAGATATCCATATCATCACCAGCGAACACTATGAATTCAAGGAGGTTCGTGAGCCCCACTCCTTTTTTGACAGGTGGATTGGAATGTCTTCATGCGAACATTTCCATGAGTGAAAATTCCACTTTAAATTACTTGGGTGAAGGCTGAGTAGTCATTTCTTATCTTCCCTTAATTCAATTCCATTAATACGGAGGTTATTCGATGGTCATTTTGGATATTCACCAATGATTTTTAATTTTTAACCACTTTTCAATTACATCAAACAAATGCGTCCTGACTGTAACATTAGGTTGGTAAGATTTGACCATCACACAAGAAAAGGGTGATCATGTTTAGTCATCTCCCAAATGCAAATTTCAACTCACATATTTTACTGGTTGGATCTCATGTAATGACTAATGATCATCATCCATCAACTGATTTTTATTTGCATTGTTAATTTGGAAGTTGTATATGATAATTAATAATGTCGTGTTATACTATTTTGTTACCTACCCAAATCGACAGGATAAAGATAACTCAAAAGATGCTGATTCCACTTGTATAGATAAGTAGATAATAAATACCCCATGTCGTCTGCTGGCCAATAGATTGGCACCATTTCCAGCACTATCCTGTGTCGTTCTAGCACTAGCTAAGCTAATAGACATCAAAGAGTCCGAGTGTCAATGTCATGCCTGCGAATTAAAAATCCAAGCCACTTAAAATGATTGCCATCCCCTTGTGGGATGCCTCTAAATCTTGCTTTAATAGGAGCTGATTCTACTATAAAATTGGTAGTAAGATTAATAATGTGATGAATGAATATGATTACCCATGCATTATATTGTGTACCCTACAATGCCAGGTACAGTCATAGACATGGATAAGGGGATGAGGGATATGACTCTACACTTTTTGAAATGTAGGACACAGATATAGATATGGGTATCCGAATTTTTTCTTTAAATAACATTTGAATTAATAAAATTATCATTGTTTATATCCCTTTGTAACATTTTTTTATATATTGAGAAGTAAGAAAATTTAAAGAACTATATGAAATAATGGACTTGTTAAGTGGGATATGCTAAACTTATACCTTAGAAGTATCGATGCAGTATTGGGTACCAATACAAGTATCGTATCGATTCGGTATGGATAAGTTGGGTTTATACAAATATTTGGATATCATAGATGAGACCAACCCCTACATGAAGCCTGTGTTTTCAATAGGCAGGCCCACTGTGGAGTTCCTCACTTCCGCTGGTTCCACTCCAAATGAGACACTCAAGAGGATCCAAATTCCAAATTCAGCATCAAAGTCCTCTTCTCAGGGAAAGCTAGAGTAGCTAGCTTCAAGCCTAGATTGGAGTAGGAAAGCATAGCAAGCATTGCTATAAGAAAATAAGTTGGGTTAGATTAAGATTTTTTATTCTTTTTCATATATAAAAAAGTGTTTGGTAGTCAGGTGTTTCTAATCTGCTGGTGTTGGGAATTAAGGAAATCAGATCTGGCTTTGATGACTGACCATGATGTTGGGATTACAACTTTGGCTTATTCATGTCATATACCCTTTTTGGTGGACCTCCATGTACTATCATCTAAATACAAGCTTTACAGTTAGAAAGTCTTATTAAGACCAATTCTCCCTAGATCAGAGGTCAAGGGCAGATTCGAGAAAAAACTTCACCCCTCTGCTGAAATACAGAATAATTGAGTGAAGTATAATTGATCACAGGGGAAGGATCAAAGACTACTCCATTTTTAATTTTCCAGTTTAATTGAGTGCAAGTATAAAGAGCATAGTGGAAGTATCAAAGAGACAAAGACTACCCCATTCTTAACTGAAAGGGTCGGTAGGATGATGAAAAGACTGATCTCTTTACTGTATTGGGTCTCTCTCTCTCTCCCGCACACACACGCATACAGTCAAATATTGAAGATGTTAATGATGCACAAGGTACTGAATATAATTTGTCCAGTCATTTCTTCTGATTATTATGTTTTTCAGGCTGAGCTGAGGTGTTCCACTTCCACACAATTTTGCATAGAATAATGACACTAACTGCCCATTTACCAAAGGCCTCAATCCTATCCCAATTCAATATTATTTTTGTCCAAACCCAATTCAGGGCCATTGTCTGGTTTCAGACTTGGAGTATTCAATAGTTCAAGGGGATGGTGAGCCCAGAAATGTTTAAAGGCATAACTTGGACCAACATTTCTTTTTCCTTTTCAGCTTTACATGGCACTCAAACTCATGCACACACAGGCAATACGTCCCTAACCAGCCGACTAACAGTGTGGGATGCCTGGACCAATATATTTAGCTCAGAAGTTGTGTATATTTTGCAAGTGTGTTTGTTTGTACTTAAATTTCACCCCCTTTACTGGATCTGGCATCAATATTGCATTCGATAGCTTAAGGGGCCAGGCATGGAGAAGTTTCAACCCTGCCTGACTCGCCCAAGAACATCATAAATCAGTAGATTAATAGCTGAAAGGAAATCTGTTCGAGTCATGGGATTTTTACTGATGATCAGAGTAACTACATTCATTGTGGGTCATCTCAAATTTGGATCCTCTGCAGTCAGGACTAATCAAAATTTTCCTACGGAGAGCCAAGTTTAAGGACCAGATATAGAAAAGCTTTCTGTTGAGAATTAGTCTAATTGATTACTTCTAACCATCAGAACTAAGTCGACAAAATGGAGAGGGGAAATCATTTTGTTTCTAGATTGGATTTATCCATCGATCAGATCGTTATAGATCTTCTATCCAATACAGAAGAATTTCAGAAGATGAGTTATCGGTGGGGCTGCATGCCTCACCGGCCCAGCTGACCTAAGGAAAAATACCTGGACTTAGGATGAAATGCAGTGGGGTCTGTTAGGTATCGCTGGGGGCACTTGAAATTGAGACCTCATGCATTCCACATGAAGCACTTACCATTTGCACCTTTGGCTCCTGAAGTGAAGGCTCTTAATTTCACACATAAAATTACTTATAGTGCATTATTTTAAATGATGTTCTCCTAGATAGTTTTCTCCACTCAAAATCAAACAGTTGAGAAACTACTAGAGAAATGCAGTGATTCTCAACAGGAGGACCCTTCACCTACAGTTTTTTTTTCTCATTTCCCCACCACTAGATATTTCCAATTGTCATTTTCTATACATCCAAGAGAGCCAAACATGCTTATCTGAAAACTTATATAACATCGTAGTCAGCTAGTTAAATCCTAGTTAAACTAACTTAGATGTGTAATTAATTTTTTTCAAACAAAGGAAACTTGTTCCTCTGTTTCACAAGTCCTGGGGAGAAAATAGGGTAGAAAAGGAGGCCTGCTATCCTCATTTGGGTTGAACAACAATCCTAAAGAATTTTACATCAAGCATAGTTGCTTCTTGCAACTGTCACATGTTAGCCTCCAGAGCATAGAGATTGGTGAATCAAGTTGGATACTATATTAAGGCAAGAAATTTCCCATTAGCATTGCAAGGTAAATCTTTGCAATAGCTTTGATGTAGGTAGATAGACACCCTTTTCTTTCTAAGAGATGTCATGTCCAGAACCATGTTTTCTTTCTTTTAAAGTTCTATGAAAATAAAAGAAAAGACCCAATTTCGAACAAAATGCAAAATACCATAACGTGAATATGCAAAAGAGGCGTCACAGATACATACCGAGAAGCAAAACAAGGATTCCATTCATTTAGAAGACCATATCCACATTAATCAAATTGCAATTTCCGTAGGCCTGAAACTCAACAGCACACTGACAGTTCAAATCACAAAACAGAACCATGGTCCTAATGACTTGGATATCTAAATCTTTACACTAGAAATGAAAAGGGATTGATCAAATTGATCAGTTCGCCAGCAATTGATCACAAACTTTAAAAACTATATCTACTTCTCCATAGCTTGTAAGCTTAAGTTCCAACAAATCCATTCCATCAAAGACGGATCTTGTAAACTAGGTCTAAAACTCTATGCCATCACCAAATGCTAAACTCCCAGAGTCATGCAAAATGCAAATTATGTATACGACTGTAAACATGTACCACCTTATGCGATGCATAATATTTCTGCTCAGTAGTTCTCTAGATTGTTATATCAAGCTCAGCTGCGACAGCTCAGATTTAAGTCAGCCAAAACTCAGTAATGAACACAATCGGTATAGAGAGATGTCAGCCAAGCATATCATAGCCTTCTCCTGACTGAAAAGGACTGTAGCTCCCGGGGACTTCCATCTTCCCCATCAAATGGTGGTCAATTCCTGCATCAATGGACTCAAAATTAATAAGAACTTCTTATGTTTGCAGCTAAATCATTAGCGGATGTAGAGATTCTGTACATAGAGGGTCCATGTTCAGTGGTCCAGATAATTGATCCTACAAGCCCATTGTGGATAGGAGATACCCCAAGTGTTCCAAATTGGAAGAGTCAGTTCGTTCACCAGAGAGGCATACAAATAAAATGGTTAAGAGAAAATACATCCCGAGACCTCAGTCCTTCCACCAAAGGCCTACAAAAAGATGGTTACAAAGAAATCATTGGGGTGTACAGACTTTGGAAAAAATTGTTGGGCTATCCACCGTCCACCAACATGCCCCGTCAGATAAATAGTTTGTATCACTTAACATGGGTCCTCCATGTAGCAAAATCCTGCATCTCAGTGAACTTTACATTGTTTGGAGATCAGGGTCACAAAATTTCTCATGGGCAGAATTGATAGCTACATGCACGAAAAAGAAATGTTACATGGGTCCTTCATGTAGCAAAATCCTTCACTTAACATGGGTCCTTCATGTAGCAAAATCCTGCATCTCAGTGAACTATACATTGTTTGGAGATCAGGGTCACAAAATTTCTCATGGGCAGAATTGATAGCTACATGAACGAAATAGAAATGTTACATACTTGGGTTTGACAGCATGCTCTCAAAGAAAGGTCCATGGCCCATACTGCCAGCAGACTTTGAAGTGTCATTTAATGGAAATGCAACCTGAGCTTTACTGGGTTGTGGGTCCAAGGGATGCACGTCAGAGCTAATTTCTGCAGTCTGAAAGCAATGATCATCCACCCTTGGAGCGGGCTTGTCATGAGGGTGCATGTCCTCTGCCTTGGCTTTCTTTTCCTTGGGAGAATCAGTTTCTGTCTCAACTTCAGATTCCCCATTATTTGATATGGGTTGCAGCTGCTTCCTTTTTGACCTGGCTCGTCTATTCTGAAACCAGTTATAAACATTTGTTTCAGAAATTTGGCCATGTCGTGTCAGTTCTGAGGTTATCTCCTTTATCCTTTGCTTGCTTGGGGTCCCATTGCCTTGCTCAAAGATACTCTCAAGAATTTGGAGCTGCACAGGAGTGGCTGTCCACCGCTGCCTAGCAGTGATCTTGTGGCCTCCCGGTGTCATTAAATGATCACAGTACACGTTTCCCAGCCTCATTCCTTAAAAAGCAAGAAGATAAGTTAGTCAAGTGCTAGTCTGGATAGATACCTTGCAGGATACTCAGATTACTATCTTCTTGTGGAAGAACTTAAAATGAAAATAATCGATAAATAAATGAAGAAGCAGAAGTAGTATCTCTTTTAGTCTTGCAACATGACAAATTGACAGTAAAACTGGCTCCCTTCTTGAGCAAATGTTTTGTTGACACGAAAAAACAGAGGAAAACAATAAACAATGCTCAACCCTCAATCAAGACCGATTATTTTGAACCACATGCCTCTGGTTATGATATCTCCTGAATGATCATTAAAAAATCCCTTCCCGACAATCACCCAATTCTTTCTCAGTTTACCGCTAAGACTCCCAACGACCCTTTCCATTGATGTAGGAATGTCCTAAAAAACTGTCTGCTTCACAATTTTCATATGCCCCAGAAAACTATATTGAATTCTTATGTGGACTGTAAAATACATCATAGTGACCACCCTATGGATCTCCGCGATTTCCTCAACGGTGCTAAGTCAACAGTGTCTACACCTACCTACCATTTATTTACACCACGAGACCCAATAACCCCCTCTCTGCATTAAAATGACTTTGATAAGAAAACCAAGTACATGAAATTAAGACTTTCTTTCTTTCTTTCTTTTTAATTAAGGCCTGAGTTAACAAAAATAGTAATTATACATTCTTTCTGTAAAGGGGGAGACTTCCAAGCTTTTTAACATCTTGTCCCTGTTTTCTAACAAAAGATTTTATTATAAAGAGAAAGACCTTCAAAACAAGAATCAACAGGCATAACTTTAAAACAAAAGAAACCAGGATAAAGTAGAAAACAACTGCCAAACAATGGTGGAGCAACCAAGAGAAAGTACGAAAGGATCCCTTCTCTCAAATTAGCAAAATCCAGTTTCTAAAAATGCTATCTAAAATCTAAATATAGAGTAACAGTTCTAGCTGAAGAAAATAATCCAAGACCTAATGAAAATTCAATTTTATCCATAGTTTATCAAAACAGAATAAAAATGAAGAATAACCTATGTATTTTGTCCATTTGAAAATGCTTTAAGAGCTCCAAGTATTCTTGTCCTGCAATATTATTTACTATAACACCATGTATATCAATCATAAAAGTCTAGAACAACCATATCCTTCCAGGACGATCACATCCCTCAAAGCTCCAAATTATTCTTCACCATCTCATCTCTGGTCATTAGGCTGCAAATAAACTATTGATAAAACTGAAAATAGATAAGCAGAATTGATACGGTTTTCTCAGAGAACAACAAAATTCCCCATTGATTTTTTCCCTAACCGGATGGGATAATGATTTCATTTATCGCCATACTTAACAGCCTTAACCAACTTAATCTTTTATAGAAGAATGCATAGCTTCTATCTGCGGTCATCCCTATGCAGATCAGGAAATAAAGATTGAGAAATTTTCTGTGGTCTCTTATGATTAAGATGGCCATTTGATTTTAGGATGAGTGAAGGGAAAGAAACACTGAGTCAAAAAACATAACAAGAAAGAAAAATCTAAAAAGCCATTTTGGGCAAAACTTCCAAAATAAGCATTGGCTAAACACATTATGTCATCAAACCAATGTCACAAACTGATTCAAGACCCTCCAGTTACCTAACCTTTCATCTCAAATATAGACTGGTGTTTTAAACTGCTAATGTGTGAGGTGAGTCAATTTTCCAAACCGTGAGACATAAATTACTTAAAATATATAGAATACATTATAAAAAAATAGAAGCAGATGAAGTTTGGCTGTTTAATTCCTTCGATTGACCAGGGTTGACTTAAAGTTAAATTTAATACAATAATATTTAAAAAAACCTTCAGTTTCATAAAATTAACCCCTTGGTTGTCGTGCTTGTAGCTAAGTGGTGAGGTACCTCCTTCCCATAGAAACAACCATGGAACAATCCCCAGCTGTAGCACTAATGGTGAGGGACTTGGGTAGAGTGTGTGTGGGTGTGCCCGAGTTATTCACCAAAGAAAAAGAATAAGGCACATAAAATTACAAATTGCCACTCCCTTTTTTTTACTGAAAAAAGGGGTTGCACACCTCGATGAGAAGCATGATTGAAGCATACGTATGCTTCAAATATGCCTCATACAGTTAGGTGTATGCCCCATATGCGAGCAACACCTCAAACTTTCATCTGGGCATTTTAGGACGCCTCACCCTGAGGACTGACAGACAGAGCTGAGGCAAGTGAATGAATAATCTACAACAGATCCTCAATCGATATTTGATACCATCAGTTCAATTGACTGATCCTAATGATTTTTACCACAAGTCAGAGATGTGTTACAAGTAAGGAACCCAATAACAGATTCTCAAATATTTAAACTATCAGCATCACCAAACCAAATAATGAATTTCAATAAATGAATAAGAGTATCTTTGGATGATGAAGATCAACAAACCCCACCACCCCCACCCCACAAAAAAAAAAAAAAAAAAAAACCAAGTATACAAATGGCAGCACAGTTATGCTGGTGCAAATTTGGGGAGGAAGCATGTTGGTTCTGTTCCAAAATGGTGTTGCAACTGGCCTTGGAAAAAAAAGTGCATTATGCAGAATTTAATTAACCTCAATACTAATTTAGTGACACCTAAACACTGCACAAATGGGTAATGAAAATATAGAATATAGTTCTCTTTTGGAAGATCCATGCACAGAGCTCCCCACCCAAATGGTAACCAGAGTGGAATTAGTCGACTCATTTCCTCCAAGATTGACTAATTCAACCAAATCCAACCAAAGAAAGAAATAAAAATGGAAATGAAGTAGAAAAAAAGGAAAGGTGGGTTTCCCTCAAATTCATTAAAAAGGAAACAAGAATCTCACAGCGAAATCTTCCCCAAACCCACTTAAAGGAAAGAAAATCCAAAAAGAAGGAAAACCCAGACGAACTAATGGAAAAAAAAAAAAAGCCCATGAGGAGAAACAAAATCTAAAACCATAGGAACCCAAAAGAAAGAAATTTTTTTTCAGAAACAGCCAGATTTTCCCAAAAAGTAACGAGAGTGGACAGCTTACACAGAAAAACATAAAAACAGACACAAAGAAACACAAAAATACAAAAACCAATTAAAACCTTCAGAAGAAACAGAATCTGAAAGAAAGAAAGAAAGAAAGAGAAAAAAATAAAAAAAAAGCAGATTGATTTGTTTTTTTCTGAATGGTACCCAGAAAGATTTATTCAGAAAAAAAGAAGAAAAGACTGAAACTTTACGCATGATAAATGAGAGAGAGACCTGAGAGAGAATCATGTTGGGCAGTGAGGGTTTTGTGCAACTCAACTAGCTGCTCACATATGGTTGCATAGGCAGAGATTTGCTGCCGAAGAACCTCCAATTGCTCATCTGTCATCACCTTCACATACATGACCCCTTGTTGTTGCTGCTGCTGATCTTGCTCTTGCTGCATCCTTTTCTTCTTCTTCTGCACTTTTTCTTCTTCTTCCTCCTCCTTACGACCATTTCCTACAACGCCCATCTCCATTCACGCGCCTTCTCCTTCATCTCCTCTCTCCTTTTCTCTCTCTGAGATACAAAACGGGGTAAGTAGTACTAGTATAGTATGTATTGTATGTATCTATATCTATTTAGAGAGAAGACAAAAGTATAGAAAAAGAGGAGTTGAAAAACGGAGCAGTACATCGAATGCGGGACGAAAATTATGAATATATATGGGGGGGGGGGGGGGGGGGGCAACGGCTGTTCATGTGTGCCACTTTGCACGCGTGTGGAAATGCATGGCATGGAGACTTTGGTATTTTAATACGCTGATGAGATGGGCCGTGAAAAGAGGTCTTTGGCCCAGTTGGTCCACACGAAAGAACTTTCATTTAGCTCTCAAACTCAGATGAAAATCAATTGTATCATCATCATCATCATCATCATCAATATACTATGTAGCTTTATCTCAATGAAGTGTGTGATGGAATGACTATGATCAATGACAATGGACCCCAATATCACAACAAGTGGGGTGACGGCTGAGTAAACGTTTTCCACTGAACGGCGGATGATCATCTATCGGTCTTCACCTTTGTCAATCTAATTTCGATAACTTTAATGAGAATGTATTTTTCAAAATACCTTATTTTTTAGAATTACTTCCTCTCTAAGAATCACGGGCATTTTTTAGATTTACAGCGGGAGCGAGTGTTTCACGTATGGGAACATGCTCTAAAAAGTGTGCCCAGCCCTCTCCTGGATTCAGGACAATCTATTGGATGTGGGCATTGCCAATTTTAGTCTTTTGAATTACATTAATTGAATTTAAGGTAATAAAATAAATGGTTTAAAAATGAAAAACTACATTGACTATTGATCTTATGAGCTTAGATTAAACACCAAATAATATTTAATGGCCCTGAATTTTTATTGACTTGTGCACTTTAACACCATTTGCATTCAATTGACGAGGGCATCCTATGAACTCTGTATTGTGTCCCATTGTAATAAGATATTGAAGAGGTTTGGATAAAAGCAATGTGTTGGGGTTGGGGTTGGGGTTGGGGTTGGGGGGTGTACCAGAAAAGCATTATTTTCGGTGCCTTGTCATAAGATAAGGTGCCCAAATCATCGTTGAATACCATGTTTAGATGTAATTGGTCTTTACCAGAACATAATGAGATGGTTTCATTTTGTTTTTCTCTTACACAATTGGATCAGATTAGACATTCGGCATCATTAATATGATGCTATGTTCTTTGACCATGTGAATACCACCAACAAAGTGGGTGTGTGAGTTCCATCACAGCCAAATCGATGTGGGTGGGATCCACCATTTTCATGCAATCAAAAGGTTACCGGATATCCGGGACCCTCCAAAACCTTGCACTTTCCCTAACCACTTGGTGCTCCATGGAATGCAATTGGATCGAATCCTATGTTACACCAAACCACAGTCTCTAACCTTAAGGGCCCGCCCGCCATTAGAAACTTTCTTCCCTGGATTATTTATATTGAATTTTATAAGGGTATATTTGTGTAATGTCCGTTGAAATGAAAACTTTTAATTTATTTTTTTTTCCATAATGCTTTGCCTTTCCATTCTTGGTTCGAAAATTATTTTTTGAAGATTCATGAAAAATCAAGTTGCTTTTGACGTTTTTCTTTGAGAAAAATTATTCACACCAAAGGAAGAGGGAGGAATTCTATGGATCACTTTTACTTTTCTTGTATGCAGGAAACATATTACATAAATGTGCCCTAAATATTATCTTTAATTAAAGCAGTAAAAAAAAAAAAAAAAAACAAGGAAGTTTGGCATGCGGTGAGATGATATAATCACTGGACTTGGTTTATTCATGATGAGCGAATAATATTTTTCTACTAAAAGGTAGAAGGAAAGTTTATTACATGGGCCTTTTTAGATACTATTAGGACAAGATCAACTTTATTTGGAAGCAAATTTGACCACATCCCAAAGGAAGGAGATTCATTATGATCCATTTAGATTTTCACTAGGTGGAGTTGCACATGTTCACATTTAAGCAGTGAGAGTTTCAGAGGGACCAAATCATGAAAATCTCCATGGATGAATGGATGGATGGACTATCAGTGTTTGCAATGTGTCTAATTGCCCCACTTGTGGCAAAACACATGCTCTTCACCCTGTCTTGAGACATCGAAAGTGTCTCACTCTGTCGCTCATACCTCCTATGAAGGAGTGGAACTCTGCGGTAGTGTCCACCTCTTTAAAAATTTGAATCGGTCAAAATGAATATCTTTTTCTTTAGTGAGATGTCTTTCAAATTTCACTTCAATATAAGTTGGCCCACCTTGTATGAAATTGAGCATATAAATAATAATGTCATCACTGTATAAGATTACATTAATCTATCCTCAAATCTCTATCCTCAAATCTTAAAGTGGGAATAACTCCTTTTGGAGTAAATTTTGAGATACTGTAGGGGTAGACATTTATTTTTAGCTTGCCCAGTTTTACTTAGGCTGGCTCTACCATGGAGTGCCACTCCCACTGACCCAAGGAGTGAGACACTGCGAGTATCCGGACTCCAATGTCATCATCATTTCAATCATCAACTTTATTGGGAATTAGTGCATTTTGCAGGTGTGGAGGAGGATAGGAACTGAACAAACTGCATTTCTCTATTGCTTTTGTCTGCTGAAAAGAACTCCTTCCACTGCTGAAACTGCAGGTGGGTTACTCTGGGGAGAGTAACAGGCAAACTGGCTGTGGCAGGGAGTTGTTAAAAGACTCAGGTCTGCTGTCCCAGTCCCCGCACTTGCATTTCTCTATTGCTTTTGTCTTTTGTTCATTTTACACATAACTTCCTAAAATGACCCATCATCATATCACACGATTCCTTCAAACTGAAGATTTAGTTCCCAACGATCCAGTGATTGACAATATTTTGAATGGTTGTGAGAGATGTGATTCAAGCTAAGTTGTAAATATATATATTTTTTATCCTTTTGAGTGGAAACCTGTAACTAACTTCACTTTTGCAATTGGGAGAGAAAGATCAAGATATTAATATATTTATAATTATCGCCATTGCCAAAACACTCTCAGGGTAAAAGGGGAATTTTCTCCTCCAACCAAACCCCATGCTCCTGCTCATGGGGCTTTCTTAGATGCCTACTTATCAGTTGGGTTGGAGCGGATGGAAAGGTTGCCACATAATTAAGGACTAGGAAAAAGATCAACTCCATCAAATCATCATTGCCCTAATTTGAAAACATTAAAAGCTTAGTGATCTTTTCACCATAGATTTCTTTGAGATTTAATCCAACAGTGAGAACAGTTTGATAAAAGTAAAATTGAGTTTGATGTCAGATCATGTGAGGATAGTGGGCCCATGGAGTTGAACTACACATATTGTTGCTTGTTAGATAACATTTCTCTTATATTAAGAATTGAGAAAAAGGGGAGGGACAAGTATTTTACTTTCATATTTCAATGGGGCAATAAGAACGACAAATGTTGGGACCCCACGCAAAAAAGCAAATGCTTACTTCAACTAGGGCCATTGCATGCGTGGTAATGTTCATCATCCTATGATCTACATTGTTCATCAAAAGGGCTTTTGTTCATCATCTTATGATCTACATTGTTCATCAAAAGGGTTTTCTTATGTCAAGCCACTTAATAGCTCAGTAGTACAGGCATTTTATCTCTCCAAATGAAAGGAGTTCAATCCCTAAATATCCTACGTTAGTACCACAATACCATATTACTCATCCAATGTAGTTGAAAAGAGAGAGAAGCTTTATTATGATTTTTCTCTGTTCAAAAGCTTCTTTAACTTTTTTTTTTTTTTTTTAATCGTGGTGCATTCTTTGGAGGAAATTTCACGTGCCTAAATTCAAAATGTCCAGCATTGGTTGCTGCATTCATGGCTTGTTTGGAGATTAGTAGGTTAGGGTTTGGCAGCGTCTGACAAAGCTGAGTCCTCACATAGTAGTAGTTGAGTCCGGATCCCCTGATTCGTCGGGCTCCCTGTTTGGACGAATCAGGGGATCCGGTTCCGTAGTAGTTTGTTGTATCCATCAACACTGACTGCAGTCAGTGCCTCCCATTTATTAGCAATGTACCACATTCCCTCACTCACAATAGCTATAGTTAGAGGTCCTGTCCATCTACCCAACAAACCTATTCCTTTGTTTGGGAGGCAAAAACAAAATAGTAGTTGGGTACCTGCAAGATAGTGTGGCCCCTGAACAGGCCCAACATGAAAGTGGAGCCACTGCAACAGTGGTCTTTTTAAGTCTAAACCAAGGGCCTATTCTTTTCCAAAATGTTAAAAAGAACTTTTGTCATGAGAATTTAAAATTTCAATATGATGTCTCCCAAGTAAAATTTTAAATGTATATGGCTCATTTGCCATTCAGAATATTCGAATTTTGTAAAGGCTAAAAATTGACTTTCTAGATTGCTCGGTATTCAAAGTTCCATCAATGAAGTACAACATTTGACATGCTAAGATGAAATCTTTTACATTAATGTCAAAAATTCATAAAATTCTAAAATTCTTATCAGAAATACTTCCAAAATATCGGACCTAAATAGGCATTTGCTTGCTTGAATTGAGAAATTTTCTTTTGGAGAGAGTTTATAGTTCTTCAAGAGTCTCTTTGGCAAAGCTTATCTATTTGAATTAGACTCTTTTGGTCCTTGACTCGAAGAACCTAGTACATTGGCTTTAAGAGCTAATTTATTTGCTTGAAGTTGATACGATAGTATTTACAGTCAAATAGGCATCAAGAAGAAGTTATTAAAGATATCAGGGGGGAAGGATTTTTTTTTTTTTTTTTTTTGTTAAAAGGGTGAAGGATATAAGTTCGGGACATAAATGAGAACTCAGACTTTCCTACAATTATTAGGGTGAAGACTAAGTATTCAAGTCTCATTTTCCTTTGATTTATTTTTCTTTAAAGGAGAGATTTTTTTTATGTTCATTTTTGGATATTCAACTTTGCCTCTTTGATTTAAAAAAAAAACAAAAAACAAATGTTTAAAATACCTAAGAATTCAATCATCTGAAACAAACGAGCTCCCAATGACTGTTACTCTAATCCCAACTAATTTGTCCCTTGCATTTACCTAATCTGCCATGCAAAATCACAAACTTAGATTGATGTTTAGGACTCGTTGCCTGTGATCTTTTCGGTTATTGATTGGTGCAGTGAGTCTCAAACAGAAGGAGCATAGAACAGAACACTTCATTATTTTGAGCCCTTCTAACACTTGTGATGGTCAGCCACGGGCTTACCAATTAAAACAAAACCAACTAATGGGTACCAATTAAAACAAATCCAAAGATAAAGACATTTTCAAAATATGGAGTTGTTGGGACCACTTAAATTTTTTCCAACATGCCAAAATCATGGGTACCCATCATCGCAGACAGTCTCATAGTCCAAAATATCTAATCAACTTGGGTTGATTTGGCCGAGTCAACTTTCGAGTCGAGTCGAGTCGAGTTTGGAACCTACACTCGGGCGAGTCGAGTTTGGAACCAAGGTGGACCTATTCACTTCCCTTAACGTAGGGGAAGGATTGTGAAGAAAAAATAGAAATGAGTCAACAATAGTGAGTGGTCCGCACTAGAAAATCACAATCAGTCGTAGTCAGTCGTAGGTGAAACTGAACCATTGGTCTGAGTGAATATATGCAAATTTAAGTCAGTCCCTTCCTGCACCAACCCAAGATTTGGGGCTCCCCCTCTTTCTGTTCATGACCATTTTGGAGTGTAGTCATTTTATCTTAGAATCTGTTGTTTTTTTCCCAACTACTAAGTTTGGAGGAGCATGGGGTTTTTCTTCTTTGGAAGAGACCATATTAGATGGAATCTTCTAATCGAAACCAGCCCCGACGTCGGTGCTGAAAATGGGCGCACAATCAATTTAGGCGGGCCACACCCCGTGCCGCCCTTGACACGACACACTTACACATGTTTGGGGAGTTCCAACAAAGGGGATGCTCAAATAAGGTAGGGATTTTCTCCGTACGGCAATCTAAATTTATTGATAACTCTTCATTGTTATCAAATTAGGTAATTTTATCTCCAAATTTTTTGTACCATCTGTACCTCTGCGTAGGCTAAAAGTGCCTTTTTCCTTTGCGATATCACAGCAAATTTTACGATATCAAATTCTTTATTAGATTCTAGCATTTTGAACGCCAAGTTATATTCTTTAAGATCATTTCAAATTCTTTAGCAAGAAATCATATGAGCAGAGGGAGAAAAATTAAAGAATTGTAGAATTCAAACTGCCTCTTGGAGAATAACACAACTCCCACAAAAGTTGAGAAAAGTGCAATTTTCCTAACTTCAAATCTCTTGAGCACTAATTTCCTCCAAGGAGGACAGACAAGAGTGAGGTGAGAGATAGAAACTATTCAACCTTCAACCTAAAGTTTCTTCACTTTTACAAGTTTTCTTCATTTCTTCCTTAACTGGAAGTCAATGATTGTTGAAAAAAGCAAGATTTTCACAAATAAAAAGGAAACATACATTTTTTTTTCCGCTTTAGTTTAGCTCTAATTCTCACCCAAATTTAAAGATGGATTTTTTTCACCTCTAGGATTTTCGTTGATTTCTTCTCTTAGTGTGAAATCACCACTTCCTGGTACAGGAATGACAAGGAGAAAAGAGGCAAGAGGGAGACTTTCAATCTTCCACATCCTTGATAAGGTTTGTTGGAAGCTGTCACAGACCACAATTCACAGTGGAGAAGCCGCAACCCATCATAGATGATACATAATGAATTAGAGTGCACAGCTTCTTGAGCTCCCTTTATCAATACATTTTTGTAATGTTTGGACTTTGAAAGGTAGGGAATACTGTCATTATTAGCAACAGGGGAGACGCCCAAACACAATACAAAATCAAGCATTATCAAAGTTGCCAAACATCCAACATTTTTTTTTTATAACTCATGGTAGGTTGACCCTAGTCATTGATTTCTTAGATGGTTTTTTTTTTTTTTTTTTTCTTCTCTGACCAGGGGTGTCGAAGGTCTCTTTAAGCACTTGACTAGTCCCCCGGGGTGGTGGCCTCCCCATGTTTCCACTCACCGGGTTCATCAGGCTATATAATAGCCTGGGGTCCCAATGCATTGACGGGCTTAGATGCTAAAACCTCCGGGTAGTTACAGAGTGCCCTAACCAACGGCGCTACCAAGCGTTGATATTGATTTCTTAGCTGGTATTTCATCAAATGAACAGCCAAAGATCACCAAAAAGTGGGGCCTTCCTGCATCCAAGTGGGTAATTTTTGCCAGGCCCAGCCAGGCTAAAGCTTGGCCCAGCCTATTTGCAAAATAATCTCAGCCCATGGCCTAAAAGCACAGCCCAAATCTAGACCAATGAGGGCTAGGCTAAGGTCAAGCCGAGCTAGCTGGGACCAACACTAAAATTTTTTCTCCCTGTTTAGGTTTCTAGCCATGTCCCACTCAGCTTTACCTAACCAGTAGAAAATGAAGGAAAAGAAAAATGAAGATAAATTTTGCATGTGCCAGCTCTTGACCTCTCTGCCAAATATCTCTCTCTCTCTCTCTCTCTCTCTCTCTCTCTCTCTCTCTCTCTCTCTATTTAAGATTGCTTGGAATGTTCTTCTGGTGTTTTCTCAGCAACACTGCTCATGCATCATCTAAGGCCTCACATGGGGTGTAGGAGTTTTGTTTCCTTTTGACAATTTTAAGGTGTAAATCATTCAAAATGTCATTCATGTGAGTGCACAGCTGAGATGCATATGCTTCCACCACCACCAACATCATCAGGCATGAGGATAATCGATTAAGGGGTATCCTACCTTTGACTGATCCAACCCACTCACACTTGCTAACTCATAATAGCCACATGCTCGAATTTGATCCTAGTTAGAATTCAATCCACGGACGGATTGCTCGAAGAAGAAAATGCATAAAAAATTATTGTTAAAATTCTAACCCGTAAGTTCCATACATGTAAGCTTAAGAATATTGACTGCCCCCGATTCTTCCATTGCATGAGCTATTTTGCACGAAAAAGATATAGTCAGACCTTTCCTAAGTTAAGAACACTCCAATTTTCTAGGCCCCGCTGCCCTTCGTGCCAAATTTAGCACTCATCTGACTTTATATGGCCGCTATAAGGATTAGACAACTTTGACTTCCTCTCTTGATTGGGTGATTATTTTTTTTTTTTCTAACAAAAGTAGAGTGCACCTCTCATGATTTTCATACTTTTAGATGGTCCCATAGGTTGGACCTTTCCTAAGCTACATTTGGGGACGCCTGAAAATGAATAGACACACCATGTCTGCCTGTGGAGTGTGGATACTAACTAGTTGTGCATTTGGAATGTGTGGACATTTGGGAACCTTTTGTATGCCTTTTCAAAGATAGTTGTGATAGCAATCAGGTTCTTTGACCATAAGCCTAAAACACTCCCCAACCACCAAACAAGGCTTTTTTCTTTTCTTTTTTTTAAGAAAGATTGTTTATTGGGTCAAATATAATAGTCCACTTTTTAATACATAGATGAGAATTTAACCTCTATTTGAGGGGTTTGACTGGGCCCCACTTCAGGATTAAGCATCTTTTTAGGCCACCTTATACCGAGAATGTCCGACATGTCATGTGCGCGCCCACCGCTAATTGAATTTTGATGGTGACATTAGATGCCAAAACTCATGTTACAAGGAAGTGGTTTTCTGTTAATCTGATGTTTAAAGAAACACTTGACATTACTTTATTTTAAGGATTATATGTATACTTAGTGTGTCTACTTCTCTACTCCAATACTTTTAACTAATATAGCATTGAAATGGTCCATATTACTAGCCCGAGAGTACTGTAGATGAGGTCAGGCTCATGACTACTGGTACCAGAAGGAAAAACCAAATCTATGCAAAGTCGAAGCAGTACAAAAGTATTATCTGAAGATTATGCAAGAGGATATCATTGGATACTCTGAAAAAATGTTCAAGCAGCATGCACCTACTAAGTCCAAACTTCTCAAATAATGGGTCCCACAGGAGATCAATTGGTCACACCCTTGAATTGTTATTTGATGGGACAATTCTAGCCTTTGATGAATGGACAATGGTTGTGTGGACTTGGGCTGCTGATTATGTTTAACTGCAATGTGTCAGGTGATGGGACAATAAAAAAACATGATTATTCAATCCAGTCATTATACATAACCCACTGCTTGGATGGTAGGATTGATACACATTTTGAGCCATGGGTGTGGATGTCCATACGGATCATTGTACTCTTCAACTAGGCCCAGGCCCATCTCAAATGCAAAATACATACTCGCTGTTGCTAATTATATTGGGAATTTAATTTCTGGGCCATCATAGCTGGTAATGGGAGCCAGTGAATGAATACGGATCGAATGGCAGTCTTTATGGGTCGACCCATTTCCAATATCCAGATTCAATCTCGCAATTGGAATGGGGCCAGCCAGTCCATATAACCATATTATACAGGCCGTCCAGATTTAGCCCGCAGTCTTGACCCAGCCCAGCCCATTTGCACAATATATATTTCTCTAGCTTATTGGGTCAGACTGGGCTGGGTTTTAAGCATATAAAGGCCGAGGCATGGCTCTTCTGTTGTTGGGTAATCAATGCAGCCTACAAACTCGACCCGAATCGAGACTAACATGGGCTGGGCCCCAATTGGATCCTGGCTGGCACGGCCTGTTCATGGCCTCCTTTCCTTCTATAACTTAGTTCAAGTACTATACAATTAGGCAGATCCCAACATGGTTAGAAAGTCAAGTAGGTGTTGGACCGTTTATCACTTGTGTGTGAACATGGTTGTTAGTGCCAACCTCTCAACTTCATAATGATAAAATGTGGACCGTTGGTCAAACCACTTTTGGCCACTCGGCAAAATCCCACTATCTTTTTGCTAGTAGGACCGGTCCAGGTCACATCATTGCAAATGCAATGGGAAAGCAGAGAAATTACTTGTTTAATCTCTGACTTTTGCAATTTGTTAAAGTATTATCTTCTTTTTTTTTTTTTTTTTTCAAACTTTGTCCGGTAAATATGCCCCTTGTGATGAAGAAAACTTGTTTAACCCTTTTGGTTCTTTTACTTTTAAATAATAACATGGTTTTTCTCCCGCATGGTATTTAGGGCACGCTTGTGCTGCACTCCTGAAAACTATTTATGAGGAAAGAAATTTTATTTTTCATGGAAAACCCTTCGGACCTCTCCCATTAGAAATGGTTTTTCATGAAATCGGGGAAAAATTAGTTCATTTTTTATGTCTTTCTTAAAGAAAAATGACCGCACCAAACGTGAAATATGTAACCTGCATTTCCACGAAAATGCTTTTTGTAAAAATGCAGCTTCTAGGAGTGGCAATTCTTGACTCTACTTGCCAACTTGGCTTAGGATTCAGGTCGAGTACTTTTGCTTTTCGGTTGGACCCAGTTTGACACCTCTATCATGATAAATGAATGAGTTGGGTATAGATCGACTCCACCCTTATTAGTTGACTAGCCAACCTAACCTAATCCAACTAATTGTGCTATGGCCACTACCCAACCTATTGATCAGGGATTCATTTAAAAAATATATATATACACATGTTGGGCTAGGTTTGACATTTTCACCTGATTAGTAGAGCTAAGAATGTTAGTTGTAACCCAACTTGAACCCACGTTTAGAGTTCGGGTTGGGTAGGGGGTGCATTATGCAATTAGTCAGCTTGGGTTGGGTTCAGCTCAGGTTGGTAGGTCAATTAATAATAAATATCACAAGTTAAATCAAGCCCTTGGTTTTAGATCCTCTAAGTATACATGTTATAAATTGTGCAAATCTATTGTAATAGAATCCAACAGCAACTAATATCTAGATCCAATTCAACAACGAAGGTGTGTGTAAAGAAATTGAATAGATCATAAATGGACCAGTCATAAGAAAACTAAAAAATGGATTAGACCGGACGTTTTGTAGAATTAGCCTTTCTTAATTCATCATATATTTTCTTTTGGTACCAAATGGTTACATTAGATTAGGGTTCCACAATCTGCCAGATTTTTTGCCAATGGACCATAATTAGTGGTGTGGCCAGCAAACTAGGTGGGTAGCGTATGTGTTCAGCACTAACAAGTGGATGATGGATGGCTAATCATGTCTAACCAAAGGGGAGATTATTTGATGGCTAGGTCCTAAGCCTGACCCATTTATTAATGAGTTACAAAATCTCAACCTAAAACCAAGATGGAAACCGAAAGGGTTAATTCATACCACTGTTAACAGGTTGACTTTTGGCTGAGTTGACAGGTCAAACTGTAGTTGGTGGGTTGAACTATAAGAATGGACTCAACCTGAGCCCAACCAATTTGGTAAGCGGGTGAGAAGTGTTAACCTGAACTCAAGCAGATTATTTATTTTAAAAAGGTCAACTCAAACCTTAGTAACCAGGTCAGGGTCAGGAATTACCACCCCTAGTTTCCACTGGTCCCCTGATAGCTATGGGAGCAGGTCTTCTAGTTCTTTACACCTTCAAAGAAAAAGGGGGGGGCTGGACCAGGTGAATCGCATTCCGGCCCAGACAACTTAGGTCTGGATTTTAGATCATGGGCACACTCAGCCTAGTTCTCTGGCCCCCAAAATAAAGGCACTGAGTCTCTCTTCCTACTATCCTTAATCAAGTGGCCCAACTAGATAAACCAGCCGACCAGATCCAACATATTTAATGAACCTGGACTAAATAATTTACAACAGAACTGGGCCTTGGCTCATTTTCAACACAAATGGGCTGGACCTGGGCTTGTATGTATGGCTCAAGAACTAAAAGGCCTAGACTTTTTGGAAGCTTTGGTCTTTTCAATTACAATGCTGCTATTCAAATCCACACATTATGCTTCATTCATAGTACTTTACATCAAATTAACAGACAATTATCATCATCGTTAATCGAGCGGACCTCAGAATTTCACAGGTACTCTTGTACGTTGTATGTACCATTCTGATTTCTTCCTAATTCCTATTTCTTACATCAATGTGGGCAACCCCATTCCAGGAAAATGTACATCATGCAGGTGCATCCATTCTATTCCTCAAAATAAACTACCAATGAATCACCTCTAATTGAAAAATTCATGAATAAGAAGCACACATCATCATCAAAGCCTTGTCCCGACTATGTTAGGAAATAAGAAGCACACATATCCTTGATTATTTCCTCAACCAGCTCCCCAAAAATCACACGCTCCATCTCCCTTCCTATCTCATCAGTCTCACCTTGCATCATACCTGACCAAGGTTTCCTCCAAAGATCATTCGGCACCGTGTCGTCAAATGAGTGGCATTCATCCTGGGGAGGATTCAGATAAGTGTGGATCATCCTCCACACATCATCCAACAATTTTTTCCTTTGTGGCGCCACAGGGGGACCAACAAGTCCTCTTATGGACCCAGACCTGGTTATAGGGGGTCTTAGTACAGCTGATAGTGCCTCATTCAACAAATCAAACAGCAGCTTGTGATCTACTACATTCCTCCCACCATAGGCCTTGTCTGTTCCATCACCTTCCTGGCCATCCTGGCCATTTCTTTTATATGCTGATTCTACTTCCTCAAACACCTTGCTTTGAATTGGGCATGTTAGCATGGATGGCCCATCATAAATGCCCACGGCTACAAGGACGTCTCTTATGTAAACTTGTGCTTCACCTTCTGAATCAACCAAATTGGGCTCTGGGGGATCTTCTTTGATCACTACTTCATGGGACATATTGCACTGAAGTTGGTCCAACTGCCTTTTTAGCTCTGATCAATAATGGAAAAAAAGTGTCAGGTACATATTTCCAGTATCGATTAGTGCCTATATTAGGGTGTATAAACAGTCAAACAATAGTTGTTTCAGAAGTCTGAATGTATCAGTTTCAGTCACTGCTCTAGTCATGAGGAATTAAAAGGCCACAAGCGGCAGCAAATGTTAAGCTTGCCATGCCCGCCTAAGCACCATTTTCTGCACATGCAGGACGCATTGATTTGGAACTTGGAGATTTAAAAGTTGTTTGATGGGTCCTACTGTAAATAAAAGATATCTACAAACTTTCATATCAGGAAATCCTAACACTTGAATGAATGACATAAGAAGTTATGGCTAAGAACTTGCTGCACACGATGCAAAAGAAGGCTGAAGTATGGGGAGGTAGGATCTTCCAAATAGAAGAAATTTGGGGCATTCTACTTTTTTCCCCATATTTTATACCTACTGCAGTAGTAAGTATGTAATAAATGTTGTCCAAGATTATTATACATCAAATGCAAGATAATGAATCTGGCTGATAAACTATTTACAATCAGTGAGAGTGATGATAAATGGCAAATTGTCACAAATAATCAACGACAGCCATGAATGGGAGACCACTGGTTGAAAATCAATCACATTGGGTGTGCCTTAATCGAACTTATTCTAATGCCTGACTGACTCCTTGATCAAAGGTCAGATGGTTGTGATGTTGGCCTAATTGTGGTCAATTCACACATGATACATATACGTATTAATGTGAACTTGTCTTCTTTAATTGTATGATGATTTTATAAATGAACTAACAAAACTGTCCCTACCAAGGAGGTTAGAGCTGATCTCTCTGAAAACCTGTGGCATGGGCTGATCTTCTTCAAAATCAGGTACTTCCAAAGTTGAAACCAGGTTTGAGTGGTCATCAGGCCTAGAGAACTCCCTGTGTGGACTGCTACACACCGATGCAGGGCTTGGCGGAACTTCAGTTGGGTTGTCCTGAAACAAAACAAAACACAAAAACTTCGTATATTAGAAAAAAGGAGGAGCAGAAACAATTTGTTGACATAAATATCTATACAAAAATTAAAGAACTAAATCAAAATTTTGATTCCTGCCTTTGCAGAGCTGAAGTTCCTCATGACTGTTGGTTCAGTCATAAAAGCCTTCATCATATCAAATTCATCCTCTTTTGATTCTTCCACTGAGTATAGCTTTCTCCCAAATAATCTACCTCTAAGATTGAAACTATATCTCAGATTAGAAACCTTTCCTCTGAAGCCAACCTTTTGTTTACTGGCTTTCCTCTCTGCAGAACAAACATCTTCAGTAGCTTCATGATTCCTTCTGATGTGAGCGCTTGCTAGAACATCGGGCTTGTCTGAAAGAAGCTTCCATAATGATGTCCCTGACAGTGTAGCTGATGAAGATCTGACAAGGCTTGTTGGCAATACTTCTGTGGAACCAAATGCATCACATTTATTCTGCTCATACCTAACTGATTTGGTTTTAACTCCACAGTCCTTATTCTTGTTTCGGCACTGGCTTATCTTTTTAGCAGCAACTGAAACATCTTCTGTTATCAGTTGCTCCACATTGCTATCTAACAAGGAAGTTGATGAGTTTCTTTTGATGATGAAGGGAATATCGACATTTGTTCCATTTATTAGAATGTTCCTCAACCTCTCTGATAAGAACTTCCCTGTGTCTTTATCAATGAAGTTAGAATAACATAGCTCATTTAGATGAGCTTCACTTTTATATAATCGGGTTGATTTGGACTGAGGCAGATTTGTTTTAAACTCCCTCATAACACTTTCCCTGACCTTTTTTGCTATAAGTTGTGCGATCATTTTTGGGTCTGTTGGCCTTTCACTCAAAGGAACAAATTCACCCCCAGTGATAGTAGATTCCTTCTTAACATTCCCTTTAAATTCAAATTCAAGTCTTTCCTTCACCTTCTTCAGAAACTCCTCTGTACCACTTTCATCTTTTACTGCCTCTGGCGAGCCAACCCAAAACTCTTTGCCGTCATCAGTCCTTTCAGGACCAGGCTTCAAGAGTACTATCTTAGAGCATAATGAAGATCTACCACATTTCTCACGACAATTCTCAAGAAGGGATTGTCCGAAGTCGTAACTTTTGGACCTGTTCCTCTGCTTACTCTTATATACATGGTGCCGAAAATCATCAATTTGTGCACTCGAAAATGAAGTTGGAGAGGAATAACCCATCAGTTCTGTATGCTTTTGGTGTGATGCATTTCTCCTAGACTCAGTATAGTAAGCCATCATTTCATTGTAAAGATTATCTTCTGAAGGGGTTTGGTTATTTTTCACTTGTCTAGGACTATTCTCCAGATCAACACTACTTGAACATTCCCAAGCCTTAGATGCCTGCCATGCTTCAAATTCTTTCTTAAATTTCTGCAACTCTTCCTCTTGGGGATGTTCCCGAGACCTCAATTCTGCTGACTTAAGGTTATTATAGCCATAGTCATGATCTCGACTGTAACCATGGGGAAGAAAATCGTATTTTATTTCCTTGATATGCTTCGACCTGGGAGGGTTGAAAAGAGTTGAATGATTTTCAACTTTATCTTTTTCTCCAATGTTGTCTCTAGCATTTTTGTTCCTTTTAGCATTGGCTGCAGTTTTTATATCTAATGGTAACATATCCACGCCCATTAGACGGGCAACAACACTGGGTGCATTGCATCTGGCACGTGTTGGTTCAGGCATTGCCTCTTCAATCAGCTTCTTTGAGGGAGTTGTGGTTGGATAAAAATTCTCTTTTGAAGAACACTGCTTCACATGATATAGATACTGAAAAACAGAAGGATACAAAATATTGTTTAATAACATTTGCACAAAAGAAATGATTCAATGATATATATATATATATATATATATTACAGGCAGCCGGCAGGAATGTTATTGGAACGTATCGAGGTCCACATGACACATTGTTGAAAAAAAATAAGTCATTTATCATCAAATACTGTTAAAACAGAACAGAAAAGCTTCAAATTAATCAAAGAGTAGAAGTATAAGAAGAAAACCAAGTCAACTTACAATAATAACTTAATTAGAGTAGTTATTGTACAGAAAAGGAGCAAAAGTATATCTGTATGCAAATGTTTGTGATTGTTCTAGAGATGATACAAATGTAACATTTTTAGAAGGAAATGATAAATGATATATATGAGAGAGAGAGAGAGAGCGAGAGAGAGAGAGAGAGAGAGAGAGAGAGAGAGAGAGAGAACATTGGAAATGTGAACACCAAGTTAGAGAGATACTATAATCAACAGACGATAGTAAATCGATGGAAAAGAAAGGTATCTTAAAAGATACCATGTGGTCCAGCTCACAACAACACAATTCAAGATCACAATACCAAATGGACAATTTTTTTATGGGTAACAGGTAAATTATATTATGACAAAAAAAGACAGAACACATAATTAGTATACCAGTGGACAATTCAGCAGAAGAAGAAGGAAAAGGAAAGCATGCAGTTTGATTTTATGCGGTTTCGACTTGATGAAGTCCAACATTTTTTTCCCATCAATATGATTCATACAGTATGTGAGGATTCTGATTTCTGAGAGACATCAAATAAGAATTTCAGGATCCACATCTAGAATTAAGAAAAATATTTCATTGCAGAATAAGAAGAAGAAGAAGAAGAGGGCAATTCAATTGACATACAACTCTTTAGTAAAAGAAATGACATACAACTCCCTCCACTGGAACTCAAACAGAAAAAACCAACAAACAACACATCAATTATCTCTCTCCGCCCAAATGACAAATTACAAACGATACAGAGTTACCAATTATTCAAATTTCATATACAATTCAACCCCTCAAATTCACATGCAAAGAAAAACAGAAGGCACCCCAATTTGCATCAAAGGACAAAGATTACCATTAAAGCAATGCATCAAACAGTCAGTAGACATAGAAGACAACTCGTTTCGACATCAAACCCAAAACCCAAATCCAATTTCGGACAGAAATCAAAACACACTGGATTCTTGTGCCCCCCAATTGAGTGAGAAGAACAGATGCCTCTCAAATTGCAAAGAGAGAAAAAGGAGCAATGGGTTTTGGAGTTGAAAGTGGAAACCCTAGGAAATGGAGGAGAAAGGGGAGCTTTCTCAAGTAGAATCCATGTCTGGAAAGAGAAGCTGGAAAGGGAAGTGTCTCTTTCTTAATTTTATCCTTCTCTCTCTCTGCCTCTCTTTTACCGTTGGTAGTTAAAATTTGGAAAACATGGAAACTTGTGTCTCGCGATCTACCTTAGTTTGTGCTCTCGCGCCAGTTGCTACCGTTTAAACGATTTAATCTGACTCTTCTGGCCTCCTTCATGAAGATGGATAGATGGCCCACATTTCAAAAACAAAAGTTATGTGCTGATAAGTGATAAACCTAGTTATCCAACCAGTGGGTTCCAAATGGACAGTGGAAAATGAAATTGTTGCATGATCTCATTGATTTTCTTTTCTTTATTTTTGGGGGGCTGCCTGGCTCATTGGCCAAGTTGGAGAGAATTAAATCCTTCTGCCAAGGATTGGGAGCGAAAGCCGTTACCACTGGGCCATTCATGTATTCCCCATATTATCTGATTTTGATATATAACAAGTGTTATAACTTGTGAAATGCGAAGGTTGGATGAAATTAAGTTGAAGGATAGTGTCAACTTCAATGACCATAACTTTTGACCCAGTTTCATCTTTAAATGCACAAATATTCATTTTAAACTTATCGATGTGCTCCACATAGTAGGCAACTTCTAGGGCAAAATGAAGCCATTTTGAAGGTCAAAATAAAGTTGAATGAAACTAACTAGTTATAGTAATTTTTTATTATACTCATTTGGGCTTTGGGGTTTAGTCCGATGGAAACCAAGAATTTAATGGAAGGTCTTGAAAAGAAATTTCCACTTTTTAGTTCAAGGGTTTTTATGTACTTGGATTTATTTTTTTATTGGCTAGAGTGGAGTAGTGGTACAACCCAAGTTTGTGAGACAATTTATCCGTCAAGGATCAATCCGTCCTATGAAACCAACATGCCAATGCCACTGAGCTATTAAAGCATTGGTGATGCTATTGGAACAAGATGAATTTCAGTTTGTATGATCTATACTCTAACAAATTTCATGGACGGGCCTTTTACATTGCCTACATAAGAATAACGGGATTGGAACCCGCTCTAATACCAATCCAAAAGTTTAAATTGATACGTGGAATGTCGTATATTAAAACATGTCAAGCCTATTACTTAAGCGATGTAGGATGTGAGACTTCCCAATAAATTTTCAAGTTCCAACCTGGCCTGGCCTATATGGACACTCTTATTTCGTGGCCCACCATACCATTGGTTGTGATCCTGCCCTGGTCAAAGGTGGAGTTTGTGGCAAGCGTAGCAGTCCACCAAATCACATGGTGAAGGAGTACAAGGCACATTTCTTGCGTCAGTTGCTTGCTTGTTCTGTACAAGTCCATGGGCAGGTAGAGAATCTCTAGATCTTTCTTGGAAATGCAGTTACATTTAAAGCTAATTATCAGTATCTATGTTCTTTTTCATTATTCTTATGTATTTAACTCTCAATTGCCGATTTTATCAATTTGGACTTAAATGAAGGTTCACCTGTTTAGCTAGATAACCTAAGTTACTCAGAGTTATTTTGTTCTTTCCATGACAAAGTATAGATAACTGCATGTGATTTAAAAGTTAGGGGTGGCCCACCTGAGTGTAGATTAACCAAGTTGCCAAGAACCCAAATAGGCCTAGTCAATATTAAGGTGTTTTACATGTGGTCAATCTTATGATGACTGCCCCCATCTAAAATATGAGATTTTGAACTCTAGTTGCACGAATTTGTTTCACGTTTCACGCAATCGGGCGGCATGGAGGAGATCCGAGCTCAACTAAAAGAGCCCTATGTCGCCAACGCACTCAAGGTTGAGTGACATTGTGTGTTCGTAGCTCACACATGTCTAGGGATCAATCTTTGGGTCCTCAAATTGGAGTATCACTCCCATACCAGTAGCCCAACCAAGCAAAATAGAAAAAGAAAAAAATATCCTAATTCTTGAAAAGCAATAGACAAGTCATTTATGGCATATAAGAAGGTTTAGTATAGGTTTGAAGTACGAACATGATGAAGGGGTTGTTTGGCTGGTTGTAAAGAGCAGTACGCAATTTGCCAAACGAAGAAAAGGAGCTCATGAGACCCATACAGTTCATGTGGGTGATAGCTTTTGTATGGACAAGCCTTTCTGCTTTCTCCTCTCCAGTCTTTTAATGATTTTAGGAACATGTCAACATGTGCTTGTTGCTTAAAATCCCAATTCTAGGTGTCCCATTTATAGCTTTTTGCTCCCTGTGGTCCAAAAAGGAAAAACTTTACTACAGAAATGTCTCTCTCCCTCTCTATCTCTCTCTCTCTCACACACACACACACCCCAACACCCCCTAGGAGAAAGAGTTTGTGGGTTCGGGTCTAGCCTTTAACGATCCACTAGAGACATGTCTAAAAAAAAAAAAAAAAAAAACTATTGAATTGAATGTATCTCTTCAAAGTGTGAATTTGATGATGAAAAATAATTCACTTATACAACCACAACGTAGTTGGGAGCTGGGTTAAGGCTTTGATGATAATGACGATGATAATGATAATAAAATCTAATTCTATGCAGTAATGCCCTCGCCATACTGGCGGTGTGTTTCCTCATAATGGGTACAGTTAAATGGCTTCGTTTGGTCAGGTTCATGGTGCAGCCAGGCAAGACGCGTTCTCTATTAAGACTGTCTGCAGCCCTAGCATGGCCCCTCAAGGGTGTATCCAAATGGACAATAGGCTTAAAACCTTCATTTCATGCTGGTCCACAAGATGACGGAGCCCATGGTCGTCTTCATCTATATATTTAAGTCAAGGATCTGTATCCAAAAATGTCATTTGTCCAAAGAAAAAAAATGCTGCTTTTGGTAATTAGAAATAATATTGGCATGTATTTCTAATTTAGTATACTAAGGAGATGTTTATAAGAAAAAGTCATTTTAATAACTATGAATAGCATAGGCCAACACACTCATAATTAAGCAAATCACTCTAGGTCCACTAGTAGGAAAGTACGAAAAAGAAAAAAAAAAAGAAAAAGAAAAAGAAGTTATAGGGTGTAGATGGGAAATGTAAAATTATAAAAAGCTCCCGGTGAGGATCGAACTCACGACCTTTCGCTTACGAAGCGAACGCACTACCACTATGCTACGGAAGCTAGTTTACGTCACTTTTACTTATAGTAATTATTTATTTAGTATTAAGTAATCATAAACTGCAAATGATTTTAAATAAAACAAATACCATTATTCAGAGATGAATCTAACTAGACACTGCTGAATAGGTAAATGGAATCCACACAAAAGGAAACGCAGACCTTGATCAACGTATCATAAATACATAAAAAGTTGATGAATAACTAGGAAAGTGAATAGATTTATTCTCTCTCTGTTGATCCTTGTATCATTTTCCATCACATGATCTAACCAAGATAGTTAATATTATTTTTGTTAGTGTGATTTTGTTATTGAATAAGGAGATGTCATGGGAGTTATTTAAGACTTAGGTGTTCGTTAGCTATATATATTTGAAACAGATGAATATGGAGTGATTTTTTGAGTAAGCTGCTATGCTAGTGGCCTCAATGGCAAGATTCGATTGGGAGATGAGGAGTGACAGAAGTAACTGGCCTAGTGGACCCTCCTATTTAATTGGCTCTTCTCTATGGGGTGAAGCTCTCAAGCCATAGTTTCCCAAAAATTAGAACCTAAACCAAAGCTTGGGAGTCCTTTCCCAATGCGAATTGGAAGAAATAATAGGAAGTATCAGAGAATGTAAAGAGATCAAAGTCCAAACTAAAACTCACTAGAGAGAGACGGTTTACATCTTCCCCACGATCTGTTCTTGAAGCATGCTTACTCACATATAGTGTTGTTAGCTCTAAATGCATATTGTTACTTAATGCTACACATGCACAAACACCCTATTTCTCTTTCTGATTGCATCTTAACATCCCATGCTGATTCCTCAGTACATATTGGTAACTTGAGAAGTATTGCAGGCCCACAAAATATGTAAATGGGTCCACACTTAATACAGTTGGGTCTACTCATGTATGTTTTTTGCCCTAATGTGTATACTCATATAGGTCCTTTTCTCTAATGGATGCTGTTAATTCATATGCTACACACAAGAAAACCATGCTTTTTTGCTACTTAACCTCCTAAAGTTTCACTTATGCCACATTATAGATTGGATAGTACATATACGCCTATGGAAAGTAGATATGCGCGAGCACACAGGGCCTGTATGGTATTTACGCTTAACACTGGATACAACACTTTGAGATTTAGGCTACTTATATATACCGTAGGATCTTAACCCCCATTGATCTATCACGTATCTATAACCAATTAGTGATGGGAAATAACACAATAATAATTTTCTGGTGAAGGCAAGGGCACCACCACAATTATGACCGTTTAAGAGTGAAGGTGGACATTAACCACAACAATCTCACCCTCAACGGCACACTCACCGCTACTCTAGCTGGGCAACTCGTAAAACACGTGTCCTGTGACACGAACACTCAACCTACCAGAATCTGATAGCATTTATAGGATGTTACACTCCATTGAGCTACCAGGCTCTAATACCATTTGTAGGATATTACACCCTATTAAGTTACCACTTATACCAAAACCAATTAGTGATTGGAAATGGCACAATAATGGTTTTATGGTGAGGGCGAGGACTCGTCCATAATTATGATCGCTCATGAGCGAGGGTGGACGTTGACCTCAACATATACAAAGGGGCGTCAATTTCTATAATAAAATGAAAGCCTATATGCATGTTTTCTTAGCATGCTTAATCAATGACAAACTGCTATGCTACAATGTTGACAGATGTATGCTATTGTCAATGTTAAAATTGGAAGAATAACATTAGTTAGCAATGTGAAGTGATCTATCAAAGCCCCATTATAATCTCTTAAAATTTAGCGTATTAAGGTTTTATACACATCTAAAATAACTTAATACAATTAATACGCCATTAATAATGAAGGTCCCAATTTTTTTTCTGATAAATATTTTCAAGAGCCAATTTGTATGCATGGCGGATAGGTAGGATTCCATAGTAAAATGGATTCAAAACAATTCAGATGAAAGAGAATAAGGGTGCAGGTTATAAGATGAAGATGCAGATGAAACCTTGACTTTCTTAGGATTTAAATTTCTCTTGGGATTTAAGTTACTAGGGTGATGGCTTGGCTCGGTATTCATTTGCTATCTTCCCTCAATTCATTTTTTATCGAATGGAAATTACCTTAATGCCATTTACAGTTCTTCACCTTTGTTTCTCAATTTAACCACTTTAGGAATACATTTTCCAGAATTCCTAGGAATTTAATCTCATGCAAACAAATGAGCCCTGATTTTTTTGCCCCTCAAAAAACAGTGAAAAAAATATAGAAATTTTTTGGGTTAAATGAGTTACTAATATATCATATAATATCCAAAAATATCAGATATAGACGCTTGTCTCTATTAACCTTCATAAAGTTTCATAAATTATTTGAAGAAACCATGTGGCCCACCAGCCACGGGACCCACATCAGATTAAGCATGTTGCTAAGACCATAGGTGAGACTTCCAATTAAGTCTTAATCTATGACCCAAGGAGAGTTCGGATTAGAATCAAGCTCTAGTAAAAAGTCTTGGATCAATATTTAACTTAGGTAAGGATAATTTCTCAAGTTGGTCAAGAGATGTGGGATTTCAGGAGATCATCTAACTCAGAATTTCTCTAAATGAGAGAGATGGAAGCTCTTAGTTGATCATCCAGAAGATCTAAGAGCATTCAAAGTGAGTTAGCAAGATCTATCACACACCAGAATGCACAAGGTTCTAGGAAAGTTCGGCTTCGACACCCATTTGGGACCAACAATTCCAACACTATTTTCCCATCTACATTTGTTATGCATTGCTAAATTTCTAACTGAGGAAGCTATTTAAATTCTTAGGTTTATTATGTATTTTCAGGAACATGGGTTCTTAAGATGGTAAAAAGCAAGCTTAAAAACGATTAACGGAAGTTGCAGGTAACCCCTTTTATCATAATTTTTTTTTCTAAAGTTATTTTCGACTACCCTAAGGCAAAAGTATATGTATGCAAGCAATTGAGGTTTTACCGAAGTTCCATTTCCAGTCAAGGCTTCGCTGAAGTGAGTGCCTATGACCCATCTCTGCTGTTATTGGGAGGTGCCCACCATAGAAATAGCCATGCCATTGTCAAACCAATCCTTTGGTTCTGATACTTCTGAAAATGCTTATTCCTTTTGTAAGAATCACTCTTATATGTTATATGATAGCTGATCCAGAGAAAAGAGAAACAGTATATATCTTGTTTGATCTAGCAACCCAATAGATGCAACCCCACATTTGTAACCTAAACTGTTGATCTTTAGAACTCAATAATTGAAGGATTTATACAGCCCATGTGCAGTAGCTGATAAAACCCTAAAAATATTGTTCGGGGCTCTCTCATCATTATTAGTGAAACAGCCATAAAAAAATGGTCGCCAAAGGTAGAGCTCACATTTACCCTCTCCTCTAGCCAAAATGTAAACCCATTTTAATCACTTCAGCATTTGCATCCTTGCTCCATTCAGTTATCATTAGGTCTGCAACCACAGCCAAAATTATCTATTGAATACTATATCTGCCAGGAGTAATCAACAAAGAAACAGCTCAGTCAATCAATACAGGAGACTAACAGCTGCAGCAAAATTGAAGAGTACATGAACCAAACCGGTTTGTCACAAGTCAAAACCCAGTGGGGCAAAGCGGTGAGACATGGGCTCCTTGGGTGTGTGTAGGTCTCACTGTAGTCTTCCCACTAGTGGTAAAATATGATAGCTAAAAAGAATAAAACCACCGTGTACATATTACAAGCTACTCATCATAGTTATACTGCCAAATCCATGCCCCTTATATTAAGGGTCCCAAGCACGTGCGGCATATACAATAGTCAAAAATCAGGCTAGCTCAAGTTTTACTGAAGCTCGTCTGCCTTCGTTTCAGCTATTATGGTTAGGAATCCTGGCATTGACAGTGGGACCCGAACAATAAAGCTGTTGTTGTCCCCGTATACTTGCTGAGAACGTGAATGAATAAATACCATTATACTTGAAACCAACCAGAACCTACCCAACTACAATGCCAGGAATTCAAATTCTCTGGTCGGACAAGACAAAAATATCTGTCAAGTTATTGATGGATACGGAACGTACCGTTCTGAAATCAATTCAAATACATTAACGGGGCACAGCAGAAAAATTTTTACAAGAGGAATAAACCAAAGACGCTAATAAACGTTGCTTCTGACTGTCACCATCAGTTCAAATTCAAACACCACAGTTGGAACTGGAAAGGCTAGCGATGATTCATAAATCCAAAATGCACACGATCAAAATAACTGGACTGAAAAAATGGATAGCAATAGCAAGTGCCACAAAATACTGATTAGAATTTAAAACATGTTTGCTTCATGTCTTACACATTCGATCCAATCCTTGAAAATGATATGTAAAGACATTGGTAATAAGTGTCCAAATACTAATTACAATTTAAAATATGTTTGGTTCAAGTCTTGTACATTCTATCCAATCCTTGAAAATGGTATGTAAAGACATTGATAACAAGTGTCCAAATATTAATTACAATTTAAAATATGTTTGGTTCAAGTCTAGTACATTCTATCCAATCCTTGAAAATGGTATGGACCTAGCAAGGATATTTACAAAACATAATCCTCAAATTAATTCTTCCTCTCCTTTTCTTTCCTTGAATGTGATACTTCCTTCCCTAATTCAGTAGTATTACTATGAAAGAGGATAATAGAGACGGTGCTGATCAGATACAGCTACAAAGCATGCTCAACATGACGCAGTTAGCAAGTTTATGATCAATCAAGGGCACAACCAGTGAAATGAAAACCACAATGAAGGTTTAAATTGGGGTACAATGGTCAATGGTCATAACCCATAATCTCCTCCCCCTCCTTCAAAAGATTAGACATAGTTCATAATAGCTGCAGATACTAGAACTAATGTCCTGATCATTTAAAGAAACACAAATAGAACAAGCACGATTTTGGGTGGAAAAAAACTAGATTGCATGCAATGGGGGAAGGCCTACATCTGAATCATTATCATTGAGGAAAATAAAGCTAAGTAAAAATACAGATACCACAACCATCTCTAAGAAAAGATTCAGATAACATATTCAAGGGAACAAAACATGACTAAAGTCCACTTTTCTGAGAATCACAAGCAACTTCAACAACGATGGAAATCTACACATCCATCAGTTTAGAAGACCATCTCCAAAGACTTGTTCCCATTTCTACCATTCCCCTTTAATCATCATCCTCTTCCTGCAACAAAATTAAATGCAAGAAAGCATTAAAACAAGTAGCAGCTTTCACAATCAAACTATTGTTTGGACCGAAACAAAGGGTTTAGACAATTACAATCAAATTTTCTAAACAAAAAGCTCCACAGAAAACACCTTTAGAACTGAATTACCAATACAACCCCAAGGCTTGTTTGTTTGCACATAATACATTAGAATTCTTGGTCAAATGACGGATAATTAAAGAGATGAAAGGCAAAGGATATGAGAGATGTAGTCGGGACCACGACTGTCCCTAGGATTTGAATTGCTAGGGTGGAGGCTGGGGGCATTCATTTCCCATCTTCCCTTGATTCAATTTCAAATAAAGGGTATGTTATTTGACAGTCATTTTCAGATATTCAGAATTGATTCTTCATTTTCAATCATAAATAGGTCTTAGAATCTAGGAATTCAATCAAGTGAAACAGAAAAGCCAGCCTCAAAACAAATTCCAGGGCATTGTTTGAATGAGAAGAAAGCAAGCAATTTACACACAAACCTCATTCTCCCGTCTTGATTTTATTTAGATGACCAAAGCAATTCATTCGACTGACGACACAGAGAGAAGTTCAACACTACACAACAATCCTCTCTAGTGAAATCTAATTAATTATCATTAATGACCACCTTTTCAAAATAATGGTCTCAACATGGTTCCCCTGCATTGCTTTCTTCAGTCATTCAAACACAATATAGTAGTGGGCAATTGCCACCAATCATTTCTACACATCCAAACTAAACAATAACATTCTCCATGAAAGAAAGAGATAAAACATCCATGCTAACACACCCAGACACAGATCTATTGTTGTTTTCATTTATAAGTTCAGAGCAAATGAATACCTCTCCACTCTCATCATCATCTTCATCGTCATCATTTATTTCGGATTTCGACTTGTCAGATCCATCTTCCTCCTCTTCATCATCATTTGGCTTCTCGGACTGATAAGTATAATTAAAACAAATTTAAGAACAAACCACCATAAACAAAACAAATTAATCCTAACAGAAGAAATAGCAGAAATATACCTGCTTCTTATTGTATGCTGCCATGTTCTTGTTGTATTCAGTCTTCCTCTTTGCTGCCTTTGCCACAAAAGGCGCTTTGTCCTAAAATTTTAAGAATAACAAAGCATTTCATTAGGCAACTCAAAAACATGTTTTTAGTGTAATGAAAGAGTAGCCCTTCTTTCTTCAGATTTTTAGGTTGAACTGGAAATACTCACAGCATCTGACATAGTTTTCCATTTATCACCACCAGCCTTACCAACCTGATTTCCCAAGAAAAAATTGAAGAAGATGTCAGCATAGAAGAGGAAAGAGTGAGCAAATCGGCCTAAGTTAAGGAAAAGCAATCGAATCTTATGAAAAAGAAATGAGTTTCTCACAGCAGCTACTGATTTGTTGTTAGGATGTTTCTCCTTGTACGTCTTCCGGAAATCCTCCCTTCAAACGAATCAAAATCAGATTCAGATCTTCCCAAAAACCGATCAGGGCACAGATAATACAAATCAAAACGGGAAAAGAGAAACTTTGAGATGGAGAATCGCTTACATGAAGACGAAGAAGGCGCTTGGAGGCCTCTTAGGCATGTTCGGATCCTTCTTTGCCTTCTCCTTCTTTGCAGGCTTTTTACTTCCCCGATCATTGGTTTTCTTCACAGATAACCTAAATCACAACAGCAAGAAAGCAGAAAACCGGTCGAAATCAAACCAACTGCTAACGAAAACCCTAAGATCTATGCGAAATCCTAAAAAACGTATCGAAACGCAGAAAAGAAGAAAAATCACTTGCTGTCTGCTTTCTTTGTGGTTCCGGCCTTGGATTTCGCTCCTTTCATGGCAAGATCTGTTGGAGAAGAGCTCAGATCCGTGAGAGTCGACCAAAACAGAGCTAAAAATAGTAAGAATCGAAGGCGAAATGGCTGACCTTGGGGTTAGGGTTCGAGCTTCCCGAAAGAGGGTAAGAGAGAGAGAGAGAGAGTCGATGTATGGTACGTTGTGTGAGTGAGTCGCTATCTGAAGACAGAAGGATAAGGAGGGGGGGCGAGGAAAAAATTAAAATTCCATCGCCAAGGGAAATGAGAGAAGGGGGGTTTGGGCGGGATTTGAAAATCTATTGCCACGTCATCGATCCGTGTGAGTGAGTATCATGTCTCTCCTCTCCTTTCTCTGTCTTGTGTGTTTTGTTTCCTTTGTGTTTCTTCTCTCTCGTTGATTGATAGGATTCTTTCAAATAGGGTTTCGGATTCCCTGTCGTGCCTTCCAAACGGGAATTGTCCAACGGGTCTCCATAATTCCACCGTGGGTCCCACGTAGAGATAATCCGGACAGTTGAAGATGAATTTCATCACATCATAAGTGATGTATTTTAAAATTTAGGCTCAATAGGAATGGATCCCACCGTCCACTTAAACACCTGATATAGACATGACCATGCCACACGATGCCTTGTGCGTTTTCAATTCAATCGGGATGCGGGATCCTCTGGTTTTGACCCACGGTGAACCAATCATTGCCAGCCATGTCATTGCAGGGGCAGCCCCTCAAGCATGCAGCGGACCGTGATAACTCAGTCACTCCATGAGGTAAATCCTTGAGATCCGAACTCTTTTCAATAATGTGTTCAATTTTTATAATGGGACCCACTCCTATTTAAGTTGATTCTAACTGCGTGTGGCTAGAAGACATGGGATATATTTTGAATAGTCTTGATTATCTATCTGTGGGGCCATTATAGAATTACACATGCACGTCAGAGTCCGAATACCCTCTTTTGTTGAAATGCAGAGATTTCGTTTCATCCAAAATCCCCAAAGCGTCACCTATATAAAGAGGATGCAATTAGTGATAACACATTTTATAAATTTAGCACGTGAAAACACTATTCCCCTGTTTCAACCAAATTCGGATATTCATGAATCATGTCTATTAATGGTTGCCCTGCGATTAAGTATGAGAGGAGATCCGGACTCTTTTGAGATTAGAATAGTCGTTGAAATCCCATGTGAGTCATTTATAAGTGGGAACGAATGCATGTGGCGACTCATCTGAGAAAATATCTATTTGCCTTTTTCGAATCGAGACCGTTGCAATGGTGGGCCCTCGTGGTAGATAGACTATTCTGTGGTGGTGAATCGTTTTAGTAGACGGTTTGGATTGGCCCGTGGACTTGAGTTTGATGATGTTGAGCTGCCACAGTTTTGGTTTTTGGGGGATAGATGCTCTATAAGGTAGGTGCCTTTCTTTCTCTTGAAAGAATAGATGCCGAAGTGATATTAATAAATAAATCGTATGGGCTGTCTTCTGAATACATGCAGTGCGTGTGGGGTCTTTCTTTCGATGGATGGTGATGTATGCAGGACTATATCGTCCGTTCCTACTAATGCGAGTCTACTACAATATTGCGCTGGATTCACACACATGTCCTCAGCTGTTTGCTTTATCATTTAGATCACGATTGGCAAGTAAATATTTAGGAATAATTTTTTTTTTGTTTCCTAAAATCATAGTAAATTTATATTCGGGAGTTATAAATTTATGAGGATTTGGACAAATGAAAATCTTCATTTGTTAGGATTTTCATATCCGACCACCTCCCATAAGATTTGAAATTCTCACTTAAGTGGATTTGTACACCTAATTCTATTTTTGTCGGCTACATGTCTTGATACACACCAATATCAGTCTTAACTATAAAAATTCCTAACTAGAAATCCTTGTTCCAGTGGTAGTAAAGAATCATTAGATTTATGGATTCGTCACCTGTTATCAAACGTGCTCTTATAGATGAGTTTTTATTTTCACCTGGTCAAGCGGGGTGGGACCCGTGAGACCCCACCCATGGCAAACAAGCATGCTCAAGCAGGAAGACGCCTTCAACCAACAATGGCTACCTCTTTTGATTTCTCTCCTACATTGTTCGTAGCTATATTCTTTTTTTTCCTAAAATATGTTGAGGCTTTTTTAAGTTATCGAGCCTTTCTTTAAAATAATGCACAACAACAACAATAACAGTAATAATATGAACTCTGAGGGCAAAAGTTGATTAGACTAATCCACACCATCAAAGTTGCAATAGCGAATACCTTTGTACTGTGTCAGCCATTAAGGGCTTTAAAGTTGCACAACTGCATAAAACCATCAAAGGGATCACCACACTGGCCCTTGGTTTCCACCCTAGTCATGTAAAATTCAAACTACTGGCTTACAAAAGTTCTCTCCTCCCTTTCCTCTTATGATGCGATGGACTTGAGCTAAGATAATATGTAATCGATCCGCCTTTGGACTAACTTGTAGGAAGTGTTTGCGCAATGGTATTGCCATCAAAATAAAAAAGGAGATTATCTCCCTTTGCCAATGCATAAAGAGATGTTTATTTTAATTTCTCTAGATTTTATGGAGCAACCAGTGCTTTATTTATAAACTTGTGCCGTGTAAGTTCACTTATTCCTACTGTCACAATGCTCAAGGGGGTGTTACAACTGGAATTTAGAAAAATTCTTATTATTTTTGAAGCAAGTAACCAACTAAGCATGCACTCACACAAACACTCAAACAAGTCTCTCACCATCAGTGCTACAGCTCCAGATTGATCCCTACTTGTTTGTGGAAGGGAGATATCTCATCATCTAAGCTACTAGTTGGTAGTTTATAATTTTCTCAAGGTTGTCTCTCCAAATTTCCTAAGTTCTTCCGAATTTACAATAATTTTGAATCTATTGTTCTGTATTTTTTTCCGAATTAAAAAGAGAAAAACACTTTCCAAAGATGGGGTATCAATTATAGGAAAGGTGAGGATCTCAGTTAAACTAATACCTATGTGCCTAGAGTGGAGAGCGGGAGCAGAGTTAAGAGTGGGAGAGGGGGCTCCGAAAAGCTAAATTTTAAAATAATTATATATCTGGAGCGTCTCCAGAGCACTTATACAACATAGTGCTTATTGGATTATAAACAATTAACCAATGGGCACAAATATATCTTATTCATATATTTAAGTATAAAAATAGAGAAAAAAAATAATTTTGCAATTTGATCACATAAAATAGACAATAATTAATAAGTCAAAAAAAAAAATTTCTTCCAAAAGATAAATATCAAGCTTTCAGAAAAAGAAAATACACAAAAAACCAAAATTATGTACGTCCGTTCTATATTCAGTCAAACCGCGCTTCAAAGATGGATCTGCTCTAAAAGCGCCGATCCGCGTTTTTAGAACACGATCGAGATGGCTAAAAGAAGGTTCCGTGGAGTAAGGCTAATACCATACCTGACTCAACCTACCCACATAAGCCAAATTAAATGTTATGTACAGTAACTCAAGTAAGCACGGTGATATGCCTTGGCTCAAAAATTTAATACATGGGGTACAGTGAGAGTCAAAATAGCAAAGTGCCGTCAAAATCTAATTGAAAGGCTTACGCTCCAATATATTATAATGATCATATCATAAGGATATGGAGGTGATTCCATACCAAAACAGTTCTCATTTTTGTTGTCTCGGTACAAAATACGATAGATTTAATCAATAGGTGGAAAACTAGCAATAAATGGAAAGAATATGTCTGATCAACCGAAATATTATATTATAATATTATATATATTAAAGCAATAGGGGAGGTGGGTGTGAGGGGTGCCACATCAACAACCCAATAATTTTCCTTTCAAATAAAAGTGGAGAAAAAACATTAAATACTTTAAGGTGTCATTTCATCACATGTCACAATTTTTTTTCCAAAAAAATATCTTTATCCACATTCTCCATCTCCTAAAGTCTCTCAATCAATATCCCCTAAACTCTCTCTATTTTGCTACAGTTAGGGCTTGTTTGGCGAATCTTATCTCTATAAATATCATACAAATCTATATCAAATGGGGCGGTTTCAAATAGATGTTTTCAAAATAGCCTATTTGGTAAGACCAAAACTTATTTGAAATAGTTGTTCAGAAATCCAATGGTTCAGGATTTTTCATTAATTTTTTAAGATCTACAGTGAATCAGGTCCTGAAATTTGGACCCATAGTTGTTTTCAATCTTCCAAAGAGGATCAATGGTTAGGATCATGATTTTAGTACCCACATAATCTCATAAATACACACCAATGGCGCTTCATTTTTTGCAAATATATTGAGATTTGAGAATGATCAACGACTCAAATTTGAACAAATTGTCATATTTGATCATGTGAAGAGTATGTATGGTTTAGATCATCATTTAGGGTCCCATAAGTTAAAATAAAAAAGAAAAAACAGATTAGTGAAAAATCACATGGAATGCAATTTTTCTAACCTAAGCAGATCCAACGGCTCTTAGTTTTCTGTAATTTTCTCGAAATATACACCGAATCACTAGCTAAATTTTGGACCCATAGCCATTTTTACTATTCCAAACAGGATCAGTGGTTCTGATCATGATTGTGGGGCCCACAAAGGTCCAAAAATCTAGATCAATGGTTATGTGGTTTTTTGTAAATATCTTGGGACTGGAGAAAGATCAACGGTTCAAATTTGGATACGTGACCGTGTTTGGTCTTCTTGAGATATCTAACGGTTCGGATCATCATGTATGGTCTTAGGATTTAAAAACAAACGGCAATGCCAAAGTCACCACTTCATGTACTGTAGCCGTCCGTCTGTGTGCTTCAGACGTGTTAGCCTATTTCAATTATGGCCCCTTCCGCTCCTTTACAAAACAGACGCATTCCGTCTTTATACATGTCTAAGTAGATGATGCTATTTAGGTCACCAAACAGTCTACTTACTTTTTGAAACCTCTTTTAGACAATAAGAGGTGGATAATAGACATGCCAAACAAGCACTTATTCTCTCTCTCAACACCATCTATCTTCCGCCTTTTCTTTTAATATTTGGGGCCCACCTTTCAACAATTCACACTGATAAATTTTTTATTAATTTTCTTTTAGTTTCTAAATAGAGCTCTATTCTATATAAAAATTGTCACATGTGAACAAAAATCATATTTGTTCTTCTGGTAGACCACTTCATGGATGGGCTTGTGATAAAAATGTTTTTAGGTTTAAGTTTTTTTTTTTTGTTGAATCTTATAAGCATAATTTTCTGATCTGATTATATAGACATATAACCCTAGATTTGGCCCACCATAAATAACACTTCCGTGGGTCCACATGGACTCATAATTAAGAGATATATACATTGATCCAAGGTGGGTCAATTATTACTGAGATCAAATAATACTAGCCTGTGGTTTTAAAGTATCGTAATTTATGGCTTTTAAAGTTAAGATGTTTATATATATATTTTAAAATCTAGAGCTAAAAAACGATTTGATCAGTTATAAAATGGTATTGGTGCTACTTCAAAGGGGTAGAGAAGAAATTTGTACATATAGATTGAAATGACCATTGGCCCATGTGAAAATAAAAAAAATGGTGCATTTGTGCAACGAGAGGATTGCACATTTTTATGATTTTCTTTATTAACAATATTATGTTGTTTGGCGTGATATATTTTCATTGCATAGAAGAAAAAAATGAATCATTTTTCCTTAATATAGAGGACTTTGATTTTCTATGAAAATACAAGATTCAATTCTCATGAGGAAATAAAAATATGGGTAATAAAAACTTAAATGCATTTCTTATTACTAATATTATATATTAACAAAATCCGCTTTTCTAGATATTCTTTAGTAATTATTATTGTTATTATTATTTTTATATTGTTGTTGAATTGATTTTTTAGCTTTATCTTTGTAATAGTTTATTGTTGATGTTGACCACTTGTATTTGTGATTGAAGATGTGTTGACTGTTTTTATGTAAATATGCATGAATATATTCTTATATGTTTATAATTAATTTTAACATCTCATAAATTCCAAATGTAATATTGTACTTTTTTTCCCCTGGCTAAGTACGGGGCGTTGTTGCTAGTTTTAGTTAAACTTATCCATTCCACATATACAGATCACACATCCGGCATAAGTGATATGGGCGACACACATGTCCACTGAGTAAGTATGGGCCAAGATTTGAGCACACAATGCGGGGAGCAAAGCCACACCTTTATTTAATGCTCGCATACAAGTTTCCCTTACAATTTTATGGTGCAAGCCATCTATTAGGGCCCACTTTGGACCCCACAAATCATGGATTAGGGAGGGTCCAAAGATCCAAGTTGGGTCAAGCTAAATATCAAATTTGAAGTCAATCTAATACCTTTAACTCATTTATCTGTGGTCCACAAGTTTAATGGCTTTATATAAAACAATAAGATTGACCAACGATCAAACGGTTCACTCCATCTGGATCTATCAAAACTTTGGTGGGACCTATGTAAATAAGAGGAATAGATTTGGATGGTTCGCTTGGATGGACCAGTAGGCGGCCGCACTAGGTAACTTGTATTGTAAGATCATGAAGAAAGTTTATACGGAATATATATATGGAAATGCTCATATAAGAGTTACTTTCATGGTAATATAAGAGTAAGGGGTGTGGGCTCTCATATTTAGACTGTTGACATTTGATATGCATGTGAGGGCCCTCACCCTTACTTTCATAGTACCATGAGAGTAACTCTCATAGGACTGAGACGAAGGGGAATTGAAATATCTTTCCTGGCCCTTCATCTTTGCAAAAAATTAGCCACATCCCTTGCCTCTATCATCTCCATCCGGACCCCATAAGGTTGACGGTGTGCAATCCATTAAAATGGGTGTGTAGTCGATCCAACGGTGAACAGTACATTAGATGAGTGCAAAGGTGTCCCCCATGTGAAATGGGGGGTTGTCGTCTATTCGGATGGATTATCAGGTGGGCCCCACCTTGTGCACCTATAACTACACTACGTATAATGAGTTGGAAGTTGAAGCCCAAGAATCCGTAGACAGGATTCTCTGAGCAGCTAGGAAATCTCTTGGCCCCATTGTTTTGGACGTGATACTCTTAGCACATTTCCATCAACTCCACAAATGGCAACATAATACTATTCATTTACTCATTTGATTTGTACAGAGAGATTTCAGAGAGACAAAAAAGAAAAGAAAGTAAATGCCTTAAATAAACACGCACACGCACACAAATAAATCTCTCTTTTTCACTTCTTGTTGGTATCGGTCCCTGCTTTCTACCGATTGGCTTTTACTCCTCATTTTCTACTTCAACAGTTATGATGAACCCCAGGGAAGATCAAATTCAGTCCAGTGAGGAGGGCGTAGCATATGATAAGGATTTGTCTTCCATTACAGCAAGTGAAAATGTTGAAGAAACATGTCCTGTTTCATCTCATGGTATTGATAAAGGTGGAAGCAGCTTGGCACTTTGCCGTGTATGCCAATGTGCTGAATCTGATACAATGGCAAATGCTGCCTTAGCTTTCATGAATATTATTATCACCCCTCCTTCACAGGAAGGTTTGAAAGCCAAGTACGATACCATCCTGTTAACCCACAAAGCTTCTGTGAGAGATGATGTTCAAAATGATGTTGCTCATACAAACAATTACCACAGAGGAAGCCCCCACAGGGAGAGATTCATTTGTTGTTCTGATGTCAAAGGGGGCTTCTATCAACATCAAGATGCACTGATCAATCTTGGGTGTTCGTGCAAAAGCGATCTCGCCATTGCACATTATGCTTGTGCATTGAAGTGGTTTATTAGCCATGGATCCACTGTGTGTGAAATTTGTCATTGTGTAGCAAAAAACATCAAACCTGCTGATTTCAAAAAGGTCAAGGATTCTCTCAAGGATTATGAAAAGTTGAGGAAAATGGCTGCTGCGGGACAACTTGCAGACACACATATTCAGACAAATTCAGATGTTGATCCTGATGATGCTGCTGCTGCTATTCAAAGGCCGAGACTTCGCGAGGTTTCATTGTGGTTTAATCCACACAATAATTCCGCTGCTCCAACTGAGGTTGCTGTTCCTACAGAAACTATAACCATAGGGCTTATAGAAAATTTTGCATTACTACTTGCTATAGCGTGGCTTACTTTTGCACTAGGATGGTTGATGGCTCCTCTTTTTGGCAAGGTATGCCTCGAAGTTTTGTGCTTCCTTTGTGGATACTTAAAGAAGTTAAATAACACTGGGACATGGTTTCTTACCAGGTTTTAGTAATCAAATCAATTAGGTTTTTCTCAATAGCGCTGCTCCTTACATAAAAATCAGTATAAATGCATTTTGTTTTGCTGGCAATGCACCATATGCATTCTAAGATGTGTTGGATAATGTTTTTCTTCTGATAAGTTCCACATTGGTGAGCAGAATACAAAAATTGGTTCTCAGATGCGGATTCTTCTTGGAGGTATATGTGCTTTGACAATTGTGACCTTCCTGCGCTTTGTAAGTTGACCGAACATTCCTCTCAGCTCTCTCTCTCTCTCTCTCTCAAATCCCTGAGTACATATCAAGTAGAGTTCCATATTTTTGCTCATGATATCTTACGTAGGATATACTCTGAATAGGAAAAAATGGCATCTTCTTCAGTCTTAGAGTATTAACCGGACGTGCGTAGCTATATATATTTTGCCATTCAGCTTTTGAATCTCATATAGCAAGTTAAAAACCGGTAAAAGGATGGCTCACATTTTATTTTATTGGCAACTTAACGTGAACCCACAACTTCAAGTTTTGTTAGACCCCGTCCCGAACTAATCGTAATTAATGATAGTTAATGGAGATTAGTATTACTTAAGCATGATTAATTGTGCTAATTATGGTTAATGAAAAAAATGAGATGGTTTAATCTCATATGATTGAATTAAGCTTAATGAAGTGAAATTGAATGGGATTGAGTTGATAAGAATGAATTTAAACTCAAACAAGGCAAACTAAGGACCTTTTTGTAAATACGAGTTTTCACGTATTTCGTCAAATACGGAAATTCTTGATACCAACGTGCGTATTTCGAAGAGTACATCAACTTTCATAATACACTTAGTTTCATTTAACCTAAGGTTGATCAAAGGGGTCTTCATTTGGCCCAAAATATAAATAAGAGAAGTGGAAGAGGGTTTAAATAGAAAAATCCACTTATAAAAGCTAAGAGATGAACTCATTTCTCCATTTTGCAAACCCTAGGCACCCTTCTTCCTTCCTTTTCCATTTTCTACCTCAAGAGTGGAGAGTGTGAAGGATGTTAAGTGGTTTTGGGTGGAGGCATCATCCACTTCATCTTCCCCATCAAGCTTCCTCCATTGTTGAAGAGCTTGGGATTTTCTTGGAAGAGATTAGTGCCAAGCCAAGCCATAGAAAGAGGGGTTTTGTCAAAGAAGCTTCCAAGGAGGCAAGTATAAGCATTTCTTGTAAATGGTATTAACCATTGTAGTGTTTTAATGGAGATGTCATAAATTTGGATTGTGTCTATTTCCATTGAATGTTTGAATGGGTTGTTTGTAGATTGATTGATGGATTAGAAATGTAATTAATATGTGAATGGTGTGAATGAGGAGTGGACAGGAGGTCCAAAATTTATTGCAAGTTGTTGTGGAAATAAATGGAGAAGGGGAAAGAGGAAGAGAGAGAGTTGCAGAAATCTGAACTAGTTTTCTAAAGCGTTCGCTCGAGCGACCGGCTCTCTGGATGAAGGCGCTCGAGCAGATAAGGGTCTGCTCAAGCGACCACTTTTCTGTTTGAATTCGCTCGAGCGACCACTTCTCTATCTTGGTCCGCTCAAGTAAACTTGAGTCCACTCGAGCGAACCTGATACTAGACAAGGCATTGATTGAGGCCGAAAATTTGGCCAATCGATTGGACCTAATGGTCCGATCGATCGGGGGATGGTGTTGGATTTCGTAGGGAGACATGGATACCTTTTGGATACTTATGTGTCCTCTAAATTAGCTTTGTGGCTAATTAATGCAAAAATAGAAATTGATGGGAATTGTGGACAATGTAATAGAAACTTTAAGAATTGAACCATTGGATTAATAATGGATTAAGTGTTAATTGATTATGAACTGTACCTCCATAGGTGTTAATTACGGGGACTCCAATGTACATAACATACAATGTGATATCTATCAAGAACAACACGTATATTGGATAACCAACGGTTACACCTAAATGGTGGGTCAGAACTGGGATAAAAATGAGTAGAATCGTGTAGTCAGTGATTCTCTCATGCCATTGTGTTCAGTATCACTTCATTTCAATCTCACAAGATTGATGTCTTTGGTTGTTCCTTTTTATTGTTAAGAATGGGATCACTGTATAGAATTGAATCCATAAATGGATTGATAATGAAATGTATTGACCCTTGAGTCTGGCACTACCTAGCTATTGTTTGAAATTCTAAATGAATTAATAAATGATTATGTTAATGAGGCCAGGGTCACGAATGGTGCGCCTTTCCGCCCTGAGCCAAATGACTATTCGTACTGTAGTAAAAGGATTTGGGGCGTTCCGGAGCTCCCTGGTGATGCTAGTGTCTCTGGTTCGAACACTGGTAAGTCCTACAAATCCCGATCGTATCTACGGGTACGGATTGATGCCTTTCATTTGGAAGATGAATCATTCCTTTGAGGGAAGATGGTAAATGAAATGAAATGACATGAAAAGAAATAAATTGAAATGAAAGCTATGGTAGTTGTCATCTTGTACATGTTTATTGATTGGCTTATTATGCTCATCCATTGTCATTATAGGAATTATCTAGACCTGTCTAGAATTAGAACTTTTTACTAAATATATTGAATGAATTTAGTAAATGTACTAACATGTGCTATCACGAGTCTTGTTTATGCTTTGTTGAACCGTCGTGTTTACTAGTGTTATTGATGACATTACAGGCTCGATTGCCCATGCCGGTCTGGTAGCAGCCTCGGCAGCAGCGGAGGAGGCCGTTGCGGTTCCTTCGGGAGGATTGATTGAATGGGACGGTCGGAATACCGTTTGAGATGGGTATTCGAGTGCGCAAATGGACTAATAATGTTTTGGAAAAATTCCTTTTGAGATTTCTTTTTTTGGAAGTAGTTGAAATTCATTTTGAAATGTAATATTTTGAGAACTTGTACAGTCATCAATTTGCATAGTGTTTAGATATGCTAGAATTGATGAAAGAAAGCAAAAGAACGATACATGTATAAGGAACTTTATTTTGTATACATATACATTTTGAATTATTCTGACAATCTGTATTTCCGCAATTTATACAATTGATAGGTATGTGTGAATGAATGTTATCCCTTGTAGATTTTGTTTTAGATTAGGTTAATTCAGAATTCATGGGAGTAAGTATGGTCGCGGCCTAGGATTATCGTAACTCGGGCTCGAGTCGTGACAAGTATGCAATAATGAGTACCGTCCACAAGGCTCTTATCCAAAAGGTTGTTATACTTCCATGCACGTTCATTCTGATTCCTCCTTCTTGTCTGAATACATTTTTTGTTTCATATCAAAACCAAAGAAAATAAGTGCAAAAATAAATGAAATGATAACAATATTAGAGGAATGTAGTAAATGGACAAATCTGTGCTATTCAATCTATTTGGAAGTGTTTGTCCAGTTAATCTCCTGCAACCAGAGATTCATCATCTTTCATGATACTTGTTGGGGCCACTACTTGTGACGATTTTTTTTTCCTGATAAGGTAAATGGGAGGTTGTTATAATTAGTTTCGTCTGTGAATCTGGTGCCTACTTGTGTATCCTTTGTGTAGTTGCAGAATAAATACCTTTTTAGAAAAGAGGTATTTTGCCAGTAAGATCCAACTTGAATAATCAGTCATGTTGCTCAAATCTATGAGGGTGTTGTAGCTTAATGTTAAAGGTTACACCTGATTAAATGCAAGGCTTCCACATCCTAACCCACTGGCTAGTGACTACAACACTGACATTATGCCAAGTGCACCAACTCCCTGGAAAGAGGGCTGGGTCTGGTATAGGACTTCAACAAAAAGAGAACCTTGTCTGAGATTTGAAAATACCTGTGATTTTCAGGTCTTTTTAAGGCATGAATTTCAACTTTTCGTTTTTCGACAGTAGAATTTTCATTTTGGATTTATAGTATAGGATTTTCCCCCTGTTTCTTCTATCCTCTCTGAAATGTTGTACTGGATCTGCTTGGCAACTTCCATATCTTGTATTAAAATGAACTTTGCACAGTAGGGTTCGTTTGAAGTATACCCCACAAGTATCTATGTAGTATCTAGAACCAGCATCATTATCTTATCAATTGAAGCAAGTAGATAACATGATAGGTAAAGCAAAAGTAGACAAGTCGAGTTATTTTCACCGAAAAAAAAAAAAAAAAACACTAAAGCATGTACGTGCATACACTGCAATATATTTAGGCTTAACAATCAAAGATGAAAAGCATTTCTGGCAAAAACTGCAAAACAAATTGAAAAACTGATTGCCAGTTGTATTGTATGATACAGGTGTATTTGAGTTGGATGACAATATCAAATTACTTTCTTGGGGTCCATAATGAACTGATATATATCAGCTGATATGAATGTATTAATTGATTTCTGAACCACGTTAGACCAAATTCTGTAAATTTATTCCGTAGTAGTGAAATCTGAACACATATGCTGAAGAAAACGGGTTCTGTTTTTGTCTACAATACGATATTATTTTCATAAGTTTTTTTTTTTCTCTCAATTTGGTTGGACAGCCATGTTGTATATACATTCATGACTGCTTGTTATTATAATTTTTTTAAGGTAAATTTTTTATTAAGCAAAATAAGTGCTGTGTGGGTAAAAACACCGTAATGACCAAGTTAAGCAATGATCACGGCTAAACTCGCCGAGCTCCTCAGCTTCCGTGGTAGAAGATCGTCAGCTCGGCAGTTCGGTCAATACCTTGGCAGCTCGGTAGAGCAGTCTAGCTTGCGAGGTCAGCACCGCAGTTCGGCAGCTCGGTATGAGTGCCAGTCCGGTGCAAAGGCGCGCCACGGCCAAGCTATCCTTGGTCCCAGGCCACAGCACCCCCAGCCACAGCATTAGAGTTAGGGTGGGCCGCCATTCTCCTCCTAGAGTCAGAATGGGCCGCCATCTACCTTCTGGAAATACGGCGCGCCCTGACAGATATGGGCGGTCATTTATGGCGATAGGATTGCTCATTTATGGTGATAAGAGGTGTGCTTTATCATCCCTGTACGCCAGCCGGCTGAAGGCGTGGAAAGTGAGGTAGGGGTGTTGTCCGCTCCACCTACTGCTGCCTGTCAGGGTATGGAGCGATGGGACCTCACCTCACCTACCCCCACTCACAGAGAGAATGAACGAGGAACACTCGCCTATATATGCATGGGATCAGCCCCATGAGAGGTACGCACCACGTAATACACAGCCCACTACTCTCAACATTACACAAGCTCTCATTCCTCTCTTCCTCCTCCTGTTTAGTTTTCTCAGAGCTAACTCAGGCATCGGAGTGCCTTCGGCTCACGGCAGCCAGGGCCTCTGACCCAAGTCTTTCTCCTTCCCTTTCAGGTTACTGGAGTTCAGCATTTCCCGTCCTAAGGAGTTTAACCTCAATCTCATCCTAATCTAAGTAGGTGTTGTTTTTACCGCCTACAAGTGCAATTCTCCCAAAATCCAATTGGCTTGTTATTATGTTGACACTGCACTATACTTAACTTGTACCTTGAACTCTTGCACATTCATGACTGCTTGTTATTTTGTCAACACTGCACTGTACTTGATTTGTATATTATCTTTCTTTCTCTGCTGCTCTGTTTGATAGTTTTATAGCAGTTTAGAGTAATAAGATAACCTTTGTTATTCTTCAAACATGCAGGTTATACTGTTTAGAATCAAGGATTGGCGAGCCCGCTATTTGGTTATCGTGCTTCTCTACTGCTTTCTTGGTATTGTGATTTATATCACACGGTCTCACGGTTGGCACAGGATATGATTCCATTGGTCTACTTCGTATGCACAGATGTTTAAGAACAGTTTTATTCATGAAATAGAAAACTCATTCAACTTAATTGTAGATTGCATCTGTTTGTGATACTTCTGCTAAGGTGCACCTGCTGTTGACTTTGTCCATAGTCTTCTAGCCTAAGGTTTCTCATTTGTGGCCCTTGTTGGCTTTGATTTGTTTGACCATATGATTCATGTGTCAGGGCCATATGCTGGTCAGGCTTTAAAACCCCAGAGAAGCTGCGGGCTCTGTTTGGTCCTCAATGAAAAACTGTGGAACACCATTAGCATTTGTTTTGTTTATTGGTTATTCCCTGTTGATTTTTTTTTTTTTTTGGGCCGCAAGAAGCATGGATGATTGCTTTAGTCACTCCTACTCTAGAAAACCAAGTGTATTTTGTATGCTTACTTCTTGTGACTGACTTCAATGTGTGTGGCCTTGGAATGGAAATTATCTAGTGCATTTGTCTTTATACTATCAAATCTCTGATATGAGATTCAGATGAAAGGTTGTGCTTCTTTATTGGAAAACCCAAAACTGCATCTCCAGGAAAAATTGAAGTATGGTAACTTGCAAAGTTGAAGGAGTTAGGAGACTGAAAAAGAGACTACTAAAACCTTATGACATAAGTAGTCAGAAGTGATGGTCACTACTAAATGTTGAACACTGCCATATTGGGCTGAGGACTACTTGCACTGTAAGAATCATGATACAGTGTTTCTTTGTGATTCAATGTTTTCTTGTTCCGCACTGTCTGGTTGGAAGTAATCTGTAGTATTTGCTTCATGGGTTCTTCACAAGTCGAGCCCAGTGATCCATCAAATAAAATACAAATCGATAGTTTTGACCATAAAAAGACTTGAAAAACTGTCCAATTGTTGGAAATTGTTAGGATCCTGTTGAGGTTATCGTCCAAACTCGCTCCTGAGCGGTCATAATTGTGGTTAAGCCCTCACCCTCACTATAAAACCATTATTGTGCCGTTTCCCATCACCAATTGGTTTTGAGATAAGTGGTTGTTCAATAGGGTGTAAGATCCTAAAGATCCAAGTAATCAATGCTGAGATATTTTGGCACTAATTATCTTTTTAATTATCTTCTCTTTGGTTAGACATAAAGAATAAAAATATCATATATATGCATAAGGATTGATGCTGATCTCCAAGTTCAAAGTATCACTCTTTACTTAACTATTAAAAAGACATATCTAAATAAGTTATGATCCATTTAACAGTTTTTTCTAAGTGCCTTGTAGCAATTATTAATATCTAGGCTGGTCATGACCAATTTATTGCTTCTAATTTGAAACTCATTGGTCTCATGATCTATGTTTTTTATTCAATCAAATTGAATTTTAGTTTGCACTTAGAAATTTACATAAAGGGCTAAGGTGATTGGCGCTCATAATATTTGGTACTAATTCAATGTCTTGTTTCTTTTTTCTTTTTTACTTGACCATTATTCAAACTCGAAAATCTTTAACTTATACAACTTTTAAAACTTCGAGGCTCTTAAATCTTTTGCACAAACTTATTTCAAAGTAGGGTCAATTTATCTTTCCACTCCATTATCTGTATATCACCAATTTGGTCCTCTACAGGTGCTCATCATTTTCTTCTCACATATTTATATTTTAATCCTTCCTTAGCCACAAATACAGCACAATCTAGAATAAAATAATTTCAATAAAGGAAATTTTTTTAACATGTATAAGAAATTTTGCTCATTTTAAAAAACACGCATGAAATTTTGAATATCTCAAAAAAGTATAAAAGTCATCCACAATTGTTTCAATCATGTCCTCTCTATGAATTTCTTTTGAGAAACAACAAAATTTCTGATTTCTTTCCTTGCTACAGCTGCCCATTATGATTTTGGCAATCATAACCATTTAACAATGCTAGTTTTTTAGTCATTTGAAATCTCTTTTTCTAAATCATCCATGCATAAAGGTAGTTGGAGTGGGCTCCACTAGGTTATTTGGGCTGGACTCGACTATTTCTATTAAATGATTTATTGATGTTAAAATTCGAAATATAACATAAGGCTATATTTTGTCATTTTTGAAAATTTTCTTATGGGGAGGACTTGATTGAAAGAAATTCGAAAAACTTTTATACCTTTTGAAATAGTCAAATCTTCATATACATTTTTGAAACTACGCTAAAAGCTTTATCAAGGTTAAAAAACTTGTGACTTGGACTCGTCAATGCAAATAAACCGACTTAGATAGAGTCAACACGGAGACTTAAGAGTCATCATTTTTTTTATAATTTTAAAAATGTTTAAAAATAAACTTATTACTTATAAAATATAAAAATGCATCTACTTACTTGCTTTCATAATAACCAATTCAATTTAATGAAATTGTACATGCAAGAAATGTGTTGCAATAAGAAAAATAAAAGAAAAAAATTTACATATTACACAATTTGTTTGTCCAAGTACCGATTGTAAAAGATCAAATATACATTTCAAATTACATTATAGTCATCATTTTTAAATAACTGACATCAAATTCCATGCATAATTACTTATAAATAAAGTTTAATTATTTTAAATTAGATCTACCTATTAAATAGTTCAGAATGTCAATAATTTATTAAAATGAGATTACTCGGCCGAGTCCCTCTTATTTTTTATTCAGCCCTAAGTCAAAACGAGATACTAGAGTCCATGGGTTTTATACCTTTTGAAACCTACCTTTTCAAACTTGGCTTTGTTTGGCGTCTCTTATCTATATGAGACAAATTTGTATAAAACAAATCCATTTCAAATGGCCCTGTTTGAAATAGATGGTGTAGAAATAGTTGTTTGGTTACATAAAAACAACAATTGAAATAGACATTTTAAAAACAATGGTTGAAATTTTTTTTTAAATATCTCAAGATCCATGAGGATTCAAGTATTGAAATTTGACGCCGTAATTGTGTTTAGCCTTACAAAGAGAATTAATGGTTTGGATCTTGCATTTGGGGGCCATGGTTTTGAAAAAGGTAGATATAAATGTTTGTGGTTTTTTGTAAATATTTTAAAATCTATGATGATCCAACGGTTAAAATTTGGACCCATAGTCGTGCATGATCTTTTGAATATATCAAATGGTTTGGATCATGACTTTTGTTGTCTGAATTTACAAAAAAAAGAAAAGAAAAACTACACTGCCTGTGTTCAATTTTAGTGCCTACTAAAAAATCATGGTACATCAACAGTAAAAAATGATTTTATAAATATCTGAAGATCCACTTGGATTTAGAGGCTCATTTTTGGACCTGTGGTAGTTTTTAACCATCCAAAGAGAATCAACAGATCATATCATGAATACGGGGATCACAATGTTCAGAATATTAGATCAAAGGGTTCACATTTTTTACAAATATCTTGATATTCGAGACAGATCAACGGTTGAAATTTTGACACGTGTCCGTGTTTGACCTCCTGAATATTTCTAACGGCTTGGATAATGATTGTGGGTCTCATAAATTAAAAAAAATAAATAAAAACGGGATTGTCCATTAAGGACGTCCATAGTGCCATATGCCTACCCGCTCCAGCCAGATTTCTCTGATTGGATTCAGCCACTTTTTTTGACTTTACGAAACAGGGACCCCTTTCCCAGTTGCCCTTCTGTTTTTCCAACCAAGACAAAATCTCTCGTCTTATCCATTCCACACGATATAATACAGTAATCTCATTCATCTCCTCACGTGCCAACACCTCAACACGTATGATTGTCACGTGCCAACCCTCTCCCCCAAAAAATAACCCCTCCGTTCGTAAAGAGAGAAAGAAAGAGAGAGAAAAAATGGGTAAGAAGAAGAAGACAGCAGAGGAGAAGACGAAGAAGAAGAAAGGTCGCCCTTCGCTTTTAGATCTCCAAAAACGAAATCTCATACAACTCCAACATCAACATCAACATCATCATCATCATCATCATAAGCAGAAACGAAGCCCTAACCCTAATTTCCGGAACCCTAGCCCTAATCTCCGCAACCCTAGCACCGCCTCCGTCCGCCGCTCCACTCGCCGGAACCCTTTCCCGGACGTAGACCGGACCGACGACGAAGAAGGAGATGAACTCGACGGAAAGAGGAGGGAGAAGAAGCTCAAGGTCGTCCTTCGCTTGCCGCCCCCGCGGTCGTCTTCTGGTAACTCCCGCGGCGGTGGAACGGATGATGAATCGTACGGATCTGGCGATCTGGATGGAGAGACACCGCAGAAGAAGCGGAAGATCAATGCCGTCGGAGATGGAGATGGAGGTTTTGCCGCCGGATCTAAGCGGGAAAAGGTGAGGTTTTTGGAAGCTTGAGGGTTTTAGGTTCGTTTTCTTGGAAATTGCAGCAGTTTTTCGGTGGGAATCTATTTAGCTGTTCGGTTTTTTCAATTACGGCGTAATCGTTTAGCGTTTCCAGTCCGGAATCGGACTTTCTTTGCGCTGACTTAGTCAAATTTCAATTTTTTTTCGAAAACTTCGGTCAAAGATGTCTCTGTTTTTTTTTTTTTAATTTTCTTTTAAATTGTGGATAGAGTTTCTCAAATGGTCGATTGTTGTCACTGAAAAGTTCAAATTTGTCCTTTCTTAAAAAAAAAGATCTCTCCTTTTTGCTCGGTACTTATGTCTCCTGTTGATTTTTACTGCAATTCTTTATTTCCAATTCACTAGTTGATTTGGGTAAAATAGAAAATTTTGATCTTTGGATTCTGTTTTTCTATATCTGGACTCTGTCAATGCTTCCTATGTTTCAACCAACTGATTTTGGCATGGGATTTGTGCAGGCAGAAAGGCATAATTCGGGGTCGAAAGGGACAGAAGCTCTTCATGGTCTGCTATTAGCTGTATTTACTGTCAAGTGAATCTACTTACCCACCTTTAAATAATCCCTAATTGATTTAAGTACCTACTGACAGGGACTCCACTTGATTCTGGCCCTGGGACACCTTTACCAGACAAAAAGTTGTTGGATTTTATCCTCGACAGGCTTCAAAAGTGCGTCAGCGTGTCGGTTATGTTCAGTTTAATTGGTTTAATCTTGTTTTTCTATCATGGGTTCCATGAGATCCTTCTATTTATTGCAGGAAAGACACATATGGTGTATTCTCAGAACCTGTGGATCCCAATGAGGTAAGGTGGTTTCTGAGGGAGTACATCTGTTTTTTTATGCAAGATTTCGTGTGTGAACTGAATTTGGGTTGTTTCTCATACAGTTGCCAGACTACCATGAAATAATAGAGCATCCCATGGATTTTAGCACTGTGAGGAAGAAGCTCTCTTCAAGAGCTTATCTGAATTTGGAACAATTTGAGGTTGGTTAATTTGCATTCAAGATTATGATTATTAGGCTGTTATTTGGGGTTGTATAAGGGTCATTGCTTTGGTGCAATGGTAAAAGTCTCGGGTGCCATGCGTGATAGTGCAAGTTCAAGACGTGCGAGCAGCCACTTTGTGCACAATTGCCAAAGGTCAGGTCTGTCTCTAGTCTGGACCCTCTCAAGACTCCGCTTCAGCGGCACCGCACCGGGTGATGACCATTTTAATTGGGGTTGTATATTTCTTCACCAAAATCTGCAGTAATTTTTTCTTTCATCAGAATTAACAATACTTGAATTATTATTCTTATTGCATAAGTTAATTGTTTGAAGCCAAAGGTGCCTTGTTTGTGAGCATTGTTTTTATTCATGTCTTGGTGATGTTTTGGTTGGCTGCTGAACAAGAACAGCTGTTAAAAATGCATGTTTTGAATCCTTTAGTTCTTTCTGTTCTGCTTGCAATGCCTTTTCCCCCCTTCCTATGAATGGTTTGTGAGGATGCCTTCTGCCTTAAGAGTCTTTACTCTCATTCTTTTATTTTGGTCATAATGATTCCAACTTCCCTCCATTGTCATGCTGGATATTGTAATACATGTCATGCTGCTAAGTTCTGGGTGTTACTGTGATACTTTTAGATGATTTTGTTTTTTGTTCACAATGTTTATCATGTTTACTACAAAGGGTCCATTTGCCCCTCTAGTGAAACACCAGAGGTCCCTCCCTCCATGCGTGTGGTGATGCTTCCAAATGGGCTTCCCATGCTCTTTTCCTGGTCTGTATTTTTTTCTAGCTAATACTTTGTCTCTTGTAGAAGAGAAATGGTTTGAAAATACCATTAACAAAAAAGAAAAGAAAAATGGTTTGAAAAATGAAAGTGCTACTTTGTCTCTTGTAGAAGAGAAATGGTTTGAAAAATGAAAATGCCTGCATTCATTCACACGAGGAATTTGGGAAAGTGTCACCTCCACATGAAACAGACGTTTTCCTGGGATTTCCTCTTTCCTACATAGTTTTAATTATCTTCTCTTTGGTTAGACATAAAATACTGTCTCCAGGAACCTGGCCAACGGTACATCTTGTATCAATATATCTTCATTGATCTTATTGCTACATTTTCCTTTGGAAATGTGGACCCCTTTTCAATAGTATTGCCTATTCAATTAGCTGGATTCTTGAATTTAGGATGGCTTTCAAACTTTGGAATTATTTCAATGTTGCGGTATCATGTGATGAGATTTCTGAATTTTTAACGTTCTACAGAGTGCTTATGATGGAGCCCTGTTGTGGTGAGAACTGAGAAGTGGCATTGGGGTTGGCTATGGTGTCCTTTAGGAGTGACCTGCAAAAAAATAAAAATAAAACCAGTTGCTGTGAATAAGGTACTGGTTCCAATGCGTTTGAGGGAAGGTGATGGGTCAAGAAACAAGCCCAAAATGTTGAAGTTCTTCCTCTTGGTGTGTTGGTATGTTGACAGAGAAGGGACTGGATGATATTTTGTAGTGCAGGATGTATAGCTTTCTTGTAATAATGTCAGGGAGAGTGAAGGTTAGGTTACTAGGAATCCAACGGATAGGTTTACGCTTTCCTAGTCATTAAAGTGTAGTTTAAGAAATAGGATAGTTGTTGTAGTTAATAGGGATTTAAAGAAGATCGCAGGGGTCAGGAGAAATGATGATAATAGTTATACTCGTCAAGAATGTTTTGAGGAAAATCTTAAATGTAATAAGTGCCTATGTGCCTCAAGCTGGAGTGATATTATTAAATAAAAGAGTTTGATAACTAAGGGCTGTTTGGATAAATGAGGAGTGGAGTGAAGTGGAGGAGAAGTGGGTTGAAGTTAAGGTACTTCACTTCACTTGGTTTGGATGCTTGGTGTGAAGTTAAGGTTTGGAGAAGAATCCACTTTTACTCAAGGAAATTGAAGTATTTAGGGTTGAAGTGAAATGAGCTACATGTGGTTGACAACAATACTTCATCTGTTGGGCCAGACTCATCCAAACAGAGTAGAGTTGAAATTTTAAACTGTTAGGGCCCATTTAACTTTACTCTTTTTTGTAGGGAAAACAAAAGAGGGGGTTGCACGATTATATGTGGAGAACATGGCTTTGGAGAAATGATCGGTGAGATGGAGAAATCTGTTTTTTTATTTTTTTAGTGGGTTTTGATCTTTTAATAGCAGAATGTAATATATATATATATATATATATGAGAAATGCTCCTGTGAGAGCTAGCTCTCACCAACTCACCGTCTTACGGTGAGAGACACCATGATGGGGCCCAGCCGGGGCCCCATTGATCACGGGACAAGGGGGGATGGAAAGAGCCATCATTGATGGGCCCAACTATCAAGTTTGGGTTTAATCCCATGCCTCTAACCCCTTGATGGGGCCCCATACCTCTAACCCTAGATCTAATGGTCCATTCCATTCAAATGGGTGCAAATCCATGGGCTTCGGCGTCGTTCGGGGGTCCCGTGTGTGGATGGTTTGGATTGGTGATAGGTGGGCCCCATCATGGTGTCTCTCATGAATGGAATGGACCGTTGGATCTAGGGTCAAAATTTTTTCTTTAATATAAGTCATTAAACTTGTGGGCCACAGATCAAGGAGTTAAGAGCCATGGGTTTGAATCCAAACTTGATAGTTGGGCCCATCAAGGATGGCTCTTTCCATCCTCCTGGTCCCGCGATCAGTGGGACCCCGGGTTGGCCCCATCATTATGTCTTTCACCGTAAGATGGTGAGAGCTAGCTCTCACAGGAGCATATAAAAGTTCCGTTAGATTTCATTTGTATGAAAGTGAAACAAAATATTGGACTTGTTTTTTTTTTTAATGGTAAATATTGGACTATTATCATTAGACATTTAAAAAAAAATGTTTTTGTACCTCGATTACTAATTCTGTTTTGGTTATTAGTGGTTCCATTTTTATTTTGAAATAATTGGAACATTGGTTATTTTGTTTTTGGATTTATTGATAAAAAGATTAAAGCTTTTTTTTGGCTTTTGTTTTGGAGAATTGAGAGAGGGATGTAACATGGGTTGGGTCCAAGGTGGACTTGACCCTGGACCCAACTCTGACAGACTCTTCTGGACCCAAACCTGACTCTGGAATTGATTCAAAATAAGTTTATGTTAAAAACGTGTGCAATGAGGATGCAAACCTGCGACCTGGTTGCTGCAGAAATGAGCTGTTGCCACTTGCACTGTATGCGCCTTATGCGGTATAAAAAATATTGATATAAAAGTTCTTGATATATATTTTATGTAATACATGATAGTGTGAATATAATGTGGTAACTGGATATTTGGGTATGGACCTCAATGGACCCACACCTGGACCCGATTATCAATTGGGTCCGAACTCAAAAAAGAGGGTCCATGCCATTTTTTTTTTTCCTTTCTTCTTTTCTGTTTTTGGCCTGGAGCCTTTGGGTAGTCAAAGGCCCATTGACATCCCTAACTGGTGGAATATTTGGAAATCTAACTTGACTTTGATTTTTTTTTTCTGCCTCCAAACTGAGGTGTCAAATATATTAAAGGTCAAAAGAGGAACTTAGATTATAGGCTTGACGTGGTTTTTACTCGAGATATATCTCAGTTATCCATGAAGTGCGCATTGATGCCATCGGGAGGTGCTGAAAATTCAACATCAAATGATTTGTTTATAAATTTCAGCTGCTCAACTTGATTGAAGTCCTGGATTCTTTTGGCTCCTGTTGAATTTGACAAAGGGACCATCTCTAGGTTTCTAGGTTAACTTGTTTCTGTTTTGCTAAGGATTACTCTGCCTTCATAATATGCTTGTTTACATTACATTGCATACTCGATCAATATGAAAGGAGAAAATGCATATGTATTTCAATTCTTAATTTGTTTTTTAGGCTAGAATCTGAATGGAATTCTACCAATATCTTCTTTGAAATGCATGGAAGTTGGGAAACTGTGATTCCCTATGAGAGTTGCAACTGAGCAAAGGGCATGCCTATCTTATTGAGCCTTGATGGCACAGCCTAGCACCTTGCATTTTATATTGGGCCTTAATCCCAAACCATCTCCAACCTATGTTCCTGTATACTTAGCATGTTTTCAGATTAGACTTTGCTGAAAACATGCTGGGGCTAGGCTGGCCTGTCTCAGTTGCAGTCCATTCCCATGCACTCATTAGCTAGTAATTTGGACAAGGAGGTGGTTTTACATAAAATCCTGGAGTTAACTCGTTGTGAACAATGCAGAAAGATGTCTTGTTGATAAGTTCAAATGCGATGCGCTACAATGCACCAGACACTATTTATTTTCGGCAGGTATCAGTTTCTCGAGTTGGCATTTATATATTTTTTCAATTTTCAATCCTTTCACCTACCATCTCGTAAAGAATGCTAATTTAAAGCGTCCATACTTTTTCAGGCACGCTCAATACAAGAGTTGGCAAAGAAAGATTTTGAAATTTTAAGGCAAGATGGTGAAGATAATGAACCCGAGGTGAAAACTGTGCGTAGGGGCAGACCGCCAGGCAAGAGTTCCATCAAGAGAGCAGGCAGGCTTCCCTTTGAGCGTGCTGGCTCTGATTTTTCATCAGATGCAACTCCTGCTAATGCTGGAGATAATACTATCTGGTTTAACTCAACTCATGAATTATCAAGAAAAACACAGCTTTCTAATAAGACTGGCACTGCAGATACATTTGCAAGAACCTCATCCCACAATGGTGAGAACTATGGTGGGTTGTCTGAGCATAAATCTGACAGAAAGGATGAGTTTCCAGGTATGTTAATGAGAATCTGCAAGTGACATGAGATGTTCAATTGAGTGGTTTCTAGTTTTACCAGCAATGGTACATGTGTAGTCTTTGGGAATTTATCCCTATCATTTGGTGGGCCTGTTATAAAATTGGAAAATGCCCTAAACTTATGGTGTAACATTGCAAGAAGTCAACACCTTTTCTGGAGCATTTCTCATCCACGGCAGTGCCCATCATATGATGATTTGGGTAACCTAAGTCAAGTTTCACATATATTGGTCCACTAGGCCTAGAAAGTTGATCTATTGGCTATATTATATTTACTCCAGGTGGAAAGGTTCATTTCTCTGTTATATATGCATTTTCCTGTTTGCATGGCTGGTACAATTTGACTTTTTTTTTTTTCTCTTGGTTTTGTAGGTTCAGTATTAAAGGGCATTTCAAAATTCGGGAGGAAACCATTCGTATTTGATGAAAACCGCCGCAGCACTTACAGGCTATCCCAACAGTTGCTCACTGGACGCGAGCCGTCAGTGTTGACTACATTGGAAGGAGAGGAGAGACGGCTGATGGCTGTGAGTGTTACAAGCAAAACTACAGATCCTATAGCATTTTTTATGTATTCTATTTCATTTATATTTAGTTCCTTTGAATGGTTTTGTCTATTCAAATGACCAAGTTATAATCTGAATCAGGTTGGGCTCCATAAAGAACATGCATACATGAGGAGTCTGGCTCTATTTGCAGAGAATCTAGGTCCCATTGCTCTTACAGTTGCCTCAAAGAAGATTGAAAGGGCATTGCCTAGAGGAATGAAATTTAGACCTGGATGGCTAGGGGAGAATGAAGCACCACGAACACAGTTCCCGATGCTGGCAACTTCACTACAACAGCCACTGCCACCCTCCCAAAGCCCATCCGAGCCCAAAAGCTCGGCACATTTGATGCCTCATGTGGGAGAGTCAAATTGTGAGGTGTTACCAGAAAAGCAGGTACTCTCCATAGACCCGTCTTTGGAATCTCATTCAGGTAGAGATCTCCGTGCATCTACCACCACATCTGCAGCTGCAAACAGATCTTCTGGCCCCACAGATGGTGCTGAAACTGCCAGAGGAATAAATTATGGAAGTGGTTTTAGTTTTGTGGGCACTGGTGGTGGTGGATTAAGACCCAAGCATTCTTTTCAGCCTTCTCAGAACCCTGCAATCCACTCTCCCATTAATGGTTTTAAGAGTGGGTCTGCATTTAATAGATCCCAACATGTTGGGAAGCTGGTTGGTGTCGGACCACCTAGGCCAGTTGGAAATTCCCTGTCAGAGGCGTCCACGCCTTCACGACTTGTCAACATGGTTTCTAGCAGCAGCGGCGGCTGTGACCAACAGATGTCCATGAATCGATCAGAAGCAGTGGATGCAAAGCTATTGGGCAATTCAAGTTCAATAAATCGCATCCTGGATTCTTGTCCACAGGGTCAGACAGGCACTGGGGCTGGGCTACATTCACAACCACCTTGGCAGGGGAAGTCGGATTCAGTTCCCCCTGACCTAAATGTCATATTCCAGTCTCCTGGGTCACCAACTTCTGCCGTGTCTCAGCAACCTGATTTAGCATTGCAGCTTTGAGGCATAACTATTCTAATTTTATTTGGTTGACATAATATTGGTAGTTCAGGGAATGAGAAGAAGCTGAGGGTTTCTTCCAAAAGAGTGACCCATTTATGTTGTTGTAACACCCAATTATGTTGTAAAAGAGTAGGGGGGCTTGTACAGATTAATGTATCCAAATTTTTAGGCAGAAGAGCAAAAGTGCATTTGTAACAGATCCCATGACTCAGTAGAACTATTGAACTCTTATGATGAGAGCGATCAGATCAATTGTATGGACTGTAGGAATGCAATTGATTGCTATCATTTATATAATTAAACAATAACAATGACATGATCGGTAAGTGCCATGTGTTTTCCTTTTCACTGACCTGTTATTATAAAAAACTTTCCAGTTATGGAAGATTGTTGCTTTTACATACATCAACAGCGAAATTGAGAATGAAGGGATAGCCTAGTGGTTGGGACTTTGGAGTGGTTCTTTCCCCTGCCCATGCAGGTGGTCTTCTACCTAGTGGGGGTTCACCCCTGTGTCACTCTGGTCTCTCAAATGTCCCCCTTGCTGGTATAACATGCGCACACACAAAAAAGAAGAAAAGCTGCAAAATTTATCTCTGAGAGTTATGGTATCTGGATTACATTCGATGAGTATAAGGAAGATGAATTGGGAAAGAAATTGGCCTGGGCTTTTGCATAATCGAGGCAGCGAACCATTGATAGGATTGTCAGACATTTGTTTGAGGTGTGTCGCGCAGATCACTTATGGGTCTGTCTTAATTCATAAACAATGTTGTGATATTTCTTGTTCCTTTTCTTTCTTCTTTTGTAGAAACTTGATTAAAAAATATAGTCTGAGTCATACTTAGAAGTTAGAAGCAAGTTGATTTGATGACAACTATGGCAAACTGATACATTCTTGTCCTCTCTCCTCGCCAAATAAGACAGTTGGAATTGGGAAAAGAGAATCCTAGATAGTTGTGTTCAAACTTTAAAGCCCATGTCGGTCCAGGCCAATGCTTGTCCAAGACCCACCCATTTAGTTGTCGGGTCGAATATTCAGGCCCAATTCAATCAGATTGGACTGGAAGCCAGACTAGGCCTAGTCTATTTGCTAGGCCAGGTGTACCCAGATTTGGCCGATTTATCTCCTAACATCTGTAAATGCCATATTTCTTCACAAGCATTTTAAATTTACAGCCACATGAAAGGTCCCATATGTCTTTTAAGAATTCAGAAATTTCAACTCCTTTGTTTTTTCGTGGAAATTCTGGATGCTTAAGAATGAGGGAGCATTCAGGAATTTCACCTTGTCTGAGGATTTCAAAATTATTTAGAAAGAAATTCCATGAATTTCAATGAAGAAACATGTCGGGCTACATAATAATAGATATTCCTGCCGGTAAAATCCTCTAGAAATGGTCCATGTTAGAGGCGCACCCACAAGTTAGTGGATGTTCCATGAATATTAACTTGTGCACTCACCTTACCATACAATGGTAAAATAAATCAGATGTCTCAATGCATGTGCTAATTAGATGTATTTGTTTTATAGCTGGGGTGTATGTGGATAGAAAATTAGGATTATTTGGTTGAGAGAGACTTGCCATCCAATACATCCAACCAGAAAAGAAGCACCCACTCCACTTCAAGTCACTGTCTGAACAGTTACATAGTCCATGTAGCTTATGTTTGTTTTCTCTAAACCAATCATTCTCCATAAAGAAAAATAAATCACAATTTGACATGAAATATGGTTCCAACAAGAATCATCATGACCCTAACTCAATTCAAGCTGATATATAGTCTTTGCTTGATTTTCAAGAACCTTCTGGTGGGCCATGTTATAGATCTAATAAACAATTTGGATTTGGTATGAATGATCTTTCAAACAGATATGAATCTTCTATGAACTGGCACTAATTTCTTCTCTCTTATTATCAAAGTTATATAAGTCAGTATCCTAACCTCTGTATCAGGAGTGGACGACTTGGACCAACCTGACCCAATCCAGATTCTAGGTTTCTGGAATCTGATCTGAACCAGACTCCCAATCTGGATTGATCAGATCCTGGATCCTATTCATGTTCTGACCGGAGTCAAGCTTGATCCAAGTTGCACCCTTGCTAATTTGAACTTGATCTGAATTCAACTTGGGTTTCAGTTTTAGGTCCAAGTTCAGACTAAACTCAAAAACTACCCAACATTAATTCGGGTTTTAATTGAATTGGGTCGGTCCGGTCATGGTCCGCCCAGCTTTAAGTTTACCCCAAAAATGAGTGCCAATGCATGCAGAAAGAATGATATTATCCACATTTTAAAAAACTGTGGTTGAAAGTTTTCACTTCATTTCTCGTTTTACATCATCAAGGAATAGATGCATAAAGTAAGAATGATATTATCCACATATTCAAAAACCATGGTTGAAAATTTTCAATTCATTTTTCATTTTATAACATCAAGGAATTTTTTTTCTTTTTGCTGTGGGTTCCCAACTCTTTAGGTTGGACCAATCTTTCTGGGCCCAAAGGAAAGTCGGGTAAACTCCTCTGTAGCCCCAGTGTGGTAGTGCAGTTTCGAACCTACGAACTCCAGGTGCAAACCGTGGTCCTAAGCTAACTGAGCTACCTCTTGGGATTAACATCAATGAATAGAGACATGTTCTTATAAGAAGGCTAATCAAACTAGCAAGTAACTAAAATATAATTTGATGATTATAACCATTGAGATAAGAGCCTGCAATTACATTTTGCCCAAATGTTTTAGTTTTCTATTTATAGAAATGAAGAAGAGGTATCAAAGAGAACACTAGGGCTTCATTGTGTGTGTGTGTATTTTTTTTGGTAACGGGCTTTGTTTGGTTAAATGTCTTGTATTATGGTTAATCGGTGGCGGTTTTCTTGGGTCAAGCACGATCCATGTTAGGGTTTAAACTTTAAAGGTAATTTCATCATTTGCATAATTATTTCTTAGCGCTTAAATGATAAGTTATAAATACGATGTAACTTGTAAACTATAATCTGAAAGAGAAAGAAGAAAAAGAGGAGAGAAATAATGATAAGAGACTCCTCTTCGGCAGTAGAGATGGACACATCGCTGAACCACATTAAACTTTATTTTCCTTTTTGTGTGTGCGCGATAGCTTGAATGGATTTATGTGTGCATTGTGTGTTCGTGTGAAGTCCGGATCACCTGTCGATCATGTGGGTTTGTCGATGATGTGACTCACTCTGATTGATCAACTTACGATAAGTGTGCATCAAGCGCGACGAGTAATACACACTCGTTCGTGTGGGAGGTCGCAAATCTTTGTTGTGTTCAATGGGCTTTGGATGGGTTTTTGATTGCTAAAAACAACAAATTAGTCAAAATCTCTCCTTGAGAACAATCAATGGGATTAGATTTTAGTTGCTTTCTAATTTCTACAACCTCCTTGATTTGGAATGCTACCCTTGTGCCAATTTCACTATCATGGGGGATTAAGGTGAGAAGGTGATGGGACGTGAGCTCCTCTTTAAATTGCCACCCAAGTCAATACGAGCGGCTTTCATTCTTTCTCTCTGTCTCATCCTCAATGATAAGATCCACACTAAGTATCCATGTATATGTATCATCCCTTCAGTAATAGAAAATGCTATTTGAAAAATCAGGAAGCAGATATTTTCTCTTATTGGCTTGCTTAGAAGCATTTGGTGTATGGCATGTGTATGAGGGTCCAAGCCATACTCTTATCATGGTGGGCCACAGCCCAAAATTCTAACCCCTCAGACTCATTAGAAATCACACCTTCACTGTTATTGTCATCATCATCATCAATTATCCCATCAATGCTGACTTTACTTTATAATATTTTGGCTTTTCTTGATATTTAAGTTCTTTACAAGTCTCTCTTTTCTTACTGAAATCACCTTGTCTCCTATAATCTCTTACTCAAAATGGATGATTATGATGGTCCAATCAATCTATTTTCATGGCCGCTGCATCCCATATCAGTTAGAGATTACCTCATGCAAGGGCAGAGCCAAGAAATTCTACTTGGGAGAGACTTATGTAATATATATATATATATTTATATATATATTTTCTCTGGGCATGTTTGTTTCATGTAAATGAATAAATAGGATTCGTAAGACCTTCATTTTTAAAAATGGTTAAAATTGAAGAAACAAATGTGAATTTTAGGAATGTCCATCAAATAATCTCCCCTCCAATTGAAAATGAATCAGAGGGACGTGAAAAATGAATGCCACCACTCTAGTAATTCAAATTTTTGGAATGTGAGGATTGTATATACATCATTACATTATATACTCTACTCATATTTTTCACCCCTTAATTCTTTAATAATCCTTAGTTGGAGCTCCTTTGACTTTGAATTCTTATATATTCTATGCAAACAAATATATCCTAAAATATAGAGAGGGCATATGCATTCAACAGTGTAGTTTACTACATGAACTCTCTTGTATTATGTCCCCTGCTTTCATCCATGATCATTCCAATTCTTTCACATACACCACCCCACCTTAACACAAGCACAAGCACAAGCACAAGCACAAGTTTTATATTATTCATACGATTGTGGTAATTTTGTATATAGGTATTAAATTTTGAAGACTTGAACTTAAGGTTAGAACCATTGATATGTCCGAAATCTTACATTTCACTCATCTATATCCACACCAGTTCGTCCTAGCATCCCTCTTGACTGTCATCCATATAAGTGGGCTTTTCCGAAGGATAAAAGAGTGCACACAATGTTTTGCAGCCAAATAAATGTGCTCACAGTCCACACATATGATATATTATACCTAATAAGATAGGTAATAACCCAGCATACCCCGACAAAATGTAGACATCAGGAAAGCTGCATTTTTTAAATAGATCTACAAATGAATACAGTGCATGAAAATCTTATCATAACAAAATAAAAATGCATTCATGCCAGTGTCAAATGTGGCGTATACGAGGAATGATAAAAAAGTATACACAATGCTCTAGTGCATAATCACTCATCAGCCATCATCTTCATCTTTCCACGTAGCCCATGTCTCATTGAATCCACATCTTCTCGGATGGCACTCAGAAAACTCGAAGGCAATATCAAGAGAACTGTCGGTACCATATTTCATGTCTGTTTTTTCCTCCTCCTGATTTAGATGCGGACAATCTCTTATGTTTGGAATAATATGTAGGAAATCGTATAGCCCGTATGTCATGGGTCTCACGTTAGATCAAACACGGTTGTTCCCATGGGCCACATGGTTTCGAAGATAACCAAGATTGCAATCAAATTGATGTTATTGAAAACGAAAAAATTTGGTGGGTGGGACATTGATTTTGAGTGGTCTAAGTTTGATCATTGACGGGTTCATTGTATGCGACCTGGCATCGGAAGAGGATTCATCCATGGTGTCATGGTGCATGCCTTAAACACCTCAACCATTCCTCACTCAGCACTGTACATTTTCTTATGCAAACAAACTGCAAGCCAGTCTCAAATTGGGCCAGGACTAAATTCAGGGTTCATGGACCCACCTTTCTTTTCCTTCATTCATCTTGCCATGCAAATCTACCACCCTCCTGGGTCGAACCCTCTAACCTGAACCAACTTCGGCCCAAGTCCCTCAACCCTGTATCATTCACTTCACAGAACCTACTGGCCCACCCTTGAGGCTCAATGGGCTCATTCCCAAGCCCAGGGGTCCGATCCTTCGACGCAGGGTTCAGCGAATTCCTCCAATCATAAACATAGGCCGAGACCCTCCTCTTAAACTTGTTCTTGAACTCGGCCCAAACCTGGTACTTGTAATGGTTCACCACCCCTTCATGCAACGTCAACTTCCTCACCTTGTACCCATCCTTCATCTTGAAATGGTGGACCGCATTCTCAAGCGATCGATCCACACCGTCCAACAGCACTATCGATTTGTGCCGTTGATGATCATGCAATCGGCAATTGTACCCCTGCGTCACGCCCTCAATCGGATGTGATCGACGATTCGATGGCCCGAAATCATAGCATTTCATCGTCATCTGACCGATCATAGCCCTTGATTCGGGCAGGAGAGATTGCAGCATGTGTTTGGACGGTCGAGATGAGTTTTGCCACCTTGGAGAGAAGACGAACTCGTCCACGTCAGTAAACAACATCCATGTGCATGAGTCTCTGAAGGACATCGCACAGTGGGAGAACCCAGCTTCCTGGGTCTTGGGCCAGGGCCAATAGAAAGTTGCCACGTCATGGCCCAATTCAACAAGCTGGCCCACTACCTTATAAAAGTCGTCATCGCTGCCATTGTCGTAGAAAACGAACTTTTCTACACCAATCGACGCGTGGTAAGTCACCCACTCCCTGACGAACTTTGCCACGTCGTACACGACCGTACACGCGCACAGTAGGGCCTTCCCCTGCAGCGGGGCTAACGTGCGCGGTTTAGGGTCGTAAATGGCCAAAGACGGGACGGCCCGGGTCTTATCCGACTCGTACCCGATCTCGAGGGAGACTCGGGTCATGGAGGGGATCCGACGGGCGGGATGCGGGCAGCGGAAGACCTCCTGGGAGGAGATCGTGACGTCCGTTTTCACGCCGTTCGCGAACACGCAGCGGAGGGAGGCGGCGGGGAGGTTGACGCCGTGGTGCTTATTGATGCCCTTGGCGAAGACGACGACGTCCGTCTCCGTCGAGAAGGACTCGTAGACGTAGAAATTCCACCGGAGCATCGTCGCCAGAGAGGTGTCTTTTTCCGGCGAGCCGGCGAGGGTGGGAGTAAGGAAGGGACGGAGGCGGCGGACCGAGTTGGGCATGATGCATTTGAAGGTGGGGCGGCCACCGGAGGCCAAGACGCCGACTGGGGTGGCGGGGGACGTGGCGCCGCCCTGGAAAATACAGGAATATGGGGTGGCGGCGGCCGTTTGGGGGGCGGCCGGGCGGACAAGGAAGACCTCCCAGTCGTGGAAGAGGATTGATTGGGTGGTCAAATTCCCTGCAACTTGGTCTCCGGAGAGTTCTTGGATTGCAAGGTTGGAGCTTTGGGTTTTGAAGGTTGTGAGACGGGGTAGAGGGAGGCGGATTCCGACGTCTTCGAGGAAGACGTCGTCGAGGATGAAGAGGTGGCGGCAGAGATGATGGAAGATGGAAGCTAAGAAGAAGAGGGAGATGAAGCACAATTGAATTCTCCATGCCATCTTTCTTTCTAGAGAGAGAGAGAGAGAGAGAGGATGTTTTTTTTTTTTTTCCCTCCTGAGTGTGTTGCGAAGAGGAAAGGGTGGAGAGAAAATAGAGGGGGTGCAAAAGCTATTATAGTCAGGAATGTGGGGCCTGATTTTCTCTTTCCAGTCTATTATTTTATTTTATTATGAAGTTGTTAAAGATGCTCTAATGTAGATTGATTGATTGATGGCACCAAGATAAGGAGCGGGTTAATTGGATGTGAATAAAAGTAATAAAGATAAATTTTAAGAAGTAGAACTTATTCAAGGACTTAGTTTAGGGAGAATTGCACCGTGAAATAAAATTTACATAGCCGAGCCAATGTAAATAAGATAAGTCTTTGATGATGATATAATGATGTTGCTGCATGCACATAGAGCCCATTTGTTGGAAGATGGACTTTTGATGAGAGATTCCTATCTTGGAACTTCAATGATAATGAAGTTGCTTTTTCCAATACTTTTAAATTCTGATTAATTGTGAGTAGAATTTATTTCATTTTCCAAAATACTATCTTGTAATTATCATTTTTGAAATTAGAGTGAAGAATAGCATTTGGAGAATTCATAAAACCTTCCAACAAATTTTTTGAGAATTCTTGTAAATAATGGGCTGATAAAGTTTTAGTTGGATAAGTTTTTAAGGCAACTATGCTTAAAGTGATTAGCATTCAAGCGTTCAATGGAAGCAACGTCTGCTAGAATTTGCTCGGATATGAAATTTTAACAACCTTTTGGATGTTATAATGATGCAGGGTGGGATTGAAAGGTTTTTATAGCATGCATTAAAAGTTGGCTAAGGTTGAACTCATTTGATCATGACAATCAAATTAAAAGCTGTAAATTTTGAACAAACGTAGAAGTGAATATGCATAATTGTCGATCTTTGAAACCTAAAAATGGGTGGTCACAATCATCCCATTTATTAGGTCCGGTCCCCACATTGAATTTCGATTCCTAGGAGAGGATCCAGTCTTGGTTTGGACAAAACTATGTTGACATACTGTCATGTGTGAAAGCCCAACTCAAATCTAATTTAATAATAATAATAATAATAATAATAATACTGTATTAGTCATAAATTCTTAATATTGTGATGCTTTGAACCATCGCCAAAATAACACCGGAGGAAATTTGAAGAGTGTGAGAAGGGATTAGATTCATCTCAATAGCTGAGCCCTATATGAAACATTGGTAAAAGAGACATCTCCGGTTAAATCTTACGTTAGTTGTTAATTTGGAGCAACCTTCCTTTTTTATTCAGTCTTGAAACTACCCGTTATAATAATTGATGGAGTTTAATTAGCACAACCTAAATGGAAATCAAAATATGAAACATAAGTTTTAAAAAAAATGCATAAAACAACCTCATTAGAGGTGCTAATCAATGATTCATTAGGGGGGCTTCTAAGACATGGGATGGGGAGGATCTTAACTCAACTAACTAAAAGACCCCATTTTTTTTCTTTATATAAAATTGTTAATCATTGCACCAAATCTCCAGAGACAGAAATATAATGTGCTGTGGAGGTGTACCTTTCCAGTTTTTGCTTCTTTAGATTTCGACTAATGATAGTTTTTGGTGACTTAGGTCAGAGCAGACAAAGGGCATGGCAGATGAAGAGGAATAGTGACCTGACCATAAATGATGGGGCCGGCTTCTACACCTTCTTCTCTCGTTTTTTCCCACTTGGATGCGAGTGTGGGACACCACAATTGACCTTTCCAAAGAGGTGGCTAACGGTCAAGTGGGCTCAAACCGGGTTGGTTCAACAGGTGTATTCCATAATTTGGAGTGCAACCAATCTGATTTCTAGATCTACATCCCATGCACGTCAACCCGACCCACACGTATGGACCGCCAATTCATGTGGTCAGCCCAAACTGACCCGCATTGATCCGCAAACTATATGGTTAGCCTAGATGGCCCGACCTGACCCGACCTGCTCTGCAAAAGATCAGCCCAAGCTCAACTTCAGTTCAAGATATATATGAGGTCCATTACTAAGTATTCCGTCTACAAACTGATTGAATGGTCATTAAACAATAGAGATTCGAATGAACTGATTCAATGGTCAAGTTTGAAAGAAATAATATTTCATCATCAATTCCACAAATCTAATTCCTGGACTATAATTTGTTAATAAGTTCCAACAATAAAGTGAATGATCCAAATCAATAAATCTTGATTCCCATAAGTATACACTGAGAACTTGACAATAATAATTATATTTTTCCCCTTTGAATGTCCTTGTGGAAAGGAAGAAATTTTCCTACTAATTGTTTTAGAGGATTGTTAATAAATAATTATTTTAATAATTGATTATTCAATTTTTTTTATAATGATATATCATTTCTATAGTAGTTCACTATATTTATATCTACCCTTTTGTAATTCTTATATTTAATAAAAAAATTGGCAACTCTTCTTGAGTCAACTCCCTGAGTCACTGAGTTGACTTTTTTCCTCGGCCTTCCGAGTCAGGTCCAAGTCCAAAGAGCAAGTGGGTCACATAAAGCCCAATCTACTACAAGGTCATGCAATGCAGCCATATTAATTCATCCAGTTTGGACTCACTCTTTGTTAATAATAGTTTATTCTTGAGTTTCACTCAAAGCCTTCAAACGAATACAAAGTAGGATTTGATCGAGTTAAATTCAAGCAAGCAACCAACCAAACAATTAGAAAACTTGAAGCAGAAGAAGACATTTGTAGGTGATAAAAATTAGGGGTGTAAAAAAAAACCGAAAAAACCGCCTAACCGAACCGAACCGCGGTTAATAACCGTGTTTCACGGTTCGGTTACGGTTTTTGAAATCGAAAAACCGCGCTTCACGGTTTGGTTACGGTTTTTATCTTGACTCACGGTTATTAACCGCGGTTAACCGTTAACCACGGTTCGGTTAACCGTATTCCGAAAACACACGGTTAACCGAACCGTTTCACTAATAAGAAAAAAACTTAAGGGCCTAAATGTGATTTTTTTTAGAGTAACATATTATGCCATTCTCTAACTATTATTATTTTTTTTCACAATAAGTTTGATTAATAAACAATAAAATTTTCATAAAAATTTTTAAGTGACAATTAACCGTAACCGAACCGTTAACCGCGGTTAACCGCGGTTCGGTTTTTAACGGTTTTTTTACAGTTCGGTTACGGTTACGGTTTTTAAAAACCAAAAACCGTGAAACACGGTTCGGTTAACCGTTTTCCCAAAAACCGCGGTTAACCGAACCGTTACACCCCTAATAAAAATATCACCCACTTAGATCAGGATGTAGAATTTGTGGATTAGGGAAGATCGAACGCCGAGGACCTGAAAAGGAAAGGAAAATGGCTTGGGTCAGAGCCCTTGGCTGCTATGAGCCGAAGGCACTCCGATGCCTGAGTTAGTTCTGGAAAAACTAAGCAGGGGGAGGAAGAAGAGAATGAGAGTTTGAGTAGGGGTTCACGTATTGTCAGTTAGCGTACCTCCATGGGGCTGATCCCATGTGTATTTGTAGACGATTCCTCGTTCATTCTTCTTTGTGAGTGGAGGTAGGTGGGGTAAGGTCCTATCGGGCCGTACCCTGACATTCGACGGTAGGTAAAATGAGCACATCCCATCAGAAACTTCCATGCTTTTGGTCAGTTGATGTGAATGGATGATAAAGCCAACTTCTTATCGCCAAAAATGAGCAACCTATCTGTCAAGGCTCGCCCGTACTTCTCATAGGAGCGTGATAGCCCACTCTTTGCCTTCAGTACTTTTACCGGGATCAGGAATGGTCGGCTGGGCTGGCACTTAGCTGACACTCATGCCGAGCTGATAAATGCTGAGTTGGCACTCTTAACCGAGCTGTCGAGCTACTGAAAGGGGGAGCATCTTGAGCCGACGCTTCTTACCGAGCCGCCGAATTGCTGGGCTATTATTACCAAGACCGAGGTGAACAGCCAGTGCATCACCGTGGTTCTTATTTAATCTCATCATTACGGTACTTTACCCACACAATTGCCCCCTAGCTTTTGACCTCTGAAAGTTCTCCAACTTGAGGAGGTCGAAAGCTAAGTGATTCTGCCTAGCTGGTACTACTACCGAGCTTAAGAGAAGGTTGTCGAAGTGTGGGAAGGGGTTACCGAGATGGTGGAGTCTCGGTTCGAAAAAGGGGGTCCCTCCTTATCTTGATGACCGTTGCTGACGTGCGGTCCTCATCAAGATGTCTCTTCGCCTGCCCGAAGCATTTAATAGTCCTCAGGAGTTACCCCGCTGGTGGCACGTGTCGCCTTTTCGGCTGCCACGCAATCGTTTCAAAAGTATGTTAGGGTTGCTCGAGGTGAGGCCTCATTAAAGGCATGCCTTATTGAGGGTGTTCTTCATTAAAGGCGTTCCTCAAAAGCTGAAACGACGCCTCTAACCCTTACAAATTAGGGCGTCTCCTTCGCCCTGACCTTCCTGATTGAAGTTTCTGTTCCTTTTGCTGGAGAGCTCTTTGCTACCTGCAAGTCGCTAGCGCCTTCTTCTGCACAGTCCCCCTCGTAGGGTTTCTCTCTGCTTCTCTATTTTTCTCCCTTCTAGGTAGGTAATGGGGGTTTATAGGCACATGTTAGGAGACCCGGTTTCTATCACAGTCTTTAGGAACCTGTACCATATCCCTGCTAGCGTAGAGGTTAGACCGGATGGCCCTGACAATGGCTTCGTCTTCCACGATGGCTGGATGCCGTTTTGGCCTCGTCACTGTCGTGGAAGCAGGGGTCCGGTTCCCCCTTCACCCACTCCTTAGGGACTGTCTCCGGGAGTCAACGGCTACAAAATTATTATGGGGGCAGTGCAGTTGAACAGGATCTTGGGGATCAACTTTGGTGTCATGGACATCGAGGACGCATACAACCTCTGTAAATCTACAGATGGTAACTCTTACTACCTTCGACTAAGGGTTAGACGGGCTGGCTTCGTCACCGCATTAGAGGACTCTAACCAGTATGCGGGAGATGATCGAGTCTTTGTCAGAGGGGATGGGAGTTCGGCGAGACAGAAGCTGGCACGACTATCTGGATCCCTCGTAAAATGGGAACCCCTCTAAGTAAAGGCTGAAGTCTTTTCGGTTTGCGGTTTCCCCTTTCTTTTTTACATCTGCCAGTCCCCTTTCTTTTTTACATCTGCCGGACTAACATCTTTTTCTGTTATGCAGATTTTCGCCAGAGAAGGCAGCTAGCCAAGCGAAACCGCTGGAAGGTAAACACGGCTTGGCATGAGCTGGTGAGGAACTACCGCGAGCACAACGGCCGAGCTGCCTGGTCGCTGCTGGGGTATACGTCGCACTACAAGTCCTTCAACACCTCGAGGAAGGTGACCGGGATAGACTCCGTGCTGCGCTGGGAAGGCACCAGCGCGGAGCCAATGACGGTCGGAATCCCTGCTGAGTGCCTGGTTGAGTCCGGTGACCGAGCTTCAGTGCCACTTCAAGACTCGGGCCCCATCGAGACCGCAGCAGCTGAGGCCGAGACCTCTTCACGGCGGAGGAAAAGACTGTTAGCATCTTCCAGCTCGGCGTCTTCAAGCTCGACATCTTCGAGCTCGGCATCTTCCAGCTTGGAAAAACAAGAAGAGATGCTGCGCCATCGTCGCCAACGCTTCGCAGCAGAGGACTTGTCAACCGCGGCTTTTGGGGGCGTTACGGGCGAGGCCCTGGATGCCCCCCAGTCTGCTAGCAATGCTCCAGCTTCACCGCCTCCCGCAACTGCTGATGCGGCTGTGACCGCTCCTGTTGCTGCCACCGCAGCCGAGGCCCCTCCTGCCGCCGTGGCCGAGGTTGGTCCTGCTGCTCCTCCCCCTGCTGCCATTGTAATTGACCACTAGCCTCCTGGCTTCTCTCCAAGGGAAGAAGGTCAGGAGTGTCCTGCCGAGGCCGCGGAGGAGCACCGGGCTGGGAAGAGGCAGAGGGTCGAGGTCCCGCCTGGCCCTTCGTCGCCACCGCCTGCTACAGAAACTCTCCCGCCCCCTCAGCTGGTCTCATGGAGACTGGACATCGAGGGCGCACTGGGGAGGCCGCTGGCGGTGACGGACCGTGAAGGCGGCGACCTCCAGGTGGTCACTGCGCTGGGGCGAGCTTGCGCCCTCCCACTGGACATGGCGAAGTGGGAGACGATGGACAACGAATCACTGCTGCTTTCGTCAATGCGGTCGTTGATAGCAGTGAGTTTCTGATAATTCTTTCAAGTCTTGAGTTCGGTATTCATCCTTTGACGGTCGCTTTTGTTCTTTAGGTGGTCCAAAAATGCCAGATAGGCATGGGGAGAATGGAGGTAGCCGAAGCCAAGGCGTCTGAAAGGGAAAAACTGCAGAAGTCCCTGGAGGCCAAGGATGGGATGCTGAGAGAGGAGGAGAGTAGGAATGCTGGCCTCGCTACCGACCTCGAGCAAGCTCAGGCTGAGGTGGTGCATCTGAGAGAAGAAGCAGAGGAGGAGGCGACTCAGAACGCCCACCTTTCTGTTGACCTCGACAGCACTCGCATCGAGCTGGTGCTGCTAGAAGATGAGCTGCAATCCAGTCGGAGGGTAAACAAGCGGCTAATCTCTGAGAGGAACGCGGCTAGAGTCCAGTTGGAGATTGCCCGAAAGGAGAAGGCAGCTGTAACACCCTGTCCCGAGTTAATTAAGATTAACTCTAATTAATCGGGATTAATGCTAATTCAACTTGATTTATGGAATTAATGTTGATTAATGGCTACATTGATAAGAATTTGGCTCAAGTGGTCACATTGAACTTAATGAAATGAATCGTAGAGGTTTAGCCTAAAACCTAAACCAAGCAATGTAAGGACTTTTTCGTAAATACGAAATTACACGTATTTTGTCGAACACGGAAACTCTTGATACTCACATGTATATCTCGAGGAGTACGTTAACTTTTATACATGTGATGATTCCATTCGACGTGAATTGGTTCAAATGACCATTCATTTGACTTACATTGTAATTAGAAGAAATAAGGGGGGGGGTCAAATGCAAAAAGAGATGATTATAAGATTGAGATGAACTCCTTTGAGTTCATTCTCAATCCCAGCACAGCTCTCTCTCTTTCTCTCTCGTTCTTTTTCATTTTCTCTTCCGTTTGCTCTCAAGGGTGGAGATTTCTGGGGGATCTTGAAGGATCCTTCATCTTCATCGTCTTCTCTCTCTCCTTCCCTTGTTTCCTTGAAGTTGGAAGCTAGGGACAAGTCCAAGAATTCCTTTGAGAGACTACAAGTAAGTGATTTAGATTGTTTATAGAGTTTTTCAACTCTTCTTAGTGATTTGGACTGGTTTCGTACATAAGAAACTCATTAGAATTGTCTTGAATGGTTTGGTTGATCCTTAGGTTCAAAAGAAAGTGAGACTTGAGGAATTCAGCTTGGATTCAAGCTAGACAAGGGAGATTCTTGTTACTTAAGTTCCAAACCAGGCAAGTATACTCAATTGTATTGATTTCAATTGTTAAGTGATTTATTAGAACTCAAGGAGTTCATTTACAGAGAATTCGGTTCAGAAGTTTCTGATCTTCTGGGCGCAATTCGGTCAGCCGCCAGGCTGACCGACACTTAACCGAGAGCTGACCGACATTGGTCGGCTAGCCGCATTTGTGAGTTCGGCTAGCCGCGGGTTAACCGTAAGGTGACCGCAAATCTTGTCAGGGTTTTTCCATCAGAAATCGAGCTTCTGGAAATCGAACCGTAAGCTAACCGAATAAATTCGGCTAACCGAAATTTGAATTTCGGTCAGCCGTGAGGGTGACCGCACAGGTGACCGAATTGGGCAAAGTGTCCTGTACAATTGAGGAATTCTGGAAGCTGACCGAATGTGGTTCGGTCAGCCGAAACCCCTAATGCGGCTAACCGCTAGGTAACCGCCGAGGCGACCGAAATTGAGGAAATATCAGAATGGAATTCTGATCATTTCCTAAACCTTCATGGGTGTTAGCTAAACTTATGTGAATGTAAATTTCACTAAAAAGTGATGTCATCCACAATAACACTTACATTGCATAATGAACGTTTCACCCGAATGTTGTTTTAGGAAATTTACTTGTTTGTGACTTGAGTTGGCTTGTCCTCTCTTGTCTATTTCTGTTATGCTCCTTGTTGAGCTTCATTGAACAATGTATTGAATTAATATACTGAAATGCAATGAAATGAAAAGAAATGAACTGAAATGAACAAACATTGTAATATGAAAGATTAAGTCTGCTGCAGTAGATGGAGCGTTCCGGAGCTCCGTGGTGATGCCGGTGATCTCTGATCAAGACACTGGTAAATCCCACACATTTGATAAGCCACCTAATAAAGTGCGTAACCATTTGAAAAGCCACTTAAGAAAGTGAGCACTAATGAAATGACATGAGTCCTTGAAAGGCTGGGTTGTGAATGGTGCGCCTTCCGCCTATGCTAGAGGACAACGAAAAGACACTTGATAAAGTGTATACATGAATTACTGCTCTCTTCAGGGGAGAACTACATGAAATGAATGCTTCCTTCAGGAAAGAACTATATGAATGGAATTGAATTGAATTAAATTGAACCTGAATTGCTTTGCATATTATTGTTCTATATATTGATTGAAATCAAATTGCTAACATGCAAGTATCATAGAATTGTGTATACATTGTTGAACCGTCGTGTTCACAGTGTTATTGATGACATTACAGGCCCAGTTGGCCATTCCAGTGGTACCGAGACCGCGCCGCCAGCGGAGGAGACCAGTTCGGTTCCCCCAGGAGGGTTGAACGAATGGATATAAATCGGAGGCGACCGGTTTAGCAAACTTTGGAAATATTTGGAATAGATTCATTTTGTTGTAAATAATGATCACATGCATTGTATTTGAATATGCATGGTTGATTTAAATAGGAAATGAGATGTATCAGTGAACTTTACTTTTGGTAAAGAATTTGTACATATTAATTAGAATGTCAATGTATATATATATTTCCGTAAAAATTGTACATTTGACAGGTATATGTAAGATCCCTTGTGAATCTCGTATTGACTTAGGTGATGCGAGGTTTACGGGAGTAAGTATGGCATCACGACTCGGGGTTTGGCCGTGGTAACCCTAATCTCGGGCCCGGGTCGTGACATACTTATTGTATGGTATCAGAGCTAAGTTAACTAAGTTAAATGACTTAGCCAATTATAGGAACGAAGTGAGGAACGTTACGTTTCGTGCCAAATCCAATCTTGGATTTGTGAGTTAAATGCTTTCACTTTATGTGAGATATGTGATGGAAGTGTTGAGATATATGTATCTTACCTTCCGTATTGTTTACAGCATGGCTGCATCTGGATCGAATACAGGAAATGATGACTTTATAGAGGTTGTCACACCGTCTCCTGTCTCCGATTTGGACACACGGATGACTGCCATCCTAGAGCAATTGGTGAGAAGCAATGAACAAATGGCCAAGAGTCATGAAGCACAGATGGGTATGCAAGCCCAGATCACTTCTTTATTACAAGTGCAGAGCCAATTACAGGCTCAGATGCAAGCAACACCAGTAGTGCCACCAGTTCAACCACCTGCTCAGGTTGGAACACAAGTGGTAATTCAATCCAAGGAGAAAGACCCTAATGTTCTGTATGAACAATTCAGGAAAAGAGGAGCTACTGAGTTCCGGGGTACTGAAGACGTGTTGAAAGCTGATGAGTGGCTGGAACACATTGAGGATGTGTTTGGTACAGTCACGTGCACGCAGAAACAGAAAGTTGCTCTCATTTCCTCCATGCTACGAGAGGTAGCAAAGACATGGTGGAAGAGCGTGAGTGGGGCAATCACTATATTGCCAGAAGCAGTAATCTGGGAGCAGTTCAAACAGCAATTTCAAAGGAAGTTTGTTCCAGAACATGTGCGGCAGAAGAAAGAAGCAGAATTTCTGCAATTGAAGTAAGGTCAAATGACTGTATCTGTATATGTCCATACCTTTCTGCAATTGTCTAAGTATGCTACTGATTTGGTAGATACGGAAGACAAGAAGGTGAAGAGGTTCCTCAATGGCCTAAATGCCACATATAAGAAGATGGTATTGGCAAATAGGCCTACTACCTTCGATGATGCCGTTGATAGAGCCTACACAGCAGAAGAAGTCCACAGAGAAGAATTGGCTGAGAATGAAAGTACTAAGAGGAGTAGTGGTGAAAAATCTACAGGCTCCTGGTTCAAAAAGGGAGGACGATTCAAGGATAAACATAAGAAGCAGAAATTTACTGCTAGGACTGAGAATAAGCCAGTTTGTGAGACATGTGGAAAGGCTCACAAGACTGAGTTGTGTTGGAGAACTACTGGAGCATGCCTTGTTTGTGGTTCTTTGGAACACAAAATGGCACAATGTCCAAAGGCAAGGAGAGATGACAGAGCTCCTAATCAGCAGACTGCTCAAGCACAAGCAGCACTCCCTGCTCCTCCACAACGATTAGCTTTGCCAGCACCTCCTAGGCAACAGCAACAACAAGGCCAGCAGCGTCAATGGCAGAGGCAACAACCTGGACAGCAACAGCAGAGGCCACAGATAGCTGGAAGGGCTTATGCTCTTAACCGAGAGCAAGCTGATGTTGCAACCAATGTGGTTGAAGGTACAATTCTTATAGGTGATAAACCTGCGGTTGCATTATTTGATCCCGGTTCCACGCATTCATTTGTAGCACCTGTATTTGTGTGTAATATGCGAGACCGGATAATGCAATTGCCATATGATTTTACAGTATCTACTCCTCTAGGGAGAAGGGTAGTATGTGAATTGTATGTTCCCCAATGTGATGTGAAAATCGGGGAAGTGGCAATGCCAGCTGATTTGGTTATCCTAGCCATGAATGATTTTGATGTGATATTTGGCATGGATTGGCTTGCGAAGTACAGAGCTTGTTTAGACTGTTTCCGCAAAATCATCACCTTTAGGGTTGATGAGGCCAATGCCAGTGTGCTTTTTGAAGGCACTTTGAAGAGGTTTGATACGAGGCTTATATCAGCACTTAAGGCTGAACGACTGATGCATAGTGGTTGTGACGGCTACATTGCATTCATTTCTGAACAGAAGCCTGAACAGAAACTAGAAAACATTCCGATAGTTTGTGAATTTCCAGACGTATTTCCCGATGAAGTGCCAGGTCTACCTCCAGCAAGGGAAGTGGACTTCACTATTGACCTTGTGCCCGGTACTGCACCGATATCCAAGGCACCATATTGAATGGCACCATCAGAGTTGTATGAATTGAAGAAACAGATACAGGAATTGCTAGACAAAGGTTTTGTCCGACCCAGTGTCTCACCATGGGGAGCACCTGTACTGTTTGTAAAGAAGAAAGATGGCACCTTTCGAATGTGTATTGATTATAGGCAGATCAATCAAGTGACAATTAAAAATAAATATCCACTGCCTAGAATCGATGAGTTGTTTGATCAACTTCAAGGTGCAGCTTACTTTTCCAAGATTGATCTTCGATCTGGATATCACCAGATACGAGTTAAGGATCAAGATGTACAGAAGACTGCATTCAGGACTCGTTATGGACACTATGAATTTTTAGTGATGCCTTTTGGGCTAACCAATGCACCTGCAGTTTTTATGGCTTTAATGAACAGAGTGTTTGCTTCGTACCTAGACCAGTTTGTTGTGATCTTTATTGATGACATCCTGGTATACTCAAGGTCAGAAAATGAGCATTCACATCATCTGAGAATAGCATTGCAGACACTGAGAGAGAATCAGTTGTATGCAAAGTTTTCGAAGTGCGACTTTTGATTGCAGCAGGTTGCATTTTTGGGTCACGTCATTACCAGAGATGGATTAGCTGTTGATTCAGCTAAGATTGACGCGGTTAGCAATTGGCAGAGTCCGAAGAATGTGCCAGAGGTTCGGAGTTTCTTAGGGTTGGCGGGCTACTATAGAAGGTTCGTAAAGGACTTCTCCAAGATAGCAGCTCCGTTGACGAAACTGACTCGGAAGGACATTCCTTTTCAATGGGATGATGTATGCGAGTGCAGTTTCCAAACTCTGAAGCAGAAGTTGATAACAGCCCCAATCTTGGCTTTACCTGAAGGAAGAGGAGGGTTTGAGATTTACTCAGATGCCTCAGGCGTTGGATTGGGATGTGTGTTGATGCAACGAGGTAGGGTAATTGCCTACGGTTCGCGTCAATTAAAAGAGCATGAGAAGAACTATGCTACACATGATTTAGAGCTCGCGGCTGTTGTATTCGCATTGAAGCAATGGAGACATTATCTGTATGAAGAGACTTTTGAAGTTCATTGCGATCACAGAAGTTTCCAATACTTGTTCACTCAGAAAGATATCAATCTGAGACAACGCCGTTGGTTAGAGCTGATCAAGGATTATGATTTTCCATTCACATATGTACCTGGAAAGGGTAATGTGGTAGCTGATGCTTTGAGTTGCAAATCAGCTGACTTGGCATCATTGGTGGGTGAATGGATTATGATTGAAGAATTTAGGGATTGGGATGTATCCATTGAAGTCGTGGACAATCATGTCATGATTGCAGCAATGTCAGTGTTCGAACCGCTACTCATCCAGCAAATTAAAGATAGGCAGTTCGAGGACCCGGACTTAGTAAAAATTCGGGATAACATTGCAGCAAGGCCAGATTTCGTGTTGGTAACAGGAGTTCTCTATTTCAGAGACAGATTATGTGTCCCAGCACAGGAAGATTTGAAGCAAGCAGTCATGTTTGAAGCTCATCACACCAGATATTCTGTGCATCCAGGAAGTACGAAGATGTATAGAAATCTTAAGGGCAGATTCTGGTGGAATAACATAAAACGGGAGATAGCCAGTTATGTATCTTCCTGCTTGACTTGCCAGCGTGTGAAGTTTGAGCACAAGAAGCCACCAGGCTTGCTTCATCCATTGTATATCCCTAAATGGAAGTGGGAACATCTCACGATGGACTTTGTATCCGGATTACCAAGGACGCGGAGACAACATGATGCCATTTGGGTTATTGTGGATCGTCTTACAAAGTCCGCGCACTTTCTTCCATTTCGAAAGGATATGGGATTCAGCGAAATGTCCAAATTGTTTGTCAAGGAGATTGTTAGACTGCATGGAGTACCTGTCTCAATCATTTCTGATCGAGATAGTCGCTTTGTCTCCACATTTTGGCAAACATATCAGAATGCCATGGGTACGAGACTGCGGTTTAGTACTGCATATCATCCACAGACAGATGGGCAGTCAGAGAGAACAATCCAAACGCTTGAAGATTTGCTTCGGGCTAGTGTTGCAGATTTTGGGAGTGATTGGGATGATCACTTAGCTTTGTGTGAATTTGCGTACAACAATAGCTATCACTCCAGCATTGAAATGGCCCCCTTTGAAGCATTATATGGTAGAAGATGTAGGACTCCAGTTAGCTGGGAAGAAGTTGGAACTCGAAGTTTCCACGGTCCTACGATCATTGCTGAAACAGCAGATAAAGTGCAGAAAGTGCAAGAAAGGTTGAAAGTTGCTAGATCAAGGCAGAAAAGCTATGCTGACAATCGTCGGCGTGATCTGGAATTCGCCGTTGGTGATTTAGTCTTTTTGAAGACTTCTCCAATGAAGGGCATTGTCAGATTTGGACAAAAAGGTAAGCTTTCTCCGAGATTTATCGGACCCTTTAAGATCCAAAGTAGAATTGGAAACGTGGCTTATCGTCTAGATCTGCCAGCAGAACTCTCTGGTATCCACAATTTCTTTCATGTGTCCATGCTTCGGAAGTATGTATCAGATCCTTCACATGTGATTCGTCATGAAGAGATCTAAGTGTTGCCAGACACTGCATACGTTGAGAAGCCAATTCAGATAATTGATACCAAGGAGGTGGTTCTGCGTACCAAGACTATTAAATGGGTCAAAGTGCTTTGGGCACATCATGGACTAAACGAAGCTACCTGGGAGCTTGAAGAGCAAATGGCTCGAAAGTATCCAGAGCTATTCACTCAGGTAATTTGCGTTTAAATTGCTTAATTGCTTTGTATTGCATTCGGAGGACCGAATGGTTCTAAAAGTTTAGGGGAATGTAACACCCTGTCCCGAGTTAATTAAGATTAACTCTAATTAATCGGGATTAATGCTAATTCAACTTGATTTATGGAATTAATGTTGATTAATGGCTACATTGATAAGAATTTGGCTCAAGTGGTCACATTGAACTTAATGAAATGAATCGTAGAGGTTTAGCCTAAAACCTAAACCAAGCAATGTAAGGACTTTTTCGTAAATACGAAATTACACGTATTTTGTCGAACACGGAAACTCTTGATACTCACATGTATATCTCGAGGAGTACGTTAACTTTTATACATGTGATGATTCCATTCGACGTGAATTGGTTCAAATGACCATTCATTTGACTTACATTGTAATTAGAAGAAATAAGGGGGGGGGGGTCAAATGCAAAAAGAGATGATTATAAGATTGAGATGAACTCCTTTGAGTTCATTCTCAATCCCAGCACAGCTCTCTCTCTTTCTCTCTCGTTCTTTTTCATTTTCTCTTCCGTTTGCTATCAAGGGTGGAGATTTCTGGGGGATCTTGAAGGATCCTTCATCTTCATCGTCTTCTCTCTCTCCTTCCCTTGTTTCCTTGAAGTTGGAAGCTAGGGACAAGTCCAAGAATTCCTTTGAGAGACTACAAGTAAGTGATTTAGATTGTTTATAGAGTTTTTCAGCTCTTCTTAGTGATTTGGACTGGTTTCGTACATAAGAAACTCATTAGAATTGTCTTGAATGGTTTGGTTGATCCTTAGGTTCAAAAGAAAGTGAGACTTGAGGAATTCAGCTTGGATTCAAGCTAGACAAGGGAGATTCTTGTTACTTAAGTTCCAAACCAGGCAAGTATACTCAATTGTATTGATTTCAATTGTTAAGTGATTTATTAGAACTCAAGGAGTTCATTTACAGAGAATTCGGTTCAGAAGTTTCTGATCTTCTGGGCGCAATTCGGTCAGCCGCCAGGCTGACCGACACTTAACCGAGAGCTGACCGACATTGGTCGGCTAGCCGCATTTGTGAGTTCGGCTAGCCGCGGGTTAACCGTAAGGTGACCGCAAATCTTGTCAGGGTTTTTCCATCAGAAATCGAGCTTCTGGAAATCGAACCGTAAGCTAACCGAATAAATTCGGCTAACCGAAATTTGAATTTCGGTCAGCCGTGAGGGTGACCGCACAGGTGACCGAATTGGGCAAAGTGTCCTGTACAATTGAGGAATTCTGGAAGCTGACCGAATGTGGTTCGGTCAGCCGAAACCCCTAATGCGGCTAACCGCTAGGTAACCGCCGAGGCGACCGAAATTGAGGAAATATCAGAATGGAATTCTGATCATTTCCTAAACCTTCATGGGTGTTAGCTAAACTTATGTGAATGTAAATTTCACTAAAAAGTGATGTCATCCACAATAACACTTACATTGCATAATGAACGTTTCACCCGAATGTTGTTTTAGGAAATTTACTTGTTTGTGACTTGAGTTGGCTTGTCCTCTCTTGTCTATTTCTGTTATGCTCCTTGTTGAGCTTCATTGAACAATGTATTGAATTAATATACTGAAATGCAATGAAATGAAAAGAAATGAACTGAAATGAACAAACATTGTAATATGAAAGATTAAGTCTGCTGCAGTAGATGGAGCGTTCCGGAGCTCCGTGGTGATGCCGGTGATCTCTGATCAAGACACTGGTAAATCCCACACATTTGATAAGCCACCTAATAAAGTGCGTAACCATTTGAAAAGCCACTTAAGAAAGTGAGCACTAATGAAATGACATGAGTCCTTGAAAGGCTGGGTTGTGAATGGTGCGCCTTCCGCCTATGCTAGAGGACAACGAAAAGACACTTGATAAAGTGTATACATGAATTACTGCTCTCTTCAGGGGAGAACTACATGAAATGAATGCTTCCTTCAGGAAAGAACTATATGAATGGAATTGAATTGAATTAAATTGAACCTGAATTGCTTTGCATATTATTGTTCTATATATTGATTGAAATCAAATTGCTAACATGCAAGTATCATAGAATTGTGTATACATTGTTGAACCGTCGTGTTCACAGTGTTATTGATGACATTACAGGCCCAGTTGGCCATTCCAGTGGTACCGAGACCGCGCCGCCAGCGGAGGAGACCAGTTCGGTTCCCCCAGGAGGGTTGAACGAATGGATATAAATCGGAGGCGACCGGTTTAGCAAACTTTGGAAATATTTGGAATAGATTCATTTTGTTGTAAATAATGATCACATGCATTGTATTTGAATATGCATGGTTGATTTAAATAGGAAATGAGATGTATCAGTGAACTTTACTTTTGGTAAAGAATTTGTACATATTAATTAGAATGTCAATGTATATATATATTTCCGTAAAAATTGTACATTTGACAGGTATATGTAAGATCCCTTGTGAATCTCGTATTGACTTAGGTGATGCGAGGTTTACGGGAGTAAGTATGGCATCACGACTCGGGGTTTGGCCGTGGTAACCCTAATCTCGGGCCCGGGTCGTGACAGCAGCCGAGCTAGAGTCTGCCTTAGTGAAGCAGAAGGCCGAGCTCGCAGTGAAGTACGAGGCCGAGCTTGACGACGTCATGGGGGAGGAGACTCGGAAATTGGCTGCGGACTACAAGGCGCAATTGCCAGGGATCTGGGACAGAGCCTGGGAGCTCGGATGGAAGGCAGCCTTGAGGAAGGCTGGGGTTCCTGGGGATAGCCCTGCTGTGAGGAATCTCCTCAAGTTTCCCAGCTTGGACTCTGACCTTCTGGCCATCATTGATTTGCCATTGGTCCTTGGCTCCTCTTCTCAAGCTCCTCTAGCGGCGCTCGCCGGGCCCGAAGCCTTTTCTGCTGACGCTCCGCCAGCGGCGATCGCTGCTCCCACAGCCCGTGTTGCCGTGCTTTCTAATTTTGAGGTGCCTCTGGAGGCTCCTCTAACGGCGGACTTAGCGCCTGAAACCCTCCAGGCCACTCATGAAGCCACTCCGGCCGGTCCTGACGCAGGCGCGACCGTGTCTGAAGCTCCTTCAGAGATTGACTGCAACGTTGATGCTGCATCCCTCTGATTTTTTGCATCTTTTTTTTTATTGTATCTCTTTTTCTTTCACTTGTAATCAACATTTATATCAATGGAACAACGATTTTTTTCACACTTGGCTTTGTTTTCATGTTTGAATGATGGAATGGGTGAATGGATGTTTACTTTCTTTTGCTTAGGTAGTTGGTATCGGTAACCGAACTTCTCGTAAGCTTAAAATTGGACCTCTGCCCTTCGAGTGACCGAGCTCGGTTCATTAACTGGAGTCTCGGAGGCCTGCACCTATAATCATTTAAAAGATGAACTCATCCAATGTCAACTTGACAAAGGAACCCACCTCGGTTCTCTAACCCAAGGTGTCCCTAAGCGCCGAAGCCAATGCCCTGAGATGTTTTTTGGAATTGTTGCCGTGGCGGTGCAGTCACCTGGCTGAGGGCGGCTGGTACTGACTGAGCTACCGAGCTTGGGCTGGGACTGTCACCGTGCCCTTAGAAGTTGACATTACTGCCAAACTGTTTAGCTGGTGCTATGATCGAGCTGAGTGATGATACTCTGACTGAGCTACCGAGCCTGGGCTGGGACTGTCACCGTGCCCTTAGGAAGCTGGCATTGCTGCCGAACTGTTTAGCTGGTGCTATGACCGAGCTGAGTGCTGGTACTCTGACTGAGCTACCGAGCCTGGGCTGGGAATGTTACCGTGCCCTTAGGAAGCTAGCATTGCTGCTGAGCTGTTTAGCTGGTGCTATGACCGAGTTGAGTGCTGGTACTTTGACTGAGCTACCGAGCCTGGGTTGGGAATGTCACCGTGCTCTTAAGAAGCTGGCATTGCAGCCGAGCTGTGTAACTTGAAGCAATTTGAGAGAGATCCGTTAGAAAGACTGCCTTTTTATTGATGTTTGAATATGAGTACATTTTTCAGAAGTAAAATTTCTTGAAGTGCATTGCATTCCATGGCCGTGGAAGCACCTTGCCTTCCATGCCCTTAAGTCTGTATGCGGATCTCCCAGCTGCTGAAAGTACTTTGAAAGGCCCTTGCCAATTAGGTGCCAGTTTGCCTTCGTTTGGATTTCTGTCGCGGGGAAGTGTTTTCTTCAGGACTAGTTCTCCCACCGCGCTTCTTTCTTTGACCTTCTGGTTGTATCCCATGGCCAACTACTGCTGGTAGGTGGCCAGGCGGATAGCTGCCGCTTCTCTCAGTTTTGTAGCGAAGTCTAGCTCTCGGGCCACATTCAGATCGTTCAGCCCCTGGTTGCAGAGTCCCAACCTCAAGGTTGGGAGGCCGACCTCAAGTAGAATAACCGCTTCCACGCCGTAGGCAAGGGAGAACGGTGTAGCTGAGGTGGAACGCCTCGGAGTCGTCCTGTATGCCCATAGAACACTTGGAAGCTCTTCTGCCCACCTTCCTTTGGCTCAGTCAAGTCTCTTCTTGAGTCCGTTAAGGATCCCTTTGTTTGAGATCTCGGCCTGGCCATTGCTTTGCGGGTACGTCGGGGTGGAGTAGACATTTCGGATGTCGTACTCCTGGCAGAAGTTCTTGAAGAAGTTGGAATCGAACTGTGTCCCGTTGTCGGAGATGAGAGTTCGCGGGATTTCGAATCTTGTAATGATGTTCTTCCATACGAAGTTCTTCGTGTCCTGCTCAGTGATGGAGGACAGAGGCTCCGCTTCGACCCACTTTGTAAAGTAATCTGTGGCTACTATCAACTACCTTTTGTTCTCTGGAGTTCGGTGGAATGGTCCTACGACGTCTAAGCCCCACTGAGCGAAAGGCCACGGGATGGAGAGTGGGCTTAGGTCCTGCGCTGGCTGGTGGAGAGAGTGTGAGAACTTATAGCACTTTTCACATCTTCTGGCATAGAGCAGGGCGTCCTTCTACATATATGGCCACCAGTAACTTTCGCTGATAGGTCGGTAAGCTAGTGACTGACCTCCAATGTGACTGCCGCAGATCCCCTCATGAATTTCGTTGAGTAAATCTTCGACTTTGCTTGGATGAATGCACTGGAGGGAGGGCCCGGTAAATGACTTCCTATAGAGTCTGCCATCTGGGGAGAGCAAGAACTAGGTCGCTTTCAGCCTGATCTTGTGAGTTTCGGTTTTGTCTTCGGGCAGCTGGCCGTCCTTCAGATATGCAACGATTGGGTCCATTCAGCTCGGACCGAGATCGAGACACATGAGCTGCCGAGGTCGTTGGAGTTCGATGCTGGGCCCTTGTAGCGTCTCCACTTCGACAGTTCTTTTGTTACCGGCTTCGACAGCCGAGGCGAGGCTGGCAAGGGCGTCAACATGGGAATTGGATTCTCTGCTGATCTGCTGGACCTCGGGCTTTTCGAACTGGGGGAGGAGCTCCTTCACGTGAGATAGGTAGGCCGCAATCCTGTCATCCCGGGCTTGGTAATCCCCACTGAGCTAGCTCTTCACCAATTGAGAATCACTGAAAACCACTACGCCCCGAGCTTCCAAGATTTTGACATTGTTTAGTCCGGCGATGAGAGCGTACTCAACCTCATTATTGGATGCCTTGAAGCCGAGTGTTAGAGCTTACTCGATGACAAGGCCCTCCGGAGACTGGAGGACTATGCCAGCGCCAACCCTCTTGGACATTGAGGATCCGTCGACGAAGACTTTCCAGGCTGAGTCAAGGAACTTCTTCCAAGACTGCTCTTGCTTCGTCTTGGTGACTACCTCGGTATCCTTATTACCCCCCAGTTCGGTGTCGAGCGGGGTCAGTGCCGAACTCTGAGAAGTGAATTCCACGATGAAGTTTGCTAAACCTTGGGCTTTGATGGCCGTCCTGAGGTAATATTTGATATCGTACTGCCCCAGCTCGACTACAAATTTGGAGATCCTGCCGGAAAAGTCTGCCTTCCGGAAGAGAGCCTTCAGTGGGTGTTCTGTCACGACCACAATTGTGAAGGTTTGGAAGTAGTGGGAGAGCTTCCGCGAGGTGTTGACGAGCGCCAGGGCAAGTTTTTCTAACTGCAAGTACCGGGTCTCGGCGTCGAGCAGGATCTTACTAGTGTAATAGATAGGCCTCTATTGGCCGTTTTCTTTTCTGATGAGTACCGAGCTCACTGCGTGGTCCGAGACCGCCAGGTACAAGTATAACGCTTCACCATGGGTTGGAGTCGACAGCAGCGGTGGTGAAGAAATGTAGCGCTTGAGCTGCCGTAGGGCCTGAGCGCAGTCCGGTGCTCATTGGAACTTGGAGCCTTTTCGCAGGAGCTGAAAGAAAGGCCTGTATTTGTCAGAAGCTCGGCTGATGAAGCGGTAGCGCATTTGGATGCGTTTAGCTTCAACTGGAACTGGCAGAGGATGTCGAATATTTGACGGAGGTCGGCCGAGTGGTCCTCCGACCTGGACTTGACAACCATGTCATCAATGTAAATCTCCACCGTCTTGCCGAGCTGCGCTTGGAACATCTTTGTCATTAGCCGCTTGTATGTCGCTCCAGCATTCTTTAACTCGAAGGGCATCACCTTGTAACAGTAGGTGCCCCGGGGTGTGATGAAGGCTGTCTTTTCCTGGTCTGCTGCGTACAAGGGGATATGGTGGTATCCTCGGTAGGCGTCGAGGAAGCTCATGCGGTCATGTTTGGCGGTGGCATCAATAAGCTGGTCGATCTTTGGAAGAGTGAAGCTGTCCTTCGGACAGGCTTTATTGAGATAGGTGAAGTCCACGCAGACCCTCCATTTCCCTGTCTTCTTTTTGACCACCAATGTGTTGGCCAGCCACTGCGGATAGTGGACATCTTTTATTGCTTCTGCTTCGAGCAGCTTGTGGACCTCCTCAATCACGGCCTCGGTTTGTGGGACCCAAGTTCTGCGTGCTTTTTGGATCACGGGCTTTTTGGATCACGGACAGTGTACCCGGTCGACCGGACCCTGTCTCGGTCAACCGGGCACACAGAAGTCTGTAGAGAATAACTGGAACATGTATTTCTCATTCAGAGCAGAAATGCAGTGTACTCGGTTGACATCACGGCCATAATGTAGACCGGATACACGGGATTTCCTGTGGAACCCCCCTGGTGCTTGACACTAAGTCTCAGTGGACTTGGTCGACATCGCGGCCATGATGTCGACCGGGGACACTGTAGGATGTCGACCTGGGAGGTCAACATCCAGTTCACCCGATCGACATCCCAAGGTGTAATGTCGACCGGGTAAGCTGTGTACATGCAGATTTTCAGACTTCCATAATTTTGATGTTTAGGGTCCATTGACCATCCAAATGACCTTCCATCAAGTGTGCCACACCACGAATCAATGGCATTGCTCAGCCTTGATTCGTGGGGTCCACCAATTGTGGATTTAGGATTCGAATCATCATTGACTCGAACCTTAATTGTAGCCCCCGGTGTCCACAACTTCAGGAGCACCAGATTTATCATTTTGGGACACCTGATGCTACAGATAGGGATCCAATCATGTGATGAGGCCTGAACCAAGAGTGGACCACTACCTAGGACTGGTCCTTTGTCTATTTCCGTTTGATTCCATGTTTTGAGGATTCTTGTGTTATTTTTTCTTTCTTGTCCTTGTTATTGTCTTGACTTATTAATTAATGGAAATCGGAGGACCTGAACCTAGGATTACTTAGAGGTGACCCTAAGCTGTGTTTGAAGATAATTGACTCGTGTCTGTGTCTAGGCGGGCCCTCATACTGCCTAAGATTGAGAATGTGGAACCCTAGATTGGAGAGGTTAGACTTTAATGGTTGATTAACTAATTGTGTACGCGTTTAGGATGAAGGTTTGTGGAATGGACACGGAATGGTACTTGTGTTACCTCAGGCCACGGTTGTGAGCCTTGGAGTGGATCCAATGTTGTTGGACTTGGACTTGTTGTTTGACTGTGTTCCATGTTATACCTTAACCTCTTAAAGACCTGGGTAGGACCTTGCTCACGCAAGTTAAGCGTAGACAGATACAAACCCGTACTTAGTTTCCCAAGTCGGCATTGAACATTCACTCAGTTGTTCTAAGCTCAGCCAGTTTACTGATCATCTCTGGTAGGAGCTATGTTCTGGTTACTTAGAGCTATCATGATGAGCTGTGATTAGACGGACGGTGTGATACTGCGTCCGGGTTAATCTGATAAAGGGGTGTGATCGGTGAGATAAAGGGGTGTGATCGGTGTTATGTATATTGTATGTTATATTTATCAGGGTTGTTATCCCTTGAATGGTTATTACCTTTTCCCCACCGCAAACTGTTTATGGTATGGGACGTTTACAGTATGGGAGGGCCGCGACATAATATCTCGCGGTGTATTTAGCTTGTGTGAATGTGCCATTTGTTGTCTGTTTAGATTAGTATACTTTACATTCTTGATTTTAAACTGCTATTACTGCTTAACTGCCTAGATTATGTACCTTGTTTACTCACATGATTATGTACCTGTCATTACTCTCTTTGTGTATACATCTTGTATTATCTGCATATGGTGCCTTGCCAGATCTTTAGATCTGACCCATCTTTGGTGCTTAGGTCCAGACTATGATCCCGCAGGTGACGCAATCCATGAGGCGCCCGTAGTTGGAGACTACGGATGGGGACTGGCTGACCAAGTGGTCGAGCCAAAGGATGGAGAGCCTGCACAGGAGGGTTGAGTGCAGATTATTTTGGGTTTGAGAGAATTTTTGTAGAGAAACATGAGTAGATAGTTGATATGTATAAACACTTTGATATTTACACTTTGAGATCACTAACAGGCTTCCGCACTTTTACATCTGATATATATACATGATACTATTGCTTCCGCTATCTTTTATTCCGCTTCTGCATTTCAACTGTTGATTATGATGTTGTTTAAAAAGTTTTAAAATTTTGACCTCACTGCGGAATACGATCTTGGAAGTTCTCGGTTTTTCCGGGAAGTAGCGTGCCAACTTTGGGTACCTTAGCGTTATCTTCGGTATTCGGAATTGGGGCGTTACACCTGCCTTCCATGAAGATATCTGCTATTTGATCTTGAATTGAGACATAGTGAACATCCAGATCTTTGCGTAAAACTCAGTTTCGAATAAAATGGTAATTGGCCTCAATATGTTTTGTTCGAACACAAAAGACAAAGTTAGAAGCTAGAGGTAAAGTTGATACGGAAACATTATCCCACCATACGGTTGGATTAAACTACATGCTCATATCTGGCAGAGTATGAAATTACATTTTCCTTCTGGTATAATGGAAATACTTAAACTGTGACCATGTTGTAATAGTTCATCTATACATTTTATCATTTCAATTTCTGAATACAAAGAGAAAGGTGAGTAAAATGTGGCAAAATATGACCTGACTTGCAAAACTCGAAATGCATTTAATACGGGTTGGGGGGGGGGGGGGGGGTGGGGGTGTGGGGATCAATTTATTTGGCATGGTTTAAAATTGCGGTATCGGTCGCGGTTATCGATCCATCGCGGTAGTCGCAGTGTGGAATTTTCTTTTGATAAAAAAAAATTCGTAAAAATATCCCAAAAATCCAAAATATTAGAAAATGCTGGAAAACAATACTTTTTTCCATTAGTAATAATAATAAATCAAAATATCGGTCACCTTAAGTTATGAGTCCTATCTGTGTCGCAGTTCACTGTTTTCTCCAGTATTTTATAAAATGCAACTATTATTTTGGCTCACGGTCAATTTGTTAGTGTAAAATTTAAGAAAACAAAGATAACGTAACAATTATCTATACACGATTAATAAGCTATTAGTATTTACTATTTAGTATCATAAATACTCCAACAATTTTTTTTTTTAAAGTAGAAGATTTGAAAAACACCATTTTTCTATATCCAAAATCATGTTTATAAGTAGATCTAGCATGAAAGTGTGTAGATCTAAGTGAAGAATAAAACATAAACCCAAAAATGGCATGCCAATGATCTTTTCATTCATTTTTATGCTTTATCTTAAAAAAAAAACACATAATAGTAAAAATGAGGGAGTTAAGTGGATTTTCTCTTACTAAATAAAATATTTCTTCAAGAAATAATTTTGGAATTTGGAAAATGTAAGAGAATGAGCTATGGAGACATAGTTACTCTAATGAGATGAGGGGACAGGAGAAGAAAATGGGGGAATAGGGAAAAAGTTACAAAAAGTTAGGATTTTTTACCATTATTCCATCTCGATCCATCTCGGCCAATATTTTTAAAATATCGGCCGAGATATCGGTAAAACTAATATTTTGACCATATCGGCCGAGATGAACTGATATTTTTTTGGGGTATTTTGCCTGATTCGATATTGCGGCAAAATATCGTCGCGGTATGGGCCGATACCGGTTCATATTGGCCGATATGAACCGATATTGGCCGAGATTTTAAACCATGTTATTTGGGCTTGAAGCACGTTGGATGTAGGTTCCATGGATTGGGTAGGGCTACCCTACATCAGGTGCGGGTTAGGGTTACCTAACCCATTTTAAAAATAGGTTGAATACAAGTCAGGTTTCAACCTGTAGCAACCCAAGTTAACCCGACCCGATGGAGACCTATGAAAAAAGGAGGAGAAAGCTTCCTTAGGCCATTTCCAAATTAATTTTCATGAATTAATATATATATATATATATACATATATATATATATATATATGACATTACTAGAGGGTCCCTTTGTTTTGATGGAATTGAATTCCAATGAATCCGAAGAATTCATTATTATCAAGCCGCTAAAATTGAAAACACAAAAGTGGTCACCAAATAAAATTTTCTTTCATTGAAAACAAATCATATCCTAGGATAGTTAATGTCCATCTCCATCTCCCTTCACCCCCCTTAGCTCTTTAATATTCCTTGAAGGGAACCAGTTCTATCATAAATCACTAGTAATTCATTCCAAGTACCCAATTACACGCAGAACGAAAATGCTGTGCCGTTGCATTGAGCTTGAGTGCAACACCCTCATTAAAGGCAAGAGCAGGGCCCACCTTCCAAAAATCCAAACCGTTGATATATATATGTAGGGGAATGTTCATATGCATTTTTCCTTCACCATAGGGTGAGGGATACTTTCATTTTGAAGTCTTTTCAAGTACAAAAGACCCCACCCCATGTACTTGAAAAGACCCCCAAAATGGAAGTATCCCTCGTGAGGGAAAGATGCATATGATCATTCCCCATGTATGTATATATAAGCACCCATTATAGTGACACTCTCTAAATACTAAAATCAATTTCAGTTGGCCAACCATTAGACTGAGCAATGTATTTTACAATTATGGCTCCTTCCATTTTTTTCAAAAAAGAAAGTGGAGGAAGTCTATCATCAATTCAAGATGCAGTCAATCCAACGGTGGTTATCTCATTGATTTGAAATGTTTTACATGTTGTTTGTTAGCTAGAATTGGTGGTAGTGGTATATCAACAGTTTTGAATATGGGGAGGTGGGCCCCACTCGGGTCTTTAAGGAAGGGCTGCACTGCCCTATACATATATGCCTCAAACCCATTTAGTATGACCAATTGCCATCCCTAGGTGGCCCATTTATTGGGTGGCTTAGATTGTTAGAAATTTGTTGTATGGGTCCCATCTAGCAGATGTACTGGTAAGATCTGGCCTCCATAATTAATATCTTATGGCATGGATAATCTCGAACATGTTTATGGCCCACCAACTCAACAGTTCCTATGCAACTTCTGTGAAAACTGTGCATGAGTGCATATAAAAGGTATTCCCATGAATGATGACCATTTCGTTGTTTCCATTTTTATTTCTTTCTAACCTCACTCTTTTTCAAAATTAGAAGCTCTCATGTTCTTCTAAAACTTACCATGTATTCCTTCTAACATTTTGAAAATTCTAGTCGTTAGGCATTCTAAAACTGACATCCCAAACTCATCTCTTTCCTTCATATATACAAAGATCATAGGTAAGAGAATCTCCTTTTAGATTTCACAAAATCCAAGAGAGCTCATCTCTGGATTTCCCCAAGATTGTAAAATCTCCAATTAGATTTCAATTATTCACAATGTCAAATCATAGCCGTTGTGCAGCTTGCAGGTTCCTTAGAAGGAGATGCCCTGAAGATTGCATTTTCTCTCCTTATTTTCCTTCAACCGACCCACAAAGATTTGCTTGCGTTCATAAGATCTATGGTGCCAGCAATGTTAGTAAGATGCTGCAGGTATAATGGATCTCAGTATCTCTTATTGCCATTTAATGAGAGGAGGAGTTGGGTAGAGTTCCTCACTTGTTTTGAACATTAATTAAATAGTCATTTGGTAGGAAACAATAGCAATTTATTATAAGACAACAAACATCAATATCTAAATAAAGTCAATTTGATATTTATTTGTTTAAGTTAATTGGTTTCCATTATCACTTCCTTTGAAATCAATATAAGCTATTTAGATATGTATGTTGAAAGAAGGAAGTCATTATCCTGTGCATTTATATTCTTTATTTTTATTTTTTTTTCACCTCATGGATTAATTTTTTGACATTATATTATATGAAAAATTTTCTCCTGCGCACAGTGCTATATGCATGGAGTGTATATGGATGGAGTGCTCGCCCCAAAGGTGGGGCCTTTTGAATTTCATGCTTAACAACAACACCAATCCGAATGGACAGCAGCATTGGATAGGAGAACACCATCTTATTTTATTATTTGTCTCATGGAAGCATATTATAGTGTATATAATAGTGCATTTTGGCCCCCATGTCCGTTAAGTTGAACACATCATTGGGTGCGTAGCAATTTTGGGGATGGTGGGTATGATTGAACTGGATTGGGTCCATGCTGAATTGGTTGGGCCACCTGAAGCTGCTGGGTTCCTAGAGTGATCATTTCAGTGTCATTATCTAAGTTGGTTAGTTCGATAATTCTCATTGGGAATGATTTACATTTTCGATTAAGGTGATCGATTTTAACTACTTTTGTAGTTGAACACAAAAACTTAATTAGGTTACAATTAAGTTCTAAACACTTTCGGTGTGAACAACCTTTTTAGCATTAGTTTATATTTATTTTGCGTTTTGCCATTATGTAGAGATTAACTTGTTTTTCAACAAAGTATTCCTACTAATAATCTTCAAAATCTTCCAAAGATTGGAGACAACCCCACACTTTTTTTGAAGTTGCGCTTTCTGAAAATGATGTTTGTGACATTGTTGCTAACAATGCTACTAATTATTCCTGTTATTCCTATATCTTTTGGATCAGCAAATTCCAGTTCATCTGCGGGCCCATGCTGCTGATTCGATCTTCTTCGAAGCTCATGCGCGAATTCAAGACCCGATCTACGGTTGTGTTGGGATCATCTCCCGTTTACAACATGAGATCTACGCTAATCAGCGCGAGCTGGCGAGTACTCAGGCAGCAATTTCTTTCAACAATGCCCAACAGGCCCAGGCCCAGGGAACTCAGATCCAACAGCTTCAACATGCTGATGAGGCCCCAGGCTTCATTGGCCCATTTCACATGGATCAATCCTCAGTGGACCACCATTATCATGTACCAGGATTTCTCTCAGAGAAAATACACAATCTCTAAGTAGATCTGACTGATGACTAGAATGACTGCCAGCTTTGTTCTGTTGTTTCAATTCAACAGCCATGTAGTGTGTGTTGAGTTTATGTTATTGTAATAAAGTAATGTCACTGCTCCAGCAGGTGGAACTTCTTAACTTGGAAGACCCCAGAACAATGAAATGGGATGTAGGAACATATAAATAATTTCTCTATCTTTTGAGATGGTCTGGTTTATGAGGTTCTCCTCTGTCCTGAGCAGTTATTGGCATTTGTAGTGTCTTAAGGACTTTTGGGCCTATATTGCTGCCGTGTCTGGTGTTGGATCTTTATTACCGAGGATCCCCTATCCTTCTAGTTAATATATCTCTCATGTTTCTTGCAAATAGGAAAAAATCTCTTCTGAGACATCCAATATTATTGTAATAAGGTAACTGTGTGTGTGATTATTATTATTATTTTTTCAATATAAATCTTTTCAAGATAGCCCATAACGCTGCACGGGCTAGGCCATCCCTTGCTCCAGAACGATCTCGCCTATTCCTGAAAATTACCCATAGTTTGTATAATTATTTCTTGTCTCCTGCTAATGATAGGGGACAATATGGAAATTGTCCAAGTCCAGCCTGTTTGGTTAAAAGGGGAAAAAATGGGCGCTAATCAAGCCCACGGGCTTGATAATCTGGGTCTAGCCCAGTCCTACAGTTATTGAATGCCTGTTCATGTGATATACAATAACTTGCACAGGGCACTATCACAAAAATATCTTTCTGGGAGAATGAGACAGTATTTTTCCATTAATAGTGTAGTACTTAAAAATATTAACAAACTGAAAATATCATTATTGGGGTGAGAAAATCAGGTCCATCCATCCCACAGCCCGTGTCCAGTCTGACGCAGGTTGGGCTCGATCATTCTGGCCCGGCCCATGAGCTCGCCTGAATGGTAGGGGCCTAGGAGGAGCTTCTTGCTCTTGGGTAGAGCAGCTGTACCTTGTTGATCCCAGTAGTGGAAGGGGGTTTGGAGGCAATAGACATGGAATTGATAGGACACATTGGCAACACATTCTCATAAAAGGGTTGACTTCCCATTTTGTAATACTTCAATTTTGCTTTTATTCCATATGAAGCTAATATTTCAATACATCCATGAAAAACAGTTGTGAAAGGATTCCACATTTGGGCTGCTTTTTTTTTTTCTTTTGTTGTGGGCAATGGTTAGGCCCTCCAAACTCCAACCACAAGGCAGTAGAATTACATGGAGTTGCAGAGTGACCTTTTTGCAGTGGCCAATATAAGGATCTCTTATGTTTTCACTCATATTTTACTTGTCCTTCATGGAGATCCACACTGGCAAATGGATTCTTGGTCTCAACGGAATCAACTTAGTTTCCAAATACTTATCCTTTTTTTTTTTTTTTTTTTTGTTTTGTTTTGTTTTGTTTTGAGGATTGGTAGAAACCAAAGCAAGTAATCTAATCACTCTTTTATGGGGGAAAATTATAATCATTCTATCAATTTTTTTTGGCAGAGCACTCCTAGATGACTATTTAGAACTCTCAGATTGAATTTTAACAAAGGGCACAATTCTACTCTAATAGCAATATTCGCATTGTTGCATATATCTGATGAAGAAGTGCAACCTATTTGGAAGTGGAATGGCAAAGGAAAATTCATGTAGCAGAGACTCCAATGTAATTGAGACAAGACTTTAATAATTATGATGATTAGTATTACCCATAGAATAAAAAATCGGCCGATACCGGTTCATATCCCCGATACGATATAAAACCGGTATCGTAGGCAATATATCGCCAAAATATCGGCGATATCTGTCGATATTTTGAAAATATCGGCAGAACTGATATCTCAGCCGATATTTTGCAAAATATCGGCCGAGATAATATATAATGGAACAAAACCCTACTTTTTTAAAAATCCCCAATCTTCCTCTTCTTATCCTCTCCTCTCATCTTCTTACTCCTTAGGGGCTGCAACTACTCTCCATCTTGCATCTTTTCAAATCTCAAATTTATTTCTTAAAGAAATATTATTCAAGCCTCAAGGTAAGAGAAAATCAATTTATACCATTTTATTATGTGTTTTTTGTTTTTTATTTTTAGATGAAGCATAGAAATCATTTGGTTTGTTACTTTGGTTGTGTTTACCACTTAGAAGTTAGATCTACATACTTTCATGCTAGATCTACTCATACACATGATTTTTAGATTTTTATTTTAATTATTTTATTTTCGGATTTTTCAATATTTGAATTATAATATATCATTTTTTGGGGATTTCATCATAAATATGTTGTTTCAATGATTCATGATCATTGTGTGGTTTATAAATGATTGATTTACACACTTTTATGCTAGATCTATATATTTAGTATTTTGAAAATGATTTTATTAAATTTTAATTTTTTTAAAAATAATTGTTTTTACTTTTTACTTGTTAGAGCATTTATGATACCAAAGGCTTATTAATAGCGTGTAGATGATAGATCTACATCTATTCATAGTCATAAACATGATTTAGATTTTTATTTTATTTATTTTATTTTCGGATTTTTCAATATTTGAATTATAATATATCATTTTTTGGGGATTTCATCATAAATATGTTGTTTTAATGATTCATGATCATTGTGTGGTTTATAAATGATTGATTTACACACTTTTATGCTAGATCTATATATTTAGTATTTTGAAAATGATTTTATTAAATTTTGATTTTTCTAAAAATAATTGTTTTTACTTTTTACTTGTTAGCATTTATGATACCAAAGGCTTATTAATAGTGTGTAGATGATAGATTTACATCTACTCATAGTCATAAACATGATTTAGATTTTTATTTTATTTTCAGATTTTTCAATGTTTGAATTATAATATATCATTTTTTGGGGATTTCATCATAAATATGTTGTTTTAATGATTCATGATCATTGTGTGGTTTATAAATGATTGATTTACACACTTTTATGCTAGATCTATATATTTAGTATTTTGAAAATGATTTTATTAAATCTTGATTTTTCTAAAAATAATTGTTTTTACTTTTTACTTGTTAGAGCATTTATGATACCAAAGGCTTATTAATAGTGTGTAGATGATAGATTTACATCTACTCATAGTCATAAACATGATTTAGAATCTTATTTTAATTATTTTATTTTTGGATTTTTCAATATTTGAATTATAATATATCATTTTTTGGGGATTTCATCATAAATATGTTGTTTTAATGATTAATGATCATTGTGTGGTGTATAAATGATTAATTTACATACTTTTATGCTAGATCTAAATATTTAGGGATTTCAAAATGATTTTATTAAATCTTCTACTTTTTCTAAAAATAATTGTTGTTAGAGTATTACTATTACATGAATTTCTTATTTTATAGGAAGTTAGGAACAATGGTCCGTGACTTAAATCCAGCTTGAAGACATGGTGAAGCAGTCGGAAGCAAAAACAAAGTAAAATGTAATTATTGTGGGCGAGTGCTCAATGGGGGGGATTACCCGATTGAAACAACATTTGGCACATGTATCATGACAGGTGACAAAATGTCATAAAGTGCCACCAAATGTGAGGGCTGAAATGCATGAGCTCCTTGACGCATCTGCAAAAAAAAAAAAAAAACAAGTACAAGCAAGAAGAATAACTGAGGAACTTGATGCATGCAGAGAAGAAATATTTGGTTCCTCCGATGATGACGATGAAGACCCAGAAATGAGGAGGGCTAGGAGAGAAAGTGTGAGGTCACTTCAAGCGGAGGAAGAGAGGAGAAGAATGCAATATGAAGCAGCCGCTAGAGGTAGCCAATATGAGCATGGTGGTGGGTCATCTGGACTAGGGGCAGCGAGTTTGCGTCGGACAGTTAGTCAAAAACAACCCCGTGTCCGTGAAGATCCAGACATTGAGGAGGTTGAACCTCCTACACATGCACCTCGTAGGCCAGATGTGGTGGGGCCAACAGACTCATTTGCTTATAGAAAACCAACTTCAAAGCAGCCTGGCATTATGAAAGCTCTAAAGGGCAAGTTTGGTAAAGCAAGAGAACATCTAGTAAGGGCTACTGGGAAGTTTTTTTTGCATGGAGGCATCCCACCCAACAAGGCATCTTCTCCTTATTTCGCCACCATGTTAGATGCGGCTGCAGAACATGGTACAGGTATAAAGGCACCCACCCTTTATGAGATTGGGCATGTCTGTGTTGAGAAAGAGTATGAGGAATTGTAGGCTTAGGTGCAAACTTTCAAATGGGCATGGAGGGAAAGAGGTTGCACACTAATGTGCGATGGGTGGACGACCATCACACATCGTCATCTCTTGAATTTTCTAGTTTATTCATCTATGGGCACAGTGTTTATCAAATCAGTTGATGCAACTGATTACATCCAAGATGCAAAATATATTAATAGGTTATTGAATGAGGTGATTGAAGAAATTGGGGCAGATTGTGTAGTTTAGGTTGTTACTGACAATGCTGCAAACATGAAGGCTGCAGGAATGTTGCTTATGAAACAAAGGCCAAGGATTTTCTGGTCTCCATGTGCAGCACATTGCCTGGATTTAATGCTTGAAGATATTGCAAAAGGAAAAGTCATGGTGCAAGTGATTGGTAAGATAAAGAAGATCACAAATTTTTTTTATCAGTCATATAGACTCATTTCTATGATGAAAATGTATACAGACAACCATGAACTACTGCGGCCTGGCATCACTAGATTTGCCACTCACTTCATTGCCATCAAATGTGTTTACAAGTATAGAGATGGACTTCTTCAATTGATAAAATCACAAGAGTTCATGAATTCAAAATGAGGAAAGAGGCCAAGTCCCATTACAAAAGAAGTATGTAAAACAATTGAGTCCAACAAATTTTGGCCTCATGTGAAGGGTGTTTTGAATGTTTTTGATCTCCTAATAAAGGTTCTTCGATTGGTTGATGGCGATGATAAGCCAACAATGGGCTTCTTACATGAGGCCATGGAGAGATCAAAGTTGGCTATTCAAGCAGATTGTAGATATTATAAAAAGTATTGGAAGACCATTGATGATCGATGGGGACAACAATTGAAACATGATTTACACTCTGCTGGTAAGTGAAGGCTATTTCCTTTAATACTTGAATTATTGTATTCAATTCTTCTCATTATATTAATTTATCATTGACTAAAATTCATTGGTTTTACACTTTTATAGGATACTTCTTTAATCCACAATTTACAAATGGGCACATATCTGATGAAGTCCGTTTGGGACTAAAAAATGTGATTGAAAGACTAGCAGAGAATACAGATGAAGCAATTTGGGCTACAAATCAGGTAGGTAGTATGCTAATTAAGGGAAAAACCGAAAAAGTATAACATTGTAAGAATGGAAGTTCTCTAATTTATTTCTCTACTTCAACGTCTTCAGATTGACATATACAATGTACGTGTCGGAAGCTTTGGAACGACAACTGCGCGAAGAGCCATCACACAAACCAATCCCGGTATTGATTGTAAATCGTAATGTCATCTCTATATTATTCAAGGACTCTAATTATTATTTTATTGACTCTAATATCATTTCTATTTTTATTTTCAGCTGAATGGTGGTTGAATTATGGAGAGAGTGCTCCTACACTAAGGACGATTGCTATTAAAGTCCTTAGTCAAACTATATCGTCTTCTAATTGTGAAAGAGATTGGAGCACCTTCTCATTTATCCACACAAGACCAAGAAATAGATTAACAATGCAGAAGTTAAATAAATTGGTCTACATCCATTACAACCTCAAGCTCCGGAGTAGAAATAGAAAGAGAAGACAGTTTGAGGATCAACGGGATTATTTTTGTCCAATTAATTTGGACTACATTTTTTCAGAAGAGGATACAGTGTTAAGTGAATGGTTGGAGGAACAAGAAGAACCAATGTTAGATAAAGACCCAGAGTTTGAGGAGTTGATGGAGGAATTGACTGGGGATGGGCCTGAGAAAGTAAGGGCCTCAGAAAGGATGGAAGAAATAAACTTGACAATGCAATAGGGGCGCGCACCTGATACAAGTCAACCAAGGGGAAAGGAGGTGGACGAGGAGAGTGAGTCAAGCATTTCTACTTCATCATCATCAGCAGGAATTCCACCTGACTCTCCGGGGGATGAGGGTTATTATAGAGATGATGAGCCTCTCACTTATGAGACAGTTGAGCATTTTCTTGGTGCTACTGAGTTAGATCCTCGTCGTGGCTATGTCAGGCATGTTGGAGGGACCGAGGCAGGGAGTAGTAGTGGGACGGGCCCTGCTGGACAAGGAGTGGGGGAAGGTACTCATGGTCATTATGGGGGTTATGTTGGCCAACAAGGTGCTATGTATGGACAGTATGGGGATTACTCATATGACCCTAATTGGGTACCCCCTTCACCAACACCGATACTTTCTATCGAACAGATATTAATTGAGCAAGGAAGGCTTCCCCCACGACTTCCCCAACGACCTATTCATGCCCCTCATTTTTATTTCATGCCATTGGATTACAACCAGCCATCTCAATCTACAGGGGATCAACATAGTTCATCATCTTATCAGGAACAATCTGAATATGGTCATGGGTATAATAGTGCTGCACAACAGTATGGAGTATATCTTTTTAACCAATACCAGAGAAATGATGATGATGGTGATGATGATATAGAGCCTGGGCGACACTCCACTTGGAATTAAGCTATCAATCTGTCAATCTGTCATACACTCATGGTATTAAATTTCTTAACTTATTTGTTGATTGAGTTAGTATTAAATGATGATTGGTATGTTATCTTTATTTTCTTATATTTTACACTAATAAATTGATCATGAGCATCAATAATGGTTGCATTATATGAAATACTAGAGAAGACAATGAACTGCGATACAGACAGGACTCATAACTTAAGGTGACCGAGATTTTGATTTATTGTTGTTACTAATGGAAAAAAATATTGTTTTCTAGCATTTTCTAATATTCTGGATTTTTTGGATATTTTTGCGAATTTTTTTGGATTAAAAAAAAAATTCACACCGCGACGACCATGACGGACCGATATCCGCGACCGATACCGATATCATATCGGTTTTTTCGGCCCGGCCGAGACCGCGACCGAAACCGAGATTTTAAACCATGGTATTACCACTTTCTCACGCCTATAATGAAATCCCCTGTGAGCATTAAGTATATGTTTCATAGTTGATACCTTAAATATTGTTGTTGGTGAAGTTCTGCTGGTATTATTTCTTCAGAACCGGCATCTGGTGAAGGTCTTCATGTTACAGCAAGGATTAGGGAAACTTATGGTTATTGATTCATTGTGCAGGCGCTCAACAAAATGCGGTCTGCAGGCTTACTGGCTGATGCCATTAGAGACAGATTTTCAAGAATGGCTGGCTAGGCTCGTGGGGTCCACGACTCGGGTCCCATGATCAATTCAAACCATTCACCCCAAGGCTAATTAGCACTCATCCAAATTCGATACTAATTCCTTGGATTGTTCATGCAAAAACACATACAGAGAGGCTTGATCTAAAAGCTAATTAAATGTCTTAGTTTGAGGCCCTTTAAAACCAGCTCTACCTAGATTGCTATACCACCTCGCGATCCATGATCTGGGTCATAATGATCTAGATTATGGGTCGGTTCAATGTGTCACAATATTGAGGAATCTACATTATGTGCTGTAACTAACTAGAGCTGTTCATTTTCTAACACTATCGTCTCGCGAGTGGGAGCATTTAAAACTGTACTCTTGGATTTGGATGTCAAACACTCCTAATAGTTTAGTTATCCATTTGTTAGATTCTGTAATATGAATGAGTTTTTATGATTTATGGCAATTGAAGCACTGATTAATGCTCCTTATTCCAACATCAGGGGTTCTATCCTGTGTTATTACTTATGTCATCAGGGGTTCTATGTATCGTTACTTATGTCATCAGGGGTTCTATCAATGTATTGTTAATTGGTATAATGATAGTATAAATGACAAATGATTAACAAAAAAGGGAAAAAAAATGCACCATACACAAAAGAATTTACTGAAAGAACAATAGTAGCAACAGCAACAAATAGCACTATCTGCATTATCTTCAGATACCATCTGGTAATTCAAAATGTTGATCTTTATGGTCTCCATCAACAGATGTATTGAACTTTTATGGCTTTGGGCAATTTAGATCTTTACAAGTAGCGTACTGTTTAGCATGATTACTTTTGTCATGAAGGATGTATCTTAAAACTGCAATTTCATAGCATTGATGATTGATTTTTCCATTTAATTTCAAAGTAGTCACTGACCATTATAGGTCTGCCGATGATATGCCAGAAAATGATTTTGTATGGTGAAACAACCGTTGGATGTGATGCCTGAAAGCATCTCAGGAAGATCCAATGGCTCCCCATTAAGGTATATGGTTGGGTTGATTGTATGGTGACAATTTCTCTATCATTGTCATGTCTCTTGGAAAAAGAAAGTGGTCTTCAGTGCCCTCATTTCATAGCCACTAATAACCATTGCTAGTGCAGCTGACTGCTGACTTGTATAGATTAAAGGAATGATGCATGACTCTATTGCTATTTACTAGCATAATAAAGTCCAGCCTTCAACGCAATTATTTGAGTCTATTCCTTTAAACCAATAATTGAGGCAGTATATTATAAAATCTAAGCCACTCAAATTTAGGCTCTCTTGTTGTAGGTCGAGGAACTTTACTCGAATGATGACTTTTGCCCACCATCAGATTGATCACATGAAGAACATGCGATGATACTCTCCTTTGTTTTATCTATTTTTATCATCTATTCTACGTGTGATCAATTTGAATTTGGATCCTATTTTGATTGGAGTGGAATTTTACCTATACTTCAACAAGGTGGAATAGTTGAATCTAGATTCTTCGGGGGGGGGGGGGGGGGGGGGCTCCACTCATGAGATTATAAGGATGAACTCAGAGAATTCTCTTCAAGGCCTGGCTCTAGAGGAACCAGATTCATGTCACAAATCTTCCCCGTATTTTTTTTCTTAGAATATCACAACATATTTTTCATGAGAAAAGTGATAGAACTATAAATTTGACATTATCATCATTTTTTTTTCAAAATATAGAAGAGAGCGTCTCATTTAACTTTGTTATGGTGATATGATTGTGAGATACATCTAAAATCTCTATATTTTATTAATGATCCGTATTAGCATTACACCTAGAATAGATGTGTTTTTGTGTGATTTATTTTAGGAGGATTTTTCGAATAATATTACCATAACAAAAGACCAAAAGTTCAAAAAGTTTGCTAAAAAATTACTCATTAGATGTCCTTAGAAAACATAAACCCTATTCTGAGAAGAATAATAAAGATGCCTGCCTTGATCATGCTGGAGCAGATATGTTGAAGAAGTGGAGATGGTCATCAAACTTCAAAGTCTTCCATGGAGTTCTTAAGACTGGGCCAGAGTACCAGGTTACCGCCCTCCTTTCAAGCGATTGTTTAAACAAAGTATTGTCATATGATCAGTGGAGGACTTAGGATTTCCATTCGAGGGATGCAGACCCAAACATGCAATTGGGTTATGGGAACAATCCTTTTCTTATGAGTTTTGGGGTTGGACATAGGATTTTTACGTGAATTTTTAAAGCCAAGTTAGAATTTTCATCATGGTTTTGGAAATTTACAGATGCCCAATGGATGCGACCACACGCCCATATAGATGTACTTGGGTTTGCCCCTGCATATGATTGTGCCAAATAACTTACTTTGATGATTGCTTGAAACTCAATCATAATAAGAAAATATAAAAAAAAAAAAAAAAACAAGCATAAACTTTAAGAAAATGCAATTATACATTTTCTTTTTTCATTCATCTGTTAGTTTATTGGGATTAGGTTTTCAATATTGATATACTATTAAGAACAAATTTATAAATTCATATGCAATCTATTTATTTATAATTGGTTATGGCATTATTTGCAGAGGTTCCTAGAATAATGCCATAAGTAATATGAATACGGGCATACAAGAAAACTGTTTAGGTGTTTCTAATAATAAACTAAGAAGTCCAGTTTATCTACTATGCACAAAAATTCTCCACTGTGGGGCTCACCATTTTAATAAACAGTTTTTCAATGAATTGAAACAATGAAAATCACACGACACCCAATCATGGATCACATATTAAACACTTTTGTTGTTTGTTTGATTAATGGAGCCTTTTTATTGAATTTTTTATAGAAGTCATATCGTCTAACCTTGTCCATCTTTCACACGAAACCTGATGTCATGGCGAAAAAGTCCCTTAAAATGCTTTAAATTCTAAAATCTCAAAAGTTTCTAGGAATTGAGATTTGAAGAATGTCACATTTTAACAAGAATTTGAAGGTTTCTAAAACTTTTTAGACAAGAAATTCTCAAGTTCTTACTATCAAGTTAACCTTCAATAGTTTGTAGATATAGCTTAGCTGGTCAAAGACATCAAAGTAAATCAAATCCCAGGACGAGGGTGGAACTCAATAGAGGTAGAGAGGAGCCACACCTCTACCCAACCCCATCACCCCACGCGCACACACACAAAAAAACAAAAACAAAAAAAAAAGTGAAGAAAATCTTAAAACCTCCCTTATAAATTGCTTCTCAGTGGCCCTCTATTTTACTTTACTTAAAAAACGAAAATGGAGATTTTATGAGAAGAGTACTAGACAGGAGTGAAGTATATTAGGTGATAAATTATAGAAAATGAAAATACAATTTAACAAGTTAATTGGATTTGACAACAATAACAATAGGAAAGAAATTCTTAAAATAAGTTCGCAATAAAATAAAAAAGACCACCAATGGTTTTGATAGGAGAGAGATGCAGGTAGTCTAATGCTTTTTCAGAACTCTTAAGATTCCAATTCCTTGATGAAAACTCTTTTCATTAAAATAAAAAAGATCTGATATCCCAAAATGCGAATATTGAATCTCCCGGTTGTTGCAAAAAATTCAAATCCATGTCCCTACAGAAGGAAGGATAAGAGGAAGATGATAGGAAAAAGAAGGAAGATGTTGCATGTTTTCATCAATAGAAAATGAAAACTTCATCAACGCCACTAGCCTTTTAATCAATGAGTGATGGGAAAAATGCAACGGATAATGGATTCTTCTGACCAATTGATGCTTCATATCTCTTTCAAAATTCCATCCAGTTGTACGGAATTGGAGCACAATTTAGCATAATGTGCTGTAAAGCATTTACTAATCTTTAACTTTTGTTCAAGTGAATGCAGGGCCATCGTCTACTCATCTTCCTCAGTGTATTTTTTAATGTGAACTCTTGAATCCAATACTAGCATATTCCATGGAACCATTTGTAAGGCAAAGTTTCACTGCCTCAATGAAGAATCCTTAAACCGCAAAACCATGATATCATTGGCGTGCTTGTTTTGTTTAACTAAATACACAGGAATTGGAAGAATTCATATTTAGGTTGTGACAAAATTTTACATCAGCGGCTAACGTACCTAACACAACCCTCTTTCTTCATCCGGGTTTGGGACCAGCAATCAAAACTAAAGAAGATTCATGTAAAGTACAATTGGGACAAGGCTTCTATGATAATGATGATGATGATAGGAATAACGAGACTCTTATTTCTAAGAAAATAGTTAAAACCAAAGAAATAAATGTGAATTTTAAAAAATGAGCATCAAATAACCTGTGCTATAACGGGAAATGAATCAAGGGAATGTGAGAAATGAATACCCAAACACCATTCTAGTAATTTAAATCCTAAGAAAGTGAAGATTGAATCTACATCGGTCCCTTAGATCCCTCCATCATCCCACACCTCTTTAATAATTCTTTGGTGAAGCTTATTTAACCTTGAATTCAAGTGTATTCTATGCAAACAAGCAATCTTTATGTGTATAGAATCACCATGCACATCCTTGAGACATTAATCACACATGCACTTCCTTGAGACTTTCAAGGCTCAAAACACAGAATAAATGACTGTTAAAAGAACTTCACAAAGTATACAGGGGCGGAACCAGGATCAAGTCAATGGAGGGGCCATTTTGAATTTTAAATTTCATTTTTTGGGGGGGGGGGGGGGGGGGGGGGGGGGGTGCGCATTGCTAAAAAATGGGTTTAAATTTTATTTAATCTTAAGAGGTTTTTTGTAAATTAGGGGGGGCCCTGGCCCCTGCCAACCCCCCTCTAGTTCCGCCCTTGAAAGCATATAATTGTTAAAACTATCTTCATAAACTCTGAAAAAAGGCTGATTCCTAATTACAATTATGATGCTTAATTAGAAGTGGGCTTCCATACCTTGCATGCTCAAGGCATACAAGAATTAAATGAGTAATTAATGGAGTTGTGCTCAAAATTATTGTCAACTTATATAGTTTGGGATTGTCAACTTATATAGTTTGGGCCCTCAAAAATAAATTTTATAGTTAAGTATGATCTAGTGGTAGGGGTTCCATTTAGTTCTTCACTTTACATCCTTCACTCATTACCTTTTTAATAATCCTTCATTAGAATGAGTTTTATAGTAAATTCCGAGAACCTAATCCCATGCAAACAAAGTGACCTCAGGAGATTGGCAATAGAAATCCTTCAAGTGGGGCATTTTTTTTTTTTCAAATTCCACCCAAGGGTTCTGGGACCATGAGAGAGCCCACATGCGTGGGAATTGGGAAGATGGCCTGCAGTCGAAGGTAGATCTCCCGCACTTGTGGGAAAGAAGCCTGCATGCTCCAGAAGAAAGTCCACACACATTGAAAGAAAGCCCACACGTGTAGAAGAAACACAGCATATATATCCAGGAATCGCACCTTGGACAGCTGAATGAGATACAAGGTTGCCAACCAATTGAGCAACCTCAAGTTCTCCAAGGGGGCCTTTGAAATCCATTTCGGTCTCACTTAGTTTTTCATCGACACAACTTACATTTAAAGAGTTACACCCATCTTGTAATTGATCATGTCTAAAATACATTACTTGATGTGAAAATTGAAAAAGAGTCAAACCATGCGTTTTACACACCACTGACCATACAAAGGTGAGTACAACTTGTCTCCAGATTTTGCACACCTAGTTAAGGACATGAGTGTTTGAGACCCCAATGTATTAAAAAAAGAGAGGTGGGTACAGCTCTAATTTGGAGTGGAATGGTAGCATGTGTGGCCCACCCGAAAGCACAGCAATCCTTGTTTGGATTGTAGGGGGTTTGATTAGTCTCCCTATGATCTACCTTTGAAAAAGAGAGAGCCTCATGCTTGCTCAAGGGAAACAATGTTTTATGAACTTCAAACCCTTGCATGCGGCTGGATTCTGAAAAACTTTTGCAGATCGGCCTGGGGGATCTACAAAATCCAATTACGTTAGTTCTTTCCTTTTTTTTAAGAACTATCAACTTGGGTTTAGATTGACAATTTCAACTCAATCATTAAATTAGTGAGTTTCCACGTGAAGTCTATACATTAACCAAGGTGTTTAACAGCATGAAGAAAATCTAACAGCATCCATTGTCACCCATGAAGCCAATATCATAGGGTAGGGAACAAGATTTATGTCTAAAGATATATTTGTGCCATCTTTCCATGGAAACATCATGAAAAATCAAGATATTATCTTATACAAGTTTTTTTTTTTTTCATCATCATTGGGTACAAACACTTTTAAAATAAAATATAAAAACCAATATAATTTTATATGATTCCACGTAAAAAAGTGTATTCTTAGAAGAAGTGTTTTTGATGGGGAAAAAAAATTCTGCAAAAAGTGAAAGCCTATGTGAAAACAAACTTGTCTAGGTGCATCTTATGCTATGATCTGTTGTGGCAAAGAAATTAGGAAAGAGTCAAATTACCGAGATTGGGGTGGGATTGTGGATATCTTGATCATTAAAAAGATTCATTGATTGATGAAAGAGTTAGTTTTTAAAAATAGTAGCTGAGCGTATTCCCTTATTTTAAAAGTAACATCCAAAGTCAAGCGAGCCGAGTAAGGCGAGTCAATGAAGGCAAGTGACAAAGACAGATAACTTAAAAAATCCTCCTCCTTCCACGCGCTATGCATCCTCTCTTGTGACCCAATCAAATACAGGGAATTCCGAAATTTCCCAGCAGTTGAAATTCCTGCCAGCTCAAACAAACAGGCCATCGAAAACTCTCGGAAAGGACTCTTCTCTACGTCAAAAGTAGTAGAAATAACTCTCTATCATTTTGGTCTCAATCAATGAGGGGCCTGTTAACTTTTTTTTGTTTTGTGTTTGGGGGCTTTTTTTTCACATGTGTAAACTCTTTTCTCACTTGAGTCAGTTGTCTTTCTTTGCACGTGCGTGCCCTCCATTGGAACCCATCACCTTGGCTGGGTTGCTAAAAAAAAAAAATTCATCTTTTAAGTTTAAGAGTTTTACAGCAGGAAAGGGTGGACTTTTAAACCCTCTTTGACGAAGAAAAATAAAAATATTTTATATCTTTTCAAAGATTTCTGCACAAAAGAAACATGGCCCTTACACAAAGTTTTACACTGCATGATAAAAAGTCCGCCCACAAACAACCCACTTCTGGATCGACCTGAAATAAATTAAGTTCCATCCATAAAGATGTGGTATAATGGGGCCCTCTGAAGTGGCGAAACATGGGACTGTTTATTTACATTATATTACATAGGAAATGGATATATAGGAATTCAAAAATTAAATAAGAGTTATAAAAGATGTGAGGTGTGAATGATATGAAATGAGGGGTGAATAGATGCATGGATAATGACTAGATATTTATTTCTCATCTTTCCTTGCTAGAATATCCATTACAGGAAAGATTATTTGATGGTACTTTTGTATAACCTATCTTTATCCTTCCTTTTTAAACTACTTACGGCAAGAATTCCCATACATTCAATTCCTACATATTCCATGCAAACATAGAAACTCATATAAATTCAAAGTGAAATGAGCTCTACATAAGGATAATTAAAAAGGCAATAGGTTTGAGGTGAAAGGCGAAGAATACAAGGCGAAGATACCGGGAGACTTTGGCTTATACAAATTTAAAATTTGAGGTTACTAATTAACAAATCAACCTGACCTAATATGGCATCATCAGACTGATTGCATGATGACCCACCAACTCAAAACAATCTTGACCTGTTAGTTAAAAAAATTAAGTTGATCAATCAAACACGACACCGAACTGGAAAAGAAACTTTACCTGGCCTAACCCATTGCCTCCTTTGTCTGCTGTGAATCTAACCTCAAGAATATGGACATTCATGATACCAGGAAAAAAAAGGTAATCTCCACTTTCAAAGAAGCGTGCATGTACAGTGGGAGCTAAAAAGTGTTCCAGCCATGAAGATTTGGCAATCTCCATACGATTCTCATAGACTCATACTTTATACTTACCAAAATATCCATAGTTGGAGCAGCAGGACCCCACTCTAGTGTAGGAAGATGTCTTCTAAAACTGAGTCTTTTGATCCCATTCTAACAAAATCAGTCATATCATGTGCTTTTAAAATGGATACTGCATAAAAATGACAGGATTATAAAGCTTGAATGAATGGATACTTGAGGGTTTTTTTTTTTTTTTTCCAAGAAAAAGATTGTGACAAAAGCAAAAGGAGCAGGACCATAGCTTGACCGGCTCATCTTACTGTCAGGTGCCATATAAATTTGAGTAATTATATTTGAATAAGTTCATTGTGTATTTATTATGAGGAAACATCACAATTTATACCGCAAGAGAGATGAAGATAAAGAAAACTAAATTTAGAATCAAATTTATATAAAATTGAACTCTGTTTCTAAGGTTCAAACTAGGTATTCATCTTAAAGGAAGAGAAAGATTAATTGTAGATGAAAATAATAGAAAGATCATATTCGATATTCAGTGCACCAAAAAGTCCTTTGTAGTTTCTATGTAACATAATAGGTTTTCCCGTCAACTTTCACATTTGTTTGTGATATTTATCATCACTCATTTCTTCTTTTTCCTCAACTGAAACGAGTGGCGATATTGTCTCTACAACAAAAGTGAAAAAAGGTTGCCTGACCTTTACTATTATAGACAAACTACGAGGGCCTTTTTGGTGCACTAAGACACATAAGGTATTTTTTTGGGTAAATTCCACTTAAATAGTAAGTAAATGTCACACCAAAGTAAAAGAAAACATAAATATCATAAATGATACCATGTGTTAGGATTATATCACCTCTTCTCCTGCAAGCAAAAAAATAAAAATAAAAATGCACGGGCATGATATATATATATATATATAGGAAATAAATACATAAGAATTCACACTGAAATGAGCCCCCATTGAAGAATTCTTAAAGGGGGGTGAGGGATAGGTGAAGGAGATAAGGTGAAAATGTAGATTACACGTTCACTTTTCTAGTATTAAATTATTAGGGTAATGATTAGATATTCATTTCTCATATTTCCCTTGATTTTATTTTCATTAAATGAAAGTTATTTGATGGTCATTTATTGGAAATCCACCTTTGGTTCTTCATTTTTATAACTGCTTATAGTTTTACAAAAAAAAAAAAAAAAAAAAATACAGGGAAAATGTTATGTTAGGAGGAAGGAGAATGTTATGGTAAGAGACACGTCTTAAAAATTTAAGTGAGAGATTACCTTTTTACTACCGTATGGGACACCTTATGACAAATCCAACCCCCTTACATTTACTAACTCCCCCATGAATCAGCACTCAGCCTAAATTCACATTAATATGAATAATTATCAACGTCAAACTAAATTTCATGAGAAAATAACTTAAACAAACCAATGAAACTCAATCTTGCCGGTGAATTATTCAAATTAGTGTGAGTACAAATTTATAAGAGAGCAATGGATGTGAAGGGATTGAATTTGTTGGATGGTAAAAAAATTTACCTCTCACACAAATACGTAAGAACCACCTCTTTGTACAGAACGTAGGAAACATGATACAATCCTAGAAATTTAATTACCAAAACAAACAGGCCGGCATGATTCACTTATATTAATATAATATGGAGAAGAAACAAAGTAAATTAAGAAATGAACTCAGTGGATCAACAATGAGTGATATCAAATTAGTTTTAATCAGATTCACTCTTTTACCAAAACCAAAAAAAGGCTGAATTTCCTCAGAATGGCAATTCAAAGTGTGGAAACCACCCCCACAAATCCAGCATTTTGCTCACAGACGCAACAGGTAATGTCCATCTTGGCAGGTTCTTTTGGCTGTCTTTTTACCGTTTACTGTGAATGTCTATAAAATAACACCAACTCAATAAACGGATAGGGATATGAAGAAAGAACGAATCAAAAACGAAAGTCTTCGGAGACTACGAGCATTGAGGAGGAATTCAAACGACGTCTACTATACCATCACGACTCAAATCCCTTCTCTTGCCTCTCTTTCTTTATTTCTTTCTGCTTCTCTTCCTTGAGCAAGGTGGTCTGTGTCAACTTCTGAAGCTTGCTAGGAAGACACAGGGAGAGAGAGAAATATTTCTTCTTCTTCTTCTCTCAAGGAATTGGTCTATGTCAACCTCTGCAACTTGGTAAAAAGAAAGAAAGAAAGAAAGAAACAGAGAGAAAGAAAGATGGGAAATTGCTGGGGAACGCCAGTTAAAACGTCTCAGAGTCCCACCACAACCAGACCCTCAAGCCCAGGTAATGAAAAAAAAGGAAGAGAAAGCTAAAAAATCAAATCTTTTGATGAACCCAGATGGGTTTTTCTTCCTTTCTTTATAATTCCTATTAGTTTTCTCATATGGGTTCTTTTCTTTCCTTCTCAGTTTCTAATTTTAGTAATTCAAGATATCTGTTTCATCTTTTTTTTTTTTTTTGTGTGTGTTTCTTCTTCTTCTGGGTCCTTCTATTTCCGTGATAGAGAAACAGAACCTGACATGGGTTGCTTTTTCTAAATCATAGAAACAGAACCTGACATAGGTTGCTTTCTCAAAATCTCTTTCTCCTTTTGCGTACATGTGATTTCTTTCAAATACAATCTTTTCTCTGTAACTCTGTTTTTTCATGTTTTATTCTCACAATTTTGATTCACAGACCTCTCCATGTTTGCATAATCTCAAATGGGCTTCCTTCAAATCCTCTGTTCCTCTTCTCTTATCTTAAATTTGCAGGGATTACAAAGAGCACCAGCAATGAAGGGACGCATTCGGGAACTGGGAGTGCATTTTCGAGCAGTTTGGATGAGGTTTCCCCAAACGGACAGATTCTTCCCACTTCCAACTTAAGGATTTTCAGTTTTGCAGAATTGAAGACGGCGACCAGGAATTTCCGGCCTGATACCGTTCTTGGGGAAGGAGGTTTTGGGAGGGTTTTCAAGGGTTGGGTCGATGAGAAGACACTTGCACCAGCCAAGGTTGGAAGTGGGATGGTCATTGCTGTCAAGAAATTGAATTCAGAGGGCTTGCAGGGATGGGAAGAGTGGCAGGTATTTTCCATTCAATCCAACACTTGCTTGGCAAAATTTATGAGAAGAGAACAAAAATTTCTGTTTGGGGCCAGATTGGTTGCATGGAATTGAATTTCTAGGAACTCTAAGAAATGTATTTCCTGAAATAAAGGTGAAAGTCCATAAATGGGCATCAAATTATCTCCCTTTGGGAGTGGGGAGGTGGGATTGGCGGTTTGGATTTGGACTTTGGAAAGTGAATTCTCAGCCATCACCCAGTGGAGTAAATCCTAGGAAAGTGAGGGTCCCATCTACAACTCTTGCCCCCCACCCCTTTATTAAGAACCCATTTTGTAATGAATTCCTAGGAATTCAAATCCATGCAAGCAAATAGGCCTTAACTGAAATTCCTCATTTTTTTTTCCAGAAATAAAACTGTGATTAATGATGTAAAATGTCTCGCATAGTTACCATTTAACTTGTTTCTGTTAGTAACATCTACGCTTTCTCACATTCTGTTCGTGCTTCTGCATAAATATTATACACAAGTCTATTAAATGAGGGGATTCATGCATTTGATTCTTGCTTCCCTGCCTTTTATCTTTTATCAGTCTTGTAACTATCTCACAAGTTCGCACGCAGTTTCCTCTTGCAGAATAGGAACATTTGCATGCAGCTCAGAGTTATATTTTTGTTTTATTGTCAATTGTGTTGGTTACAAGGCTCACGACAAAAGTAGAAGCACCTTTTTATGATTCCTCATTCCCCAAACAATCTAACCATTTGAAAAATCATGAACTTGAAGTTTTATTATGCATTCTAAGGTTTGCAAATGGAGAATTTTGCTTACATGATCATGACTTGAGCATGATTTGTGTGTGTTTCTATTTTTGAATTTTACAGGTCCCGTTTTTCTTAATTTGCTGTAGAGCACTCTTGAAAACTTTCACTATATTCATTCTCGGTCATATTATCATCACATCAAACCTTATCCCATTTATTGAGGGTCAGCTTAGAGTTTGGGTCCTCTACAGCTTTGCTGGAGAATTCTCTCAGGCTTTTTTGGAGGGAACGTGGCATGTTTCTGGGGTCAGTATCCTCGCCAAATGAAAAGAGAGTTTGTAGATAACAATCTACCAAATATCAGTTTGATTGTTGATGTTGCTACTTGTCTCACCTAAAGCCACAAATGGATGTTTGAGATAGGATTTCCTGCCTTTATCAACTCACTGCCTATATGACGGCTTCAGATAGGAAGATTAACAATGTTCAGTCCATCTAGTTTTCGGTGGATGGATAATCTACAAATTTCTTGTATCTGATGGGGGCCAATGTACTCTATTTTAAAAGCTGGGGAGAATCTCTCCAATGAATATTGGAGAGGATCTGGACGACTCAGCTTTGTATGTGCTCACTAGTTTTTTGTTCATCCCTATTTTAGGCTATTTATGAAGTTGCTGCATATAGTGAGGTCTCCACAATTAAATGCTGATTTATATATAGGGATGCAGGCAATGGACTTCATTCATTCAAGAGCGCAAAATTTGCATGCTACTTTTGTCATATTCTTCTAGTAGTGATAATCTCATACATTTTATTTTAGTTTGGGTTAAAGGTGATCATTTAAAGGTGATCATCACTTCAGTTCAACCATTAATATATCACTATGATCTGAGTGGTAGCTAGGCTGGCTGCAATTTGTGTTCTAACAGTCAACACCCGGCAAAGAGCCAAAAAGTGCCTCCCACATTGTAGTTCTGCTTATCTGTATCATGGCCTGCTGTTGTTCCACCGTCGCTAAATCATTTCTTTAAAACATATGGATTAAAGAGGGTTTGCAAGCCCACTTCCTCCACCGTCACTATATCATTTCGTTAAAACACAAGGATTAAAGAGGGTTTGCAAGCCCACTTTCCAACCACTATCAGGTGTGCCTCGCTGTTGATGTAATCGATCTTGAAATATAGTCAGTTGGATAATCCTAATAGCTGGAAATGAGGAGAAAGGTTGATAATTAATAAAATCTTACCCAAGCATCTATTAAAAGTGGTTGATTTTAGTGCAGCTCATCTCCAAATTACACATTAGGGCTGATTTTTATTCGCTGAGATCAAATTTTTGGCCTCTCATTGGGAGGTTGAGTTTCAGCATGTGAGAAGGTCGGCCAATGCTATGGTGGATTCTCTAGGTAAATCAGGGGTAGATAGGGTGGTGCCTTTAATTGCTTATACAGTTATATGATAAGGACCCAACCCAGCCAGGGTGACAAGGCTGATGAGTTGTCAAGTCACTACTTTAATGATCCTCATTTGAAGTAGATTTCCTTGAAATGATTTGAATAAGGCAAGAGAGATCACCCTGATCTCATCCTTTATGTGGTAGGATAAGTATGAGCTATTAGAAATTATCTCCTTCTTAGATGGTATTCTAATCTCCCAAATTTTAGGGATTATTTGATTTCGTTTCTATTTTGTAATTGGCCTTTGGCATTGGCTATTAAGTCGGAAATAATGAATGAATAAAATTGTCAATGACATTATCTCAAATTGTGCTTGCACAAGGAGGCTGTCCAACCTTGAATTGAGCGATTTAGGAGGCTGTCCAACCTCGAATTGGACGATCTATCTCTTTTTCTCTTTTGGTTCTTATCATTATACTATGTAATGGTTGGCTGTCGGTTGTTTTTTGTGATTGGGTATGTGGCTTTTGTACCTGGCTTTGTTGTTTTTCTTTTGCATGTAATTTCCTTCCTCAATACAAAGTTTTTGTTATCGTTTAAAAAAAACATACAAATGTAGGGCCGAGGCACGAAGATTGCAACTGATGGACTTTTGCCTACTGAATTTGGAAAACACAAATTTTATTTCCAACCATCACGTGGTGGTCACTTGGCACCATTTGTGCAATTATAATTGTGATTTAGGCTCTTCTAATCTACAGGGCCCCATGAATTGGATGCTCTGGATTGATTATGGAACTTCTTGTGAATCGTGCATGAGTATGAACCACCATGGTTCAAAATATTGGCCGCTACGCTACGTTGCAACCGCATTATCGGCCATAGCGGTTGAGGCCACTACGCTATTTTTAAAATAACAGCGCTACAGTCTAAAACCTAGTAGAGCCAAGAAATTTTAATTTTAAATATGGTTTTTCCTATTTTTTTTGCTCAATAGCCTTTTCTAAAGTTGTCTCTACAGTCTACTTTTACATGGTTTCAAATCACTAAAAAAGCACAAGATTGGCCGTTATGCAATATTCATATTTTTTTTTACCACTTAAAAAATTTACACTGCAACATTGCTACTATCACCGCAAGAGCTACGTATCGCCCGCTATGTAACGTTTTGGCCGCTAGCCACTGCGCTTGCCACAACCGCTATTTTGATCCTTGTGAACAACCATGCTTCAAAGAGGAAAAATTCAATGTGGTCCAAACTTTCATGAATTTTAGTTTCTTGGAGTTTTCCTTTTTCCATGTGAAACTTCCGAGCAGTTGCCTTGCCATTTCTTATGAAGCCTACATCCCTCCCCCCACCCCACCCCCCCCCCCCCCCCCCCCCCCCTCCCCCTCTCTCTCTATATATATATATATATATATATAACTTCTACCAAAGATGGTCTTCTCCATAAGGGTCTCCATTGAGAAAGCAAGCAACTTATTGATAAGTTCATTGTCACTTTTTACAAGGTTTGGGCTACTTGATAGTTTCCCTAACTTTCTAGAAGGAAACTCCAAGGATATTTTGACAAGAACATGTGGCACAGTGAAAGGTTGCTCACTATTGGAGCCTTGAGGTTGTGGGTTTGAGTGATGTTACCTATAAAAGAAAAGGATTCTCAAGGATATTTTGACAAGAGCATGTTTTTGGTTCATGCCATCAAATTATTCATACTTTTCTAAGTACAATGTTGCTTGTTCTTGACTTACAATATTTGGATTTTTACTAGGATGCATGCCACCCATGTATGAGATCTGGAATTCTGGATGGCTCGTCTGCTGAATAATTTTTTTTTTTTAGATTTTGTTGAAAATAGAAATATTTAATAATTTGAAGATACAGGAAAGATGCTCCATGAAAGTCCACCGGAGTATTTTAACATTTTCTTAATTTTTCGAACAATTCTGTTTTAGAATAAGGGATTTTGAAAATCTCTTAATATATTCATGGCATCTTCTTTTTAGTTACAATCTTACAGAAATATTTGAATATTTTGGAAGTAGTGGCAATATACATGACACTAGTTATTACTATTTTCTTCTGAGAAGTTGATGACACTAGTTATAAGGTTGGCTTTATTTTATTTTTTTTGTAATTTTGTGATTTTAATTCTGCTCTATGCGTATTTATTGTATTTGTCTATGCTCCTTTTTGCAGTCCGTAGTGAATTTCTTAACAAGGCATTGTGAACATCTTTTAACATACTTATCACATCTTCTTTTAGTTACAATCTTCAAGAAATATTGCAATATTTTGGAAGCCCAGCCAATAAATATGATACTAGTTATAACTGTTTTCTTATGAGAAGTATACTGCACTAGTTATACAGCCTGTTTTATTTTATTTATTTACGTGTTTTTTGTAATTTCATGATTTAATTCGTTTGGTATGTGTTTTTATTTTATTTGTCTATGTCCCCTTTTGCAGTCGGAGGTGAATTTCTTGGGGAGGCTTTCTCATCCAAACCTTGTGAGGCTTTTGGGATACTGTTGGGAAGACAAAGAACTACTACTTGTATATGAATTCATGCCAAGAGGGAGTTTGGAAAACCACCTCTTCAGAAGTAAGTAGTAAACAATATCGTTATTGTAAGTAACTGTAGTTGGTGGGGTATGGCTATGACGATGATGATGGTGAAAAATTGGTTCTGTAGTTATTGTTAAAAGAAATCATGATTCAGTGTTAAGATAATAAATACAGAGTGATCCTCATAAGTTGCAGAAAATCGATATTGTTCCTAAACACCATGATAATAATCAGAAAAATAGATCATCTACCTGATGTCATAGTGCTAAAGCCTGTGGACGGCTGTGATCTTGTTTGAGCGACCAGATGGGCTGAGATCTCAACTTTCAGCGTCAATTTTCTTCTCCTTTATTCTCTACACCTCTTTATACAAGTTGACAGATGAGCCTCTATAGAGCTAGGGTTATCCATCAAGAAAATTCGGTTTCAATCGGTGAAAACTTATGTGAAGATAAGTTTTATCATTCAATAGGAAAATACAGAGTAGCTCTTATCTTAAAGTTCATGTTAGAAACAACTCAGAGTATGACCATATGACCGTGCTGTGTGTCCCAACTCCCATATGTGGTTTTGTGATGTGAGAGAGACCACATGAATTTTTCAATGGTTGTCACAATCAGGCTATCATTTCTGTGAGTGTTATTTTACTTACTCATCAGAAGACAGGTTAACAAGTCTTCAACCCTACTGTATAGATTCACATTCATATGTTCCTCAAAAATACGAATATAACCTACTGACCTGTGCACGTCAATGCAAATATGCATGCCATTGGAGCAGTGAATTTTCTTCCCCTAGTGAAACTCAAGTCAAAGATTAAGGCCTCAATCCTCTTCTAATCTTACTGATAGTCGGGCCAATCGCAGGTCATGTGTTAGTTCTGAGCCATCAATGTACCTATACAGTGCAGATTTTTTATTATTATTATTATTTTTATAACTTTATTGTAATCAAACTTTACATGTGGTCAGTTTCTCATTGTGCAACACTATACAATGCTGTCTCACCCTTGCACAGGTAGAGAGTTGGCTAGTCTGAGCTGCATTTGTCTATTCGTAGAATTGCAACCATTGTTCATGTTTCTAGATTGATGCATTTGCTGTAGGGGGTTCGGCTGTTCAACCGCTTTCCTGGAGCATACGGCTCAAGGTAGCAATAGGTGCAGCTCGGGGCCTTGCATTCTTACACTCTTCAGAAAAACAAATCATATATCGTGATTTTAAAGCATCTAATATATTGCTTGATTTGGTAAATTCTTCCATCCTGATTTATTCTGCTCCAGAGACAAAGGGAGAATGAACCCCTTTTATGATCAATTTCTTAAATGTGATTTCTTTTCTTCTTTTTTTTTCTCCTGCAGAACTATGATGCAAAAATTTCTGATTTTGGGTTAGCGAAGAATGGTCCGGTGGGTGAAAATTCACATGTCACCACACGTGTCATGGGCACCTATGGCTATGCAGCTCCTGAATACGTGGCTACAGGTAAGATCAGTTATTTGGTAGCAACCTTCATGGCTACAAGTTCTTGTGATTTCTGTTTTCACTTTTAATTTTTCACTCCATAGTGGACTTTCTTTATTTTAAACTAATCTTAAATTGCTCTCTAGTTTTATGCGTGGGTGGATGGTGTTGGTAGTTTATCTTTGTCTAAAATTATTATGTATGCGCAATTCACTGGCGAGAAGCAGTGTTTTCAGCACCGACCAGACCAGCAGGTTTTGCTCGGTACATCAAGCAATTGAACCAGCAGATCTGGGAATTTGGTCTCTCAGGATGAAATTTCGATCATGGTACTTAGAGTTCTGTGTCGTTTGATATTTTCATTTGGTAACTGGGCCTGTTTGGCATGTTCACCAGTTTTCAGTTGTAAGTGAACCCGTGGTTCATCACATCACCTTCTTCCCTTGAAAAATTTTTCCTAGTATGAACTGTTTGGATGCGTTGCATATTTTGTGTCAGTAGCGAAACATTGTGCTATTTATTTTCCGAAGTCATCTTAAAATTTAAATTAGGCTTTTCAACTGGTCTCCGGGACTGTAGCTTGAACCTCTCTTCAATCATGAAGGATGGCTTATAGAGCCCTTTAGAGGTCCTTTTCGTTCACTTCCAAGTTCCAACCTTGTTATCACTTGCTTTAGCTAGGTTTCAAACTGGTCCAACAGTTGTACAAATATGAAGTTAAAGAGCTAATAATCATCGCCAGTTCTTTCTTTTTGGCCATAAAACTAAACTTGAAAAATCACAGTGACTATGAAGGGGCTCTCAGATTGCCTGCTACAGGGGAAGAATTATATATGTTTATATATATATGGAAAATATTCAAGTGAGAACTAGTTCTCACTTATTATATGAGAACTTCTTTGTGGGGCCCAACTAGTGATCCATCCAAACCTAGCAACCAATGGGGAACCCCCTGATAGTCACTAATCCCAAGGATTGGCACACAACCGAATGGACTGAACCGTTGGATCGAGGGTTGAATATTTTTTTTGAATATGAAGCCATTAAACTTGTGGGCCATGGATGAAGGGGTTAGGGGCATGGGTTTGGGGTCACGCTTGATACTTGGGGTGGTTTCACATAGATCTTTCCACCCCCCCGGTCCCATCCCCAAATGGGGCCCACAATTGGGCCCCACAAAAATTTTTTCATATAATATGTGAGAAATAGTTCTCACCGGAATATTACCCCATATATATATATATATATATTTCTTTCTTGAAAAATATCTCAAATGGTCGAAATTTCCTTGATCTCTACAATGACAATTGTGCCTCTATCAACATAAACCAGGACATCTGTATGTGAAGAGCGACGTATACGGTTTTGGAGTTGTGTTGCTCGAGATGCTTTCAGGCATGCGGGCACTTGACACCAACCGTCCAAGTGGGCAACACAATTTGGTAGAGTGGGCAAAACCATATCTATCTGATCGAAGGAAGGTAGTATCACGTGTAATGGACCAGCGGCTTGAAGGCCAGTATCCGGCCAAAGGTGCAGTTCAGGCTGCTCAGCTCATCCTCAAGTGTCTCGGTTCTGACCCAAGAAGGCGACCATCCATGTCAGAAGTGGTGGAAACATTGGAGCAGATTCAGGCCATAAAGCATAAGCCCCAAGAACCAAAGAACAATCCTCGGCGTCCCACTGACCACAATCATGCTCACCACCATGCACACAACCGCTCCCCACTTCATCCACAAGCTGGTAATGTTGGAAATGGAAAAAATGCCCATCAGTGATCTCCAAAATCAAGGTGACCAACAAGGATGTATCTGGTGAAATCAATCTCCAAAATTGAGGTAATTGACTCCAACATGAAAAGGTCCTAATGACAAGAGTGCTACGTGCATGTCCAATTGTTGGCGCTTATTGGGCAATCTCCATTTTTTGTTGTGCAATATCATTGTTATTGTTTTTTTTTTTTAGTTCATTATGAATTTTGGATGCCGTGATGATTTGTATCAAGGAACAATTCTATCATGGAGTAAAATTATTGTTTTTAATGCCTGATGGATGCTTGGTTGTTTTCCACCTCAAATTGAGTTTGAATTGTACTTGCATTTGTTTTTTGTTTTAAATTCCAAACAGCTACCACAACCATCTTTAGAGTTTCTCTCTATATGATCCTTGAATAGCTGAACTATTTTATCAATGGTCACCATTATTCTGAGTTTTGGGCGCCATCGCCTTCTGTGCCGCTATCCTAATGGGTTCTGGCAAGAGCTTCAGGTTTCTTTTGAAATCAACCTTTACCCCCATAGTGTTTTGACTATGTTCACATACAAAAAGGACTAATTTGTGAGCACATGAGAACTTACAATCAGTTCCATTGAAAAAGAGAATATAAAAAAGTAAGAATGGCAAGTTCCCAATTAAGAAAAGGGTCTTCAGAAGGGCTGTTATCCGTGGAATTTTGAACACCTTTTCTACTTGGAAAATGCATGATTATTTCAAGAAATCAAGATCCAATTATTCGATTTCATACTTTTGAAAATTTTCCAACCGGGGAATGGTTGGTTTTGGGTCTAGGATCCTTCTATTGGGTCTCTTGAGTCCATCCTTATGTGAAGGCTCACATTTCCTTGGGAGCCTATGTGTTTCATGTAATTGAATATCTAGGATTCTATAATTATAAGCGGCTAAAATGAAGAACCAAAGGTGAATATATGAAAATATAGGCAAATAGCCTCCTCTTCGTGGAAATTTAAGGGAAGATGGGAAATGAATACCCACCCATCACGCTAGTAATTATTCAATATGTTGGAAAATTCAAGGCCCATTTGTATCTCCACCTCATATCCTTCTCCTCTTACCTCCTTAATAATCTTTGATGGAGCTCATTTCATCATGAATTAATTTCTATGTGTTTTTCATTTATTTTTGAGAATTTTACCAAAAAGTTAACTTTAATTGAACATTGGACTAAATAGGGAACTTTAGCCACTAGTGCACCAAACAGGGAATCTGTACAGAAAAGTAACTTTTTTCACTATTTTTTTTTGTGGTCACATTCAACCATCATTTTCTGTGTTGAGGGTCGACTGCGACCCTTGCTATTACAAGTGAGGGTCGCATTTGACCCTGAGCAGGCATAACCTCTTCATCTTCTTCATTTTGCCTCGAGTGTTTGAATTTTCGATTAAAGGAAGAGAGGACTGGAAGATCTAACTTAGTAAATTGCCAATTGGCCTTAAAAATGTTGTTGGTGGTTTGGTCAATTTAAGAAAGGTGTGGTCCCTAATAAATGCTGTCGATTGGTTGTGCATCATGTGAACTGTTAGTGCCCTGTTCTCTTCCTAATCTTTGGTTTTCTTGTTGGTAACATCTTTTATTTTAGGCCATTGGTATTTTCTTGTATGGTCATGATTTTTTTGGCCCAAAGCACAAACGAGCGTGGATCTTAGCTTTTGAAAATTCTTCCATTTTAGCAAAATCTGTTTCACATGATGTTGCACAAAACCATAGCATGCTAGAAATTTGGGTTTGAAATTGCAAGAGCTTTTTTCCAGAATGATCCTCTATGAGAAATTTACCAAAAAAATTACTTCAAGTGGCAGATCTTCTAATCCTCTCTTCCTTTAATCGAAAATTTGAGGAAGAAAGAAGCAGATGAGAAGGTTATGCTTGCTCAGGGTCGAATGCGACCCTCACTAGTTATAGCGATGGTCGCAGTCGACCCTCAATATAGAAAATGAAGGTCCAATGCGACCACAAAAAAAAAAGGTGAAAAAAGTTACTTTTTCGATACAAATTCCCTGTTTGGTGTATTACTGACTAAAGTTTCCTGTTTGGTATAATGGCCACTTACAGATATTTTTTGGTAAAATCCTTTTTATTTTTTGTTCCGAGCTTTGAGATCTTAATTAATAAAATTAAGAGCACGATAAATTTGTGGCAGGCTGGAGCACCCTTGTTAAATTAGTGGCTTCAGTGATCCCCATCTATAACATGGTACTCCTTAAACTTTCAAAAGAAACTATTAGTCAAATTGACAATTAATGAGGAGATTCTTGTGTGGGGTGATTAGGACAAAAAGAAAAATCAAGGAGCCATAACTTGACAAATCGAGTTATGTAGGCCCACAGTTGGGGATGGCCTGGGAATCAGGTCAGCCCGGCCTCAGAGCTGTCCTTACCCTACTCTCAAGGAATTTGTGGACCCCAGGTTTGCACTCACTAAGGACTAGACCATTAGGCTCATGGGCTATAAATCAAGGGGTTAGAGGCATGTGATTAACTTTGAATTTAATATCTGGGCCCTATTTATTAAGATCTTTCTATCCCCATGGTTCCATCATTAATGGGACCGTGGGTGGGCATCATCCAGCTTGATAAGATGGGAACCACCATGATCTTTCAAGTTTTACACCAATCTGAATAAAATTGACCACTGGATTAAATTGAGAAAAAAATGAATTTTAAAACTGTTGAAATTCAGAGCCACATAGCAATGAGTAATGATAAATTTGATGATGCTAACATTTCATGGGCAGATAGAATCCATTGAGAATGTCCAATCCCCTAGCTTCCCTTTATTGGTGGGGCTCCTAGGTGGGCCCCAACACTTGATATGTACATAAGAATCCTCCGAGACACCACAAAACATATCTTTTTCATCTTTTTTTTTTTTTTGTCACGGGTCAACCTAGTCTTGTCACACAGAGTACCCATAAACAGTCATAAGTCCAAACTCATCCAACTTTTCCTCACTACCGTTGGATTGAAATGGTATTAAAGTACCTCCTCTAAACCATGAAATTTTGTGACTATGGATAGAAAATCTCATGGTGTCAAAATTATACATATAGATGGTCTCATGTAAATCTTTCATATCTAATAGACTTGCATGATGAAACAAATTAAGCCCTCGCAGTGTCTAACGGTAAAGGATTCGCTTTTACCAAAAAGAAAAAAGAAAAAGAAAGTACAGGCTTGTTTTGTTTGATCGACGATATTGTGTGGACGAAGGAGATGGAGAAACAGGGAGAGTGACAGATTGGCGGTGATATCATTCATTAAACAAGGTACAAGAGGTGATTTTTCCGGTATATTCACTATGTTTGTCATTAATATTGAATAACAATCGAATCACAAACGAAAGTCTTCGGAGTCTACGCGCATTGGCGACAGTAATCTCAGCGCACCGTTTCTTCTGCATCTTCTGTTCTCTTCCTACTTCCTATGTGAGACAGAGATTGATTCTTTCAAGAAACTGGTCTATATCAACCTCTGCAGCTTGATAGACGGAAGGAAGGAGAGAAAGAGAGATGGGAAATCAAATGATACCGGTATTTGACTCCTCCAGCAGTAGCAGTCCCAGCTCGACCAGACCTTCAAGCCCAGGTAAAGATAAAAACGGAGGAGGAAAAAAAATTCAAATTTTTTGATGGACCCAGATGAGCTTTTCTTCCTCGTCTTTTAAAATTCCAGTTAGTTTTTCATATGGGTTGTTTTCTAGCGTTTTCAGTTCCTAGTTTGAGTAATTCAAGATATCTATTGTATTCTCTCTCTCTCTCTCTTTCTCCTGGTTCTGGAAAGAATACATCTTTTGTTTCTGTTTCTTCTTCTGGGTCCTTCTATTTCCGTGATATAGAAACAGAACCTGACATGGGTTGCTTTATCAAACTCCCTTTCTCCTTTTGCGTACATGTGATTTCTTTCAAATACATTCTTTTCTCTGTAACTCTGTTTTTTTTTTTTTTTTTCCTGTTCTGCTCTGTTTTCTTCTCCCATTTCGATTTATAGATCTCTCAATCTTTGCATATTCTCACATGGATTTCCTTCAAATCCTCTGTTCAGCGACTGCACACAACACCAGCAATGAAGGGACAACTGGGAGTGCGTTTTCGAGCCGTTTGGGTGAGGTTTCCCCAAAAGGGCAGATCCTTCACACTCCCATTTTGATTTACAGATCTCTCCATTTTTGCATAATCTTACATGGGTTCCCTGCAAATCCTTTGTTCAGGGATTACAAAGAGCACCAGTAGTGAAGGGACGCATTCGGGAACTGGGAGTGCATTTTCGAGCCGTTTGGATGAGGTTTCCCCAAACGGACAGATCCTTCCCATTACTCCCACTTTAAAGATTTTCAGTTTTGCAGAGTTGAAGAAGGCGACCAGGAATTTCCGACCAGATGCGGTTGTTGGGGAAGGATGTTTTGGGACGGTTTTCAAGGGTTGGATTGATGAGAAGACATTTGCACCAACCAAGGCCGGACGTGGGATGGCTATTGCAGTCAAGAAATTGAATTCAGACGGCTTCCAGGGAAGGAAAGAGTGGCAGGTATTTTCCATTCAATCCAATATTTGAGTATGTATAGGGCTGGGGGTGAAAAATAGGTCGGCCTGCTTAGGCCATTCCGGCCCATTGACTAGGGCCGACCCATTCTTCAGTTATAAATGAGCATCAATGTTTTTGCATTTATTTTAATAATTTAGTTTTATTTCAAGTTAAAGAACCCAAAGTCTATAAAGTCCTTTGCAATTTATATAAAAAAAATAGAAGAGGCATGTGGGCCGGCTGTGGACGGCACAACCCAGTTTTCACCTCCATATAGGGCCCATCTAGTTTCTTGGAATTAGAATTCCTAAAAAAAAATGCATTTTTAAAAGTGGTTAAAATTGAAGAAATAGAATTGAAGTTGCATAAATGACCATGAAATTATATCCCCTTTCATGGAAAATGATGATAGGTGATTGATTACTCACCCATCACCCCTAGGATATTAATTTGTCCCATTGAGGACTCTATTTTATATCCTGCACTCCTTACCTCTTTCCTAATCTTTTGTTGAACCCATTTTGTAATGCCAGCAAATTATCCTTTGCTGAAATTTCTCATTTTATTTCCAGAAATAAAACTATGATGTAAGATGTCTCCCTTAGTTACTATTTAGATCGTTGCTGCTTAAAAAACCTTTCATTCTCTCATTCTGTTAATGCTTCTGCATAAATACAGTTTATTTTATTTTATTTTATGTTATTTGTTTTTGTAATTTCATGATTATAATTCTGCTGGTATGTGTTTTTATTTTACTTGACTATGTTCCTTTTTGCAGTCAGAGGTGAATATCTTGGGGAGCCTTTCTCATCCAAACATTGTGAGACTTTTGGGAAACTGTGAGGAAGACAAAGAACTACTTGTATACGAATTCATGCCAAGAGGGAGTTTGGAAAACCACCTTTTCAGTAGTAAGCAGCAAACAATATTAATACTGTAATTGTAATCAACTGTAGTTGGTTGGATGAGCTGTGATGCTGGTGATGGTGAAAAATTGGCACCGTAGTTATTGTCAAAAGAAATTATGATTCAAGATTAAGATAACTAATACATTTAGTGATCATCATAAGTCGCAGAAATTGATATTATTCCTAAACACCATGATAATAATCAGAAAAATAAATCATCTACCTGATGCCACAGTGCTGAAGCCAGTGGACAGCTGTGATCTTGTTTGAGTGACCGGATGGGCTTAGATCTCAACTTTCTTGTCCTTATTCTCAGCACAATTTTTTTTATTTTGAAATCCAGTAGGGTTTAATATCCATCAAGAAAATCCTGTTTCAATTGGTGAAACTTATCCCAATGTAAGTTTTATCATTCAATAGGAAATTAGAGAGTCGCTCTTGACGTAATGGTTTAAATTGGAAACACCTCAAGAGCACTACCATGTGGCTGTGTTGTGTGTCCCAACTCCTATATGTGTTTTTGTCATGTTTGAGAGGACATTTTAATTTCTAACAGCTGTTACAATCATGCTATCATTTTCATAATCGTTATTTTACTTCCTCATCAGATTACGGGTTAAAAAGTCCTAAACCCTACCATATAGATCAGTCTGAGCTGCATCTTCTTTTTTCTTTCTTTCATTTTATTTATATATATATATATATATATTTATAGAATCGCCTCCATTATTCATGTTTCTAAAATGATGCACTTTATGTAGGAGGTTCAGCCTTTCAATCACTTTCATGGAGCATACGGCTCAAGATAGCAATAGATGCAGCTCGGGGCATTGCATTCTTACACTGTTCTTTAAGGAAAATCATATATCGTAGTGTTAAACCATCTGATATATTGCTTGATTCGGTAAACTCTTCCATCCTGACTTCTTGGTATAGAGAAATGTTTTTTTTTTTTTTTTTCCATTTTGGGGTAGGTGTTGGTATTTTGTTGTATGGTTGATATCTTAGTTTGCTTTTTTTCCCCCTCTTTTTTAATCTTCTGCAGAACTATAATGCAAAAATTTCTGATTTCGGATTAGCAAGGAATGGTCCGCAGGGTGAAAATTCACATGTCTCCACACGTGTCATGGGCACCATTGGTTATGCAGCTCCTGAATATGTGGCTACAGGTAAGATCAGTTCTTTGGTGGCAACCTTCATGGCTACAAGTTCTTGTGATTTCTGTGTTGATTTTTAATTGTTCACGCTGTAGTGGACTTTCTTTATTTTAAACAAATTTTGATTTGCTTTCTAGTTTTTTGCATGGGTGGATGTTGTTTGTAGTTTCTCTTCATCCAAAATTATTCTGTATCCCTAGTTCACTAGTGAGTGAGAAGCAATGCTTTTAATACCAACCAGCTGGTTTTGCTTTGTACATCAAACAACTGAATCAGCAGGACTGGGAATTTGGGGTCCGTTTGGCAACGCGCAGTTCGGATGTTCTGAAGTTTCCATGGGAAGAGAAGTAGAAAATGCGTTTGGTTGATAATTTATTGTCGTTTCAAACTTTTATTTTATAGAATGATTTTTGGAATCACGGCCTGCTGGTATAGAAATTTCAAAACAATCGTACTTCGTTATTTTAAACAGCTCACTGGCAACACTTATGACGCATCCTGTTATGAGGTACCTCTCTGCGCAAATCTCCAACACATTCCTCTCTCTCTCTCTCTCTCTCTCTCTCTCTCTCCATAGTTAGCCATTCTCCACCCTTTTCAAATGTTATTAAAATGCCCTCCTACAGTTATAACAGCAGGGAAGAAATGCCCTCTGATGGTATAGTAATTCTTCAGAGTTCATGTTTTCAATTTCCCAACTTGATTTAGGAATTCTCTCTACCAAACATTTACAATGTCAATTAAACTTTTGATATGAAAGTTCATAGAATTTTATTAAAATTTATTCTTTTATTTGAAATTTGGCTTCATATATATATATATATATACACGTAATAGATTTCACGTTCCCCTGGCTATCATTTCAGCATGTAACAATGCAATTCTTGGTACAATTTTAAAAATTGAATCGAGGTCTTACTCATTCCTTTCAACACGCAACAATGCAATTCATTTCAGCTTGTGTACTGGAGTTTTGTGATTTGGTCTTTCATGAATTAATATTTAGATATGAAACCATATTTTGAATACAATATGGGTTTTGAGAGGAGATATTATAATGCTGTACAGTCAATGCAACTCCTAAGTTGATCATTCCATACTCAATCACGTGTTCACAATCACAAAAAGGTGGGTCACATGTTTATAGGCACAAAACTGGCTCCACATTGTGAATCCTATGAAAGTGGGCCCATGTTCTAATTTCTAAAGGTGGGTATCGCATTATAGTTTTTAAAAGGCATGTCCCAGTATAACAATGATAGATTTAAGTTAAGGAACAAAATTATTATAATGTTAACCAAACAAGTTTTGCTAAGCGTATTCTCAGCAGAATAGTTTAACGTAATGTTGCCAAACAAGTTCTGCATAGCATAGTCTCGGCACAACCTGGTCTCTGCACAAAATTGGGAGCAACACAGGAACAATGCCAAACGAAGCCGTGGTTTCTCAAGACTTTTGGCTGTGGCATTTGGTATTTTCGTTTGGTGATTAGGGCCTGTTTGGCTTGTTCACCAGTTCAGTTTTCTCTGAACTGGTCATTCATTATATCCTTGAAAATTTTTCATTCTCTGTATGAACTGTCTCTGCGCGTTCATATATTGCAGGAGCAGTGAAACGTCATGATATTTCCCTTTCAAAGTCATCTTAGCATTTGAACTAGGTTTTGTAACTGGTCTTTGTCTAGAAATGTAGCTAGAAAGAGATAATCACTTCAATCAAAACGGATGGCCATAGAGCCTGCCTTGTAGAGCTACTTGTGAACCAGCCCCCCTGCTCTTCCTTCTTATTTTTGCAGGGCACTTGGTTAAAGCTCACTGCTATGAACTCCTAATTCCTAATAAGGAAATCTTGAATACAATGAAATTGAGATTGATGAAAAAAGCAACAATCTCAACTATTGACATCATATGTTAGTACAATATCTTTTATGGTGACTTCCAAGTTCCTACCCTTGTTAACACTTGCTTTAAGTCAGATTCAAACTGGTTTGGCAGTTGTTCAAATGAAAAATTAAGAGCTTATAATGATCGTTACTTCTTTCATTTTGGTTATAAAACTCTGCTTGAAAACTGTAGTAACTATGAGAGGGTCATAGATTGCCTGCAACAGGGGAAAAATAATATAATTTCTTTCTTTCTTGAAAAACATCTCAAATGGATGAAATTTCTTTGATCTAAAAAATGACAAATGTGCCTCCATCAACATCAACCAGGCCAGCTGTACGTGAAGAGCGATGTATATGGTTTTGGAGTTGTGTTGCTGGAGATGCTTTCAGGTCTACGGGCAATCGACAGAAACCGCCCAAGTGGGCAACAGAGATTAGTAGAGTGGGCAACACCATATCTATCTGATCGGAGGAAGGTATTATCGCGGGTGATGGACCAGCGGCTTGAAGGCCAGTACCCGTCTAAAGGTGCAGTTCAGGCTGCTCAGCTCATTCTCCAGTGTCTCAGGCCTGACCCAAGAAAGCGTCCATCCATGACAGAAGTGGTGGAAGCATTGGAACAGATTCAGGCCATAAAGCATATGCCCTAGAACCAAAGACTGATCCTGTGCGTAATCTCTCTGATCACCATGCATGAATCTGTTCCCCACTTCATCCAAAGGCTGAAAAAATGGAACTGAAAAAATGGAAGGATGTCTCTGGTGAAAGCAATCTTCAAAATTGATGTAATCTATTCCAACATGAACGGTTCTGATGACAGTGCTATGTGCGTGTCTAATTGTTTGTGCTTATTGGACAACTTGGGTATTATCATTGTTATTGTTGTTTTCTTTCCATTAATTATGAATTGTGGATGTGATGGTTTGTTGAACAATTGGATCAAAGAATAAAATGACTGTTTTTAATGTCTAAGGGAAGCTTGGTTGTTTTCCACCTCCAATTGAGTTTAAATTCTTTTTGTGATTTGTAATTTATTTTAAATTCCAAACAGCTAACACATCCTTCTTTTGAGATTCAAGTGCAGATAACCTCGACAATCTTCATATCATCTAGAGGATGAAGCCCGTTCAATGTTTTTGCGATTTACAATTGCTGCTTCTTTTCAAAGAAAGGGTGGACCCTTTGGTCCTGCAAGATCGCCCACACCAGGTGCCAAAGTGAAATGTCTGGCCAGAGAGCTTTAGGATTGTTCAAGAGGCAAAATGCGCTTTGCCATAGAATGAAATTACTCAACCGCCTCTCACCGCCACTCCTGATCAAGATGTCGGGATCTGGGTACCCTGCGAAGTACATGTGCCTCTCCAAGTCCACTGATGACACTAAAAATTCTTCAAAATTGCTTCCTCCAGAACATGCAACCGGTTCATCATCGTCCACCATCTGCTTCCCTTCTGCTGTTTGCTGAATTCTAGCCTGTTTCTCTTTATATAATCCTTGAATAGCATGAACTATATCATCAGTGGAAGTATATGCAACACAGACTAGAAGTACTGTCCCATTATTCTGGGCTGTGGCCACCATCGCCTTCTCTGCCGCTTTCCTAATGGGTTCTGGGAAGAGCTTCAGATTTCCTAACAAATCAATCTTAACACCATACTGCTTCACCATGTTCTCTTCACTGAGCACTACTTCAAGTTTTTCAAGAATAAGATCCATGAGATACTGAAGCTCATCAGGTTCTCGCTTGAAGTTATCTATGCTGAAAGCATATATTGTTACATACTTCACTCCAAGCTCGTAACAGTATTTGAGAAAGGACAAGAGAGCCAGAAACCCATATCTGTGACCCATTCCTCCTTCCAGATGATGAATGCGTGCATATCTTCGGTTTCCATCCAAAATAAATGCAATATGATGAGGTATGGGACCAAAAGAGAGATCTTGAAATAGACACCTTCTCAAGAATCTGGGAATGCTCCCCAAGAATTCAGATAGCCACTGCTACCTTTCCCCATTTTACGGCAGCCCCTATACAAAAAAGCCAAATTAATAACACTGAAATGGACCTTGTTGAAAAAAGATTGAAGCCCTGATACTCACAATGCATCCTAGCCCATGGGCAACAGCCACAATTTAACTACCAAAACACAATGTCTGAACTGTATTAGTTTAATTTTATCTAGAAAAAGCAGTCTCAAGTTTGTAGCTACTGAACTTGAAGCAAAAACCATTGCAATGAAAAGCTGAATTTCTAATTGGAAATAAAATTATGACCACTTCTCATTTGCTAGTTAGGATTTTTGGTCATAGCTTATTTATAGGTCTGTTCATCGTCTTTATAGGGCTAAGAAAAACTTAAAGAGGATTAATTTCATATCTATATTCATAGTTTTTGAGAGATATGTGAAAAACATCCGAATAGGCCCACTCTATAGATCTAATTATCTACACTTTTATGGGCTCCAATTCATGACCCAAACCGTTCAATATTCTTGTACCGGTCATAAGTATAAGTAGGTTTAGTTTCATATCTTAAATCTTTATAGATTTTGAGACATCTATGAAAAACATCCAACAAATCCTGACATATTTAAAACCTTCAGATGTAGTCATTGACTCGTGAAAATGGTGATTTTGAAAAAGATGGTAATGTGCTCACAATATATCATGTGCATACATGATAGTTACACCTGGAAAGCTTATTTTCATAGCTCAAGCGTAAAAAGGCAAACAACCCTTTAACCGGAGTCAACGTATCCATAAAATAAGGCTCTCAAAATGGTAATGATGGTGGTGGTGGTGATATTGAATTCCTACCCTTCCGGGGTACACCCCAAAGAAATTCTTTTTTTTTTTTCACATTATCTGCTCGAAGGTCTATATCCTGATTCCGTGGCTCTCAAAATGGTAATGATGGTGGTGGTGATGATATTGAATTCCTACCCATCCGTGGCTCTCAAAATGGTAATGATGGTGGTGGTGATGATATTGAATTCCTACCCATCCGCGGCTCTCACTAAGGACTGGACCATTGGGCTCATGGGCTATGAATCAAGGGGTTAGAAGCATGAAATTAACTTTGAATTTAATATCCAGGCCCTATTTATTAAGATCTTTCTATCCCCATGGTCCCATCATGGGACCGTGGTGGGCATCATCTAGCTTGACAAGATGGGAACCACCGTGATCTTTCAAGTTTTACACCAATCTGAATAAAATTAACCACTGGATTAAATTGAGAAAAAAAATGAATTTTAAAACTGTTGAAATTCAGAGCCACATAGCAATGAGTAATGATAAATTTGATGATGCTAACATTTTATGGGCAGGTAGAATCCATTGAGAATGTCCAATCCCCTAGCTTCCCTTTATTGGTGGGGCTCCTAGGTGGGCCCCAACACTTGATATGTACATAAGAATCCTCTAAAACACACTGTTTTCAAAACATATCTTTTTCGTCTTTTTTTTTTAAAGTCACGGGACTTTCTTGAGTCAACCTAATCTTTTTACACATAATATAAGTAAACAGTCGCAAGTCCAAACTCATCCAACTTTTCCTCACTACTATTGGATTGAAATGGTATTAAAATACCTCCTCTAAACCATCAAATTTTGTGACTATGGATAGAAAATCTCATGGAGTTAAAATTATACATATAGATGGTCTCATGTAAATCTTTCATATCTAATAGACTTGCATGATCAAACAAATTACGCCCCTGCAGTGTCCAACAGTAAAGGCTCGCTTTTAAAAAAAAAAAAAAAGAAAAGAAAAAGAAAGTATAGACTTGTTTTGTTTGATCGACGATATTGAGTGGACGAAGGATATGGAGAAAGAGGGAGAGTAACAGATTGGCGGTGATATCATTCATTAAACAAAGGTACAAGAGGTGATTTTTCCGGTAATTTTCACTGTGTTTGTCATTAATATTGAATAACAATCGAATCACAGACGAAAGTCTTCGGAGACTACCCGCATTGACGACTGTAATCTCAGCGCACCGTTTCTTCTGCATCTTCTGTTCTCTTTCTTCCTACTTCCTGAGAGAGAGAGAGAGAGCGAGAGAGTGAGTTTTCTTCTTAAATTTTCAAGACGTTGCAACTTGGTATACCGAAGGGAGGACAGAAAGAGAAATGGGAAATTTCTGGATAGCGCAATTTGACTCGTCCAGCAGCAGTCCCAGCTCTACCAGACCATCAAGCCCAGGTAATGAAAAAAAGGGAAGAAGAAGGAACAAAAAAAATCAGATTTTTTGATGAACCCAGATGAGCTTCTTTTCCTCTTCCTCTAAAAATCTGGTTAGTTTTTTTATATGGGTTGTTTTTTTGCCTTTTCAGTTCCTAGTTTGAGTAATTCAAGATATCTACTGTATTCTCTCTCTTTCTCCTGGTTCTGGAAAGAATTCATCTTTTTTTCTGTTTCTTCTTCTGGGTCCTTCTATTTCCGTGATAGAGAAACAGAACCTGACATGGGTTGCTTTGTCAAAATCCCTTTCCCCTTTTGCGTACATGTGATTTCTTTCAAATACAATCTTTTCTCTGTGACTCTGTTTTTTCATGTGCTGCTCTGTTTTCTTCTCCCATTTTGATTCACAGACCTCTCCATGTTTGCATAATCTCAAATGGGCTTCCTTCAAATCCTCTGTTCCTCTTCTCTTATCTTAAATTTCCAGGGATTGCAAAGAGCACCAGCAATGAAGGGACGCATTCGGGAACTGGGAGTGCATTTTCGAGCAGTTTGGACGAGGTTTCCCCAAACGGACCGATCCTTCCCATTACTCCCACTTTAAAGATTTTCAGTTTTGCAGAGTTGAAGAAGGCGACCAGGAATTTCAGTTCCGATACACTTGTTCAGGAGGGAGATTTTGGGCAGGTTTTCGAGGGTTGGATTGATGAGAAGATATTTGAACCAACCAAGGCCGGGATGGCTATTGCTGTCAAGAAACTGAGTCCAGAGGCCTTGCAGAGAAGGGAAGAGTGGCAGGTATTTTCCATTCAATCTAATATTTGTTTGGAAAATTTTGAGGAAAGGAAGTAAAAACAAAGATTTATGCATAGGCTCATTTGGTTTCATGGAATTGAAATCTTAGGAATTCTAAGAAATGTATTTGTGAAAGTAGTTAAATTGAAGAAATAAAGGTGAAATTTCATAAATGGCTAAGGAATTATCTCCCCTTTTAATGGAAAACAGCGGAAAGTGAATACTCACCCATCACCCTAGTAGATTAAGTGGTCCCATTTACTGCTCTACTTTATATCCTTCACCCCTCACATCTTTCCTAATCCTTTGTTGAACGCATTTTGTAATGAATTCCTAAGGATTCAAATCAAGCAAGCAAATGGGCCTTTTCTGAAAACTTTCATTTTATTTCCAGAAATAAAACTATGATCGAGGATGCAAGATGTCTGCCACAGTTATAATTTACATCGTTTCTGTTAAAAACAGCTCCCTCTCTCTCCCTCTCTGTGTTTGTCCATGATTCTGCATAATTACTGCTTATTTTATTTTATTTTATTTATTTTTGTAATTTCATGATTTTTAATTCTGCTGGTATGTGCATTTATTTTACGTATCTATGTTTCTTTTTACAGTCAGAGGTGACTATCTTGGGGAGCCTTTCTCATCCAAACATTGTGAGACTTTTGGGACACTGTGAGAAAGACAAAGAACTACTACTTGTATACGAATTCATGCCAAGAGGGAGTTTGGGAAAGCACCTTTTCAGAAGTAAGCAGCAAACAATATTAATATTGTAATTATAATTAACTGTACTTGGTTGGATGAGCTATGATGCTGGTGATGGTGAAAGTTTGGCACCGTAGTTATTGTCAAAAGAAATTATGATTCAAGATTAAGATAACTAATACATTTAGTGATCAGCATAAGTTGCAGAAATTGATATCGTGCCTAAACTTCATGATAATAACCAGAAAAATAAATCATCTACCTGATGCATGGTGTTAAAGCCAGTGGACAGCTATGATCTTGTTTGAGTGACTGGATGGGCTTAGATCTCAACTTTCTTGTCCTTATTCTCAGCACAAATTTTTTTTATTTTGAAATCCAGTAGGGTTTAATAACTATCAAGAAATTCTTGTCTCAATTGGTGAAAACTTATCCCAATGTAAGTTTTAGTATTTTTATATTGGCTAATTCATGGGTTGGACAAAACTCTGGGTCCATTGAGTTATATTTTCTAATTTATTTTAGAATGGACTGTGGTTGTCTCGCCAGAAGAGCTGAAGCAGAAAAAAGAAGAAAAAAAGGAAAGATCGGACGAACCCATGAGGACCGATCGATCGGTGTTTCTGTCCGATCAATCGGATGGTGCAGGTAAAACGGGAAAGAGTCCATATCAACTGCGATTTTGTTTCCTTTTGAGACTCTGTTTCCCAATTTGATTCCTACTTGTGCACTAAGTCTAAGATACGAATTTGGGGCTATATATAGGGTGTTGCTCTCAACCCTAAGACACGACACAAGACAAGAAGTTAATTCTCTCTTTTGATCTGAGGTTAGAATACTCTAATAGAGATTTCCTTGTTTCTCTAGAGCCATTGAGATATTGTTTTGAAGGGCTGCTGTAGAAAGTTTTTGTTGCTTCTACTCTCTTGTAGAAGATAGTTAATCTTGGTTGATAAGGTGCAAGTAGATTAAGTAAGAGGAACGGTGCACGGCGGGGAAGTCGTGGCAGCGGGAAGTTGTGCAAGAACAACTACAGTCCTTAAGTCGAGCTACTGACTGGGAAAATGGTCTGTGAGCATATCTTGTAACTGTTAATTAGTTTTTGATTTCTGGATCGTGGTTTTTCTCCTCGGAAAGAGTTTCTATGCTAAATAGTGTCTACCTTCTTGTGATGTGTGATTGGTAGATATTTGCTAGTTATCTGTTATTTGGTATTAACTTCTGCTATGCATTGGTTAATTGGTAACTTGCATATCCATTCTAGTAAGCAAACTTTCAATTGGTATCAGAGATGGTTGCACTATTCTTTTGTGTAGATCCAAATATTGCTAGAATGGATATGTTCGTAAAGGCACTTCTACCAATAAGCCTCCTTTGCTGGATGGTACCAATTATGCTTATTAGAAAGACATGATGGTTGCCTTTATGAAAGCCGTAGATATTAAATTATAGAAGTTTGTTGTGAATGGCTATACCTTGCCCACTGTTAGTGCTAATGGAGTACCTGGTCCTAAATTTGAGGAACAATGGACAAAGGATGAAGAACTTGTTGCTATTTGCAACTCTAGGGCTTTGAATGCTATTTATAATGAAGTTAGCATGTCTGAGTTTTGTAGAATTTCTACATGCATTACTGCAAAAGAAGCTCGGGATATTATGCAGATTGTGCATGAGGGTACTCATACCATGAAATAATCAAAACTTCAAAAGTTATATACTGCTTTTGAAACCATAAAGATGGAAGAAAATGAATCATTCAATGAGTTTAATGCAAAACTGAATGCTATTGTGAATGATGCCTTTACTTTGGGAGAACCAATTCCTGAAAATAGAATTGTCAAAAAGATTTTGTGGTCTCTTCCAGAGAGGTTTGATGCAAAGGTTGTGGCCATAGAAGAAAATAGAAATTTGAATACTCTAAAAGTTGATGAGTTGGTTGGCAACCTTCAGACTTTTGAAGCAAACCTAAGGACTAATAGAAAATCAAAATCCAAAAGTGTTGCTTTGAAATCTTCCAAATAATCTTTTAAGAAAATTGCTAGTGATTATGATTCTGATTCTGAGGAGTGATCTCCAAGCTGTTGTTTAGTTTATGAAGCAATTCTAATTGTTCATGAAGGGGAAGAAAGGTGATCTGAAAATCTCTGAAAATTCTTTAAAGAAGAAATCTGCTAAAGGGATTCAATGTTATGAGCGTCAAGGTTATGGACTCATTGCTAGTAACCGTGGTAATAAAAAATCAAAGAAGAAGGCTTTCAATTTGACTTGAGATGATGATACTTCTGAGAAAGACGATAAAAAATCGAAGTCTGAGAAGCCTGAAGCTAGCAAAGAAAAATTCATGGCATTCATGGTAACTTCAGTTTCTGCCCCATCATCTGTTTCTTCTGATGATGGGACTGATCAAGATGGTAGTGAGTTAGAGACAGGGCATGATTAGAAAGTTGAACATCTGTTATTATTTGCGAAGACCATGAAGATGCTCAAGATGAATGAAAAAGTGGCTAAAAGCTGGAAAGAATCAGAAGAGCAAAATACTTCACTGAAGACTGAATTATCTGAAGCTTTTACAAAAGTGAGTCACTTAGAGAAAGAGAACAACAGTGTGGCAGATAAACTGACTGCAGAAGCACAGAAGTGTGACATGCTTGATCATGATATGATGACCTTGAAAGCTGAGAATGTTGACCAGAATGGAAGACTCAAAATAGTTCTTTCTAAGTTAGAGTCTACCAAGGCTTCATTAGACAGGGTGAATACTAGATCGAAACAGCTTGATGACATCATGTGTAGTCAAAAGGCGCACATTGACAAGCATGGAATAGGATATACTAATGGTGCATCTACTTCAAGAGCTAAAGGTAAAAACTATTTTGTTTAAAAATCAGTAGTTACTAATCTCGCCGTTCATGCTGCAAACATAGCTCCAAAGAAAAAGAATGTGTAATGTCCTGAAAGGATACCCACTTGCCATCATTGACGAACCAAATGACACATTCAATCCCATTGCAATAAGCTGCGAAATTCATTGATACAGTACGAAAGTCCAAAAGAGGCCCTGGGCCCACAGGATGGGCCCAGCCATCCAACCCATCCATTTGGGTGCAGCCCACAAGCCCAAATTGGCCGAGAATGCTACTGTGGAAATATTTCTAAATTTATCATAGAATTGATTAGGAATTGTTGCTTATTTTGATGAGAATTAGTAGTTTCTATTTTCATTATAGTTAATTGTTTTAGTTGTCTTAATACATTATAAATAGAGAAGTCCTCTATTGTAATATGTTTGCTTATTATCAATTAATCCGAGTTATCGTGAGTTATCTCTTGTGTGTTATGGTTTTGTTTGTGCCCTAGTGGCTGGAATCCTCTTGGATTCGATCAATGCTTTGGGAGATTGATCTATCAATCCGATCGCTGCGTCAATTGGTATCAAAGCCGAAAAGTGATCGCCAGGGATCTGTACTTCCTGAAACTCCCCGCTCATCCTTCCATCCACCTTCGTTCCATCATCTCTCCACCACCGACACCCCTAAACAGCATCCTTCCTTCACAACCGAACTCACTGTCCTCCCATTCTCCCAACCGAACTCACTGTCACCCAAGCATCCTTCACAACCGAAACCCACCCTTGCCCATTCCCATCGAATCTGAAAAAAAAAAAAAAAAAAACCCTCCTATCGAGCCACTGCCCAAAAATCCAATTCCCACCAGACCCTCTATCCCTAAGCCCTCTCCAACGACAAACCCTAACCCTTATTACCAAATCCCTAAACTCCTGAAACCCTAAATTTCTAAACCTTTCCCAAAACTCACCACTTCCCTTTGTCACCACCACCACCAAAACCTCAAGGCAACAGATCCATCCAAAAAAATCCACCGCCAAACACAACCCACTGCCTCACCCAAACCCCAGCCACCCCTGCCCAACCTTTGTCAAAACCACTTCGTCCCTCCAACCTCGTCCAAATCCCACCCAGTCGAATACAACCCTTCGTCCCTCCATACTCGTCAAAACCCACCCAGTAGAAGATAAAAAGAAGGGGCTAGAACAGAAGAAGAGAGAAAGAAACAAAAAGAGATCTGAGTTAGGAGACATACCCGACACCGCAGCACCTTCATCTCCAGCGCAGCTCCATCTCCAGCCGCGTCGCAACACCTCCCTTGCACGCCATCCACAAGCTCTGCCTCCCATTTGCTCCAAACCAGCAGCGTCGTAAGCCCCCGCATTGTCAGCCTGCAGCTACCATGAACTCCTCTTGATCATAACTCCTCTTCGTTTTCTTCTTGTTTTCCTAAGTCGAAACAGGTATCTTATTCCCTTCTTCCATTCTGCACAGGTCCCAAGATCAGTAAAAGACTTTTCTCCCACGTGTACAACACGTGCCTGCTTTATACTGGGCCTAGTCTGCAGTCTGGGCCTGACTTGAGTCTGGGGCCCAACCTGAGCCCCAACCCGGCCCACTAGCTGTGAATTTTTTTATTTTTTATTTAGAACAAAACAACCCTCATCCATGGCTAATCGCATCGGGCAAATTTTTCTTAGCAGACTCACTAACATTCAGCACGATGACTGCATAAGGGATTTATATGAACGGGTCGAAGCCTTACAGCTCACAGTAGATGAACTCACTAAGGCCCTTTCAAAGCCTCATGGCGAATCTTCAAGCACTACAGGCTCACACTCTCACCAATTGGATAATATTCCCTGAGAATCAATCCAAGAATTCTTTCATCTCTTTGAGGAAAGGGGCGCTGATAACATACACCAGGGCCACACCAAGATGATCTCTCGAGGAAAATCAAATTAGAGGTTGCTGATTTTTTTGAACACGGTGATGCCCGTGCCCTTCGACTGGCTTACTTTTATCGATGATTATTGCACTTGGTATCACATCGAAGATCCTCAACGAGTCACTTTTGTCAAGATGAAGTTAAAGGGACCTGCTAGAATTTGGTGGAAAAATATTGATGACCACAATGTGCAAATGGGTTGCCCTCCTATCATCCGTTGGGAAGTTATGAAAGAGAGACTAGAAGATAAGTTCTTGCCTTTTGACTACATTGATTCATTTAATAGCGAGCTTATCAATCTTCAGCAAGGCTCTATGACCATAGATGAATACACTCATAAGTTCCATGAGCTTTGTATTTGATGCAAGACTAATGAAGATGATTGCCTAATGGTCACCCGTTACCGGGAAAGATTGCACCTAGATATACAGGATAAATTGGTAGTATTTGCCTTCGCCACTGTTAATGCAATCTCTAGCAAGGCGCGATGTGTCGAACAAACACTGCATCAGCACACTGGGCGACGTTTCGGTAACCAAGCCGGGGAGTCTTACAAAAAGGGTTCAGATTCTAATTTCAATCGGGCCTCACAGCAAGGGTTCCGACCACCTCCAAACCAATCATAGAACCAAATCCAAAAGCAGCAACAAGCTCCACCACAGGGTCAACAGAATCCTCAGCCCAATCAGAAGTGGGCAACAAATCAGAATAATGCTCAAGGCACCGGAATAGTCGCTAATTGTCTGTCATTCTTGCAAAAACCGAGGTCATTATGCTATAGAATGTCCACACAGGAATCTGCATTGTGAAGGTGAACCTTATGATGATGAACAATATGATGAGGAAATCAAAATGGAGAAACCTGATGCACAACTTCCAACAGAACTAGAGTCCACACTTGAGGTCTTCACAACTGATGATGACAGCCCATTACTTTACCTTCACCGCCGCCTATTGGTTGCAGATGGTATTGAGGAAGACGATGAAAACCAAGCTCCAATTTTCCCTGGCTTTGTTGTCTCTTCTAAAGGTATTGTAATGGACCCATCCAAGATTCAAGCTATCCTCAATTGGCCTATTCTGCAAACGCTCGCCGAAGTTCGTAGTTTTTACAGACTTGCTACTTTCTATAAAAGGTTCATTCGAGATTTCAGCAGTGTTATAGCTCCAATCACTGATTGTATGAAACAGGGTGAATTTAAATGGACAAGTGCAACAACTAGAGCATTTGGAGAAATCAAACGCAAGATCACGAAAGCCCCTGTCCTACGACTTCCAGATTTTAATAAAGTCTTTGAAGTTGCTTGTGATGCTTCTCAGCTCGGCATTGGAGGAGTTCCTAGCCAAGAAGGTCACCCAATTGCATTTTTTTGCTAGAAGCTCCCCAATGCCAAATGCAGATATTCTATTTGTGATCTAGAATTCTACGCCGTTGTGCAAGCGTTGCGACATTGACATCATTACTTGGTTGGAAACGACTTTGTCCTATATTCCGATCACGAGGCATTGAAGCATATACCGTCCCAACAGCGTGTTAGTGAATGTCAAATTAAATGGAGCTCTTACCTTCAACAATTCACAGTCATTCTCCGTCATAAAGTTGGCAAAGAAAATCTGGTAGCTGATGCTTTAAGTCGTCGGAAACATCTCCTCACTACTATGGTAGTCACTGTAACAGGTTTTGAGCAAATAAAGCAGGAGTATACAAATGACAAGGATTTCGGCACAATCTATGCGGATTTTCTTAACACCAACAAGGACAAGCACCCTCATTACAGTGTACATGATGGATTCTTATTCCGAGGTAACAAACTTTGCCTCCCTGCTACTTCTATTTGAGAACATATTGTTTGTTAATTGCATTCAGGAGGTTGTAGTGGTCATTTGGGACGTGACAAGACACTCTCTGGTGGATGATCGTTTCTATTGGCCGCACATGAGAGTTAATGTTATCAGCATATGTGAAAGATGTTGCACCTGTCAATTGGCTAAAGGTAACAAGAAGAATACAGGTTTATATCAGCCATTGCCTATTCCTAATGCACCATGGGAAAATATCAGCATGGATTTTGTATTAGGACTTCCAACGACTGCGCGGAAGGTTGATTCAATCTTTGTTGTTGTTGATTGTTTTTCTAAAATGGCACATTTCATTCCATGCAACAACACTTCAGATGCTTACAAGTAGCTCAACTATTCTTCAAAGAAGTTGTCCGTCTTCATGGCCTCCCAAAGACAATCGTTTTAGATCGTGACACCAAATTTATGAGTTACTTTTGGAAGACTTTGTGGATAACAGCCAAGACAAAGCTTCACTTCTTTACCGCTACCATCCGCAAATTGATGGACAAACTGAAGTTGTTAATAGAAGCCTTGGACAACTGTTACGATGCCTTGTACGTGATCATATCACAATATGGGATTAGATTCTACCTATGGCTGAATTTGCTTACAACAATTCAGTTAATCGGTCCACAGGCATCTCACCATTTGAAGCAGTCACAGGTGTTCGACCACGCTTTCCTCAACGTTGGTAGACACTTTGCTGAAATGCCTAAATATGCAACGTGTGCCTAAGCCTTATCACCCCTGATCTACTAGATCAAGCCCCCACCCCAGTGCTGATATGAAGATCGTTTTGAGGGGGAGTCAAAATTGATGGGGAGTTGTTGGGTCCAGATTGACAAAAGCTGCATGATGATATTTTTGTCAATTATGAACAAAGAGGGGGAGAAGAATGGAGCTAGGAGGAGAAGACAAGCAAAGATCTACGAGTGTTGATTTTTTTTGGTAAAAAAAATCTCAATGTATTTTGGGCTTTTCTTTTGGGTAGATCATATGTATTGTCCTAGGGAGTTTTGTCCTTGAATTGCCAAAGGGGGAGATTGTTAGTATTTTTATGTTGTCTAATTCATGGGTTGGACAAAACTCTGGGTCCATTGAGTTGTATTTTCTAATTTATTTTAGAATGGATTGTAGTTGTCTCGCCGGAAGAGCTGAAGTAGAGAAAAGAAGAAAAAAAAGGAAAGAACGGGCGAACCCACGAGGACCGATCGATCGATGCCTCTGTCCGGTCAATCGAAGGTCTGACACCCCTCAGTGTCCGATCGATCGGAGCCACTGTCCGATCGATTGGATGGCAAGGGTAAAATGGGAAAGAGTCCATAGCAGCTGCGATTTTGTTTCCTTTTGAGACTCTGTTTTCCAATATAAGTCTTACTTGTGCACTAAGTCTAAGGCACGAATTTGGGGCTATATATAGGATGTTGCTTTCAACCCTAAGACACGACACAAGACAAGAAGTTAATTCTCCCTCTTGATCTGAGGTTAGAATACCCTAATAGAGATTTCCTTGTTTCTCTAGAGCCATTGAGAAATTGTTCTGAAGGGTTGCTCTAGAAAAGTTTTTGTTGCTTCTACTCTCTTGTTGAAGATAGTTAATCTTGGTTGACAAGGTGCGAAGAGATCAAGTAAGAGGAACGGTGCACGGCGGGGAAGTCATGGCAACGGGAAGCTGTGCAAGAACAACTACAGTCCTTAGGTCGAGGTACTGACTGGGAAAAGGGTCTGTGAGCATATTTTGTAACTATTTATTAGTTCTTGATTTATGGATCGTGGTTTTTCTCCCTGGAAAGGGATTTTACGCTAAATATTGTGTCTGCCTTCTTATGGTGTGTGATTGGTAGGTATTTGCTAGTTATCTTTTATTTGGTATTAACTTCTGCTGTGCATTGGTTAATTGGTAACTAGCATATCCGTTCTAGTAAGCCTTCTTGTGGTGTGATTGGTAGATATTTGCTAGTTATCTTTTATTTGGTATTAACTTCCGCTGTGCATTGGTTAATTGGTAACTAGCATATCCATTCTAGTAAGCAAACTTTCAGTAAATTTTATCACTCAATAGGAAATTAGGGAGTAGCTCATGTCTTAATGGTTTAAGTTGGAAACGACTCAAGAGCACTACCATGTGGCTGTGTTGTGTGTCCTAAGTCCTATGTGTTTACTTTCTCTTCAGATCGGGTTAAAAGGTCTTAAATTCTACTGTATAGATTCATATACATCATGATCATCATCATCAAAGCCTTGTACCAACTATGTTGGGGATAGATTCATTACATATGTTCCCAAAAACTATGGCTATTACTAACTTATGCATGTTAATGCAAATACCCATACCATTGGAACAGTCAATTTTCTTACTGTAGTGAACTCAAGTTCTATTTTGGAGCGAAGAAAGAGGCCTCAATTCTCTAATCTTGTGGATAGTTTTGATCCAACAATGTATCTATACAATGCATATTTTACTTTCTTGCATTGGAAGTTACAATTATGTTACCTGCATAGATCTATTTATCATTGTGAAACACTATAAGATGCTGTGTCAACCTTGCACGGGTACATCCCAGACAAGTCTGAGCAGCATTTTGTTTTCTTTGTTTCGTTTTCTTATATATTTTTATAGAATCGTATCCATTGTTCATGTTTCTAAAATGATGCACTCTATGTTGGAGGTTCAGCCTTTCGATCATTTTCATGGAGCATATGGCTCAAGATAGCAATAGGTGCTGCTCGAGGCCTTGCATTCTTACACGGTTCAGAAAGGAAAATCATACATTGTAATCTTAAGCCATCTAATATATTGCTTGATTGGGTAAACTCTTCCATCCTGATTTCTTCTGCTATAGAGACAAATGTGTGGGTGTATGGGAAATGGAGGGAAATATCTTAGTTTTATTTATTTCTCTTTTTAAATCTTCTGCAGAACTATAATGCAAGAATTTCTGATTTTGGGTTAGCGAGGAATGGCCTGCAGGGTGAAGATCCACATGTCTCCACACGTGTCGTGGGCGCCTATGTCTATACAGCTCCTGAATATTTGACTACAGGTAAGATCAGTTCTTTGGTCGCAACCTTCATGGCTACAAGTTCTTGTGATTTCTGTGTTGATTTTTAATTGTTCACACTGTAGTGGACTTTCTTTATTTTAAAAAAATCTTGATTTGCTTTCTAGTTTTATGCATGGGTGGATGTTGTTTGTAGTTTCTCTTCATCCAACATTATTCGGTATGCCTAGTTCACTGCTGAGAAGCATTGTTTTTAATACCAACCAGCAGGTTTTGCTTTGTACATCAAACAACTGAATCAGGAGGACTGGGAATTTGGGAGCATTGTTTGGATGTTCTGTAGTTCCCACTGGAAGAGAAGTAGAAAACGCGTTTGTTTGATATTTATTGTCGTTTCAAACTATTCTTTTACAGAATGAATTTTGGAATCACGGCCTGCTGGTATGGAGATTTCAGCAGAAAGATTTAATGCAATGTTGCCAAACAAGTTCTACACAGCATAGTTTTGGCACAAACTGGCCTCAGCACAACCGGGTCTCGGCATAGAATCGGAAACAACATAGGACCAATGCCAAACGGGGCCTTGGTTTCTAAAAATTTTTGGCAGAAACATTTGGTATTTTCATTTGGTGATTAGGGCCTGTTTGGCTTGTTCACCAGTTCAGTTATCTCTGAACTGGTCATTCACTATACCCTTGGAGAATTTTCATTCCCTGTATGAACTGTCTGGGCGCCTTCATATATTGCGGGAGTAGTGAAACATCATGATATTTCCTTTTCTAAGTCATCTTAATTCTTGGTATTTTAATTAGGTTTTGTAACTGGTCTTTGTCTGGAAATGTAGCTAGAAAGAGAAACTAACTTCAATCACAACGGATGGCCATAGAGCCTTGTAGAGCTATTTGTGAACAGATGAGCTGAATTGGAAGGTCTTGCTGATATAGTTTCAGTCACATACATTGTTGACTATTTTTGGAGGACATTGTTAAGACTCACCGTGATAAACTCATAATTAGGAAATTTTCACTGCAATGAAAATGAGATGATGAGAAGAGCAGCACTCTCAACTATTGACATGATGCGTTAGAAAAAGAACTTTTATGGTGACATCCAAGTTCCAACCCTTCTTATGACTTGCTTTAGCTAGGATTCAAACTGGTTTAACAGTTATTCAAATAAAAAGTTAAAGAGCTAATAACGATCATTACTTCTTTCATTTTGGTCATAAAACTCTGCTTGAAAATCGTAGTAGCTATGGGAGGGTCATAGATTGCCTGCAACAGGGAAACCATTATATAATTTGTTTCTTGCTTGAAAATTATCTCAATTGGTTGGAATTTCTTTGATATGAACAATGACAAGTGTGACTCCATCAACATCAACCAGGCCATCTGTATGTGAAGAGCGACGTATATTCTTTTGGGGTTGTGTTGCTTGAGATGCTTTCAGGCATGCGAGCACTTGATGACAAGCGTCCATATGAGCAACAGAATTTGGTAAAGTGGGCAAAACCATATCTATCTGATCAGAGGAAGGTATTATCGTGCGTGATGGACCGGCGGCTTGAAGGCCAGTACCCGTCCAAAGGTGCAGTTCAGGCTGCTCAGCTCATTCTCAGGTGTCTCAGGTCTGACCCAAGAAACCGTCCATCCATGACAGAAGTGGTGGAAGCATTGGAGAAGATTCAGGCCATAAAGCATGATCCATAAAGCATGTGCCCCTAGAACCAAAGACTGAGACTCTGCGTCCCGCAGGCCACGGTCACTCTGATCACCATGCACGAATCTGTCCCCCACTTCATCCAAAGGCTGGCAATGTTGGAACTGGAAAAAATGGAAGGATGTCTCTGGTGAAAGCAATCTTCAAAATTGAGGTAATCCATTCCAACATGAACAGTTCTGAAGTGATGACAGTGCTATATATGTGCATGTCCAATTGTTTGTGCTTATTGGACAACTTGTGTAATATCATTGTTATTGTTATTTTTTTCTCGTTAATTATGAATTGTGGATCTGGTGATTTGTATCGATGAACAATTTTACCATGGAGTAAAATAAGCTCACATTTCCTTCAGACTGTGTGTTTCATATAATTGAATATCTAGGATTGTATATTTATAAGAGGCTAAAAATGAAGAAACAAAGGTGAATATCCGGAAATACACGCAAATAACCTCTTCTCTATGGAAATTGAAGGGAAGATGAGAAATGAATATCCAGTCATTGCGTTGGAAAGTCGAGGCCCTTTTGTATCTCCACCTCATAACCTTCTCTTCTCACCTCCTTAGTAATCTTAGATGGAGTTCATTTCATTATGAATTAATTTCTTTGTATTTTTCATCTTCCTTTTGTTGCGAGCTTTGAGTTCTTAATTAATAAAATTAACAGCAAGATAAATTTGTGGAAGGCAGGAGCATCCTTGTTATATTAGTGGCTTCAGCGATCCCCATCTATAACATGGTACTCTTTAAACTTTCAAAAGAAACTATTAGCCAAATTGACAATTAATATTGAGGAGATTCTTGTGGGGATGGTTAGAACGAAAAAAATCAAGGATCCATAACTTGACAAATTGAGTTAGGTATGCCTTGAGGATGGCCTTGGAATAGGGTCGGTCTGGCCTCGGAGTTGTCCTTACCCTACCCTTAAGGAATAGTGGACCCTGGGTTCGCACTCACTAACGACTGGACCATTGCGCTCACAGGCATGAGATTAACTTTGAATTTAATATTTGGGCCTTATTCATTAGGATCTTTCTATCACCCTGGTCCTACCATCATCAGTGGCACCCTGGGTGGGCCTTATCCAGCTTGGTAAGGTTGGAACCACCATGATCCCTCAAATTTTACACCAAACTAAATAAAATTGACCACTGAATTAAATTGAGAAAAAATGGATTTTAAAACTGTTAAAATTCAAAGGCACAAAGCAATGAGTTCGGATAAATTTGATGATCCTAATATTTTATAAGCAGGTAGAATCCATCGAGAATGTCCAATCCCCTATCTCCACTTTATTGGTGGGGCTCCTAGGTGGGCACCAACACTTAGATATGTACATAAGAATTCTCCACTACACCCCACATTAAAAATGCCCATTTTCCATCTCTTTTTATATTTTATTTTTGTCAAGGGGCTTACTTTAAGTTTTTTCTACACATAATACCCTATTAATAGTCATAAGTCCAACTTTGATACTCCTCCCACTTTTCCTTGTTATTTAATAAAAATCATAATAAAATACTGCCTCCGAACTATCAAATTTTAGGGTAATGGATGGACGAGTGGATGAGCTCGCGAAGTCAAAATTCTTTCTACTACAAATAGGTAGATTTCTTATAGATCTTTACATCTACTTCCATGATCAAACAAATTAATTAGTAATTTATCATTAACGACTTAGCTTTTATTTGATCGACGATATTGAGTGGAGTCGTTTTACAGATTGGCGTCGATATCCGTCCTTAAAAAAGCAGCGAAAATTAGCTGGAGGATCCTTTCCTACTGATTTTTCCGGTAAACCCCACTATGTTTATCATTAATACCAGCTCGCTTCAATTGTATGATAATCGAATCAAAGAAAAGTCTTCAGAGACTACGCGCATTGACGACTGTAATCCCAGCGCCCGGTTTCTTGTATATCTTCGCTTCTCTTTCTTCCTTTTTCCTACGTGAGAGAGAGATAGAGAGATTCTTCTTTATTTTCAAGAAGTTGCAACTTGCCAACTTGGTATACCGAAGGGAGGACAGAAAGAGAGATGGGAAATTTCTGGATAGCGCAATTTGACTCGTCCAGCAGCAGTTCCAGCTCGACCAGACCATCAAGCCCAGGTAATGAAAAAAGGGAAGAAGAAGGAACAAAAAAATCAGATTTTTTGATGAACCCAGATGAGCTTTTCTTCCTCTTCCTCTAAAAATCCAGTTAGTTTTTCATATGGGTTGTTTTTCTTGCCTTTTCAGTTCCTAGTTTGAGTAATTCAAGATATCTCTCTCTCTCTCTCTTTCTCCTGGTTCTGGCAAGAATTCATCTTTTGTTTCTGTTTCTTCTTCTGGGTCCTTCTATTTCCGTGACATGGAAACAGAACCTGACATGGGTTGCTTTCTCAAAATCCCTTTCTCCTTTTGCGTACATGTGATTTCTTTCGAATACAATCTTTTCTCTGTATCTCTGTTTTTTTCCTGTTCTGCTCTGTTTTCTTCTCCCATTTTGATTTATAGATCTCTCCATCTTTGCATAACCTCACATTGATTTCCTTCAAATCCTCTGTTCAGCGATTGTACACAACACCAGCAATGAAGTGACAACTGGGAGTGCGTTTTCGAGCTGTTTGGGTGAGGTTTCCCCAAAAGGCAGATCCTTCGCACTCCCATTTTGATTTACAGATCTCTCCATCTTTGCATAATCTCACATGGGTTCCCTTCAAATCCTCTGTTCAGGGATTACAAAGAGCACTAGCAAAGAAGGGACGCATTCGGGAACTAGGAGTGCGTGTTCGAGCCGTTTGGATGAGGTGTCCCTATACGGTCAGATCCTTCCCATTACTCCCACTTTAAGGATTTTCAGGTTTGCAGAGTTGAAGAAGGCGACCAGGAAGTTCAGTCCCGATACGGTTCTTGAGAGGGGAGGTTTTGGGACGGTTTTCAAGGGCTGGATTGATGAGAAGACGTTTGCACCAATCAAGGCCGGAAGTGGGATGTGTATTGCTGTCAAGAAATTGAATTCAGAAAGTTTGCAGGAATTGGAAGAGTGGCTGGTATTTTCCATTCAATCCAACACTTGTTTGGTAAAAAGGAATATTTTCGAGTTGCGATATTGCAATATAAATTGCGATATCTCAATTGAATAATTTGCGATATCACAATTTATATTGCGATATAGCAAAATTTGTTGTGATATCGCAATGGAAAAAGCGACTTTTGGCCCGTGCATATATACGTACGGTAGGAGAACGTGTAAGTAAAATTGCCTAGTTTGGTAACAAGGGGAGTTATCAATGAGTTTAGGTGACCGTACAGAAAAAACCCCTTGGCAAAATTTGAGGAAAAAAAGAAAAAAAAAGAAAAGAAAAACAAAGATACATGTATATCCTTTACCCCTGGCTTGGGCCCGGGCCTGCACGGAAAAAACCATGCCTGGGCCATTCTGGCCCATTGACTGTGTTGACTCAGGCCGACCCATCCTTCAAGTTATGAGTAAGCATCAATGTTTTTGCATTTATTTTAATAGTTTAGTTTTATTTCAAGTTAAAGAACCCAAAGTCCATAAAGTCCTTTTCAATTTATATAAAAAATTAGAAGAGGCATGTGGGCCGTCCCGTGGGTGGCACGACCCAGTTTTCGCCTCTATATAGGGCCTATTTGGTTTCTTGGAATTAGAATTCCTAAGAACTTTAAGAAATGCATTCTTAAAATTGGTTAAAATTGAAGAAATAGAGTTGAAGTTGCATAAATGACCATGAAATTATTTCCCGTTTGATGGAAAATGATGGAAGGTGATTACTTGCTCATCACCATAGGATATTAAATTTTCCTATTGAGGACTCTACTTTATATCCTTCACCCCTCACCTCTTTACGAATCTTTTGTTGAACCCATTTTGTAATGCATTTTGTAATGCCAGCAGATTATCCTTTACTGAAATTTCTCATTTTATTTCCAGAAATAAAACTATGATGTAAGATGTCTCCCATAGTTATTATTTAGATCGTTTCTGCTAAAAAGGCCTTTCTTTCTATCATTCTGTTCATGCTTCTGCATAAATACAGTTTATTTTATTTTATTTTATTTATTTTTGTAATTTCATGATTTTAATTCTGCTGGTATGTGCTTTTATTTTACTTATCTATGTTCCTTTTTGCAGTCAGAGTTGAATATCTTGGGGAGCCTTTCTCATCCAAACATTGTGAGACTTTTGGGACACTGTGAGAAAGACAAAGAACTACTACTTGTATACGAATTCATGCCAAGAGGGAGTTTGGCAAACCACCTTTTCAGTAGTAAGCAGCAAACAATATTAATATTGTAATTGTAATTAACTGTACTTGGTTGGATGAGCTGTGATGCTGGTGATGGTGAAAAATTATGGCTATAACCGACCTATGCATGTCAATGCAAATATCCATGCCATTGGAACAGTCGATTTTCTTATCACAGTGAACTCAACTTCTATTTTGGAGAGAAGAAAGTGGCCTCAATTCTCAAATCTTGTTGATAGTTCTGATCCAACAATGTATCTCTACAATGCATATTTTACTTTCTTGCATTTGGAAGCTACGGTTATGTTACCTGTTATGTGTGGAGCCTGATTACACCTGGGTCAGACTGTAAAACTCAGGCCCACTGTTGCGGATCCAACTCTGCGGTGAGTAATATTACCCTGCGCCTTTATGTAACCCTAGCATAGCCGGCATAGATCTTATATCTTGTATTCTTCCCATCTTCTGCCGTTGAGCATAGTGGAATCGGTGTGATCCGTGGACGTACCTCAATATCGAGGGAACCACGTAAATTTGTGTCTTCTTTTGTGTGGTTTGATTGCATCTTTGTTCTTTATTTCCTAACAACTGGTATCAGAGCCTTGGTTTGAGTGGGAGCCATGACAAAAGAAGGAAAGTTAAAGATCGAGAGGTTTGAAGGAACGAACTTCGCTTTTTGGAAGATGCGGATAGAGGATTATCTTTATCAGAAGGATCTCTATCTTCCTCTGGAAGGAAAAACAAAGAAGCCTGAGAAGCTGAATGATGATGAATGGGCGATTCTCGACAGGAATGTGTTAGGAACAATTCGATAGTCGTTGACAAGATCTGTTGCGTTCAACGTTCAAAAGGAGAATACGATGGTGGGTTTAATGGAAGCCCTAGCGAAACTGTACGAAAAACCTTCCGCATCAAACCAGGTTTCTCTGATGAGGAAGTTGTTCAACTTGAAGATGGTCGAGGACGGAAACGTGAATGAACATCTAAACCAATTCAACACGTTAACGGGACAGTTGGAGTCGATAGGCATCAATTCTGATGATGAAGCCAGAGCGCTCCTGGTTTTATCCAGTTTACCAGATAGTTGGGAAGGTCTAGTGATAGCGGTGAGCAACTCTTTAGGGACAGAGAAACTGAAGCATGAGAATGTTGTCAGTACCATCTTGAGCGAGGAATCTCGGAGAAAGTGTTCAGGGGTAGTTTTTACATTTGCCATGAACGTTGAAGATAGAGGGAGAAACAGCAACAGGGGCAACAAAGGCCGAGGTCGATCACAGTCAAGGAAAGGCAAATTGAAAACTCCATACCGGAAAGGTGATGGTTGCTGGAATTGCGGAAAGAAAGGGCAAGCGGTTAGCAACTCTTCAGGGACAGAGAAACTGAAGCATGAGAATGTTGTTAGTACCATCTTAAGCGAGGAATCTCGGAGAAAGTGTTCAGGGGTAGTCTTTACATATGCCATGAACGTTGAAAATAGAGAGAGAGAAACAGGAATAGAGGCAACAAAGGCCGAGGTAGATCACAGTCAAGGAAAGGCAAATCGAAAACTCCATACGGGAAGGGTGATGGTTGCTGGAACTGCGGAAAGAAAGGGCACATGAAAAGGGACTGCAGAGCTCCGGTGAAGCAGGCAGAGAACAATCAGGGAGGATTCGGCCAATGTTTCTGAAGAAAGTATTGCCGATGCCTTAATTCTTTCTCTAGCTACACACAATGAGTCTTGGGCAATAGATTTGGGTGCATCTTCTAATGCAACTTCGCATAAAGAAATTCTCCACAACTATGTGCAGGGTGATATCGGGAAAGTCTATCTAGGTGATGATGAACCTTGCAGCAATGTTGGGAAGAGGGATGTTCAAATAAATAAGAAGAACGGGACAGTGCTGAAGTTAAAAGATGTCAAACATGTGCCGGATTTGAAAAAGAATCCGATCTCTGTTGGGCAGTTATCAGAATTTGGATATGTGACAACTTTTACCAGTGATTCATGGAGGATGACCAAAGGGGCTATGGTAATGGCTCGTGGGAAGAAGGAAGGCACTCTGTATGTGACTTTTGGCTCGAATGGTGCTATATTAGTTGCATCTTATGGAGTGGATACGACTACATGGCATTGCCGGCTTGGATATATGAGCGAAAAAGGGATGAAAGTCCTATTGTCTAAGGGAAAGTTGCCAGGTCTGGAATCCATTGACTTGGATTTGTGCGAGGACTGCATATTTGGAAAGCAGAGGAATGTCAATTTTCTAAAGATTGGAAGGACTCCAAAATTAGAATGGTTGGAATTGGTCCACATAGACGTGTGGGGTCCAACTGGTCTGGTCAGTTGAATTGTTTTTTCAATGTTTGAGTCGTTGCTTCTATGTTTGAGTAAATGACTCAATGGGTTTTGCATCAAGAGAGGGCAGTTGGATTGTGTTAATTCTGTAAATGTGGAGCCTATATTCCCCTGATCCAAGCTATTGTGTTGATGAGTTGCATTGTGGAAGGATAGTGCTCCAAATTCTAATCTTCTATAATCTCGCACATGAGGTGTTATTTCTTAGTTTCATCATTAATAGCATGATTTCGTATGTCAATAGTACATAGAAGCAACGCTCGTAAGGAGTCCCATTATAACTGATAAAAATAGGCCTGCCTACCATCCATGGAGTTTTCTGAATAATAATGATGATGCTGATTATGATGATGATAAAGAAAATTTGATGAAGTAGGTTCATTTGATTTGCTTCTCAGTTCTTCTAATTCAGACAGAGTTATACTCCAAATACTCCTGGCTGTAGAACTTCAATCAAGTTACTACTATTATTTGAGAAAAGAGTTGAAAGAACATGTGTGCAGAATCTAGCACCTACTGTATCCGTGGCTGCAATGATACTTAGCCCTCTCAAGTTTGTAGTTGGCATTTTCTTTTATATGATGTTAACCTTTCCAATAAAGACTTTCTGTTTATTTTTTCTTTCCATAATGGGAACAACCCTACAAATGTCGTCAGCATCGTCTTCGGTACGAAACTTAGAATGGGCTCCAAAGTGCCTATGTGGGTATGGGTATATGATTTTAAAGACATCTCGTACAGCCCAAAATCCGGGACGAAGATTTTGGAAATGTCCAGATTTACACGTAAGTGTTTATAGATTACAACTTCTTAAATTAATATGTATTTTCACTCAAAAATTAATATTTCTTTTGCTATGAATTTGTTTGTAGGGAGAACGAAGTTGCGGGTTGTTGATTTGGATGGATGAGGTTGCGAATGAATATTCACGGGTCCGAAGTCTGGGATGTGTGCAAATCGAAAGTAGAGAAGATGAAATAAGAACGTTACTTGAAGAGATGAAGCAGGAGATTAAGCATGAAATCAAATTTTTGAGAGAAAGTGTTGAAGCTCAGAATTTTCAGCAGCAACACCCAAATTATTGTAGCTATATATTGATGATGTTTCTACTATTTGTTGCATATGCATGGGGATCAAACTTTGCAACACGAACTTAGCTATCTCTGTTGTTTTTTTTTTTTTTTTGATGACATGTCCATATGCACTTGTTCAATTATTGAATATGAAGCAACGAGAAATTTGCCAATGAGAAATTTACAGTGTCTAGTAACTTGTACTCTTTCACATTTCTGTTGGGTGGGTGGAATTAGAATTCTAACTTGCACCAAGTGCTATTAAATGCAGCATTAGGATAGGAAAAGTGCGCGGTTGTTGCACGTGCCAAACGCAATTTTTTTGGACCCAAAAATTGCAGATTTTGAGTTCATGATATGGACTCCGAGAACCCCAAATTTCATCAAAAAACTCCCGCGGGAAGTGGGTCAACCGGCGACCTAAACAGGGGTACTCAGATTGGATTCAGCAGATTTAACCGTCTGGGTTGGAAAAGTGCGCAGCTGTTGCACGTGCCAAACGCGATTTTTTTGGACCAAAAAATTGCATATTTTAAGTTCATGATATGGACTCCGAGAGCCCCAAATTTCATCAAAAAACTCCCGCAGGAAGTGGGTCAACCGGCGACCTAAACAGGGGTACTCAGATTGGATTCAGCAGATTTAACCATCTGGGTTGGAAAAGTGCGCCGCTGTTGCACGTGCCAAACGCGATTTTTTTGGACCAAAAAATAACAGATTTTAAGTTCATGATATGGACTCCGAGAGCCCCAAATTTCATAAAAAAACTCCCGAGGGAAGTCGGTCAACCCTGCGACCTAGACAGGGGTACTCAGATTGGATTCAGCAGATTTAACCGTCTGGGTTGGAAAAGTGCGCAGCTGTTGCACGTGCCAAACGCGATGTTTTTGGACCAAAAAATTGCAGATTTTGAGTTCATGATATGGACTCCGAGAACCCCAAATTTGTTTGGGGACAATTCACATTATCATATGACCAGCATCTTCTTAACATTAATTTTTGGGGACAATCTTATATTTTAATCCACCATAGAAGTTTACAGACTATAAGCAGTTGCTGTTGAGATAATTGCTGTTTAAAATTACCATCACTGTGTCATAGGAGAGGAGCTCACATTTTCTAGTCCTTGTGAGAAATAACTTCTTGCCGGGCTAAAAGTTTGGCTCGGTACACCCCAAATATATAAATAACTACCTGTTGGAACAACCAGAAAGGCATTTGAAGGGATGGCTCTTAAGCACACCATCACACCTGCCTTTCTGCCTTCCCTCAAAAGCTTTAACAAACAATCAACAGTACAAAAAAGTACAATAAAATAAAGATAAAACCAACAGCAGCCAATTTAAGAAACAACAATTAAACAAAAAAGAGAGGAAAATATGTAAGTGAACATATAAAACAGAGGCTCCCTCTGAACATAAATAATTCCAATTCTTGTCAATGGGCCAAATCAACAAAAAAGAGGGGAAAAACGAAAAAGACAAATAAGCAAGAAAAAAAAAAGGGACAAAAAGAGTGCATCTCCAATCTCCATCCATCCCTTTTTTCTCTCAAGTAAAATCTTAAGAAAATAAACTCCGCCACTTCTGAATTTGACCTGTTAAGTGTGATGTCAAAATAATAAGAACCCGAATTTGTATATTAGACCATCTAAGTCATGCCCACCTGCATCAAATGCGTGTGTGGCACACTCAAAGTTGCAATCCCTCTCCTGCAGTTTCTCCTCAGAAATGAATAAAAATAATTTATCACAAGTTTCTTGAAAAACCAAGAATCCTACCTTGCCCTTATATCACCATGCCCCAGAAGATAAACCATACCCGACTCTTTCGCCTTTTGTATGAATGAGAGCTCCCTCTCTAGGGTCTGTTGTGCTTTCGACATCATTGGTTCCTGCAGAGATGGTCCTGCCTCAACTGAGGAGGTGCTTGCTTCCATGGCCGACTTGCCAGTGGATATGTAATCAGCCAAAAGTGGCTCCCCAAGTGAACAGACATTTCCATTAGGAGTAAGTGAGAGTTTTGTGCGTGCATCCCTGAATGCATATGATACTACAGAGAGGCTTTTGCTTCCTGCTCATCAAATAACTTACACGATGACATAATCAAACTGTCACATGATACTCAAATCCATCCATACATTCCATAATTTTCAAAATCCATCCATTCCATCCATTCCATAATTTTCAACAAGGGAAACACTCAAGAAATAATTTACACTGAAACATGTCTGAAACAAACTGATTAAAAATCTGAAACATATCTGAATAACTTATCTTAAAGGTGTTAAATCACTATTGACTTTGGAAATAGAAGGGCCTAAATATGACAACAAAAGTATCTAATATAAAACAAAACTAATGACATACACAATCAGTCACAAAATACCAAACAAGACTAATGACATACACAATCAGTCACAAAATACCAAACAAAAGGTGGGCATAACAGTACTCATGATGGCAGTCTTGATGTGCTAAACACTGCAAAAGATGGTACCTTCTTTGCATTATAGTCATTGAGCTGCAATAGACATGCAACATGAGGTCAGTTATGGAGGGAAAAGGCTTTTGAAAATGTAGCATCAAGTTTCATGATCACAAAAATTCTTAAATTAAGAAATAATTACCATTGTAAGTCATTGCGTTTCTTCATCAGAGCTTTCTCTACTTCCATCGATAGAGGCCAGTGACTGGCTTGGATCAGCATCAACTAACCTGCAATTTTTTTTTTATAAGTAATAGTTTTATATGAAACATGGGGGATAACAACAAAACTCGCATTAAATTGTTTACCTGTTCAACAACACCGGACAATTACGCTTGTCATGTGATACACTGCGCTTGTTGCAACCCTTACATAGGCGCCCTTTTGTTGCCTTTTCCTTCAATGATTTAAGTCTCTTCGCGCGTCCTTTCATCACAACATGCGCCAGCTCATTATACTCAACCACATTACTATCCACAAGTGCCTTGCCTTTATCAATGCTTGAATTTGATAGGTTGTTTAACGTCATCTGCCTCAATTTCATTTCCAATTCCGTATGACCACTGATTAAAAATTCAAAACCTTCTTTAGATTGACTAGCTATGTCAATAACCCCTGCAAACATACATGACAAGTGACTATGTCTAGCCAAGCATGGGTTAACACCTTCTGATCCACCCGATTCCACCACGTCTACAAATGCATCTCTTGTAACACCCTTCGTCCATCGCTTCAAAATGTAACGCTCGGGCAAAATTAGTATGGAACCTCTCCTCAAGATAGACAAAACATGACAACAAGGGATGCCTTCAAATTCAAACTTCTTGCAAGAACAATATGCATGCTTCTCGTCTTTTTTCCATAAAACCTCTCTTTCAATTTCCTTTTCATCGGAATAATTTTTCACAACGAACTTACAAGTGACATCATCCTCGTAAACAATATTTTCTGCAATTGACATGGTGGTGCACAACTCATCTTGAAACTTATAAAATATGTTCCTTGTGTATACTTCGGCCATTTGCTTTTCCATTGGTGAACGTGTCTTGATTTTAGGCCTCCCGTTGTTATTCTCAAAATCCTCTTTCTTTTCAAGATACCTTAAACGTTCCACCCTGGCATCAAAACGCAATATGAAATCAAGTAGAGAATTCTTGTACTCTACGTACTGCTTCACAAATGCATTCATGCTTTCACTTCTTTGAGTCGTCACATGCCACCAAAGAAATTTTTCTTTAAATATGCCAGAATCCACATATGACGAATCTTAAATATATCTGCCAACCAATCATTCTCCATCAGCTTATTGTCTATTATGATCTGATTCCAAAAACTGTCAAATTGATGAGGAGTATCTGAGTTATGAACACATTTTTTTATCTTATCTATTAAATCCTCATTGTGAATATGAAGCCCTCCCAAATTTGTAGGCAACTTATCCAAAATGTGCCACAGGCAATACCGATGAACAGTGTTTGGCATGACATTTTTAATGGCTTTTGTCATTGCTAAGTCTTGATTTGTTATAATACCCTTTGGTGGACTATATGACATGGCTTCAAGCCATGTGTTAAACAACCACTCAAATGTCTCTGTTTTTTCATTTGGTAGAAACCCACATCCAAATAAAGTAGTTTGCCCATGGTGATTGCAACCTACAAATGCGGCAAAAATAAGTTCGTAACAGTTTGTCTTGTAGGTTGTATCAAATGTCACCACATCACCAAACACTTTGTAAGCGGAACGAAATGATCCGTTTGCCCAAAACGCATGCGTTATCTTATCTGCATCTCGCTTAATGGTATATGTGAAACCATTTTACCATTTCTTTCCGGTTCTCAAAAAGTTGAAATAGCAACTGTCCATCTAGCCCCCTTTTCTTTTCCTTTTCATCCCTACGGTGATTCCTGACATCTGTATCTGTAAATCCAATTTTGTCCAGTCCCCCAGACTGCGATGCAAACACTTGCATTTGTTGTTTGCTTTGCACATTTGCAGCGTCATATGTATTTATAAGTTGTCTCTTTGATTCTGGTACTTCACGATGCGACCTCAGCATAAATCTCTTACTTGGAGTAGCGGGGGCATGAGAGTGTTGAGGAACAAACATGGATACCACATAACCACCTGACTTATCTAATTTCACTTGCAACTTAGCCTTACAATCGAATCTTGTTTCCATTCGACGTCTTTGAACAAGTTCCTTACCAATCCAGTGTTTCTCATCTGTTTTACCCTCCTTTGAGCAGACAAATCGCTTCCATACAACCTCCCCATCTTTACCTCTATTACTAGATTCTTTTCTTATACTAAATCTAGCAAGTTTTCCATAAGCATTGTAAAAGTTATATACTTCATCTAAATCATCAAAATGCATGCCCAATCTTGGTGTCATGTTTTCATCTACAACCGGATAGTGGACAAATGATGATGAGAAGGAGATCATATCCATATGCAATCTGGATGACAAATAATTAAAATTGGTCATGAATAACAGACCCAAATAAAGAGTTCTAAAAACATGCCTACACCATGACATGCAATGCATAATATTTAATAGAAGTTTATCAATGAAATGGCCCTAAACAGCATAAAAGATACTTAACAGAAGTCTGACCATTGAGCCATATTTGCAATGATCAAGGAATTCAAGAACTCTTACAAATGATGTACAAATGTAAGGATAGAGCTGTATAAATTTGAACCCGACTGGTTTTCATTTCTACTTTTTAGGATAGAGCTGAATGCACATGCTGGTTAATAATCAACTGGCATGAGAGAGGACATACATTTTAGGCCAAAATCAAATCAAACCAGGGCCAACCCCTTGACAACCCTAGTTGCTCATTATATGCTTGGAGGAGACTCTTAAAGAGTATAATATCCATCTGTGGATGTCCCAAAGAAAGTATCCAGCACTTAAAATGTCGAAAAGGTTATTACCCTGCACTAAAGGGTTCTTTGCCAACAATCTGTTTATAACCTATATGGGGTCAACATTTGCTTAACCCAAACCATTGATCTCACAAGCCTCCCCATGTTATCAAACTGGCCTAAGTTTAGAGAAACTCAAAGACACTCCAGTGGCAAGGGTGTCTCATCCCACACAGCTACCCAGGCATAGGTTGTGTACCACTCGCCCATCTAGCAACAGAAAAAAAAAAAAGAAGGCCCAAGCTTCTACTTCAATTGGAGTCATATAAATCAATGGATAGAATTATGAGTGGAAAAAATAACGATTTATTTCACATACCAACGATTCAATGAAATATGTCACTCCAAATTAAGTGAAACCGGTCCAATGGTATGTCACTCTAAATTAGGTGAAACCGGGGCCAGTTTGGATGCACAGGCAGATGACTTCTTCTAGGAAAATTTTCTATGTGATTTCTCTGTTTGTGTCTTCACCCTTTGATATTGGGTTAGATTTCCTTGGTTGTGATTTTCTGGAGACCAATGACAATATTCCACCTGTCTCTTCAAGATTGCACTATCCTTCCACAATGCAACTCATCAACACAATAGCTTGGATCAGGGGAATATAGGCTCCACATTTACAGAATTAACACAATCCAACTGCCCTCTCTTGATGCAAAACCCATTGAGTCATTTACTCAAACATAGAAGCAATAACTCAAACATTGAAAAAACAATCCAACTGACCAGACCAGTAGGGTTTTCTCAACTGCCCTCTCTTGATGCAAAACCCATTGAGTCATTTACTCAAACATAGAAGCAACGACTCAAACATTGAAAAAACAATCCAACTGACCAGACCAGTAGGGTTTTCTCACCATACTTATGGAGCCTTTTGATCACAAGGGAGAATTTGGATTATTTGATGTTCAATATATCTACTCAATAGCCAATCTGAAATCATCCCAAAAACAAATTATCAACAATGCAACAGATCCATGCTTACCAGATATGAAGAAGATACGTTGAGAGAGAAAAACCCTAGACACCCCCAAAAACAATCTCCAGCAGTTCGGCGAAGGGGAGAGAGAGATCAGGCGAGAGAGAGATGAGAGGGAGAGACGCGCGCAGTTCGGCGATGGGAGCGAGGGAGAGAGATTCGGCGAGGGGAGAGGAGAGCAACGCAACAGTTCGTCGAAGGGGAGAGATCAGGCGAGGAGAAAGAGAGATGCACGCAGTAGCAGCGAGATCAGGCGTTTGGGGAGAGAGATGCACGCAGCAGCAGCAGGGCATAGTTTGGGGAGAGGGAGATGCGCGTAGCAGCAGCGAGATTAGGCGAGGAGAGCAGCGCAGCAGTTCGTCGAGGGGGAGAGATCAGGCGAGGAGAGAGAGAGAGATGCGCGCAGTAGCAACAGCAGGGCGGCTAGGGGGAGAGATCAGGCGAGAGAGAGGGAGCGCAGCAGCAGGGCAGCGAAAGAGAGGAGAGCAGACGAGAGGTTCGCTGAGAGAGAGAGAGAGAGAGAGAGAGAGAGAGGCGAGAAACAGGGGAGAGAGAAGGTAGAATTTCGCTGGGTCTAATATGAGGGGGGGAAACTGAAATATTGGCGGGCCATTCTCACTCGTCAAAACCCACACGCCTGCAGTCTCTCCACACACCTGCAGCGGACATTAAAATGGGCTGCAGCTCAGGAGAGCACTCCCCATATATATATATATATATATATATTTCTTGCTTGAAAAATATCTCAAATGGTTGAAATTTCCTTGATCGCTACAATGACTATTGTGCCTCTATCAACATAAACCAGGACATCTGCATGTGAAGAGCGAAGTATACGGTTTTGGAGTTGTGTTGCTCGAGATGCTTTCAGGCATGCCGGCACTTGACCCCAACCGTCCAAGTGGGCAACACAAGTTGGTAGAGTGGGCAGAACCATATCTATCTGATGGAAGGAAGGTATTATCATGTGTAATGGACCAGCGGCTTGAAGGCCAGTATCCGTCCAAAAGGGCAGTTCATGCTGCTCAGCTCATCCTCAAGTGTCTCGGGTCTGACCCAAGAAGGCGACCGTCCATGTCAGAAGTGGTGGAAACATTGGAGCAGATTCAGGCCATTAAGCATAAGCCCCAAGAACCAAAGAACAATCCTCGGCGTCCCACTGACCACAATCATGCACACCACCTTGCATACAACCGCTCCCCACTTCATCCACAAGCTGGTAATGTTGGAAATGGAAAAAACGCCCATCCTTGATCTCCAAAATCAAGGTGACCAACAAGGATGTATCTGGTGAAAGCAATATCCAAAATTGAGGTAATTTACTCCAACATGAAAAGTCCTAATGACAAGAGTGCTTTGTGCATGTCCAATTTTTTGCGCTTATTGGGCAATCTCGATTTTTTGTTGTGCAATATCATTGTTATTGTTTTTTTTAGTTCATTATGAAATTTGGATGCCGTGATGATTTGTATCAAGGAACATTTCGATCATGGAGTTAAATGATTGTTTTTAATGCCTGATGGATGCTTGGTTGTTTTCCACCTCAAATTGAGTTTAAATTGTACTTGCATTTGTATTTTGTTTTAAATTCCAAACAGCTCCCACGACCATCTTTAGAGTTTCTCTCTATATGATCCTTGAATAGCATGAACTATTTTATCAATGGTCACCATTATTCTGAGCTTTGGTTGCCATCGCCTTCTCTGCCGCTATCCTAATGGGTTCTGGCAAGAGCTTCAGGTTTCTTTTGAAATCAACCTTTACCCCCATACTGCTTTGACTATGTTCACATACAAAAAGGACTAATTCGTGAGCGCATGAGAATTTACAGTCAGTTCCATTGAAAAAGAGAATATAAAAAATAAGAATGGAAATAAGAATGGCAAGTTCCCAATTAAGAAAAGGGCCTTCAGAAGGGCTGTTATCCGTGGAATTTTCATCACCTTCTCTACTTGGAAAATGCATTAGTATCTCAAGAAATCAAGATCCAATTATTCGATTTCATACTATTAAAAAATTTCCAACAGGGCAATGGTTGGTTTTGGGTCTAGGATCCTTCTATTGGGTCTCTTGGGTCCATCCTTATGTGAAGGTTCATGTTGGGTTTTAAATAAGCTCACATTTCCTTCAGAGCATGTGTGTTTCATGTAATTGAATATCTATGATTGTATAATTATAAGCGGTTAAAAATGAAGAACCAAAGGTGAATTTTTGAAAATACAGGCAAATAGCCTCCTCTCCATGGAAATTGAAGGGAAGATCGATGGGAAGTGAATACCCAGCTATCACCCTAGTAATTCAATACGTTGGAAAGTCGAGACCCATTTGTATCTCCACCTCATATCCTTCTCCTCTCACCTCCTTAATAATTCTTAATGGAGCTCATTTCATCATGAATTAACTTCTATGTATTTTTCATTTAGTTTTTGTTGCGAGCTTTGAGATCTTTATTAATAAAATTAAGAGCAAGAGTGGCAGGCAGGAGCACCCTTGTTAAATTAGTGGGTTCAGCGATCCCCATCTATAACATGGTACTCCTTAAACTTTCAAAAGAAGCTATTAGTCAAATTGACAATTAATGAGGAGATTCTTGTGTGGGGTGATTAGAACAAAAAAATCAAGGAGCCATAACTTGACAAATCGAGTTATGTAGGCCCATAGCTGGGGTTGGCCTGGGAATAGGGTCGGCCCGGCCTCAGAACTTTCCTTACCCTACCCTTAAGGAATCAGTGGACCCCGGGTTTGCACTCACTAAGGATTTGACCATCGGGCTCATGGGCTATAAATCAAGGGGTTAGAGGCATGAGATTAACATTGAATTTAATATCTGGGCCCTATTCATTTGGATCTTTCTATCCCCATGGTCCCATCATTAATGGGACCCTGGGTGGGCCTCATCTTGCTTGGCAAGATGGGAACCACCATGATCATTTAAGTTTTACACCAATCTGAATAAAATTGACAGCGGGATTAAATTGAGAAAAAAAATAAATTTTGAAATTGTTAAAATTAAGAGCCATAGAGCAATGAGTTATAATAAATTTTATGGGCAGGTAGAATCCATTGAGAATGTCCAATACCCTAGCTTCTCTTTATTGGTGGGGCTCCTAGGTGGGCCCCAACACTTGATATATACATAAGAATTCTACAAAACATCCCACTTTAAAAACGTATTTTTTTCATCTTTGTTTTTGTCATGGGCCCTATCTTGAGTCAAACTAGCCTTTCACACGCAATACCCCGTATATAGTCATAAATCCAGACTCATCCAACTTTTTCTCACTATTGGACTCAAATCGTTATAAAATACCTCCTATAAACCATCAAATTTCGTGACTGTGGATAGATGATCTCATGGAGTCAAAATTATACATATAGATGGTCTCATATAAATCTTTCATATCTAATAGACTTGCATGATTAAACAAATTAAGCCCTCGCAGTGTCTAACAGTAAAGACTTTGCTTTGACGGAAAAAAGAAGAAGTATAGGGTTGTTTTGTTTGATCGACGATATTGAGTGGACGAAGGAGATGGAGAAACAGGTAGAGTAACAGATTGGCGGTGATATCTGTGTGGGGAAATACTATAATACCAAGATTGAGCTAAACCTCGGTAACAGTACCAGTTAGTTCGTCTTAATCTCGGTAACCCATGTCTCGGCAGCTCGGCATAAAGTGTCAGCACGGCAAAACCACTCCTAGTCTCGGTAAGAGTACTGGAGGCCGGAAGTGGGTCATCGCACTCCTATGACAAGTACGGGCATGCTCTGATAGATAGGGTAGCGCATGATAGAGGTAAGGAGTTGACTCTATCACCCCATCTCGTCAGCTATCTTAGGGGGAATGAAAACTTCCGATGGGATGTTCCCTTTTCAACTACCACTCAGTGTACCTACCTTCACTCAGCAAGAGGATGGACAAGATTTCCATCTACATATACACATGGGGTTAGCCCCATGGAGGTACGCAAAAAAACACATATTCACTCATTCCCACTTCTCTTCCCCACTCATCATTTGCTTAGTTACAGAACTGACTCAGACATCAGAGTGCTTTCTGCTGACGGCAGCCATGACCTCTGATCCCTGTTTCTCTACTTTCCTTTCAGGTATCGGGCGTTCGGTATTTCCTATAATCAAGTTCTTCACTCATCTAATTAAGTAAGTGGTGTTTTCGGCGCCTTCAATATCATTCATTAAACAAGGTACAAGAGGTGATTTTTCTGATAATATTCACTGTGTTTGTTATTAATATTGAATGACAATAGAATCACAAACGAAAGTCTTCGGAGACCACGCGCATTGACAACTGTAATCTCAGCGCACTGCTTCTTCTGTATCTTCTGTTCTCTTTCTTCCTACTTCCTATGTGATATCAACCTCTGCAGCTTGATAGACGGAAGGAAGTGGGGAAAGAGAGATGGGAAATTTATGGATAGCGCACTTTGACTCGTCTAGCAGCAGTCCCAGCTCGACCAGACCTTCAAGCCCAGGTAAAGAAAAAAAAACGAAGAATGAACCAAAAAAAAAAAAAAAAATCAAATTTTTTGATGGACCCAGATGAGCTGTTCTTCCTCTTCTTCTAAAATTCCAGTTAGTTTTTCATATGGGTTGTTTTCTAGCCTTTTCAGTTCCTAGTTTGAGTAATTTAAGATATCTATTGTATTCTCTCTCTCTCTCTCTCTCTCTCTCTCTCTCTCTCTTTCTCCTGGTTCTGGAAAGAATTCATCTTTTGTTTCTGTTTCTTCTTCTGGGTCCTTCTATTTCCGTGATATAGAAACAGAACCTGGCATGGGTTGCTTTCTCAAAATCCCTTTCTCCTTTTGCGTACATGTGATTTCTGTCAAATACTATCTTTTCTCTGTGACTCTGTTTTTTCATGTGCTGCTCTGTTTTCTTCTCCCATTTTGATTCACAGACCTCCCATGTTTGCATAATCTCACATGGGCTTCCTTCAAATCCTCTGGTCCTCTTCTCTTATCTTAAATTTGCAGGAATTGCAAAGAGCACCAGCAATGAAGGGACGCATTCGGGAACTGGGAGTGCATTTTCGAGCAGTTTGGACGAGGTTTCCCCAAACGTACATATCCTTCCCACGACTCCCACTTTAAAGATTTTCAGTTTTGCAGAGTTGAAGAAGGCGACCAGGAATTTCCGACATGATCCGGTTGTTTGGAAAGAAGGTTTTCAGAGGGTTTTCAAGGGTTGGATTGATGAGAAGGCATTTGCACCAACCGAGGCCGGAAGTGGGATGGCTATTGCTGTCAAGAAATTGATTGCAGACGGCTTCCACGGAAGGAAAGAGAATTTTCAAGTATTTTCCATTCAATCCCAATATTTGTTTGGCAAAATTTGAGGGAAAAAAGAAAAAAAGAAAAACAAAGATACATTTTTCACGCTAGGGGTGAAAAATAGGTCGGCTCGGTCCTGCACCCAAAAAACCGTGCTTGGGCCGACCCATTCTTCAAGTTATAAATGAGCATCTATGTTTTTGCATTTATTTTAATAGTTTAATTTTATTTTAAATTAAAGAACCCAAATTCCATGAAGTCCTTTTCAATTTATATAAAAAAACTAGAAGAAGCGTGTGGGCCAGGCCGTGGGCAGCACGACCCAGTTTCCACCTCTATATAGGACCCATTTGGTTTCTTGGAATTAGAATTCCCAAGAACTTTAAGAAATGCATTCTTAAAATTGGTTAAAATTGAAGAAATAGAGTTGAAGTTGCATAAACACCTTCTTTCTGTCATTGTGTTCATGCTTCTGCATAAATACAGTTTATTTTATTTATTTTTATAATTTCATGATTTTAATTCTGCTGGTATGTGCTTTTTTTTTTTACTTATCTATGTTCCTTTTTGCAGTCAGAGGTGAATATCTTGGGGAGCCTTTCTCATCCAAACATTGTGAGACTTTTGGGACACTGTGAGGAGGACAAAGATATACTACTTGTATACGAATTCATGCCAAGAGGGACTTTGGAATACCACCTCAGAAGTAAGTAGTAAACAATATTAATATTGTAATTGTAATCAACTGTAGTTGGTTGGATGAGCTGTGTTGCTGGTCATGGTGAAAAATTGGCACCGTAGTTATTTTCAAAAGAAATAATGATTCAAGATTAAGATAACTAATACATTTAGTTATCATCGTAAGTCGCAGAAATTGATATTATGCCTAAACTTCATTATAATAATCAGAAAAATAAATCATCTTCCTGATGCCACAGTGCTAAAGCCAGTGGATAGCTGTGATCTTGTTTGAGTGACCGGATGGGCTTAGATCTCAACTTTCTTGATTTTGTATCCATCAAGAAAATCCTGTTTCAATTCGTGAAAACTTATCCCGATGTAAGTTTTATCCTTCAATAGGAAGTTAGAGAGTAGCTCGTCTTAATGGTTTAAATTGTTGGAAACTCCTATATGTGTTTTTGTCATGTTTGAGAGAAACACTGTAATTTCTAACTGCTGTCACATTAATGTTATCATTTTCATATTCGTTATTTTACTTCCTCATTAGATTACGGTTTAAAAAGTCTTAAACCCTACCATATAGATTCACATTCATATGTTCTGAAAAATTATGGCTTTCACCGACTTATGCATGTCAATGCAAATAGTACCCATGCCATTGGAACAGTCAGTTTTCTCATCATAGTGAACTCAACTTCTATTTTGGAGCGAAGAAAGCGGCCTCAATTCTCAAATCTTGTTAATAGTTCTGATCCAACAATGTATCTATATACAATGCATATTTTACTTTCTTGCATTTGGAAGTTAAAATTATGTTACCGGCATATGATCTATTTATCATTGTGAAACACTATAAAATGCTGTGTCAACCTTGCACAGGTACATTCCAGACAAGTCTGAGCTGCTTCTTTTTTTCTATTATATTTTTTTTATAGAATCGCCTCCATTATTCGTGTTTCTAAAATGATGCACTCTATGTCTTCAGCCTTTCAACCACTTTCATGGAGCAATCGTCTCAAGATAGCAATAGGTGTAGCTCGGGGCCTTGCATCCTTACACTGTTCAGAAAGGAAAATCATACATCGTGATCTTAAACCATGTAATGTATTGATTGATTCGGTAAACTCTTCCATCCTGATTTCTTCTGCTATAGAGACAAATGTGTTTTTTATTTTTATTTTTATTTTTTTTAATTTTTATGGGGGGTGGGTTGGGAATTTGTTGTATGGTCGAATTTCTTAGTTTGATATTTTCTTTCTCTTTTTCATTCTTCTACAGAACTATAATGCAAAAATTTGTGGTTTTGGGAGAGCGAGGAATGGTCCTCCGGAGGGTGAAAATTCACATGCCTCCACATGTGTCACGGGCACCATTGGTTATATAGCTCCTGAATTATTTCCGACTACAGGTAAGATCAGTTCTTTGGTAGCAACCTTCATGGCTACAAGTTCTTGTGATTTCTGTGTTGGTTTTTAATTGTTCACGCTGTAGTGGACTTTCTTTATTTTAAACTAATCTTAATCTGCTTTCTAATTTTATGCCCGGGTGGATGTTGTTTGTGATTTCTCTTCATCCAAGATTATTCTGTATGCCTAGTTAACTGGTGTGAAGCAATGTTTTTAATACCAACCAGCAGTTTTGCTCTGTACATAAAACAACTGAATCCAGCGGGATTGGGAATTTGGGGCCCGTTTGGCAACGTACGGTTCGGATGTTCTGAAGTTCCCAGGGGAAGAGAAGTAGAAAACGCATTTGGTCGATATTTGTTGTCATTGCAAACAATTCCTGGTAGAGAAATCTCAAAATGATCTTACTTCGTTTTTTTTCATAAACAACTCACTGGCAACATTTATGACGTATCCCGTAAGCCTCAAGGCTCTCTCTCTTTCCCCATATTCAGCCATCCTCCACCCTCTTCAAATGTTATTAAATGCCCTTCTACAGTAATAACAGTAAGGAAGAAATGCCCTCTGATTGTATGGTAATTTTTCAGACTTCATATTTTCAATTTCCCAACTTGATTTAGGAATTCTCCATAGCAAACATTTACAATGTCAATTAAATTTTTGATATGGAAGTTTGAAGAATTTTATTAAAATTTATTTTTTTACTTGAAAGTATCCCTTTTTTGGCTTCAAATAGATGTGTAATAGATTTCACATTCCCTGGCTATCATTTCAGTATGTAAGAATGCAATTCTTCGTACAGTTTCGAAAATTGAATTGAGGTCTTACTCATTCCTTTCGGCATGTAACAATGCAATTCGTTTCAGCTCGTGTACTGGAGTTTCGTGATTTGGTCTTTCATGAATTAATATTTAGATATGATTTCGGTATACCCCTCTTGTACTGTTAAGTCTTTTCATCTAATGAAAGTTAGCATTAAAAAAAAAAAGAATTAATATTTAGATATGAAACCATATTTTGAATACAATATGCTTTTTGAGAGGAGATATTACAATGCTGTACAGTCAATGCAACTCCTAATAGATTTAAGTTAAGGAACAAAATCATTATAATGTCACCAAACATGCTTTGCACAACATATTCTCAGCAGAATAGGCTAACATAATGTTGCCAAACGAGTTCTACACAGCATAGTCTAGGCACAACCTGGTCTCGACATAGAATCAGGAACAGCATAGGAACAATGCCAAATGAGGCCTTGGTTTCTCAAAATTTTTGGCTGTGGCATTTGGTATTTTTGTTTGGTGATTAGGGCCGGTTTGTCTTGTTCACCAGTTCAGTTTTCTCTGAACTGGTCATTCATTATACCCTTGAGAATTTTTCATTCCCTGTATGAACTGTTGCGCGTTTATATGTTGCAACATCATGATATTTCCTTATCAATGTCACCTTAGTATTTGAATTAGGTTTTGTAAGTGGTCTTTGTCTAGAAATATAGCTACAAAGGGAAACTCACTTCAATCACAATGGATTAGAGCCTTGTGGAGGTATTTGTGAACAGGTGAGCTGAATTGGAAGGTCTTGCTGATATGGTTTCAGTCAACATACATTGGTGACTATTTTTGGAGGACACATTATTAAAAATCACTGTTATAAACTCCTAATGAGGAAATTTTCACTACGATGAAAATGAGATGATGAGATAAGCAAGATCTCAACTATTGAGTATTGACATGATGCGTTAGAACAATAACTTTTATGGTGACCTCGAAGGTCCAAGATTCAAACTGGTTTAACAGTTATTCAATTAAAAAGTTAAAAGAGCTAATAACGATCATTACTTCATTCATTTTGGTCATATAACTCTGCTTGAAAATTGTAGTAGCTATGAGAGGGTCATAGATTGCCCTGCAACAGGGGAAAAAATAATACAATTGATTTCTTGCTTGGAAAATATCTCAAGTGGTTAGAATTTCTTTGATCTCAACAATGACAAGTGAGCCTCCATCAACATCAACCAGGCGATCTGTACATGAAGAGCGACGTATATTCTTTTGGGGTTGTGTTGCTCGAGATGCTTTCAGGCATGCGAGTACTTGACGCCAACCGTCCAAGTGTGCAACAGAATTTGGTAGATTGGGCAAAACCATATTTATCTGATAAGAGGAAGGTATTATCGTATGTGATGGACCGGCGGCTTGAAGACCAGTACCCGTCCAAAGGTGCAGTTCTGGCTGCTCAGCTCATTCTCACGTGTCTCAATTCGGACCCCAGAAAGCGTCCATCCATGACAGAAGTGGTGGAAGCATTGGAGCAGATTCATGCCATAAAGCATAAAGCATATGCCCCTAGTACCAAAGACTTAGACTCTGCGTCCCGCCGACCACAATCACTCTGATCACCATGCACGAATCTGATCCCCACTTCATCCAAAGGCTGGTAATGTTGGAACTGGAAAAAAAAATGGAAGGATGTCTCTGGTGAAAGCAATCCTCAAAATCGAGGTAATCTATTCCAACATGAACAGTTCTGATGGCATTGCTATATACATGCCTGTGCAATTGTTTGTGCTTATTGGACAACCCATGCAATATCATTCTTATGGTTATTTTTTCTTTTTAATTATGAATTGTGGATCTGATGATTTGTATCAGTGAACAATTTTAGCATGGGGTAAAATGATTGTTTTCAACGTCTCATGGAAGCTTGAACTTGATTTTAAATACTATTTTGCAATTTGTATTTTATTTTAAATTCGAGACAGCGAACACAATCTTCTTTTGAGATTCAAGTGCAAATAACCTCTAGACAATCTTCATATCATCTATAAGATGAAACACGTTCAATGTTTTTGCTATTTACAATCACTTCTTCTTTCCAAAGAAAGCCTGGACCCTTTGTTATTGCAAGATTGCCCACACCAAGTGCCAAAGTGAAATGTCTGGCCAGAGAGCTTTAGTATCGTTCAAGAGGCAAAATGTGCTCTGCCACTCGACTGCGACTCACTAGAAGTCCTGATCAAGATGTCAGAATCTGCGACTCTCCAAATCAGCCGATGACACTGAAAATTTTTCCGAACTGCTTCCTTCAGAACATTCAACCAGTGCATCATCATTGGCATCGCCTATTGGTATCCCTGGCCTGTCTCATCAGTGGCAGTATAGGCAACACAGACTAGAAGTACTGTCCCATTGTTCTGGGCTTTGGCTGCCATCGGCTTCTCCGTTGGTTTCCCTAATCCATTGGAGTAATTCACTTGTAAAGTGAATTTAAGTAAATGGTCAATTCAAAAGGCCAACAAAGAAGAATGGTCTTATTAAAAAATACAAGATTTCAAAATCCACCTTCTTGACATTTTATCATTTTGTGACATGTGAAACAAGTTTTATGACATTTTTGGATAAAAAGAAAAGACCATTTTGTATTTTAGTGGAGTGAGAGATTGACTTTTTGACTTTTTTTTTTAAAAGGAAGTGTGAGTTTACACTCTCCAACGGGATTGGACCACTGGACTGATGATCGTGAATCAAGAGATTAGAGGCATGAGATTAACTTCGAATCTAATATCTACGCCTAGGGATGTTAAATGGGCCGGGCCGGCCCGGTTCGGCCTGGCCCGACCAGCCCGCCAGGCACAACGAGCTTGGACCGCCTGGCCCGCCCAAAAATGGCTATTTTTTTTAAAAATTATCCATTTTACCACTCCAACTGCTATAAAACGGTCATATAAGAGGTAATTTGTGTCATTTTCAATTTTACAAAGTCTATAAATACTCGAACCCTCCCATTCTTGTCAGTGGAGTAGGTCGAGTTTGACCGAACTACTTAAATATTTTTGTCATTCTCCGTGCTTGTGTTCTAATTTTTTATTTTGATACTAAAAAGACAAGAAAAAATAATTGGGAAAAAAAAAAAGAGGCACGCCGGGCACAGAGGCATGGCACGGCCCGGCCCATGATAGGCCGTGTCGTGCCAGGCCTTTTTCCTAGTGGGCTGGGCCGTGCCAACCCTCACGGCCCGCCCCGTGGCACGGGTGGGCCTCACTTGGGGTGGCACGACCCGTTTGACAGGCCTATCTACGCCCCACTCATTAGGATCTTTCCATCCCCCTAATCCCATCATCATCTGTGGGACCCTGGGTAGGCCTCATCCAGCTTAGCAAGATGGAAATCACCACGATCTTTCAAATTTTCCACCAATCTTAATAAATTTGACCACTGGATTAAATTGAGAAAAAAATGGATTTTAAAACTTTTAAAATTCAAGGGCCACATAGAAATGAGTTGTGATAATTTAATGATCCTAATACTTTATAGGCCCGTAGGGTCCATCGAGAATGTCCAATCCCCTAGCTTCCCTTTATTGGTGGGGCTCCTTGGTGGGCCCCAACACTTAATATATATATATGGGGAATTCTCCAAAATGCCCATTTTTCCACCTCTTTTATTTTTTTATTTTTATTTTATCATAGGGCCACCTTGAGTCAATCTAGTTTCTTCACCTACCTCCAGCAAATAATCAACCGTCCAAATTTGGCACTCATCCTATTTTTTTTCACCATTGGATTGAAGTCATAATAAAATGATGCCTCAAAATTATTAAATTTTAGAGGCATGGATCAAAAGGTTAGGATAATCTTATGGAGTCAAAACTTTGCATATAAGTAGGTCTCATATAGATCTTTCCATATAATGGACTTCCATGATCATCATCCATCCCATGCAGCGGATCCTATTAGGAGTGGCGCTCTTTTCTCCTAAAAAAATGCTTGGACAATATGTATTTATATTTGTATTTATATTTATATGCAGGGAGCACTACATAACGCCCGAGATCTAAACTATTCAAAACAATGGGAGAGGACCTCCCGCAAAAATTTCATCTTTTAATGCTATTTCTATCCTAATTCCGTGGTAGCATTGAATACCTGTTATTCCATGCTAATGTGGAATGCTATTTTTTTTTTTGTTTTCTCTTTTTTTTGAAACAGTACTAGAAGCTTTCATTAACGTTAAAAAGGATTATAAAGAGAGAAATGCAAAGGTAAGTACAAGAGCATTGCAGCACACCCCCTCTCTCTTAAAAAATAAAACTCTCTCATGGAGACACCCTCTCAACCGGCCGGTGATGGGGGCAACAGTGATAGAGGCTGACAACACATGGACTTAATTAAAAATGAAATAAATTTCTCATGTGTATCTTCTAATTAAACAAAAGCGATAGCAATAGAAGAGTCGTTTTCAAAATAGCTAGCGCCTCCGCTTCATTAAAATACAAACACCAACATGCTTAGAGAATATGAAAAAGGACCTCACTGTTACTATCGTGAAAATTTGAGATTAGAGAACTCTTTTCTCACCAAAGCCCGCTTTGCAGCCCCATTGGTGATTGTAAAATTTAACTCTGCTGTAGAAGAAGAGGCATATATTTGAAACTTCTGTCATTTCTTTCCCTTCAGATGGACCATAAGATAGTGAATTGGAAGCATCTTCTAATGATTATGATAGTACAGCCGTACCTAGAGGAACAATCTACCCTTCAAGACTCTACCACCTTCATAAGTTTGGTTCCTAAGGCTTATGCTTTATGGCCTGAATCTTCTCCAATGTTCTCACCACTTCTGACATGGATGGTCTGCCTCTTGCTTCAGTCTCGAGACACTTGACAGTGAGCTTGGCAGCCAGAACTGCACCTTTGGATGGATACTGCCCTTCAATCTGCTCGTCCATCACAAGTGACAGTAGCTTCCTCCGATTAGATAGATATGGTTTTGCCCCCTTTAACAAATTGTAGTGCTCAGTTGGACGGTTTGGGTTAAGTACCCGTAGGCCTGAAAGCATCTCGAGCCACAAAACTCCAAAACTGTATACGTCGCTCTTTGAATGCAGATGGCCTGGTTTATGTTGATAGAGGCACATTTTCCATAGTTAGAGATCCAGGAATTTTCAACCATTTGCATATTTTTATGACAAAAAAGAAAGAATTAAAGATGATTATTAGCTCTCTACCTTGTTATTGGTACAATTCTTGGACCAGTTTGAAACATAGCTAAAGCAAGTGATGACAACATTCATAATTGGAAGTAAACAAAAAGACCTCTACAAGGCTTTATAAGCAGACATTCTTTGTACTTGAATTGAGTTTCACGTTACATTCCCAGAGACCAGTTGCAAAACCTAATTCAAAAATTAAGATGACTTTGAAAAATAAATATCAAAGAGGAAAAATCTTTCAGGGGAAAAAGGTAATGTGATGAACTGGTGAACAAGCCAAACAGAATCCTATCTTTACCTTGTGGATGTGTATTTTGTGCCATGGGTTTACTGTTGTCCATAAACCTAACTTTAAGACATTTTGCAACTTTATTTGAATTCTGATGCTGTTACCGCTCCGCTCCACTATTATATGTTGTGTTTATGATGTTTCCGTGATTTGTTTATGGTGATTGATCATCATTCATGATCTCACTGCGGATTTCTATCCACCGGGAATTAGGGCCACAATTGTAATTAGAAGGAAAATTTTTAATTGACCCCAATTCTCACACCCTTGGGATCGGGTTAGGATCCGACCTAATCATACGGGCGTAACATCCAACACCATCCACCCGTTCATAAAGCTAGAGAGCAATTTGAGATTAGCTAAAATAAAGAAAGTCCACTACCATGCAACCTACTAAAAAAGAACACAGAAATCATAAAAAAAGTTGTAGCAATGAATCTTACCTGTAGCCACATATTCAGGAGCTGCATAACTATATGTGCCCTTAGGATCTGGGGAGACGTGAAGCACCATTTTGTGGGCCATCCCTTGCTAATGCAAAATCACAAATTTTCACATTATAGTTCTGCAGAATAAAAAAGAAAGAAAGAATTAAGAAATCAACCATGCAAGGGGTTCTTTCACCCTTTCTCTGTAGCAGAAGAAATCAGAATGGAAGAGTTTACTGAATCAAGCAATATATTAGATGCTTTAAAATCACGATATATGGTTCCGACTGAGTGTAAGAATTGAAGGGCCCGAGCTGCACCAATTGCTATATTCAGCCCCATGCGCCATGAAAGTGGTTGAAAGGCTGGACCCCCTACAGAAAATGCATCAATCTAGAAACATGAACAATGGTTGCAATTCTATTGGAAGGAAAAAAAAAAGCTACAAAAATTAGCGGCTCGGACTTGCTAACTACAATTAATTACAGTTAATTATAATAACAAGATTGTTCACAACTTATTTCTTAAAAGGTGCCTTTCCAAACTCCCTCTTGACATGAATTCATATACTAAAAGTAGTTCTTCGTCTTGACAACAGTATCCCAAAAGTTTCACAATGTTTGGATGAGAAAGACTTCCCAAGTAATTCACCTCTGACTGCAAAACGGAAGATAGACAAGTAAAATAAATACACATACGAGCAGAATTAAAATCACGAAATAACAAAAAATTAATAAATTTGAAAAATATCTTAATATATTCGTGACATCTTATTATTTCCAACAAGAAAACTGTTGGAAACTAGAAGATCTTATACAATATTTTTGTTGGACTTTATGAAGCTTTTTTTCCCCATATTTTCTAAGTTTTTAAATATATGAAACAATCTATCATTTCTTATTCAACAAACAAGCCGTCCAGATCTTATACATGGGATGGGTGGCATGCGTTGTAGTAGAAACTCACTCATTGTAGGCCATGAACAAGCAATCCTGCAAGCTAGAGACGAATGCCTTATTTGAAGTCATGAACCAAAAACTTGAAAGATTCTTATATATATATATATATATATTTATATATATATATATATATATGAGCTGCTCTCTTGAGCTGCAGCTGAAATTTAATTTCAGCTGCAGCGTGTGATGGGCTCGTGCGGCAGTGGCGGGACTTGTTAACATAAAAAAACGAAATGAAGGCAGTTCCCCCTCTCATTTTCATTTCCCCCTTTTATCTCCATCACATTTCGTTGCCCCCTTTCAGCTGCATCACAGACCAAATGCTTCATCTCTCCCTCCCTCTCTGTCTCTCTCTCTCGTCAAATCTCAGATCGTCTCGCTGCTGCGATCTCCCTCTCTGCTACGCTCCATCTCTCTGTGCTGCGATCTCCCTCTGTGTTGCTTTCTCTTCCTCTCTGCTGCAATCTCTCCCTCTGTGCTACGCTGCAGCTCCCTCTCGCTGCTGCGATCTCTCCTAATCGCTGCTGCGATCTCTCCCTCTCGCTGCAGATCTGCGCTGCTGCCCTCTCTCTTTCGCTGCAGAAATGCACTACTGCTCACTCTGTCGTCGCTGCTGCTCATCTCTCTCGCTCTCTCTCGTCAATCTCTTTCTCTCGCTGCTGCTCACTCTCTCTCTTGCTGCTGTGCTCCCTTTCTCGTCGATCTCTCTCTCTCTCTCTCGATCCTGCTCTCTCTCTCTAGCTACTGCTCTCCCTCATGTTGAGCTGCGCCTCTCCTCATCTCTCCCTCTCTTGTCGCTGCAGATCTGCAGAAAATAGAGTAAGAATGGGTTTTGGTGTGGATATGTATTGCTGAGATTAATTTGGGGTTTTTGTCTTCTTTTGGGGGACATGATTTTGCATTAAAAATTTTAGTATATTATCGGTTTTTTTTTTTTTTTTTTTGGGCGTTGAATACAACTCTCATGTATGGTTGATGTCTTTTTTCAAATCAATGATGTGGGTCTCTATATTATGAGATTAAATTATAATCTTGAATTTGTTTTCATTTTTTTTTTATTGTTTTTCTCCTTTGTTTGATCCGTAACCCGTCTTCATTTCTCTTTGAAATTGCAGGGTCTGGAAGATGATGAGTTTGGGAGCATGTTGAGAAAGGAGGATTTGGATATGAATGGGTGCTTGATTCAGATGGAGTATTGTGTTCTAACATTGAGACCGAGTTCTTAATTTGATGGAGTTCAAGAGATGGTTGGAAGATATTGTGGACTAGGATGGATTTTTCTCTGTTGCATCTCTTTTAACCTGCGTCATTGCCCATGGCTTTGTTGTCATGGTTTTTCTAATTTTCCTTGAGAAAAATGAAAAGGAGAGTGAGGAGTCGAATCATCAAGCGACAAAAGGAAATGGGTGGCAATTGCAACAAGTGTACTGCAATTAGGATGGTTTTGTTTTCTCCTTTTCTTTTTTCTTTTTCCTTGATGTCATGTAGCAATTGATTCTGGTCTTGATTCAGATAATGTTATACAGAGTGTAAGTTTTTCTTTTCTTTTAGGTTTAAGTAATTGTATGCAGACACTTTAATTTTTGTCCAATGAATTCAAGCAGACCAATTGATGCATTTGATTTATGTTTGTAGATTGTTTTATGAATTATCAAGCCAGCAATATCCTAAATCATACATGCAAATCATGCTGTTTTAATTGGTTTTTGTTAGATTGAGATGTGATGTGGAATCTACATTATAGAATCCATTTGTAATTAAGGTAGACCAATAATTTTGCAATATTCATGTTTCCAGTTGGAATGATGGCTTCTTCACTCAGTTTCATTCTTATTTTGGGTGGATGTGATCAACTCACCTTGTATGATTGCAAGCTAGAAGGCTCCATTTATTAGATCCATCCATGATAACCATAAGTTATCATGGCATAACTAACAATACATTGATTCTACTTAGGTTTCGCCATGTTCTCAAATTGCCTCCGCAAGCTGTCTATGTACGCTTGAGATGGATCTCAAGGCACTTGCCTTGTCACTTTCCGTGTTGAGTGGGCTATTACCCTGCATATCTCAAGACACTTCGCCTTCCACCCAGATTTTGTCAACCGGGTTAAAAAGGTGTCATAGTTTAAAACATAGCAAACGTGGTTGTACTGAACTGAAAATTATCACATTTTATGTCCATGATATGGACTTGGAGATCCCCGAATTGTAGCCCGAAAAATCCTTCGGGAAGTGGGCTAAAAAATTCCCTAAACAGGGGTACTCAGCAACATCTGTGCAGATTTTGTCCACCGACTTGAAAAAGTGCGACCGTTGAAAACATTGCAAAAGTGCTTGTTTCTAACTGAAAATTAGCATAATTAAAGTCCATCATATGGACTTGGAAATCCCCAAATTTTAGAAAAAATGAACCGCGGGAAGTGGGCTAAAAAATTTCCTAAACAGGGGTAGTCAGCAACGTCTGTGCAGATTTTGTCCACCGACTTGAAAAAGTGCGGTAGTTGAAAACATCGTAAAAGTGCTTGTTTCTAACTGAAAATTAGCAGAATCAAAGTCCATTATATGGACTTGGAAATCACCAAATTTCATAAAAAATGAACCGCGGGAAGTGGGCTAAAAATTTCCCTAAACAGGGGTACTCAGCAACGTTTGTGCAGATTTTGTCCACCGACTTGAAAAAGTGCGACCTTTGAAAAATCGCAAAAGTGCTTGTTTCTAACTGAAAATTAGCAGAATTAAAGTTCATCATATGGACTTGGAAATCCCCAAATTTCAGCAAAAATGAACCGCGGGACGTGGGCTAAAAAATTCCCTAAACAGGGGTACTCAGCAACGTCTGTGCAGATTCTGTCCACCGACTTGAAAAAGTGCGACCGTTGAAAACATTGCAAAAGTGCTTTTTTCTAACTAAAAATTAGCAGAATTAAAGTTCATCATATGGACTTGGAACTCCCCAAATTTCAGAAAAAATGAACCGCGGGAAGTGGGCTAAAAAATTCCCTAAACAGGGGTACTTTGCAACGTCTGTGCAGATTTTGTCCATGGACTTGAAAAAGTGTGACCGTTGAAAACATCGCAAAAGTGCTTGTTTCTAATTGAAAATTAGTAGAATTAAAGTTCATCATATGGACTTCGAAACCCCCAAGTTTCGTCCAAAAACTCCCTCGGGAAGTGGGCTAACCAGTGCTCCAAACAGGGGTACTTAGCAAGGTTTCAGCAGATTTCCCAATAACGTAGGAAAAGTGCTCGAGTTGAGAACGAGGCAAACACGATTAATTCCTACCCAAAAATTGGAGATTTGAAGTCCATCATATGGACTTCGAAACCCCAAATTTTCGTCCAAAAACTCCATCGGGAAGTGAGTTAAACACTGCCCCAAACACGGGTACTCAGCAAGGTTTCAGAAGATTTTCCCCACAGGATAGGAAAAGTGCGCTAGTTGAAAACGAGCCAAACGAGATTGATTCCAACCCAAAAATTGCAGATTTGAAGTTCATCATATGGACTTCGAAACCCCCAAGTTTCGTCCAAAAAATCCCTCGAGAAGTGGGCGAACCAATGCCCTAAACAAGGTACTCAGATTTGATTTTTTGGGTCCTCAAATTGGATTTTTTTGGCCGAATTGGGTGTATGCAATGGCTAGCCCCAATTGTACAGTCTCTCTGTGCATGCATTGGCTAGCCCCATAACTCTAAGGTTATCCATCCAGTTGCATATACTAGGATTCCCACAGCAGAGAAATACTACACAAGAAATAATACACAACGGAGAAATCTCACAACAAGAAATCTCACCATTCTCACAAACACAATCCATCCATTCCATGAAACCACTCAAGAAATAATACACCATCCAAACACTTGCATATACTAGACAAATTCGATGCATTCCGTCCATTCCATAATTCACAACACATCATCCTCAAGAAATAATTTACACTCATAAGACAACAGAAAACATTACTAGACAACTTCCATCCATTCAAAAAGGCTAACCCCATAACAAAATGGTTATCCATCCAATTCAAAGTCTAGAAACAAAGGGTTCAAACTTCATAAACTGTCATACATCATTCCTTGCAAACTTACTGCAAGTATCATGCCTTGTCCTGAGCGTTTGTTTAGAATCTCATAATTCAATTTCAACTTAAGGAGGACTTGAATCCAACACAACATGACTCGATTGAGAAATTCTCAACTTTAAATATTATGTTGCAACAACTAATCTAGAAAAGAAGGATTATAGTTGTCTTGTACCTAACTTTTATTATTGGGATTTGGGAAAATAATGTGTTACTCTTAACCAGTTTCTATTTTCTTGTCCAACTAACTTGGACAGTTATAAAACACCACTTTGATTTCTGAGACGGTTTTTGAATTTATGCAGATATAGTGTAGAGAAGATTCCATCAACAAGTGTATGCAAGTGAGGTTTGCAAGGAATGGTGTGTGACATAATGAGTGGGGTGTTCTTGTAGTTCTTTGATGAGGTTTGCAAGGTTAGCCCACTTCCCGAGGGATTTTTTGGACGAAACTTGGGGGTTTCGAAGTCCATATGTTGGACTTTAATTCTGCTAATTTTCAGTTAGAAACGAGCACTTTTACGATGTTTTCAACGGTCGCACTTTTTCAAGTCGGTGGACAAAATCTGCACAGACGTTGCTGAGTACCCCTGTTTAGGGAATTTTTTAGCCCACTTCTTGCGGTTCATTTTTTCTGAAATTTGGGGATTTCTAAGTCCATATGATGGACTTTAATTCTGCTAATTTTTAGTTAGAAACAAGCACTTTTACGATGTTTTCAACGGTCGCACTTTTTCAAGTCGGTGGACAAAATCAGCACAGACGTTGCTGAGTACCCCTGTTTAGGGAATTTTTTAGCCCACTTCCCGAAGGATTTTTCGGCTGCAATTCGGGGATCTCCAAGTCCATATCATGGATATAAAATCTGCTAATTTTCAGTTCAGTACAACCACGTTTGCTATGTTTTAAACTATGGCACTTTTTTAACCCGGTTGACAAAATCTGGGTGGAAGGCGAAGTGTCTTGAGATATGCAGGGTAATAGCCCACTCAACACGGAAAGTGACAAGGCAAGTGCCTTGAGATCCATCTCAAGCATACATAGATAGCTTGCGGAGGCAATTTGAGAACATGGCGAAACCTAAGTAGAATCAGTGTATTGTTAGTTATGCAATGATAACTTATGATTATCATGGATGGATCTAATAAATGGAGCCTTCTAGCTTGCAATCATACAAGGTGAGTTGATCACATCCACCCAAAATAAGAATGAAACTGAGTGAAGAAGCCATCATTCCAACTGGAAACATGAATATTGCAAAATTATTGGTCTACCTTAATTACAAATGGATTCTATAATGTAGATTCCCATCATATCTCAATCTAACAAAAACCAATTAAAACAGCATGATTTGCATGTATGATTTAGGATATTGCTGGCTTGATAATTCATAAAACCATCTACAAACATAAATCAAATGCATCAATTGGTCTGCTTGAATTCATTGGACAAAAAATTAAACTGTCTGCATACAATTACTTAAAAACCTAAAAGAAAAGAAAAACTTACACTCTGTATAACATTATCTGAATCAAGACCAGAATCAATTGCTACATGACATCAAGGAAAAAGAAAAAAGAAAAGGAGAAAACAAAACCATCCTAATTGCAGTACACTTGTTGCAATTGCCACCCATTTCCTTTTGTCGCTTGATGATTCGACTCCTCACTCTCCTTTTCATTTTTCTCAAGGAAAATTAGAAAAACCATGACAACAAAGCCATGGGCAATGACCCAGGTTAAAAGAGATGCAACAGAGAAAAATCCATCCTAGTCCACAATATCTTCCAACCATCTCTTGAACTCCATCAAATTAAGAACTCGGTCTCAATGTTAGAACACAATACTCCATCTGAATCAAGCACCCATTCATATCCAAATCCTCCTTTCTCAACATGCTCCCAAACTCATCATCTTCCAGACCCTGCAATTTCAAAGAGAAATGAAGACGGGTTACGGATCAAACAAAGGAGAAAAACAATAAAAAAAAAAATGAAAACAAATTCAAGATTATAATTTAATCTCATAATATAGAGACCCACATCATTGATTTGAAAAAAGACATCAACCATACATGAGAGTTGTATTCAACGCCCAAAAAAAAAAAAAAAAAAACCGATAATATACTAAAATTTTTAATGCAAAATCATGTCCCCCAAAAGAAGACAAAAACCCCAAATTAATCTCAACAATACATATCCACACCAAAACCCATTCTTACTCTATTTTCTGCAGATCTGCAGCGACAAGAGAGGGAGAGATGAGGAGAGGCGCACCTCGACATGAGGGCAGTAGCTTGAGAGAGAGAGCAGGATCGAGAGAGAGAGAGAGATCGACGAGAAAGGGAGCACATCAGCAAGAGAGAGAGTGAGCAGCAGCGAGAGAAAGAGATTGACGAGAGAGAGCGAGAGAGATGAGCAGCAGCGACGAGAGAGTGAGCAGTAGTGCATTTCTGCAGCGAAAGAGAGAGGGCAGCAACGCAGATCTGCAGCGAGAGGGAGAGATCGTAGCAGCGATTAGGAGAGATCGCAGCAGCGAGAGGGAGCTGCAGCGTAGCACAGAGGGAGAGATTGCAGCAAAGAGGAAGAGAAAGCAACACAGAGGGAGATCGCAGCACAGAGAGATGGAGCGCAGCACAGAGGGAGATCGCAGCAGCGAGACGATTTGAGATTCGACGAGAGAGAGACAGAGAGGGAGGGAGAGATAAAGCATTTGGTATGTGATGCAGCTGAAAGGGGGCAACGAAACGTGATGGAGATAAAAGGGGGAAATGAAAATGAGAGGGGGAACTGCCTTCATTTCGTTTTTTTATGTTAACAAGTCCCGCCACTGTCGCACGAGCCCATCACACGCTGCAGCTGAAATTAAATTTCAGCTGCAGCTCAGGAGAGCAGCTCCCTATATATAGATATATATATATAAGGAGATGCTCCTATTGGAGATAGGGGTAGTGCTTTTCACATTTAAGTTGTTGGCATTGGATATGGATGTGAGGGGCCCAACTCTATCTCTCATTTTAAGGTGCCTTCAAATTCAAACTTGTTGCTAGAACAATATGCATGCATCTGGTCTTTTTTTCCATAAAACCTCTCTTTCAATTTGCTTTTCATTGAAGTAATTTTTCACAGCGAACTTGTAGCTCACATCATCCTCATAAACAATAGTTTCACCAAGTGACACGGTGGTGAATAACTCTTCTTGAAACTTATAAAATAAGTTTCTTGTATATACTTCGGCCATTTGCTTTTCCATTGCTGAACATGTTTTCATTTTAGGCCTCCCATTGCTATTCTCAAAATCATCTTTCTTTTCAAGATACCTTAACCGTTCAACCCCGACATCAAAACACAATATGAAATCAAGTAGAGAATTCTTGTACTCTACGTACTACTTCACAAATGCATTCATGCTTTCACTTCTTTGAGTGGTCGACATGCCACCAAAGAAATCTTTCTTCAAATATGCCGGAACCCACATATGACGAATCTTAAATATATCTGCCAACCAATCATTCTCCATAAGCTCATTATCTATTATGCTCTGATTCCAAAAACTCTTAAATTGAGAAAAAGTGTGAGTTATGAACACATTTTCTTTATCTTATCTATTAAACCCTCATTGTAAACATGAACCCCTCCTAAATTCGTAAGCAACTTATCCAAAATGTGCCATAGGCAATACCGATGAATAGTGTTTGGCATGACATTCTGTATGGCTTTTGTCATTGCCAGATCTTGATATGTTATAATAGATCTTGATCTGTTATAATTTCCTTAGGTGGACTAAATGACATGGCTTCAAGCTATGTCTTAAACAACCACTCAAAGGACTCCGTTTTTTCAGTTGGTAAAAACCCACATCCAAACAAAGTTGTTTGCCCATGGTGATTGCAACCTACAAATGCGGCAAACATAAGTTCATAACAGTTTGTCTTATAGGTTGTATCAAATGTCACCACATCACCAAAAACTTTGTAAGCCGAACAAAATGCTCCGTTTGCCCAAAAAACATATGTTATCTTTTTATCTGCATCTCGCTCAATGGTATATGTGAAACCATTTCCCATTTCTTTACAGTTTTCAAAAAGTTGAAATAGCAACTATCCATCTAGCCCCCTTTTTTTTCCTTTTCATCCCTACGGCGATTCTAGGCATCCACATCTTTAAAGCCAATTTTGTTTAGTCCCCCAGATTGCGATGCAAAAACTTGCATTTGTTGTTTGCTTCGCACATTTGCTGAATCATATGTATTCATAATTTGTTGCTTTGATTCTGGCACTTCACGGTGCGACCTCAGCATAAATCTTATTAAGAGTAACGGGGGCATGAGAGTGTTGAGGAACAAACTTGGATATCACATAACCACCTGACTTTTGTATTTTCACAAGCAACTGAGCCTTACAATCAAATCTTGTTTCCATTCAACGTCTTTGAACAACTTCCTTATCAATCCAGTGTTTCTCATCTGTTTTACCTTGCTTTGAACAGACAAATCGCTTCCATACAACCTCCCCATCTTTACCTCTATTACTAGATTCTTTTCTTATACTAAATCCAGCCACTTTTCCATAAGCATTGTAAAAGTTATATGCCTCATCTAAACTCTTCTCATCTTAGACCTACCTCTCTTCTCCCTTGTCTCTCCTCTGTCTCTCGCCTCTCTCTCTTTCTCTCTTAGCGAAGCTCTCCTTCTTCGCCTGATCTCGCTTCGGCTCTTTTCCATCGACGAATCTCCCTCGCCAGACTCTCCCTCGCCGCGCTCTCTCCCAATCGCCGAACTGCTGCGTGTCTCATCTCTTCCCAACTGATCTCTCCCTCTCTCGCTTCCCAGCTGATCTCTTTCCCTCGCTGCGAGTGCTGCTGCTGCGCTCATCTCTCTCTTGCTGTGGCTGCGTTCACTCTCTCCCTTCTCTCCGACGTCTCTTCCTCTCTCGTCTCACTCGCTCTCTCCTCTGCAGCAAGATGGACTGCTGCAAACGCCTCCAATTTCTCCGCCCTGCCCTGCAATCTCCACCTAGAGGACCATCGCTTTGTCTGCACTCCCTCCCTTTGGCGAGATCCAGAAAATCTACAACTCCCCCTCTCGTCTGCAACTGTCCGGCCCTCGTTGTCTGCACTCGCCCTCTCTCTTCTGCAATCCCTCTCTGGTGTTTTGGTAAATGGTAAGTTGTCCCCATGTTTTTCAATCTCATGAATAGTGTTTGAAGTGTGAAATCCAAGGTCGGTTTGGTAAAGAATGAGGACCCCCAAACTGGATTTGGAACTGGGTTGGGAGTATCCAGCTGACCTCTTGAAATTTGAAGTTTGTTCCGACTCTCTTTTTTTTAGGTTTTGAGTCACTTCTTGAATTAGCTTGAGTTTATATGAGATTCTAAAGAACAAGAGATTTTGAGTAACTTCTTGGGTCGGCTTGAGTTTATATGAGATTCTAAAGAACAAGTGCCCCTTAATTCAGTTTCTGATCTGTTTAACTTGTCTCAACAACTTTTCCGAGTACTTTCAAGTAGTGTTTTGAGTTCTTGTTGTGCATTGAAGTTCTGTTTTTTATTACGATTCATATTTCCCCTTTTATCTGTCTCTAGCAATGAAGAAGTAGATTCCAAGCCTCTCCTCAGTGCTCCAAGCAATATTGCTGTAAAGGAAACCAAGGCCTCTGGAGATACAGAGGTGAATATTGTGCTACTTTTGTTTTTTATATCTCTATCTACTAATACTAATTTTATGTAACTGTTACAGGTCCCATTTCTTGAGAATGTCTACTGGAAGGAACTTTGCCTACTCGTCTTTGTCTAGGTAGCGTTCCTTGCTTTACAGATTGCTCAGGTTGGTTCTCCAATTTCCACTATACCTTTTTCCTTTCCGCCATATCTTCATTTTGGAAATTTCACCATGTATTGGATACTAATAAACCTATAGACAAACTGATAAAAGAAAGCTGCCTCTTCATGTTGGAGCAGAAACACACAACAACCTGCTCAGCAGCATTCTGGGTCATAAACTTACTGCAGGTATCATGCCTTGTCCTGAGCGTTTGTTTAGAATCTCATAATTCAATTTCAACTTAAGGAGGACCTGAATCCAACACAACATGACTCGATTGAGAAATTCTCAACTTTAAATATTATGTTGCAACAACTAATCTAGAAAAGAAGGATTACAGTTGTCTTGTACCTGACTTTTATTATTGGGATTTGGGAAAATAATGTGTTACTCTTAACCAGTTTCTATTTTCTGGTCCAACTAACTTGGACAGTTATAAAACACCACTTTGATTTCTGAGAGGGCTTTTGAATTTATGCAGATAAGGTGCAGAGAAGGTTCCATCAACAAGTGTATGCAAGTGAGGTTTGCAAGGAATGGTGTGTGACATAATGAGTGGGGTGTTCTTGTAGTTCTTTGATGAGGTTTGCAAGGAATGATGTATGACAGTTTGTGAAGTTTGAACCCTTTGTTTCTAGAATTTGAATTGGATGGATAACCATTTTGTTATGGGGTTAGCCTTTTTGAATGGATGGAAGTTGTCTAGTAATGTTTTCTGTTGTCTTATGAGTGTAAATTATTTCTTGAGGATGATGTGTTGCAAATTATGGAATGGACGGAATGCATCGAATTTGTCTAGTATATGCAAGTGTTTGGATTGTGTATTATTTCTTGAGTGGTTTCATGGAATGGATGGATTGTGTTTGTGAGAATGGTGAGATTTCTTGTTGTGAGATTTCTCCGTTGTGTATTATTTCTTGTGTAGTATTTCTCTGCTGTGGGAGTCCTAGTATATGCAACTAGATGGATAACCTTAGAGTTATGGGGCTAGCCAATGCATGCACAGAGAGACTATACAATTGGGGCTAGCCATTACATACACCCAATTCGGCCAAAAAAATCCAATTTGAGGACCCAAAAAATCAAATCTGAGTACCCGGTTTAGGGCATTGGTTCGCCCACTTCTCGAGGGAGTTTTTGGACGAAACTTGGGGGTTTCGAAGTACATATGATGAACTTCGAATCTGCAATTTTTGGGTTGGAATCAATTGCATTTGGCTCGTTTTTAACTAGCGCACTTTTCCTATCCTGCGGGGAAAATCTGCTGAAACCTTGCTGAGTACCCGTGTTTGGGGCAGTGTTTAACCCACTTCCCGATGGAGTTTTTGGACGAAATTTTGGGTTTCGAAGTCCATATGATGGACTTCAAATCTACAATTTTTGGGTAGGAATTAATCGTGTTTGCCTCGTTTCCAACTCAAGCACTTTTCCTACATTATCGGGAAATCTGCTGAAACCTTGCTAAGTACCCCTGTTTGGAGCACTGGTTAGCCCACTTCCAGATGGAGTTTTTGGGCGAAACTTAGGAGTCTCGAAGTCCATATGATGGACTCTAATTCTGCTAATTTTCAATTAGAAACAAGCACTTTTGCAATGTTTTCAATGGTCGCACTTTTTCAAGTCGGTGGACAAAATCTGCACAGACGTTGCTGAGTACCCCTGTTTAGGGAATTGTTTAGCCCACTTCCTGAGGTTCATTTTTTCTGAAATTTGGCGATTTCCAAGTCCATATGATGAACCTTAATTCTGCTAATTTTCAGTTAGAAACAAGCACTTTTGCGATGCTTTCAACGGTCGCACTTTTTCAAGTCTGTGGACAAAATCTGCACAGACGTTGCTGAGTACCCCTGTTTAGGGAATTTTTTAGCCCACTTCCCGTGGTTCATTTTTTCTGAAATTTGGGGATTTCCAACTCCATATGATGAACTTTAATTCTGCTAATTTTCAGTTAGAAACAAGCACTTTTGCGATGTTTTCAACAGTCGCACTTTTTCAAGTCCGTGGGCAAAATCTGCACAGACGTTGCAAAGTACCCCTGTTTAGGGAATTTTTTAGCCCACTTCCCGCGGTTCATTTTTTCAGAAATTTGGGGAGTTCCAATTCCATATGATAAACTTTAATTCTGCTAATTTTCAGTAAGAAACAAGCACTTTTACGATGTTTTCAATGGTCGCACTTTTTCAAGTCGGTGGACAAAATCTGCACAGACTTTGCTGAGTACCCCTGTTTAGGGAATTTTTTCGCCCACTTCCCGCGGTTCATTTTTTCTGAAATTTGGGGATTTCCGAGTCCATATGACGAACTTTAATTCAGCTAATTTTCAGTTAGAAACAAGCACTTTTACGATGTTTTCAACGGTCGCACTTTTTCAAGTCGGTGGACAAAATCTGCACAAATGTTGATGAGTACCCCTGTTTAGGGAATTTTTTAGCCCACTTCTCGCAGTTCATTTTTTCTGAAAGTTGGCGATTTCTAAGTCCATATGATGAACTTTAATTCTGCTAATTTTCAGTTAGAAACAAGCACTTTTGCGATGTTTTCAACGATCACACTTTTTCAAGTCGGTGGACAAAATCTGCACAGACGTTGCTGAGTACCCCTGTTTAGGGAATTTTTTAGCCCACTTCCCGCGGTTCATTTTTTCTGAAATTTGGGGATTTCCAACTCCATATGATGAACTTTAATTCTGCTAATTTTCAGTTAGAAACAAGCAGTTTTGCAATGTTTTCAACGGTCGCACTTTTTTAAGTCGGTGGACAAAATCTGCATAGACGTTGATGAGTACCCCTGTCTAGGGAATTTTTTAGCCCACTTCCCGTGGTTCATTTTTTCTGAAGTTTGAAGATTTCCAAGTCCATATGATGAACTTTAATTCTGCTAATTTTCAGTTAGAAACAAGTACTTTTGCAATGTTTTCAACGGTCGCACTTTTTCAAGTCGGTGGACAAAATCTGCACAGATGTTGCTGAGTACCCCTGTTTAGGGAATTTTTTAGCCCACTTCCCGAAGGATTTTTCGGCTACAATTCGGGGATCTCCAAGTCCATATCATGGACATAAAATGTGATAATTTTCAGTTCAGTACAACCACGTTTGCTATGTTTTAAACTATGACACTTTTTTAACCCGGTTGACAAAATCTGGGTGGAAGGCGAAGTGTCTTGAGATATGCAGGGTAATAGCCCACTCAACACGGAAAGTGACAAGGCAAGTGCCTTGAGATCCATCTCAAACATACGTAGACAGCTTGCGGAGGCAGTTTGAGAACATGGCGAAACCTAAGTAGAATCAATGTATTGTTAGTTATGCCATGATAACTTATGATTATCATGGATGGATCTAATAAATGGAGCCTTCTAGCTTGCAATCATACAAAGTGAGTTGATCACATCCACCCAAAATAAGAATGAAACTGAGTGAAGAAGCCATCATTCCAACTGGAAACATGAATATTGCAAAATTATTGGTCTACCTTAATTACAAATGGATTCTATAATGTAGATTCCACATCATATCTCAATCTAACAAAAACCAATTAAAACAGCATGATTTGCATGTATGATTTAGGATATTGCTGGCTTGATAATTCATAAAACCATCTACAAACATAAATCAAATGCATCAATTGGTCTGCTTGAATTCATTGGACAAAAAATTAAATTGTCTGAATACAATTACTTAAACCTAAAAGAAAACAAAAACTTACACTCTGTATAACATTATCTGAATCAAGACTAGAATCAATTGCTACATGACATCAAGGAAAAAGAAAAAAGAAAAGGAGAAAACAAAACCATCCTAATTGCAGTACACTTGTTGCAATTGCCACCCATTTCCTTTTGTCGCTTGATGATTCAACTCCTCACTCTCCTTTTCATTTTTCTCAAAGAAAATTAGAAAAATTAATAGTATCGAATCCAACAGCAAATGAGAACAACAAAGCCATGGGCAATGACCCAGGTTAAAAGAGCTGCAACAGAGAAAAATCCATCATAGTCCACAATATCTTCTAACCATCTCTTGAACTCTGTCAAATTAAGAACTCGGTCTCAATGTTAGAACACAATACTCCATCTGAATCAAGCACCCATTCATATCCAAATCCTCCTTTCTCAACATGCTCCGAAACTCATTATCTTCCGAACCCTGCAATTTCAAAGAGAAATGAAAACAGGTTACGGATCAAATAAAGGAGAAAAACAATAAAAAAAAATGAAAACAGATTCAAGGATTATAATTTAATCTCATAACATAGAGACCCACATCATTGATTTGAAAAAAAACATCAACCATACATGAGAGTTGTATTCAACGCCCAAAAAAAAAAAAAAAAACGATAATATACTAAAATTTTTAATGCAAAATCATGTCCCCCAAAAGAAGACAAAAACCCCAAATTAATCTCAACAATACATATCAACACCAAAACCATTCTTACTCTATTTTCTACAGATCTACAGCGACAAGAGAGGGTGAGATGAGGAGAGGCGCAGCTCGACACGAGGGAGAGCAGTAGCTAGAGAGAGAGAGAAGGATCGAGAGAGAGAGAGAGGTCGACGAGAAAGGGAGCACAGCAGCAAGAGAGAGAGTGAGCAGCAGCGAGAGAAAGAGATTGACAAGAGAGAGCGAGAGAGATGAGCAGCAGCGACGAGAGAGTGAGCAGTAGTGCATTTCTGCAGGGAAAGAGAGAGGGCAGCAGCGCAGATCTGCAGCGAGAGGGAGAGATCATAGCAGCTATTAGGAGAGATCGCAGCGGAGAAGGAGAGATCGCAGTAGCGAGAGGGAGCTGCAGCGTAGCACAGAGGGAGAGATTGCAGCAGAGAGGAAGAAAAAGCAACACAGAGGGAGATCGCAGCAGAGAGAGATGGAGCACAGCAGAGAAGGAGATCACAGCAGCGAGACGATCTGAAATTCGACGAGAGCGAGAGAGAGGGAGGGAGAGATGAAGCCTTTGGTCTGTGATGCAGCTGAAAGGGGGCAACAAAACGTGATGGAGATAAATGGGAAATGAAAATGAGAGGGGGAACTGCCTTCATTTCGTTTTTTTATGTTAACAAGTCCCGCCACTGCCACACGAGCCCATCACACGCTGCAACTGAAATTAAATTTCAGCTGCAGCTCAGGAGAGCAGCTCCCTATATATGTATATATAGGTAACATGACTTGAACGCATGCCCTCAAAGGTCCAATAGCATCCACCTTCCACTATGCCACAGGCTCTTGTCAAAATATCCTTAGAATTTTCTTTGTTGAAAGTTTGAGAAACTATCAAAATGAAACTAGCACAAACCTCTTGGAACTCACAAGGAACCTATCAAGAAGTTGCTTTTACTTTCTCAATGGAGACCCTTCTCGAGAAGATAGGCTTGTTTGTTTGCACTTGAGTAAAGTGAAAGAGGAGTAGAATTGGCCCCAATAGTATGAAATTCTACTTCTCAATGTGTTTGGATGGTCCTGAGGAGATAAGAGGAGTAAACATGTTTGTTGATGTGGATTCCTCTTTTATTCCTCTTCACTATACTTAGAGTTACTCCCATGATATATAATAAAGTGTCTTTTACTCCATCCTCTTCCTTTAAAACCTGTTCTTTTTTTCAACTTTACACCAACCATCCGAACACATGCAAAATAACACATTACTCATTTTATTTTAATTCATTCCTCTTTAACTTTATGCATAATGTGACACTTACTCCACTCTTACTCTATCCCTCTTGCGAACAAATAGACCCCCCGAGAGAGAGAGAGGGTAGTGTAGGCTTTGTAAGAAATGGCACAGCAACTGCTAGGAACGTCCACAAGGAAATAGGAAAGTTCTAATAAACTAGAAGTGCGATAAATGTCAATCAAGAGCATCGAACTTATGGGCCCCTGTAGATGGGAAGAGCCTGAAATCACAGTTGTAATTTTGCCCAAATGGTGGGAACTAACCATCACATGGTTGGAAGCAAAATCAGTCTGCGTTTTAGTTGCGATCTTCGAGCCTAGAGGGACAAGTGTAATTTGAAGAGGAGCTCCAGTAAAATCAGTCACACCAAATAGATGTTTGGACAACATTTTATTAATTATCAACATTTCTCATCATTTTCAGCAATTAGGGTTATCTAAGTGACCTATATTTCGAAGTGACCTAGGATTTAATCTACAATGGTGATGGCTGAGTATTGACTTTGCATCCCCCTCTAATTCATTTGTTTTTTCCATAGAAAGGTAGACAATCTCATGGCTATTAATTTATTGAACTTCACCTTTATTACTCCAATTTTAACCATTTTTAAGAATCCCTACTAATTCCACTGCGTGCAACCAAACAGGCCCTAGACAGGAATCTTTTGTTTTTTCCTCTTTTTTATGAGTTTTGTGAAACTAGTATTGTATTGAATGGAAAATACCTCCCTCTTTCCTTCCCTACAAACTTTGTGAATTCAATTTCTTGACAGCAATGACCATCCCACTTCTCATCGACCCAACCCTTGAAAACCCTCCCAAAACCATCCCCAAGAACCGTATCTCTCCGGAAATTCCTGGTAGCCGTCTTCAATTCTTCAAAAGTGAATCTCCTTAAATTGGGAGTGGGAAGGATCTGCCCGTTTATGAACACTTCATCCATGCCGCTCGAAAATGCACTCCCAGTTCCCGGATGCGTCCCTTCATTGCCGTTGTTCTTTGAACTCGCCGCAAATTTAACAGAAGAGAAGAGGAATAGGGGATTTTGAGGAAACTCATGTGAGATTTTGCATAAATGAAGAGGCCAGTGAATCAAAATGGGAGAAGAAAAGAGAGCAAGATGCACATGAAAAATTGAGTTGGGTTAGACTTGGCATTTACCCACAATTGAAGTTCAATAAATTACTAGCATAAAGCCCTGTGCTATGCACTGAGTTAGGTCTACTAAAAAATTGAATAACAATTAAGATTAATAACCAAATTCATTATTAATAATAATGAATGATAAATCAATTTGTACAGTCATCTCGTGACGGAATTTGCATATGAAAATGACTTTGTAAAAATAAAATTCATGCCCAACAATTTGGATTACTATTTTTTTTAGTTGCTTTATCTATGTCCCAAAGCAAAAATATTTTGATTTTCAACAACATAAATGGCCTAACAATGAAGGTACAGTAGCATTGATAAAAAAGTGCACAGTATTCTCATGAAGATGGTGAATAGACGCAAGTATCAAATCCACAATAGTGAATGAATGCCTGGAAAAAGCATTCAGTTCTAGATTTTGAGAAATACACTACATTGATTCTGCTCATCTTTCAAAATATTTCTTTTCAATAAACAACTACTTATTTATGATTTATTCTAATTGTATAAACATATATTGCAAATAGTGGCTTGAAATAAACAAGGGCTGGACCAAAACTAACCCAGTGCATTGCAGTGCCCGATCAGTGTGTACAATGGAGACGACTGGGCTACCAATAATGGAGATCCCCTGTTAACAGAAAGTGCAGATGGAGAGTAACATTTTGTCATTAAACAACTTTGTAATCCATGGGGATGCAAACGGCGAAATTTAGCATGGCACCAAAGATTTTCCAGGGCATCACGATGATATATTAGTATATTATGTAGTACACTCTATCAATTCATCAACATTTCTAAATCTCTCACATCTGTACCAATAATCAATTCTCAACTTTAAAAAAAACTTGAACCTCACATATCTATTTAGTTGCTTTTATACTTGCTAAAATGATAGATCGTATGCAATACCAAATATCTGAGATTCAGAGAGGGCACTGAAGATTAGAAACGGAGAGAAAGAAAGAGTAGGGAGAGAGAGATAAAAAGGAGGTTAGATGAGTTATTTCAAGATGATGGAGAGAAAGGAGAGACACATCTGTTCAATGAGTTATTTCAAGATGATGTAGTTTTTTTTTTTTTTTTTAATTCAAAATTGCTGAATTTAAAAATATTTGAGAGATCAAATACCAAATATTTCAGATTCAGAGAGGGCACTCAAAATTAGAAAGGGAGAGAAAGAAAGAGTAGGGAAAGAGAGATGAAGAGGAGGTTAGATGGAGAGAAAGGAGAGACACATCTGTTCAATGAGTCATTTCAAGACCTTAATAATGCTTTCCCTCACTTTACATCAATTCATCGTACATCCAAACACGCCGCATATTTGAGAAAACCTCTAGGGTAACTCCTTGTAACTCCAACACTTCTTTACCTATGTGTATTTGCAAAATTTGAATGAGGGTGGTGGAGACCGAAAAATCAGTGGAAAGAAGATTCTTGATGGGTTGAGAGGATTTGAAAAATTCTGTTCCACATTTACTCTGCACCCAGTATGGATTTATCTCGAAATGGAGAGAAAAGAAGGGTGATTTCTATCTAAGGACGTTATCTAAATATGTCCAAAAATGAAGAAATCTTATGTACGCAAAAGAATAAAAGGAATCTGACAAAGCAATCCGTGTCTGTTGTATTTCTAATATACGACAATAGAAGAGCCCATAAGAAGAAACAGAAACAAAAGATAAATTCTTTCCCCAACCGCAGAAAGAGAAGTCAGAGAGATAGAGGATAAATTCTTTCCCCAACCGCAGAAAGAGAAGTCAGAGAGATAGAGAGAGAAAGCAGATATCTTGAATTAGTCGAATTAGAAACTCAACATGCAAACCAAAAAAAAAAAAAACATATAGGAGTGTTGAAAAACAGAGGAAGAAATACCCATATATGTTTATGAAAAGATTTGATTTTTTTTTTCCCTTCCTTCCTTTTCCCTTTTTTCATTACCTGGGTCTGAAGGCCTGGTCGTGGTGGGACTGTGAGATGATTTAACCGGCGTTCCCCAGCAATTTCCCATCTCTCTTGCTTTCTTTTTTTTCTACTTTCTACCCAGTTGCAGAGGTTGACGTAGACCACTTCCTTGAGAGGAGAAGAAATATTTCTTCCTAGTGAGTTGTAGAAGTTGACATATACCAAATGGGTTGAAAGTAGAAGAGATAGAAAGAGAGAGAGAGGAAAGGGAAGGGAAAAATAAGAAGGCTGTGTTGAGATCGTGATTTGTTCCTCGTCAATACTCGTAGCTTGCGAATACTTTCCATTCTAAGGCCCACATAGATATAATTCAAACTGTTGAAGATGAATCGCATTCCTTTCAATGAGCATTTTGCAACAACTAGGAGTGGATCCTACAGTAGAATTGAACACATGCTTCAAGATATGAACAGACATTGTGTGGCATCGCTTGATATGGAGTTCTGTCTTGTGCACAATCAGAAAGTGGAACCCAGACTCACTCCTACTTAACTGAATTTTGTTTTGAATATATATATCCTTGGAGGAATGGAATTTATCTTCAATGGTTCAGATCATCTCCATGTAGTCTGTTTGATAGAGTTTCGGGATATGTGCTATACATTTCCCCACCTAGTAGCTGGGCAGAGGATTCTTACACCTTTTCTTTTGTCATGTTCCATTAGATTAAATAAGTGTCTATAGTATTCATGTTGTTTTATTAGTTTATATAGACTTCCTGTAGAATGCAAAATAATATAACAGAAAAAAATAATAATAATAACACCAGAGACAAGACCTTTCCTTCACGCATGCACTGTTGTATTAAACAATAAAAAAATAAAAATCTATACTTGTATTGCCATGTTGATGAAATTCAGTTAAAACTAACCTGCAGATGAGTCATATTTGATGATTTGCTTTGTTACTTCTCTATGTTATTGTGTGGGTAAAACACCGTAATGGCGAAGTTAGACAAGGATCACGGACTTAAACTCGCCGAGCTCCTCAGCCTCTGCGGTAGAAGATCGTCAGCTCGGCAGCTCGGTCAATACCCTGGCAGCTCGGTAGATCAGCCGGCAGCTTACAAGCTCAGCACCACAGTTCGGCGTCTCGGTATGGGCGTCAGCCCGGTACAAGGGCGCGCCACGGCCAAGCCATCCTTAGTCCCATACCGCAGCACTAGAATCAGAGCGGGCCGCCACCTTCCTTCTGGAAATACGGCGCACTCTGACAGATATGGGCGGTCATTTATGGCGATAGGGTACCTCATTTATGGCGATAGGATTGCTCATTTATGGTGATAAGAGGTGTGCTTTATCACCCCTGCACGCTGGCCGGCCGAAGGCGTGGAAAGTAAGGTAGGGGTGTTGTCCGTTTCACCTACGGCCGCCTGTCAGGGTAAGGAACGATGGGACCTCACCTCACCTACCCCCACTCACAGAGAGAATGAACGAGGAACATTTGCCTATATATGCATGGGATCAATTCCATGAAAGGTACGCAATATCCAACACACAACCTTCAATACTACACACGCTCTCATTCCTCTCTTCCTCCTCCTGTTTAGTTTTACCAGAGCTAACTCAGGCATCGGAGTGCCTTCGGCTCACGGCAGCCAGGGCCTCTGACCCAAGTCTTTCTCCTTCCCTTTTCAGGTTCTTGGAGTTCAGCATTCCCTATCCTAAGGAGTTTTACCCCGATCTCATCTTAATCTAAGTAGGTGTCGTTTTTACCGCCTACAGTTTGGCGCCGTCTGTGGGAAACTGAACAAAAAGCTTACAAACACCATGCCTCCAAAAACCAGGAATGGCGAAGGACCTTCTAAGGGCAAGGCCGTGTCTACACAGCCTACGCTGGCGCAAAACCTTCCACCTCCTCCCCCTCAGCAAAGGAGGTCTGGCGGGAGGTCTCCCACGGTCCAAACAGCGTCACAGTCCAGGGGAGTAACCATGCTCTCCCTTCGCGACGTTCCACCTCCAGAACAACCCCACCATAGCCATAAGCGGCCCGTGCAAGGTGACAAGTCAGTCACCAAACCGCAAGAGAAGTCAGCCCGGGCTGGATCGCAGTCTCACCATCAGTTCAGCCTTGAGCGCGACGAAGACCCCCGCCTGGCGGACATCAGAGCACAAAACCTCCTCATCCAGGAACAGCGTGAGCTTATCGAACGGCTCACACACCAGCTCGAAGGCAAGAAGGATCAGAGCCCACCGCCCAGGCGTCCGGGCCACGGACAAGACCTGAGGCACGTCCTCAACAGTAAGAGGCGTGACCGGGACCAAAGAGAGGAAGGCTCTAGCAGCAGCCACATACATGAAGGGCCAAAGAAGCAATGCCAGGGGTTGGAGGACGATGAACTGAAGAGGTGGATCGACCAGCAGGTAAAGCAGACTATCCGCCAGAATTTGGAGACTGCTGGTATCGACCGGGACCAGTATGCCACCTTTGAAGCTGAAGATACTGGCGCGTCTCCTTTCTCTAGGGAGATAAGAAGATACACGCTGCCCGAGAAGTTCAGCGTCCCAAGGTTCACCCTATATGACGGGGCCTCGGATCCTGCTGCTCACCTCCGACATTACGTCCAAAGGATGTCGGTCTGGGGGGATGACGATTCCCTGAACTGTCGAGTCTTTTCCTCCAGTTTGGCGGATCTCCCCCTACGGTGGTTCTGTTCGCTTCCCGAAAATTCCATCTCCAGTTGGTGTCAGCTCCGGGCCTCCTTCCTGGGAAAGTTCCAGGCTCATCGTGTCATCCCAAAGACCGATGCCGACCTGATGGCCCTCCGGATGCAAGAGAATGAGAACGTCACCCAGTTCGCCCGACGATTCTGGACTGTTTACAGCCAGATCGAGTGCGCCTCTGAGGAGCTAGCGGTGAGGTCTTTCCAGTTGGCCCTGCAGCCAGGTATCCCACTTCGGGCGCAGCTGGTCATGTATCCCGTGACCACCATGAAGGAACTGATGACCCGAGCAAACCGGTTCATCTTGGCGGAAGAAGACGAGGCGCGAGGTCGGGAGAACTTTGGCCTCACCAAGAAGAGCCAACCGGCCAAGGGAGACAGTAGGTCCTCCAGGAGGGAGGATCGCCGAAGGGACCCATCCCCGGATCGGCGCAAAGCCCGGTCCTCGGAGCAGCGCCGAAACCCCTCCGCCTCGACGTCGGGATCACGGAGCAGCAGAAGGTCCGGCCACGAGCCGACCTCCTACGTGGCAGTGAACACCATCTTCAAGGAGCCAATCTATAGGCTCCTCAACAAAATAAAGGAGCAGCCGTTCTTCAAATGGCCGCGGCCAATGACAGCCGACCCCTCCACCCGGGACCAGAGTAGGTTCTGTGCCTACCACAAGCAGAACGGGCACAGGACCGACGAATGTAAGAGCTTCAAGTTCCACCTGGAGGACCTAGTGAAGGAGGGGCACCTTCGGGAGTATATCAAGCAGGAGGGCCGAGGTGACGGCCGACCTCCGCGGCGGGAAGCTGATAACCAGGACAGCGAGCCGGAAGGCGTCATCCATGTCATCCACCTCGCCGCCCCACCTAAGAAGAGCTCTCAGGCTCGAGCCGAGGCCAGGCGCGCCTCCCATCAAAAACAGGTATTGACCGCGGCGCCAGAGCCGGCCGCGAAGAAGGCCAAAACAGAAGGGGTCCGAATATGGTTCTCTGACAAAGACCTGGAAGACGTCGAGCTACCGCACAACGACGCTCTAGTGCTCACCTTGAAGCTACAAAACTTCTTGGTTCAGAGAGCCCTCGTCGACCCTGGCAGCTCATCTGAGGTCCTCTACTACGACTGCTTCAAAAAGTTGGGACTAAAAGACGAGGACCTCCAGGCAGCCCGCACCCCTCTGGTAGGCTTCAGCTCTAAACCTGTATATCCCAAGGGCAAAATCTCCCTCCGAGTCCAAGTAGGTGGCGCCTGCAGGCAGGTGGACTTCCTAGTGGTCGATGTCCCTTCCCCGTACAATGTAATAATGGGGAGGACGTGGCTGCATAGCATGGAGGCGGTGCCCTCCACCCGGCATCAAAAGCTCAAGTTCCCTTTGAAGAATCGATCGGGAAGGACGGAGGTGATCACCGTCAGAGGCGACCAGCACATGGCCAGGCAATGCCTGCTAGCCGTACTCTCTGACGAGGCTGGGCCCTCCCAGGTCAATGTAACCGAGCTGGATAGAGAGGCCGAGCTCGGGGACGTCGGCAGGGCTCCGGCGCAAAAGAGCATCGAAGACCTCACCAAGGTCAATATTGATCCCGCTGACCCCGACAGGTTCTTTCTCGTGGGAAGCCAGCTCCCCGAGACCGAGAAGACAGAGTTGCTCAACCTCCTCGAAGAAAATAAGGCGGTCTTTGCCTGGACACCCTATGAGATGCCTGGCATTGACCCCGCGGTCATCTGCCACGAGCTGAAGGTGGATCCCAGCCACGAGCCCGTGCTTCAAAAACCGCGCCGGACTGGGGTCCCACAGACAGAGGCCGTGGTTGAGGAAGTTCAGAAGCTCCTCGAGGCAGGTGCAATAAGAGAGGTCCACTATCCGCAGTGGCTAGCCAACACTGTGGTGGTCAAAAAGAAGACGGGAAAATGGAGGGTCTGCGTGGACTTCACCGACCTCAATAAAGCCTGTCCAAAGGACAGCTTCCCTCTTCCAAAAATCGACCAGCTAATCGACGCCACTGCCGGACACGACCGGATGAGCTTCCTGGATGCCTACCGGGGGTACCATCAGATCCCCCTGTACGCGGCGGACCAGGAGAAGACAGCTTTCATCACTCCCCGGGGCACCTATTGTTACAAGGTGATGCCCTTCGGGCTGAAGAACGCCGGAGCGACATACCAGCGGTTGGTGACGAAGATGTTCCAGGACCAGCTCGGCAAAACGGTGGAGGTCTACATCGACGACATGGTCGTCAAATCCAAAAGGTCACAGGACCACTTGACCGACCTCCGCCGGATTTTTGACATCCTTCACCAGTACCGGTTGAAGCTGAATGCGTCCAAGTGCGCCTTTGGGGTCGGTTCCGGCAAGTTTCTGGGAAGCCTGGTCACAAGAAGGGGGATCGAAGCGAACCCTGACCAGATCACCGCGATCCGGGACCTCCAGTGTCCGACCTCGGCGAAACAAGTTCAGCGGCTGACCGGAATGGCTGCAGCACTGAACCGATTTATCAGCCGCGCCTCGGACAAGTGCAGACCCTTCTTCCAACTCTTGAGAAAGGGCTCCAAGTTCCAGTGGACGTCGGAATGTTCACAGGCGCTGCAACAGCTAAAACAGTATCTTTCTTCACCACCGCTACTGTCAACCCCGACTTCTGGAGAAGCACTGTTCTTGTACCTGTCGGTCTCGGACCATGCAGTGAGCTCGGTACTCATCAGAGAGGACAACGGCCAGCAAAGGCCCATCTATTACACGAGCAAAACCCTGCTGGACGCCGAGACCCGGTATTTGCAGCTTGAAAAGCTCGCCCTGGCGCTCGTCAGCGCCTCTCGGAAGCTCTCCCACTACTTCCAAACCTTCACAATAGTGGTCGTAACCGAATACCCACTGAAGGCTCTTCTCCGGAAGGCAGATTTCTCCGGACGAATCTCCAAATGGGCTGTCGAACTGGGGCAATATGACATCAAATATCAGCCCAGAACAGCCATCAAAGCCCAAGTCCTCGCGGACTTCATTGTGGAATTTACCCCACAGAGTTCGGCACCGACCGCGCTCGACACCGAACTGGGGGGCGATAGGGGTGCGGAAATCGTCACCGAGACGGAGCAGGAACATTCCTGGAGAGAACTCCTCGACTCGTCCTGGAAAGTCTTCGTCGACGGATCCTCGACATCCAAGAGAGCTGGCGCTGGCGTAGTTCTCCAGTCTCCCGAGGGCCTCGTCATCGAGCAAGCTGTGACACTTGGTTTCAAGGCGTCTAACAACGAGGCCGAATATGAAGCTCTCATTGCCGGACTTAACAGCGCCAAAATCCTGGAAGCCCGGTCCGTGGTGGTTTTCAGCGATTCCCAGCTGGTGACAAGCCAGCTCAGCGGAGACTACCAGGCTCGGGATGACAGGATGGCCGCCTACCTCGCCCATGCCCGGGGACTCCTCTCCCAGTTCGAAAGGGCCGAGGTCCGGCAGATCGGTAGAGAAAGCAACTCCCATGCAGACGCCCTCGCTAGCCTCGCCTCGGCAGTGGAAGCCGGTGAAAGAAGAACTATTGAAGTAGAGACGTTACAGGAGCCCAGCATCAACCTCCAGCAACCCCGGCAACTCATGTGCCTGGATCTCGGCCCGAGCTGGATGGACCCCATCATCGCCTACCTGAAGGACGACCAACTACCCGAGGACAGGACTGAAGCGCGAAAGATCAGATTGAAGGCGTCCCGGTTCTGGCTGTCCCCAGACGGCAAGCTCTACAGAAAATCATTCACAGGGCCCTACCTCCAGTGCGTTCACCCCGGCAAGGTCGACGATTTCCTCTACGAGATTCACGAGGGAGTCTGCGGCAGTCACATAGGAGGTCGGTCGCTTGCGTACCGGGCTATCAGCCAGGGTTACTGGTGGCCGTACATGCAAAAGGACGCCCAGCTGTATGCCAGGAAATGCGAGAAGTGCCAGAAGTTCTCTCACTCTCTCCACCAGCCAGCCCAAGACCTCAGTCCCCTCTCCAGCCCATGGCCTTTCGCCCAATGGGGTCTGGACATCGTCGGACCACTCCACCGCACTCCAGGGAACAAGAGATGGCTGATTGTGGCCACGGATTACTTTACGAAGTGGGTCGAAGCTGAACCTTTGTCCTCCATCACCGAGCTAGACACGAAGAACTTTGTGTGGAAGAATATCATCACCAGATTTGGAATTCCCCGCACTCTCATTTCGGACAACGGAACGCAGTTCGATTCCAACTTCTTCAAGAGCTTCTGCCAGGAGTACGGCATTCGAAACATCTACTCCACCCCGGCGTATCCCCAGAGCAACGGCCAGGCCGAGATCTCGAACAAAGTACTGCTCGACGGAATCAAAAAGAGACTCGACCAAGCCAAAGGTCGATGGGCAGAAGAGCTGCCAAGCGTTCTATGGGCCTACCGAACTACCCCAAGGCGTTCCACCTCGGCTACACCGTTCTCCCTCGCCTATGGCATGGAAGCAGTTATTCCCCTTGAGGTCGGCCTCCCGACCTTGAGGTCGGAACTCTGCGACCAGGGTCTGAACGATCTTAACGTTGCGCGAGAGCTGGACTTGGCCGAAGAACGAAGAGAAGCAGCAGCTATCCGCCTGACCGCCTACCAGCAGCAGTTGGCCAGGGGATACAACCCGAAGGTCAGAGAAAGGAGATTCGCGATAGGAGAGTTGGTCTTGAAGAAAACACTTTCTGGTGACCGAGATCCCAACGATGGCAAGCTGGCACCCAACTGGCAGGGACCGTTCAGAGTAACTTCTACAGCCGGGAGATCTGCCTACCGACTCGAAGATATGGAGGGGAAGCCGCTCCCGCGACCATGGAACGCGGCGCATCTCAAAAAATTCTACTTCTGAAAAATGTATTCAAGAAATCCAATATCAATAAAAGGCAACTTTTCCAGAACAAGTCTTTGCATTGCTTCATGTTTCCGTGGCGGTTCCACCCCTCCATTTGGGGTAACTGTCAGCTCGGCGCCATCGCCAGCTTCGACGTACACATCAGGGTCCGGTAAGAGTACCACCCTAGCGGCTCGGCGCCTCCCCTCGGAGGGCCAACCGTCCTGAGCTCGGTGCATTCACCAGCTCAGGCGGCACAGCCATAAGCACATCAGGGTCCGGTAAGAGTACCACCCTCGCGGCTCGGCGCCTCCCCTCGGAGGGCCAACCGTCCTGAGCTCGGTGCATTCACCAGCTCAGGCGGCACAGCCATAAGCACATCAGGGTCCGGTAAGAGTACCACCCTCGCGGCTCGGCGCCTCCCCTCGGAGGGCCAACCGTCCTGAGCTCGGTGCATTCACCAGCTCAGGCGGCACAGCCATAAGCACATCAGGGTCCGGTAAGAGTACCACCCTCGCGGCTCGGCGCCTCCCCTCGGAGGGCCAACCGTCCTGAGCTCGGTGCATTCACCAGCTCAGGCGGCACAGCCATAAGCTCATCAGGGTCCGGTAAGAGCACCACCCTCGCGGCTCGGCGCCTCCCCTCGGAGGGCCAACCGTCCTGAGCTCGGTGCCTTCACCAGCCCAGGCGGTACAGCCATAAGCATCTCGGGGTTCGGTAACAGTACCACCCTCGCTGCTCGGCACCTCTGCTCGGAGGACCAACCGCCCTCGTTTCGGGCGGCACAGCCGGATGTTAACCTGGGGCTCGCTGCTCGGCTCCTCTGTTCGGAGGAACAGCCGCCCTCGCTTATCACCTATCAAGCTACTCGTAAAACTACTTGCGTCAAAACACAATCCAACATAAGCAGAAACAAACCATTCACAGAGCAAGTGGCACAAAAAAAAAAGTGTTGTTTTATTATGAGAAGATCATCGTGAATACAATGTATGGCAAAACAAAAAAATTTTTACATAGTTCAGGGAGCTGCTGCTCCCTTATTACAGTTGGTGCCGGCAGCACTCTTGCTAGGTACGGCTGGGGCAGCTTCGGAAACCACTGGAGGAGCGGGTGCGGCTGGAGCTGGAGGGACCTCCGAGGCTGGAGGAACGGGGGCGATTCCCCAGACGGCTCGCAACTCCGAGTCCGAGCGTGGAAACCTGGGGGAATTCTGGAAGAAAGGGCTGTCCGGAGGGACGCCAACCCTCCTTAAGGCCGCCTTCCACCCAAGTGCCCACGCCTTCTCTCGGATTCCTGGCAGTTGAGCCTTGTAGTCAGCTGCCAGTTTGCTGACCTCCTCGTTCATCACGGACTCGTGCTCGGCGAGGTACTCTTCCTTGAGTTTGGCTTCTTGATCCCTCAGAGCCCGCGCGAGCTCGGTCGCCTTCCCGTCCAGAGCCATCTCTAACGATCTCTCAGCCAGCTTCCTCTGAGAGACAAGCCTACTGTTGGTCCCCCGCAACATCTTCATGTCTTCCTCCCTCCGCGACGACGCAAGTCGGACCTCGTCTAGCTTCCAGGACAGTTGGACGTTTTGATCCACCGCCTGCTTTGCTTCCTCCTTGAGGTGCTCGGCCAAGGCCCGCTCTGCGTCGAGCTCGGCAAGAAGATCTTCCTTTTTCCTCGCCGCCTCCTCCAGGGTCGCGTCCCTTGCCGCCAGGGACTTAAGCAGTTCCTCTTTTTCAGTTGCCCAATCTGCTGCCCTGGCTTCGGCAGCATCCAGCCTTCCCATGCCGGTTTGACACTTTTGCAAGAGCTGCAGTAAGAACAGAATTGTCACGACATGAAATAAAGCAGAAAAAGAAAAGTTTAGTCAAGCGTGTACATACCGCTACCAATGACCGCATTGAGGACGTCAGCAGGGACTCGTTGTCCATCTGCGCCCACCTGGCCATGTCCTGGGGAAGGGCGCACGCTCGTCCCAGAGCGACAACCACTTCGGGGCTGACCGCTCGGTCCGACTCGGCTAGTTGCCTCCCCAGCACCCCCTCGATGTCCGGTCTCCAGGGGACGAAGTCGGAGGGAGCGGCAGATCCCCCGACCGACATGGCGGGCTCCGGGGCAGATGGGGCTTCGACCCTGGGCCTCTTCTCTGGCCTGCGCTCCTCAACGACCTCGGCAGTATCACCTCTGCCTGGGTCGGAGTGCGATTCTTCAAAGACCATTGCCGGAGGGCTCGCCCCGACCTCGGCTGCAGCAGGTGTTCCTGATTGAGCACCGTCTGTGGCCTCCGGAACCGTCTCGGTCTCAGGAGCAGAGACCTCTGTTGCATCTGCCGCCGACGTGCTTTGGTTGGCATCGGCACCGCGGGAGGGGACCGAGGCCTCGTTCATGTCTCCAAATGCAGCGGCGGCTAGGTCTTCCGCGACGAAGCGCTTACCACGGCCGCGCAGCATTTCGACCTCTGACTCCTCCGAGCTGGATGTGCTCCGGGATTCGCTAGAGACGACAAATTTCTGTCTTTGCCGCCTGCGCCCGGTCTCGGCTTTCTTTGTCGCTCCTCGTTCACGGACGGGAGACTGTCTGCCCGATTCTACCGGAATGCCGCTGGGAACCGCGACAGTAACAGTCTCCGGAACAGGAGTCTCAGTCTGTTCGGTGCCCGGTCCGGTGCTTTCCCCGTGAAGCACGGAGTCGATCCCGGTCACCCGCCTCGGAGCAATGAAAGACTTGTAGTGCGGCGTATACCCCAGCAGCGAATACGCGGCTCGGCAGTGATGGCCGCGGTACTTCCGCACCTTCTCGTGCCAATCACTGTTCACCCTCCAGCGGTTCCTCCTGGCAAGCTCCCTCCTCTGTCGAAAATCTGCAGGAACGGAACAATGTCAGCAAAGGGAAAGAGATGATTAAAGTACAAAATCCAGGGGCCTCGGTCTTTACTTGGGGGGACTCCTATTTTGCGTGGTATTCGGGCAGTGGTGCTGGCCTCCGCCTCGCCGAACTCCCATGCCCCGCGAACGAAGACGCGGTCCTCCCCCGCGTATTTATACGAGTCTTCCAGCGCGGTGACGAAGGCAGTCCGGTGGAGCCTTAGCCGCAGATAGTACGTATGCCCCTCTGCGGATTTGCAGAGGTCATACGCCTCCTCGATGTCCGAGACACCAAGGTTGATGGACAGAATCTCGTTGAGCCGCACTGCTCCCATGATGATCTTGTACCCGTTTGGAAGCAGCTGGCAGGGGCTCAACCCCCACTCCCGGAGACAATCCCTGAGGAGTGGGTGGAGGGGGAACCGGACTCCTCCCTCCACAACGGCCACCAGCCAGAACGGCATCCAGCCGTCGCTGTATGTGAAACCGTCGTCAGGGCCGTCTGGCCTAACCTCTACGGTTGCAGGGATCTTATATTCCTTCCTAAATAGGCTTATGGACAGTGCGTCCCCTAGCCAGTGCCTGTGCACACCCATTCTCTATCCTAAACGGAGGACTACCCACCAGAAGGGAAGAAGACAGAAGAGAGAAGTCCTACAGTGAAAGACTCTGCGAGCAGAAGGGTCGCAGGCAACAGGAGAATACTGTTCTTCAGTAGGTTGCAGCAGGGGTTTCTGAGGATCGAAAAGAAGAAAGACGGAGAAAGAGCCCTAATTTATAAGGTATGGAGGCGCCGTTCCAGATTTCGAGAGAAGCCTTTAATGAGGCCCTACCTTGAGTAGCCCTAGAGTCGCCTCGGGCAGCCCAGTCGTCCTGCAGATTTGATTGCGCGCCCTCAGAAAGGCGACACGTGGCATGGCGCCGCATCCCCAGAGGACTGTTCAATGCCTCGACAGGCGAGAGGGCAATCGCCTCGACTGACGGCAAGAAATTAATGCAGCACTCCACGTCAGCGAAAGGCGATGGGACCCCATCGGACAGAGACCCCACCGTTTCGGCAGTACGGTACAAAGGGCGCCGTCGAAGGATTAGCGGAAGCACCGGCCTGACTCAAACCACACAGCTTCCGACCTGTTCCAAGGAGCCCACAGGTCAAAAGCTGGGGGGGAGAGAATGGGTACGGGACAGCAGACGGAGACCACGGTCATGCACCGGGCCTCGGTCGTTGGCCGATATCCCAATCCAAAGAATAGCAAGGAGCCTGGTACTCCGAACCAACAACTCAAAACAGAAAAGCAATGCAGCATTTCATCAACCACAAACATTTCATCAAAAACAAGAAAGCATCAGAATGCGAGCAAAAATTCAAAATTTTTATTAATCACAGTTCCTGATTACAAGACGGATGGAGGTACAATCAAAGAAAGAAAAAATTACAAAAACCCTCAGAGGGCTGCAGCTTCCACATTGCAGTCGATCTCTGGAGGGACCTCGGCTGCGACCGTGCTGGCCTCGGTAGCAGTTGGGGCAGTTTCAGGGACGACCACGGCGGCTTCAGGAGGGACCTCGACGACTACCGCCACTTGGCAGCCTTCGGGATCAGCGCTGGCAGCAAGAGCTTCCTGAGGCGCCCCAGGCGCGGCGTCCGCCTCTGGACACGATTGCGAGGAAGGGTCAGGGCAGACCCGAGACACCGCTGCGAGTCCTGGGTCCGAGCAGGAGAATATTGAAGCATTCAGGAACAAGGGGCTATCCTCGGGGACCCCAGCCTTTTGCAAGGCTGCCTTCCACCCGAGCTCCCAGGCTCGGTCCCGGATCCCCGGCAGCTGAGCCTTGTAATTAGCAGTCAGCTTGCCGACCTCCTCCTCCATGATGGAGTCGTGCTCGGCGAGGAACTCCTCCTTGAGCCTGGCCTCCTGTTTAGCCAGGGCAGACTCGATCTCGGCCGCCTTTTCCCTCGTAGCCGCCTCCAGGGAACCCTGCGCTTGGTTCCGCTGAGAGAGGAGCCTCCTGTTTGTCGCCTTCGCACTGTCCAGCTCGTCTTCCAGACGCTTCACCACGGCCCGGAGGTCGTCCACTTCCGAGGAGAGGTGGAGGTTCTGCCCCTTCTCGTCCTCCAGCTCGTCCTTCAGACGCTCGGCCTCGACCTTTGATTCTTCAAGGTCGAAGACGAGGCCGACATTTTTGGCCGTCAGCTCGGCCAGCGCCGCGTCCTTGGACGCCACGGACGCCCGCAGCTCATCCCTTTCGACTACCCACTCAGCTGCCCGCGCCTCGGCCGCGTCCAGCCTCTCAATGCCCACCTGGCACTTCTGCAACAGCTGCAAGACGAAAGCCCGGAGTCAATAAAATGACACGAGACTAAAAGCCAAGGGGGAGACACTGCACTTACTTGCAGAACGGATCGCATTGAGGAAAGCAGGAGAGACTCATTGTCCATCTCCGCCCATCTTGCCATGTCTTGAGGGAGGGCGCACGCTCGCCCCAGCGCCGCGACCACTTGGGGGTTGGTCGCGCGATCCGTCTCGGCAAGCGGCCTCCCCAACACCTCCTCAATGGCCGGCCTCCACCGAGCCGGGGGAGGAGGCAGGATCGACCCACCAGCAGACGAAGAAGGACCAGGCGAGGCTTCGACCCGTGGCCTCTTCTCGGGTCGTCCGCCCACGACAACCTCGGCCGGGCGAGCCCGACGTCCAGCCCCCGCGGCATGTTCCGTGGGCGGGACGACCGCAGTCGCGGCCGGAGGCGGAGCTGTGACAACTTCTGCATCGTCAGGCCGAGCAGATGCGACCACGGCAGGACCAACCACCTCGGCATCCGGGGCAGGAGTACCACCCGAGAATCCCGGAGGCGTCGCAGCCGCTGCCTGTGGAGGATCCCGGGCTTCGCTTCCGAGGTCTCCGAAAGCAGCCGCAGACAGATCCTCCGCGGCATAGCGTCGCCCGCGCTGGCGCAACATTTCCTCTTCCTCTTCCTCTTCCTCCGAGCTGGACGCTACTAGCCTTGTTCGGGAAGACAGGGGCTTGGCCCTCGAAGTTCCGGCAGGCTCTGCGGCAGAGACTACTGGAGCGCGTTCTGCCAACTCAACCAGGCGACCGGCGGGAATCGCAACGGTCACCGCGGCCGAGCTCGGTACCACGGTCGCCCCTGTTCTTTGACTCGCGCCTTCGCCGCTAAGGACAGAGTCTATCCCCGACACCTTTCTGGAGGTGTTGAATGACCGATAGTGGGGCACGTACCCCAGAAGACACCAGGCAGCGCGGCAGTTGTGGCCGCGAAAGTTCCTCACCAGCTCGTGCCAGGCGCTGTTCACTTTCCAGCGATTCCTCCTCGCGAGCTCCCTCTTTTCGCGAAAATCTGCATAGACAAAACCGTGTCAGAAGCCAGATAAGGAGAGAGAAAAGAACTGCAAACCGAAAGAACTTCGGCCTTTACTTGGAGGAATCCCTATTTTTCGAGGGACCCGGACCGTGGTAGCAGGCTCTACTTCGCCGAACTCCCATCCACCTCTGACAAGCACTTTGTCTTCGCCAGCATACCTATTAGAGTCCTCTAACGCGGTCACGAACCCTGCCCGGCGGACCCTCAGCCGGAGGTAATAAGTATCCCCTTCTGGGGATTTGCAGAGGTCATAAGTGTCCTCAATATCTGGGACACCAAGGCCGATTCCCAGGATCTGGTTGAGCCGCACTACCCCCATTATGACTTTGTATGCATTGGGGAGTAGCTGGCATGGGCACAACCTCCACTCCCAGAGGCAGTCCCGGACCAATGGGTGCAGGGGAAAGCGAACTCCCCCTTCCACTACAGATACTAACCAGAAGGGCATCCAGCCGTCACGAGAGGTGAGGCCGTCGTCGGGGGTATCCGGTCTGACCTCCACATTGGAGGGGACCTTGTATAAATCCCTAAAATGGACTACGGAGTCTGAGTCTCCTAGCAGATGTCTATAGACTCCCATTCTTGACTCAGACAGCAGACACAGACCTATCTAAGTAAGAAGAAGAAGAAGAAAACAGAGAAGGCTCGCACGAATAGGGATTGCGCAGTCGGGAACGACGAAGGTCTGCGGGCGCTGGAGAAAGCTCTCTTGTAAAACGAAAGTAGAAATCTGGAGAAAGCAAAGGAAAGTGAAGACGAAGGAGGCGCCCTGATTTATAAGGCCTGGGGGCGTCGTTTCGACTTTCGAGGAGAGCCTTTAAGAGGCGTCTCCTCAATCAACCCTAACGTCCCATCTCGCAGCCCTAACGTCTCCTCAAAGTAATGGCAAGACAGCTAAAGGAAGCGACACGTGTCACCGCTAGCGCGATATCCGAAGGATATTTAATATCCAGGACAGGCGAAGAGACACCTCCAAGGGGCCCGCGCAATAGCAGCGACCCCCAGACCCAAGGGGGCCCTCTTGATCCAAAGCTTCCTCATCCCGGTACTACCCTCGTGACGATCACCCTCACTTAAGCTCGGTAGTAGAACCAGCTGTACGGTCATCAAGCTTCCGACCCCTTCGAGCTAGGAGGCTCTCAGAAGTCAAAAGCTAGGGGGCAATTGTGTGGGTAAAACACCGTAATGGCGAAGTTAGACAAGGATCACGGACTTAAACTCGCCGAGCTCCTCAGCCTCTGCGGTAGAAGATCGTCAGCTCGGCAGCTCGGTCAATACCCTGGCAGCTCGGTAGATCAGCCGGCAGCTTACAAGCTCAGCACCACAGTTCGGCGTCTCGGTATGGGCGTTAGCCCGGTACAAGGGCGCGCCACGGCCACGCCATCCTTAGTCCCATACCGCAGCACTAGAATCAGAGCGGGCCGCCACCTTCCTTCTGGAAATACGGCGCACTCTGACAGATATGGGCGGTCATTTATGGCGATAGGGTACCTCATTTATGGCGATAGGATTGCTCATTTATGATGATAAGAGGTGTGCTTTATCACCCCTACACGCTGGCCGGCCGAAGGCGTGGAAAGTAAGGTAGGGGTGTTGTCCGTTTCACCTACGGCCGCCTGTCAGGGTAAGGAACGATGGGACCTCACCTCACCTACCCCCACTCACAGAGAGAATGAACGAGGAACATTTGCCTATATATGCATGGGATCAATTCCATGAAAGGTACGCAATATCCAACACACAACCTTCAATACTACACACGCTCTCATTCCTCTCTTCCTCCTCCTGTTTAGTTTTACCAGAGCTAACTCAGGCATCGGAGTGCCTTCGGCTCACGGCAGCCAGGGCCTCTGACCCAAGTCTTTCTCCTTCCCTTTTCAGGTTCTTGGAGTTCAGCATTCCCTATCCTAAGGAGTTTTACCCCGATCTCATCTTAATCTAAGTAGGTGTCGTTTTTACCGCCTACAGTTATATTCATAGAATTGAATCCCATAGGAGAAGAGGTGATTTAATCCTAACCATTGTTTTCATTAATGATATTTTAAGAATATATCCACTAAAGTACATTATTTTAAAAATAACGTCTAAAGTAAAGTAGTTTCGTGGAATTTGACATGAATGCAAGAGCGTTTGGTTGCATTTCAAAAGACCTCACTTTCTGCCCTCCACTGAAAGCGCGTTGATGGAGAAGGGGAGAGAAGGAAGCCGAGTGACAACACAAATTAAGCTTCTTTATGCGGGCATTCTGCGTCTTCTCATGCAATCCCTATCATGGAATTTGTCCTTTTCAATTTCTAAGTTAAAAAGTCATCTCAAGTTTTGGATCTGTCCTGCAAATTTAACAATGAAGGTTCCATAACATGTTTTGAAAAACATGCGAGGTTGACATGTTTGGACCAAACCGCATGATTAAAAAAAATAGAAGGTTGACATGTTGGAATTTCCAACCGAAACCCACCCCCAACAAGGATAAAGGATTGCTCTTATTAAATGATAACAGGCCCATACAAAATGGTTTGGGCCGGCCAGGCCTGATGACTAAATGGGCAGGCTTGGCCTGACATTTACGGCCCCCTGTCAGGCTTGGCCCAGATATGGGTGTTTTTCTAAAGGTGGGCAAGGCCTGAATATGCCCCATCCCAGCCTAAATTGGCCCATGAATGCCCCTATCCACATCATTGTTGGACTGCATTGGATATGTCCAAACCATCTCAAGATAGAAATATTATTATACTTCCTTTTTTCTGATTTATACGTAGATACCTGCATTCCAGAGACCACAATTAGTGATGAGTGCATATATATATATATATATATATATACACACACACATTTAACTTGTGATGATATTAGGGCTTAACCATGTGATGGACTATAGTGGACCCAACCTTGTACATTTCAAAGTCCTCTCCTGTGGTTGGACCTGTAAAGCAAGGCCCATCGAAGAAGCTGTACGTATAATGGGCCCTCTGAAGAGGGGCACATATGGACGGCTCCTAGAAGTGTATCCGATATGGACTTTTGAATCCCACTTAAAACTCTCGTCCGCTCCATCCATGGAGCGGTGCGCATGCATGGACCAAAAGTAGGTCCCATTCAATAAATGTGCTTATGATGGGCCCTATCAGTGGAGGTATGGGCCCTATCAGTGGAGGTATGGTACATGGGATCAAACAAGGAGTCCGGATTCCATGATGGAGCAATTACGCGAATGCATTCCATCGTGTGACTCATATAGAAATAATCTGGATAATTCAAGATGACTCCCATCATTTCCAATAAAGTACCATTCCAAATGTTCAAGATGATTCCCATCCCTTCCAATAAAGTATCCTCCAATTTTACTTCATCTGATTTCTTTTGCCGCATAGACTGAGGGAGAAAGAAGCCCTTCCATGCTTAACTTCTTACTGTTGTGAAAATTTGTGATTATTGGTTATGTATGTAGTGGGCGAGGGGCATGGGCGGGGGGTGTTGGTCTTATTTTCTGTGTTCTCACGAAAGATGTGAAAAGAATGAACTTATCACATCCCCATTTCTTCAGAGAAAGTTTATTTTGTATTCTCCTTCCATCCTTAAAAGTAGAGATCTCATATAGACTTCTCACAGGTAGAGTTTTATGATATTGAATGGAGTCACTCAGGAAAAATGAAAATAGACCCAAAAGGCTGATCCTTAAGTATTGATCCCCGGAGCAAAACCCATTTAAAAGAGTCTAAACCTTACAAAAGAAATGCCTATTCTCTATGAAGATCTTGACTCAATATTGTTTGAGCCCAAAATCAAATTGATTTGAATTATTTATCTATACCTCTATTGGAATGTGGTTTGCCTTCGGTTAACCACATGCCTCCAAATCACAATCACTAATTTCTTAAAATACATTAGAACAGGTGTCAACATCTCTCGAGTCTACTCTCTCTCCATTATCCTCTCTCCACTATCCTCTTTCGAACTGCTTTTTCTAACTGACTTTGGAACTGCTCTCTCTCCAATCTTCTAATCCAAATACACGGATTATGAGAGGTGTCATGGTAAAGGTGTGGCACACTTGCAAATTTGAATGAGTGGGCCGCATGGGTAGGCCAGAATGTTAGTAGGGGAGATTTTTGAAAGGCCAAAACAATGAATCCGTCAGTTGGGCCCACCACTTAGACACAAACTATTTGAAATCATCATCACTTATTTTATGAGGGCTGGACTGAGTTAAAGTGGGGTCCACTTTCATTGAATCATATGTGGAGGATTTGACTAAATGAAAAAACAAAAAAGAGAGAGGGAGGAAATATGTGCTTTTGTGCATAATTTGAATTGGACTGGGCCCCACCTATTTTGGAGTAAAACTTGGCCTAAGATGAGTACATAGGATAGTGACTTTGTATGGTTTGGATTCTTCAATTTGGCTTTGGGCCCTACTTTCTTTTGAGTAAAATTTCACCTATGATGAATATATGAGATAGCTACTTTGAATGGATTTAGACACAAACTATTTGAAATCATCATCACTTCTTTTATGAGGGTTGTACTGAATTAAAGTGGGGTCCACTTTCATTGGATCATATGTAAAAGATTTGACTAAATGAAAAAACAGAAAAGAGACAGGGAGGAAATATGTGCTTTTGTGCATAATTTGAATTGGACCGGGCCCCACCTATTTTGGAGTAAAACTTGGCCTAAGATGAGTACATAGGATAGTGACTTTGTATGGTTTGAATTCTTCAATTGGGCTTTGGGCCCCACTTTCTTTTGAGTATAGATTCCCCATCTCAAAAGAAAGATGTATAGATTTTGCCTATAATGAATATATGGGATAGCTACTTTGAACGGATTGCAGGCCACTTTGGAGTAAAATTGGTTAGAATGAATTCATCTTATAGAGGCTTTAAACCGTTTCAATTATTTAATAGTACTGTGGGTTCCATTGCTATTGAGTTAAATTTGGCCTTAGATAAATTCATGGAATAGTGGTTTTGAATGGTCTGGACTCGGCCTAAACAATGACTGAAACTTGATCAGATTTTATCTCAAACAATTGTTAAAACTGGACTGGGTTACAGCCAGATTTCGATAGCAAATGGGTTGAGAGTTTGGTCAAGTTTAGAGCTAATTGGGTAAAAAACCACCCCAAATAGGTATAGATGTGCTGGGCTGAAACACAGACTAAAAGAGAGTCCTAAATGAATTGAAAACTGGCTTAGCAAACTAATATGAAAAAGTTAAAAATCAGATCTGTGAATATACTTGCTCATTAATGACAAATATGTTGGGCCTAATTCTGGCCAGATTTTGGGCCTAAATAAGGCCAGATTTTGGGTCTAATTCAAGACAGAATATTGGGTCTAAACCAGGCCAAATTTTTTTGTGTAAATCATGTCAAATTTTTTGTCTAATTCAAGACAGAATATTGGGTCTAAACCAGGTTAGATTTTTGGGTCTAAATCGGGCTAAATTTGGGTCTAATTCAAGACTAAATATTGGGTCTAATTCAAGCCAAATTTTGGGTAAAAAATCAGTTAATAATTTTGGGTCTAACTCAGGCCAGAATGGCAGTCCAAATCAGGCTAGAATTACATATTCAAATCAGTCCAGAAGTAGCCCATACTTATAATTCTAAACCAGTTTAGACTTATGGTTAAAAAAACATGCCAAGATTAGGCCAGAATTACAAGCCTAAATCAGGCCAGAATGCAACTTAATTTAGGCCAAAATATGTCTTTTATTTATTTATTTTTACACGTGCCCGGGCTTCATCAAACTCCATTTACACCTTACGTAAAGAATAAAACATATGAAAATACACATAAAGATCAAATTAGCAACAAAAAGGACTCAAAAGTTTACTAATTAATAAATTTAATAAAAATAATTCATTTAAGTCTGTGCATTTGGTGGTTCTGTGGTCTATGCACGGGGTTTTGCTAGTAATATATTATTTGAGTGTTTTATAAAATATATCATCTGATGGTGGGTCATTTGAGTGAAATTTGATACGCACACACCGTAGTGGGAAGCCGTTTTATAAAAAATTAGATGTTTCATAAGTGGGCCCAACTATTGGGAAACTTTTCTTTGATTCATTGGTTTCTCTTATTATTACTAATTTTCCTATTACGTAGATATTATCGGGGCCTTGAAATCAGTATTGGGCGACAAAACAGTTGCTCCTTTTTTAATAAAAAACGCACTTTAGTGCATGCTTGGGAGGTTTATTTTTTTCCTCTGTTTCTCTAAAATGGATAGAGGTTTGAAAAAATAGAGTGTTTGTCGCCATCTTTCAGCCTCTACATATTTTAGAGAAGTAGAGGTAATAGCTCTACTTTTCACAGCCCCCTTGATGAGGTAGTTGAGAAATAGAGGGAAAAAAGAAGAGGCGGAGCTACAGTGCTTATGCATAGTCACGCCCAGTCCGGTTTTTTCAATTTTTCCCCAAATCTGAAAGTCCCAATCAAGATCCAAACCATTGAAAATGTCCACAAGGTCAAACACGGCTATGTGTCCAAATTTCAGCTATTGAGTCATCACCAATCTCGAGATATGTGCCACAAACCGTGAGCTATTGGATATTATTTGTTATGATTTGTGGGCCCCAAACACAAGATCAAAACCGTTGGATATGTTTGGGAGGCTGAAAACGGCTATATGGTCAATTTTGATCACATAATACCTTGTGAATCTTGAGATATGTGCAAAACAAAAATAACCATTGATATATTATGCTCAATAATGCATTTGTCCATGAGCAGTAAACTATTTCAATTTTTATTTTTATTTAGAGGCATGTAAAATAAGATCTAAACCGCGAGTAATGTTCACTATATCAAACATGATCGTGAGACCAAATTTCACCTGTTGGATCAACACCAATCTCTAGATATGTTCAAAAAAGGTAAGCCATTAGGTATATTTTTTTGGATTATGTGGGCCCCAAACACGAGATCCAAACCTTGAGATCTCTTTGGAAGGCTGAGCATGCCCATATGGTCAATTTTCATGGCCTAATACATTGTGAATCTCAAGAAATATATGGAAAAACTCTCAACCAATGATATAAAAATATCTATTTAGTATAGACCATTGCATTACCAAACACCTCTTTTTATTTTAGCCTCTTTTTTCTACGGGTCTATATTGAATGGTCTTTAAAAGATATACTAAGTGGTCCCAAACATGGCCTTAATACAATTCAGCTTCTGTATCGGAGACTACGTGCATTGACGACTGCAATCTCAGCGCCCAGTTTCTTCTGTATCTTCCCTTCTCTTTCTTCCTACTTCCCATGTGAGAGAGAGAGATTTCTTCTTTATTTTCAAGACGTTGCAACTTGGTATACCGAAGGAAGGACAGAAAGAGAGATGGGAAACCAAATGATACCGAAATTTGACTCGTCCAGCAGTAGCAGTCCCAGCTCGACCAGACCATCAAGCCCAGGTAATGAAAAACGGGGAGAAGGAACAAAAAAATCAGATTTTTTTATGAACCCAGATGAGCTTTTCTCCCTCTTCCTCTGAAACTCTAGTTAGTTTTTCATATGGGTTTTTTTCTTGCCTTTTCAGTTCCTAGTTTGAGTAATTCAAGATATTTAGTGTATTCTCTCTTTCTCTTTCTCCTGGTCCTGGAAAGAATTCATCTTTTGTTTCTGTTTCTTCTTCTGGGTCCTTCTATTTCCGTGATATTGAAACAGAACCTGGCATGGGTTGCTTTCTCAAAATCCCTTTCTCCTCTTTCGTACATGTGATTTCTGTCAAATACTATCTTTTCACTGTGACTCTGTTTTTTCATGTGCTGCTCTGTTTTCTTCTCCCATTTTGATTCACAGACCTCCCCATGTTTGCATAATCTCAAATGGGTTTCCTTCAAATCCTCTGTTCCTCTACTCTTATCTTAAATTTGCAGGGATTACAAAGAGCACCAGCAATGAAGGGACGCATTCGGGAACTGGGAGTGCATTTTCGAGCAGTTTGGATGAGGTTTCCCCAAACGGACATATCATTCCCATCACTCCCACTTTAAAGATTTTCAGTTTTGCAGCGTTGAAGGAGGCGACCGGGAATTTCCGACCTGATACGGTTGTTGGGGAAGGATTTTTTGGGGTGGTTTTCAAGGGTTGGATTGATGAGAAGACATTTGCACCAACCAAGGCTGGAAGTGGGATGGCTATTGCTGTCAAGAAAATGAATTCAAAAGGCTTTCCGGGAAGGGAAGATTGGCAGGTATTTTCCATTCAATCCAATATTTGTTTGGCAAAATTCGAGGGAAAAAAAGAAATGAAGAGAAAAATAGGTAGGCCTGGTCCTGCACGGAAAAAAAACGTGCCTAGGCCATTCCGGCCCATTGACTAGGGCTGACCCATTCTTCAAGTTATAAATGAGCATCAATGTTTTTGCATTTATTTTAATAGTGTAATTTTATTTTAAGTTAAAGAACCGAAAGTCAATAAAGTCCTTTTCAATTTATATAAAAAAAATTAGAAGAGGCATGTGAGCCGGCCCGTGGGCTGTATGACCAAGCTTTTACCTCTATATAGGGCCTACTTGGTTTCTTGGAATTAGAAGAAATAGAGTTGAAGTTGCATAAATGACCATGAAATTATATCCCCTTTTATGGAAAATGATGGAAGGTGATTACTCATCCATCACCGTAGGATATTAAATTGTCACATTGAGGACTATATTTTATATCCTTCACCCCTCACCTTTTTATTAATCATTTGTTCAACCCATTTTGTAATGTCAGGAAATTATCCTTTCCTGAATTTTATAATTTTATTTACAGAAATAAAATTATGATGTAAGATGTCACCCATAGTTACTATTTGGATCGTTTATGCTAAAAACACCTTTCTTTCTCTCATTCTGTCCATGCTTCTGCATTAGTTTATTTTATTTTATTTTATTTATTTTTGTAATTTCATGATTTTAATTCTGCTGGTATATACTTTTATTTTACTTGTCTATGTTCCTTTTTGCAGTCAGAGGTGAATATCTTGGGGAGCCTTTCTCATCCAAACCTTGTGAGACTTTTGGGACACTGTGAGGAAGACGAAGAACTACTACTTGTATTCGAATTCATGCCGAGAGGGAGTTTGGCAAACCACCTTTTCAATAGTAAGTAGTGAACAATATTAATATTGTAATGGGATAATAGCAGAATATCTACATGTACTTTACTAAAAGATAAAGGCTATAAACGTATTTGTATTTTAAATCACAATGTAAATAGAAACGGCCGTGACGGAAAAAATAGAATGACGAATTTACCCCTCAATATATAAGATGTGTCTAGGGCGTCTTTTTTTTTTTTTATCATGCGGTTAGGGTTCTTCTTCGTCGGCAACTTTGGGAGAAACCACCCCTCTTCCCGACGATCTTCATTTCGATCAAGAAACATAGTCCAGAGGGTAGTCTGCATTAGTTAATGCATCCAAGCCCTGTTTCTCTTTGCCTTCTCACCAATCCTTCAACACCCATTCCCTTCTCAGCTTTTGCTTACAAATCAGCAAAAGCATTCACCAGCTCAAGCAAACCCAAGCTTGTCTCCTCCGCATTGGAACCACTCAACCTCACCTCTTACTGCAGTTAACATCTCACCCATTCCATCTCCCTCTATGCTAAAATGCACAAGAACGGCATCCCGCCCAGCACATTCACTTTCTCCTCTGTTCTTAGCACCTACGGCTGTCTCCCCGCCATCCAGGAAGGCAAACAGATCCATGATCGAATTGTTAAATCCGAATTGCTTTCCAACAAGGTCTTGCAGGCCGTGCTTTTAGACATGTATGCAAAGTGTGGCCTTGTTGATGATGTGCATTATGTATTTGACGAAATGTCAAATAGAGATGTCGTTTCTTGGACTGCGATGGTCACGGGCTTTGCCAAGAAACCACTCTCTCTTCTCCCTCTCGTTCTGATACTCTATAACAAAAACTTATTGCTGGCAAAAGATTCCCTTTCTGTCTCCCTCTCTTTTATCTTCCCCGTTCCAAACCCTAAATCCCAAAAACATTCTGCAAATCCTTTATTCATTCTTCTCTTTATAGTTTGCCTAGTCTGTCAACTCCTCATTCGTCTTCGTTTCGTCAATCTCTTTGAGATAGATCCGCGATGGGATGCGGCGGATCGAAACTGGACGATTCGGACGCGGTGGCGTTCTGCAAAGAGCGGTCCCAGCTCCTTGAGGACGCCATCCGCCATAGATACTCTCTAGCTCAGTCCCACCTTGTATATCTCCACTCCCTAAAATCGGTTGCGTGTTCTCTGCAGCGATTCTTCGACCTGGACCAAAGCGCTATGGCTCCATTTTCCCCTTTCCTTCCTCTCCCCACTCAGAGAAAAGGCGATCCAGATCCAGGACCCGCCATAGAAACCCGCAGCCCCGAACTCATCAAGCCGTATTCCTCCTCTCCTCCAATCATTCACTCTCACTCCAATTCCGGACCTCACCTCCACTTCCAATCGGATTCTGATACGGATGCCTCCGGATCTCCTTTTCACGACCACGACCACGACCACGAAATCCAAGCCCCGAGCCCTCCCCGCTACTACATGAACTACGCCCGCAGCGGCGGCCCCGCCGCCTCCATCTCCTACAAGCAGCGCCCGCAGAGCCCTGAAAAAATCCATTTGGGTGGATCTTCTTACTTTCCGAGCCCGAGCCCTAGCACTTCATACTCTTATCAGTATCCTTACTCGAACTATGGCGGAGTTAGTGGGTTGTTCGGGTCGCCGCCTCCATACTCGTACTCATCGTCGCCTCCGCCGCAGGAGGCGGCGACCGCCAGAGTAGAGCTTTCCGGCAAGGAAGCAGCCCCCCGCCTCCGCCACCGCCCAATGCTTCCACCTGGGATTTCTTTAACCCGATCGAGTCGTCCGTGGAGTACTATCCTACATACACCCCCAGCCGCGACTCGAAGGAGTTGCGTGAAGAGGAAGGGATACCGGATTTGGAGGACGAGTACTAGCAGGAGGTCGTGAAGGAGGTCTACGACGAGCAGAAGTTCGTCACGGTTGAAAAGGTGGGTGGCGGTGGCGATGAGAGGAGCAGGGGAATTGGGGGAGAGGTGGAGTATGGAGTGAGGCCGAGCGCGGTGGGAGAGAGCAGTGGAAATGCCGGAGAGAAATGTAGTTTCTTGGACTGCTATGGTAGCTGGTTATGCGAATTCAGGCAAGGTCTCCACAGCCAGAGAGATCTTCGATGAAATGCTGGAGAAAAATGCAGTGTTATGGACTGCTGTGATCGTGGGGTATGGGAAATGTGGTGATGTGAGAGGTGCCCAGCAGGTATTCGATGAGATTTGTGTGCTTGATGCCACATCTTGGGGGGCAATGATTGCATGTTATGCACAGAATGGATTTTCAAGTGAAGCTATTGAAATGTATTGGAAGATGAGGAGTCTGAATGAGAAGGCCAATGAGGTGGCTGTGATGGGGGTGATATCTGCTTGCACGCAGCTCGGGGATCTATTTTTTCTTCTACTTGATTTTTCTTCTTGTCATCCATTTTTTTTCCCTTTCTGCAATGAAGAGAGAGGCTTTTGGTGCTTGTATTACAAAGTCACCATCTTTTGGTCTCCCTTGGAGTCATTTTTATTTGTATACCAGGAAGAGTGGGAGAGAGCACACGATTTTCGTGTGACTGGTGTGTGAGAGAGAAGGGGAGGGGAAGGTAGTTGGAAATTATCTTCATAACTGCAGTAATAGCATGGCTGCATGGGTTTCTTTAAGGCCCTTGATGTTGTGATGACGATGATGATGACGATCAAGAGTGTTTGTTAAATGTAGCGGGGCCTATTGTTTGGACGGTTCAAATTGATGTAGTGGACAATTTCTTCTTGGCTTTGCATTGGTTGGGCGAGAGTGGGAGTGGTAAAGGAGAAATCACCCCTACCACAGCCACCTTACAGGGAATTATGTGCTTCTGTCAAACATATATGCATCGCTGAATATATGGGATGAAGCAGAACGGGTGAGGAAGATGATGAGAGAGAGAGAGAGATGAGCAAGTCTCTTGGGTGCAGTTGGATATCAAGGTGACTTGGTGAGGGACTATCTATCCAAAACCAACGGTAAGTGAAATATCGAAAAAGATCTGACATGCAGATGCTGCATCTCGGTGTTGACCAGACTGGTGAAAGCTCAGGGACAAATAAGTCTTGTTCGTAAGCTTTTTGAGCGAGTAATTTGCCGCTAGTATGCACCAGACACCATTTATACGATCTACACCATTAATACTAACAGAATCCGTAAGTTTTGCATGTTAAACAAAACTACAGGTAGGTTTAGTACAAAAGACCAAAGTGCGGGGAGTAGTCTGAAATATGACCAAAGTACAAGTAGGTATTAACTGTAGTTGGTTGGATGAGCTATGATACTGATGATGGTGAAACTTTGTCACTGTAGTTATTGTCAAAAGAAATCATGATTCAAGATTAAGAAACCTAATACATATAGTGATCATCTTAAGTTGCAGGCCAGAAATTGATATTGTGCCTAAACACCATGATAATAATCAGAAAAATAAATCATCTACCAGATGCCACAGTGCTAAAGCCCGTGGAAGCCTGTGATCTTGTTTGAGTGACAGGATGGGCCAGGATCTCAACTTTCTCATCCTTATTCTCTAAACCTCTGCATGCATGCTGATGGATGAACCTTAATTTAAGGAAGGGCAGCATGATTTTTAATTTTTTAATTTTGAAATCCAGTAGGGTTTAATATCCATCATGAAAATCATGTTTCAATCGGTGAAAACTTATCCCAATACAAGTTTTATCATTCAATAGGAAATTAGGGAGTAGCTCTTATCTTAATGGTTTAAGTTGAAAACAACTTGAGAGCACTACTGTGTGGCTGTGTTGTGTGTGCTAACTCCTATATTTGTTTTTGTCATGTTCGAGAGACCACTGGAATTTCCAACGGTTGTCACGATCATGCGACCTTTTTGCAGTTGGTATTTTACTTCCTCATCGGATGACAGGTTAAAAAGCCTTAAACCCTACCATATAGATTCGTGCACGTGTTCCGAAAAATTATGGCTATCAGGCGCGACTTATGCATGCAAACGCAAATACTAGGCCTTTCAATGGGACGGATCGGGTATGGGCTTCGGTTGTCTAATCCCGTCTTGAAAATAGGACGGGCTTGCTGGGTGTTGCCCAATCCCGGCCCTAAATTGAATGGGCCTACATCAAATCCCGTCTCGTACGGGCCCGGGCTGGGACAGGGCCGGCCCTGGGTTTAGCTCGATTCTGAACATAAGCAAAACATTTTCTAATTATTCCTACTGTCACCAGACACCCGGTGTGAACCGGACTTTATACCCTCTTCCTTTTTTCCGGGTTTGGGACCGGCAATGCAATGCAACAACTAGAAGCAACATGGCAGAGGTTTTTTTTTTTTTTTTTGCCGGTGACAGTAGAAAATCAATAGAAATGAATGAGTATCCTATAGGCTATATGGGTCAAGTAATATAGGAATGGTTAAAACCTTTTTTTTTTTTTTTTTTTTTTACCAGTGAAAGTAGAAAATCAGAAAATCAATAAAATGAATGAGAATGAGTATCCTATATGGGTCAAGTAATGTAAAAAAGAAATCAACAGAAATTATTTCTCTTTTAATATGTCTAAAACATCAGTAAGTGCATTCCCATCATTGTCTAAATCATCAATCCTAGTTGGGTCATGACTGTTAGTGAGGGGCAGTTTCATTAATATATAAATAATTATTATTAACTAACATTTTAGGGGGCCAGGCCGGGCCGGGCTTGAACGGACTGGGTTGTTTCTATCCAGTCCCAGTCCCATTTTGAGAGGGCTTTAAAATGTATTGTCCAAGCGCAGCCCATTGGACTCAAATTTTTTTAAAAGGGCCGGGCCGGGCCATGCTTTCTATCTTTCTCAATGCATTCCATTGGCAGGCCTAGCAAATAACAATGTTATTGGAAGAGTCAATTTTCTTATCATAGTGAACTCAACTTCTATTTTGGAGCGAAGAAAGGGCCTCGATTCTCTAATCTTGTTGATAGTTCCGATCCAACAGTGTACCCATACAATGCATATTTTACTTTCTTTCATTGGAAGTTACTATTTGGTTACCTGCATATGATCAATTTATCGTTGTGAGACACTGTAAAATGCTGTGTCAACCTTGCACAGGTACATTCCAGACAAGTGGGAGGTGCATTTTTTCTTTTTTTATTGATTTCCTTCTTTCCTTCATTTTTTGGTTTTTTCATAGAATCGCGTCCATTATTCGTGTTTCTAAAATGATGCACCTTATGTACGAGGTTCAGCCTTTCAACCACTTTCTTGGAGCACTCGGCTTAAGATAGCAATAGGTGCAGCTCGGGGCCTTGCATTCTTACATTGTTCAGAAAGGAAAATCATACATCGTTATCTCACACCATATAATGTATTGATTGATTCGGTAAACTCTTCCATCCTGTTTCTTCTGCTATAGAGACAAATGTGTTTTTTTTTCTTTTTTTTATTTATTTATTATTATGAGGATGGGGGTTGGGAATTTGTTGTATGGTTGAATATCTTAGTTTGATTTCCCTCTGCAGAACTATAATGCAAAAATTTCTCATTGTGGGTTACCGAAGAATGGTCCGCATGGTGAAAATTCACATGTCTCCACATGTGTCATGGGCCCCTTGGGATATGTAGCTCCTGAATATGAGGCTACAGGTACGATCAGTTCTTTGGTAGCAACCTTCATGGCTACAAGTTCTTGTGATTTCTGTGTTGATTTTTAATTGTTCACGCTGTAGTGGACTTTCTTTATTTTAAACTGATCTTAATCTGCTTTCTAGTTTTATGCATGGGTGGATGTTGTTTGTGGTTTCTCTTCATCCAAAATTATTCTTTATGCCTAGTTCACCAGTGAGTGAGAAGCAATGTTTTTAATACCAACAAGCAGGTTTTGCTTTGTACTACGTCAAACAACTGAATCAGCAGAATTGGGAATTTGGGGCCCGTTTGGCAACATGCTGTTCAGATGTTCTGGAGTTCCCACGGGAAGAGAAGTAGAAAACGTGTTTGGTTGATATTCATTGTCGTTTCAAACATTTCCTGGTATAGAAATCTCAAAATGATCCTACTTCGTTTTTCTTTTTCCAAAAACAACTCACTGGCAACATTTATGACTATCCCGTAAGCCGCGCAACTCTACACCCTCTCTGCAAAGGCTCTCTCTCTTTCCCCATATTCAGCCATCCTCCACCCTCTTCAAATGTTATAAAAATGCCCTCTTAGCCTCTTCGAGTAATAACAGTAAGGAAGAAATACCCTCTAATTGTATAGCAATTCTTCAGAGTTCATATTTTCAATTTCCCAACTTGATTTAGGAATTCCCTTTACCAATCATTTACAATGTCAATTAAACTTTTGATATGAAAGTTAACAGAATTTTATTAAAATTTATTCTTTTATTAGAAAGTATTGCTTTTTTGGCTTCAAATATATACATATAATATATATATATATATATATATGTGTGTGTGTGTGTGGTTGTCTAATAGATTTCACTTTCCAAATGGCTGTCATTTCAGCATTTACCAATGCAATTCTTCGTACAATTTCCATAATTGTATTGAGGTCTTAATTCTACACAGCATAGTCTTGACACAGGCTGGTCTCAGCACAAAATCAGGAGCAATGGTTTCTCAAATTTTTTGGCTGTGGCATAATGGTTTTTGGTATATTCGTTTGATGATTAGGGCCTGTTTTGCTTGTTCACCAGTTCAGTTTTCTCTGCAGTGGTCATTCATTATACCCTTGAAAACTTTTCATTCCCTGTATGAACTGTGTGGGCGCGTTCATATATTGTGGAAGTAGTGAAACATCACGATTTTTTCTTTTCAAAGTCATCTTAGTATTTGAATTAGGTTTTGTAACTGGTCTTTGTCTGGAAATGTAGCTAGAAAGAGAAACTAACTTCAATCACAACAGATGGCCATAGAGCCTTGTAGAGGTATTTGTGAACAGGTGAGCTGAATTGGAAGGTCTTGCTGATATAGTTTCAGTCACAAACATTGTTGACTATATTTGGAGGACATTGTTAAGACTCACTGTGAAAAGCTCCTAATTAGGAAATTTTCACTGAAATGAAAATGAGATGATGAGAAAAGCAGCAATCTCAACTATTGACATGATGCGTTAGAACAAGAACTTTTATGGTGACTTCCAAATTCCAGCCCTTCTTATGACTTGCTTTAGCTAGGATTCAAACTGGTTTAACAGTTATTCAAATAAAAAGTTAAAGAGCTAATAACAATCATTTTAGCTAATAACAATCATTTTTTCTTTAATTTTGGTCATAAAACTCTGCTTTTTTTCGTAGTAGCCATGGGAGGGTCATAGATTGCCTGCAACAGGGAAACCATAATATAATTTGTTTCTTGCTTGAAAAATATCTCAAATGGTTGGAATATCTTTGGATATGAACAAATGACAAGCGTGACTCCAACATCAACCAGGCCTTGTGTGTGTGAAGAGCGACGTATATTGTTTTGGGATTGTGCTGCTCGAGATGCTTTCAGGCATGCGAGCAGTCGACCGCAACCGTCCAAGTGAGCAACACAGTTTGGTAAAGTGGGCAGAACCATATCTATCCGATAGGAGTGAGGTATTGTCGCGGGTGATGGACCGGAGGCTTGAAGGCCGTTACCCGTCTGAAGGTGCAGTTCAGGCTGCTCGGCTCATTCTCCAGTGTCTCGGCCATGTCCCAAGAGACCGTCCATCCATGACAGAAGTGGTGGAAGCATTGGAGCAGATTCAGGCAATAAAGCATGATCCATAAAGCATATGCCCCTAGAACCAAAGACTGAGACTCTGCGTCCCGCCGACCACAATCACTCTGATCGCCATGCACAAATCTGTTCCCCACTTCATCCAAAGGCTGGTAATGTTGGAACTGGAAAAAAAATGGCAGGATGTCTCTGGTGAAAGCAATCTTCAAAATTGAGGTAATCTATTCCAACATGAACACTTCTGAAGTGATAACAGTGCTATATATGTGCATGTCCAATTGTTTGTGCTTATTGGACAACTTCTGTACTATCATTGTTTTTGTTATTTTTTTCTCGTCAATTATGAATTGTGGATCTGGTGATTTGTATCAGTGAACAATTTTACCATGCATGGAGTAAAATAAGCTCACATTTCCTTCAAAGCCTGTGTGTTTCGTATAATTGAATATCTAGGATTGTATATTTATAAGTGGCTAAAAATAAAGAAACAAAGGTGAATATCCGGAAATACACGCAAATAACCTCCTCTCTATGGAAATTGAAGGGAAGATGAGAAATGGATACCCAGTCATTACGTTGGATAGTCCTAGCCCATTTGTATCTCCACCTCATAACCTTCTCCTCTCACCTCCTTAGTAATCCTAGATGGAGTTCATTTTAGCATGAATTAATTTCTATGTATTTTTCATCTACCTTTTGTTGCGTGCTTTGAGTTCTTAATTAATACAATTAATAGCAAGATAAATTTGTGGAAGGCAAGAGCATCCTTGTTATATTAGTGGCTTCAGCGATCCCCATCTATTACATGGTACTCCCTAAACTTTCAAAAGAAACTATTAGTCAAATTGACAATTAACGAGGAGATTCTTGTGGGGATCAAGGATCCATGACTTGACAAATCGAGTTAGGTATGCCCCTTACCCTATCCTCAAGGAATTAGTGGACCCCGGGTTTGCACTCACTAAGGACTAGACCATTGGGCTCATAAGCCATGAATTAAGGGGTTAGAGGCATGAGATTAACTTTGAACTTAATATTTGGGCCTTATTCATTAGGATCTTTATATCCCCCTGGTCCCATCATCATAAGTGGCACCCTGGGTGGGCCTTATCCAACTTGGTAAGGTTGGAACCACCATGATCCCTCAAATTTTATACCAATCTAAATAAAATTGACCACTGAATTAAAGCTGTTAAAATTCAAAGGCATGGAGCAACGAGTTAGGATAAATTTCATGATCCTAATATTTTATAGGCAGGTAGAATCCATCGAGAATGTCCAATCCCCTAGCTCCACATTATTGGTGGGGCTCCTAGGTGGGCCCCAACATTTGATATGTACATAAGAATTCTCCACTACACCCCACTTTAAAAATGCCCATTTTCCATCTCTTTTTATTTTTTATTTTTGTCAAGGGGGCTTACTTTAAGCTTTTTCCATACATAATACCATATTAATAGTCATAAGTCCAAATTTGATACTCTTCCGGTCTTCCCACTTTTCCGTGTTATTTAATATAAATCATAATAAAATACTACCTCTGGATTATTAAATTTTAGGGCAACCGATGGATGAGCTCATGAAGTCAAAATTCTTTCTACCACAGATAGATAGATCTCATAGATCTTTCCATCTACTTCCATGATCAAACAAATTAATTAGTAATTTATCATTAAAGACTTACGGTTATTTGATCGACGATATTGAGTGGAGTCGTCCTTAAACAAAAGCGAAAATTAGCTGGAGGGCCCTTTCCTACTGAATTTTCCGCTAATTCCCGCTATGTTTATCATCAAAACCAGTTCGCTTCATATGTAAGAATTGAATAATAATCGAATCAAAGAAAAGTCTTCGGAGACTACACGCATTGACGACTGTAATCTCAGCACACTGTTTCTTCTGTATCTTCCTTTGTCTTTCTTCCTACTTCCTATGTGAGAGAGAGATACCGAGATTTCTTCTTTATTTTCAAGAAGTTGCAACTTGATATACCGAAGGGAGGACAGAAAGAGAGATGGGAAATTTCTGGATAGCGCAATTTGACTGGTCCAGCAGTATCAGTCCCAGCTCGACCAGACCATCAAGCCCTGGTAATGAAAAAAAACGAAGAATAATGAAAAAAAAAATCTAATTTTTTTGATGGACCCAGATGAGCTTTTATTCCTCTTCTTCTAAAATTCCAGTTAGTTTTTCATATGGGTTGTTTTCTAGCCTTTTCAGTTCCTAGTTTGAGTAATTCAAGATATCTATTGTATTCTCTCTCTCTCTCTCTCTCTCTCTCTCCTGGTTCTAGAAATAATTCATCTTTTGTTTCTAGTCCTTCTATTTCCGTGATATAGAAACAGTACCAGACGTGGGTTGCTTTCTCAAAATCCCTTTCTCCTTTTGCGGACATGTGATTTCTTTCAAATACAATCTTTTCTCAGTAACTCTGTTTTTTCTTGTGCTGCTCTGTTTTCTTCTCCCATTTTGATTTACAGATCTCTCCATTTTTGCATAATCTCAAATGGGTTCCCTTCAAATCCTCTGTTCAGGGTTTGCACAGAACACCAGCAATGAAGGGACGCATTCGGGAACTGGGAGTGTGTTTTCGAGCCGTTTGGATGAGGTTTCCCCAAACGGGCAGTTCCTTCCCACTCTCAAAAGGGCTTTCACTTATGCAGAATTGAAGACAGCGACCAGGAATTTCCGAACTGATGCGATTCTTGGGGAAGGATGTTTTGGCACGGTTTTCAAGGGTTGGATTGATGAGATGACATTTGCACCAACCGAGGCCGGAAGTGGGACAGCTATTGCTGTCAAGAAAATGAATTCCGTCTTGCAGGGAAGGGACGAGTGGCAGGTACTTTCCATCCAATCCAATATTTGTTTGGCAAAAATTTGAGGGGTGAAAAAAAGAGACAAAGATGTATGTATAGGGCGAGAGGTGAAAAATGGGTTGGGCCTTGACCATACCTAGCCCATTGACAGTGTTGGCTAGGCCAGCTTGGCACGATGCGACCCAAAAGATGGGCCATGCTGGACGAGGGAGCCTAGGCTGTGGCAAGAAACGGCCCAGGTCCATAGCCATGCCAGGCATGGACCGAGGCACAACATGGCATGGCCCATATATATAAAAAGTTTGATCTTTTTATTTAAATAAAATATTTAATTAAAAATAATTAAAAACTTATTATTTATTTGTAAATTAGCATAAATGTTTGCGCATTTATTTTAATAGTTTCAACTTTATTTCAATTTAAGAACCCAAAGTCCGTAAAGTCTTTTTTCAATTTATATAAAAGAAATTAAAATTAGAAGAGGCATGTGGGCTTGACCGTGGGTGATACGGCCCAGTTTTCACCTCTACATAGGGCCCATTTGGTTTCTTGGAATTAGAATTCCTAGGAACTTTAAGAAATGTATTCTTAAAAGTGGTTAAAATTGAATAAATAAAGTTGAAGTTCCATAAATGGCTATGAAATTATATCCCCTTTTATGGAAAATGATGGAAAGTGATTACTCACTCGATCGTTTGGTAATTTACTAGAATAGTAAAAGTCTAGTAAAGTCTTCATTTTTCAAACAAGATGTCACATCAAAACTCGTACTCTAACTCAAAATTCTCTTTATCTTAAAAAAAAAATGGTAAAAAATGCAACCACCTTTATCCACTACCATCATAAACCAATTATATTTTATTCCCTTTTAATTTTATGCTTTACTTCACTTAATTTCACTTGATTTTAAAAGTAAAATTGCCAAACAGGTTAGGATATTAAATGGTCCCATTTACGACTCTATTTTATATCCTTCACCCATCACCTCTTTACTAATCTTTTGTTTTTTTTTTTTTTATTATTAGTAACCCGTTTTGTAATGAATTCCTAGGGATTCATATCATGCCATCAAATTATCCTTTACTGAAATTTCTCATTTTATTTCCAGAAATAAAACTATGATGTAAGATGTCTCCCATAGTTACTATTTAGATCGTTTCTACTAAAAACACCTTTCTTTCTCTCATTCAGTTCATGCTTCTGCATAAATACAATTTATTTTATTTTACTTATTTTTTTAATTTCATGATTTTAATTCGGCTGGTGTGTGCTTTTATTTTACTTGACCATGTTCCTTTTTGCAGGCAGAGGTGAATATCTTGGGGAGCCTTTCTCATCCAAACCTTGTGAGAGTTTTGGAACACTCTGAGGAAGACAAAGAACTACTACTTGTATATGAATTCATGCCAAGAGGGAGTTTGGAAAACCACCTTTTCAGTAGTAAGCAGCAAACAATATTAATACTGTAACTGTAATCAACTGTAGTTGGTTGGATGAGCTGTGATGCTGGTGATGGTGAAAAATTGGCACCGTAGTTATTGTCAAAAGAAATTATGATTCAAGATTAAGATAACTAATACATTTAGTGATCATCATAAGTCGCAGAAATTGATATTATTCCTAAACACCATGATAATAATCAGAAAAATAAATCATCTACCTGATTCCACAGTGCTAAAGCCAGTGGACAGCTGTGATCTTGTTTGAGTGACCGGATGGGCTTAGATCTTAACTTTCATGTCCTTGTTCTCAGCCCAATTTTTTTTATTTCGAAATCCATTAGGGTTTAATATCCATCAAGAAAATCCTGTTTGAATTGGTGAAAACTTATCCCAATGTAAGTTTTATCGTTCAATAGGAAATTAGAGAGTAGCTCTTGTCATAATGGTTTAAATTAATTGGAAACACCTCAAGAGCACTACCATATGGCTGTGTTGTGTGTCCCAACTCCTATATGTGTTTTTGTCATGTTTGAGAGGACACTTGAATTTCTAACAGCTGTTACAATCATGTTATCATTTTCATAATCGTTATTTTACATCCTCCTCAGATTATGAGTTAAAAAGTCTTGAACCCTACAATATAGATTCACATACATATGTTCTGAAAAATTATGGCTGTAACCGACTTGTCGGGAGAGGGAGAGAAAGCTTTGGTGGAGGCGAAGTAGTAGGAACTTCACTTTGATTTTTTGTTGAAAAAAAGAAAAGAAAAGTCAATTAGCAAATCTTAATTGCAAAAAAATTGATGGAATATATATAAACTCCAAATGGGGTATTTGAAGTATGCAATCAAACTCTTCAATTGCGCCCTAAAACAATTTTCATTGCTTGAGTCAACACAGTAGAAGCCTTCCAAGCTAGTGGGAAGTAGAGTTTGATTGAAAGGGTTCACAAAGGGGGCTAAGACCCATCTAACACTATCGCTAGTGCAAATACCCATGCCATTGGAACAGTCAATTTTCTTCTATTTTGGAGCGAAGAAAGCGGCCTCAATTCTCAAATCTTGTTGATAGTTCTGATCCAACAATGTATCTAAAGAATGCATATTTTACTTTCTTGCATTTGGAAGTTACAGTTATGTTACTTGCATATGATCTATTTATCGTTGTGAAACACTATAAAATGTTGTGTCAACCTTGCACAGGTACATTCCAGACAAGTCTGAGCTTCATCTTTTCTTCATTATATTTTTTTTATAGAATCGCCTCCATTATTCATGTTTCTAAAATGATGCACTCTGTGTAGGAGGTTCAGCCTTTCAATCACTTTCATGGAGCATATATACGTGTAACACCCTGTCCCGAGTTAATCAAGATTAACTCTAAGTAATCAGGATTAATACTAATGAAGCATGTTTTATTGAATTAATTTTGATTAATGGTCAAATTGAGTTGAAATTGTCTCAAATGATCGATTTGAGCATAATGAGAAGGTGATGAATGAATTGAGTGAATTGAAGTGCTTTTAGGCTAAATCAAGGAATACGAGGACTTGTTTGTAAATACGAATTTCCGCGTATTTCGTCGAATACGGAAACTCTTGATACCAGCACGTGTATCTTGAGGAGTACGTTAACTTCCGTAATAGGCGCGATTCCATTCGACATGAATTGGATCAAATGACCCTTCATTTAACTCAAATTGTAATTAGTGGCATTGGGGAGGGGCTTCAATGCAAAAATGGGCTTATAAGAGATGATGATGAACTTGAGTTCATTCCATCCATCCATCTCCCATCACAGCTCTCTCTCTCTCTCTTTCTCTTCTTCTTTCTTCCTTTCATTTTCACTCAAGGATTGGAACTTGTGTGAGTGTTGTTGAAGAGGATTCGTCTCTTCATCTTCTTCCTCTCACTCTCCTTCAATTGTGTAGAAAAAAGCTTGAGAAGATCTCAAAAATTCCCTCCAAAAAGACTACAAGTAAGTGCTTTGAGTGGATTTCAAAGCTCCAAGTCTATTCAGTGATTTTGAATGTTTCTTGCATAAGAAACTCATTGGAGTTCTCTTGAATGGATTGGTTTTTATTTAGGTTCAAGAGAAAGTTCCAAGTTTGGGGTTTTCATCTCAAATTCAAGCTAAGCAAGGAGGTTTTTGTTAATTAATCTCCAAACCAGGCAAGTGTACTCAACTCTCGTGATTTAGGATGCTAATGGAGTTGTTTGAACTCAAGGAGTTCAATTCTAGATAATTCAGTTCAGAAGTTTTCTGAACTTCTGGGCACAGTTTGGTCTGCCGACAGGCAGAGTGACACCTAACCGACCTTTCTGGGCTAAAACTCACAGGAAATTTTAGCTTCTAGAAAGCTGACCGTGAGCTGACCGACATAGCTCGACTAGCCGAAATTGTGAGTTCGGCCAGCCGAGGGTTGACCGTAAGGTGACCGAAAATCTTATCAGGAATTTCCATCAGAAGTTGAGCTTCTGAAAAGCTGACCGAAGGGTGACCAAGAGTAGTTCGGCTAGCCGAGTTTGAATTTTCGGTCAGCCGAATAGGTGACCGAATTGGGAGAAATTGTCTGTGATTTGAGAGATTCTGGAAAGCTGACCGAATGTGGTTCGGTCAGCCGAATTCCAGATTTTGGTTAACCGACAGGTAACCGACCTTAAGGGAATTTCAAAATTGATTTCTGATTTAGCTAATGCTAGTGTTAATGGTATTTTTCTAAACCTTCATGGGTGTTAGCTAAGGTTATGTTCATGTGAATTACACTAAAAGTGATGTCATTTAGAATAACACATACATAAGGAACGTTTCACGCGAATGTTTGGTTTAGGAAAATTTAATTGAATTGATTGTTTTGAATGGATTTCTTATTGGCACCGTATTACATTGTATACTCATTGTTGAGCTGAAATGCGTAATGGATCAAATTCATAATGAATCGGATTAATGAAGTGAAATGAATAATGAAATGAAATAAATGAACCAATGAAATGAATTAAAGAACAATCCTACTGCAGTAGATGGAGCGTTCCGGAGCTCCATGGTGATGCCGTTGATTTCCGATCAAGACACTGGTAAATCTCATACATTTGAAAAGTCACTTACTAAAGTGTATAATATGAAATTGAAATTGAATGAGTCCTTTCTTAATGCTGGATCATGGAGGGTGTGCCTTTCCTTCCTATGCCATTGAGGACAATAAAAAGTCACTTAATCAAGTGTACGCAATGATATTGAATGCTTCCTTCAGGGAAGAACTAAATAAAATGAATTGAATAAATGAGTGTAATGGTTATTGATTTGAATTGTTTAGAATTGCTAAGCATATTAGCATGGAATTGTGTATACATTATTAAACCGTCGTGTTCATAGTGTTATTAGTGACATTACAGGCCAAGTTACCCGTCCCGATGATACAGAGGCCGCGCCGCCAACGGAGGAAGCCCATCAGGTTCTTCCAGGAGGATTAAACGAGTGGACGTAAATCGGAGGGCATTTCATTAGAATGGTTTTGGAATATTTTGAGAATAGATTCGTTTTGAATGTAAATCGTAGTCACCTACATTGTATTTTGAATATGCAGTGTTGACTTAAACATTAAGTGAAATGTATATGTAATGAACTGTACTTTTATGTCAAGGACTTGTACAGTTTAAATTAATTGTCAATGTATAAATATTTTCCGCAAAGATGTACATTTGACAAGTATGAATGTATGATATCCCTTGTGAATTTCGTATTGACTTCGGTTACTGCGAGATTTACGGGAGTAAGTATGGAGATCACGACTCTGGGTTTAGCCGTAGTAATCCTAAGCTCGGGCTCGGATCGTGACGAGTAGTTCAAAATGTACAAAATAGGGAGCACCAAAGTAGTGCTTAGAAAGGATTTATTTGAAAAATCTCGTTTCCACTTCTATGTGAATTTGATGAAATCCATTGATTTTTTTTTAGCTTCGTCGTTTTCACAATGTCTATTGACAGTTTTGGATTTTAAGGTTATGTTTTTTCATTTTTTTTTCTTAAGTATGTTTTAAAGTTCTGATCTCCAAGAAAAAAAATACGAAGAACATTCCAAACTTTGGTAACTTTTTTATTTGTTTATTTCTTCTTCTTCTTTTGCAAATAGTCATACACCCATCACTCAATTCCGTCACCGTTAGCCAACGGCAGTACAGAAAAAATACGCCTTGAAAGGCCACTATGAAAACAGTTTTAGTGGGGGAACAATGTAAAAAAAAAAAAACATTTATATAAAATTTCCAATCAACTTACGCGGTTTTCTGAAATTGCAGGGGGCGCGGCCATCCTCGGACCTTGCTATCAGCACTACAATAAAAAATTATTTCAATAGAGGGTAGCTGTCTCACCAGTGTGCTATCAGTGGATTGGCGAACTTTTGTGGCTCTCAAGAATAACTGTAAGGGAGTGATTAGATAAATAAAAAGCGCAAGAAAAATATTCCTGCAATAGGGCTTGGAAGGTTTTTTTTTACTTTTTTCTTTTTTCTTTATGCTATATTGAACTACTCGTCAGGAGTAAGTGTGCCTCCATCAACATCAACCAGGCCATCTGTACGTGAAGAGCGACGTATATTCTTTTGGGATCCGGATCCCCTGTTTGGACCAAACAGGGAAGCCCTGTTTGGTCCAATGAGGGGGTGCCACATGGGGGAAAAAATATCCCATCAACATATCCCATCTCTCCAATGAATTTTTTTTTTTTCTCCCCATGTGGCACCCCCTCATTGCCCTGTTTGGTCCAAACAGGGGATCCACTTCCATTCTTTTGGGGTTGTGTTGCTCGAGATGCTTTCAGGCAGGCCCAGCACCTTACGCCAACTGTAACTGTCTACGTCGGCAATGGTATTTGGTAAATTGGACGGACATATCGCGGGTGATGGACCGGCAGCTTGAAGGCCAGTACGGGCGGAACAGGGAGGGGTTGGCAGTGGCCATTAAATTGTGACAAGATCCTAAATTTTATAGAAAATTTTAGGATATTTTACATTGGCCCTTTCATGAAAATTTTGTTTTCCTATTGGCCCCTCCAAGATATATTTTCTGGTTCTGCCACTGTGTAACCCGCCCAAAGGTGCGGATCGGGCTGCTAAGCTCATTCTCTAGTGTCTAACTCTCAGCCCTCACCCACCATCCATGACAAAAGTGGCGGAAGCATTGGAGAAGATTCAGGCACCAAAATATCCATAAAGCATATGCCCCTAGAACCAAAGACCGATCCTGTGCGTCTTGCCGAGCACAGTCGCTCTGATCACCATGCACGACACTGTTCCCCACTTCATCCAAAGGCTGGTATTGTTGGAACTGGAAAAAAAAATGGAAGAAGGTCTCTGGTGAAAGCAATCTTCAAAATTGAGGTAATCTATTCCAACATGAGCAGTTCTGATGACATTGCTATGTGCATGTCCAATTGTTTGTGCTTATTGGACAACTTGTGTAATATCATTGTTATTGTTATTTTTTGCTCGTTAATTTTGAATTGTGCATCTGATCATGATTTTTATCAATGAATAATTTTACCATGGAGTAAAATGATTTTTTTTAATGTCTCATGGAAGCTTCAAATTGAGTTAAATACTATTTTGCTATTTGTATTTTATTTTAAATTCCAAACAACTAACACAACCTTCTTTTGAGATTCTAGTGCAAATAACCTCTCTAGACAATTTTCATATCATCATCCATAAGACAATCACTTCTTTTCAAAGAAAGGCTGGACCCTCTGGTATTGCAAGATTGCCCACACCAAGTGCCAAAATGAAATGTCTGGCCAGAGAGCCTTCGGATTGTTCAGGAGGGAAAATGTGCTCTGCCATAGAATGAAATTACTCAACCGCGTCTCGCCAGAAGTCCTGATCAAGATGTCAGGATCTGGGTACCCCGCAAATTACACGTGCCTCTGCAAATCTGCCGATGACACCGAAAATTCATCCAGATTGCTTCCTTCAGAACATTCAACCAGTTCGTCATCATCGCCCATCGGTATCTCTGGCCTGTACCATCAGTAGCAGTATAGGCAACACAGACTAGAAGTACTGTCCCATTACTCTGGGCTTTGGCCGCGTGGCCGCCATCGCCTTCTCCAGAGATTTCCTAAACATGTTGGATAACTCACTTATAAAGTGAATTCAAGTAAATGATGAGACAAAAAAGAAAATAAAAAAAGAGGGACTTACTGAAAAGTACATAATTTCAAAATCCTTCTTTTTGACGTTTTATCATGGATGCCAAGGAACTCTATTTTACTTTTTTGATAAAAAGAAGAGGCCTTTTTGTTTCTTAGTGGAATGAGAGATTGATTTTTTTACTTTTTTATTTTTTTCTTTAAAAAAAAAATAAAAGAGGTGATTTTGAAATTTTGTACTTTATCATAAGACTAAGTGAATTACCCAAATAGGCCCGGGTTTCCCTTTAAACAATTCTTGAATAGCATGAGTTATTTCATCAGCAGAATTACAGGCAATACGGACTAAAAGTACTGTCCCATTATTCTGGGCCGTGGCCACCATCCCTTCTCTACCGCTAGGCAAGAGCTTCAGATGTCCTAAGAAATCAACCTTAACCCCGTACTGTTTGGCTATGTTCTCTTCACCGAGCAGTACTTCAATTTTTCTCGGAATAAGATCCATGCAATGCAGTACTTAAAGCATAAATTGTTACATACTTCATGCCGAGCTCATAACAGTACTTGAGCATGGACCAGAGAGCAAAAAAACCATTATCGTTACCCAAGAGTTCAGATACATAGCCACTGCCACATCTCTCCATTTTACAACATCTCCAAGGCCTGCAAGCATACGCACAACATTATACCAATGGGTCCTCATAAAGGCGTTATCCGGATCCTTTTTGTTTTTAGATTTTTTTTAATACTCTTGTGCAAACTTCTCTTACCATCTCACAGTACAAGTCATCTAATACAGTCCATTTGGGACCTCACAAATAAGGGGGGGGGATTGAAAATCCTAGTGAGGTGGGGGAAGGGGGATTGAAAATCCTAGTGATTTATATATATATATATATATATATATATATATAATAAAGTTAGTTCAACACAGCTACTTTCCGAGCTGGCACTAAACTCAAAGTTAATCACAGCAATCACCGGATGAATTCAAATGAAATCACATGAAAGTCCAAGGAGACTACAAGCACTGAGAAATTCAAACGATGACGACAGTCATGTCAACGCACTGTTTTTATATTTTCCTTTCCTTTTCCTTGCCATTTCTTTCTACTAGTCCTGTTCTCAAGCGAAGGCATGCGGCATGCCAACTTCTGCAATTTGCTAGGAAAGAGAGATTCATTCTTTATCTTCTTCTTCCTCCTCCTCCTCCTACTCTCAAGAATTGATGGAAAATTGTTTGTGATTATTGGACAGCTTGTGTAATATCATTGTTATTGTTATTTTCTTTTCATTAATTATGAATTGTGGATGAGATTATTTGTATCAATGAACAATTGGATCATGGAATAAATTATTGTTTTTAATGTCTAATGGAAGCTTGCTTGCTTCAGAACATTCAACCTGTTCCATCTTCGTTGCCCATCTGTTTCTCTTCTTCTGTTCTCTGAATTCTGTCCTGTTTCTCTTAAACGATCCTTGAATGGCATGAACTATTCATCCGAGGAATTATAGGCAACACAGAGTGTAAGCACGGTGCCATTATTCTGGGCTTCTTTCTTTCTCTGGCAAATTTAAAAACGTCCATGCACAGACAGGCACAGGATATTCTGTCTTTCTCTGGCAAATTTAAAAACAACTTAAGTTTTGCTCCTCCAAGTTCAAAGATAAGACAGCTGAAATTTCCAGCTGGTGTGTGGGTCTACTTGCCCTTGGGTCAGTTTTTCTTGGATTTGTATGTCATGTCTTTTTTCCAGGCTTTCGGGATCAGGATTTTTCAGATCCTTGAAATGGTGGAAATTACATCCTTTTATAGGCTTTTGGTGGCCAAGAGAGGAGTTTATGGGCTTTAAATGCATTAATTGCATTAATGCTACATGATAGGAGGAGTTGCAAGTTTTTAAATTTGTATTTTTGTAACTCTTTTTTCTGGGCTTTTGATTGGCCGTTGAAGAATAATGGACTGTTAATTGCCAAGAGACTTTAGTCACCTTGTAGTGGTGGTCGCTGCAGAATTTGTTCAACGGATGAGAGGTCGTTTTTCTGAGTTCAGACGCAATTGATAACCGGGTCCAGGTGTGGGTCCGTTGAGGTCCATACCCAATTATCTGGTTACCACATTATATTCACGCTATCATGCATTACATAAAATATATATCAAGAACTTTTATATCAATATTTTTTATACAGCATAAGACGCATACAGTGCAAGTGGCAACAGCTAATTTCTGCAGCAACCAGGTTGCACGTTTGCATCCTCATTGCACACGTTTTTAACATAAACTTATTCTGAATCAATTCCAGAGTCAGGTTTGGGTCCATAATAGTCTGTCAGAGTTGGGTCAATGGATCCAAGGGTTGTCAATTTGCCTATAACTTACCTGTGCATCTTGTTACATATAGCCCGAGAGCAAATCTTATTGGACTTGAGGTCACCTTTCAATCACATGCTCTTTATTCCATCTGTTTGGTCAGTTGATCATGACCAAGCCATATGAGATACATAGCTTATATCTAATTATCCTTCATTTGGTGGGACCAAGTCTTATTGGAATAAAGTTTGTGGGTGAATAGGTGGGTTGCTAGTGGATGTTATGGTGACCTCGAAGGTCCAACCCTTCTTATCACTTGCTTTAGCTAGAATTCAAACTGGTTTAACAGTTATTCAAATAAAATGTTCAAAGAGCTAATAATGATTATTACTTCATTCATTTTGGACATAAAGCTCTGCTTGAAAATCGTAGCAGCCATGAGAGGGTCATAGATTGCCTGCAACAAGGAAAAGAATAATATAATTGCTTGAGTGGATTCAGTTTTTTCGCATGTAATATCCCATAAATAGTCATAAGTCCAAATTTGACCCGCATCCAAATTCTCTTCACCATTGGATTGAAATAGTTATAAATTACCGCCTCTAAAGTCTTCGGTGGCTGCGCGCATTGACGACTGTAATCTCAGCTGACTGTTTCTTCTGCATCTTCCCATCTCTGTCTTCCTGCTTCCTATGTGAGTGAGGAAGAAGTGTTTCTTCTGCATCTTCCCATCTCTTTCTTCCTACTTCCTATGTGAGTGAGAAAGATTGCTTCTTTCAAGAAAGTGGTCTTTATCAACCTCTGCAACTTGATAACTCTATAGACATAGACGGAAGGAAGGAGATAAAGAGAGATGGGAAATCTCTGGATAGCGCACTTTGACTCTTCCAGCAGTAGCAGTCCCAGCTCGACCAGACCCTCAACCCCAGGTAAAGAAAAAGAAGAAGGAACAAAAAAAATCAAATTTTTTTTTGGATCCAGATGAGCTTTTCTTCCTCTTCTTCTAAAATCCAGTTAGTTTTTTGTATGGGTTGTTTTCTAGCCTTTTCAGTTCCTAGTTTGACTAATTCAAGATATCTATTGTATTCTCTCTCTCTCTCTCTCTCTCTCTCTCTCTCTCCTGGTTCTGGAAAGAATTCAGCTTTTGTTTCTGTTTCTTCTTCTGGGTCCTTCTATTTCCGTGACATAGAAACAGAACCTGACGTGGGTTGCTTTCTCAAAATCCCTTTCTCCTTTTGCGTACATTTGATTTCTTTCAAATACAATCTTTTCTCTGTAACTCCGTTTTTTCCTGTTCTGCTCTGTTTTCTTCTCCCATTTTGATTTACAGATCTCTCCATTTTTGCATAATCTCACATGGTTTTCCTTCAAATCCTCTGTTCAGAGATTGCACAGAACACCAGCAATGAAGGGACGCATTCGGGTACTGGGAGTGCGTTTTCGAGCCGTTTGGATGAGGTTTCCCCAAACGGAAAGATCCTTCCCATTGCTCCCACTTTAAAGATTTTCAGTTTTGCAGAGTTGAAGAAGGCAACCAGGAATTTCAGTCCCGATACATTTCTTGGGGATGGAGGTTTTGGGAGGGTTTTCAAGGGTTGGATTGATGAGAAGACATTTGCACCAACCAAGGCCGGAAGTGGGATGGCTATTGCTGTCAAGAAAATGAGACCAGACGGCTTGCAGGGAAGGAAAGAGTGGCAGGTATTTTCCATTCAATCCAATATTTGTTTCGCAAAATTTGAGGGAAAACAGACAAAAAGAAAAACAAAGATACATGTATAGGCCTAGAGGTGAGAAAACCGTGCCTGTGCCATTCCGGTGCATTGACCGGGCCGACCCATTCTTGCAATGTTTTTGCATTTATTTTAGGGGGGGGGGGGGGGGGGGGTTTGTCTTCCATCCATCCCTCACCGTAATGATGAGGGACACTTCCATAAATGGGGGTATCAAGTACAAAAGTCACTTTTCAAGTATACGGGGGATTGACTTTTGTACTTGAAACCCCCCATTTAAGGGGTGGATGCATAAGAAGACCTATCTATTTTAATAGTTTAATTTTATTTCAAGTTAAAGAACCCAAAGTTCATAAAGTTTTTTTTTCAATTTATTTAAAAAAATTAGAAGAGGCCTGTGGGCCGGCCCCTGGTGGTACAACCCAGTTTTCACCTCATTATAGTGTCCATTTGGTTTCTTGGAATTAGAATTCCTAAGAACTCTAAGAAATGCATTCTTAAAAGTGGTTAAAATTGAAGAAATAGAGTTGAAGTTGCATAAATGACCATGAAATTATATCCCCTTTCATGGAAAATGATGGAAAGTGATTGCTCACCCATCACCCTGGGATATTAAATTGTCTCATTGAGGACGATACTTTATATCTACGATACTTTATATCCTTCATCCCTCACCTCTTTACTAATCTTTTGTTGAACCCATTTTGTAATGCCAGCAAATTATCCTTTACTGAAATTTCTCATTTTATTTCCAGAAATAAAACTAAGATGTAAGATGTCTCCCATAGTTAGATCGTTTACTATTTAGATTGTTTCTGCTAAAAACACCCTTTTCGTTTTTGCTAAAAACACCTTTCTTTCTCTCAGTCTGTTCATGCTTCTGCACAAGTACATTTTATTTTTTATTTTATTTTTTTTAATTTCATGATTTTAATTCTGCTGGTATGTGTTTTTATTTTACTTGACTATGTTCCTTTTTGCAGTCAGAGGTGAATATCTTGGGGAGCCTTTCTCATCCAAACATTGTGAGACTTTTGGGACACTGTGAGGAAGACGAAGAACTACTACTTGTATACGAATTCATGCCAAGAGGGAGTTTGGCAAACCACCTTTTCAGTAGTAAGTAGTGAACAATATTAATATTGTAATTGTAATTAACTGTAATTGGTTGGATGAGCTCTGCTACTGATGATGGTGAAAAATTGTCACTTTAGTTATTGTCAAAAGAAATCATGATTCAAGATTGAGATACCTAATACATATAGTGATCATCTTAAGTTGCAGGCTAGAAATTGATATTGTGCCTAAACACCATGATAATAATCAATAAAAAAAAATCATCTACCTGACGCCACAGTGCTAAAGCCAGTGGACAGCTGTGATCTTGTTTGAGTGACCGGATGGGCTTAGATCTCAACTTTCATGTCCTTGTTCTCAGCACAAATTTTTTTATTTTGAAATCCAGTCGGGTTTAATATCCATCAAGAAAATCCTGTTTCAATTGGTGAAAACTTATCCCAATGTAAGTTTTATCATTCAATAGGAAATTAGAGAAGTAGCTCTTGTCTTAATGGTTTAAATTGTTGGAAACGCCTCAAGAGTACTACCATGTGGCTGTGTTGTGTGTCCCAACTTCTGTGTTTTTGTCATGTTTGAGAGAAACACTTTAATTTCTAACAGCATCTTTTTTTTTCTCTTTCTTTCTTTCTTTCTTTTTATTTTTATATTTTTTTTATAGAATCGCCTCCATTATTCATGTTTCTAAAATGATGCACTTTATGTAGGAGGTTCAGCCTTTCAATCACTTTCATGGAGCATACGGCTCAAGATAGCAATAGATGCAGCTCGGGGCATTGCATTCTTACACTGTTCTTCAAGGAAAATCATACATCGTAGTGTTAAACCATCTGATATATTGCTTGATTCGGTAAACTCTTCCATCCTGATTTCTTGGTATCGAGAAATGTGTTGTTTTTTTTTTCATTTTGGGGGAGGGGTTGGTATTTTGTTGTATGGTTGATATCTTAGTTTGCTTTTTTCCCCCTCTTTTTTATTCTTCTGCAGAACTATAATGCAAAAATTTCTGATTTTGGGTTAGCGAGGAATGGTCCGCATGGTAAAAAGTCACATGTCTACACATGTGTCATGGGCACCTATGGTTATGCAGCTCCTGAATATTTGGCTACAGGTACGATCAGTTCTTTGGTAGCATCCTTCGTGGCAGCACCGGCTCGAGACAATTCGAGATCTAAAGCGACAATCCTAAATAAACCATTTTCTATGTTTTAATATTATTATAAATATTTTATTTAAAATTTATCTTTCTTGCTTTTTTGAGATGCAAAATTATTAATTAAGTTTTTATATTTAAGTTTTGCTAAATATAAAAACCCACATGAAAACTTTGGACCCATCCCCAAAACTCACATGGAAATCTTGGGACACAAAATCCAACTACCTATTTGGCTCCAAACCACCCCCCAACCCAAAAAAAAAAAAATCTTGAATCTGCCACTGGTGGGGCTCGAAGCATTTTCACATGCGCACGGTGCGCATACATACCATAAGTCAGGACAAAATGGACTTCAGAGTTGTGACCCACGTATTGGATGTTCCAGATGCATGGTGGTCATATGCATTGTGGGCAAGTGAATAAATTCCGGCGGGGAGCCATTGTTTATCTTAAATTTTAAGATCTATTATTATGGCTGAAATCCCAAGCTATTGATCTATTACAACCACATCATGGATTCAATCTGAATGGGCCCCTATTGAAATAGGATATACAAAAATACTGAGAATGACTTGTAAAGCAAATTCATGACTGAATGTATGGTTGAGATTTGATACACATGTACTGCTAGAAATATAATGGTGTGCTAAAATCAATTGGACTCCTAGCAATAATAATATAAGGGGCATATTTGGAAATATAATAGGCCATAAATGACACTTTAAGGCCCCATAAAACTCTTGGTTGTATCTTCTTAATAGAGAGTTATTATGGGGCCTAATATTTTGGGGAGAAAAAAAAGGGATGGCAGTTGATAAGTTTGGTTTTTTTAGAATTTCAAAAGATACCAAATGCTACTATGGGGCCTTCTTTGGGGCCTTATTTTTTGAGGCCTAAAGCAAAGGCTTTATTCGCCTTATGCTAGAGCCGGCACTGCACACAGTAGCAGCACAAAAAACTGTGTGACAGTCAAACCAATTAGTGCAGCAGGACTCTTTTCTTAACTCTGAATGATGACCCAATGCAAGTGCAGCAGCAGCGAAAATGGAATGACCAAACAGCATGAACAAGATGCATATTTATACTGTGCTTACAGGTCTGTTCATGGGGTTATATCTGTTCTTAACAGTGTCTGTTCAGTGAACAGATGCTTCTTCTTTGGACAAACCTCTTGTACACACCCTTTCAGATGCGAATGGGCACCACTTAGGACACACCCCTTTGAAAAAGAAATTTTATTAAATAAAATTTCTCCAAAAAAATGGCTAGTGGGCCGGGCCAGGCCCAGGCCTGAGCCTGGCCCGGTTCGGGGCGGGGCGGGGTGGCGTGCACGTGTGGTGGTGACCCCTCCTTGGTCTAGGTCCTCCCTCATCCACAAAAGTGGAATGCCCCTTGGGGCTCATCATATACTATTAAGGTAAACATATTTATACTCAAAGAATGTTTTGCTCGTAAGCAATGTGGGAAGCAAGTTCACCACTTCCTTTTGTTTCCATGTTTAACATGTTCAAGTAGTGGTGTTTAGGAGGCAATTTCTCATTCACTCCTTAATGGATTAGAGCAACCCAATACATGTCATTAATCTACTCATGGAGTAGATTACATTCCCATGTATTCCCACCTAAAAAGATAAGTGGGTCCCACTTTTATTTTGGCTCAAAGATGACCAAAATAATGTGTTCTCTAACCATTTTCCCAACAATCCCCCACATGAATGAAATTGACCGAAAGCAATGAAATGTATGCAGACACAGAGAGAGAGAGTACAATTTGGAAGTTCTCTGTATGGAGAAAGGTAGCTTGTGGCCTTGAACCTTCCCTTGTGAAATACTATCAGATTTACTGGTTGAACAGTGAACATGATGTCTCGAACTGCTCTGCCTTTTGTGTAAATCGAGACAATAGAGTTCACACATAATCTTTCTGAACATATTTGGTTCTCATGATTGTGTTCATTTTGGCCCTGAACTATGCCTGGTTTCATGAGTGCTTTAAAGAATTTAGCCTTATTATTTTCATAAAATCGGCCCAGTTCACACTCACACAGGTGATTCTTATTAAGAGTATCCTACTATACCCCATCTGAAAGTCAAGATATAAGAATCATTAAAAGCTTTGCTTACCCTAGTTACCGCTGCAGGTATCACTATTAGTATCATAGGAATGAGCAGTAGATTGTATCTCCATAGTGATATCTTTAAGTCATACACAATTTGGTTGTCCCTTTGAACCTAGATCTTGGGATCTCCAGTTAACTAGGTTGGGTTGCCATTATGGCGACTTTTCATTCATAGGCTTTAAACCCATTCCCCTCGATGAACGGTTTATTTGCTCTCTCGCTAAACCTTTGGTAAAGGGATCTGCAATATTATCTATGGACTTTATGTACTCAATTGTCATAATGTCATTAGAGAGCAGTTGTCTCACGGTATTATGCCTCCGACGAATATGTAGAGACTTGCCGTTATATATTTTACTCTGTGCCCTTCCAATTGCTGATTGGCTATCGCAATGAATGCAAATAGGAGCCACAGGTTTTGACCACATTAGAATATCTTCTAGGAATTGACGAAGCCATTCAGCTTCTTCGCCAGCTTTATCCAATGCACTAAACTCAGATTCCATAGTGGATCCAGCAATGCAAGTTTGTTTAAAAGATTTCCATGATACCGCTGCACCACCAAGTGTAAATAGATATCCAATTGAGGACTTTGAATCATTGGTATCTGATATCCAGTTGGCGTCACAGTAGCCTTCAAGTACTGCTGGATATCTAGAGTAATGCAATCCATAATCTTGGGTGTATTTTAAATATCTTAAAACCCTAATTATGGCCTTCCAGTGGTCTGATCCTGGGTTACTTGTGTATCTACTCAATTTACTAACAACATATGCAATGTCAGGACGAGTACAATTCATCACATACATTAGGCTGCCAATTATTTGAGCGTATTCTCTTTGTGATATGCTTTGTCCATTATTCTTGGATAAATGGATACTAATATCTATGGGTGTTCTCGCTGGACTGCTATTATCTTGATTATATTTCTTGAGTATTTTCTCAATATAGTGTGATTGAGATAATATCGGTCCATCCGATGATTTAGAAATCTTTATTCCTAGTATGACATCGGCAACACCTAGATCTTTCATGTCAAACTTATTGTTCAACATTCTTTTGGTAGTTTGAATGATATCATTATTACTACCCATAATCAGCAAATCATCAGCATTTAGGCAAATAATAACACAACCATTGTTAGTGTTCTTGACATATACACATTTGTCACATTCAATCATCTTAAACCCCATTTGACATCATCAAACTGTCAAATTTCTCATGCCACTGCTTTGGTGCTTGTTTTAATCCATATAGAGATTTGACAAGTCGACAAACTTTCTTAGTTTGACCTGGAACATTAAACCCTTCTGGTTGTTTCATATATATTTCCTCATCTAATTCACCATTTAAGAAAGTTGTCTTTACATCCATTTGATGTATCTCGAAATTGTGTATAGCAGCAATTGCAATTAACATTCGAATGGACGTTATCCTCGTAATTGGTGAATAAGTGTCGAAATAATCCAAGCCTTCCTTTTGTTTGTACCCTTTAACAACAAGCCTGGCTTTGTACTTTTCGATTGATCCATCTGCTTTCATCTTTCTCTTAAATATCCACTTGCATCCAAGAGTTTTGCAACCTTATGGAAGATCCACTAGTTCCCATGTATGATTTTGCAAAATGGATTCTATTTCACTATTTATTGCCTCTTTCCAATGGTGCATTGGGACTGGACACCGCTGCTTTAAAGCTTTGAGGCTCATCTTCTAACATAAATGTTAAAAAATCTGAACCAAACGTTTTTTATGTTCTAGCCCTCTTACTCCGTCTAGGTTCATCAATCTCTTGTTGGTTTTGATTACTGCTACTAGCAGTATCATGAGTTCTTTTAGGAGAAATCGATTCCTGCGAGGGTTTATAAGGAAATACATGTTCAAAGAACGATGCATTCCTTGACTCAATAATAGTGTTAAGATGCATATCGGGAATATCAGACTTGTGAATTAGAAACCGATACGCACTGCTATTATGAGCATACCCAATGAATACACGGTCAACTGTTTTTTGTCCTATTTTAACCTTTTTAGGTGTAGGAACCGCCACTTTAGCCAAACACCCCCACACTTTAAAGTATTTGTAGGTAGGCATTCTGCCTTTCCACAACTCGTAGGGGTTTTTATTGGTTTTCTTTTGAGGTATTCGGTTGAGAATATAATTTGCAGAGAGTATAGCATCTCCCCACAAGTTCTGAGGTAATCAAGAACTTATTAACATAGCATTCATCATTTCTTTTAAAGTTCTGTTTTTCCTTTCAGCAACACCGTTTTGCTGAGGTGAATAAGGAGCAGTAGTTTGGTGTATAATACCATGCTTTGAACAAAATTCACCAAAAGGTGATTCATATTCACCACCTCTATCGCTTCTTATCACCTTGATTTTCTTATCAAGTTGTTTCTCAACCTCATTCTTGTAATGTTTGAACATTTCCAATGCCTCATCTTTACTTCTCAGTAAGTAAGTAAACATAACAGTATCTTGTGCAGTCATCAATGAATGTAAGAAAATATTTCTTACCACCTTTAGTTTGAACAAACTTTAGATCACAAATATCAGAATGAATTAATTGAAGAGGTTCAGAAGTTCTTTCAATGAATTGAAAAGAACTTCTAGTGAGTTTAGCTTCTACACATGTTTCACATTTGATATTTGAATCAAAACTACATTTAGGCAAACATTCCATGTTAACTAATCTACGCAATACATCATAATTAACATGGCCTAATCTACCATGCCACACATTAGAAGACTCAAGCATATAAGTAGAAGAATTTTTCTTATTAGGTACAATTGTCATTACATTCATTTTGAAGATTCTATCGCTCATGTATCCCTTTCCCACGTACATCCCAGACTTAGTGAGAACAAATTTATTTGACTCAAATACAAGTATGAAACCCTTCTTACTCAGTAATGAGCCTGATACCAGATTCTTACGAATATCAGGTACATGCAGCACATTGTTGAGGGTGAGTTCCTTTCCAGAAGTCATTTTCAGAACCACTTGTCCTTGGCCTTCAACCGTAGAGGTGGCAGAGTTGCCCATGAATAGTTGTTCTCCGTTAAAAGCATGATAAGTTGAGAACATCTCTTTGTTGGAGCAGACATGTCGAGTGGCCCCAGTGTCCACCCACCATTCTCTGGTATTGCCAACCGGATTGACTTCTGAGACCACAACAGAAAGATTGATGTCTGAAACATCAGTGGAGAGAGTGTCCAATTCTGTCATGTTGGCCTGCGCTGGTTTCTTACTTGTATTGCCTTGGCCCTTTCGGTTGCGACAGTCCTTAGCACGGTGGCCCGGTTTGTCGCACACATAGCATTTCCCTTTAAACTTCTTGTTGTCATTGGGAGCTTGTTTTGGACCATTGGGACTGTTCTTCCTCTTTTTGGGATTTTGCTCGTGTTCCACCACATTTGCCTTAGCTTCAATGAATGTTTTTCCTTCTTTCTTTTCAGATGCACAATTGTCTTCCTCTATCCTCAATCTGACAATCAGGTCTTCAAGTTTCATCTCCTTTCGCTTATGCTTAAGGTAGTTCTTAAAATCATTCCAAAGTGGTGGTAATTTTTCAATGATTGCTGCCACTTGGAAAGACTCACTAAGAGACATTCCTTCTGCATGAATTTCATGGAGAATTACTTGAAGTTCCTAAACTTGATTGATTACTGCCTTGGAATCGATCATCTTGTAGTCAAGGAATCTGCCAACAACGAATTTCTTCATTCCAGCATCTTCAGTCTTGTACTTTTTATCAAGTGAATCCCATAATTCCTTAGTAGTCTTCAATGAACTAGTACACATTATATAATGTGTTGTCTAGTCCATTGAGAATGTAATTATGACAGAGGAAGTCAGCATGCTTCCAGGCTTCTACAGCAGCAACTGCTTGCTTATCTGTCTCATCATCTTTCAAAGCAGGAGCTTCTTCATGGAGGAACCTTGCCAAGTTCAGGGTAGTGAGATAAAACACCATTTTCTGTTGCCATCTCTTGAACTCGGTACCATTGAACTTTTCAGGTTTCTCTCCATGGTTCACCATAACAGGGGTAGGGGTAGTGACTGGATTATTCTTCTCAATACCCATTATTGTTCAACAGAACAGAAATAAAATAAATACAGTATACTACAGACTTAAACAATAACAGTACTGTAAAAGGAAACTCAGACTACAGGTTACTGAAGACTGAGGCAAACAGAATGTAAATTACAGAACAAACTGAAGTTCTGTAACTAATTCAATATAATGAATGAAACTCAGTTTTACACTACCAGTTTCAGAAACAGAAGAAGAAGAAACCAGTAGAAAAACTGACATAAACTGAAACAAAAAAAATGCTGAAGTAAAACTGATAACAGAGTGTACTCAGAAAAAGAATTTTGTCTTAAGATTGTTATTCTGAGTACTTACAGAAGTATTTTAGTATTTAGGAAACAGATTTACAGTACAGTGAAACAGTATAAGTACATAACCGAATTATAAAATGTAAATGCACTTACTGTTTAAAGGCAAGAAAACAGTGCTCTGTTGTTGAAATTATAAGATTCAGAAATTAGTAGTTGATCAAGGCTAGTGTTTAACACTACTGTGCTAACAGGTCTGTTCATGGGGTTGTATCTGTTCTGAACAGTGTCTGTTCTGTGAACAGATTAGGACACACTCCTTTGAAAAAGAAATTTTATTAAATAAAATTTCTCCAAAAAAATGGCTAGTGGGCCGAGCCAGGCCCAACTCGCACATGAAGCCCAGGCCCAGGCCCGAGCCCAGTTTTGGGCGGGGCGGGGCAGCATGCGCGTGTGGTGGTGACCCCACCTCGGTCTAGGTCCTCCCTCATCCACAAAAGTGGAATGCCCCTTGGGGCTCATCCTATACTACCAAGGTAAACATATTTATACTCAAAGAATGTTTTGCTCGCAAGCAATGTGGGAAGCAAGTTCACCACTTCCTTTTGTTTCCATGTTTAATATGTTCAAGTAGTGGTGTTTAGAAGGCAATTTCTCATTCACTCCTTAATGGATTAGAGCAACCCAATACATGTACTTAATCTACTCATAGAGTAGATTACATTCCCATGTATTCCCACCTAAAAAGATAAGTGGGTCCCACTTTTATTTTGGCTCAAAGATGACCAAAATAATGTGTTCTCTAACCATATTTCCAACACATAGAGCCTTGTAGAGCTACTTGTGAACCAGCCCCCCTGCTCTTCCTTCTTATTTTTGCAGGGCACTTGGTTAAAGCTCACTGCTATGAACTCCTAATTCCTATTAAGGAAATCTTGAATACAATGAAATTGAGATTGATAAAAAATGCAACAATCTCAACTATTGACATCATATGTTAGAACAATATCTTTTATGGTGACTTCCAAATTCCAACCCTTGATAACACTTGCTTTAAGTCGGATTCAAACTGGTTTGGAAGTTGTTCAAATAAAAAATTAAGAGCTTATGATGATCATTACTTCTTTCATTTTGGTCATAAAACTCTGCTTGAAAACCGTAGTAGCTATGAGAGGGTCTTAGATTGCCTGCAACAGGGGAAAAATAATATAATTTCTTTCTTTCTTGAGAAACATCTCAAATGGATGAAATTTCTTTGATCTAAAAAATGACAAATGTGCCTCCATCAACATCAACCAGGCCGGCTGTACGTGAAGAGCGATGTATATGGTTTTGGAGTTGTGTTGCTGGAGATGCTTTCAGGCCTACAGGCAATCAACGAAAACCGCCCAAGTGGGCAACGCAATTTGGTGGAGTGGGCAAAACCATATCTATCTAATCGAAGGAAGGTATTATCACGTGTAATGGACCAGCGGCTTGAAGGCCAGTATCCGTCCAAAGGTGCAGCTCAGGCTGCTCAGCTCATTCTCAAGTGTCTCCGGTCTGACCCACGAAAGCGTCTATCCATGACAAAAGTGGTGGAAGCATTGGAGCAGATTCAGGCCATAAAGCATATGCCCTAGAACCAAAGACCGATCCTGTGCGTAATCTCTCTGATCACCATGCATGAATCTGTTCCCCACTTCATCCAATGGCTGGTAATGTTGGAACTGAAAAAATGGAAGGATGTCTCTGGTGAATGCAATCTTCAAAATTGAGGTAATCTATTCCAACATGAACAGTTCTGATGACAGTGCTATGTGCGTGTCCAATTGTTTGTGCTTATTGGACAACTTGGGTATTATCATTGTTATTGTTATTTTCTTTCCATTAATTATGAATTGTGGATGTGATGGTTTGTTGAACAATTGGATCAAGGAATAAAATGACTGTTTTTAATGCCTAAGGGAAGCTTGGTTGTTTTCCACCCCCAATTGAGTTTAAATTCTATTTGCGATTTGTAATTTATTTTAAATTCCGAACAGCTAACACATCCTTCTTTTGAGATTCAAGTGCCAATAACCTCGACAATCTTCATATCATCTAGAAGATGAAACACATCCAATGTTCTTGCAATTTACAATCGCTGCTTCTTTTCAAAGAAAGGGTGGACCCTTTGGTACTGCAAGATCGCCCACACCAGGTGCCAAAGTGAAATGTCTGGCCAGAGAGCTTTAGGATTGTTCAAGAGGCAAAATGTGCTTTGCCATAGAATGAAATTACTCAACCGCGTCTCACCGCCACTCCTGATCAAGATGTCAGGATCTGGGTACCCCGCGAAGTACATGTGCCTCTCCAAGTCGGCTGATGACACTGAAAATTCTTCCAAATTGCTTCCTCCAGAACAATCAACCGGTTCATCATCGTCCCCCATCTGTTTCCCTTCTGCTGTTTGCTGAATTCTAGCCTGTTTCTCTTTATATAATCCTTGAATAGCATGAACTATATCATCAGTGGAAGTATATGCAACACAGACTAGAAGTGCTGTCCCATTATTCTGGGCTGTGGCCGCCATCGCCTTCTCTGCCGCTTTCCTAACGGGTTCTGGGAAGAGCTTCAGATTTCCTAAGAAATCAATCTTAACACCATACTGCTTCACTATGTTCTCTTCTCTGAGCACTACTTCAAGTTTTTCCAGAATAAGATCCATGAGATAATGAACTTCATCAGGTTTTCGCTTGAAGTTATCTATGCTGAAAGCATATATCGTTACATACTTCACTCCAAGCTCATAACAGTATTTGAGAATGGACAAGAGAGCCAGAAACCCATATCTGTGACCCATTCCTGCTTCCAGATGATGAATGCGCGCATATCTTCGGTTTCCATCCAAAATAAATGCAATATGATGAGGTATGGGACCAAAAGAGAGAACTTGAAATAGACACCTTCTCAAGAAACTGGGAATGTTCCCCAAGAATTCAGATATATAGCCACTGCTACCTTTCTCCATTTTACCACAGCCCCTAAACAAAAAGCCAAATTAATAGCCCCTAAATAAAAGAATGAAGCCCAGATACTCACAATGCATCCTAGCCCACGGGCAACAGCCTCAATTTGGATACCAAAACACAATATCTGAAGTGTATTAGTTTAATTTTATCTAGAAAAAGCAGTCTCAAGTTTGTAGCTACTGAACTTGAAGCAAAAACCATTGCAATGAAGAGCTGAATTTCTAATTGGAAATAAAATTAAGACCACTTCTCATGTGCTAGTTAGGATTTTTGGTCATAGCTTATTTATAGGGCTGTTCATCGTCTTTATAGGGCTAAGAAACCCTTAAAGAGGTTTAATTTCATATCTATATTCATAGTTTTCGAGAGATCTGTGAAAAAATCCGAAAAGACCCCACTTTATAGATCTAATTTTCTACACTTTTGTGGGCTCCAACTCATGACCCAAACTGTTCAATATTCTTGTACCAGTCATAAGCATCGGTTGGTTTAGTTTCATATCTTAAATCTTTATAGATTTTTAGACATCTATGGAAAAACTTCCAAAAAATCTGACATGTTTAAAACCATTAGATGCAGTCATTGACTCGTAAAAATGGTAATTTTGACAAAGATGGTAATGTGCTCACAATATATCGTGTGCATATATGATAGTTACACTTGTAAAACTTATTTTCATATCTCATGTGTAAAAGGCAAACAACCCTTTAACTTTAGACAAGGTATCCATAAAATAAGGCTCTCAAAATGGTAATGATGGTGGTGAAGATGTTGAATTCCTACCCATCCGGGGTACACCCCAAAGATTTTTTTTTTTTTCACATTATCCGCTCGAAGGTCTATATCCTGGTTCCGCCCCTATACCTATCCCTTATAAAGCTGAAATCGTCTCTATTTTGGAATATCAATAAAAAAAAATTATTGTTTTTCTTGCAATAAAAAGCATCACACCAAACAACAAAAAAAAAAAAAAAGGGTTGTTTGAAAAATCAGAACAATTTCCTCTCCACAGGAGATTTCTCTCGTTACACAAACTTACCTTATTATGACATTTCATTGAATGTTTTGGCGGGCTATTGTTTCATATAAAAATAGTGAAAGAGAAAGAAACAAAACAAGACCCCAAAATGCTCAAGAGGAGATAGAACCCCTTACCTTGAAGCTGCACCCCAACTTTGGGAGAAGTTAGGAAGATGGTGTGAGGACTTGGGAGTATAGAGAAGCGCATATTAAATATTGTTTTAAGGACAAGTAGTGCGGATTTCGTGGGGGTGGCATTCTTTTTGTGGAGCCTGAGGAAGTCATCTTGTTAGAACGGTTAGTTATTGTTGAAAGACCATCGGCATGAACTGCTTCATCAAGGACTGCTTGTGTTCAAAGGGATCCTAACCATTGGATCATCAAGGACTTTTGAGAATTCCTGAAGGAGTGCAACCTAGAAGGCCCACCTATTGAAAATACAAGTTGCTCGAGGCGAACAGCCTTATAATCATGTAAGGAATGCTCGCACAGTTTACTCCAATAGGAGATGTCCCCACCATACGATTGGCCACATGATGAATAATGTAATTAATACAACTTTATGCATGATTAATCATATCTATTAATCACATTATTAGTTGTATGTTCAATCCGACGGTGGGACCAAGTCCTATTGAAATAAAGTTTGTGGATGAATAGGTGGAGTTAATAGTGGATTCCACTTCTCCCACTAATGAAAAGTGTGCCACTTCAATCGGGCATATGAGATTGAGATTAAGCAACAGGCCTGCTGCATCTAAGTGGAGCATGTGAGGAAGGTGTGCCCCTACTCAACGGACTTGGTAGCTGATTTCATTGGATCCCACAATGTTTATTCTTGCCCTAAAAATCAGCTCAGTTTTGTGATCTGGTGGGGTCCAGACTATTCACCCACAACAACAAAACAATGGATCCAACACAACAAAAA